>JASJET010000104.1:5000-2405000 GCA_034092305.1 Diaprepes abbreviatus
ACACACACACACACACACACACACACACACACACACACACACACACACACACACACACACACACACACACACACACACACACACACACACACACACACACACACACACACACACACACACACACACACACACACACACACACACACACACACACACACACACACACACACACACACACACACACACACACACACACACACACACACACACACACACACACACACACACACCACCACAGTGGGAAAGAATTTTAAATATGAAGATCAAGAGTTTAGGGAAGTAGATAAGATAACTTACGAAGTATCTCAGAGGTACCAATAGGATCCTCTGAGGACCAAGCAGAAAAGTTACGGAGAGGTAAACTGTCCACACACCTCCACTGTAACATAAACGCTAGTAGGGTAGAACAGTAAACCTGCCACGAAATAAATTTCTGGCACAGTCAAGGAATTCCACAACTGAAAACCCCCAGACACTGATTCTGTTGAGAACTACTGGCTCTAACATGTCATTATTCATTACAAAGGAAATTAGACATATTTTGCCAAAAGATCAGCCTAATATGCAAGATCTAGCTAGGTCACCACTGTCCGTATGTAGTATAAGGTGACGACATCCTGCTTGCAGTTCAGCAAAAAGAATGTGCCAGAGGAGCAATGGGTTTCAAAGGACAACATATTATCGATTTTGTCATCTTTCATCAAGCTTTTAAAAACTGAAGAAACCTTTTCGGTGCATATGTGGACTAAAAAAGTCCTTTGACTCGGTACCATATAAATGTCCGAAGATGTATGAGGTTTATATTCATACTATTTTCTTTTTAGAACATATCATGTCAACTTGAAGAATTGCAGCTTCCATCTAGCAATAACTTGATATGGGTACAATTTCAATAAGAAGGCGACACATTACGGATACCGAACTGAATGTTAGTAATGTTCTCTTTATATATTTTATAAATTCTAGTGTGAATTATATTTAGAAATAACTTTAGGTTCTGCCTCATCAGAGATATCATTCTAAAGTTGTTGGAGTATTTAGCTGTACTCTTTTTTTTTGAATCCATAACGTTTCATTTTAAATAATACTTTAGTTATACAAAAATTCATTAAGTAAGTTAGTAAACTAGGTGAAAAATTTTAACTGGAACTAATTGGAAACTATTTTATAGAAAAACTCAAAAAGCAGTTTGTTTAGATTTTTCCTCGAGTATATTTCTGATGTGATCTTGTGAATATCGCATCTCCTTAAAGGGTAAAACCAACATGTCATTTTTTTCTCAAATGGATATGTGTTGTAAAATTTCTCTTGAGCGTTAAAAAAAATACAATGCACATTTTATTTTTCAACAACAATTTTTTGTCGAATTTCTGTTAGAATCACGCGATTCGGTTAGATAGTGTTTATTCAGCAAATCCTTACTTTATTCTTTACGAAATTGGCCAGACGTATAATCCTGATGACAAATATTTTAGAGGCGAAGAGAATGGAATAAAAAAATATTTAATTAAAAAAATAAAAGATGTATAGTTAATATTCTTTGACTATTTTATCTCAATTGACTTACGGTGGTGTGTTATTTAGAAAAACACATGAGAAATGTGCCCAAATGAAAATTTAAACCTAATCTTTCTGGCGTTTTCTGTAAAATGTTGGACCTTTTTAAAATGTATTCCAGGTAAATTTTCCACCCTGTGTATTGATGCATTATTTTCTCTTAACACGTAATTTGTAATACTATTTCTTTTTGACATAAAACAACACTCTATTATAAGTTTTCTTTACTATTACCAGCAGTAAATCGATAAACAATTAATATGACAAAATATATTATTCTCCTGCGCACCGCTATTCATTAAAAATTAAATTTTCCATATTTGTTAACATTTTTTAGACGGCTTTTAAACTCTAAAAAAGAAACAAATTACTTATGATGAATAATAGGCAAAATATCTACCAAGGGGGGACAGGAACAGTGGACAGTGTGTTGCCTAGTAATATTCAGTAGTCGCAATCTTTCTCTACAGATGCGACAAATTTGATTTTAATTCGTTCATGTTTCTGTGTTTTGTAAGTTGTCTAATAATATTAGTCTGCAAAAAGTAGTTCTTTTCCGAGCTCTGACACAATTTGTACTAATTGTTACGTGAAGTAAACTCCCGAATCCGAATATGACACTCGTTGTTCCCCACCAGCCCCAATTTAGGGGGTGCCTCGTCGACTCTATTTTTATCAATTTCGATAATAATTTTATGACCATGAATTTGATTTGAAAGGGTGAAAAGAATTATTTTAGTTGTTAAATCTAAAAATAAAAATAACAAATTATCTTTATTTGGTGCTTGCCTTCCTTTTGTACACTGAAGTGGAAGTTTCTCATACCAATCCTCAGCAGTAGTCTGCCAGCATACTCACATTTCACTTTCCTGAAAATCTCCCCTCAAACGTAGTATTGGTGGAATCTTTCCACGTGTTCATCCGAAACTGGTCCTAAATTTTTAGGAAAGAAATTCAGGTGTGAGTGCAGGAAATACACCCCTTCATAGACGAGACACAAGTAAGGATTTCCATTAAATACATGGTCAGGAATCCCTCATCACAGATATGGATGTAGAACAATATGGACAATTTAGCATAAAACAGGAGTATGGCAAACATTTGCTGCATCAGAGTATCAGATGAGATTCAACAGCTAAGATTATCCACTCTTAGCTAGCGGAGAAGTTATAAACTTTCCAGATAGAAAAAATGCCACACAACAAACTTATCTGAAACTATACTGTGAAATAATGAGATCAAATTGTATTGTGATTTACCTCTATTTACGGACCAGATAGTTGCTCATAACGGACGAGACGCTATTTTTAGAACAGAATACACTAAACAAGCAACAGCAATTGAAATAGCCACTTCTATCGATAACAATTTGAGGAACATTTTTAATGAGAAGATCGTCAAACAAAAATCTGAAAGTTCTAAACCCAGAATCTGAGAAATTAATGCATCCAGATGATTCTCATAATTTTGTTAACCACTGACATAACACCAAAAGTTTTCTGCAGAATGTTAAGGGATTGGACCTTAGCAAAGATCTGTATAAGACTATGCTGACGGTAGTACTCTTTGCTACCGCTCGGACTGTGCAGAAATTCCTACTGACTGTTAAGTAAAATAAACTCCTGAATCCGAATATGATACCCGTTTTCCCCATCAGTCACCATTTTAGGTGGAACTTCGCCCCTGTTTTTAACAATTTCGATAATAAGTTTAAGGCCCTTAATTTGATTTGGAAGGGTGAAAAGAATTATTTTAGCGGTTAAATTTAAAAACAAAAATTACAACAATACCGTTATTTGGTACTTGCTTTCCTTTTGTAACTTAAAGTAGAAGTTTCTCATACCAATCTCCAGCAGTACTCTGCCAGCAGAAATCCAGATGTCAGTGCAGGAAACGCACTTTAAGAGACATGTTACACCCCCTAGCCTTGTACGCTGACAATAATTCCTCGACCTGAGCGACATAATTATTACTTTTGTTGTGACCCAAAAAGTTCTCACATACGTTTTGAAATGCAAGCCAAGCTCATTTTTCTTTTCGATTCTAGTGTTCAATAAATGCCGAATCTTGGAAAATATGCCTCATCTGGGGGACCCATGAAAACTCCTTCCTTGATTTTAGCTTCACTAAGACGAGGAAACTTAGTTTTCAAAAATTGAAATTCATCACTTGTCTTGGCCACTACTTTCACAAACTGTTTGATCAATCCGAGTTTGATGTGCAAAGGCGGCAAGTAAATATTTTCCTTAGAGACCCAAGAAATATGAGTGGTATTTTTCTGACCGGGAGGCCAGTTCCCTTCGACGTAATGTTTGTCTTGGGTTCGGCTATCTTATTCACATAGGAAGCAGTAGTAATTTGTGAAGTTTGATTGTAGATCCGTGAGAAGAGTATTAACTTTTAAGTCACCACAATTATAATTACGATAACTGATTTTATCAAGGATTCAGCTGATGTTTTCGTATGTCTCCTTCATATACACAGAGCATGCAATCGGGACTGATAATAACTCACTCACCTTAGCCAACAGGACAACTTTCAAAAAAATATTACCAAACTATAACGAATACAATAGTTTTTTATTTAGGAGATACTCTATTGAGAGTGGGAGAAAATACTATTGGAAAAAGACGATGTTATATCACCTAAATTATTTACACTGGCATTGGAAAATGTTCTCAACGAATTACATTGGCAGAATATAGTTCACAACATCGACACCCATCAGCCTTAATGATTCAAACCCAAAATCTAAGCAAATAAGGCTAACTATGAATCTTACTAAAACCAAAATAATTAGTAACAGTCAACATAACATTATCATCAACACACCATAATAGAAAAAACCTATATATAGGTGGGTCACCCAATCAAGGTGGAGAAAGAAAATAAAACAACGAAACTTAAAAGAAGAATACACGTTTGGGGGGGGGGGAGCAATTTTTGATAAACTTGATGTATCGCTAGTGTTAGTTGGCAATGAGCCGGACATAAAGTGACTTTCTAAAGGCCAAAGGCAAACAAGAGAAGTGTAGGAGGACTACAGAAGACGGTCTGACGATACTAAAATCATAGTCGGTACACAATCGATGAAAAGTCAGAGATCCAGAAACATGGAAACAATTAAAGAAGGCCTATATCCTACAATGGATGAAGAGTGGCTAAGGAAGGAGATATTAAGGGTGAAAATATATCTCTTAGCAACTGTTTTAAACATTCCGGAATAAGTCTGCGTCTCCTGTCATTCAAAATTCACTTGTAAAAAACAAACCATCGTTTTACATTTATAGAAGTAACGGAGGCGTATTTAAAGTACATGAAATTTTGCAAAGTTGATATGCTGGCGATAACTTGCGAAAAATCGACTTCTTTGCCAAACCAAATATTCTCAACAGAATTATTTTGGTGGAGAGTGTGGAACTTTCCCTTTACATGTTCAGAGACAGTAACCCATAATTGAGAAACCTGTTGCCCACAGTCAATGCTATTTACCATAAAATATTCTGACAACCGTAATGGCTCAAGATGCAGTTCAGATAAAGCAATTCTTGAAAAATATGGATGTATATAATTCTGATCGAATAGTTCGATGTACAAATGCTAGTTGCGTATGTGAAATAGCAAGTGAATCCATTGAATTTAGTTTGACTCTGTCAAAATGTACATAACAATATAATCTAGCGTGAAACCAAGTACCCTAACGAGCAACAACGAGATCTGGGAGTAATGAACTGTCCGGTAATTTTTCTTAAAAAATAGTGTTGTAAAAAATCATTTTTTACACTAGCAACTAATCTGTTCACACATTTATATCAGATAAACCGTTTTAGTTCTCAACCAACTGAAAAAGCCTGATAATATAAGTGCAGATGTACTCTGTTCTCATACGGTTAGAGACAAAGCACTAGCTAAGATTGCAAGGAAATATTCGGAAAAGGGGGAAGCCACTCACAGGGCAGTGCATTGCCAACTGCAGACCGTCTTCGAACTCATTGGTTCTCGTTAAGCTATACATGTCAGATGCATTAAATTCACATAAATGGTTTGTAATCGTTAGCAAGCTGCCTTCTTATACGCAGCTGCGTTTGTTACAAATAGCAAGACGAGTTTTTTTTTTAATTTTGTTCTTAGTTTTCACTCCATACTGCTTTAAGACTGTCGGTGAAACATTAAAATATCGCCTCTGAATTTGTCCTTTGTAGCAATTTCAGTGCTATTTGGTGCACTTGCGTTTTCATTGTTTCATTTACTCTCCCCATTATCACATTTGAGACATTATCGCTATTAATCTCAGTGATTTCATATACCTAACCATATGTATTTTGTTGCAGTTTGTTACGGTTAAAAATTGATCTTAAATAATAAATATTTTCGTTTACATTTTTCTACATTAAATTACAAGTTCAGATTACTAAAATAATAAATAGATTTTTGTTTGGTACGTTTTTCTTTAAAGGTTGTCAATGACATGCATAATTTGAAACGTAAATTTAGAGTAAACGATGTTTCCTACTATAAAACTAATGATTAACTTCTGTTTTTCATTCATTGATATTGTTTTCATCTATAATCAGATCCTTCCTTTTGTTTAGATTTTGAAATTTTGATTGACATCGAAACTTAATATATTTCTGTAATTTGTAAATTTCGTTAGGTACCTCGAGACAATGTATCACAGACTGGGAAAAGCGTTTTCTTAATGATTGGATAAATATAAACAGTATTTTTTTTGTTTTCTTGTTGATTTTCTTTCTTTAGGAAATATTTATTTGTTGTCACATATCAGCTGTTTGACATAGCCAGGTCCACTGAATTGCAGGGATAGTTTTATGGTTGCCTATATGACGGCACCACTGTTGAATATATCGAAATGTTAAATTCGAAATACGATGGTATCGACTTTTTCACTATGTTGTTTTTAGTTTATTAGTTGAATATTTCCCTTTACTAATTAGAATTTTTGGTAATTAAAATATTTGAAATTAGGCCCTCGAACTAATTCGAACTTATTAAGTAATTTGTTATTGGGTATTCATTTTGTAGGACGAGGCAGGTTAGATTATTAAGATATTGGTTATCTCTGTCTGATCTTAGTACTGGCCAGTTTAAAATTGAGATAGAAGAATTTTTGCATATATTTTCCGGAAGTAGTTCAAATTGTATGATAAATTTCAAGGGTTCGAGATTATGGCTACGAGATTAAGGTTATTTTTTTTTGGATAGATTTTTTTGGTAACTTCCGTTAGAAGAAATGTGCTAGTGATTTGAGAGAAATCGTTCTCTTTTGGCTATCTGACGCAAGAGCGCGGAGAAGTGGTTTAGTTTAGCTGCTTTCCCAAGTGAAGGGATTTGGTCATAAATGGCCGATTAAAGTAACAAAACCAAGTCGGGGTGCAAACAATTTTTGGTGATTTTGGTCGTTTCACCCTACAGCCAGTTTGGCGATTATTTTTCTTCAGCCAGCCCGAAACAACGGCTTAACGTTTATCAGATGCCACCATTTTCTTGAGTTCGAGGGTCTTTGGGGATAACTACAGTATTGTCTTTGGATTTCTTCATTGGTTCTGTTTTTTTTTGGATGGAATTTTGTAATGGACAGTTTGGGTTATCGTGCTGCATTTCTATGATTGTGAGCCTCTGGAAGGGACAATCTTCCTATTAAGCCAGGTCAACGTCCTTTCTGGTGAAGCCGTCTATGTCACAGGCCTTGTTTAACCACCTGTTTGAAAGTGATTCAGCTAAGTGCCTAATTTTAGCCAAACTATGTACACGAGAGTTTCTGATTGTTAAGGCTAATGGGTATTAAACCTGTATTTTTAATCGCTTAGTTATCTGAGCAGAGTTTCCTATTCGATTACCTAGAGGGTTAACAAGTAAGGGATTCTTATGTATATGATTTTGAACCTTTTTAATTAATAGATTTTAAATATTTGGACTTTAATATTTTTTTCTAATGATATTTATCTTTTAGTAATTTACCATATCACATAATATTTGCGGCGAACCAGTAAACTATGTAAGGTGAAACGCAGTCGACTTTGTTGCGCTACAACCTCAAATTGAAATGTTTTATTTTGCGATACCCTACTGTAATTGAGGTTTTTTTTATTATGGTTCTATTTTTAGAGTCCCAAAGTGGCCAATTAACCATTTAATAATGGTTTAAAGTATTGAATATTATAATGATAAATTTATTGAAAATTTTAATTACTTAACAATTGAATATTTTGGAAACTAGTTATTTTTGTTCAAAATTGTAAAATACTTTTCAGAAAAATTTTGTGAAGATTTTAACCACTTGAGCGACAGTTATAAGTTGATTTCTATGATCTAATTTTTGTAATTATCTATCACTTTTTTGTGTAATTTTCTATTGCTTATATTTTTGTTAATTGTCATTTAAACACTCATTATCTCTCTCATTATCAATTTCCTAATTCTTTCTCTTTGCAGATATTTTTGTAGTTTTTTTAATATTGCTTATTTTCTTTTATTACTGCAAAGTTGATAGTCTCCTGCATTGTTGAGCTTATGGAACTTCATAGTCCAGTTTAAAATAGAGAGTGTTTTTATCTTCTATGACTGGGCTATGTCGACGTAAACCTTCCAAAGGTAGTAGTTGATTCGTTTACTTTTTGGATCGGTTTGCCGTTCACTATGCAGGACACTGTCAAGTTTAACTTATTCTTGTTTTTTTTTTAAATTTAATTTTCACCTTTTCTACGTCATAGAAAGTCAATAACTTTCGACTAGGTCGTTAACAGAGTTTTTTTTATTGATTGCAAATTTACCATTTGTTAACGCAATTCTATCAGATAGCCCCATTAGAGGAGCTTGCAATAATTCACACTGGTGATAACTTTTTCAAGGGGTTATACTTATTTTCTGGGTATACCCCCGTGAGGAATAAATGTATTGGCCTCTATTTAGTTGGTTTTATTTCCTATAATCTTAAATTAGAATGCTATTAAGCAGTTAAACTCAGTGATTTATCTACCTACGCTGGTTGTGAGTAAAAATATGGGAACCGTCTGTGTATTTATACCTTCTCATGTCCTTATACTGTTGTTTGCCAAGACCTAATCCCTCGAAGATACCATGTCCTTTGTTGATAGAATTGTGGGGATCGTCCAGAAGCTACTCATTCCTACTGTCTGCGTATTTGTACCTCCAGATCTGTGTATTTAGCGACCTTTTCTTTATATTTGTCTCTTAAATTTTTGCAGTTAGGGATGATCCAAAAGCACAGTTCGATCAGATTACAGTTTGAATTGATGTGCCAACTTTTAATGGTTGATCTTCGTGGCTGAGTCATATCTTTCCTTGTACTTAGATGCAGCAAATGCTTAATATTCTCTTGTTATATACTGGATTGTATTTCATGTTCTACATCCATATCAGCATTTTTCGTTCTGGATCGAAGAGTCTCTGTTTATGTATTTGAGTTAGTTTCTCATTGGAATGACCTGATGTTGGATAACTAGTAGGAAGCCTACAGTTTGAGGAAACATTTGCCTTCATGTCAATCAGTAGTTCGACGCTAAATTGTTGAAATTTTCCTGGTAGTTCTTATTTGCGTGTTGTCCATAAAAGAGGTCTGCCCAATACAGCACCACGTATTTTTCATTATTGTTATCTAACCTGTACACAACCTCAAGGTAACTAAGTGGACACCGATGGACGATAAAAATGAAGCAGATTATTTTATTATTTAAATTGAAAAAGAGTATTTTTTCAAGCATTGCTGACTTCGGGCGGATATTTTAGTGCATTCTATATCTCCCTTATATTCTTGATTGCTTTAGAATGCAATATTACACAAAAAAATTAACTAACCCAAATATTTCAAAAATCAAATGTTTCATAACATTTTATTGCCAAAATTTCTTTTTCGGCAGAATCCCGACACTGGAATCAGTTTTTGAAAAACTTCTCTAACTATAATAAACATACCAATTAACGAGAATATTTCAGTCAGCTGAAAATTTAACCTAGACTTTTTTTTGTAATATTGTCAGGTGGAAAATTGTGTTATAGGAGCTTGAAGTATCATAAAAAAATAATGAAAAAATAGTGAAAAAGCTTCTATTAGCCTGTGTGCTGTAACTTTGATGTTTGCTTGGACGTTCCAGTATATTTACACGTGTTTACGCAAATTAATGAACAAAATTGAATAAACCAAAATACATTACAAGCCGCGCAAGAGATTAATTTCGATGTTCATTACTTAAATCGGAATTTTGAGTGCACAATCACTCGACAGATCACTCGATTATTCAAATTGTTCGAGTACTGAGTATTCGATTATATGTATTAGTTGGTTTCTCCCTACACTAATAATTTGTTATGACTATGCATTAATTTTTTAGCATTAGATTTAAAAAAAAAGTTTTATTTAATTCTTGCTAATTTTAAATTATGTGGATTTTTTAATAAGAAAAATAACGAAACGAATAATCAAGAATTTGTAATTATGAAAAATTTTATTTTAGGTGATAGTTTGCCTCCATTCAAACTCATCTAGTATGTGAAATGGCAATATTCAAGTAAGTTTAGTATGTATTAATAGTATTAAATTGAGACAGCTGCATAAAATTAATAATCTCAAATCTCAGCACCTTAGTGGTTCGCAAGTACTGGAGAAATGGATAAAACATTTAACAAGTATTGAAATTCCATATATAGTCAAACAGCTTCTTTAACATGGTCCAAAATTTACTATTTGTTCAACATTAAAAGATATTAAAATTTTTTCAATACTTACCAGCCTTGAGACCATTCTATACACATTTGATGATAGATCATAGTGCACGAATATCTTGACTAATTGTGTATATCAATATCGAGACCATCCACCATATTTAAATGATATTTATAATAAAAGTAAACTCTTTTTAAAACAAAACCCAAACTTATATTTAGTACGCATTCAAATGGGTAATGTGACTGTGATGATACACAAGGAAGACATTAACAATTCACAAATCTTACTTAATACAATACAAAATAAAGGCAATAAAATTGTCAAAGAACTGGAGTACGGTGGCTTTATTGATGATGAGCAGGCTAAAAAATGTATATACATATAATTCCACTGCATCTAGGTTTTATTCTTTACCTAAAATTCATAAGCCTGTCTTGTTAATGAGGCCTATCGTATCTTCACTGAACTGCCCTTATGGCCCCTTAGCCACTTACATCACCAACATACTAATTTTTGGCTTACAATACAGATAACAATTATTATGTCAAAGGTTCCTTTTATTTCAGTGGATTTATTAATTACTAATTACCTGAGAACTTCGTCATTGTGAGTTTTGATGTTGTCTCTCTTTACACTAATTTACCGCTTGAATTGGTCCTAACAAGCTTTAAAGACCATTGGAATGATATATCCAACTATTGTACAACGGATTAGGGCACTTTTTTTTTTGATTCTAACTACTTTGTTTTCGGCAACACCTATTGCATGCAGATCTTCCGAACCCCTATGGGAAGTGAACTATTACCAATACTGGTTTATTATGTTTTAAATGATCTTATTGAAGACTGCATAAAGTACCTTCTTTTTTATATCCCTTCAGGAATACAGACTAGATGAAACTCTCTGAAATGAGTTCTACTCTTACAACTTTCATCTCTCATTCACAGTCGAAAAGGAAGATTCGTCACACAGCATACCATTTCTGTACATGTTGGTAACACGCACAGAAACTTTTTAAAAACCAGGTGGTCCAGGAAGCTCATTTGTTCAAACAGATTTATAAATTTCCAATCTTATCACCCATCAAAAATGAAAACCAACATCAATTGGGAATAAAAAGGAGGGCAGTCAAACTCACTCATCTTGATTTCAGCTTACAAATGCTGAAAATAATTTTTTTTTGCAAAATAAACACACATTATGAAATATCAGACAACATTTTTGAAAGGACAAGCCAATCTTCATTAATACATGTGCAAACAACTCAGCTATCACCAGTTGAAGACAACAACGCGATTCAACAAACAACCTTACATCGCTACCCTTTATTGAAACTCCTAGGCTCAAACAAATTTTCCAAAATGAAACTTGTATTAAAATTGGTGCGAAACAAATTAAAACAATGACACTACTTTACTCGAGAACTAAAACACCGGTTTCACTCGCCGAGCATGTTTAAAATAAGGGTCATATGATGAAATTTGAGAGACCGAAAATTTTAGCAAATGACAACTCTCACAAAAGAGTTTTCCTGGAAATGGTTCACATAAAAAATGAGCCACTTTCTGTGAATCAAAAAGGGGACGTAGAAAACCTCAATATAATATACAATTACTTGCTACAACTAGATAGTAATGACGGTTGGTCCCTTACAGATTAATTTTTTCGATCAGATACCCTTTAGTCATGGTTCTTATTGTAATTCTCATATTTATCTAACCAGGTGCGGAGTGTGCCTTTTTTAATTACTCAGCTACATTACATCTCTACAGTTATGACAATTTTAATTCGCAATCTGTATCTTTTATCTACATTCGATACAATAACATAATTTTCGTTGCGACCGTTGTTTCCGCCCTTGGAGTTGTTACCAGCATTTGAGGAGTGTATACTTCTTTAGCTATTAAAATGGGCTTTTTGCGCCGACTGTCATTTGTCATTTTCATCCATTCTGAAATGGCGGTCGACAACGTCCACGTGCTAGAAGTTAACTTCTCAAATAAATTAATTTTTTGATTTTGAAAATATTTATTTTTATCATAATATGTAATCCTAGTGTAAAGTGATGTTGAACAAAACCCTGGGTTTTTATACACGCTCACTTGGGTAGGTTTTTCTTTATTTTTATTTTGCAATAAATAGATTTAAAGAAGGGTATTTTCTCTTTTGTAGAACTTCTGATGAAGGGAATAAAATTTCTCGGGAGCTAGACTAACAAAAAAGAGTTTTCTTTTCTGACCTCTAGATGTTCTTAGATCTCCTATGTTATTTATACCGTTGGATATGAAATTTTCTGTACTTTCCAGTTCTGCAATAAAGAATGGGAGTTTCTATTTGAAAAACTCAACTTAACCTTCAAATAACTTTGAAGGTCAAGGTAAAGGTAATCTTTAGATGCGCTGTTTGATTTCCTGTAATTTTCGTCTCAAACATTTTTCGCTAAAATGTTTTGTTGAAAAAATAGAGTGTTGTACCGCTACTATTGGGTCACCCTATATAAATTGTTATAGCATACCGGGATTCGACGTTACGAGATCTACGTTCTCTCTAAGTTTTATGAAAATTGTGAATAATTTATCATCTGGGGATGTCCCCTCATCTATGAAATCTGAACCCCTTAGGGCTTAAAGCAACGAAAATGTTCATTAAAACCCATATAATTCCAAATTGCACGATACCCCGCAGTCGTCGAAGGATCAGTTATTTGTCGAAGGGTGCTTGGAAACAGAAATTATGTCGTCGCCTCTGGTACTCTCGATACTCGATGTTTCTAGAAAACACCAAATATACGAAACGGATCTATAAGCAGCTCGCCGGTCGTCGGAGGATCAGTATTGGATATACGAGCGAAGTGCAGAGAACTAGCGAATTGTGATAGTGTTGCCGTAGTGCTATTATTTTCACCATGTGTACACGATGTCATCGCGATCCTGTGTGAACAAGCCGAACAGTTTCTGTTATATATGTGGTGAAGTGACACTGAAAGCTCAACGAAAAACTTTGAGCTCACTTGTAGGGAAAGCCTTCGAGTTAAATTTTGGGTGCAAAGTTGGCGATCAAGACAAAACTTGGGCTCCGAAAATTTGCTGCCACACTTGGTCAAGAACCTTAACAAGATGGCTACTAGGTACTCAAAAGTTTATGAAGTTTGGAATGCCAGTGATTTGGCGGGAACCCCAAAATCATGTTGAAAATTGCTGCTTTTGCTTAACAAAAATCCTGGGGCTTTTTAGTAAAAGTAAACATAAAATTGAATATCTTAATATCCCCTCAGCCATGAGACATGACGACTCTAGTATACCTGTCCGTAAGACTCTAGAAAAATACGAAATCGACTCGGAATCGGATGAACTAGATGATTTTGGACCTCAAGTTGGCCCAGGTTTTCAAGAGAAAGACAACTATGAATGTTGTGTGAACATTTATACGTCAGGAATCATGATCTTATTTGTGATTTGAATCTTCCTAAAACAAAGTCACAACTGCTTGGTTTTCAGCAGTGCAATCACAAAAAAAGTGAAAATTTTCACATTTGGTTAAAGCAGTCTTTGCTGACAGTATTTTTTTCAATGGCAAATGATTAGTTATTTTGATTAAATCACCGCCCTTGGTCTTTCCTGTGAACCTACGAATGGCGACTGTTTACTGATTCTTCGAAGACAAGTCTAAAGAGAGTTTTATTGTTTAGTGGAAATGAATAACCATCTGTTCCCGTGGGTCATGTTGTAAATTTGAAAGAAACGTATGTAAACGTACTTCAGATCATAAATTACGAAGATCATAAATGAAGTATATGTGCCGATCTAAAAGTTATTGCACTACTTACAAGACTACACAGTGGCTACACCAATTAATGTTGTTTCTTATGCAAATGGAACAGCAGGGCCAAGAACCAACACTATTTCGTTAAAGAATGGCCATTAAGTGAAAATAATGTGCCCGGTCTGAAAAACCTCCGTGAAGCAGCAGAAAATGTATTTATCTCCTCTGTCAATAATATTAGGACTTATAAAAAATTTTGTTAAAGCCTTAAATAGAGAAAAAAATACTTTTGTTTATTTCAGATGAAAATTAGCGTGTATAAGTGAGACAAAGCTTAATGAAGGACTATTCTTTAGGCCGCAAATACGAGAATTTTTTAAAGACGAAGATTTTGACACTACATTTTCCAGAAAAGAAAATAGGGCGTGGACTGCTTACAAAAATATGTGTAGCAGATTCCTTGGTAACAATAGATCGGAGAACTACAAAAATCTAGTTGAAGAACTTATCCAATCTTATAATATGTCACTTAAGCTGCATTTTCTTTACTCTCATTTGGAATTTTTCCCTGACAATTTTGGTGCAATTTCCGATGAACATGGTGAAACCAAATTGTTCAAATGGAGAATCGGTATAGTAGAAAATGGACATAAGCATGTTAGTGGATTACTGTTGAACCCTTAAACGTGAAACCGATCTCGGCGAATACAAGCGAAAAAAAAGACAACAAAATAATTTCTATGATTGTTCAATACAAAATGAAGTATATTTTGTAAAAAAAGTGACTTTGTTTTTTTTAAATCTTTGAAAATTTTCTAAATTGTTGATGGTTTGGGTTTCTTATATTTCTTATTCTTATTTCCTTCTTTAAAAACTTAACTTATGGGTGATAGAAAAAATTGAGCTCAATTTAAATATGCAGAATGATGTTATTTGTTGTATTTGGCTTGTGTTCTCATAGCTTTGCCAGTATTCTTTTGGACGTTGGCCTATGTATGTCTTGCTCACGCACCTATAAAGTATATGTACTGATCGTCAAATAAACAGAAAATGTCCGGACCATGCTATGCGTCATTTTGGGTAAGGTGAAGTTATAATAACAGTGAATACGCTGTCGGCACTGAAAAATTATAACGACTAAACGCAATCGTTTACCTCCCACTGACAAGGTTTGAAGCAATTTGCATACCTTTCCGAAATTTCATCGACATAAGTAGTTAAACGAAACGAACGGTAGAAAGAGATAAAATGACAATATTACGTTATAACCTTACCCAACTTATCCAATTTGTGTCAATTGATTGTTATGTGTGGACGTCTGTCATGCTATTGGTCGGTCGAAAAAATGAATTAAAAATTTTTATATTTTTGGCTGTTAAAAATAACTAGTCCTTAAAAAAATATGTTGACGAACCGTTTCTCCAAAACGATTTATTTTTTGAAAAAACAGTTGAAATGGTAATTAGGTAGTACCCCGTTATTTTCAGTATTTTCTAATTAAATTTTCCTTAGAAAGTTGAATGTTTCGCAAATTTCAAGTAAATTTGAGATTATAGACATACAAAATTATTACACTAAATTCTGTTCATATCTCAATAGTATGAGCGTGCTGTTTAAAAATTGTTTTTCTACGGCTAGTTCTAATTATGGATTTAACATAAACACTTGTGTCCCTATATCCCCAAACGGTCGAGTATCTTCCTTTGAAACAGTTAAATGTAACATAATTGTTTTCATCAACACAACTTATAAAAAATTTGAGAAGTAACAATTTGTAAGATATTTAAAACTTTTATTTAAATAAGTAACATTCATTTTATATTCAAATAATGTTAAATGCAACATTTTACTTCCTTAGACTGTGTTAAACACTATACTACACTACAACTAAATAAATATTATTGATTATAATTTATTAGGACATATAAATTTGGACCCTATAAGCCAACAAACGAGGTCCTTCAGAATAAAAAGCTTATTTATAGCACGTTTGGTCTTCAAGCCCCCACAAATCTTCACAAAATAATAAAAAAAGTATATTAAAGGTTGAATAGTATCATTAATGGGGGGTCTTCGGGCTGGCCTATGGTTCCGGCCCCTGGTCGTACACAGTTCCTCTGTCACCGGTCAAGTTTCAGGTTTTCTTTCAAACTTACTTGTCAAGACAGTATGGCTTGCAATAATCGGCTAGATGTTTAGTGAATTCATACAATAATTGATTGGTGGATAGCTAGGACGATGGATTTTAGTAATACTACATAGAGCAGTGATTTCTACCGTTTCAAGTTTTATGAGTGCTGGCTTCCTGCAATTACTGTATATAGGAGGTATGTATTCCTATTAAAGTCAGTACATTGCTTTGTATATATGAGTTGTTTTTCTTGATATGCCTATTTCTTTGTATATTAGACTCCTAAGGTATTTGGCCCTTTGTATACATTTTTTGTTTAACAGTTCCAAAGTGCCAATTGAAGATAATTTTGTGGTCTATATTTAGACTTAAATATTTGACTGATGGCTTGGTGCATATTACTTGGTTATTGAGTTATTTAAAATAAATTTAATCCAAGGAAAAACAAAAGATTATTTCACAATAATAACAACAATGACACTATTTTTTGACTTTTGACGGTTAATTTGACGTGCCAAAATGTCACTTTACCCAAAATGGCGCAGAACATACTCCGGACGTTTTTCGTTTGACAGCTCCATTACCACCTGTCATCCATTTATTTTCAGAAATCCGTGGTCTTGCTACAGAGGCTGCTTGCGATCCTGTACACTCTTTGACTTTCTAGGAAGATTTTGTCCTTTGGTTTTCTTAGAGATGAGCTTATTGCTTTATATGGTTTTAAATCTGTAGATGTATTAGTTTCATTTGCAGAACAGTCACAAACTCGTCAGATCGCCCAAAAGCAGTTATCAAACTGTTACCTGGTCGTTGTGTTGTGTAAACTCTGGTTGGCGCTGACTGGTTTGTGAATTCTCTACAAATATGCCCAATGGGTTTCCCGAGTGGTTGACTGATTATATCTGCGGTACCTTTGACGTATGCTGATCTGTCTATTATCGATTGGTGTTTTTAACTTTAGTGGAGTTTTGTTGAAATTTCATTTGGTGGATTTATAGTGTGCAGTTTGTAGCAATTTTGTCTCCGAGATTGTTCTAAGTATTTTATTTGGATGTCGGTTGAACGAAGGGCTCTTGAGATTAGCCGCACAGTACTTTGTTTTGTGTGAGTATACCTGCAGACGCCGTACCAAGTATTATTTGAATGAACCTATAAACAGATATGAAAAATTGTGAAAGTCTAAAACAGTTGGATAGTTAGTACAATTGAACAATTAAGTTCACTGATTAAACATGTATAAGAATTGTATAAATCCTTAAACTAAACAAATTCCGAAGCTAACATAATTCATAAAGCTACATTAAATGTGTAAAAATTTGTGTGTTTTAAATAAATCGCATTTAAAATGCTAAATGCATGGCATTTCATTAGATAAGAGATATATGTGGGTTTATAAACAGGCAAACTCTGAAAGTAAAGTAAAACTTTATTTCAAATTTAGCGATTTGGGCATAATCAAGAAGACTAATCAATAGCAGGGAGTTTTCGCGTAAATGAATACACATTAAAAACGTATATTTCATTCATTTATATGTATATTAATATTGTTAAGTGATAATGATTATGATGAGTCATTCATCGACGCTTAGCCCACAATATTAAAGCCAAAAACCAGAGGGTAAGTCACTTTTTAAATGAAGATTTTAGATAAAAAGGGATTTTTCAAAAATCGAAAATATACAGATAAAATAAATCTTTTTAATTTACAATTATGAGACTTTTTAAAATGTGTTTGTAAAAAAGTGTAGTAGTAGTAAAGTTTTATTCAAAGAAACCACGTATTTTGATGATTTTTCAATTTTGCGTGTAACGAATATACCTGAATTATAGGAATATAAATTTCTTATCCTTAGACTTCTAAATTATCTTGAAAGAGACGTTCAAATGTTTCATTATTTTATCTCAACGAATAGTTGCTCTAGTAAATTTATGTCATATTGAAATACCAAGAATTTTCCCTGATAATAAAAATGTTGAATTTTCCACTAATATTTTAGTTTCTTATACAGAGAACATCATCTTATAGTTGTTTAAGAAACCCAAGATCCGAGTTCATATTTCTTCCCTCACTTTCCAGTGTAAATTAACGATCACCGTTGACAATGGCGCAGATATCTTCATTATTTTCAAACGCCCGCTGTCACTTTCTGAGGATACATCGGAAGTTATGTGAATTTTCTGCTTCCCAGGTCCGAGATTTCTGTTGACGAATCTGTAAGATATAAAGATCATCAACTCGCAGTTGTTACAAGGTCCATTTGGAAAAGGTTTTACGCTGTCTGTGGTGAGTAATCTGGATCTTGTAAGCATAACGGTGCAAATCTTTGGTCAAAATTCATTGAACAGTGCTACGGTAGAGCTAGCTAACTTTTTAAGGAGTTAATGGATAAAGTTTATCTCATGTATCAAAGAAAACATAGGATCAGATTTCCTGATGGAGAAGGTATTCTAATATGAAAGATAAAAAAAATGTTTTTGTTTTGCACTTTTCGAAAGTTTTTGATATTTAAAATAAATGTGCAAAAAGATTTCTGCAGGTTCAGTAAAATACAGTCGCTTTCTCTTTAACCCTTCTTACCATTGCGCGAGCAATAACGTTATTCCCGCAGCTTTTCTGTCTAGAAGCAACTAAGCCAATTTATGAAGATTTAACGAGTATAAATTTATTAAAAAGGTGCTTAAAAGCAGAAACGTAAAACAACAATGAATAGTTGAATTCGCTTATCTAGTCGTTTGTTCCAAAGCACTTGCATTCAGGTGTGAAATGAAATAGTTGTTTATTTGGATGTCTGCATCTTTAATAAAAGCTTCTTATCAGTATTTATTATGATTTCAAGCCAAACGGCTTTGCACTCCCTCCAGGGAATATTAACTCATACTAGGTATACAAAAATACCAAAGTATGAAGCTCTGTGGGAACCCTTTCCATGTTCTCGGGTTCTAGGTGACGTAGTCTGCTGTATTTCCTACAAACTTTTAGACGGTCCGCACGGTTGCAAGTATTTATTATAAATACTATGAAATATTATGGACACGACAAGTGATTCGGGCGCTGGTCCTTATATTATCACCTGCGATGAACCAAGGATCAGCCGATCGAAGCTGCAAGTGTCTAATACAGTAAAAAAGGCCAGGATTGCATATGATGATCAGTACACTTTTGCATGCGTTTGAATCAATCAGAAAAGCATGTTTGCCAGTGTAAAATTGGTAGCTCCTAAACTTTTGAGCGTACCAACCACCTTTTCTCTTATAGGGAATCGTCAACCATGTAGTTTGTTTTTCACTTACGGAAACAAAAAAAAATCATTAGACGCCAAATAAGGGCTCTACGGCGGATAACCTATCAATTCTACGTGAAGCACAAACCGCATGGTCAATGATACGCTCAAAAACCAAGTTTTGGAGATAGAATTTTCACACTAGCAAACATGCTTTTCCGATTGATTCGAACGCATGCAAAAGTGTACTGATCATCATGGCAAATAATCTGAAAAACAATGAAACCATTTTCCATGATGAACATTTATTTTTGTTTGTAATTCTGAATTAAAAAAATCAACCCTCGGTAAAAAATAATTTTCAAGTTTCAAACTTGGAGACAAAAATTATGTTTTAAATTAAAACCTGCTCTTACTTATTCTAATTAGTTATCTGACAATGACAACAAAAATGATTATTAATTCTTCAATTTGGAACTATTTGCGTGGGACTCTAGGACTATCAAATCGAATAACTACAAGAGATGACTAGTAAGACAATGTTTTTTAATACGAGGAAAATACCAAAAATATGGAAATCTATGATTCTTTATAGATGTAGTCACAGTATCCTGGTAATTCCGGATCCCAGTATTTAACCTTTATCTATTGATTAATGCAGGACTGATTTAAACATTCCTGAATGTTATTAATTTAACAACAAAAATTTCACAGAAGGTGAATCAATATACTGAGCCCATTAATATAGAATTTGAATTCATTTTTACTTTTGAACCACCAAAGGTATTTTTTTTTAAATATTGTAACATTTTCATATTTTCGCATACTAATACTAGAATTTTTAGTATTTGGTGTAATCAGGAGAAAATATGTTTCGTATTTTGTATGGTACCCTTTCCTGAAGATTAAGTAATATTTGATTGTTACTATTTAACCATTCATTTACAGCATACATTAAGCATTTGGAAGTTTGGACGTGAAGCAATGGATATCAAAATTGTTGTTAGGATTTTAGTAGAAATGTTGTCTTTCCACTGCCCGTTTCTGGAAGCGCTAGAGGTTTCATTTTGAGATTTTCCTCTCGGGAATCCAACAACTCGTTCAAGGTGATTTTTTATATTTAAAATATAGTACAGTATTCATAAGTAATTTTGGGTTTTGTTTTTGATTTGGATATAGGGCTCTTTCATTATAATGGTTAATTTTTGACTTTGTGGTGCCCTCTTCATGTTTTGGTCCCGTTTTTTCTGTTATCTTTTTTATTAACGGATCCATGCATGTCTGAGTTGACAAGGCAGCCTTTTCGACATTCCTGGTGTAATAACAAACTTGATGAAACACCTGAAATAAAAATCAACATCTTTTACGTCTACCCAGTTTTTGATTTGATAAAACATGTATTATAACAAATCATATCTTATTATTTTGAAAATAAAATATAGTTCATAAAATATTTCTGATAGTTATATAAGAAGAAGACCTTTAAATTTCACTTTTAATCACATTCGGTTAGACGAGAACCATATTTTTGAATTTTGCATAAATATGTTTTATAATTAAAATCTGGTTAAATAGATCAATGGGCTTGACTAAAATACTTGGGTGGAAAACTAAAAAATTAAGTCGTCCTCAAAAGTGTTGCTTCGATGCATAAAATTAAGTAAAACATTGATGTGCACACTTTACACTGCTTTTTGGGAACCCACTACATTACCTTATTAGGTCTCGTTCTGTTGATTCTTCTTTCCCTACGTAGGAGCGAGTTGTCCAAAACATTAGTGCTATGATAGAGTCGTTGTTCGTAACTTTTTTTATTTTTTGGAGTATCGGCAATAAATAATTTGGAGGTTACTCGGTATAGCACAACCCTAAAGCTGAATGCTTTAAGTCCAAACTAGATTTGATTATATAAGAATACCTTATCAAGAACAGACAGAGTGGAATATCACTTTATACATTTTTGTGTACTATTAAACCCTGCTTACATATATCAAGTGAAATTATCGGTCATTATTTTTATTATATTTATTAGAGTATTTTAGAAAATTAAATAAAATATAATTTACGGTCACAAAATAAGTTTAAGGAGTTATCGTTTTTCTCCTTCAGACTGAAAAACGAAAGGTTGGCGGTTTACCTGGTTCTCTCTCCATACACCTTTTGACTGTAATGAACCAATGGTAAAATTTACAGAAAAAAAATTGTGTGTTTTTAAGTCTCCATTTCAAGATATATCAGCAGGATGCCACACTATAAAATATCAACAATCAAACGGCATCTACACATACAATGGGTAAGTGAGAAGCTTGAAAATTAAATAAGATATAAAAAACTTTTTACGGTGGTAGCATGAGTAGTCCAAGAAAGGAAAGGTTGACAGATCTAATATATACAGTTACAGTTTTATGTAAGCTTAGTACTTGGTTAATTACAGCCCTACTGGTGATACCATTGAGTGGTCGAAATGCATATGGAGAGAGAACCTTAACAGAACTCGAAGAAAATAAACTGTCAACTTTTCCTTTCACGGTCTGAAGGAGAAAAATGGTAGCTAGTTAGTCTTGCAGCGAAAATATCTGTAAGTATAACATCCTGCTGATATGTCTTCGAATGGAGATTTAATATATATAGTTTTAGTTGTTTTCTATGAATTTTGCATTTGGTTCAGTATAGCTTCACTGGCGAGACCATTAGGCAGTGAAAACGTGTGTAGCGAGAAAACCGGAGTAGAGTTAGAAGGAAATATATTGTTTTCATCAATATCAGGATTTTTATGATGAACTCAAAGTAAACAAAATTAAAGCCTTTTTACGGTTCTGTAGATATATGTCCGTCCGTCTGCATGATACAGCTTCTTAAGATGTCAAGCATATTCATAGGAACTGTTATAAATATATATAAACAAGAAATTACATCAAAAATTCCAGCTAAGGAACACTTTTTTTTTTCGAGGAGGGGAAATCTTGCATAGACACCAACACTAAGTGTGAAGGTAGTGCCGGATTTGTACCGGCTAAAACCCCCCCTGGACTAAAGGTCCCCACGGCCTACTTCGGTTTGCTATGGTGAGGCCATAGCCCACAGAAGTGCTCAGTGAGTGTCCATTGGTTTCCGGGCCTTGGCCTTTTTAAACCTCCGGTCATCACTCATTGGTGTTTCCGCTCCAGGTGCCGTTGCACCCATTGCTTCGCACCGCCTTACGTATCGCATACAACGTAAGGTTGGTCTCTTTTCATTCATTCCATGCGTCATTCATACATGCCTGAAAAAACTTATCTGGGCTCCTTTTGTTCCCGTTGCTGTCGGTGCCGCCCTTGAGGTTTTCCTCTTGGCTCTGCATACCAGTTTTTCTTCTTTCCTCCCTTTTGCTTCTCCTTCTTGTTTTTCTTCTCGTGTACTTCTCTCATCTTCTTCTTCTTTTCTTCCTTCTTCTTTCTTCTTCTATCTTCTACCTGATATTCTGTTTTTCTCCATCTCCTGCATTCTGTGCCTAGAGTTACATTCTAGGTCTTTTATGTTTTCTTACCTCATCTGGGTTGTAATCCACTGCCTGTCTTATCAGTGGACCTGCTGACCCGTAGGTCAATACTGGCCTAAGCACTGTTTTTATTAATATCAGCTTATTTTTTAAACTCATTTTACTCTTCCTGATGAGTAAAGGGTAGAGTTGTTTTCTCGAGTTTTTGAACTTTTTTATTGTTGCAGTGATGTGTTGTCTCCAACACAATCCTCTGTCTATCGTCACTCCAAGATATTTGGCTTCATTTGTCCATCTGACGTCTTCGCCATCAATATCGATCATCTCGCCCGGCGGTCTCCTTCTCTTCGTCAGGAAGATTGGTTGACTTTTCTCGGCATTTACTGCTATTTTCCAAGCTATGAACCAGTCATTGACTTGGTCCATTTCTTCTTGCAGATATCTACTTACCATCATTGGATGGGTAGATCTAGCCATTATTGCTGTATCATCAGCGAACAGGGCCATGTTCGTATTTCTGGTCTTGGGGATATCATGTGTGAAGATATTATAGAGGTGCGGTGAGAGTACGGACCCCTGTGGTACTCCTGCCTCTGGTCTTCTCGGTTGTGATGTTTCTTGGCCCACCTTGACTATGAACTCACGATCCCGTAGATAGGAATCTATGGTCTCGCAAATCCATGCCGGGTAGCCAGAGTTCCGAAGTTTGTAGATTAGGCCCGCATGCCATACTCTATCAAACGCTCTGGCTACGTCTAACAGGATGACTCCTGTCGACTGGTTCCTGTTGAATCCCTCTGATGCGTATTCCGCGACACGCAACAGTTGCAGCTCTGTGGAACGTCTTTCCACAAATCCGAACTGCTCCTATGGGATAACTACGTTCGCTTCTGTCTCGTCTTTTAGCCTTTTCAGTATTATCCTTGCTGCTACCTTACTCAAGGAAGGCAACAGACTGATAGGCCTGTAATTCTGAGGGAAGATGTGATTCTTACCCGGTTTGGGTAGCATCACAACTTGCGTCTTTTTCCAGGTATTAGGAAAATGCCTAAGTCTCATCATTGCATTGATTATGCTTGTGATCGCCGCTATTCCCTTTCTGGGCAAGAGTTTTAGCATACGATTCGATATTCCGTCTATTCCAGGATGACAGCTTTGACTTCTGCTGGTGATGGTGGCTCTGGTAAGATGTTGTCCTGCCTCTATCTGGATCGAACTCTTCTGGCCTCTCTCATCACCTCTTGTTCGTAAATATCATCTTCCTCCGGATGGTTATTTAGTCTACACTCGTGTTCGAGAGCGTCAGCAAATGCTTCTGCTTTCTCACTTGGAGTGTAGACAATCCCATTTCTTCTATGTAATGGTGGTATCGCTTTCTTTTCTGTCCTGAGTACTCTTTGCATATTCCACAAAGTGTGGTCTTCAGGATTCAGCTCCTGCAACTTTTTTTTCCATCTTTTGGTACTTAAGTTGGCTAATTCTGTCTTCAGTATGGCAGAAGCTCTATTCAGAGCTATCCTGTCCACGTGCGACCGAGTCGCTCTATACCTCCTCTTGAGGCTTCTTCTATTTGCTATCAATCTTTTTATCCTTGGCGGAGTCGGTCCATAAGGATATCTATGTACCGCGATCCTCTGTTCTAGAGTTGCCTCTTGATAAGCCGACATTATCACTCTTTCCAGATTCAGTATGGCTATATCTAGCTCTTCTACTGAATTGATTCTTGGGATTGCTCCGAGTTTCTTGAAGACTTTATCTTTAAACAGCGCCCAGTCTGTTTTCAACTTGGTTGTTGTATCATCTATCTTTTCTTCACTTCCAATCTTCAATATGATCGGGTCATGATCTGATGAACCATCGACCATATTTTTGATTTCGAAGTCATCTCTAATATTTTGCAGGACGGCTATGTCCAAAATATCAGGCAGTTGTCCGGCTTTGAAGTACGTTGGTTCAGGTGGTGCTATCACTGTAGCTCCGAACCTGTCTGTACGTTCTTCTAGCTTTCCACCATCTGCATTGTTGACTCTGCAATTCCAGTCGCGGCGTTTGCAGTTCAGATATCCAATTATTATTTTCGAAGAGTTTCCTTGAAGTAAATCATCTATATCTTCTTGGATTAGTCTATCCTGGGGTCTTTTGTAGGCTGAGGAAACCTCTAGATCCCCATTTTGCATGTTGATAACAACACTAATTGCGTCCATTTCTACATCCCTTACTCCTATAATATAATGACTTATACCTTTCTTGATCAGCAATGCCACGCCCCCGTTAGTCATTGCTGGGTTTTGTTTGTCATACCTATAGATATCGTAGTTTGGGAAGGTCACTTTATTTTGACTACTGAGTCTAGTTTCCTGAACAGCTAGCACATTAGGTGCATTTTCTGCTAGGAATTCTATGACTTCATTTTTTCTAGCTCTTAGACTGTTTACATTCCAACAGATTATCTCTAATGTTTTTGGTTTTCTTGTGCTTATTTTCTAGCATTTTCTCTAAGAGCAGTTTTCACTGCTTCTGAAATCATCTTTTGCAGCTCCTCCATGCTGCTTGGCATTGTTGGGGCGGGGGTCCCTCTTTTCTTGTTTGTATTCCTGGAATTTTTATTCCTTACGTCTCTATTCTTATTCTTTCCTCGGGTTGGGGTACCTTTCGCACCCCTTCCATGAGACATGGTGGCCAACTTTATCACAAAGGGCGCAGGTAGCCATTTCTTCCTTCCTCAGCGAACATTTGGACACCTCGTGGCCTTTACCACATTTGACACACCTTGCTGAGAAGGTCCTTGACTGCTCTAGCCTTGACGAAATCTATTTTATGATAATTCAGCTTTTTGCGCTGCTCAGGCCAATTTTCTGTGTCTACGATCACAGGTGGTATCGCTGATGCTGCTTGCGCATAGCTTTTAGGACTCGCGGATGTTTCACCATCCATTTCCATGTCCATATCGTCGTTTTCAGAATCTTCATCGCTGTCATTTTTGTCAATTTTCTCATCAATTGACTCATCTCTGCTTTTTTAGCCCTTTCGTTCTCGGCTTTTCTCTTCCTCTTTTCAGCTTTTTTCGCTGATTTTGTCTTTGCTGGGCCTTGAGCTTCCTTAGACCCGGTTGAGGGTCCCGGAACGGCCTTTTCTTGGCTTTTAGTCTGAATAAGCTCTTGCGTTTTCGAGATATCTGCGAATCTCGCCTCGGACCTTGCTAACATCTCTGTTTGCGCTTTTAACTGTTTTTCAACAGCTGTAAGCTTTTTCTGTACTTCGAGTTTATCGTTTTTTATCTTATTATATTTCACTTGGAGCGATGTAAGAGACGCTGGCTGAGCCTTATCAGCTATTCCCTGCATTTTTACTCTCATTCTTTTTTCTACTGGCACTTAATACTCAAAAAGGGTACTTACCTGATTGCTGCCCTGCAATCCGGTCGTTTCCACACTTTTCACTCACTTCTTGCAATTAATTTGCCTTAAAAAAGGCAAATTAATCGTTTTTTTGCACTAACTCCCGAATTCAGTCTTTTCCGTACGGAGGACTGAACACGACACGTACTGCACGAACACTCTACGCAAACTGCTAAGAAACAGCAACAACGCGTTAATATTTATATGACGCCAACTTTCTTAGCAAGCGCCTCCCACTACGCATGATCGCGTTGGAGCGCTCTCATTGGATCGTCGATTCGTTTATATATCTAACCCGGCACCTTTACGAGAGCCAGAAAGATTGTAAACACGGCCGAGGTAACATGAAAGGTAAGATTATTGAGTTTATGCTTTCAACAGATATGCAAACGGATTAGATAGTATATCGCCTGCGGCAAAAATCATTGTTACAAAAATTAAAAATAATATCATAAACATCGTCTAAATATCATATAATAAACATCCGTATCATGCCCAGCCATGAAATAAACAAAAAAATTTTCGTTGACCAAACATCAACGTAGCTGGTTCCCACGGCGAGACGCCATATGCATGTCGTATTGGAAATTCGAGCGATGATGCATACGCCAGCACGATCTGTCGACTGTCGGGACGGAAAGCACCGTTCGACGGCCAAAGGTAGAATGAGCAACACATGTGCAGAGACAAATAGTTTTATTAAACGGTCCTGACCTGTGATTGGTCCAAATAAGAAAGTTTCATTCTTTGTGCAGAGAGTTCGCGGTCAAGAGAAATAATCGCAGTTTTTTGCTAATAAAAAGTTTATTTATGGAAAGATTTGCATGAAAATTTCACCAGAATGTGTGAAAAACTAAATTACATCAGGAAAAACTGCCACATTAAACATTACCATCAAAGGAACGCAAAAAATACGATGTTGTTGAGATAACAATATTCATAGAACTAACGAGTAAATGACATAACGCACCTTGTGTAGTGAAAAATAGGGAAAAGTCAACGCAGCGTATCGTACAGTATTGTTCTCACGGCCCTATACCCGATAAGCGCACATTACACAAGAAATTCGTATCATTAAAAGAAATTCGCATCATTAAAAGAAATTCTTTAACTTCAAGAAAGAAAATATCGTTGCTGCCGCTTTGTGTAGGCTGTTCAGCCCAGAAATTGTACAACACCGACGATCTTATTGACGGCTGCATGGCTGCAGGAGTGTGTAGTGTAGTGTAAAGCAAAAATCTAAAATTACCTCCGAGGTTTCCTGGACGAACGAGTAGCTATCATTGCATTTCGATAGCGAAAGGCTGGGGGACCTGAAGACCATAAAGTGAAAAGCAACTCCGTTGTTAAATACGGTACAAGGGAAACTCTCTGTTTAAAATAGAGTGTTTCGCAGGTAACGTTAAGTTTCATCCAACAGAGCCCCTTGTACTAGAGTTCGAAAGTCGGGCGCTATTCGCGATTGCATACCTGAACTGAGGTTGCAATCACGGATCACCGACATAAAGATCGCGCATTTTATAACATTAACCGGGCTTCTCCCTTTTTACATTGTTTCCGAAGCACCCGAGAGCACTTCAGCTCTCTTCCAATAGCTTTCATTCACAAAATATTTTATTCAGAAAATATTTTCATCAGAGATAAAATTAATTTTATTTTTTTCTCGAGCCCGTTTTGTTAAATAAAGTTCTTAACTTTTATTTTATCAAAACCCATAGAGCACTTCAGCTCTCTTTCCAGAAATATATTTGCCATTAAATTTTTTATTTTATAAAATATTTTCCTAGAAGAAAAATAATTTCTATTTTTCTTAAATCAGTTTGGCCTAAATAAATTTCTAAAATTTTATTTTCGTTAAAACCTTAGAGCATTTCAGCTCACTTTCAAGAAGCATACCTTGAACTTCAACATATTTCCAAGAGAAAGAAATCCAATTTTTTCTTAAACCAGTTTTGCCAAATAATTATTTAAAATTTTATTTTGTCAAAACCTTGGAGCACTTTAGCTCACTTCCAAGACACGTCTTGAATCTTAAAGAATTTTATTTCCAAATACTTTTATAAGAGAAAATACTTTCTGTTTTTCTCTCATTCCAATTTTGTCAAATAAATTTTATATTAATATTTTATTTCGTAAAAACCCCAGAGCACTTTAGTTCGCTTCCCAGAAGTCATTACTTCTTCATAAAATATTTTAATTTTCACTTAAAATATTTTTCCCAATAAGAAAAATTTTTTTAATTTTTCTCGGTGCCAGATTTGTCATAAAATGTTTGCCAAGTTCTCTTACCATTTACCATTAAACATTTTTCACACCATCGACCACTGAACATTTCTCATACCATCGACCACTGAACATTTCTCATACTATTCACCATTGAACATTCCTCATACTATTGACCATTGACCACATTTTTATACCGATAGTCCTTGACCAAGTTTCTTAACATTGTCACTTGACCAAGTTCTCATTCCATTCAATTATAACATTAGTTCTTGACCAAGTTTCTTAACATTGTCACTTGACCAAGTTCTCATTCCATTCAATTATACCATTAGTTCTTGACCAAGTTTCTTAATATTGTCACTTGACCAAGTTCTCATTCCACCCAACTATACCATTTGTTCTAGACCAAGTTCTCATTCAATCATCATGAATCCCATTCAAACTTCTCAACCTCAATTCTCTAAGAAGAAAGGTGAGGCGGCCTGGGTCTCCTCTGGGTCGGGCGGTTATGGTGGGTCCTGACCGGTACCGCCTGCGCGGTGCCCTACCTTTCTTACCAACCCAAATAGCGAATCTCAAACATCATTTAATCATAATAACCCCATTCAATCCCCGTTCCAGCATCAACCTGGTCGGAACCTTCTTGACATGGACTTAGAAGATTTCCTCGCAGACAATCATGCGTTCGTCAACGAGGAAACTTCGCTCCATACATAACACGACCTTCGGAAATAGAGTATCCATGGCGTTCTACAGGACAAACATATATATCACACAGCATTGGACAGCACCATATCGATTCAAGTTTAGAGGCGTTGGCTGAAGTTCACTCTGATCAACCCCAATAAACATATGGTACATATGACGAAGTCCCGTCATACGAAGATCATCCATTGACAAACCTAAGAGTAATCGGAAACCAAGACGAGCTGTATGAACTATATACCTCTCAAAAATTATACATCGACAACTCAGTCAACCCAGATGCCGACATGGCGTTCCAAGTTTGGAACAGGCTACTCAACCAACCATACCATATCAAACAACACCATATCATCCATCAAAATCATCACAAAACATGTCCCGTCATTTATTCCGACATAGCATCCCTGCTAAAGGAATAACCTCGAATCCACAACCAGCCATGCCGCATAATTTCCGACAGAACAAACCAAAGACAGACGTGAAGCGAAATTGCAGAAAAATATTAATGTTCGTCGTAGTTACAAAATGAAGTTAAAAATTTTCTATTCACTTACTTCATCGAGGGATATCATTGAATAAATCTTGAAATGTACAATTAAATATATCATTTAACATATTATGTTCCATCAACTGGCTAAAATGTGACCTTCGATGGTCCGAGATTCTTTCTGATTAAAGAAAAATATTTTAGATAAAATAATTAGATTTTTTGGAATGATCGCATTTCCTTCGAAATGTACTGTTATACGAAAATTCTGGAGAACTTATATTATGGCGAGCAAAATCACTCGATTTGTTTGAAAATCAATGTCGAAGATTAACTAAAAGCCATTTATCGTACTTCAGTGTAGTTTCTTTTTATTAAAAGACGTTTTGATTGATATATACGCATCAAGTGTAAAAAAGAGTCATCCTAAATGGAGAAGCTTATAAACCGTCCATGAACATTTTTAGAAAGTAGACTATTTTTCTAATTTTAATTTGTCTTCATTTTAGGTTTATTTATGTTCATAAAATACAGAATAAAAAAAGGATTCAAATAAGTCAACCACATTATACATGAGGGTGAGCGACAGGATCATATTAAAAGAAACAAGAGTCACATTATTTTTAAGTTGCTGTAATATCAAATTTAATTATGTAATATTTATCAGAAGTTTTTTTTGCTCTGTATTTGTGTGATGTTACCCGCATTAGAATTCGGATATACGGTTTATATAATATTGATATGAAAATATTCTAAACTGAACTTAATTACAGTGATCGTCATGGATGAAATAGCGTAAATAAAGGGTGGTTTTTTTAGAGGTATAGAACTTTAAGTTGGCAACACTTTTTTAAGTGGCGGCCATTTTGTTAGCTGTCAAGTGATTTATGTTTAGTTTGGTTTGGCATTTCAACATGAATAGACTGACGCCTGAACAACGCTTCCAAATTGTGCAAATTTATTTTGAAATCATGGTTCTGTTCGAAATACGTATCGCGCACTACGTCCATTTTACGGTCAACATAATCGTCCATCAGAGCAATTAATTCGATTAACTATAGAACGTTTTCGCACCACGTTTACTCTAAATGATAATACGCATCCACAGAGACGTCGTACAGTGAGTACAGAAGAAGTCATTGCTGCTGTAGAGCGTAGCGTAGAGAAAGACCTGAATCAGTCTATCCGCCATCGTGCACAGGAATTGGATATGTGTCCATTCACTTTATGGAAGATTTTGCGGAAAGATCTTGGTTTGCGTGCGTACAAAATCCAACTCGTGCAAGAATTGAAGCCACACGATCACCTAGCAAGGCGTAGATTCGGTAAATCGGCCCAAAACAAGATTGCTGTTGATCCCGATTTTCATAAGCGAATTTTGTTTAGCGATGAAGCTCACTTTTGTTTGAATGGATACGTCAATAAACAAAACTGCCGTATTTGGAGTGATGATAATCCTCAAGTGTATGTTGAGATACCGTTACATTCAGAAAAACTGACTGTTTGGTGTACTTTATGGGCTGGTGGAATCATTGGTCCGTACTTCTTTAAAAACAATGCTGGTTAGAACGTTACAGTCAATGGTGACCGTTATAGAGCCATGATTACTGACTTTTTCGTTCATCAATTGAACAACCATGATGTGCAGGAGCTGTGGTTTTAACAAGACGGAGCAACATGTCACGCAGCTCTTGCCACAATTGATTTATTGAAGGAAACGTTTGGTAACGGCATAGTTTCACGTTTCGGACCCGTGAATTGGCCTCCAAGATCGTGCTACTTAACGCCGCTAGACTATTTTCTGTGGGGATATATGAAGTCGCTAGTCTACGCCGATAAGCCCGAAACGATTGATCACTTGGAGGACAACATTCGCCGCGTTATTGCCGATATACGGCCACAAATGTTGGAAAAAGTCATCGAAAATTGGACCTCCAGATTAGACTAGTTCCGAGCCAGCCGTGGCGGTCATATGCCAAAAGTCATATTTAAATTATAATGCCAGAAGGTTATCTTTCGAATAAAGTAAATTTCGTGTCAATTTAAAAAATTCACCTTTGTTTTATTCCATTTACAAGTTCTATCCCTCTATAAAAAACACCCTTTATGTAAAACAATAGTGAGTATAAAGGATCAAGATTACGAATTTAATATTAGATTTTTAAAGATATGTAAAGATATTATAGCAATTTCATTTTTAACTATTCAATACGGCCGGTTTTCGGCCTCCTTCTAGATTGGCCAAAAAAGTAAAAATTTTCTTATTATATGTATTAAATTACTAATCGATTTTACCACAAACGGACCACCTCCAACATCCTCCTAGCTACGATCAAGGTCAAATTGAGAAAAATTCCAGCAATAAACCATCAGTTCCCAAAGGAGGTAAGCTGGTACCTGAGACTTAACTGTGAATCCAATCCCGAGGTCCGTTTGTTGGACAGGTCAAATTCAAGGTTATTTCAAGATCAAATTTAGCAAAAGAATTTGCAATCACCTTTTATATAGGTTTATATATATATATATATATATATATATATATATATATATATATATATATATATATATATATAAAGGGTGTTTTTTTATAGAGGTATAGAACTTTTAAATGGAATAAAACAAAGATGAATTTTTTAAATTGACATGAAATTTACTTTATTCGAAAGATAACCTTCTGGCATTATAATTTAAATATGACGTCTAGCATATGACCGCCACGGCTTGCTCGGACGTAGTCTAATCTGGAGGTCCAATTTTCGATGACTTTTTCCAACATTTGTCGCCGTATATCGGCAATAACGCGGCGAATGTCCTCCAAGTGATCAATCGTTTCGGGCTTATCGGCGTAGACTAGCGACTTCACATATCCCCACAGAAAATAATCTAGCGGCGTTAAGTCGCACGATCTTGGAGGCCAATTCACGGGTCCGAAACGTGAAACTATGCGGTTACCAAACGTTTCCTTCAATAAATCAATTGTGGCACGAGCTGTGTGACATGTTGCGCCGTCTTGTTGAAACCACAGCTCCTGCACATCATGGTTGTTTAATTGATGAACGAAAAAGTCAGTTATCATGGCTCTATAGCGGTCACCATTGACTGTAATGTTCTGACCGGCATCATTTTGAAGAAGTACGGACCAATGATTCCACCAGCCCATAAAGCACACCAAACAGTCAGTTTTTCTGGATGTAATGGTGTCTCAACATACACTTGAGGATTATCATCACTCCAAATACGGCAGTTTTGTTTATTGACGTATCCATTCAAACAAAAGTGAGCTTCATCGCTAAACAAAATTCGCTTATGAAAATGGGGATCAACGGCAATCTTGTTTTGGGCCCATTCACCGAATCTACGCCTTGCTAGGTGATCGTGTGGCTTCAATTCTTGCACGAGTTGGATTTTTTAAGCACGAAAACCAAGATCTTTCCGCAAAATCTTCCATAAAGTGAATGGAAACATATCCAATTCCTGTGCACGATGGCGGATAGACTGATTCGGGTCTTCCTCTACGCTACGCTCTACAGCAGCAATGACTTCTTCTGTACTCACTGTACGACGTCTCTGTGGATGCGTATTATCATTTAGAGTAAACGTGGTGCGAAAACGTTTCATAGTTAATCGAATTAATTGCTCTGATGGACGATTATGTTGACCGTAAAATGGACGTAGTGCGCGATACGTATTTCGAACAGAACCATGATTTTCAAAATAAATTTGCACAATGTGGAAGCGTTGTTCAGGTATCAGTCTATTCATGTTGAAATGCCAAACCAAACTAAACATAAATCACTTGACAGCTGACAAAATAGCCGCCAGTTAAAAAAGTGTTGCGAACTTAAATTTCTATACCCCTATAAAAAACACCCTTTATATATATATATATATATATATATATATATATATATATATATATATATATATACAGGTGTGGAAAATCCAAAACAGAACCTCTAAGAAAAGGAATGTAACAGAAAGCGACGGACAACCCGTTTAGCCATGTTGAAGAAGTGAAATAAAGCATATTGTTGTATCGTAGCTAGCTTTCTGGTTGCCAGCAAAGATGGTTGGCGGAGTCGTCAAAACACAGTGGGTTGAAAGAACAGATTTAATATTAAAAATAAAAATCGGATCCAACATAGCAGACTGAATCTTTAAAATCATGAAAATAAATTCGAAAAACGTCTAATGTGGTTCAATAGCTGTTAAATATGCAGTTTAAAAACAAAATAAAAAGAATAATTGTATTTCCATGAATAAAATATTGCCCTTGAGTCCAAGGTGCATTTTAAAAATAATACTATAATAATAAATACGTGGATATCGATAATCGTTAAAAAGGCAAAAGTACTTTTTCCTCTATGCTTAGGACTTCTTAACAAATACCAATGCAAATAACTTGTAAGTAATATAATATTTATTGATTTACACAAATGAATAAATAATACGACTGTAATAAAAATAATAATAAGAACTTTTTAATCATTACCTTCTTTGTTAACAGCTCTTTTCTCATTCTCCAATACGTACGAATTGTTGTCCGAATGCTTACGATTTCAAAAAACAGTGTAAGGATCCATCAACGCCAAAAGTTTTGGAACACATCCTCCATATTTTTCTCGAGAACATTTTCGGGCAAAGTCTAGGCGATAGTTTCTTATTAACTTGTGCGTTGATTTTTGTGCATTTTTCGATAGTTTACCTATCGGTAATATTGCAAATGCTATCTTGTCTGGTCAATGGAGTAAGTAATTGGTGGATTTCTGTTGGCATGTTGTACCAAGAATATCCTTTGAAGAATAATCTTGCTGTTTGAAGTCTATATTCCCAAATCTTCTCTATTGTAGTTTAATGTTCGCTTCCAATAGTTTGAAAAATGACTGAAAACCGGAGGATCAGTTTTCGCTTTACTCTTGTTATAATGGCTGTAGCTTGAAATACTCTGTATTTACTGGGAAACAGTATCAATGTTGTTGAATTGAGATGTTGTTTGGCAGAGGTAACAACGTTGGACCGATTTCGCTCCAGCCAAACCATTCACTTAGCCGTCTATCATCGTCATAGATAAGTTGTACTGTACTGAAGCTCGGGTGGCAAAGATAACTCTTTTATATGGTGCAAGTTGTTTGGTTCGAGTTCATAGTTTTCTATTTTCGTTAAAGACTTTTGTTCGGTTTTCTTAATAAATTCAAATTTCAGAGGCCCGCAATTCATAATAGACGAGGGTTTGGAATTGTACAACACAATCTGTTCTTGTTGAGTTTGCGTGTTAATACCTGCTAATTGAAGTGGAATAAGAGAGGTTAGGAATAAATTTGTATCAGAAATATTCGCATCAGTGAATTTCATCCTGTACTGGCTCTGACCTGACGTTCCATCGAAGCCCCATTTGCAAATGAAACTCATATCTACAAATCTAATTTATCGATTTGTTCAAGGGCGTCTAATTGAAGCAATATAATTCGATCCACTGTATGATCCAGTAAGCCTTGGAATTTAACCTCGGCATTTTATTTAGTAAAAGTGATACTCGTCATGTGGATAACATGTTTTTTTTTTGTATTTTACACACCAGAATACGGCGAAAATATATTATTGCCTTTCTGTTTAGCCCAATTTTGTAATCGTTGATATTTGTTTCTCGACAATCCAATATCAAATAGAAGAGCGGCGCACAAATGTAACTGTGCGCGACGTAACCACAACACTGTTGCCTTTGACTTGAGACGAAACTTTAGAAAGAAAAGACTGGCCGTTCATATTACCGAGGTTTAATAGAAACGTTACTATTGCCAACCTCCTATTTTAAATTTCTTAACTAGAAATTATTTTGGCCGTTTCTCAAATTCTAACCCACTAAGCTCGTCTAATTTCTTTCAGGTTAGTTTGGGACAGAAGATCGTAGGGAATGCCTACGCGCAATATTACTCCCGCTAACTTCCGTGCGATACGAAGTCGAGCAGTACCTTGAAAGGAATGAGTCTAAACTTATAACGTAATCGACGGAATTTGGAATATTTAATGACTATTTGATACATGCTTACGACTGTCTCATTCTGATTTGATGAATTATAATATTTTCTTTATCTTACTTAAGAAACGGCCAGGTTCCGATCTGGATTTTCCACACCTGTATATATATATATATATATATATATATATATATATATATATATATATATATATATATATATATATATATATATAGGAATTCGATATATCTAAAAATTATATTAATTATATCATTTTGCCACTAAAATTACTTTACTGGTTTCTCATGTTAATTTTAAAATAATTTCAAACAATTGAAGAATTTACTGCCGACAACATATTACGGCTATTACCTATTTTTCACTTTTTTAATTAAATTAGCTGAACTAGATTAAGCAAACATGTGCTATTTACAACAATATCAGCATCAACAACGTAACCTCTCGTCTTGACTTCGATAATCTATCATGGGCAATGAAGGCTGCAATCGACTTGTCAAATGCATCCAAAATTACGTTCCGTTTTAAACGAATACGTTGGTAAATAATAGAAAATGAATAGAATTATCTAAATAATTTGCGATAATATAGTTTAAATAATTTATTTTTAAAAAATCGACGCCAATATCTATATATTAGTATAGATATATTGTCGTAAAATATATTAGTCATAAATATCCGTAGTTTAAAAAATAATATCGATATTTCGATGATCTGCAGTATATTTTGTTTTCACGCTTGCGTTGCGTTTGTTGATCACGGTTTTGATTTTTTCTTTATTTTTTATTGTTGATTTTTTCTGTATTTATTCGTAATTTACAGGTTTACATAGTATATTAAAAACTTTTTAGATGAGGAATATATTTTATGTACCCAGTTGTAAGAGAAATTACTCAAACGGACAGTACGAGCTAGTTAAAATAGCAAAAATGATCCGTCGTGAAGGTTTTGTGCCTAGTGATAACAGCGTGTAGTGTAATCTAACTTTGTTCTAGGATTTAACGTACAGAGTACCAGATAAGTTTCCCAGTTGTACAAAATACTTATCCGTCGAGCTCGGAGAGACAAAATGTTAAACTTCTGTGATTGAAGGCTTACAAAGTTTTTACAAAAATATCCTTTATCACTTGAATGTGATAAGCAGGATAGAAATGAAAACTGTTTTAATGAAAAAATACTTGTATTGAAGAATATGATATGGATAACCTAAAATCACAAATACCCATATTGACTTAGAACTAAAATTCAATTATAGCAAAAATTAATTGATATGCGATAAAGAACTTGAAAAATTATTTTAATTTAATATCTAACTTACGAGGAAGCGCACTGCAATACACACCGTAAAAATAATTAGTGATATTTTACTTACTAGTATTACCAATATTTAGATTAAAAATTAGTGTGAGAGATGAAACGCAAAAACGTTTCTTCAGTACCGTAGATTTCCGAGTACCTAACACTTTTTGCAAAATTTTGCAATTTGAGGAAATATAAAATTTTTAATGTTTAGTGTTTAATTTTAGGTATTATTCTATATAATTTATAATAATACTCATCTTAATACAGATATTTATCTAAAAAATACAATAAAATATTTTAAATAAAGTAGTGTTTTTTCAAGTTATAACATCAGCGTTTTTTTCACCTATGTTATCACTTTTATTAAGACATAATATATATTCTAAAATAGTTAAAAAACGATAATTAAAAGTGCATAAATAAATATAAAAGTAGATAAAAATATGCAACTTTAAGGACCGCCGGGTGACAACGTCACCAATCAGCGCTATGTTTTTGTAGTCTAGGAGTTGTTGGTCGATCGCAAATTTCATGCATTTTAGGAATATTGCTGTTCAAATTTTGTGACTGTAGTTTATTTGCTGGTTTACTATTTCGATAGATACGTATATCTATCATTTTTAATAGTTTAGTGGTACGCGTCTAATCTGTAATAAATATGAATAATACGTGAAAATAGAAAAGAAAATCATTTATCTAAAAAAACAAGGAATTTAAATTGTTAGACATTCAGCCGTATGTGTGCTTTAGTTCAATGAATATAAACTTGCAGCGGAGGAATATTTTTTATAAATTATTTGCAAAATGTCTTGATATGTTACTTTACGTTTACGAATAAAAAGTAATTTTAAAAAACTTTTTTGATTTGAAAGTTTTTTTGAATCTAAAATTAATTAAGTCTACCAAAAGTGCCCTAAAAACGTAAAAATAACTTTTGAGCTAGTATATTTTCATCTTCTTTTATGTATCTGTGATTACGCCACCAGAGAAGAAGAAAAATTTGTTACTTAGTCACTCGTATCTACTGTGCAATCTTTAAGATTTAATTGAATAAATACATAATGTCAAAGTTATAATATTTTTAAACTTTTTTTTCAAGATTTACCTTAATTGCTTGATTTGCACTAAATTTTGTAGGTTTCTTAGGATGACAAATCAAGATCTCCTTAGTGTTTCGATGTACATTACAGAAGCCGCCACCAGCAGCATTTCACGTCTAACATGTTTAATAAACTGAAAATGTCCGGGTCATGCTATCCGCCATAATGGGGAAAGTTCACTTATAACAACAGTTGATACGCTGTCGCCGTAGGAAAATTATACGGACTAAATATGATCTGTTATCTCTAACTGACAAGGCTAGAAGAAATTCGCATAGGTTTCCGAATTTGTATTGACATAAGTACTTGAACGAAACGAATAGTAGCAAGGGATAAAATGATAGTATATGTTTTAAACTCCCCCGACTGATCCGATTCGTGACAATTAATTGCAATCTTTATATATATGCGATACTATTGGTCGGACGTTTTTTTTATTTTATTGTATTTTTGGTTGTTAAAAATAGCTCGCCATTAAAAGGAAAACAATATGTTGACGAACCGTTTCTTCAAAACGCTTGATTTTTTGAAAAATTAGTGGAAATGTTAAGTAGGTGGTATTTTCTAATTTTTAATGAAAAGATCCTTAGAAAGTGTCTTGCAAATTTTAAGTAAATTTGAGATTATAGACATAGAAAATTTCTACACGAAATTCTATTCATATCTCAAAAGTATGAGCGTGCTATTCAAAAATGTTTTTTACGGCTAGTTTTGATTATGGATTTAACATAAACACTTATGTCCATATGCCCATAACAGCCGAGTATCTTACTTTTAAACAAGTAAGTCTAACATAATTGTTTTCATCAACCTAACTTATAAAAAATTTAAGAAATATCAATTTGTAAGATATTCGAAAGTTTTATTTAAATAAGTAATATTAAATTTTATGTTGAAATAATGTTAAATGCAACATTTTACTTACTTAAGCTGTGTTAAGCACTATACTATAATTAAATATTATTATGATTATAATTTATTAGGATATAAATATGAACCCTACAGGCCAACGAACGAGGTCCTTCAGCGTAAAACCTTACTTATAGTACATTTGATTTTCAAGCCTCTACAAAACTTTACAAAATAAAAAAATATATTAAAGGTTGGATATCCCTGGTAATACACAGTTTCACTATCATTGGCCAAAGTTTAGGTTTTCTTTCACACTAAGTCGTCAGGACAGGAAGTCTTGTAGTAAAGGGCTGGATGTTTAGTGAATTCATACAATAATTGATTGGATGGTTTATCTAGTGGATTGCTAGGATGATGGATTTTAGTAATACTACGTAGAGCTACAGTTTCCATGTTTTCAAGGTTCATTGATGATGGCCTTCTGCAATTACTGTATATAGAGGAGGCACATATTCCAATTGACGTCGGCATATTTCTTTGTATATAAGTTGTAATTTTTCTTGATATTCCTTTTTCTTTATTACTTACATTACTAAGGTATTGCCTCTTTGCATGCATTTTTGCACGTACACATAAATATTTGACTAACGGATTGGTGTATATTACTTGGTTGTTAAGTAAAATAAATTTAATCCAGAGAAAGGACAACGATTTTAATGACAATCAATAACTTCACAACAATAACAACAACAATGATACTGTCTTTTTGACTTTTGATGGTTAATTTGACCTGTCAAAACGTCACTTTTTCGAATATGGTGACCAACTTAATACAGATATTTTTGGTATGAGAGCTCAATTTCAATCTGTCATCCATTTTATTTTCGTAACTTCGCGTACATTTAAAGCTTCATAACTTCTTTGTACCTTGGTATATTAAAATTTTAGTTAAAAATTGTTATTCCTTGACATCTTTTGCCAAAAAAAATTATAAGTAAGTGTCGCTTTAAGCAGCCGTTTCTGAGATAATCGAATTTAAATTGTTTATTGAGTATCGAGACTCGTTGTCCCTCCCCCCCCATTCACACGTTATCCAGGCGTTTGCCGCTGTTGAAAAGCTTCTTCGAGAAACCGGTAGTTTTGCTCCTGCAACGATTGATTATGGACCGAATTTTACGACTAGTACACCGGAAGTTCGGGAGGAAATTTTAGAACGAATTCAAGAAAATCCGAGTCTGAGCATACAGTAAATAGGACTAAGAGAACAGCTGTTTTATTTCTCCACCTTCAATTGAGACTGGGCTTCTGTCGATTCATTAATGGCCAGATGTCACATGATGTAATTTTCCGTAAAAACATGTATTTATCGATACGTGTTGCTTTACAAAAAGGAATATGACAAAGAGTGGCGGCAAAATAAGCTTGAAATACAGGAAAAACGTAGTTTAAATTCATTTTGTATCATATTAATCCTTGGGCAGTCTTAAGATGAACATAACTTATTATTTTTGGAAAAAATTCAAAAACCACCCCTTGTTAAGGGTTGAGAATAGTTAAAAGAAGTCAATATCTAAAAAAATTAAGAAACACAGTACTATTATTAAGAATCGTGTTTGACATAAATTCTTTGCAAAAATGATTCAACAAAGATATTAATCTTACAACACTGTTCGGATTAAAATAGTACCCCTGAGGGGTAGTTTTCAAAGACTATGCCAAAAATACTTTGGTATTACCTTTTATTTATAAAACCCAGAAGTTTAACCCTACTTTTCAGTTTTAGAACCTATAGCATGGCAGGGTTCAAATAGAGGTAGTTTTAACTTCCAGTTTAGAGGTGTATGCCAATTTTATCGAGTGGTATCTAAATAGCTCGTTCAATTTAAATGTTTCTTGCCTAAAAATTTGTATTCCTCCTCTCTTGAAGTTGGTTTTATTATAATGCTACTTTTGTCGTATTTTGGGGGTCGTTTTGTATTACATTTAATTATTTTATTGGTGTGCGAGTTTTTTTTATATCAGACTCAATGCCCTAAAATGCATGCGAATTTCATAGCCGAATCTACGATTCTAAACATTTTTTTGGGGTTCGATTTTTTTACTGGTTTTGCGAAATTGTTAATTTTCAACCCCCTCACTGAGACGGGGGGTACTGTTTGGACTCGAACTGTACTGTGGGATTGATATCATAACTGGATCATTTTTGGAAGTAGGATTTGTCTAATACGATTCTTATCAATAGTACTGTTTTTCTTTTTTTTTAGTTATTGGCTTTTTTTGTTATTATTTTCTACCTTTAACAAGGGGCTTTTTCGAAAAACAAAAAGTTGTGCTCATCTTATTGCTCAAGGATTAATATGATATAAATGAAATTTCGACTGCTTTTTTCCTGTATGCCTAATCGACTACCGAAAAACAGGCGATTTTTGCGGTCACTCTTTACATAATGAATATCTTTATGGTGACGAGAACCCGCATGTCATAAAGGTTGTGCATTAATAACATAAATTTGAAATTAAGGTAAGGGGTAAGTATTTGTTTTTGGTATTGTCATCTCACTATCTCGTTTAAATGGTTTGAATTATCTACACCCAGAAAATTTGTCAAAATTCTTTGAACGATCTGTCACAGGCTACTAGAAAAAACTGTGGTTCATGTACGACGTTCATCCCACAAGTCACATTAAATGTTAGCCAAACATTTAAATGAGAATTTTCAAAATTAATATATTGCCAATGGAAATGATGCTCCTGTAAATTAGCCATTCCGCTTACTGGATTTAATGCCTATGGACTACATTTTATGGAAAATTCTTAAACAGATATTATACTGTAGACCTGTAAACACCGAAGAAGAATTGTGTGCACGAATACAAAATTCAGTATTTAGTGTTTAGATTCAGAGATGATCGAAATGGTGCAGTTCAATTTTCTTCGTAAAGTTCATATATGTGTATACGAAAACGGAGATCATTTTGAAGATTTAGTTAGAATTTCATTAAAAAAATAAATAAATAAAGTTCTTCTGTTCCGGTTTCTATTGAGTTTGTTCTTTGCCAGTTCATTCCTACATTATTATCATTGTTGGCTGTTATTATGTAAATTTTTATTGTTGTTAGCCCATTAGCCCTTATACAAATTCCAAATTTCTTGGACTATTTAAATTGGATTATATCAGGAACGGTAAACATTTTGTGCTTAGATTCAGAGGTGATAGAAATAATGCAGTTCAATTTTCTTCTTAAAATTGATATATGTGTACACTAAAACGGAGGTGATTTTGAAGATTTACTTAGAATTTATTTAAAAAAATAAATAAATAAAGTTTTTCTGTTTCGGTTTGTTATTGAGTTTGTTCTTTGCCAATTCATTCCTATATTGTTATCATTGTTGGCTAGTTATTATGTAAATTTTTATTGTTGTTAGCCCATTCGCCCTTAAACAAGTTCCAAATTTCTTGGACTATTTAACTTGGATTATATCAGGAAAGGCTGTTCGAAGTGACACCTACTGGGTATAACTTTTTTGGATAAAATATGTAAAATAAAAATTTGTAGTTAGAAATTTAATATACCTACAAAAAAGTTATAAATCTTGCGATGTAATCGAAGTGCTGCTCGTGGCGCCCTGTGCAATGTACACCGAAACTGTAATCAGATCTAGATTTCTCATCCAATAACCCAAAAGTACCAATTTTAGTGCATATCACGTTATTATTAAGATAATTATTTATAAAAAAGTTTAAACAAATTATAACTTAGACAGCGTGCATTTCGCAGATCATCTTTTAGACTAAGGTACATTGGACTAGATTCTTATATTTTAGCCTCAGGGATTCAAGTTAGCATTTTCTATGTTCTATGAAAATATTCCTAAAATTGAGAATAAATAATAAATTCTCACCTACTTTCTTAAAGTATTTTTTTAAGTGATTACTTATCCATAAGTTCATTCTCTTTTAATTTATATTTTAATTCGATGATGGCGATGATAACTTACTTCACTGCTCTATGCTTCAATTTTAAGACTTTTCTTGTTTTTTGCAAATTATATTTCATTCTGTGTTATCAGATTTTCTTTTAAACTGCCATGGCTGCTATTATACTGATTATTTTGAATCCGTAAACACAAGCACTTTGTTGTGGTTCTTCTCATCTCTATTGTCATTTAACAGGGCTCCGTTATCCCTGTGGCTTCTTTGTTCATGTAACTAATTGTTGTTTCATGTTTGTAGAACTGATATAGCCTGCCGAAACTAATGGCATTTGACTCCTTTGCGTTGAAAAATATATTAGGCTGCATCCGTTTGTTTTTAAGAATATATTTATTGGTTATTGATATAAATTTTAGGTTTATTCAGTGCTAGATGGTGCTCGACACACTATCAACCGAAAAAAATCAAACAAAAAAGGAATCATTTCATATTTCATTTGAAAGGTTTTTTAATTTAGTTCAGCATTCACTCGCTTTCGAAATTTGATATTTGTTTGCGGAGTTATGAGCGATTAAATCCCGTTGTGAAATGAGGTATTTTATATCAAATATTGATATAAACCATACCATTGTTTCTAGTTCAAGAGTGTTTTCGGAATGTACATCCAATTACATGCTGCATTTAAACTATCCATACAGAGCAGAAAATCATTATCTTTGACATAATATGTTTAAATAGTAAGTGAGATAAATTTAACAGTTTGTATTGGATTAAAATCAATTTACTTAGACTTAGACTAATCATGTTATTGAAGCCTAAAATTTTAGGCTTTCAGTTTGAAAACTAATTAGAAAAAAATGAGGAGCAAATTTGTAATATAATAACATTACCTAGAAGTCTAAAGAGGAGAACTTCTGTTTTCAACTACTGTACTTTTATTTCCTCAAAACGACACTTCATTAAGAAAGTAAAAAAATTTTCATTAGTTTTTGCAAAATATTAGTAATACCAAAAATATTTCTTAGAAAGGGATGAAAAATTAAATAACGTTATCCCCTGCACACTGGCGAAAATTAATTAAAAAAAAAAGTGGTCAAAACTGAAAATAGCACTACACACACCAGGTATAGATTTTAAGTTATAGAATGTAGTAGTTATTTTTATTTAGTACAAGCATTTTTATATAATATTTATACATAAGTTCAAAACAATAAAAAAAAACAAGATAGTTTAAGGATAATATTTATTTACAAAAATACACATGAAAATACATTTTTAGTAAGTCTCTTCTACATAACCTTTTGTAAATGTTGACTTTCGTTTGTATTCCTGATCGCTTTCTCTAATAAGAAATCAACAATAATCATCGCTGGATCCCATCTGTCTTGGTAGCGTTGCTCTATTCTTAATATGTCTTGGTGAAACTTTTGTCCTTGCTCGTCACTAAGCGCATTAAAATGTTCTGGGAAAAAATTTAAATGGGTGTGCAAGAAGTGTATTTTGAGAGACATACGACAGCCCATTTTGCAATAGCTTTCGAGCAGTTCTTCTACAAGTTTTTCGTAGCTTTCTTCTTTTCTGTTTTCTAAAACTCCGAAACAATTGTTTTAAAAGAACTTCAGACAGCTGAATGAACATTACTTCCCAGTTTAATGTGTAATTGAGTGCTTTTTTTGGGATCAACAAGAGGTATATTCTTTGGGTTAGCCTGACTTGTAGTATATTGATTTCTCAGAAGCCATTCTTTTACTTGATAATGGCTCAGTGTTGCTTTACTGTCCCAAATACAAAGAAAACAGCAATACTTCGTAAATCCACCTTGAAGCCCTAGTAATAGACCTGTGACTTTTAGGTCATCACATATTTGCCACTTATACGTATCATACCTTATTGCATTTAGAATAAATGACATGCTTTCGTATGTTTCTTTCATGCCAGCTGCACATGCAAGAGGAAAAGTGGGTCTTTTGTTACCATTACGGAGCAGAACTGCTTTTAAACCTACTTTAGAAGAATCTATAAATAAGTGCCATTCGTTCGGGTTATGTGCAAATCCTAATTTTTCCATGACACTATTTGGGTTGACACAAACACACATTTTATCCTGCAGAGTAAAAAACGGGGATCTGTCCTGGTTACGGTTCCTAAATACTGTAACTTTGCTTCATGTGGCTAGTAAATTCCATTCTTGTAATCTAGACCCTAATAATTCAGGTTGTTCATTTTAATGCGGTGCTTTTCCTTCACTTTCGAGAAAATAAGAATCGTCCTTTTCTGATACATTATCGGGTTCTGCCTTATTATCATACATTTCTAAACCTTTCTCCCATTTTGCCGGGGACGCTGGAACTGATAAACCTTCTCCATGAAGAAACGGTTTTATTGCAGAGGGAATATCCGGATATTCAATATTATGTTTGCTCTATCTTGAAAAACCAGACACTTTTGTCGTTCAAAAGTAACAGTCGTTAAAATGATTTGTTGGTTCCGGCCAAATCATTGGAACTGCAAAACACATAGAAAAGCGTTTGACACCAGTGACTTAGATTTGCTGCACAGCTTTAGCAACATATGTGAGGAGCCCAGTCCCGATCGTGAATGCCAACAAGACATCCAAAATACTTATGATAAGGTACTTCGGTCATTTTGTTAATTCTCCTTTTCTGCGATTTAGTGGTAACATGTGAAGCAAAAACTATCCGTGGCGTTAACACAGCCACGTTTCTGTACTTTAGATATTTTTGTACTGTCGCGTACGTCGGTTCAGAGATGTGATACTACGTTTACAAGCGTCAACTAACTTTATTCAAGAAAAAGATGACACTGATACAAGGCTCTTACTATTGGCTTATTCGTACACTTCGCTTCTCTATCTAATACTGATCATTACTCGTGCTAAACCAGTACTCATGATACGACTGTCGGCCAGCTGCCTTTCCAGCTGTTCCGTACATCTGGTATTTTCTAGAAACATCCGGTATGGGAAGTTTGAAAAGCGACGGTGTACTTTTCATATACAGAGGCCATCTATAAGTAGATTCGGCTACGGGGAGGAGTGAATTTGGAATTATATTGAGAATTCGTGGTTGACTTGTCATTACCCCCACGTAGTATTGCCAGATTCTATACAACTTATGGAAAACGTAAATTTGGCCACGTCGCGCTCTGGTATAATAAAAATTACTTTTAAAAATAACGTGATTGAAATACTCATTTGTTTTTGCTGAAAAAATCATAACTCAAATATTTTACGTGTTAGGAAGATTTTGCCATCATTTTCGCATTTAAAGACCAAAAATTAACCAAAGATTGCCTTTTACATTACAGTCGAAAATTGGCTGTAAAGTAGCGTTATTAATCCTAGTAAACACAAATTGGTGAACGAAACTGGTAAAATAGAGAATACTGACGACATTGAGTTCTGTGTATCACTTAGTCAAAATAATTCTATGTGGCTGTTGTAGAACAAGTCATAACGAGAAATATATTTCCTTGGAGTAATGGACCGTCTAAAAACAAAATTGTTGTCTTCCAGTGGTTGCTCGTAGGGTAAATTTTTTTATAATATATTTCGTATGCTGATATTTCGAAATTTGCGCTAGGCGCTATATGACTAAAATGCTATTAAGAAAATGAAACAATGATCGCATCGGTTGCAAGGGTCGGATTTACACAAAAGTGTTCGGTGCGCACTCCCAGGGCCCCCCATTTGCATACCTTTTGAGGGCTTACCCAAGCTTACGTTTTCTTGTGATCCTTCGGGTAGTTTCAGCTAGAATTTGGCTTTAATCAATTCCTTTAAATCTATAAGTTTCCTCCCGATCATTTCTAAAGCTGGAGGCCTGTGTTCAGTTTTAATTTCGTATTCTTAAATCTTGAAGTTTTCTTCTGTTCTTTATGATAGCAGGAGGCTTGAGTTGGGTCTAAGTAAAATTTTTATAACTTCATAAAATTATTATAATTATACTTAAATATTTGTCATTTATATACAATAAAATTTCTATGATGTAAATTTGCTTCTCATTGTTAATGTTATAAAATTTAGGTTGTTTAACTGTGTTAAAGTTATTATAAAAAGAGTATAATTAATTAAAGGAAATGAAACATATTGAAGTGTTCCTTATTTTAATACCGTCCACGTCCTTTTTATGGATAAAACTGAAACTTTAACAACAATGGTTAAATAAAAGCTTCAATAATCAACAATAGATGGCGCTTTCTTTTAATAGCCAACTTTTAGTGATGTTTTCTTTACAATATTAAAACTGCGGTTATAAATATTTATTTATTTTTCTGGTATATTTATTTATGCGGAGGTGATTTACTTCAATCAATATTAGCTTGAATATTGAATCTAAGATGTCAACTAAGACATATCTTAAGGAAAATGCTGAAAAGTAGCACAAATTAAACGATTCAGCCACATCAGGCTGAACTCAACATATTGTAACGAAGGACTATCCAAATTCGGATGTGTCATTAGAAAAATATTATTTCGATTTTCATCATGGTTAGTTGTGTTTCTAGACATTTAATAGAGTATATTCACTCTATCGGTGTATATGTATTGGTAGAAGAAGATTTAAGAGTTGGTCATATTTTAACCGTGAAAATCTTAAGAAGTAGTTATTAAAGCGCTGAAAGTAATAAGTTAAAAGTGTTGTTTTAATTTTAGACCCAGTGAGTAAAATTTAATGAGAAAATCGTAACAATTGGTGTCAGAAGTGAGGATTATCACCGGATTTTCAAAACATTATATTGGTAAACTAGAAGAAATAAAGAAAAACGGACTTCACTTTGGATTTGTCACCAAGTAAGTAGATAAGACTAATTTTCTTTAACGTTCTAGAATATTATATTTTAAAACCCAAAAAGATAGCAAAAACGGACTTCACCATTGAATTTATCATCAAAGAAAGAAGTTTAGAATAGCGTTTTTAACAATGTTCTTGAAATTTATATAAATACTAGAAAATAGAGTAAACAAATTAAAAATAGAAGAAAAAAGTTGATTTTATTAGAATAATTAGAGGTAAACAAACTTAGGAAGGCAGACAAAATTTTGAATGACCTATTAGATGTTAATAATTCATCATTGTCAAATTTACACATAGCAAATGATACCAATTTGTAAACCTTGGATTTTTAAATAGATACCTGAACACCTTTAATATTATCTATTTTATTTAAAATATAATTTGAAATAAAAAACAAAGAGTGAAGATCTGAAACAGTTTGGTTTCTTTTCATAGTGTGTATATTATTTAATGTTAGTTGGTGACGTAGAAGCTGAGTTTATTCTGGGTATGAACCTAATTCGTCAATATGGATTTTATCTCGACAACAAGCTTAACATCCTAAAGTTTGGCATTGAAAAATTTATATGTTATACATTTTAAAAATGGTAGATTCGAGAAAAACGTAAAACAAAAAGTGACCACGTCAGCGTATTAAAAAGTTATCTTTTTTACATCATCTTCGACCTGCGATTCCTAAAGCATATGTGACTTTTTCTGCAGATACTGCAATCTCCTCTGACTATCTTTGATTTGCCCATCTTGACTGTTCGGTTTCTTGTAGTGCTCTCCGTTCTCCACTGACTGCAGTGCATTTTATTTAGTTGAAAGATTTATCCCTTCCATTACAAGTAATACACTATAACTGAATATAAGATGCAATATAAGATGAGACACAATTCTCTTTGAGCTTAAAATCAAGACCATGATGAGGCGTTTCAGTAAAATTCATATCACAAACGCAATTTTTATATTTTACCACCTCACTGTAAGTAATAAGAGATTGAACCCAGGGTGGCTGTTGAACAGACAGTGCAGCCTAAACTGTCGAATCTCAAGCAACCCTTCGAGAGCTTCAAAAATTACATCAGGCGTAAACTGGATGAGTCACACGATTCTGCTGGTGCTGCAAATATAGTGGCTTCCCAGTTTCTTGCCCAGTTTAGCCTAACCAAGGACCGATTAGCCAACAACTTTGAAGTGAAGAAAGTTGACATGCCACATCCTAAAAATAAGGCTATTCTTATCACAGAGGCTTTGTCCCATGAAGAATTTATTTTGTGCTTAAAACTTAAAGCTTGATGCTGCCACCATGGAGAAAGTATCGAGTTAACTTAATATATATTTACTTGTCGGGTATGATGCGTGTTTTGTATACGACTTATTTGAACTTCTGATATATTTTAACTGCTTCGGTTATAATTATACTTCTAAAAATTGCACCTCAGAGAAGGCCAGTCCACAGTGTCTTGAGGCACATGATTTATCTGAGTACGGAAACTCTGTTGTTCTTAAGTGTATCACCTGCACGAATCATTCTTCTAAATCTTCCGTTAATAATATTGATGCTGATCATGCTGCGTGGGATAGGAACTGGTCAATCTACAAATCTAAATTGTCTTTGTTCAGGATCCAAATACTTAGCAAGCATTAGCAACTATCACGTCAGAGCGATCTTGGACGTACTCTAACGAGCGATAGTCTTCACTGTAGTATTAACAGTGTTAGTATTGCCAGCTTAGTCAACCCGCATAGATTGTCAAAAAAGTATTTCTAAACTAATGAATTTCGGAATAATTTCACGATCTATTTTTAAAATGTCCGCGAAGTAATGTGTCTCATAGTTCCAATTGCATTTTTTGAAACATGGTTGTCGCCACAGGTCCGTAATAGTGAATTATTTCCTACCGATTATTCAGTTTTTTGCTGTGTGATCATAGATCTGCTCTGCTAAACATTAAGATGGATTAGATATATTCCTTGCACTAAATAAAAGATTTCCGGCAACCACAATCGATACTAATTTAATCTCAGATAACCTCTCAGGTATTGATATTTTAGGATTAGGTATCAAAGCCAAATTTTGCACTTTATTTGTATTTGTCATTTTTCTAACACCTTGTATCATAGTTTACGACGATCCATTTGGAAACATAAACGCCCGAGTATCTTGCTTTTGGGTGATTTCAATGTTATCGACTCTAGTACGTCTGCAAATATCAGTCATGCAACGGGTACTCTAAAACCACATACCTATAATAATACCGGATTTGAATAGCTTTTCGAATATGTTGTTTTCGAGTGATATCAATATTTCCAAATGTAGTATGTCTACAGATATCAGTCGGGCAACGGAAGTCTAAAACCACATACGAATTATAATTTTATTAACTTCTGCAACTTATATCAGTTCAGTAATGTAAAAAATCACAACAGTCTACGGCTTGACTAGGTGTTTGGCCCACTGAACTTGTTGAAAGTTGTTTAATTTGATTCAACAATGTTACCTACTTATTCATCATCTTCCTCTGTTGATAACACGCTCTTATCGAATATGAACACAAAACAAGTTTAAATTAAAAAAAGAAAAAAAACATTGCACATATAATTTTAAAAAGGCTGATTTTTGTACGATATGTCAACTTTTACTTGACAATGATTGGTCTTTTTGTGTAAGGGTCTTGTTGTTGAAGAGGATGTGGTAGCAGTTTATCAGCATAAAGATATAATTCTTAATGAAACGGCACCAAAAACTTTCCTCAGACATAGTGAATACCCACCTTGGTTCACTAATGATGCGAATGGCTTTTAAAAAAATTGAGAGTTACCATAGCGGAAATGCAAAAGGTCCAAAGAGACTTGTGACTATTTATCCTTCAAGAATTCTAGGATAGTTATAAAAAATCTTATTCGTACTTCCCATAGTGTTTATCTTGTAAATATTGAAGCGAAATTTAAGAACAACCCCCAGTCGTTCTGGTCCTACATTAATCTTAGGAAATCTAACAGTACTCTACCAGCCGCTATGTTTTATCAAAAACAAGAACTAACTAATCCTACTGACATTGTAAATTCATTTGCGATATTATTCAAGGAGTTTCCTGTTATATCTACTCCTTATGTACCTGCATTTAGTCATGGCTGCGATTCGTATTCTATCTCATTATCTAAAATAATGCCTAAAAATGACGAGGAACACTGTAAAAATTGAAAGGTAAATTTCAAGGAGTTCTTTATTATATCTACTCCTTATGTATCTACTTCTAATCATGGCTGCAATTCTTATACTATTTCATTATCTAAAATAATGCTTAAAAATGTCGAGAAAGATTGTAAAAATTGAAAGCTGAATTTACGGGGGTCAGGATTTCACTTCTACACTTGTTGTAAAAAATTATGCTCAGGCGTTTGCTGCGCCTTTGCGTGCAATTTTCAGTTTATACATTTAAAAATGTATTTTCCAGATCTATGAAAGGAATAAAAAATCTGTCCGGTGTTAAAAAGAAAGATGGGACCACGTTCGAAAATTATCGCCTTGTAGTGATAATGTGGAATTTTTCAAAGGTGCTTGAAAGAGTCATGGTGCCCGGCAGCATGATGTTACTTCTGGAAAGTCAATTGCGACCAACTTTTGCACTAGTACCCAGTATAGCGTATTGGAAACATATTGATTCTAAACAAAGCAAAGCGTTTAATTTAATCACTGTGTTTTACGTCCTAAAGTGTCCGATGTTGGCTCTAAAGAGAGTCTTATTATATTTTTTGAAAGCTACCTATTTACCCGCTCTCAATATGTTGAGTATCGTAGTCATAGATCCATTACTATTTAACGTTTTTCTTAAGGGCATCGTTGGGCTTTTTAGTAAGATCTAGTTAAGAATTTGGGTCACCCAAGTTATAAACACATTATGTTATTCTCTTGTATGACGGAAATTAGAATATGCCCCAGCTATCTGATATACATTTTACTATGTACACTTTGAAAAAAAAAACAAAATTTAATATCGTTCCTCAAAATTCTTAGGCTTTAAATTGAAAAAGTTTTATCCACAGACTACTACATGAGAGTCTATTGGCTAGATTTAATTTTACTACTCTAGAGAAGCGCAACAACTGGATTAGTGTGCTCTTTTTATATAAACTAATTATAACAAGATTTTGGCATTTGATTTGTTCGCGAGAGTCAATTTTCATATTCCAGGGATAACTAGATCTCCAGTACTTTCTTATTTGCCGAAACCAAGAACTAATATACTTCAGTCCTCCTATTATACTCTATGAGTTCCCTTTATGATCATCTGAAAGACAAATTTAATATACTTCACTGTAATTACTAAGTACTATTATCAGATCGATTTGTTGTAACTATTTGTGATTGATTTATAAACTATGATATAGTTATTTGGACTGTCTCTATTATGTATGCAATATTGTCACGAGCAAGGATTGACAAAACTTTAATTGTTCAACACCCTGTATTAGTTTGACCTTGAAGGATTGTAATTATATCATTGACTTTTTCATTAATAAAATTAAGTTTTAGAACAATCTGATTTAATTCCTTTCTTGTTAGACCAGGTTGTGATAAAATAGAGAATTGTACTTTATACTGAGAAAGCAAACAGTTTTCAAAATATTCGATAAATTTTCATAAGACATATTAGGATTAATTAAATTACATAAATGTATTAGGTCGTAATAGTAATTCTTAATTGTTTCTGAGTTTAGTTGTATTTTTTTGTATGGAGTTGTGTTTTAAGTCTTTTAATTTCATATTCACCCCCGAAGTCTTTTAAAAAAATCTTTGGCTACTTGTTTCCATGTGATGTTTTTATGACCTTTATTCAAATAATTTTCATACCAAATATAAGCTGCCCCTTTTAAATATACAACAAAATGTATTATTTTATGGTTCTTATTCCATGGATTTTTTTATCGCTGCTATGTTAAAATTATTCAAAAATAAAATGCAGTTTGAAGTTTTCGGGTCAAAGATCTCTGATTTTACAAATTCTGGAATTCTTGGAGACACTTTTAACGAATTTATCAAATTTTCGAAAATCATCTTGCCTTATATTTAATAAAAAGACGAGTATTGTGTAAATTTTTCTCATATAACAGGAGCGACAAATATGGATATATAATATATTTGTTTGGCAAAAAAAAAACAATTTCTAGATTATTATTTTAAAGTCGGGTAAAGAATACATATTAGAATAAAAGTTGAAATTTACGAATGTAAAATGCTCTAATTTTTTTTTAAATCCCATTTCTTGTGTTAACATACGGCTAAAAATTATTATACATTACTATAGACTACAAAAAACACAGTGTTTGTACAATTTTATTAAATGTAGTGCCCGTAGGATTTTTACATAGTCACCTCCACTATGTGTCGTGGTGAATGGAGTTTAAAAAAATGTTTAGAGTTAATAAGTTACGTTACTTCAAAGCCAAATGCCTCCACTCATATGTTATGTGGAGTTTAAAAAAAAAATTACTTAAAATTGCAAAATAGATAGGCACAAATTTTTAAGACACGGCACAAATTTTGAAAGACACGACGCCTCCACCATATATCGTGTTGTAGCGTTTCAATGTGCGACTAGTCGCATTCTATTTTTCAGATTGCGACTCATCGGGATCTTATTGGTAAGGGGGGTAAAAATAATAAAAAACGTAATTGAATTTTGTAACAAATTGGGGTGTATTCAAAAGAAAACAAGAATAAATTTAATTACAGAATAAAGACATTAGCCGAAACATTAGAACAGTTTACATTACATTAAATTTAAGAATTGAAGATCATTACTTACATAATTACTAGGAACAGCCTCTTGATTTGGGGGAAACTCTTTAAGCTCAGGATGTCATTGTTAGGAGCGACTCAACTAGACTGATCTTTGATTATTTTCCAATCAATTACATGTATAATAGTGTATAGTCAGCAAAAACAAACCATACGGTTAACTATTATACAGGGTGTTGGACAATTAAAGTTTTGTCAATCCTTGCTCGTGACAATATCTAGTATTTAAGTAACACTGGTATTTCTCCCGCCCAGTAAGAGGGATTTTGTTCGTACAACGCAGTGTAAATAAATAAATAAAAAATAATTAGCGATCTATACTCTACTGCTATACAAAGAAAACTTATTTTTCAACGTTAAGTGCTCAATAATTCTAAACAATTTTGTATGAGTTATTTTTACCTTCAAAAATTTAATTAAGCTATCATCATTAAAAGTATATTCAACAATATCTATTGCAATGCAGTGTCTGATTGTACCCGTCCTGTCTATATTCAAATTGCTATATCTCCAGTAATAATTCGAATTTTGATATGCGAATAGTTTTAAATCTACACAAAAATTGATCGATGTTGTGAAAATCTCGGAATGGTCTAATCTCTTAAGTTAACAAAAATAACCTGATAAAAATTTCAGGTAAGAAATAACTTTTATACTCATTTACTTTCAGGGGCGGATCCAGCCTCTGTCTTTGGGGGGGGGCGGTGATATCACAAAAGTACAATATGGCAAGCGAAAGCAAGTTGTCGACGGGGGGGGGGGGGTCACCAGCAACATTCCCATTTCTAGTGTAAAAGGCAGGTTAGGGTCTATTTTTCTGAATTTAAAGCTCTTGGAGAGGGGCGATCACAAGAAGAAACAAGTTACCGACAGGGGGAAGAATGCGAAAAGCATACACATTCCTAGTATAAGAAGCAGAATCGGGTCTATTTTCCTAAACTCAAAGCGCTTGGGGGGGGGGGAGCTATCGCAAGAAAGACAAGTTGTTAACGGGATGGAAGTGCTAGCAGAATACACATTCCCAATATAAAAGGCAGAATAGGTTCTATTTTGCTGAACTCAAAGCTGTTGGGAAGGGGAGGGGCGATCGCAAACATACACATTCCTATACTCTATTCAAGAACTAGAGAGAGTAATAAAACTGTTACTGAAACCTCCAACGTACCTGCTGTAGCGCCGCAGGTAACTGAGGACTGCCGTGAATCTAATTATATTTAATTATATTTAAATATTATAAGCTTTTATAAATTTACTGCAACAATAAAATTTCTGATAGTTCAACTTAATTTTTGTCAGTGAGCAAAGTACACCTTACAGTTCGTCCTTAGTGATTTATCATGTTTGTGCTTGTTTTTATATATTAGTTGAGATTAGTGAGATACCCAAAAGATATTTATTCCAAAATCGTTAAACCAAGGCATTTTTCCCTCAACGAAAAACTTATTACGATGAATATTTATGATACCTTAAGATATCAATATCTAGATAATAATGTTAAAAACTCTGTTGAGATGTGTTCTAATATGACAGGAGTTGGAAAATCTAATATGTTCCGAATATTAAAGGAGAAAAAAACTACTGGAATTGTTAGTACTCCCAAGCCACATTCGATCACAGGCAGACGAAAAACCTCGTTGAAAGAAGAAATATAAACTGCAATAAAAGGAGTTGTACATACATTTTATTATGAGAAGCAGATCCCAACCGTCGAAAAAATTCTAACTAAAATCAATGAAGATCGGATTTACCTGAAATTAAAAAAACTGAGCTCTGGAAATTGTTCAGAGAACTTAATTTTTGCTGAGAAAAACCATATAGGAAATCTATTCATATAGATCGTCCAGAAAATGTCCGTTGGAGAAGGAAATATCTCTCTCAAGTAAAAGGTAGAGTTGCTAGAAATAACACAACTTACAAAATTAGTTTTTCAACTGAACTTTTGAAAGATTTTTTTGAATAAAGTTGGTGCAGAATATTGGGAAAAATCCATATAATAAAATAATAAAAGAAAATGTGGAAACTCGATCTCGTGATTGGTGAGATAGAGAAACCAATTATAATTAATTTGAGGGAAGATGGCTTCACTGACTTTGATTTTGAATTAGATACGTAACTTTACCAGAGTAAACACAATTTATTACTTAAATTTTCTGTAACATATAAAAATTAATTACAATTCAATCCCTTTTTAGTATTTAATTGTAATTCTGCGGATGATTTAAGAAATAAATAAACTGAAACGTTAAATGTCCTAAAAAGGTTTTTAATTAATAATAAAATGACCGATAGCTCCAAAAAAATTTTAATATTATATGGACGAATTTATTATTTTGTATATGTTTAATTTCTTGTATTTTTGATAATGGGTATTTTGTAAGTATTTAAATTATAACTTAGAATTTTTTGAGAGAAAAAGGCTACGTTTTAGTCTGAATGTACCTAAAACGATTTCTATGCCAAAATTAAAAATAATAAAAATACAGTTGTGATTTGTGTTAAATATGTCAAAATTATCTATATTTTCTAATATATGTGAATTATTAAGAAATCATAAGAAATAAAATAATATTATAAAAGCTTTTTATTTTGAGTTTCTTACCGAAATAATATTCTATGCCATAAATACTTAGTGATAAAATAAACCTCCTTCTGACGCCTACGACAAGGATTAAAATCCTTTTTAACACTTCACACATTCAAATATCTATTGTTATCCAACCCAAATATTCCATTATTATAGACGGTATTTTTGATTATAAAATTTCTAACCCATTCCTATGAAAAATATATGTGTCTAACAGATTTTGCCAAAGACACCGGGCTAAAGAACACAGGTAGTTTGCAAAGAAAAAAAAGGGTAAAAAATGATTTATTACTCTCTCTAGTTCTTGAATATACTATAGTATAAGAGGCAAAATCAGGTCTATTTTTCTGAACTCAAGGCTCTTGGGGGGGGCGATCGCCCCCACCGCCCCCCCCTTGGATCCGCGCCTGTTTACTTTATTAAAACCAAAAGCTACTAAAACTAAAAAGAAAATACAAACTAGTTTAGCATTCAAGCTCTTTTTAAAATTATCGAATCGTAAACTGTATGTGTTTACGATTCCTTTGCAAAATTTGCTGTCATTAGGGAATTTTCAGCCCTCATAATATAACGCCCGCGCATATCCGTTTTTACAAGTTCATAGCAAATATTTTACAGTTACTAATGAGAAAACTAAATTATATTTTTAATAATTGAAGATTTTCGAAGCGTATATGACCTTTAATATCATTTTTCCCTTTTGCCAATCTAATAATATAAAAGCGAAAAATAACAGTATAAATTTTTTAATATTTATACTAGAGAAACTACTTTAGTTCTCAACGAACTGAAAAAAAAACTTATACTATAAGACCAGATGTACTCTATTCTAGCCGGGTTAGAGAACAAGTACTATCTCAAATTGCAAAAATACTAGGAAAGCGTGGATGCCTTCTCTATGGCACTGCTCTGCCATCTATAGAATGAGTTCGAACTTGCTAGTTCTCGTCAGTACAGAGCAGGCAAGCGCACCTCCACATAAAAGAAGCAAATCCTTTAAGTGACTAATATTAGACAACATATGAAGTCTAATTCAAATAGCGCCATCTCCCAGCATTCCACACAATCTGAATATTTAATCTAGTAGATTTCTCTCTACTGCTGATAAATATTTGGATGGAATTGATATTTTTGAACTCTGCCCCAAATTTATACTTGACAAAACGTCGTAGCTCGCATATGTCTTAAGTTAGTTGTTATTTCTTTCATTTGGTAATAATTTGGCCGCGAAAATTTCAATTCCATATAAAAGTTTATATTGTCATTTTTTGTTTCTTAGCTCATGTTTAGAAGTCGGTTCAATTTTTTTCTAAAAATTTTATTTTTGGATTTTAAATTTTGAACTCGTTATGATATTGTTACGATTTTGTCTCTTATCTTGTCGCTTACTGAGTTTGAATAGACGACAACTATTCACTAAATTATTTCCAATACTATATACAACTAACTCAATTACGCTTGTCCTATCCCTATTTATATACTTATACAATATACTAACGTATACGAGAACATAAATCTAGAAATAACAAGAAACAATGATGACTTATCGGTATAGTATTTTTTTCGTTACATTAAAATACAAAACTTTGATTTTGGCTTTGGGACTTCGTTGGATTTTATAAACAACGTCATTGATTCTTCTCAGAATAGTATATGGTCCTTCCCATGATGGCATCAACTTAGGTGATTTGACCTCCTTTCTCTGTGGATTCTATAACCAAAGTCGATCATCTTGCTGGGACCCTGCTTAGTTTGTTTTGATGTCATATCTTGCCTTCATTCTGTCTGTAATCAGACCCATACATTCTCTAAGGCATCCACCCATACTTCCATAAGTTGAAGAACCATACATTATGTCTCAAGGCAATTTAAGTTCCTTTCCAAATAAGACCTCGGCAGGTGTAACTCCGGTAGTTTCTTGAAGTGTGGATCGGAAGGCCATTGAGAAGATTAGAAAATATTTGTCCCAATCTTTCTGATGTCTATCCATAACTTTTGAGGGGTGCTCTTCAATAGTATTATCGAATCGTTCAACCACGCCATCTGACTTCTGATTGAGGATGTAAAGTTGTTGTCATTGTTTTACGGATGCTAAGTAATTCGCTAAGCTTTGAATTCAAAATTACATCCTTGGTTAGAATATAGTTCCAAAGTTATTCCAAATAGGTTAAACACATTGTTTACTAAGACTTCAGCTACTGTCGAAGTCTCCTGGTTATACATTGCAAATACTTCAGGCCATTTACTGAAGTAGTCAATAGCAAGAAATATATATTTGTTGCCTTTATCTGTTTCTGGGAATAGTCTAGCTATATCAGTAGCCATCCCTTCAAAAGGTATTCCAACATTATATTTCATCATTTTTCTCTTAGATCTTGTGCTTGGACCTTAGCTAGCTGCACATTTAGAACATTGTTTAAACCATAATTTTACGCCTTGATAGTAGTTAATCCAGTGAAATCTTTCTCACAGTTTGTTTAGAGTTTTGTTAGTCCCTAAATAAGCACCAGACTTCCCATCACAAATTTCTTCTAAAACCACTGGAACTTTGTTTTTGGGTACTACAACCTGAGTTTTTATTTCCTTGTCATGGGCACTTTCCCAGGATCTCTTTAGTAATCAGTCTTCAATCAATAGTGAGTACCACTCAGCGCTCAAAGTGCCTTGAATGTGAGTCCATTACCCGAGATCTCTTTCCAACTAGGACGCGTTACATTACATTGTCTTCAAGTTGGCCTTTCCTAATCTGAGCTGTACTCGATACTGGATTAATATCAACAGTGACTCTCTGAATAGGACATCCTTCTTCCATTTTCCTGCAGTGCTTGTATTCTTCCTTACACGGTTTCCTTGATATCTGCGTTCTTATGCAGTTTTCTTGGTCTACGGAAGACTTTAAAATTGTATTGTTGTAGCTTCTCCAGCCACTGTTACTTGTCCTTCAGGTTGCTTCATATTGAAGAGCCATTTAAAAGCTGCGTGGTCTGTTTTTATTAAAAATTCCTGTGTCCTGTATGCACTCGGCTGAAATATTCAGTGTCTCGTTTTTGTACATTTCGTATCTGAGACAATACAGCTCCTTCCCCTATGTTACTGGCATACCTATCCAATATGAATTTTCCATGATCTCGTGGGTAGTTTACAATGGAACTGGAATATAAGGTGGCCTGTATTTTTGGGAAAGTTTGATCACAATCAGAATCCCATTGGTAAGGAATTTTTTCTTCAAAAAAGCTTATGCAAAAGTGAAACCATATTGGCAGCGAACGTATTTTGATATGAAGGAGTAATTGATGAGAGTTATCGTCATTTTGTCCACATAAACGAAAACAACTTCGAATTCAACGTGTTCCTCCGAATTTTGTTAACTGCGTTTATGACGACTGGATTACAACACCTCGGATACATTTTGTTCTAAATTGCTTCTAGAACCACGGTAACTACCAACCATGGCACGTGCTCCATTTCTTGCTGCTGATATTATATTTGATAAAAGATCGCTTTTTCCATGAAATAATTTCTCGAAACATTGAATATTGATTCGATTTTAGTGTTTGTGGTCAAAGTTCTTGTAAAGAACAGTTCTTTGTAGATTTCTTGGTTTATAACAAAACGAACATATGCCGCCAACAGTGCTTCATTACCAGGTAAAGTTGATTCCCTCAGTTGTATGAAGAAATAGGTCGTTTATAGATAATTACACACGCAGCTTTGAATATCATGACTAATTTCATTAATACGTCTTGGTCAAAGGGATCATTTTGAGTATGCAGGGTTGTGTAGAATAGTTTTAACTTCGCCAATACCTGGGAGCATTAGCGCGTCCCCGATACGATGCGGCTTTCGTAATATTGTTAGCAGTAGAAATTTACTGTCAGACGCCTTCACACCATTATCGACTCTTCTTGAAGCGAACATACTGTCAAACGTGATTCCCTAATGAAGTTTTCCTTTTACTATTTGAAAGTAAAATAAAATTTTAAAAAATCCTCCAATGGATGGTTGTATGTGTAAGTTTTTGGATGATTTTGTTTTATAGATATATTTACGTACATAATATCTAAAATAGTAAGTTGTAATTGAAATAAACTTACATGAAGATGTAACTTAAAAATCAATATTTCCACCGCATGCAGATCTAAAAAGTGTTTTAGGAAAACCCTTTCCCCTCTCTTCAGAAAAACGCACATAAACCAGGATACTCGTATCGTTTATAAGATTCTAGTAATTAAAAATGAATTTCTTACACCTGTATTTTAGAAGATTTTTTAGCTTTTCACCACTCCGGTGTATGTATAGATGTCCTTTGATTTTTTATATTTTACAGAATGGCATCGAACATGTTTGTAGATTTAACATCCTGCCGACACGTCTGGGAAATGAAATTTTATATGGTCAGTTATTTTTTGTGAATTTTGCTCTTGGTTGGTTACAGTTCCACTGACGAAATTATTAGTTTGTTGAAACTAGTATGGAAAGTGAATCAGAGTTAGATTCGCAGATTTTTTCTTTTTTCCTTTTACTACTTGAAAAATGCAAAAAAACGGTAAATTTAATAAACATGTTGCAAAATTAGATCTTACGGAATTAGCAAAAATATTACCTACTACTTGTGAAGATAAATTCTTTCTCTTTTAAGTAGATTTAAAAATAGATCAGATTACAAAAAACTGCTTGTTTTTCAACTATTTTAAATGTTTTTAAATGATTATGGCTTAGCCAGCATTTCTCATCTCTCCACTTGTGGAATCAGTTAAATCGGGAGACATAATCTTTTTTCCGGAAATCAAAGGATTTTAACGGTGATAAGCAGATAAGGGATTAAATCGTTTACGGTATTTACCGTTAAAATAATATTTTCCATATCATACGTATTATCGGTTTTAATTAAACGGTTACTAGAACTTGTTTGATTTCAACTAAATATTTGACAAAATTTAATCCTGTATTACCCTTTAGGATTTGTCCGCATTCGTTAATTAAATGGCGATTTAAAACTATTCAGTGACCTTTTCAAATTGGAATAAAGTGGCTTTTCCTAAAAATGCATTTACTAAATAACTCCCTTTAACGACCTGATTGTTAAGTTTGTTTATTATAAGGTGCAAATTTATTTTAAGGGGTCTTATTTAGATAAAAATAAGTATTAAAGTTGATTTGATAAGACTTGAGAGAGCTGTAAGCACAAATGTTCGAAATGGTCGGTAAGAAATTCCTGTACAATTTATTGTCCTAATATACGAAACGAGATAGTAAAGTTTTCTCCGTAACAATAAAAAAATGATTTATGATTTTATTATGTTTTATTTTTTAAAATAATCTTTCTTAAACTCAATGCACTTCTACCACCTCCCAGGGCATGAATATCCTCTTTCAAGTAGTTATGGTCTGGAAAATTATATTCCCAAATCATTAAATAGGGTGTCTCTAGAAGGTTTATACAAAACTCTGAGACAAGTTTGTGAGGCTAAAACATGAGGATCTCACCCAATTTACCTTAGTCCAAAAGTTGGAATTTTCTAAGATGCAGGATGTCAAAGCTATAATTCTTTAAACTTTCTTGCAAAATATTTATCTTAACAACAGCTTGATTTGCACTAAATTTGCTACTTAAAGGTTTTTTGGGATAACAAATTAACATCTCATTACAGTTTCGATGTACATTTCAGAGGGCGCCATCAGCACCACGTTGCCTACATCCAAAGCTTCGTAACTTTGTAAGAGCTGTTGCATTCATTCGACCTCCAGACAGTACAAGACCTTTTACCCCTCGACCAGGCTTCTGTCGATTCATTAATTAACGAAGAGCACATTATGTATATTTTCATAAAATAAAATTTATACCGGTAATCGAGCTTTACAGGAATGGGTATGACAAATTTTCAAAATAACCACGTTTATGCGGACAAAAACCTACATGCCATAAAGATTATGAATTATCAAAACGAATTGAAAATTAAGGTATGAACAAGGATCATTCACAAATTTATTAGTGATCATGTCATCTTACTACCTCGATTAAATGATTTCAGTTACCTAGAACACCCAGTCGATTTGCCAATATTATTGGACGATCTTTTACTGACTGATAGATAAAAGATTTAATTCATGCACGACAATGCAGCCCCACACTTCACACTAAATATTAGAAATCATTTAAATGAAAATTGTCAAAATTGATGGATCGGCAGAAGAAATAGTGCTCCTGCAAACTGGCTTACCAGGTTGAACGCTCATGGATCACTTTTTATAGGGAACTCTTAAACAAATGGCAAACTGCACGTACGTCACTGCATCTTTTCTTTGTCTGTAAAAATGACCTCTGCCGATATTGTAGAGAAGATCGATGACAAGGTTTTCATCTTCAACGATAAACTTGACCTCGCCCTCGAGATCCGATCAAGGTCAAATTTGGATTGAATGATAACAAATTCTTTTGATGTCCGGAACAATGATGTCTGATGAAGTTAGAAACATGATCGAGAGAAAAAAATTTTCTTTATCTTCACTGACGAATTTTATCTCTTGCTCAAGGTCAAAGTCGGCTCAAGGTATTTATATTTTTAAATTCGAAAATATGAAAATCAGCATATTTTGCTATTAGATATGATTTTGTCCTTGGTAGTTAGATTGTGGGGACTAATAATGATTAATTACCGATTGTAAAACGTCAGATAATGCAAGATCGAATAGATATCTGGCGTTGGATCTTACAGAACTATATGTCTACACTCATCTATAAAGATTACTCATATATATAAACATAACAAGATAGTATTAGCGTGCCCCAATGTATACCGCGTGGAGATTGACAGAGCGGATTTAAAAAAGGACCGACTTTATCTCTTGATATAACGGGGAGTCATAAGGATGTTTTTAATCCAACACTTTAATATTAATATTTTTTTCAGCTTCTTGTTGTACTGTATTACCAGTATCTAGAGTTGTATTTAGCAGGGACTATTCTGAATACTTATACTGAATATATTATGTTGATGAAGCGCATAGCCTAAAATAATATAATATAGGTGACATGTGCGCATGTGCCTAAAGTTCTGGCTCCAGATTGACATGTGCGATAATAACCGATATTTATGTTCATGGTTATCAGCACGATAGGTATCGTACATACCCTAAATATTATTGTAGGAAATAAATATTTGGTGTGTCTGCATTTCTAAATCTGGAAAATGTCCTGATTCTCAGAAAGCCCTGTTCTTTAATGTTCTCATTGATTTGAAATTCTTCATAATTTTCTCTTGCGAGTTTACCTTGCATATAGGATAGGGAAAGGTCAATCTGATAATCTCCCACTGTTAAATCCCTTAGATATTCCAAGTCAAAAACAGGGAAGTCTGGAATGTGATTACTTTCATTGGACATTTCTTCTCAGAAGATTGTCTATTTGAACTCTGGCCTGGACATCATTAGGAGTCTGCGATCTTAATAGCATTTGTTGGTCAAGCTCGATAATTGCACCTTTCATGTGTATATCGGGATAATATCTATTTATTACAGCATGACCAATACGATGATATACGCGTATATTTTGCTTGCTGCCCATTGAACCTATTCCAGAAAAACTTAAACGCAGGTCGAAGGTGGCCATTTTTGCTTTCCACTATCCATCTAAGTTTTGTTATAATATGCGTACTATTTGATTCTTCAGTGGATAGTTTTCTTTGATCAGGTGGAAATAATGCAGGAATTTCATAATTAATACCTTACTGTTATAGAAATGGGATAGCATCTCGGTATCCTCTGCCTACTAAAACAATATTACCATTTTGAAACCAACTTCTTAAAGAATCTCCATGAAGTTCGTCTTGTAAGATTTGAGAGACATTATTTGCAGCATCAGTAAGGACCGGGTATTGCCAAAATAATTCCATCAAGGGTTACAAATAAAGTAGGTCTCGAAAGATACTTGTGTTTATGAATGGGATAGAAATGACGTATTACATGAAAGCAAGAGCTCTTTTATATATATTCTTATATATTATCATTAATTTTTGGGCCATTTATTTTACGTGACCTGTTAATCGAACCTAGATCAAGTAACCATTTTCATCTAAGTGATGTTCACATGACCTTACATTTGTTGGTATATATTGACTTTAAATTCGGCCAATAATCTGTGCAAATTTAAGCCTTATAGATAACAGAAGTATTGTTAGTACTTTGGGTCAACACATTCAATCGAATATAAGTTGGATCTTCATTCAACAACTCTTACAAAATACTTATATTGCAATTCAAGCACAATCGGGTTTGGCCATTCAGTTCTAAAAGTGGATAACGTAACTCATCTCGCCTTATAACCGCTATTTACCATTTAATTATGTTTTGATTCTCATTGATGCGAACTAATTGTCTAATCGGGAAATCCATGATCACATACATAACAATGAATAAACGCAGGTCTACCTCCTCTATAACCCATTTTTGATTGTTAGCTTTCGCTAAATAACTTAACAAATTGATACGTACAACAATAGAAATTTTACTTAGGACCTTGACATTTGACCCTGAGGGCGAGTTCAAGTTTATCATCCAAAATGAAAACCCTATCCTTGATTTTCTGTACAATATTGGCATAGATCTTTCTTACGAACATAAAGAAAGGCTACAGTAACACACGTGCAGGCTTTCAAACACAATATAGTGTAACTTCAGTGACCTGTATCTTTGAACCATGAGTTTTTTGGAGTATTTATACTTTTGATGTACTAACCAAGAACGACCAAGGTCAGGTGGTTTCAAAAAGTTTGACCGAAAGCCATTTTCCATAAAATTTCTGCGGTGTCCTTTGTTACACCTCTCCTAATCCTGAATAAAGAGTGATGGGGGCTACGACGAGTCTCAATACGTAATAAAACATTTAAATTCAATTATCGCAGAAATAGCTGCTCCAAGCGACATATATTATTTTTCTTTTTCGGATAGGATAAGAAATAAGAATTTCTAATTAGAAATTTGATATTCCAAGGCACAGAAAAGTTATAAAGGTTTCCAAATAGATGAAGCACTGCTAGTGGGTCCCTCTGCCACTATACATCGAAACTGTAAACAGATTGTGATTTATTATTCGAGAAAAAACCAAAGTACCAATTTGAGCGCAAAATAAAACGTTTATAAAAAAGTTTTAAAAATGTATAAGTTTGAGATCTTCTATTTCGAAATATATCAATTTTCAGACCTGGTTTAGTAATAAATTGAGCTAGATCTTCATATATCAACTTCAAGAATTTAATTTAGCGTCTTGTACAGACTTTTTAGATTATTCCGATTTTCACTAATTTTGACGAGAGAGGTTTAAGTGTATGATTTGTAGATATTTTGTATATAATTAAATTGGAAAGATATGTTCAAATTGCGCTGAATAAACAAAGAATAAAACAATAACATTATAACAACCCCCGTGCCAAGCCGGAGCCGGAATAAAAATAAATCACGCTAAGCCAAATCTGATAGTTTAGTTCACTTCAAAGAAGTTACACTTGCGGAACATGGGTTGAATTTGGCTGCTTTGTGAACTGGGACATTATCATTAAGGAGAGGATTCCTTTCATACAGACCAGGAAGTTTCCAATTAATAACTGTACGTAATCTTGTCGATGTATTAAAGTTTGTAATTGCTCATATTGTGTACCCTTTGGCATGTATTCACAAAAATATGTCCTGCTCAGTCGCAAAAGACGCTGACCATAAGCCTCCCGCTTGAACAATGTATACGTGCCTTCTTGGGCAGCGAGGAAATCTTATGGGTCTATTGCATGGACTCTAATTTTGATTTTTGATCCTATACTCGAGTTACATTGCCTGTCACTGTCTTAGAGAAATATTAAAAAAAAATTTTGAGAAATTTGCAGTTTTTGTTCGCGAGTCAACAATTTTGGATTCCTTCTTGCTGAAACTTTATTCATGCCAATTTTGTTGTACATAACTCTCAAAAGCTTGGATCTGATATATTCAAGTGCTATAGCAGTCATATATACTTTCAAACGGTGATCTTCGGAAATCATTTTTCACTATTCCTGCAAACATCAGGATTAGTGGCCTTCCATTTCTTGGTTATCTTCACTAGATTTACTGCCTCATCTAAATCATTTTGACCAGTATTTTACTTCAAAATATGATAAAATTTCGTGTTAATATATGGTAATCATTCAGTCCTGAATATTTTTAGTACAATTATGTTTTTTTGTTAAAAGTTTGATGATATTGTGACGTTTTAATTTTAAAAAACTTGAGCTTTGTTGCACAACACTTAATAAAATATAAAATAATAAGCGAATTACGATTAGATATGACACTTAAGTGAGAAAAATTTGCTCTTATTGAACGTTATTAACGTACTGTTAGGGAACATCTGTACTAATTTTACAGGATATTTACAGTAAAAATTTTTACTGTGTAAAAGGTATACATCTTAATTAATCCAGACAAACATATCTTCTAGATGTGTGTCCGGCGCTGGAATACAGGGGAACACACCCAGGCTTAATATAAGTGTAGCACTGGGGCAGCATACCATAGTATTTCAGGCTAAAATCAGTGTCTGTCTTCGGGAGAATCTGAGGAGGGGTTACAGGGGCAGGACCGTTCCCACCTTCTCTGACAGTCACGCAGCGCTGAAGGCTCTAACGTACTTATCAGATAACATCAAAACAGGTCTGGGACTATCTTCAAAACCTTATCGCTCTGGCAAAAGACAACAGGACCAGTCTTGCGTGTGTACTAGGGCACAAGTGCTTTCCAGGTAATAACAAAACGGACAAACTTGCAAGACAAGGGTCTACTACTCCATTTATTGGATCAAAGCCAGTATTTGAAATTACAAAGGCTGCTCTTCGTGGGTGGCTATCCTGGTGGACAAATCATCAACGCCAAACCCACTGGGACCATATTGCGGGTCACAGGCACAACAAGCTATTGCTAAGCAGACCATCTGGCAAACTAAGCCGTGAAATTCTGCGTCTAAGCAGATAACATAAAATAGGCATCTTCAATGAAGAACCACTATGTAGCTATGTGACGAAGAGGAAAAGACGGCCTCACACATTACCTTCGAATGTGAAGCTTTAACCTATTGTAGATTAATCTATCCGGGTGGCCTATACACAGGGGATAAACTGGTGAGCAGGCTGCTAAACCTGATCAAGGCAACCAACCTATTTACCTAGAACAAATATAACAGACAACAAAATACGTTAGAAAGCTTCTCAACCCTGGCCAGCTGTCACACATTCGATCAATCTGGTCGTATTGATCTATGTGTTATAAGAATATTTCAATTCATATTGAAGGAAAACAACAAAAATTTGTATCTAAGTAATCTTTAGTAAAACTGGTCTGCAAAGTTTCACTATATAATATTCTTCCTAATCCTAAGCCAAATTGTATCCAAAAAACAATAACGTAATGTAAGTAGTTTTCCATACTTTTGGAAAACACCTGTTGATAAAGAGATATTAAAAATCTGAGCTAACACTGCAGATAAAATGCCCTGACAATTCCTAAGAAATATGACTGGTACTCCATAGGGACACATTATGAATTTACTACTGATTCATTTATCTTCTTGATCATTTGAGGTTCTTAAGTTCATCGTACGATTTAGTTCGACTCTACTCCTCCTTATATGTGAATGCGACGTTTTTATATCGGCCTTCTCGTTCTTTCGTGCGCATTCGGGATAAGTCTTGGTTCGCCGAAATAGAAGTTGCAGGTTTGTTCGAGAATGTACTCGCATCTCCAGCGGCGTAGCGTTATAAATTACTGTCCGCCATTCCAATATTTTTTTCGCGAACCACCATTTGAGAAACGCTGATTTAGTATATTTGATTTTCTGAGCCTTGTTTGTTTTTTAGTTTTTTATTTGTTTTGTATCTTTAGTATCATCAAATTACGTTGAAAACTCGCGATTTTTGTATACATACATCTCAAAAGTGGAATGTATTCGGGATGATGCTGGTAATAAGTGATTATCTATGTATCATAAAAAGAGTTTTGGGAAAATTTTTTTATGTTTTTACGTCCGGGTGATGCAGAGCGGCAAGTAATGTTCTGCAAGTGGTATATGGAACAAGTCAGAGTCAAAAACCATTTTGGAAGATTGATGATCGATTCTGATCACTGTTATACAAGTGCTGGTGATTTTTACAAACATAATAACAGACATTGGTCAGCATAAGATCCTCATATCATTCATAAAACTGAGATAAATACAATTTTCGTTAATCCCGTATATTTAGTATACTCTTTTCCATGAAAATCTGCCCTCAGAAACTAATGGGTAATATTTTGTTAATTTGGACCCCATTTAGTCCAAAATTGAATTTGAAATCAACAAAATCAACCACCAGTTTTGCGAGAGAGGGATAATATCATGTCCAGGAATTTGTATAGAATATTGTAAGACTGCATGAGAGTGTCAGATCAATCACGATGTTTTCTGCTACAGAAACCTCACAATTGGACATTTTAATTTTTCTTCTAAAACAAGCTTACAAGCTGTTTTGCTTTGTAACGGAAACGAACTTATATCTACTTATATAACTCCCTCACTAAAGATTAATGACCACATCTCTAGAAATTGTAAATTATGATTCAGCGACACAGAGTAGATAAGGGTACAAAAAGAACCAGGCACGGATGTGCATAATATTTTTAATTACTATACTCCCTAAAATAGAATAAATTAATTACACAACATCGTATACACATTTTCAGTTTTTATATCGTAACAAAATACCTAATGCCTGGTGGTAAATTTAGCGTGCAAAAACTGTTTAACTGCTTTAGATTTCCTACTTAAAATTAAAGGGTAATCGTAAGTATTATCGCTATTCGGAAAATATGCTTCACCAGCAAAACCTTTTACCTTTTGGAATAGCCTTATCAAGCAAAATACGTTTTAGAAAGATCATCCTTTGATGCTTTACACTAATTAAAACAAACTTCGTTTTAAGTAAACGATAGCTATTTTTCATCCTAATTGAAAAATATTGTTTAAAATACTTTTACTTTTAGGATTTTTGTTTTTTGCCATTTCGCAGATATTTTTTTAATTAAAAATGATTTGAAAAGGTAAATTCAAAATTTATCCACTAATAAATATTAAAAGTGGCCTAATTATTTATATATTTATTCCACTATACTTTTCCTACATGTTTTTTAACTTAATTACATGACAAAATAATGTAATGAGAATCTCTTCAAAACACGGCCAAACAATGAAAAATATTTATGTAAATGTTTATATGTACAGTGTGGATCGTTTTGAAGGTTTTTATATTTGTAATATATAAAAAAATCAGGAGCCCTGAGTTGGAAATGGACACGGACCATATGAACTCGAGCTACCGTTATAATATACCATTTGAAGTCACAATAGAGGATCGAATGGCAAGTAAAAGAGAAAGACCGGATACATTCTCGGGTGCAAGTATCTGGTACACTGACGGTTCAAAAATTAGTGAGGGTACTGGAGCTGAGATATATGGGTTACAACCGAGGAAGGAACTAACCCTTCCCCTTGGGAAATACCCAACAGTATTCCAGGCAGAAATATACGTAATCTTACGATGCGCAGACGAGATAAACAGGAGAGCTTACAAAGGGAAGCAAATCCTCATTTACTCTGACAGCCAGGCAGCCCTAAGGGCCCTCAAGGGCCAAAAGGTATCATTGAGGCTAGTTTGGGAATGTCAGAATGAGCTGGAAATTCTGGCAAAAGACAACAGAGTTATGTTAAAGTGGGTACCAGGACACGAAGGCATACATGGCAATGAAAAAGCTGACGAGCTAGCTAGAGCAGGGTCAGCATCTCAATACATTGGTCCAGAACCGGCCTTTGAGGTGCCGCGGTGCGCGGCCCGAGAAGCAGTCAAAGAATGGATCAAAAGAGAACATAAAAACCACTGGATGACCAGACAGGGTATAAACCACAGCAAGCTATTTATTGGGAATCCGGACCGAAACTGACCAAGAAACTACTACAAATGAGTAGAAACCAATTAAGGACTATTACAGGTATAATGACGGGACACATGGCCGTCAAGGTACATCTGAATAGAATGAATCTATATAACGGAAACTTCGGCTGCAGACTATGTGGACAAGCCGAGGAAACGGTGAAGCATATCATATGTGACTGTGAGTCACTGGTGAGATTTAGAAAACAATCTTTTGGGTCAGTAAGATTGGAACCGAGAGAAATACTCACTCACTCCTTAGCAGGACTGTATAGATTGAGCCAGGGGGCTAGGTTGACAGAGTGGCTGTAATGCCTAGGGTGAGCACAATAGGCTTACTGTGGTCGCAGTGCATCCGGCTTTAGGACGGACCCGGGAATATAATAAAAAAAAAATAGGCTATCTGGGAAACAGTAAAAGATTTTAAAAATGTGATAAAGAAATCCAAAGCTCTTTATTTGAGAAAATTATAATGGCGAGAACAAATTACCGCTAACGCGATCGGTCTCGGATTTACAGGGCGATTTTCGAATTTTTCCATTTTCTAAAATGTCCTATATTTTATTTATCAAAGCAACTACGATAAAAGTAATGAGCGATTCTCAAGGTACTTTTTTCTCTAGAATCCAGAGGTGTCAGATTTTAAATTTCGATTTTAATTACGGAGATATAACACCAAGTTTTATTTTTTAAATGGGACACCCTGTATTTTTTTGCATGTTGCATTTTCTTTAAAAATATATTATATTATCGATATAAATTGACAACAAACAGGTTAAAAACATATTTTTTACTTTTTTGTTAAGCTCACAGGCTACCTCACAATAGTCAAGTTGTGCATTTCAATTTTAACACATTTTAAAAAACCAGTATGTTTTTAAAATACACAAATGAAAAATACACTTAAGCAAAACTCAAAAATGCAAAAGTATAAATAAAAAACTAAAAATTAACTACATTAAATATCCAAACTGTTGTCCATCGTTATCCAGACACAGTTGGCAACGTCTTTGCACTCCTCTGCTCACAGCATTATGAATATGAATATTAGCAATACTTAGCTGCCACAAAATTTTCTTGTAGTTCTTCTAGAATTCTCTATTTAGATAGATTTTGTTTTTCATATTCCCCAAAAAAAGAAATCTAAGGGGGTAAGATCAGCTGACCTAGGTGGCCACCTGACTAATCCATTATTTGCTATTCATTTCTGTATACAAGTAGCATTAAGGCATTATACAACAATTCACTCGTTATGAGCCGGGGCTCCATCGTATTGAATATGTAATCTGTTACGTTCCGCTAAAGGCAAATTATCCATAAATGGGACGATGTGTCTTATTAAAATGTCTAGGTAGGCTTCAGCATTTAATTTCCCTTCATATCCGTAGGCCATTATTTTATTACCCAACAAACCAACCCAACACATTAAACCCAAATCGTCCCTGTGTTACCCTATTTATTTGTTTGTGTTTGTGTGTGTGTGTGTGTTGTTATGGCGATTAAATATACCATCACTGGTTATATTTGACTCATCCGTCCGCTAGTAGCAGAGATGCTAGCCAACGTGTGCCTAATACTTGGAAAAATCTGCTTACAAAACATCAACCAGTACCACTTAGTAACGAAAGAGATTACAACTCGTCAATGCAACCACAAACACTGGCAACAGGGCCGATGACGCGCAGCAGGTCACGCCACCTGATGGCTGGGAACCATTCAGAAAACGAACACGTCCGACGCGCACACGGTACCGACAACACCGGAGTCGCAGGCGTCAGTTCGCTCGTAGACGCCATACAGTGAGCTTTGAAAATGGTGAATGAGATTTTACCGAAACGTCAGCTGCCTTACAGTCCTGGAGGGACTCAGCACATACACGGGATGCCCGAAAACCTTCCATTACATATATATTCCCTTTACTGTCGGGGAGACAAGAAGGTCTTGTACTAGGATGTTGACTACGTCCTGTATTTGTAAGGGGTAATGGAGAGAATCAGTATTGAGATATGTGTCCATGTGGGTTGGTTTTCAATTTACTGTACGTCGCAAGTGGCCATCCATTGTATTGTTCACAAGGACAACTAGAAACGGAATCTAATTGTTTTTCTCAAGTGCCAAAGTGAATTATATATATATATATATATATATATATATATATATATATATATATATATATATATATATATATATATATATGAAGTCAAATGCGAACAGTAAGTGCAAACTTCTCTCCATCATATCCTTTCTGTGTTAGAGGTTGCACAGTTAGAATAAATTGTTATAGAATGCAATTCATCCCATTGCACCACCATCGAGATGATGGCCTACCTGTACCACCATACCGAGAAGAAAGTTAAAACTTACCCTACCCGCCACAGTGATACAGCAGGGGTACATGTTCATCAGGGTACCGATATGCACCTGGCTGTGCAAAGGACAGATCGGAAGGAAGCATGCAAATACTGAACGCGGCTTCGCCGACCTCCCGCCGGATGCCGTATATATGTTTATGCGGCTTTCATGGATTTCTCCGTGTGAGATGCAATGGCAGTGGTTATATCCACATTATGCCGTTGTAGTGCTGAAATCACATTCGGCAAACGTACAACTATATGTAGCACCGTATATAAATGAAGTCAAATGCGAACAGTAAATGCAAACTTCTCTCCATCATATCCTTTCTGTGTTTGCACAGGTAGAATAAATTGTTACAGAATGCAATGTTATAGAATGCAATTCATCCCATTCCACCACCATCGAGATGATGGCCTACCTGTACCACCATACCGAGAAGAAAGTCGGTACCCTGATGAGTCTAACGAAACATGTACCTCTGCCGTATCACTGTGGCGGGGAGGGTAAGTTTGGACTTTCTTTTCGGTATGGTGGTACACGTAGGCTATCATCTCAATGGTGGTGGAATGGGATGAATTGCATTCAATAACAATTTATTCTAACTGTGCAACCTCTAACACACAAAGAAGTTTGCATTTGACTTCATTGATATACGGAGCTGCATATAGTTGTACGTTTGCCGAATGTGATTTCAGCACTACACGGAGGAATCCGTGAAAGCCGCATAAACATATATATATATATATATATATATATATATATATATATATATATATATATATATATATATATATATATATATATATATATCAAATTGCTAAAATGTTTGGTTCATTGTATGCATGTTTATCAGATCTACAGTACTAATTTAAGATAATTTTGTGGTCTATATTTATAACTAAATGTGTGACCGATGGCTTAGTCTATATCACTCTGTTGTTAAGTAATATAAAATAAATTTAATCCAAGAACAAAGATTTTAAAGGCAATCAATAACGTCACAACACTAACAATAACAGTATTTTTTTCACTTTTTACTGTTAATTTGACTTGCCAAACTACATTGTCCCCAAAATAGCGACGAGCATACTACGGACATTTTTAGACTTACAGCTCAATTTCAGTCTGTCATCCATTTTATTTTATGAAATCTGTGGAAATTTCCTAAGCGTCTCCGATTAGATCTGAACTATTGCGACTCGAACGAATCAGAATAGAACACGTAGGAGTAGTTGAAAATATTATTATAATAATTTTTAAATTATGCTGAGAGATTATATATAAAATTTACTTCATAAAATTGTTTTATTACTTAAGTTATGTAGAAGTTTATATTTTAAAAAATATTTGATTAACTTACCTTCTTTTTATGTCAAAACGTATTCCTCTTAATCAGAAGAATGATAGCACATATGCACAAAAAACAGTCTATATTATAATTTTTGGTGAAACAGAAGTTTCAAATTTAACCAAAAATATATTTTAAAAACATTCTACAGCCAAAGTATTGATTTTACGAAAAAAATGCAATAACATTTTTTTATCCCTAGGGGGACATTTTTTTCTAGAACATTGTTTCCTATTATCAGTACTTTTAGAGATAACTATAATGCAGTTACATTGATAATTTCTAAATTATATTTTTTGATTTTTTATGAATTTGCAGCACTTATGTTGTCGGACACATATTTCAGCATGTTCCATACTTTATTTGAAGTGAAAAAAATTACAGAATGACGTATGTGGCAATTAGTAATTTCGGAGCGTCAGACTGGAAAAATTGCACATTAAATCTGTGAGATAATATAACCATAAAAATTAATTAAACTACTGTGAGAAAATTAACTGATTGACTGACTGACTCCGTAGCACTACAACCCAGGGTGGGTCTTGGCTGCCTCGACTATCTGCCTCCACCTAGAACGGTCTTGTGCCAGCTCCCTCCATTCTCGCTGGTCAACTTCAAGGATAGCTAGATCCTTGTGGATGTTATCTCTCCATCTAAGCCTAGGTCTTCCCAGTGGTCTTTTTCCTTGTGGTGCTTCCTCCCATACCCGTTTAATTAGTCGATCGTTTTGACTCCTTTGTATATGACCTGCCCATCGTAGTCTTCTGGACTTTATTTCTTGAATGATATCAGGGCTTTGATATATTTGCGCAAGCTGTATGTTGCTTCTCATTCTGTGACGGCCTGTTTCAAGGTCTCGGTATGGGCCATATATTATGCGCAGGATTTTTCTTTCAAACCTTCATAGCAGCTCCGTATCGTGGACTATCAGGGTCCATGTTTCACTGGCGTAGATTGCTACTGGTCGTATTATTGTTCGATAAATTTCGGTTTTTGCCTTTTTAGTGATAAATTTTGACTTAAGCAAGGTTTGTATCGCAAATGTACATTTATTTTTTTATGTGATGCGCTGTTTAACCTCTTCCTGCATGTTATTGTTTGCCGTTATTACTACGCCCTGGTACTTGAAAACTCGCACATGCTCAAAATTATAGTCATCCATGGTGACGTTCTGCCTGATCCTGTCTCGGGCGGGGTTGCGGGAGACATGCATGTATTTGGTTTTTCCTTCATTTATTCGGAGCCCTATTCTCTGAGCTTCTTTTTCTATCTTTATGAAGTTTTCCTTCACACTGACTGTGCTTTCTCCTATCGCGCCCATATCATCCGCGTAGGCCAAAATAAGTTTAGAGCCACTTGGCCCAAAAACCTCCGCGTCAACTGATACTGTTCTTACGGCTTTCTCCAGTGCAAGATTAAACAGTACTGGCGACAAAGCATCTCCCTGTTTTAATTCTCTGTTGATAGAAAATGTTTGGCTACACTCTCCTTCAATTTTGACACAGCTTTTTGCCCCCTCCAGGCACGCTCTACACAGTCTAATCAGCTTGTGCGGGATTCCAAATTCTTCCATAGCTTCCCACAACCTTATCCTAATAACACTGTCATATGCTTGCTCGAAATCTATGAACAAGGTATGTAGGTTTTTGTTAAATTCCCAACATTTCTCTAGCATCTGTCGGATAGTGAACAGCTGGTCAACTGTTGATCTTCCGCTTCGAAAGTCACATTGGTAGTCTCCGATAATCTCCTCGGTATACGGAGAGAGACGTTAAAGGAGAATGCTGGAGAATAATTTATAGGCGTGGCTTAGTAAAGCAATACCTCGGTAATTTTTACATTGCATTTGGTCCCCTTTTTTGTGGAGTGGAATTATTACCCCTTCTTTCCATTCATCAGGAATGATTTCTTGATTCCAAATTTGTTTCACGAGGTTATGCATTTGTGTGATTAGGTCGTTCCCTCCATGTTTCAGACTTTCTGCCAAGATATTATCTCGACCTGCCGTTCTGTTATTTTTGAGCTTCTTAATGGCTCTAATGGTCTCTTCCATGGATGGAGGTGGAATATTAACCTCTGCCGTAGCGAATACTGTAGCTTCAGAAAATTAACTGGTTGATAATAAAAAAACATGAACACATTTTTTTGATATATTATAGGAGGTGAACTCGATGATCTGTGCATTGTTGTCGGAAACATTTTTTTCATATGATTTATCAAATTATTCTAGGGGTGTCCGGGAAAATATAGGAAATCTTCCGGATATAAAAAAAACACGTGAAAGGAATAATACAAGTTCATATAAACTTTTTTGTATAGGCTTTCTTTTTGGAAATATGGATTCCCAAAGAGCTGCAATGGAATCAAGTTTTTTAAACATAATTATTGAACCACCAGGTACATTTTAATTTTTTTTTGTAATCAGGTTAGACCCTTCAAATTAGTGTCCAAGAAAGTGTTGTGAATTACTCACAGCTATAGAGACGGACTAGCTATGACACTCATGACTCCATATTTTTACGCCCTGTATGGTTAGAACTTTGAACAACGTTTTTTACATACCTTTAACTATTGACTTGTACTATTATATAATTTTTATTCATGTCGCTAATCCTGTTTTTGCAAAAACGTCATTTTATTTACATCACGTATTTAGCGTATTTCGATACATGTTCCTATCACATGTTCAACCTTTAACCTTATGATAAAATAATTTCATCCAATATTAGAGTTTACCTCTTTATTTAAACGTCTAATTCTGTAAGCTACAGTTCGACCTAGGTTCGCAAAAAATGTACGTTTTATTTTTCGGTATGAAAGAAATATATATCCTACATTTTAGAACTTGTCAACTTTCACATTGCTGACATATTGATTCTTAACTTGGATATTAAGTTACTGATTTTCGGATTTCGTCGTGAAATTAATTGTGAAATAATTCGAAATATGGAATACACATTTATTGAGTATGCAAATATGCCTCTAATATATGGTCATGCATCTTGCAATGCTTTGAAAGCCAGGAGGTTATATCACGACATTTATCCTAATCGTACTCTTCCAGATCAGAAAACATTTCAACGAGTTGAACAACGTCTAAGGGAGAATGGTAGGCGATTCCATTTAATAAGGAAATACTATTAAATTTCTTCATAATTTTAGGAAATTTTGGGAAAATAAGTACTGATGCTGATGGGGGAAGAACAGTACGTACGCCGCAATTAAAGGAAAATATTTTTAATGGTGTAGATGACACTCCTTCAACGAGCACAAAATTATCAGCGCAGTTTAATATGTCGACAACAATAGTACATGAAGTTGTGGCTGTGATACCCATATCATTTGAAGAAAGTGCATGAAGTGATTCCTGAAAATTTTCCCCGTAGAATACACTTTGCAAACTGGCTATGGGATCAGCAACGGGATAATGTAAACTTCATTAGTACTATTCTCTTCACGAATGAAGCAGAGTTTACCAAAACTGGTATCATAAATTCAGACAACTCACATGTATGAGCTGATGAAAATCCTCATGCAACTATTGTTTCGCATCATCAATATCAGTTCCAATCAATTAATGTCTGATGAATGGATCATTTGGAGATATGGCCTCCCAAAAAGCTGCAATGGAATCAAGTGTTTTATACATAATTATTGAACCACCAGGTATCTTTTATTTTTTTTTGTGATGTATATCAGGTAAGACCCTTCAAATTACTGTTCGAGAAATTTTGCGGAAAGATCTTGGTTTGCGTGCTTACAAAATCCAACTCGTACAAGAATTGAAGCCACACGATCACCTAGCAAGGCGTAGATTCGGTGAATGAGCCCAAAACAAGATTGCCGTTGATCCCGATTTTCATAAGCGAATTTTGTTTAGCGATGAAGCTCACTTTTGTTTGAATGGATACGTCAATAAACAAAACTGCCGTATTTGGAGTGATGATAATCCTCAGGTGTATGGTGAGACACCGTTACATCCAGAAAAACTGACTGTTTGGTGTGCTTTATGGGCTGGTGGAATCATTGGTCCGTACTTCTTTAAAAACGATGCTGGTCAGAACGTTACAGTCAATGGTGACCGCTATAGAGCCATGATTACTGACTTTTTCGTTCATCAATTGAACAACCATGATGTGCAGGAGCTGTGGTTTCAACAAGACGGCGCAACATGTCACACAGCTCGTGCCACAATTGATTTATTGAAGGAAACGTTTGGTAACCGCATAGTTTCACGTTTCGGATCCGTGAATTGGCCTCCAAGATCGTGCGACTTAACGCCGCTAGACTATTTTCTGTGGGGATATGTGAAGTCGCTAGTCTACGCCGATAAGCCCGAAACGATTAATCACTTGGATGACAACATTCGCCGCGTTATTGCCGATATACGGCCACAAATGTTGGAAAAAGTCATCGAAAATTGGACTTCTAGATTAGACTACGTCCGAGCCAGCCGTGGCGGTCATATAACAGAAGTCATATTTAAATTATAATGCCAGAAGGTTATCTTTCGAATAAAATAAATTTCATGTCGATTTAAAAAATTCATCTTTGTTTTATTCCATTTAAAAGTCTTATACCTCTATAAAAAAACACCCTTTACATGCACGCTGGGGTACCATCTCATTTCAGCGTTGCTCTGCGGGAGCACCTGACGCCATTGGATTTTTACCTGTGGAGATACCTCAAAACCTTAGTGTATTTCACTCCGGTCGATATTAGAGAGAAACTTCTACGGAGAATCACGTTTCATTGTGATCAAATAAGGAACAATGCTGAGTTAATGTGGCGGGTACAGCAGTCCTCAATTTATCATCAGATATCACGGAGGGCATGTTGATTCCTCTTACGGTTTTTAACTAAGCAGTTAATTTAACTTTTTATTGAAACTATGGTGACAGAGGAAAATATCTCTTTTTCATATTCAACCCGACAGACTTTAAGGGACTAACAGTGTAAATAAAGTTACGTTTTTTCGAAAACGGTTAGAATTAGCGACATGAATGAAGAGAACTTAATTTTTAGTCAATAGTTATCTAAAAAGCGTGGTACAAAGTTATTATCATACAAGGCGTAAAAAAATGGGGTCATGTCACGTCCAGTCCGTCTCTGCAGCTGTAAGTAATTCACAACACTTGGATTTCTTGGAGAGTAACTTAAAGGATCTTACTTGGTGTACATCATATTAAAAAAAAAGTGAAAATATACCTGGTGGTTCAATAATTTTATGTAAAAAACATAATTCCATTGCAGCTCTTTGGGAGCCCATATCGACGAAGAAGAGGCCTATACGAAAAAATGTTTTATGAAATATTTCTTTCACGTGTTTTTCATATCCAGGAGATTTCCCACATTTTCCCTATATAATTGCAAAAGAAAGCATTGGTCATAGCAATTAAACACCTAACCAAATTAACCTGCTTTGCAATTGCGCGTTCGAAGACGCAGCATATTCGAAAATTGTTTTCAAATAAAAAAGTTGTAGGACTAAAAGCACCATAAAATTAATTGTATAACCGATATACTTCTAAATAAGATAATATTTTACCTGTTAATACCATCTCTAACCCACTTAACATTCAACGGTGCAAATAAATGTAATATTTCAATGTGCGCCAAATTTTTTCGTATGTCCTTTTCAAATCAATTTAAACCACAAAAACCCCAGAAAAGTGACTAAACAGCAAAGTAGCTTTACACTCAAATATAATTACAGCAAGTAAAGTGGGCCATAAAAGGCCAGTGTGCACTTTCGAGTCATTTATAGTTCATCTATTGTAACACTTTCATGTTAGTAATGCCAAGGTTGCATCATTTCACATTCATAAATTTCTGGACATCAATTAAAGATAATCCGAAATTCAAAACTCGATATAATACAGATAATAAATAATAATTTTTTGATTGATCATGAAAATTTACTTTTAAATTTATTCACTGCATTTTCTAATGATCAGCGAAGCATTAATGATAAGGTATTAATAGAGCATAGCAACTATATTGTAATAACCATATCTATTTTTTATGGCAGAACCTATTATATGTTGGTTTGGAAGTGTATAATGAAATATTATGACTTGTTTTATTTAAAGTATAGCTGTAAAAATACATCCGTCGATAATATATTAATATTCTAATTTTTCACTTCCATTACATGATGGTATTTTGATAACTCATAAATTTATTATTTTATGCTTTTAATAAAAATGCTTTTATTCCAAAATAATCATAAAAATTGTTATGGAACAATATTTGTTCTAGTTCAGTTTTTATAATTAGATATAATAGATGATTTTTTTATCCACCACAGGTTAGTATCTGCAGGGAAATTCTATGACTCAGTAAGTTATGTGTAATATAGTTATGTTTTTGAAAAGATCATCTCCGAAAGTTGAAAAAAATGCTGTTTAAGTAAGTAATAAAATAATACTACTTTATAGCTAATTTGCGACTGTAATGTAAAAGGCAGGCTTTGGTTAATTTTTGGTCTCTAAATACGAAAATGATGGTAAAAACTTGTAAAAATGAAGGAATACTTTAATCACATTATTTTAAAAAGTAATTGGTAATATACTGATGCGCGACATTGCCAAATTTACGTTTTTCATAAGTTAGGGAAATTGTGGACAATCTGGCAATATCAAGTGGGGATGTCTAGGGATGACAAGTCAACCATGAAGTCTCAGCCTTCTAGGGCTTAAAATAATGAAAGTACCCATTTAAACTGCGTAGCCGAATCTACTTATATATACAAGAACTACGCTGTTGGTTTTCAAACCGATACCCGATGTTTCTAGAAAATTCCAGAAGTACGAAACGGCTATAAAACCAGCTGGTCGGCTGTCGTATCATCAGTATTGATTTAGCACGAATAGTGGTCAGTATTAGATAGAGAAGCGCAATGCGCTAACAAGGCAATAGTAAGAGCCTTGTATTAGTGTTATCTTTGTATTGAATAAAAATAATTGATGCCTGTAACCGTAGAAGAAATATACCAAGAATTCATATCCTGTGCTATAATTTTGACGCTCCTAAATGGTACGCAAACTGGTACGCCGTCTCATTCATAAAAAGCAATTTACAATATTGTCAATGATTAGATATCAGTATTTTAATGTGATATACATGTTTTTGTTAGAAATAAGTATAAAAGATTTAAATTTTCGGATTTATGTTGAAAACGTGGCAATTCTGCATATCCCTTCCTACCGACTAAGAAGGGTAAGCTCCACCTTTTTATCCATTTAAATATAAGGTTGCTGCAGCCTAGCGAAGTTTTACTTACTGTTCCCTTTGTAAACTTAAACAAATATAATAAACCAAGGGATATCATATAACGGCTTATGTCAACCAACTTCTTTAAACCATACAATAGTTTGTTTTAAACCATATACTTACATTTTTAATTGTTTATAAGTAATTTCAAGTTCTGTCCAGCATTTAAAGCAGTGAAATCATTTATTCAAGCTTCACTTCAGTTGCTGCAAGCTATTGTACTAATTTTTGTAGCTCTATGAGAGTTTTTTTTTCCTTGTTTTGATGCAAGCTTATCCCATGTTCTTGAAGCTTTGCCGTCCTTAACAATGATACTACATACATATGCGATTTTAAATACGTTTGTTGGCTTTTTAAAGTATTCCCGAGACTATCTATTGGTGACTGCAGCCCGAGAACTAGTACCTACAAATAGATAAGTAGCTGTATTGTTTAATTTGTAAATAAGGACGTTTTACTAATCTTGTATTTTCGTTGACAAATAATGTCATTTTTGCTTTAATATTTATAGCTACGGCTACCATATCTTTTTTTTTTCAAAATCCCTTTACTCCGCATAGAAAAACATTGTTTCTAGAAAAACTCATTCAAAATTATCCACGGCTAATCAGCGATGCCTGTACTATAGAGTATGCCTTTTGCTTCTTCGAAACGCTCATATTCTTGTGATCTGGCATCTCTTGGCTGGATCTGGACCCCCTCAAAGCTTCCAAGCTGCGACGGTTCGTTTACAAGAGGCGAAGCATGCGCGAATTAAAGTACTGGAAACTTGTTTTCAAAACGTTTATTAATATTAATTTTGCAAAATAACTTTATAGTTCTCAAGTTAAAAAGGAATTGATTCTTCTTCTCTCTTGAGAGTCCATGTTGAGTTCAAATCTGAAAGTAATCCAATTAACATTGTTAACGGCGGACAAGGTAAATAAATACATTTTAATTTACTTCTCTGATTTCAAAAATTAGCACAATTACTGAAATCTAAAACTAACAATAATTATTACAGGAAAGATATTTATTATGTTTATTAAATAATAAAATATTAGGAACTTTCCAGGTCCGTAACTCGCGTGCTCAGTCGCTCATTTGGAGACCCATCAATAATGCTCCCAAAAATTTAGGCCTGCATGGATTTTTATGAAATTTTCTGAGAACATTCTCGAATGTTTCTGCTTTTGAAAAATGCATTCAAAAGAAATCGATTCTTTTTAAGCTGATAAAGTGGAATGCCCCCCTCAAGTTCAAAAATATAAAAAAATGTAATAAAGCTTAAAAAGTTACACATTGCAAAATCTAGAAAATTTTGTTAACGATGTAACATGCTCAAATCCATGAAGCCTCTGTAGCCCCAATTTGTGTTTTATGTGATGCTAAAGGTTTATTAATTACCCAAAAATTAGGATATCTATAGATTCTACAAAGGAACAATAGAATAATAATAGAAAAACTACATATGCTATTTACTTATGTACAGGGTTAAAACATACTTGTACAATAATTTATTAAATCTAACCTATACTAATAATTAAGAAAATAATAAATATAACCTTTTCACTAACCTGAACCTAAACATAACTCCCCCTAAAAACTTATAATTACAACAAAATTCAAGAAACAATTCAAATCCAAAGTAAAAGATTAAACTGTCTTACGAAATTGAAAAAGTCTACTGGAACAATATTTTTTCAACTCTGTTGAATAACTAAAAAAGTCTAAATTAGGTTTATGATATTTTCCACACATCCAGTATATGAGTGAATATTTTAAAACATTGGTGGGTGAAGTTGGTGAATAAACATTAATATTTTGATATAAATTTGAACGTGGAACATTGAAATTTAATTTACTTATTGTATCCTAAGAATCAAATAAATTATTTAGTATTTAAAAAAAAAACTAAAAAGTGGTAATCACGCCGATACTCCTCTGTATTATTTCAAGGTAGTTAATATATACTCTGGCACTCAAATTATCGCTGCATATCCCAATTTCGATTTTATATAAGAGTTATATAATATCTATAATACACAATAAAACCATATTTACTTGAACTCCATTGATATGAGACACTAAAATAAGTTTTGAGTTAAAGACTACTCCCAGGTCACAAAAAGTAACTGAGCGAGAGACGGTTTTATTGTTAAGACTATAGTCATTTAGAATAACTGACAGGTTGCTTGTCTATGATACTATATTAATTTTAAACTGTAAATTATTAACTAGACGGCAGGTATTAATTTGTTCCATGTTTCTTTGAAGATTTAAACAATCATCCATACTATTGATCTGAGTAAAATTTTAACTTCGTTCACATACAAAATAATCAACATCAAGATGCATACCAAAATCATTTATGCAGAAGTTGAAAGATAGTGGGCCCAGCATCGATCCCTGAGGAGCGCCAGAAGTAACACCATACCAAATAGAGCTGCAGCCATGAACAGTAACGTTTTGCTGATGATCGGAGAGATATAATTTACAAAGTCTGATCAAGGAATTAAAAAAACCCAATTTTTTCAGCTTGTATATGAAAATGCTGTAATCCAGCCGGTTAAACGCTTCGGAAAAATCCAAGTATATTACATTTTGCTGAAATTCCACAGTAAGTTCGTCGCCGAGGATCCGCCCTTGAAAATCTCATGTTGCAGCTGAACTATCTAGTTTTGAACAAAAGGAAATATAACGCCATGTAGCAAGAACTCGAAGACCTTAGAAAACTTACAAATAATCGACACTGTATATCCGACCTATCACTCTTAATCTATAAAGGGAAAACTTTTTAATATCTCTATATCTGTGGTACACTTTAAAAAATGATTAAATATTGCTTAAAGTGGTTTCACACAAACATATTTGCAATCATGAATTAAAATTGCAGGAATAAAATTATGTTCGGTTGTAAACTTTTTTTTGTAAAGCAGTCATAACTTGTAGCATAGAAAAAACGGTACACTTATTTGAGAGCAGATGACTTCATCATCGAGCAATATATTGGACTTTGAATCAGAGCAAGATTGATTGATAAATATTGCAAAATTATTCCAAATCGCAAGAGAATCATCTAGATCCTTTTTATTATAACACATGTTATAAGAAATCCCTAAAGGTTCTTTTTTATTTTCAATACCCGAACCAAAAACGTTTTGGATCACGCCTTATATTAGCCATATTTTTTCTTATATCGGCCTTCCTCCACTACTAGGAAACTGACGGTCCCAAACATATTTTACCCACGTAACACTACATTGTTTTCTGATTACAAATTACTATTAAAATGATGAATTCATCCAGATTTCTCTGTTTTTTTTTTCGTTTTAACCACTGAAAAGGCAGTTCTCTGATTTGCCTCTATACTTAACACATTACAACTTGGAGCAAACATCTAAGAAAGCTATTTGAGTTTGATACATGGTGTGGTTTGTAGTTTATCTATGAAGGTTGATGCAAAATGACAAGGCGGAAAAAGTTCTAGTTTGAAATATTTATTTCTATAAAATAACACTAAAAAGCTGTCTTTAACTTTGTAAACAGTCCCTTGGTGAAGTTTAAAAAAATAACAAAACTCATTCCGCAGCTTAAGGTAAACAAATCTCGTGATGAATGAGGCGGAATCATTCTAATATTTGTTGATAAACAGAAAAAGTGATGAAGTGTTTAATTTTAACAGTATTATTTAACTCATGCTTAACGGATGTGTGTTGGAGGTGAATAAAGTGAGAATTATTTATTAGGAAAAAGAAGCGGCAACAGTACAGGAAGAAAAAATAAAAGACCAAAAGAAAACTCATACGTGATATGACTCCTCAAGAACAAACAAAGAATGATGTGTCGTTTATCCACCGGAAGTCAGAGAAGGAATTAAACAAAAGTATTAAACAAAAAGATAAGAAAATTGCCGAATACAGAAAGAGATTGAGAAATACAAGAAGATATTTTAAAGAATAAAAAAAAACGAAAGAGAAGACCAGAGTTGATACGCTAGAGACAAAATTTCGGAACATGATGTATTCAGCGGATATTCGGGAAAAAGTAAGTAAGAAAACATTATTGATGAATGAACGGTTGAAAGAAAGCTTTGCCACACCAAAATCCATAGAATGTAGGTAAATTTTTTCGGCAGCAAGGTCTGGGCTTAATTGAAAAATACAGGTTCTGGAGACATAAAGAAAATTCTGTTACTTACAAAATAATGAAAAGCTCTCCACTTCGACCTTCTTTGGTGCTCGAGTTGTAACAAATGCTTGTGAGTTGAAAATGCGTTTGTGTGACTAGAAGAGAATTGAAGAAGCAAAAAAGGTTCCCACTGGACATTATTTACAATCTACACAAAAAATTCAAGTTGAATAAGTAGAACATCAGTTGAAATTTTTTGTTGTCGTCTTCGGCTATTTTGGAATAACACATGAAATGGTATTGAAAACCTTGAGCTGCTTTTGCATGACCAGTGTCAAGATTTTTAGTTGGAAAATTGCAATATGATTTGCAACAAAAATTGAGAGTTTATGGAATAGACTTCGATTATGTGATCATAATGAAAATATCGCTGGACGCAGCTCGACGCTTGCTGTACGTTATTATATCTGCGATTGGGTCTTAGTGAACTACGCACTTAAGGATCGGCAATAATAATATGCTAGTATGATGTCAGATAAGCAAAGCTGAAGAAGTGTAACATTCTTCAAAAAATCTGACAACAAGGCTCAAACCTTCAGAATTAATGAAAATGCAAGTATTAGCACAGTTACCGAAGCCGGATATCCAATTCGAAAAACTGAGAAAATTTTATTATTTCCAGTGGCCTGTAACTGTTCTTGAAAAATTAAAGATATATGACAAATGAAATAATCGTTACGTTAGAGAACCTGAATTGTGTTTATTTTAATGTTTTTATTCTGTAATCTTACAGAAAGACTTAATTTTGGCTAAGGCTTATGTTTTTATCACTACTCGGAATTTGACGCAATGTTGTATAATCAGTACCATTGAATAAAGAATGGCACTATAGACTGATTATTATTGCATAATAAATAGTGTTGTAAGAGCCATTAACTAGACATTTTAAAACATCCTGTGATATTTGTCTTTCATTTGTATGTTGTGCATAATATCAGAAGTGAACCTACTCGGATATTTCTTTTGTGGAATTTTCTGATATCGAGGCACACTAGAGTCAAGAATCTCAAACAGTTTCTATAAAGTAAATCTATATTGTTTTCAAATTCTGACTATTGATAAAGAGAACGCCAAACAGCAGATAACCAGAAAATTCAAATAACAAAACAAAACATACATACCTGTATACTGATATCTTTATTAATGTAGCTTACTTCGAGTAACGCAAATTTCAGTGGACATACTCGGTAACCTGTTTCAAAAGCCACAAAATAATTTAAGTTTATTATTTATTGTAATAATTTTAAGAGAGCTTTTAAAAAACCATTTAGAAATTATTCCTCTGAAAAAGCCGTAGCGCCTTTTTTGTTGAAAATCTCGAGTGATGAAATCGTGAAGTTTTTGTCCTATATAAATACAATTACTCTGACCCAAAGCCGTATTTAATCGCAGTAAAATTGAAATATGATGGTCTCTAAATCTTGCTTGGTAGTTCATAGACGTATTATTTGTCAGAAACTCATTTTTAACAATATAAATTAAGTACCTTTTGTAATAAAGGTTTTACATACCTAAAAAATTACAGGAATCAAAAACTGTGTCCTTTTGGACGATTAAAAATATGGTTAATTATAGGTTTTTAGGATATTTCCGGATAATTAAAGATACCCATTCCATTATTCCGTTAGCTTATAGGCATTAGACTCATTTTTCTTGTTCCTTGTAACTCCTCTAATGGATGGAGTGACCATTTTTGCGTGGCCTAAGAGTCATGAGTCTAGTAAAAATCAATCATCTATCATCAACTATCTACTGATCTTTAATAGACGGTGCCACTCAGCTTTACAAGACTAAAAGCTGAGAAAAATTTACCGAGTGTTGGAACCTCCAATAAAATATAAGAATTTCTGCTACGTAACTAAAACTATGAGTGAATTCAGAGTACTCAACGAGGTGCATCACCAACAAAGTAACGTTGAAACATTCTCGACAGAACGGGTTTAATGAAAGATGACCAACTGTAGGTATTGACGACATGATGTATTTAATAACATTTAATAACAATTCGTAATTGTAGAATGAAAACAAATACTCCTGATTAAATAAAATATGGTAGCATTAATGTGCGGGAATATGATAATGCTACAAAGTACTACATCCTTCCAGTGCGTTTGCGATCAGTGAGATAATCTAAACTTTAATGGTTCTGCGACCTACCTGAAAAACGTTCATATATTTAACCCATACTACTATTGTAGGTTTTTTAAATAATGATGTTTTTTGAGTACTCTCTACCTCTCAATTGCGCCCTGGATTATCATCTGCAAGACTAGATATTTGCTGTTACGCATTACATAGCCAAAATATTCCAGTTGTCTTTCACGTTATGCATTACTTCCTTATCTTTATGTAATCAGAGCAGTACTTCCATATTTGTAACTTTGGTCGTGCAATTAGATATAGAGATAAGTCCACATCTCAGATTCTTGTCGCTTTTAACATACGACCTGTGTCAGTTTTTATGCCTCCAGGAAGACTTATCTGTGTATAAAAAGTTCTTTATTTTCTTAGAGAATTTTTTTGAGTAGTCCCAAAGTATCGAGGAAACAGTTTTTATAATATTTGGGTTATCTAAGATTTCTTCTAGTTTGATTGCGTTATTTTTCGTACCTCACACACTTCATGAATTTTTAGTTTTCTCAGTGTGTCTCTATGGTTTTGTGTTATTCCAGGAGCATATCTGTTTGGTGGTTAGGTGGAAACTGACAGGCGTTTCCCCAAAATATTCTCTGGTATCTTCTGTTCTTGCTCTTAAAGATAAGCTCTTTAACCTTAACAGCATAAATATTTTCAGCATGCCCAAAGTTTTTTGCTTCTTGGTTATCTTTATTAGCCTTTTCTAGGTATTTTCGTTGTTTTTCTTCAAATTTACACTTATTAGTTTAAGAATTTGCATATTATCCGCTTGGTCTATTGTGAGGAATTAATTTAATCATCTATTTCAAAACGACTCATATAATGCAATTCTCGTCGTATAATTTCAAAAGATTATAATTTATAACACAGTAGAATCATTGACAGCAGGGATAGTTTAATAAAGTTTTCGACAGATTTGTTCGGTTTGAAAGTTTTTAAATCATTATGGTTTCGGCTACAATTAAATGGAATCGTTCTACAGAGCTATTATTTTTTGGATCACACATAATTGTACAGTGAATTTCAATTTAATATGTTTAACATAAACCTTGTGTGACTTTTTCCATCTGTATCTGATGTCGGTTGTTATTCTTCAGGAGAGACCAAGATGATTTAATAATTGTAATAACTTATTTGCAACTTCAACTGCACTTAAAGATTTTGTCTAGTGTACCTGCCAAATTTGGAACAAAACACTGACCATGCGTTTTATAGTTATGGGGACGGTTCGAATACTAACTTTGTTGGGTGTCGTTCGAATTTAGTTTGCTGGCAAATGCTACACATATGCATGTAATCGCGAACATCTTGATTTTATTAATAAAGGTTTTTTGATAGCCTTTAAAGGGTTACACCAACTTGATGCTCGGTAAATTGGATATAAAAATAGAAATTTTTTTTGATGCACCCACTGGAGATCTGTATACTAGAAATCTTATACAAGTATCCGATTAAGAGCTCAAAAGAAACACAATACCACTTGCCAGAGAAGTAAAATATCTGGGGGTGATTTTAGACTCCAGGCTGACTTGGAACAAACAAGTGGAAAACATAACCAGAAAATCGGAAACAACTCTTATGACTGTTAGAAGATTATGTGGGAAAACATGGGGTCTCTCACCGAAAATGGTACATTGGTTATACACCAGTGTTGTGAGACCAGCCATCACTTACGCAGCCTTGATCTGGTGGCCCAAGGTAATGCAGAGAACAGCCATGACAAAGCTGAGTGGAATACAAAGGGTCGCCTGTTTGTGTATTACTGGGGCCATGAAATCAACCCCCACTTCGGCAATGGAGTGTATTCTGGATCTGCCTCCGCTACACATAGTGAGTTAGGCAGAGGCAAGAATGGGACTCCACCGACTAAATCACTCAACAGTAAAATCGCAAAGGACGATGTCAAGACATAAAAATATATGTAAAAAATCAGGAGCCATGAGTTGGAAATGGACACGGACCATATGAACTCGAGCTACCGTTATAATATACCGTTTGAAGTCACAATAGAGGATCGAGTGGCAAGTAAAAGAGAAAGACCGGAAACATTCTCGGGTGCAAGTATCTGATACACTGACGGTTCAAAAACTAGTGAGGGTACTGGAGCTGGGATATATGGGCTACAACTGGGGAAGGAATTAATCCTTCCCCTTGGGAAATACCCAACAGTATTCCAGGCAGAAATATACGCAATCTTACGGTGCGCAGACGAGATAAACAGGAGAGCTTACAAAGGAAAGTAAATCCTCATTTACTCTGACAGCCAGGCAGCCCTAAAAGCCATCAAGGGCCAAAAGGTGTCATCGAGGCTAGTTTGGAAATGTCAGAGTGAGCTGGAAACTCTGGCAAAAGATAACAGAGTTATGTTAAAGTGGGTACCAGGACATGAAGGCATACATGGAAATGAAAAAGCTGACGAACTGGCTAGAGCAGGATCGGCATCTCAATACATGGGTCCAGAACCAGCCTTTGGGGTGCCGCGGTGCACGGCCCGGGAAGCAGTCATAAAATGAATCAAAAGAGAACATAAAAACCTCTGGATGACTAGACAGGGTTTAAACCACAGCAAGCTATTTATTGGGAATCCGGACTCGAAACTGGCAAGGAAATTACTACAAATGAGTAGAAACCAATTAAGGACTATTACGGGTATAATGACGGGACACATGGCCGTCAAAGTACATCTGAATAGAATGAATCTATATAACGGAAACCTCGGCTGCAGACTATGTGGACAAGCCGAGGAAACGGTGAAGCATATCATATGTGACTGTGAGTCACTAGTGAGATTTAGACAACAAACTTTCGGGTCAGTAAGATTGAAACCGAGAGAAATACTCACTCACTCCTTAGCAGGACTATACAGATTGAGCCAGTGGGCTAGGTTGACAGAGTGGCTGTAATGTCTAGGGTGAGCATAATAGGCCTACTCTGGTCGCAGTGCATCCGGCTTTATAACGGACCCGGGAATATAATAAAAAAAAAGAGCTCGAAAAGTGTATAACGGATATTGGTGACTATTTTTTGATATTTAATGCTGCATGAAATCACACTTAAACTTTCCATATCTCAAAAATGAGCTAATAATGTTAGATAAATCGTCCATGAGAATTTTCCCGAAGACATATTCAAGAGAATATCGAAAATTTGAAAAATAGTTTGTTGATGGTTGAAACTGGAATTAAATTACTGAAACCAGATGGACGAAACCACGTCTATGAAAGACCTGGTGAATGAAATGTCAGCTCTAATCTCATACAGAACTTTAGATTTGGAGGAGGTGGCATATTATTTTGAACATGTATTAGTGGAGAGGTTCGCATCGAAGTCGTCGTAGTAGCTGGCCGACTAACCAATGACTGTTACGTTATATTGTGTACGAAAGATTCATATTAATGCTCCTTAATGCTCGATCATATGCAGATAGTATTGTGACTAACTACCTCGATGCACTCCAGATTTAAAAATTAGATTTTCCGTCGTATACCTCAGAATTAGATCCAATAAAGCACATGGTAGATCCGCTAAAATATTAGATATAACGAATAAATCCGGTTCCAAGTAGGATGTTTCTCCTGTAATTTGCTCGCTGAAGATTAATTGAAAATATTTCATAATTTTGATGAAATTGGAAATTTTTTCAGAGCAGCTTTTACTATAAATATTTTTTCTGGAGCTTTCAAGGTATAGCTGGCGTCCTTTTTTATTTAACCACCCGGTACATAGTAATGTCATAGCTTAATTTTTCTTTTTAAATTTAAACAAAAAAGTTCACAAAAGTATATTCCCAGATGTTATTTTTGAGGAGTTTTTACGAAATTTGAAAGTGTCTCTCTAGAGGAAGAATTTTCAAATTGCTACTCTGAAATTTTTTTTTAATTTGTATATTTTAACATAATTTTAAACATTAGCGGTTAGATTAATTAATAAATAATTATAAAATTATTTATTGACATTAAAACAAGTATTACTTGAACTAACAATACTGAATTTGTAATATTTTTGTTCCCTAAATTGATTTAATTATCGTAGTTAAGCGGCATTTTATTGAGTGGATTTTAATGAATGCAATTCATATGCACAATTAATTATATTGAAGATCTGTGATAATCCTAATTTATTATAAATTTCCAGTTCAATTTACAATGTAATACTGTTTACCGCAAATATTATATTTGTATAATTAGTAATACGAGAGGCAGATTATATATACGCTGATTTTTATTTAATTAAATAAATTAAATTGTCCTGTTCGCTTGAACGAGGTTTAAATAAATATTACGTTTGAAATGACTATGTAGTTTAAAAGGGATTTTGAAAATATTTGGGGCGCGTCTGGGAATAATTAGGGTGATTTTTCAAAAACAAAAATCTTAGAGTTCGCGTAATCGTGTTAATTAGTTTTAGGACTTAAGATGGCAATTGTGTTTGAGTTGTTAAATGAAACTCAGATTTTTAGGTTTATAAATTTCAATAACCGACAGCGCAATAAATAGGTATCATTTAGAACATAATCTTTTAAAGACAAATGGGAATATTCTCTTAATTTAGCAATTTGCCTGGAAGCAATAAGCTATTTGCAAGTGTATAGGTAGGTTCCAGTAAACCTACATATTGCTTAACCCAGGCGCGGATCCAAAGGGGGGCGGTGGGGGCGATCGCCCCCCCCCCCAAGAGCTTTGAGTTCAGGAAAATATACCCGATTTTACCTCTTATACTATAGTTAATTCAAGGACTAGAGAGAGTAATAAATCATTTTTTACCCTCTTTCCTTGGCAAACTACCTGTGTTCTTTAGTTCGGTGTCTTGGGCAAAATCTGTTAGATTAGTTTTCATATTATTATTTTATTTCTTATGATTTCTTAATAATTCACATACAGTACAAAATACAGATAATTTTGACATATTTAACACAAATCACAACTGTATTTTTATTATTTTTAATTTTGGCATAAAAACCGTTTTAGGCACATTCAGACTAAAACGTAGCCTTATTCTTTCAAAAAATTCGAAGTTACAATTTAAATACTTACAAAATACTCATTGTCAAAAAGAAAAGAAGTTAAACATATAAAAAAAAATTAATTCGCCCATATAATATTAAAACTTTTTTTGGGGGCTATCGGTCATTTTATTATTAATTATAAACATTTTTGGGAAATTTGACGTTTCAGTTTATTTATTTCTTAAATTAAACATTAAAAAGGGATTCAAATGTAATTAATTTTTATATGTTACAGTTAAAATTAGGTCTACTTATTTTTATTTCTATTGCACTGGCATCTTAATTTAATTTCTTTTATTATATGAAATATCCGATAGGCTTAAAAAAATAAAATAAACGTGTTAATTCTACACGCTTAAGAAAAATACACAAATATAATAATAAAATAATAAAGAAATTATGGCTAATTGGAATTAAACATATATAAAATTAAAGAATGGGACACACTAAAATAAAAATATATAAAAGAAATAAAAAAAATATATAAACAACATTAAACAATAAAATACAACAAAAACAAATTGTGTTTACACTGGTAAACATTACGTATCTAATTCGTAATTAAATTCAGTGAAGCTTTTTCCACATTTCGTTTTATTCTTTTATCATATGGATTTTTCTCAATTTTCCGCAGTAACTTTATTTTAAAAAATCTTTCAAAAGTTCCGTTAAATTACTAATTTTGTAAGTTACCTTTTACTTGAGAGAGATATCCTTCTCCAACGGACAGTTTCCGGACGATCTATAAGAACAGACTTCCTATCTGGTTTTTTCCATCAAAAATTAAGTTCTCTGAGCAATTTCTAGAGCTCAGTTCTTTTAATTTCAGGTAATTCCCGATCTTCATTGATTTTATGTATGTACAACTGCTTTTATTGCAGTTTTCATCTCTTCTTCCAACGAGGTTTTTCATCTGCCTGTGATCGAATGGGGGAGTACGAAACATTCCAGTCGTTTTTTCTCATTCAGTATTCGGTACATAGTAGATTTTCCTGTCATGTTGGAACACATCTCAACAGAGCTTTTAACATTATTATTTAGATATAGATATCTTAGGGCATCATAACCATTCATCGTAATAAGTTTTTCATTAAGGAAAAATGCCTTGGTTTAACGATTTTGGAATAAATATACAAGTGGATGCCATATTTTTTCGGTATCTTACTAATCTCAAATAATATATAAAAAAAGCACAAACAAGATAAATCACTAAGGACACACTGTAAGGTGTACTTTTCTCACTGACATAAATAAAAATGAACTATAAGGTTTTATTATTGCAGTAAATTTATAAAAGCTTATAATATTTAAATATAATTAGATTTACGGCAGTCATCCGTTACCTGCGGTACTGGAGCAAGTACGTTGGGGATTTCGGTATCAGGTTTATTACTCTCTCTAGTTCTTGAATAGAGTATAGGAATGTGTATGCTTGCAATCGCCCCCCCCCTCCCAAGAGCTCTGAGTTCAGGAAAATAGAACCGATTCTGCCTTTTATATTAGGAATGTGTATGCTGCTGACACTCCCTCCCCGTTGACAAACAATAGAACCGATTATGCCTTTTATATTAGGAATGTGTATGCTGCTGACACTCCCTCCCCGTTGACAACTTGTTTTTCTTGCGATAGCCGCCCCCCCAATAACTTTGAGTTCATGAAAATACACCCGATTCTGCCTCTTATACTAGGAATGTGTATGTTGCTGGCATCCCCTCCTCTCCAAGAGCTTCAAATTAAGAAAAATAGGCACGACCCTGCCATTTACACTAGAAATGGGAATGCCTTCGGTGTCCCCCCCCCCCCCCGTCGACAACTTGTTTCCGCTTGCCATAATGTACTTTTGTGATGTCACCGCCCCCCCCCCCCCAAAGAGAGAGGCTGAATCTGCCCCTGGCTTAACCTAGAGTTTCCTAATCCATTATTGATACGATATAACAATTGTGTAGGCTAATTTACATTACTAGAAAAATCTGTCTGTTAAGTCATAGGGCGTACAAACAATTTATAGGCTGGCGCAATTGGAGGCACTGACACTTTAAAAGATAGGTGGCAGTAATTTCTGCAATCACTTCTTTTACTGAAGCAATGCTATATTACAATGGAGATGAATGATGCCTTACAAGGGAACCACCCCAACCCGTTCTCACCGATTTTGATAATTTCTGGATATGTTGTAGTACTTGAAAAAATAATAGACACTTATTTTTTTTTATCGCCTAAGAGCCACTTTTAAGAGGTGAAATTCGCCCCCAAAGTCAACCCTGAAAACTCTTAGGGGTTGCAATCCCTGTTTTATGTTAAAAAAAACACATTTTTTATAAATATTTTTTTATAAATATCGGGGAATGAATTCAACAGCACTTTTGTTGACAATATCGATTAGAAGTGTTGGCGTGTTTCGAGACTTTTCAAATAACCACGCTTAAATACCGTTAACTACTCCTCACAGTCATGGACTACATATAAGTGGTAAAAAATTTTTGTTTTTTTTTCTTTAAAGCCATCCAAAGTGTAAAGCGAATGTAAATTATAACAAATGCAAATATATTAAAATTTTTGTCAATAACAATAATAATGTGTATTTATGACCTAAGGAGTTGCAACCCTCATTTTATATTTAAAAAAAAATAAATTTTTTATGAATATTTCTTTATAAATATCAGAGAATTAACTTAAAAAAATTATAAAAAGCATTTTCTTTAACAATATCGATTATTATTAAGGGATACTAGCTGATATTAGGGAGTGGTTCACTGAAAAATACTCAAACAAGTATACTTTAAAATCCAATATTAAAAACGGAAACGATTTTCTGAATTTTTTTGAGTTCATATTCTTTCATGAAAAAATTTTTTGAAAGTAATGTATTTTTTACGATATAAAATAAGAGTCGCAACCCCTCCTGTCTAGATTCTTACGAAAATTGTTTTTCAATTTAATTTTTTTTTTAATATTTATAAGGGCTGATACATATGAAAAAGTAAATTTTAAAGTTCAACTTTAGGGGTAATTTTCACCCTTTACAAGTGAATATTAGTATGTTAAAGAAAAGTTTCATCTTATTAAATCATACAGGACTTATTTTATATTTTGTTTTATTAAAAAATTTTAATTAGACCTCATGTTTCATTAGGTATTTATTTGTGGAATACTTTTTTCACCATTTTGGTACTATTATTAAAAAAAAATTTTAACATATTTGCAGTTGTTATAAATTATATTCGCTTTAGACTTTGGATGATTTTTAAGTGAAAAAAAATTACCATTTTATATCTAGTCTTTAACTGTAAAGGGGGGTTAACGATATTTAGGGGTGGTTATTTGAAAAATCCCGAAACACGCCAACATTAATAATCGATATTGTTAACAAAAATACTTTTTATAATTCTTTTGAGTTCATTTCCCGATATTAATAAAAAAAAATTCATAAAAATGTAGTTTTTTTTTTAAATAAAATAGGGGTTTCAACCCCTCTGGTCATAAATTTATTTCACATTTCTGAGTTTTTATGATGAATATTTTCCACTTAATTTTATTCAAAAATATCCATTAGATGAACCATGTTGAGAAAAAAGAATTTTAAGGGTTGACTTTGGAGGTGAGTTTCACCTCTTAAAAGTGGATGTCAGCAAAAAATATTTGTCAGTTATTTTTGCAAGTACTACAGCCTATCCAAAAATGATCAAAATCAATGAGCTCGGGTTGGGGTAGTTCCCTGTTAGTACTTGAATTCATGAATGAATGAACAATAGTAGCGATACTCGATCTATCATGTTTGAACCTCGTTTGGTTCTTTCCATCTCACCACGCCTGTAAATTATTCAAGGCTATCGCCTCTGCGCAGTCAAGCAACCGTTAACTGAACTTGCTTCAGGGCATCAGGTCATCATATTGGATCTCCAAAATGTTTCCATCTCAGCCCGTTGAGTGCAGGGATGTCTCTAAGGACATGATCAATAGTTTGATCCTCCTCTAGACACAATCTGCATATTCGGTAATCTATGATGCCAATCTTATGAAGATAGCCTTGAAGGTGATAATGTCCTCTCAGAAATTTTGCCACGATTAGCAGTTATTTCTTCTCCAACGAGAGAAGCTCCATATTAAATCGCGTGTGAGGTCCAATGCGTATTTCTTTACATACCTCATTCTAGAGCCTCCTTCGAGGATTCTATCAATTTGCTTCCCCAGAACAGTATTATTTCCCTTTTATCAACGATAATTGGGACAAGTAGGATTGAATAGGGTGCCAATATTGCAACCCTACTCACTGTGCATATACTTATTGTTTTATTCCTGCCTATGTATTCCCTGCTGAGATGAGCATATTGCAAAATGACATATATTTCTGCTCGAAAGATCCAGCTTCGACTTCCGTGGTCCTACCGAACACATTGAAATAAATGTTTCGAAATGTGCATGTCGAGATATTTAGCATCTTCTACTGAGCGTTATAAATATGTATTATATGATTTGATTTGGATTTATTGTCCTTATGTTACTATTTCTTGAACGATTTTTCTCCTTTATTTAGGTTAGTTTGGAGGTTATGTTATGCAGTTATGTACAAGAAAGTGATCCTAATATTACTGTGTCTTCGAATTATCTCTAAACTGGTATGCCACTTGAGAATAACAGGTATAATAGGAGTCCTATTATCTTCACGTATTTCTGATTATATCAGATTAAGATTGGATAAATCCTTGTTTAGCTTTAGATAAAAAGTGTCTGTTGGTAAGGTAATGTTTTAAAATTTGATAGTGGGAACGAAGTAACAGCTCCCTATGCCAAACTTTCTAAAGGATTGAGACATACAAAGAAACGCAGCAGAACAATTATTCTTCTTATTCTCAACAATTTTATTTAATATGATATTTGTTACTTCTACCACTTTAATTTTCTGTACTAACATATCCAATAAGAAAGGAGAATCGAGGAAATGTTTCTATAATTACAAATTTTATCGGGTATTTTGCGTCTCGGAATAACTAAATAAAATATCTCGGATAGGCATAAACTTGCAACAAAAATTCTTTTTTATACCCGTGAAATTTTAATAATAAATAATTTTCATTTAATAAAAATAATAATTTTATGACATAACAAAGTCCGTAAAACTCTTTCACACTACATCGAGCAATATGCGAGGTAGACGATTCAACGCCGCCACAGCTGAGAGGACGGGATATTGCTTCTCACCAACGAATGGACCAAGAGAAGTTACAAGCCTGGCTACAGAAACCACTTCATGGACGGCATTCAAATGAGGTCATCCAGGATAATGTCGACAACTCAGCGTCGAACTACTGGTTGATTTCAGGACAGATGTTTCTGGAAATGGAGGGCTTCTTGTTAGCTATCCAAGACCAGGTCATTCCGAGGAAGAACTATCTGACGTTCATCATCAGAGATCCCTCAACAGAAAACGACCAATGTAGATATGGCTGTCGAACATCAGAGACAATCCAGCACATAACTGGAGGATGCCAAGCGTTTGCCGCAACCGAGTACAAGGAAGACACGACTCAGCCGCTAAGATACTTAACCAAGAGTTAGCAGATAAGGTAAAACTATTGCAGGTAGGAAAAGTACGTTACGACAAATACAATCCGGAGCCTATTCTTGAAAACAACGAATTCAAGTTATATTGGGACAGAACGGTACTAACAGATCAAACAGTTGCTCGTAATAGGCCAGATATTATATCAACCGATAAAATTTCTAGGCGAACTACAGTGATGAACATTGCTATACCTAATATCAACAACTTAAGACCAAAATACAATGAGAAGATCTCCAAATACAGAGATTTGGAGGTGCAAATCCGCAAACAGTGGGCAATGAAGAGCGTCCACACGATTCCCATAATACTATCAACAACTGGAGTGATACCAAAGAACCTTCTACAGAACATCAAGGGACTGCGTCTTAGTGAGCATCTATATAAGCCGGTGCAGAAAGCAGTTCTCCTTGCAACCGTGTAGACCGTCTGAAAGTTTATAGGAACTACAGAAAACCACGCCACCTAGGACCCGATAACATGGAAAGGTTTCCCACAGAGCTTCATACTTTTGTATCTTTGTATACCTGGTATGAGTCAGTAATCCCTGGAGGGAGTGCGAAGCCGTTTGGCTTGTAAATGGTATAACAAAATCCGTAATAATAAATAAATATGTATTAAAGATAGACTCGCACAGATCGCGCGAAGTGGAGAAGTAATAAGGCAGCGACGCATAGTGATAAGATTATGATTATTTATTTTTGCATTGTTTAGAGTTGCTTTGGCAGCATTTTCGGTAGTTACCGTCATTGTCTGTTTATCTACATTTAGACCCGAGAACTTTATAACTGAACGGAAGAAACGTCCATGCTCTTAGCTTTTATTTGGAGACAATATTGGATTCTATTAAAATCTATTTACCCATACACCACATCCCTAGAGCTGGTATGAGTTACTGTAATATATTTGCCATTTTCCTTAAGCAAATAAACTATTATTACTACTCTGGTATTTATATAATAAGTACATATTTTTGATGTATGATTTTATTAACCGAGTTTCAAAAGAAGCAGGTTCTATATTTGATCATTATGTACATTTTTAATGTATGTACGTCAATTACTCCGGAACGGCGGCACCGATTTAAATGAAATTGTTTGCAATTCAGGAATTTGCTGGGATGATCCCATATTATTTTGGCCTGAATTGATTGTAAAACCTAAGATGGCGCTAACAAAATGGCGGACAAAAAAAAATTAATTTTCTTCCAAATTTGTATGGGCAATTTTCCTGGTCGTATATAATGAATCTGATATTGTTTTAGAAAAATACGAATATAAAATTATTTTTAAAAAATTCAATATGGTGGACTAAAAATTTTACATCTCTCTGTTTTGTTCGAAGTTAGTAAAGTGGAATGTTTGTGGGTCTGAATTAATAACCTAAAATCATTTAAAAAAAAATACAATATGGCGGATCCAATATCCCAAACTAAATATTTTGTTCAAAATTTGTTGCTGAAAGGTTTTTCAGAGTGCAGATAACGAACATAAAGTCGTTTTAAAAAATCAAATATGGCAGATATAATATGGTGGACTAAGAATTTTATATTTCTGGATTGTTTCTGGATTGTGTCCAAAATTGATACTGAGGGTTTCAAAGGGTGTAGATTAAAATTAGATTAAGAGTTTAAAATTATTTTTTTTATATTCAACATGGATGATCCAAGATGGAGGGTTGAATATTTTACGTTGTTCACATTTTCTCAAAATTGGTATTAAGGGATTTTTGGAAACGTAGGTTACGAATCTCAAGTTACTTTTTTACAGTTTAATATGACAGATAAAATATGGGGGACTAAAAATTCTACATGTTTTCAATTTTGTCCAGATTGATACTGGCGAGTTTTTAGGAGGTATATTACGAGTAATAAATTAATTCTGCAAACTCAATGTGCGGGATATAGTATGTTGGAATCAAAAAATTAAGTTTTTTCAATACGGGTATCGAGGGGTTTTTGAAGCCTAGGTTACTAGTCTAAAATTAAATTCATAAAATTTAAAATAACCGATTAAATATTTGTTGGGTACGCTTTCATTCAAAACTAGTTTTTGGAGAATCTTCAAAATCACAGATTTTTTTGTTGTTCCATTTTGGTGTGGTTTACAATGATCGTTAAAGTGAATATTTTTTTGTGACCTCAACTCAATTCAAAACTAAAAATCGGAAAATTAAATTTTTATAGAAATATTAAAACGAAAAAGTAACACTATAAACTTTTGATGAAATTAAAATTTTTAAAGTTGTCGCCAAATTATTATTAAACGAAACAAATAACTACTAACACGAGGTATGTATGGAAAATATGGGCCAGCTACAGTAACAAAGCAGTTAAAAATAAAGTATTTCTCATCGACTGCAAAAACTTTCAATTTTTCAAATTTAAATTTTTATTTTTCACTTTCTAGCATTTTTAGAAGTGGGTACATTTTTTTAATAAAAACTATAGAGAATTTTTTGATACTAAACATGTAATACAACGGTTAAGACGTCAAAAAATTAATATTTTTGCTGAAATAGGTTGGAACATTTTTCCTTAACAGGTTGAAAAATGGCTTCGAATTGAAATTCTGATCAAAGTATGGCGGTTAAAATTTGAAACAATTCATATTTTTATCGGAAACAGGTTCGTAATCGTTCCGAATAAGTAAAGGAGCTTTCGGTCGTCTGGTGAGCGGAGCATTCATCCCATAAACAGCCATCGGTCAAACATTCAGCGGTCAAGTGATCCCTAACGTAAAGATATCCCATAGTGATATTAAATACTCACGGTGGAGATCTCCCTATCGGCGCGGCTAAATATCCTCTGAACTATTTTATGGTTCGACTTTCCAGTGGTCAAGATAAACACCAAGTATCGGTCTCTGGTGCCACCCTCTGGATTAACGTGATAGAGTTTCCACTCGCAACGGGCAGCTTGTTCCAGTGAAGAAATGGCAAGCCATGAGTCATTTGCGCGTGCTAGTTACCGGCTGTCAGCAACTAACATTTCCTCAAATGTACAAAGAGGAACCAGGTCATGAAACAAACGATTTCAAAATATATGGTCTCCTATATTCCATATTTAACAATATTACCTAAGTCTAATTTAACAACCTAATATATAAAATAATAATCAAATGGACAGTTTGAGGGTAAGAGTATGCTTATATGGTGAATCTATGACGCTGGTCAAGGCGCCGGTTGTGGTATATTAGACGGTAACCCGGCGGTACTATTCACGACGCTGTTCACAACGCCTCTTATTAGATATTCGCAACGCTATTCACGGCGCCTTGTACTAAAAATTCGCGATGCTATTCATGGCGCCTCTTGCTACTCGACCGGCGGTGGTACGTTATACCTACGTGATCTAACCCAGCGTAGATTGGCGGTAGGCGACATCTTTGTACGCGGTGATTCGATACACTGTGGCGATAACACTCGTGTGCAAACGCTGGACGTAATATGCGGCGACAATTCTTAAGGTGCGTATAAATATGGCGAGTCCAGCGCGTGACGAGCTTCCAACACGCACGTATAAAGTATATGTACTGATCGTCAGATAAACAGAAAATGTCCGGACCATGCTATGCGCCATTTTGGGTAAGGTGAAGTTATAATAACAGTGAATACGCTGTCGCCACTGAAAAATGATAACGACTAAACGTAATCGTTTACCTCCCACTGACAGGTTTGAAGCAATTTGCATACCTTTCCGAAATTTCATCGACATAAGTAGTTGAACGAAACGAATGGTAGAAAGAGATAAAATGACAGTATTACGTTATAACCTTGCCCAACTTATCCAATTTGTGTCAATTGATTGTTATGTGTGGATATTTGTCATACTATTGGTCGGTCGTAAAAATAAATTAAAAATTTTTATATTTTTGGTTGTTAAAAATAACTAATCCTTAAAAAAGCAATATGTTGACGAACCGTTTCTTCAAAACGTTTTATTTTTTGAAAAAACAGTTGAAATATTAATTAGGTAGTACCCCGTTATTTTCAGTATTTTCTAATTAAAATTTCCTTAGAAAGTTGAATGTTTGGCAAATTTCAAGTAAATTTGAGATTATAGACATACAAAATTATTACACTAAATTCTGTTCATATCTCAATAGTATGAGCGTGCTGTTTAAAAATTGTTTTCCTACGACTAGTTCTAATTATGGATTTAATATAAACACCTGTGTCCGTATGTCCATAACTTACTTTAAACAGTTAAGTGTAACATAATTGTTTTCATCAACACAACTTATAAAAAAAAAATGAGAAGTAACAATTTGTAAGATATTTAAAACTTTTATTTAAATAAGTAACATTAAATTTTATATTCAAATAATGTTAAATACAACATTTTACTTCCTTAGGCTATGTTAAACACTATACTACACTACAATTAAATAAATATTATTGATTATAATTTATTAAGACATATAAATTTGAACCCTACAAGCCAACAAACGAGGTCCTTCAGAATAAAAAGCTTATTTATAGTACGTTTGGTCTTCAAGCCCCTACAAATCTTCACAAAATAATAAAAAAGTATATTAAAGGTTGAATAGTATCATTAATGGGGATCTTCGGGCTGGCCTATGGTTCCGGCCCCTTGTCGTACACAGTTCCTTTATCACCGGTCAAGTTTCACGTTTTCTTTCAAACTTACTTGTCAGGACAGGAAGTCTTGCAATAATCGGCTGGATGTTTAGTGAATTCATACAATAATTGATTGGTGGATAGCTAGGATAATGGATTTTATTAATACTACATAGAGCAGTGGTTTCTACCGTTTTAAGTTTTACGAGTGCTGGCTTCTTGCAATTACTGTATATAGGAGGTATGTATTCCTATTAAAGTCAGTATATTGCTTTGTATATATGAGTTGTTTTTCTTGAGATGCCTTTTTCTTTGTATATTAGACTCCTAAGGTATTTGGCCCTTTGTATACATTTTTTGTTTAACAGTTCCAAAGTGCCAATTTAAGAAAATTTTGTGGTCTATATTTACACCTAAATATTTGACTGATGGCTTGGTGCATATTACTTGGTTATTAAGTTATTTAAAATAAATTTAATCCAAGGAAAAACAAAGATTATTTCACAATAATAACAACAATGACACTATTTTTTGACTTTTGACGGTTAATTTGACGTGCCAAAACGTCACTCTTACCCAAAATGGCGCAGAGCATACTCCGGACATTTTTCGTTTGACAGCTCCATTACCACCTGTCATCCATTTATTTTCAGAAATCCGTGGCTTCCAACGAACTGATCTTTGTCGGTTCGAACCCTTCTTCGACGCACGGCGCCAAAAGACATTTCTGGCGTCTGGACGGTGTAAACCAATAAAGGGTAAAAAAATATTTAAGTTTTGATTATTTTCTTTATATTCCGAAATGAAATGTAGTTATTTCTTTCTTATTTTCCAAATATTTAATAATGAATCCCGAAATCAGCTTATGTAGGGTTCAATATAACTGTGGTGCCGGGACATTAGAAATAAATCTAATTTTTTAAGTGATTTTATTTACATATTATCTCCTATATTTAAAAGTAAAAAAGATGTCTCTTTGTTGTACTTTTACAAGATCTATTAATAAATCTTGGAAATCAGCCTTTCACTGGCCAATATTACAATACCACATGCTGTCAAATTGGCTGAAATTTTTTTTATTATATTTTCCTTATATCATTATATTCCGAAATAAATAAGAGGTAGTTTTTCCTATTTTCGAAATATTACTTAAGTAATCTCGAAATTAGCTTATACGTAGGTCGTCAGAAATCTGTTCACGGTTCAATATGGCGGTTTCAGGTTGCTAAAAAAGAACCTACTTTTTTCAAGAGTGTTATTTTCTAATTATCTTTAATATTTTAAAGTAAAAAGCGAAATTTTTCCAGTTTGTTTACTAGTTTGCTTGGCGATGATTGTCGCGGCGAGTGTGGCTTCATCGATGCGAACTTCAATTAAGTTTTTCTTTAATAACATAGTTAATGCCGTTTCACCAATCCTCGCTGATATTTTTTTTTAATCTATTAAGAAATTAACGTATTCTTTATAGTTTACATTTTGGGTTATCCCCAGTTACGAATTAGTTGTGCCCATATAAGTTTAATGGATTTTAATTAATGTGTTCGAAGCACAACATTTCCATGTTCTTCAGCCCAGTCGTCTATCACATGTTTCTTAAATTGTCTTTCTTTCTCCTTTGCAATTTTTACAAGTTCCTTCTTTAGTAAACCGTTCATAAAGGAAATATGTTTTTTTTAATAACCAATTTGTAATATCGCTTTTTCAACTATGTTATTGGCAACTTTTCCGCCAGTCTAGAATGATAACTGGCGTTATCCAAATCTACAACTGACCTCTCCTGAATCAATTGTATCATTTGATAAAAATATCTTTGAAAGATATCCGGCGTATTTATTCACGTTAATCTTTGGTAGATTTCGGTTCAAACTGCTGCAAAACTCCTATAAATTCCCTCCAATATGAGTTGTAATGAGTTTGTGGCCCTGAGCGGATAAAGGTTTTAAATCTGTCGATAACCTTTCTAAGAATGCTTCTCGAGAAATTGCTATATTCTTATCTTCATACATTTCTTGTACTATGTGTCCTGTACTGAGACAGATTACATCCAGATGACAAATGTTTTTGCCTTCCCTGTGGTATTTTCTAATTTCCCGCAAATACCGTTTTCTCTAATGTATTTCCTCTGTATCACCTCTATTTTCACTTTCCCTATGAGAAATTCATTTTGTCAGCACTTTTTACAGATTGGTTTTTTCACATTCTATTCTTGTTTCATAACTTTCAAAACTTTACCGAGACTTCCTTTTTATTTTCTAACTAAAAAATTTCTAATTCGTGAACGTGTTTTCTCAGTATGTTTTGAATCATTCGTATAATTTTTTCTTCTAGGGTACGGTTCAGGTTAGCCCATAGTTCCACTTTTCCTTTCCTTAATTCGCCTATAAGTTGTAGATTCGCTAAGTTTTGGAGTAAAAGTAGAAATTTTCGATAGCTAGCACTGAAAGTTGTAAGACAATAACATAGCAAGGCCTTACATTTATACACATCTGAAGTATACTTAAAAATGTCATTACTGTTAATTGCTCAATTGAGATGTATACTTCTAAATCTAATTTTCTTTTAAGTATGCAACTCTTTCCTCAAATACATACTTAAGACACACACAATATCTACCCCTTGCGTTATCCAGTCATTTCCAAAAGAAAAATATATTATCAGCGGCCCATTTCCATATGACCGACGCACTCGAAATTTTCTTTTCGCTGGTCTCTGCGAATTTTCTGACGCAATTTCATTTCATACATTTACTTCTTTTCTTCTCTAAAATTTTTGTCCATAACTCACAAATTTTGGAATTATTTTCAGGTTCCTCTATTTTCTTCCGATCACTCCATATTCACTTATGAACAACTTTTAATCAATTAATGCCAAGTGCTAAATAAAGTTCATTTCATTAGCAAAAAAATAAAAAAATCTCGTGTCTTCAGTCTCACTGCAAAGTAAATTTTTTCGAAAAAGCGTGTCATAAACCCGTCTCACCAGATAAAAAAAACCCTTTGAGTTCGCACCAAAAAACCGACAGAAAATGGATCGCTGCGAGTATCAGTCGAGCTACTCGAAAACAATAGAACTATAAAAAAAAGACTTCTTGTGACCAAACTGCATTTATTACCTCTTTTCAAATTTGCCGACGATGGCCTTCGATAACAATAGAAATCGGCAAAATTTCAAAAGAGTCTCATTGGAAGCTCGAGCCATACTCGACTCGAGCTAGACTCGCCATATTTATACGCACCTTTATGCACCGGTACTAACGACCCCGGTGAACACCTCTCAGTAAGCATATTCCTAGTCATTACGGAACTAAGTGAAACTGACGGCATTTAATGCGTCCTTATCGGGACTTCGGTAATAGCGGTAGAATAGAACAACATTGTCCGTTTTTATCGGGTCCTCCGCAATGTCGATAAATCATGGTAGGATATTAGGAAACGACTCGACATCGTCCGTTCTTTTAAGGGCCTTCGACAGTGTCTGTAGAATGGGACAACATTGGCCTGTTCACAAAGGAGAGTGCCCTTAAGTCAAATTAAAAGCATAATTTTATTTTACTTATTCTAATTAATAAAAAAGTATTTCATGTCATGCGGACTTTATGTGTGACACTGTATATGTAGAGAAGTCTAACCTGGTTACTTGAAAATGTTTGAAAATCGATCAGATGGATATATTGGGAGTTATTTAACAAAATAAAATACATTAAGAAACTACCACGGAAGAAATAACTTATAATCAGGAAACGTTAGAATAAATTATAAGGTCTCAGAGGTAGATCGAAAATATATCCACTCGCATGTAAGTTATTCTAACAAAACTTTGTGTATTGGTTTGTGTAAAAAATAAATGTTGTATTAATTTCACATAGTAAATACACTTAAATTAGATGTAATTTATTCTTCTCTGCTTAAAACAAATAAAATAATTTAATTAGCAATGTTTAACTATTTACCACAACACTATGCCCTTATAATTGGTAATATCAGAGGTAGATTATAGCTTATATAGACAGTATTTAATTAAGTTAATTAAATTAGCCCTTTAGATGAGTTTTAAATAAATATTAAGAGTGTAATAAATGAGTAGTTTATAGAATATTATGAAAATAGTCATTACTGAACATCTAAATATTGCAATTTTAGTTACATTGGAATGTAAACTTGTTTTCTTCTAATTAAAAAACAAGGAAATATTCTGTTTGGATAGCTTTCATTGTTTCTTCATTTTATTTATTTATTTTTTAATTATTAATTAGATTTGTAGGTTTTGTAGAAAACCTTTTCTGGGGAACTGAGTTTCCTAACTTCTCGAAAAGAATCTTTATATTCGTGAGAGTACATTTATTTATTGCTCTTCAAAAATCAAGCAAAGGTTTATAGTGTTTGTAGTTTTTGTATGGCATGGAATAATCAAGATTAGGCGTTATTTACTTTCATATGGAATTTGTGCACCCCAAGAATCGATTACCAAATATAACTAAATTTATAATCCTAATTGTTACACAGTTATCGCTATTTAGTAGAAAACAAGCGCCTTCTTTTAATTTAGATCTTTTGTTACAATACTCTGTAAATTGTTCTATTTCTGGCAACGTATCTTCTAAGTAGCTTTATCTTCTAAGAAGCTTTAACTTAGCTTTTGGTCTTTGCCTTAATGTGTTCTAGTATTCACTCATATGTCGACGATGATCAGAATAAGTTCTGAATGCCAATTTTTCTAAAGATTTTATTTAATCTTGCTCCAAGTCTTTTGGAGCTTTTCACATTATATTCAGCTTCAGTTAGTCATCCAATTTCTCATCTTATATTATCGATGTCATTTTCTAGATGAGTTTGGCTTATGTTCGAAATTTTCATTTGGGATGCGCTCTCCTTGCTCCTGACTTACAAGTACTCCTGCAGTTCCGCAGTAGATCAGACTTGAAGCTTTTTGTGTGTAGAATATTCTTCTACAAAATCAACAAGAACTAGGTTTAGAGTTGTAATAATGCTATTTCTATAAGCATTTGTCCTCCGTTTAGGTAGTGTGGGTCTACATGCTGGATTAATTGTATCAAACTCTGTCAATGTTGCGAGGAGTTCATAAAGTAAAGATTCAATAGTACCTATTTCTACTTTGTAAACATCGGTTTTGATAAGGATTATGTTGGAATTGTATCCAGAATCTTCATCTGGCTAACAAAATTTCCAGATTTAAGGTTTTCTGTTTGGAATAGCTTAAGGACATTCATTGCTATCTCCCTCAGTACCGCCAGATGAAGTAGAAGAAAGTTCTATTGCTGCTGTGGGACATATTTTTGTAGCACTTGTGACTCCAACATAAGCTCACATCTGCATTTTTGCAGCTTTCTTTGCGCTGTTATTTGCTCGGACTTTGGCCACCATATTAGGGAGAGATATATGACCATGGTTCTGATAATACTTTCATATGACCTTAAGATTATTTTTGGTTTTTAAACCTCTATTTTTTCCAAAGATTCTTCGACTCCTAGATATTTAAGCTTTTTGGAAATGTCCAGAATTTTTTCATTTAATGCTAGAGCGTTCATGTTTAGTTTTCGTCTTCTGGTAAATGAGATGAGAACCGTTTTGTTGGGGTTAACATGGAGTTCTTCCTCTGTGCACCATTTATTAATTTAGTTTAAAGCAGTTTGCATCATTCTTGTAGTAGTACCTTCAGTCGTACTACGGATGGTGACAACAAGTTGGTCAATTTAACCTTGCGTTGTAATCCCTATCCACGAACAGGGACCATACCAGAGGCGATAGCCTTCCTCCTAGAGGGATATTCTTTAACTGTGGTTATTGTCGCCATTTAGTTACCGATAGCGGAGGTTCTAATTACTTTGCCTCTAAGGTTCTAAATATGGATTCATGTGAGGCGTAGTCAAAAGTTCTTTTTATTTCAATAAAAGCGCTCTAGGAGATTTGCTTTGTCATCAGTGATTTTCCCAGATTACTCACCAGACAGTATAGGACCCCCACTGTTGATTTGTCATGTTGATAAACAAACTGTTTTTGTGAATGGTTTTTTAAGTCTTCTGATTTTTAAATTTCGATCAATACATTTTTCGATTGCTTTTAGAAGAAAGAACATGAGGCTGATGAGCGTCTTGACACTCCGAAGTGAGGTTAAGTACTTATTTATTTTTTATAACAGAGATGCTAATTTTAGAGCATATATAACGACTAATTTCAAATATAAAGCAAAAGTAGAATGTTGCCCTTATTGATTATAAGCTGGTTTAATCAAGCCACAATGATTAGTCAACCGTTGTTCATCGGACACGTTTTAAATCCATGGGCAGAGTAATAAAAGCAACACCAATGGTTTGAATTTTGTCTTGTAAAAGTTACAACCATTTTATGTTCTGTAAAATTATTATTAACTTAAAATATGCTTCAAATTGTCACGTGAAAAATCTTGCTACATTCCAGAAAAAATAATCAGAATTTGCGATTAAACACGAATTTTTTTTAATTAAAAAAAAACATGCCATGACTATTTTTTTCAAGAAAATCTGTCGAAAATTACAATTTGAAGATTTCAACGTGTAATAATCCTCTTCCCTACCTGTGATAGTAGAAACTCATAATTAGAAAAAGTCTTAGGGAAATTTGTTATTATTATTACATTGTTTGTAATTGCTAGTGTGTTGAATTTGGGACAAATGCTACCAATACTTCAAAAATTAATATCACATAAAATATAATATGTGTATATTATAAAATAAAATAACTTTAGCAAGTATTATAAGGCCTATTTTCTAAACAACTGCATTACAAATTAATTAAATCGTTGATGATATTTCAGTGAGTTTATTTTAACTAATGTTAGACATATGTACACCATCAATTTCAGTTAGAGTGCTCATTCGTCACAAATGTCACTATTTTTATTAAATAATGAATGCACATTTTTTAATTAAAATGGATATCGAAATGATCTATCTGATATATTTTGACACTAGTTGTTAATCGAAAATGGACATGTACATGGTCACGTATAAAAGAGTTGGTAAACATAATTTTAGAAGCTTCAGAAAAAATGTCTAGATCTCCCTCTAATTTATTTTGTATTATATTGTATTTTGTTCAATCTAGAAAACTCAAAACACAATCAGAAAATATTTTTAGATCTATACCAAAATCAGTGTACCGTAACTATTTTCTAACTATAAAGATGTTTTAAAACTTTGAATAAACATAGTACATTTTACCAACTGCGCTTCCAAAGATTTTGATTTTTAAGCTAACCTAATGGCATTATAGCACCTAGAATAGAATCCCAAGATTTACTACAAGAATCCGTGTTACAATTCTGCAGACCCTTTTTGGTATATGTAGCGAGCAAAAATCTCTTAATTGATGCAAAGATATCCTTAACCATATATTTGTAATTCATATGTTCCGGAAAATTCTTTTACATTGTACAAGGATAAATCTGTAGTATCAATTTTTTCTATAGGTAACGTCAACTTTAATCGCTGCGTAGTTCCTTGGGTATACTCTGTAAAATGTTTTGACTTTCTATACCAAAAATTTAGTTGGAATAAACTTAGTAATGTTAAAATAGCTGGGGCAGAACACAGCTTAACTTTATATAAAACTGTCATATCAGCTTTGAGGTTTCTAGCCAATAGGGCTTTAATTTTGTTAAATACATTTGTTAGATCTAGACTTGTTGTAGGATCAATCTTTTATGGGTCAGCCGGTAACTTCAGAGAACTAGACACAGTTAAGTATATTGCTCTTAGGTTAGTAACAGAAGAATTCGGATCTACACCAACGCAGGTACTGTTAGCCGAAGATGTCAGTAATAACTCCTTAATACGCTAAATGTATAAGCATTATACCCTATCTGGACTAACAAAAATAATCTACTTTTATCTCAAGTTTTTACGACAAAGTCTTGCTTTGAGACCTATCTTCTGAATACCCATATCATAATCCAATATATATAAATTTTTCTGGTCCTAATTACGGCGGACGCCCAAAAACCTTGGAAAATGCAATACAAAATAGCATAAAAGCCCAAAGCTATCTTACTGTAAACTCTTATCACTTCAGAAAAGAAAACTTAAAAGTAGTGTTTCCGTAATCATGGAAAAAATTGGCAAAAGAAGTAGTACAAAATGGTAGTTTTTTGGGTAAAATGCCGGTCTCGTATTTTCTTTAATCCCTTAAACTTAAATTGAGGTCAGTATAATAATGCCAAATACTGTGGCTCAGTAAATTTAACAAAACTTCTTATTAAAAGATGCGATTAATCAAGACTACTATTTATTACATATTCAAAATTATCGGATATGGAAGCTGTAAAGAACACTTCTTTAAACTAAGGTTAAGACAACCGCAAAATTATTCCTGTGACAACTTGTATGTACATAAGTAGAATTCTAGATTACTTGGATATAGGCTTAAAAGAAGTGCAGCTAATTTTCTACATTTTTAGGTTTCCAACTGAAATCTACTTCTACAGAATGCTTTGTCCTCGTCGCATACCATAATGGACAATAAAATTATTGAAGTCAGATTTGTTAAAAATATCGCGTCTGAAAATATAAATTGAAGAAAGGAATAACTGAACTTAGACTCAGTTATTCTCAGGTGTATATGCTTCTTCAGAGAGCTTTATTCCCTGTCTGAGTAATAAAATCACCATAATAAAAACCAGTGGAGCGAAATCAGTGGTTCTTTTCATTTACTCTGATACTTTTTTGCCTCTGATACTTCCTAGACATTTAAGATAGCGGTTCCCGAGCTGGTACTTGTAGCACTTGCTGTACGAAATATATAATAGTTCTAAATTTTTAATATATCATTTCTCTCTATGTGAGGAACTTATTTGTTTATAGCAGCACTATAAATACCGATTCGTCAGTCGCTCAGTGCTAAGCATATTATTTGAGCTTTATTCGAAGGTGAAATTGTTCCTAACACTCCATTACACTCACCCCGTGGTGGAACACCCATACACGCGTCGTATCTGTGAGATACACAATCAATTAATTGAAAAAATAAATAATAATACTGAATTTTTCGCATTACCCAGGTGAAAAGATTCACAGACAAATTAAGAAGGCTATAAATATAAAAAACAATATACGTTGTAAATAACTCTATACAACTTTCGATAAATATTGGATTCTGGTTACACAGACATAGCTTTCAGTTCTTCGTGCTTGTAATTGCACTGGTGTCTAAGTCAAAAAGTAAACTAGGACTAGTAAAACTAAGTACAAGTAAGACTAGTAAAAGTAAGTACACAACCAATCCGTCCTGTAAAATATGAACCTCAAAAAACATGAATGTATGAACGCACAAAAAACTTATAACTCAATATTAGAACTTGGTACCTATCGCATAATTATCTAGGTACTATGCATTACTACTTAGGTAAGGAAAATATCACAAAAAAATCGCTAACAACCCCTTGCTTTTCGAGAATTTCATTCTCAATCAGTTGAATTACGATCAACTTTACAGCCACCAACACAAAAATAGTCACAGTTCTGCAAGCATAAATATAGGCCACATTCATTGCACGTATATTTGGTGAGTTTTGTGGTTGTATTTTGATCGTCCTAGCAAAGTTAGCAACGTTTTCGTTTACTGTCATTAGTAGCTGCAGAGTTGCTTGAAGTCTGTGATATTTGATTATGGGGAAGAAGTTCTCGAAGACGTGATGCCATGCTGGGTGGCAAGTTTGTGAGCTGTACTCGCATAATCAACTGATCTCTTATGAGTTCATTCCCCAGTTCACGAAGAAAAACTTGGCGATGTGCCACGTTTTGTCCATTTCTCAGACAAATGACTTGGCTTTTGATACCAGCAATATTTAGAATGGTGAAAAATATCACAATTCCCCTTTTTCTCGTGCCTCCTTGGACATTGTATGCTGAACACATTTTGTCTACCACGTCCACACCAAGTTAATATTTATTATAATAAGTAGTTATTACCGGTTTTCTTCCTGACCACTTTCTTTATCAATCCCTCTATCCGTATACATACTAGATATCAAAAGCACATTTTATTCTTCTTATTTTGTGGCACATATGAAACCATAGTGTCTTCTTTATTGAATGCAAAAATACTGGAGTACGCCTCCCTGTTTTTCAGATTTTTCATCTCTTTCGGGATTTGCAATTTATCCCTATCCCCATATAGGATAGGCCGTAATTTGTTGACAGGGTGTGAATGTCGCTAAACCAATTGTCAGCAGTCACATTGTGACCTGAGTTATAAGAACAGGGGTAACCAGACGTTGAACGACATCCAAAGGTTTATTATTGACCTGGAAAGGGCCATCAGGTTGCTTACCTGTATCATATCACCTACTCCTAAAAATCTCTAATTTCTTATCAATGGTGACATCTTCTCCCACATGGTAACACCCATTACAGTTCTTGGTGAAGTTTTCAAAAATGTCTTTGATCGGAACAACATGATCTTGTGCTTTTCGGTCTTCTCTTGTTTGCCTGTCGTCGAATCTTTTGAAGATTTTGAAGTAAGAAACGGAATCTATGGTGGATGGAATATCTCAATCCCAAATCCATCACTAGCCCATAAATCTGTAAGATTTAGTTTCTCTGCTTTATACGTTCCAGTAATGTAGAGAAGACCAATAGATGCTTTGATCTCAATTTCTTCAATATGCTTAACTTCTCCGGCATGTAAACTATCTTGAATGCTATCAATATATTGGTTAGTGAATAATACAATATCCAGCAGCAGCATGCAAATAAACAAGCCCACGATTCTAGAAGGGTCTTTGTACCCTTTCTTCTGCCAATCGGGCCTGAGAGTCTTCTTATTAGGTTGTGCTTGCCTTTCTTCTTACTTGGATATGGAGTTTTTTTCCATGGAATCGAGTCAATTACCTTTATTCACTGCTTTTTGTGACAAGCAAAAAACCTAATATTTGTTTGGTTGTTCAAAAATATATCAAAATTAATTATACAAAATATTCATTAGTTTTGAAATATTAAAAAACATAGGTATTCGACAGGGATACATGCTTCACGTCAGTGGCATTCGTCAGGGCGTGGCAAAACTCATTAAGAAAGACATTAAGAGTTTAATTTTGAGTTACTAAAATTAGATAAATATCATAAAATATTATTATTTTAAAAAATCTCAAGTAAATAAAAATATTTTTGTGGTTTTATTTTATTATTAAATATAGTAGAAAAAAAAACAGAGCTGAAAAGGTAGTAAGCAATTTGTTTTTTTTTAATCATTTTCAAGCACTTTGTTACTGCATCAGGGAAACTGGATGTCAACTCATTTCTCCGCGGCTGCTGACATGTGCTACATGCTGTCAATATTATTTGTTCAACTACTACACCACTGAATAAATTATTTGAATTTAAACAAATTCATTCAAAGGATATCAATATGCTGAAAGTTTGAGTTGTTTATTAAAAGATTCTCCACAACACTGTTCTTGATATAATTAGTTCGGTGTGTTCTTATATAGAAAGGTTGTATACTTTTCGTATTTCTCTATAAAACCTGGAATGAGACCAAGCTAACAATATCCTGGCAATATGTAATACCATTAATGACTTCATATAAAAATATAAGCACTGCGTTTGTTCCACGAGTTTTAAGAGATTTTAAACCACACAACAACAGTCTAGTGTTATAATTGATGTTTGTGCATGAAAAATGGTGCTAAAGTAGAACTGACATGTTCATCGCTTTATTTCCCAAAAATGCTAAAAACCTTCATTCTAAAAAGTGTCTTTATCTAGGTAGAAAAACCTCAGTTCTCGATCTAGATCATTGAGTCCCAAAGTGGTACATATGGACCCGCAGGGTTCGACTTTGATCTGCAATGGAACTTTGTCAACGGGAAAAAAATTGGGGGTGGATGAGATATAAATAGGGTGCACGAAAGTGGATCCTATTTTGGCAGATCATTACCAAAATTAAGGCGTTCCGTACCTGCCAACGTCCCGTTCCCCTGGATAAGTCAACTTTACCTGGTAATGGTGCACAGTCATTAGCATGTTTTCATTTTATAATGGACTAAGAAATACACGAGGAACTGCTCTTTACGAGAATTTTGATAATAGATACTAAGGTGAATCAATATTCAATGTTTTGACAGACTATTTCATGGAAAAAACGGCTCCTTTCTAATATGAGGAAGTTTAAGATTAAACTTGAGTGATTTGAAGCCAAATATTGAAAATTTGCGGTCAAAGTATCAGTCTTATCTCTCGTTTTAAAAATATTTTATAACTATCGCTAATGTTTGTGGCAGATGGAGAGCTACATATCGAAATAAAAAATGGAAGCTGCAGTAAATTTTGCGTTTTGTACATCGTCCCCCACCTAATAAAAGCTTTGACGAGTAGAATAAAAGTTTTTTTTTGGATCACTTAATTTACGTAGAATTTGGATTTTGTGCTGTTTTAATTAATAAAGGTATGAGATGTAAAATTTTTTTTTATTTTAATATTTTTCACTCTACAGTAAACTCTGTCAAATTACGTAGCTATCCAGCATTGGTCTGATAAGAAGACGCACAACGAGGCGGTGCGCGTTGTGTGACACCGTGTAGGACATACTATGAAAAAGGGCAACAGCTTCTACTATTACGTTGACATTTTCATTCTATTCCCGGCTCGCCCTGTTATGCGTTCGATCATCAGACTAAGGCTTTGGGTTTTAAAAACATGTTAAAGTTGATAAAGTTGCAAAAATTCAGTATTAGGAAGACAAGAGGTCTACGAAAAATAGTCCGTTATCTACGAGAGGAAAAGTTTGGAAATCTCAAATCCAGACAGTAAAAAAATATATAAATGTCGTTTTCCAGGTTTCACTGTTAGCAAGATTAATTTATCACAGAAACTATCCCGATACACTAACCACACAGATATGCTTTTAAAAAAATGAAGTAAAACTGATTATATTGATGATCATATTGAAGCTCGAACCAAGAAAGCCTTATGTGCTTTTTGGGCTTGTAAACGAGGTTTTGGGTGTACATGAGGCTAACACCGAGAGTGTTATTTTGGATATACACTATCGTGATCTGCCCCATGATAGCATACACCGCTATTGTATGGTAGCCTAGTACAGCAAAGCTCAAACACCGCCTTCAACTTGACAAAGGTCAAAGAATGGCTTGTGTGGGAATAATGAGTGCGATAAGAACTACTTCAACCAGGACTCTGGAAGTCCAGATGAACCTGCCTCCTCTCTACTTATACATAGATAACGAGGTCCTGAAGGCTGTTTATGATCTCAGTTGGCTAGAGCATATCGAAACTGAAACGTGTGGCTACTCAGGTGTCTGGGAAAGCGTGATGGAGAGATGTCCATCACTCCCTATGCAAACAGATTGAGATATCCCTACCAAATAAAGAGGACTGGGAAGGAGAGCAAAATCTTCCGAGAAATGGGTCCAGGTGGTCTACAGATGGATCTCGATAAGATGAAAGAGCTGTAGCCGGAGTGTTCTGCAGGACCAAGGGAGTCAGAGAGTTCTACTTTCTCGGACGACGTGCGATGATTTTTACAGCGGAAATTTATCCTCTGTAGCATCTTTGTGAGACGGACAAAAACAGGAATAAGGTAATATACATGTGCTGTAAGGCTGCGATAATGGCATTGAAGTCTGTCCTAACTTCGCGACTGGTGTTTGAATGTAAGGATATATTGAACAGTCTGACAAGGAACGGTTGCACAGTTGATGGTCTGACAAAGATGGAGTCCGCAATTGAACCATATAAACCGAAAACAATTCTACCTGTCCCAATTGCAGTTGGTAGAAGGGAATTAAAATTGTTGCTGGAAAGTAAAATTATTGAATATATATATATATATATATATATATATATATATATATATATATATATATATGTATGTGTGTATTATAGTAAATATTAGAATGATAATATTAAAATAATAACCAAAATTATTAGGTGTTAAACATTTACAACAAAAGTTTCATCGAAATTCATAAATTAACATAGTAATTATTAAGATACGATTCATTGTTATCATCACTTGATTTTTAGGCGTAGTTTCAAATATACTATTTAAGAACAACGCAGAAACCAAAAAAGTCATAGTTAAGCTTGTTAATAGAATAATGTCTGGCCGAATTGTCGCTACTGTAATGCGTAGACAGTACAGCAAATAACGCCAGCTGTCCGCTGACCATTAACCATATCCTTTATCTACCTTTTAAACATTCCTCTGTCCTGATTCACCTACCCACAATTTCTACACAATTCCTTGGGAGGTGGAGAAGTTCTCTGGGGATATCGGAAGGCAGTTTCGACTTGACAAGTGCCTTAGTTAGCACATCGTTAAAGAAAAGATAGAACCGGGAATATTTGAGATGCAGAACGTAAGACGAGTGCTACGAACTAGTCTAAATAGTAGAAATTTGTTTAAGGCGCTCAACACATATGCATATTCTGCGCTTAGCTACTCTTTTGGAATTGTAAAATAGAGCAGGACAGATATCGAAAACCTGCAAAGGAAAATAGGAACACTTCTAACAAAAGCACACAAAGACCACCCTCGGAGTACTATTGAACATAAAATGCTTCCAAGACACCAAGGAGGAAGAGGATTGGTCGATATTGGTAAAAACTTACGTTCTTATTTCCACAGGTTAGCGGACTCTTCCATATTCATTACCGCTATAGCTGAGAGAACGGGATATTGCTTTTCACCACCGAACAGACCAAGAGAAGTTACAAGCCTGGCTACAGAAACCACTTCATGGGCGGCATCCAAATGAGGTCAATCAGGCAATGTCGACAACTAAGCGACGAACTACTAGTTGATTTCAGGACAGATGTTCCCGGAAATGGAAGGCTTCTTGTTAGCTATCCAAGACCAGGTTATTCCGAAGAAGAACTATCGGAAGTTCATCATCAGAGATCTCTCAATAGAGAACGTCCAATATAGATATGGCTGTCGAACATCAGAGACTATCCAGCACATAACTGGAGGATGCCAAGGGTTTGCTGCAACCGAGTATAGGGAAAGACACGACGAGCTGCTAAGATACTCCACCAAGAGTTAGCAAATAAGTTAAAATTATTGCATATAGAAAAAGTGCCTTACTACAAATACAATCCGGAGCCCATTTTCGAAAACAACGAATACAAGTTGTATTGGGACCGAATGGTTCTAACTGATTGACATTGCTATACCTAATCACAACAACCTAAGATCAAAATACAATGAGAAGGTCGCCAAATACAGAAGACCACACCACCTAGGACCCGATAATATGAAAAGTGTCCCCACAGAGCTTCATACTTTTGGTCTCTTTGTATACCTGGTATGAGTCAATATTCCCTGGAGGGAGTGCTAAGCCATTTGGCTTGTAAATCTGAAATAAAAATTGTATAATTGCAATCGCACGGACCGTCCGAAAGTTTGTAGGAAGTACAGAAGACCACGTCACCTAGCACCCGATAACATGGAAAGGGTTCCCACAGAGCTTCATATTTTTGATATCTTCGTATACCTGGTATGAGTCAATAATCCTTGGAGGGAGTGCGAAGCCGTTTGGCTTGTAAATCTGTATAATTAAATAATTGAAATAATTGAAAATTGAAATCTGAAGACAATGAGCAGTGAACAGTGTCCAAACGATTCCCGTAATTTTATCAACAACTGGAGTGATACCAAAGAACCTCCTGTAGAACATCAAGGAACTGGACTTTAGTGAGCATCTATAAAAGCCGATTCACAAAGCAGTTCTCCTTGCAACCGCGTGAACCGTCCGAAAGTTCGAAGAAAATGCAGCAGATCACGTCACCTAGAACCCGATAACATAAGAAGGGTTCCCACGGAGCTTCATGCTTTTGGTATCTTTGTATACCTGGTATAAGTCAATATTCCCTTGATGGAGTATGAAGCCATTTGGCATGAAATCATTGATAATTGAAATAATTTAAATGAGTCATTTTTTAGTAATTACATTGAAATTTTTAAACTACCAGTCACAGTTAGGAACAAAATTTAATAGGCTTCGGTGAATTCTTCCCGAACTACTTAAATGAAATGATAATAACGATGGCAATCCCCATTCCGTATTGTGTGGACAGGATATTATACCTGCAGACTTCCTGTCAGACGGTACGTCATCAACAGCCAAAATGACATTTATAAATACTCCGAAGCGATAAGAAATAAATAGATAACTATTTAAATCTAAAAAGTGCAAAATTTCTTTAAATCTTTCAAAGGAAAATGCAATAGTTAGGCTTATCTTCTGTGACAATCATACAATTCTCACATATTTTATTGAAATTAAATTCTTAACGTGTTATATTAAATAAGACCTAATTAAAAAACAAAAACAACATTTTTAAATGTATGAGTTTAATTTTACACCATATAAAATTGACCTGTATCAAGAACCTGTCTATGTAGTTTTACATCATTTCAAATTTACTGAAAATATACAATAAGATTTTATATTGTAAAATTTTCATAAATTTTATATAATTGCCTATACTACGAAATCGCATCACCAGATTTATGGTTATATAAAACTTCGTTAAAAGGATAACAAATCGTTTTATCCTTAACCGCTCGTTAAATATGTTTTTTAACGAATCATATTTCTCATTTTATTAGCTAGTTATTCGCCAACTTGTTGAGTGTCGGCGCATTTCCGGTGTATTCATTTGCAAGACCATTAGAATCACCACTCCCTTCCCGGTTATACGTACAAGTAACTCGTGATTTTCCCTATATGGATTGGTTTTAATGTCTGAACGTGGAAAGCATTTTACAGAATTCGCATTTGGCACCACCGATAATATATTTTACACTGTATCTTTCTTTAATAATAGCAATAACCGTTAGCATTTGACATGCAGAACGGCCAAACAATTGTAGCAGGCAGGTATTGCGAATTAACCTAAAAAGTAAAAATATTTCCAGACAGTTGACACATTCACCTACTCTACCCTCAGCTACATTTCTGGAAATGTAGCAAAATGGGCATAGAAAAACTTAACACAACATAAGGTATATAAAAATCATTCTCATAGGGCTACTGTACACAGTATTACCAAGATACCTCGGAGGAAGAATATTGATACAGATAAAAAAAATAATCTTACGTTCATATTTCAACACGTTAGCAAATTATGCTGTACTATACCGAGCAATATACGCGACACACGATTCAACATCGTTACAGTTGAGGGAACATGAATAGTTAAGCCTAGCTGCAGACGAACCTTCGTGGACGACACCCAAATGAGGTCATCCAGAAAAAAAATATAAGCGACTGATTGGTGTAAGTGCATATATTCTAAGTAACAGAAAGCTTCTTAGTAGCTACTTTAGACCAAGTTATTCTAACAATAAACTATATAAAATACATCATTAGTTACCCCTCAATTCAGAACGACTAATGCCGATACGGATACTGAACATTAGAGACAATTCAGCAAATAGTACGAGAATGCTCAGCTTTTACCACGTAGAGATGTAAGGAGTGGGAAGACTCGGCCACCAAAACTTTCCGTCAAGAATTTTCAGGCCGAAAAGGTACCATACTACAACTACAGCCTGGTTCCTATACCGGAAAATAAAGGGTTCAATCTATACTAAAATCGAACTATACTTACAGACCAGAGTATTGGTCATAACAGAGCAGATTTTTAATGGAGAATATATCCAGATAAATAACACTATTCGAAGTCGTCACCCGTACCAACAAAAATCTAATGAGACAATCGCCAAATACACAGAACTTGAGGTAAGAATATGCAGACAATGGGGCATGAATAGCTTCCAGACAATCCTTATAATTTTATCAACAACTGGAGTAAGATCAAAGAGTCTGCATAGCATCAAAAAGTTGAGCCTTAAGGAACACCAATATGTAAAAAACAGTACTACTTCGGATATCCCGAAAGTATGTGGAATTTTATGGCAAATGGCACAACGTCACCTAAGGAGCGATTATATGAAGAGATCCCACAGAGGGCAAGTTTCCTTTACAATAAACACAATATTTAGATTATTAGTGTAGTTTTAAATAAATGACCAAATTAAAGAAGACAAATTTAAAAAATAAAACACTCAAATTTTTTGAGTGAACTAAAACATGGCCAATTACTGATCATATTCTCAGATTTTAAAGTTTTTGCCCATGCTCATTTTTTTTTGCAATGCATTTGGAACAAAAGGATATACCGATTTCTAGTTTCAAGATTTATTTGTCTTGACTAATAGGCTTAAAATGGAGTAAAAGCAGCTCTATGGTGAATTGGCTCACTATGGTTTGGTCAGGAAGGCATCTGAATTATAACTCCTCTGTACCCAAAAAAGTGTTGTCACTACCTTAACTGACGGAGCCATCCAATTCTCTCACCCACATTTTATACCACAAAATCTAAAGAAAGTTAGAAACATGTTAATCAATAATAATTACCCCAACAAACCAATCATCAATAATCGAATAAAAAAAAAACAATAAAATAATAACACTCAACAAAACAATAGTACACATCTCCACAAAAATATGTATACCTTCAATATATACTTGAAGTAACAAATCTAATTAAAGAAATATTAAAACCATACATATAGCATTTTAATAGTTGAAAGACCAAACAATACATCCAAATAACATTGTACTAAATTGAAACCTAAGGTACCAAAGAAGAGCAAATAAATACTATATATATATAAAATCTAGCATTAAAAACCACAAAAGTAGCATTAGATATCGTAGTACTGTACCAAACACCACCTTAGCTAAATATAGAATAGAAAACCTACACCATTTTGATTTTGTTAAGGTCGAAATCTTAGGCGAAAAAATAATTTTAAGAAAAGAACAGTCAAAGAAATGGTTTACATTAAAAAAAAAACAATACCGTGAACTTTAGGTCGGATACAAATGACTTAGATAGTATTTATAACAACCTTAAGTACCATAAATTCCTGATGTTTACATAAAAAGCTCTTGACTGTCTAAGGTTTTGTTATAGAAGTTCAGTGCGCTTTCTAGACTTACTTTAAAACAACGAACATGTATTAATGCATAAAGTAAAAAAAATTATATCCATATAATAAGTTAAGAGGTCAGTGCAATAGAAATAAAAAAAAGTAAGTCTCATTTTAATTATTTTGTGTTTAAGTGTAGCGAAACGTCAAATGTCCTAAGAATGTTTTTTAATTCAATTAAAAAATTATCGACAACCCCAAAAAAAGTAAAACAAACGTATTAATTCTACATGCTCAAGAAAAAGACAAAAAAAAATAATATTAAAATTACAAAGCAAGGTAAACCAAACTCACCTGTAGATTTAAATCGAAAAAGTGCATTTTCGACTAAAGCTGCTTTTCCGCTTCGTTAGGTTCATCTAATAAGTAATCGGCTTTTTGAGTTATTACTTTTTTGATTTTGTCTGGCTTATAAAGCCATGCCTTTAAAAATACTCTAAAATCCTTAAGTATGTTGTTCAAAAATTACAAAATAAAACCTTTTTTTTTCTTTTCCATTTTTAATGCTAATTCGGGTTGTCTACGAGTGTGATGTCTCAGGAAAGAACTAAATATTTTTATAAACTAAATAAATTAAACAGGGTGTTACAGATTTTTTGTGTCCTCAAAATATTTCGAAAACAATTGTAGCATTTTGAATAATATTTTGGTTCTAAAAAGTATGAGGTTCAATTAAAAAATGTTTCCGGAGCTATGTTTATTTCGCGTTCTATTTGTTTTCTATTGAGTTCGTTCCTTTTTCTCATGCTAGTAATGATGTACATGTAAACTTTACTCATATTAGACAAGTATCTTGTTTTTGACAGGCATTTGAATTATGAATTCATGGAAAATCTAGAGTCAAGTGTATGCTAAAAATAGAATTAGGCGCAAAGACATGCCAGAAATATTGAAAAAAATTTACACCGAGTCTTCTATAGGAATTTAGATGTTTATGAGTTATTCAACAGCTTTTAGGATGACTGAAAATATGTTAAAGATGATGAAAGATTTGGACTGCCTAGCAATTCAACCATCTGTGCAAACGTAGATAAAATTAGGAAAATTATCATTGATACCGCAAAATCATAAATTAAAAAAGATGGAGGAAGAAGATTGTATCTTATACAGGATATGTAAAGTGATGTTAACTAATATTTTGGGCATTGAGGATTATTAAATGAAGTAGCTGATGACCTAGAAGGGCTCCAATACGTGATAAAAAGTAACGAACTAGGGGTATATGTTGATGACATGGAAAAAAAGGCCTAGTTTTTTCACTAAAAGCTGCGCTAAGACCCGTTAAGTTCATTCAAGTATTAAAGTTCCCCTGTCTTTTTCGGTTTTAATGGTATAGTTTACAATAAATTTTGACCATGAATTTATTAATAGTTATAGTTTTACCTAAACGGTTTGTACTGTTTGCGTGAAGAGATCTGAAAGAAACGCTAGGAGTTGTGGAAAATCAACTCATGGCAACTCACGACCATGTATTTACTCATTATTGATTCGTAAATTTTTGTCAAAAAAAAATACTAGAGTGAGACTCCAGCCTCCATCCCAATCTGACATAGTCACTTGTGACTTCTTTCAGGCAGAAGATAAAAAAAAAATAACAAATTTTTTACTTCTAAAATTAAATGAAAATGGAAGAGCATAAGAAAGAGGGAGAATGGATATGTGAAATTTAACAGCAAAAGTTGAGTGAGTATTTTGTTTTATTAGAAAAGCCATTTTTAACTTCTGAATCTAACTTTAGACCATATTTTGCTATATTTTTAAACTTCAGCTGAAGGCTATTACTTAGCACCAGTTGGAGACTTTGTGAGCAGGCGCAAGAAGTCGCCAAATCGGTATTTTTGCTCGCCCTTTTTGAATATTTCGAAGCATTCTGGAGATCATTTTTTCACAAGCTCTCAAATCCTCTAATCCTCTAGTGGTTGTTAAATAAACTAAGTAAAAAGAAATAATATTTCAACTTAAGGAGTGGATACATTTGAGCCCCTTAATTGTGATAAGCAATTTAAATAAAAGTGTATCTACATTTAGAGTTTAAATTTGTACGTACTAAATATTTAGAGAACACCCAGCGGCGCACTAACGAGCATTTGGCCTCAAAAACCGGACAAAAAGGAGAAATGCAAACTATACAAGTAATCATCGAAATTATTTTTTTTTGTATACCTGAGTAACCGTACTATCATGATAAAGTGGCCCCTCCACGCAGCTACACTCCGCACAGTTGATCGCAATCTAAGCTTCGTTCAATACGCACGCATTCGTTCTTGATAGATTTTTTTTTAGACTTGTGTTTGGTATTTGGTATTTTGTAAATTGAGTATTAAAAAAAAATTTTTTTGTGATGGAATCTGAAAAACAAGGTATGTATTTAATCTTAATATATATTATTTAAAAATATAATGACTGTTTAGTATATTTATGGACATAAAACAATAAGTAAGAAAATTTTCTATTTTTTTGTTTTTTTTTAACTAATTAGTGTTTTTGAAAATGTTCTGAGCTAGGTCGGGCTACAATTCTTTTTTTATAATAAACTATAGACATTAGTCATATCATAACAGTCAAAACATTTCCCACATGTTTCCACCTCTTAAAAAAACCGCTTTGAGTTCCACTGGTTTTTTTTGAAATAATTTTGGTTATTTTTTACTTACATATTTTTTTTCTTATAGGTACAGATTTGACATCAAATGTTATTGAGGTATATGGGAAAACGCTATACATGCTTTTTAAATAAAGCACATCCAGAACACGTGAAGATAAGGTATCATTTATAGAACATAAGCTCCGCGAAATGATGAAATGTCCCCAAAACGAGTACATATCTTAAATCACGATTTAAGACATTTTAATAGTGATTTGAAGAAGAGATGGACATCATATAATTATATTGAAGAAAGATTTTTGAAAAAAAAAACGAGGCTTAATTCATCAATACCAGTACATAACTGGGCCACGAATTCTACGGGGCGCCTAAGGAAGCATTTCTAAGAATTACATGATCGTAGTAAACGACGAAATACAAAAGAACTCCGCGAACAGGTACCTGTTGAGGAGCTTACCTATGCAGCCAGCGTAAGTCAACGAATGTCTGGAAATGCTGCGGCCTCTAAACTTATAACAGATGCAACTTCAACACCAACAAGAGCCAAACGTTACAGGAAGGTAATAAATACTGCTCAGAAATCGAAAGTAAAAAATTACACACCTGAGCAAGCTTTGCAAATCTTTGTTGAATGTGACTTTACAAGGAGGCAGTGGGAGTTGTTACACGATTCCAATAAGGGTATATTTCCTTGTTATACTCTAATTAGAGAAGCAAAGAAACTCTGCTATCCAAAACCAGAGTCAATCCGAGTTATGGAGACGAGTGTTGAAGTTGTGCTTCAGGATCTACTTGATCACACAGTAAAGAGACTTTGTCTTTATTTTGAGGATGTTCATCAAAGCTGCGATGCAGTAGAATTAGAGAACCTAGAACTTATAACAAAATGGGGCTGTGATGGTTCTCATCAAATTCCTTATCAACAAAAGTTTTCAGATAAGCTTGAACGATGACTCGAACATATTCCAAAGCTCACTGGTGCCGGTAAAACTGCAGTCACATATTGGGGATAGAATAAAAATGTTATGGTCAAATCCCACACCATCATCCACTCGATTTTGCGGGTCAATCCGCATTCGATTTCTCCAAGAAGCTGTGGATATTACGAAGGAAGAAATAAAGTATGTCGAAGACCAAGCAAATCATCTGCTGAAGACCAAAATAGAAAAGTTAAATGGAATTATCTTCGTGCGTCATGTTTTGCTCCCAACTATGGTAAATGCCAAGGTGTGCAATGCGGCAACTGGTATTTCATCTACCATGAAATGTTATCTATGAGGAAAAATCTCCAAAAATTTCAATGACTTTGAAAATACAAATTTGGAGGATCCTCAGTCATTAAGATTCGCTCATTCTTCATGCAAGAATACGGTTGTTTGAAACAATTTTACATCTTGCATACAAACTTCCTCTAAAAAAATGGCAAACCCGATCTGCTGAAGAAAAGGAAGTAGTTAAGAGGACTAAAGAAGAAATCCAGAAAGCATATAGGGAAAGAACGGGATTTATAATAGATATGCCAAAAGCTGGTTTTGGAAATACAAACTCAGTGGCCTTGTTTAGACATTATTAAAAAATTAAACATAATCCATCTAACCCAATTTTGATCGCAAGCGGTTTTTGTCAGAATATGTTGAAATTTTTTATTTGACAACCATTAATAAAGTCGGTAGAAAACTTTAGAATGTCAAACTTTGTAAAAGATAGACTTTTTATGGGAAAACGTACAATTACCCTAAGTCAACAGATAAAACGCTACCCATTACGTTTTTTTAATAATACTCCCCTCCCCACCGTAAGTCAGCACTTCTTCACCCGATTGGTAAAATAATGCCAGATATGAAATCGGAGCACCTAAAAACATATAAAACGATACCCATTACGCTTTTTAAATATTACTCCCCTCCTCCACTCCATTCTAAGTCGGCGCTCCTTCACCTGATTGGTAAAATAATGCCAGATATGAAATCGGAGCACCTAAAAACATATTAAACGATACCTATTACGTTTTCTTAATATTACTGCCCTCCCCCTCCCCACCCTAAGTCAGCGCCCCTTCACCCGATTGGTAAAATGAAATCGGAGCACCTAAAAACATATAAAACGATAACCATTACGCTTTTTTGATATTACTCCCCTCCCCCTCCACACCCTAAGTCAGCGCCCCTTCACCCGATTGGTAAAATAATGCCAGAAATCAACTAAGCGCCCTCAAAAATCTCTGGATATTGATTTTGACACGTCTGAAGTCAAAAACAACGACGTTATTAATTTTGTCCGGTTTTTGAGGCCAAATGCTCGTTAGTGCGGTGATCCATTTTGCACCACATTTTATTGAGTTTATCTAAGCTGACTCCAGATATTCTGGTCTGTGACTTTAACATAAATTATATGAACAATAATGCAGTATGCAATATAGTTAAAATCTGTTCTGGAGTCGCATAATCTGAAAATACGTCTCTATGTAACTCGATATAGAGATCATAATCATTTATTGATTATTTCTGCTCCCATATAACTGACTCTGCAGACATGACTAGAGAATTGTATACAGATTTGCTCGATCATGAATTCATAAGTGAATCAATAACAGAGTTAACAACTCCCATAATCAAAATTGTTATTAGGAAATGTTTCCTTAATGAAATGAACCCTAGTCGGTTTTGTGAATGAATTAATATGTTGGACAGGGACTAGGCTCTGAAAAATACACAGATATACGATGATAATTAAAAGTTTTAGAGCAGAACCTAAAAAAATGGGTAACCAAAGACATGCTAAAATCAGACACAAAACCAACGATCCCTGGAATACATATGCACATATAGTTATGCTACATAGTATTACAAAAAATACAAGAGCATATTCGGATCCGCAGATAAAAAACCGACATTTTTTTAACCTCATCAAAAATGCACATTCGCTAATTAACAAAAAACTAGTATAATAAACGAGGTAAGTGGAAGAGAGATCACTGTAAAACCATTAAAATGAAGATGGAGGATTAAATCTTGGGAGACCTTAAAAATGGAGCAGAGGTGTTGAACGACCATTTCGCATTGGTTGCCAACAAGATCATGGAAAAAATTCCAAACGTCAAGCAGGTATGTGCATCCTTGAATTTGATTTATCAGACTTTTTCTAGCTTCAATCAGTCCCTGGAACAAGGCCAACAAAACGTTCTACAGAATTTAATGAGTTGTCGCGAACGTTGTTAAAGAGGTTGCTTTAGAGGTTTCTTGATGTTCTTGCGCTCATTATTTGGTATCTGCCGTCGGGTCAATTCCCATAAATATGATTCCTCGTATTACAGACCAATTTATTGCTGTTTATCCTATTTAAGGTCTTGAAAAGCCTTGTGAAAATCGCATGTTGGCTTTTATTAATACACACAATATCAACCACCTCAATTATATTTTAAGAAAGGTAAAAACATAATGGACGAAATGGAAAGGACTTTTGATGGTAGAGATAAAAATCCGTATTGACCTAGAAAAAGCTTTTGACGATATAAATCACAGTCTCCTTCTAACTTTATTGAAGGAACGAAGGTAGGTTGTCGAAAAAATAGACGGCTCCAGCAAGAGATATGAATCGCAAATTCAACAGGTATATATGGTGGTCGTCAAAGATTTTACCCTGGGGCTACTACTATTTTTGGTATACATAAATGATTGAAGCTTTTGAGTCAAATACTTACCAATATCCAATGCTTTTTCCCGTGGTATCTTGATAGAATTATCCATTCAGTAGTATTACGAAAATGATGTTTGTGTGGCTTTGTCAAGTGTGTTCCGACTTTCTAGTACAGACTTTTATGTCCACCTAAACAATAAAAATCTTTTTAAGGTGCTCAACGCCTATGCGTGCTCTACAGTTACTCTTTTGAAATTGTTAAATAGGGCAAGACGGATATAGAAATTCTGTAGACGAAAGTCAGAACACTCCTGACACAAGGACATAAACATAATCTTCGTAATGCTACCAAAATGGTACCTTGACAAAATAGACCAGGCAAAACCAGCCCTGCAAAAATAGGCCCATAACAAAATGTCGTCGTCGAAATATGCCTATGACAAAATAGACCGGTTAGAAATGGACTTGGTCGATAGTAAATTGTTCGAACACAATTATTCGATTCGAGATTCTCCTAAGCCAATTTATTTATGGAGGCAATTAACATATTAGGTCTTCAAAAATAATTTATTTAAATATAGGTAGAAGGATAAAGAGATTTACTGTGGGTATAAATTTATCGATGCGATTGTCATCAAACAATTTATTTAAATAAAAACTAGGGCAATTTACAATTTACGATAGGTAGGTAAGTTTCTACGAAAAACCCTTTTTTATAAACCACATGTAAATAACCTGGGTGAAAGAATTTATGACCTAATAAATTAAATTACACTAGCAACTTGTAGACAATCTTGAGAATAGTATATAAAAGGATGAAAACGATTTTTGTTCGCATTATCGTGGTCATACTTACACCAAATAGGCCCACCTGTTGTTGCCATGGAGAAGATTTTGTCTCAAAAAGGTGGAGAGCTGCTCATACAAAATGGTTATTGATATCGGAAAACTAGAGAAAAATCAGACAGAAATTTCTTTTCGAGATGCGTCAATGCGCTTTGACGCATCACAGTCCTCGGAGATGATGTCGAAAATGTAACAGCTCATAGTTGCGCACCAAATCCAGGAGAGAATGAAACTAAAAATGTGTTTTAGCCATGAAGAAACGTGCACTGGATACCGTTGAAAACCCAAAGGAGATCGTACAACCGTGTCTTCATATAATGCACACCAGGGAAGTATTGCACGAGCCAAAAGGAACAATCAGCATCCTTATTATAACCCACTCATTACCGCAGATATTGTCGTACCAGAAGCGCTCAAATTTATCAGAAGAAATTTGAATAATTTTATACTGTGGGATTTTGGTTCGAATGATTCCAAACATAGTTTGGGAAAGAAGATAATCTTTAGATTTTAGAAGAATTGGCTCATCGACAGGACATTTACGGTTGCTCCAGAATTGTTTTATCAAGTGTTTACCATTCATTAATTAGTGGATAAGAAAACATTTCCAAGACAGAAGATATACATATTCGAGTCTTTGAGAGATTCAAAGAACTGAGACCCACCCTGAAACCAGCTAGCTGTTTATCGGATTACGAAAGGAATATATAAAACGCAATTTCGCTTGTTTCTATTGAAGTTCAAGCTTAAAGATGTTTATTTCATTTAGGCCAATCTCTATGGCGAAAAGTACATGAAATGCGCATGACGGAAATATATCGTGACAATGAAAATGTGTGTATTCACATGATGATATTGTTCTAGTTACCGATGTTACTCATGCTTTCGAGATTCTTGCAGAAGATTACCCACAAGAAGTGAACTGGTTGATCGACTATTAGAAAGACAATCATATTGGACGGCAAAGAAGAAGCAGGAGAACAAAGCTAGGATTGCATATATCTCTATGGAACGTCAATGATAGAGTCACTAATGCTCTTCCATGTACTAGTAACTCAGTCGAGGGTTGACATCGTGCTTTCCAGCAAACAGTTGATTGTCACAATAGTTTTCAAACTTGTAGATCATTTTAGAAAAGAGCAAGGTAGAGTCGGACTTGAGATAGAATGATATAGGGCAGGTTTTAGATATAAGGAATCTTCAAGAAGTACTTATATTCAGTTGAATAATAGACTGCAGACGTTAGTTTAAGAATACAACCCTGATTATATATTAAATTATTTAAGAGATATTTGTCATAATCTCAAATTGTATTCATTTGATTATCATTTTTTATTTTAAAGCGAAAGCTATTTTGAGGGGGGCTATAATGTGTTCAGGATACTTTTTCAGGGCTATTTTGCCGGAGGCTATAGTGTTCACTTACACAGTACACATTAATTTCATCTTTCATATATCCCCATATAAAAAATCTATTGGAATAAGTATACGGCCTGTTGTTAACTATCACACACATTTTAAGTTAAATAACACTAAAATTATTTTTTAATAAACAACTCAAATAAAAATCAAGGCCGTAAGAGAGAATAAGATTGAATGATAAATGTTTAATATCGAAACGTCGACAAAAATCATTGAATAATACATAGTTGCATTTAGACCAAAATTTATTTAAAAACATAGATTGAAAAATATCAGTGGCGGCGCGTTCATAAGTGCTGCGGAGCTGCAGAACACACATAATTTCGACAAATTATATATTTTTTAATGTAGTGTATCCCTAAACTAAACAATAAAAATATTAAATTATTTCTCTAATAGCATTGGCAAAATGGCAAACAAAACACCGCAAGTTTTCCGGCCTGAACACTCGAGCGTAGGGCCGCCGCTTACGAGCCCGCCGCGGATTTGGGTTCACAGCTAATGATTTCTGAAAACAAAGCGAGTGATTGGTTTAACGCTGCACGTGGCTTAATACGGCGATTTATGGAAAATTTGCGGCTGCAGGACGGCAGCACCCAGCAGTGGTTTTGTAATTTTATATGCGCGCGGCCGGCTATTTGTTTTGTCCTGTTGTTTTATTTAGTTTAATTATAATGAATTCGATCGAGTTTTTGCAGAGTCATAGTTTTAGCTCTTTGGCATACGAGGACAAAATTAAAATTAAAGAACTTGGTCGATCGACACCACAATTAAACATTGAAATTAGCGGTTCAAGTCGAAGCAAAACATACAAACGCCAGTTTAATGACACGGTTTATAACAATACAAAGTGGTTGTGCGGTTGTGACAAAAAACACGCGCTTTTTTGTTTCCCTTGTATTTTGTTTGGAGGTGACAAATCGTGGACAGTTACGGGTTTTAGAGATTTGGGACATTTAAGCCAAAACATTAAACGGCACGAAGGAACACAGAAGCATATTTCCAATACGGTAAGCCTGGCATTATTAGGAAACATAAACATCCAAAAGCAATTGGATAATGCCTACTGGATTAATGTAAAACGGCACAACGAACAAGTTGATAAAAATCGTTATGTGCTATCGCGTATTATTGATTGTATAAAATTTTGTGGAACGTTTGAGTTAGCCCTCCGTGGCCACGATGAAAGTGACGAGTCTGATAATCCCGGAATCTTTCGTGGATTGGTGAATTTTAGTGCAGATCTTGACAACGTTTTCCAAAAACATTTAGAATCTGCTACGTTATTTAAAGGTACATCAAAGGACATGCAGAATGAACTATTACAATGCATGCTGGAGGTATGTAGAGAAAAAATCTCTGATGAAATAAATGAATCAAATTATTTAGCAGTTCTGGCAGATGAAACTAGTGATGTTGCCTCAAAATTTCAAATGGTGGTCGTTTTACGATATGTACATCAAGGAAGCCCAGTTGAAAGATTTTGGGGTTTTATAAATCCTGAGCAACATGACGCTCAATCTTTAGCAGCCTGTATTAAATCCGTTATAGATCCATTCTTAACGAAAGATTTCAACAAGCTGATTGCACAAACCTACGATGGCGCTGCTGTTATGAGTGGCAGACATAGAGGAGTACACACAGTAATCAAGGAAAAATATCCCCAGGCACATTTTGTTCACTGTTACGCTCATCAACTCAACTTAATAATGGCCCAGGCAGTGTCTCAAGATACAAAAGTGCGGGTATTCTTTTCAAATGTAGATGACGTTGTAAATTTCTTTTCGAATTCTCCTCAAAGAATGGATGTGTTAAACGAAGTAGTAGGGAGAAGATTACCACGCGCCGTTCAGACTCGGTGGAATTTTAAAAGCAGAGCAATAAACGTTATTTATGAGCACAGAAATTCTTTAATAGAATGTATGCAAGAAATTCAACGGAGGTTTGCTAATAGAATAGTCGTAAGTCAGGCAGTTGCTATAGAACGTTCGCTTAATGATGAATCATTTCTGTTTTGGCTAAATATTTTTCATCATGTTATGCCGCATGTTGACATTTTATATAACCAACTACAAACAAGGAAAGCCGATTCGGTAGAAATTAAAAACTGCGTCGATACTTTTGAAAAGTGTATCCAAGAGTTGAGAGATAATATTGACGGGGTAATAGACAGAGGAAATCTTCTCAGACAGGATTTGGAGCCCACTGTTAAACGAATTTGTCTTTCAAAAGAGAACCTTCGTGCGGCAGCATTAGAAGTTTGCGACACAATAATTCATACTGCCAAAACTAGATTTGATTATGTAGATCATTTAGCAGTCGCGACGTTATTTACATCTGAATTGTTCGAGAAGTTTTCAAAAAAATTTCCAGATGGGATATTAAACTCTGTGCTAACTATGTACCCTTTATTTGAACTAGAACGCCTAAAGACTGAACTGTCCATAATTTACATAAGGCCAGATTTTAGGAATCTTAAAGGGGCAGTAGCATTTTTAAATTTACTTACATCTAACAATTTGGATGAGTCTTTCAAAGAAACTGTCAAGTTATTACAAATAATTATAACTATTCCTATGACAACGGCAGAGGCAGAAAGATGTTTTTCTACTTTAAAAAGAGTTAAAACTTTCCTACGCAATACCATGGGTGAAAGTAGATTATCCGCACTTTCTATGCTGTCAATAGAAAATGCCTTTATTAGAAAAGACCCCAATTTTAATGAGAAAGTAATTGAGAAGTTTGCAAGAGCTAAACAAAGACGTATTGATTTGATATATAAAAAGTGAACTTTAGATTTTTTTAAACGTTTAAATTTTTGTTGTTGTTTTTCGTTTTTTGACATTTATTGCCCCTTATATTCAATGTGCTACCAGGTTACCACCTGCGACAAAAGGATTGCATGTTGCATGTTTGTACCTTGTACCAGAGCTTAGAAGGAATACAGGTAGGTCTAATAATTCTTTTTTTGCTTTGCGTATTTCGCGTATTTTCAATGCAGAACACACCCTTGAACATCCCACACGCCGCCACTGAAAAATATGGGTTCGCAATTACAAAAATTCAGTAGATATTGATATCTTTTTACAAAAAAGTTAATAAACCTATCAAATTTTTCGAGGAAATTTTATTCTCTAAAGGGACAAAATATAAAAAAAATAATAATTTTTTTAAATAATAAAATTTTCTCTAATATCTCTGAAAGTATTTTGGTAATGTCGACAACGTATTTTATAATAATCTAAACGATTTCGTATCTATTACCATTTCGGAGATCAAAAAAGGCAGTATGACTTAAATTGCATACTCCGTATATTCGTAGTATATGCCATGCTAGAGTATTTAATACTTTAAGTACAGGTCACAACCCAAATTTCATTTTAATTGCTGAATTTGTTTATATAAACAACGCTCTCCATCTTAGAAACGGGGTTATAACTGATTTATGTTTATAGCACCTCATTTAGAAATTAAAATGACATATATCACTTTAGCCCTTGAATGTGTTTATATAATGTATATATTTGTTTTCTTCAATTTCTTTTACAAACTATTTTCCTAAAATTGAGCTTTTCAACCGAATATTTCAGCGTATATACTCAAAAAAGGAGCTGTAATAAATGTAGCTTTGCCGCGATCTCTCTTTGTAATAACAAGACGTCACTCTGCCTTGTTCTATTGTTTACATCATGCTAAACATTCGTATCTGAGTGCATAGCGAACAAATTGTATTATGCTTTTCAGCTTTAAAGCACATGTAGTAGTCAGACCTGTACAGCAGCTGCGTTGCAGCCCTATTTTTAGTCTTTATAACCCCATGAAGTAATAAACAAAGTGCAAACAAAGTCGGTGATGCAGGTTATTATGATTTTTAATTTAATTATAATTCATACAGTAAGAATAAATTATATTTTGGTTGATATATTAATGGGAAAGGTCTAGATAAGAATATGAATTGCGTTTTTAAAACGAAAAATGACTACTATTGTATTTTATAGATTAATCCTTAAAAATTATGACACAATAAAAAAAATTAATACGCCTTTCTTACCTTTATTTGAATTTCGGAAAGAAAGAGTGTCATCAAAAACAAATTGTTGCCACGTAATAAAGAAATTAAATGATCAACCTTCAGATTTATTAGACAAACCACATTCAGTTAATAATAAGACCGGCTTTTATCTGCAGCTTCCTTTTATAATAACTTAATTGGAAATATAAAAAACGAAAATTTTGTTTTTAATTTACTAAGTAATTATCATAAACCAACAAACGATACCTACATCCGGGAAGATCTTTTTCATACTTTTTTTTTTTAAATTTTATCCTTAACACGTTGAATTCCAGCATACTTTTAATGTACTCCTTTGGAATTCAGTTCTGATTTTTTACTCTCCAGAAGTTGCAAGCAACCGGAGATTTCTCGAGGCAGAAATGTTTGCAAATGCCTGACCATAAAAAGTGAACTAACCATAGTTACTAGAGATAGAAAAAGGTACTATACTTTGTCATTTGAACAATTGTGAAATTGAAACCGTCCCTAGTCAAGTAGTGCAATATCGTGATTCAAAGCAGACTTGGATGGATACATGGCGTATCTACTTAATAACTTGCATAAAACTTTCACTATAATTGTCAAAATATTAAAAAGATTGTCCACTAAGGTTAAACACAATAATAGAAACACTCCCGAGTGGAACCATGCCCTGAATAAATAAGTGTGTAAATTAAGTAATGAGTTTGGCAACATAGCTCTCCATTTGGCAACACTTAGGATGCGGATCTTGGAGGGGCGACACGTATCACATGTCTAGATATGCTTTAAGTAAGAGTTTAAACTCGCTAGAGTTATTTGGTTGCCTGTAGTGGTTTTTTTCATAAAAAAGATTATTTCTAGTGTGTTCTAAAAATGAGTGACATCAATCTCAAGCCGTGGTTTGTTGGGAAATTTTGCTTCAGATTTGGGCATAGTGCAAAGGAAACTTTTGCTAAACCTATGGCTTACGGAGACGTGTTTGTCAAGAGTCCAGATTTTTCGGTGGTTTAAGGCATTTCAGCAAGAAGAGAGTCGATTAAAAACGAACCACGCAATAGAAGGCCTTCATCTTCAAGAACTGATTAAAATGTTCATAGAATCTGGGATCTTGTAGATTCAAATCGTCACAATGATCGAGGAAGAGTTGAAGTTTACTCGCATCACCGTTCATCAGATTTTTATCTATGAATTGGGATGATTAAAATCTGAGCAAAAATTGTGTCAAGAAGCCTTTTGCAGGACTAAAAGTGCATCAGGAGAGAAAGATGCCTTGACTTTTAGAGTTGATAAAAAATGGTTCTCATTCTCCGGAATGTGTTATTACTGGTGACGAGCCTTGGGTGTCTGAGTACGACCCGGAAACCAAGTGCCAGAACATGGAATGGCACACATCAACTTCTCCACGGCCTAAAAAATTGCATTGCATGAGCATATCGAAAATCAAATGCATGCTGATTTACTTGTTTGATGGCGAGGTAATCGTCCAATAAGTGTTTTTTAAGAACAACTGGATGTTGCATCACACAGTAATTTCAATAAACGAGTTTTCGACCAGTAAAAACGTTTCTGTGTCTCATCAGCCCCCTTATCCGCTTGACTTGAGTCCTTATGACTTTCTTCTCTTCCAGAGATCGAAAAATCACCTCAGGAAACAACATTTTAGTGAACTTGGAAACATTCAAACCGCCTTAACTGACCAGCTAAAGACTATTCCAGAATCCGTGTTTCAACACTGCTATGAAGAATCGTCCCCGGCACTGTTTGGCTTCCTAAGAAAGTGACTTTTAGGGAGAAAATATTAAATTTACCAACAAGAACAATATCTTAGTTCTACTTTGTATTACTCATATGCACAGAAAAATGAAGCCAAAACAAAATTGACTTAGTAAAACTGATTTCTGCCTATTCATGGTTGGATTAAAAACAGATGAAGGTGTAGAGGTTGGAATATATGGAATATGTGCATGAAGTTCGAAAATTTTCTATGCCACTACAGTGCAGCTCTATTTAAAAATACATGCATACTAATACCAAACGCACCAACATGTTACGTATGCTGGGAGAAGTCTAAAGTATGTGTAAGACACGATCCCAAGAGCCGTCATTTTGATTACAGGACTCACTCATCATTAACCTAACCTTACCTGTGGAATCTGATATATAACTTTTATTAACAAATCTTTTTAAGACTCTAGACCCTGTGCTAATTAAGAATAAGTGAGGTGGCAATATACAAAATAAGAATGTGATAGCTGCCAGTTATATAGAAAGACGTATCAATGATATGTTAAAGTAAGTCAACAATATTTATCACCAGTATTTTGATGCAATGGCACTAATGATCAAAATGGGCGCGTTAACCAATGTTATATTAGGAAAGGAATCAAAGATATAAAAATAAATAAAAAACACATTAGTTCAAATTTCCTATTTTTTTTTGGCGAAAATGTATGTGTATATTCGATAAACAATAAACATAAATAAAGAACGAAAGATCGAGGAGCAACGGACCGGCATTTATATTCGACTTTTGCTCAGCAAATCGTTATCCAGCATTGTAATCGATTTCCACGTGTGATGTAGACTGTGTCTCTATTATTATCATTTGGTTATTGACAAATTTCTATTGATTTTCTAATTTTACGTTTAAAGAAACCAGATACTGATGCTAGCACCTTAGGTTCTTTTACATTAAAGGTGTGACCTTTGAAATGCTGGTGTTCAGCTACTGGAGATTATACAATTTGTTTATTTTTAATTCATCTTTCATAATCCTTAAGCCTAGTGGATATAAACCATGCTATTTCACCCACATACACTTTACCACAAGAGCAAGGTATTTTATAAACGCCTTCTGTTTGTAATGATATTTCGTCCTTTGGTAACTTCAAACATTGCCTAATTTTCTTACATATAGTGAAAATTGTCCAAATGTTTGATTTTCGGAGCAATTTGACAATCTTATCGGTGGTTTCGTGTATGTAATACAAGACAACACTGTCCAAGGTAGTACACTTATGACATTTGTTGAGTAGGGCTTTTATGTATATCAATAGAACGTCTAATATTTTCAGCGCAATATCCGTTGCCACTCACAACATTAGTAAGTTTCTGTGTTTCTGACTTCAGTGATTGTTCGTCACATATTGAAAGAGCTTTATGTACCAAAGAGTTAATGACGGATTGTTGATGTGACGTTGCATTGAGATATCGATTTATATGCGTTCATTTTCTGTACACATAATGTCCTCATTTGTCATTATCTTTCCTTTGTACTAGTATATCGGCCCATTTTGATTAAGTTTCTATAGTGAATTTGATGCTAGAGTGTTATTGGTTTAGATGATCCAAGAAATTATGGAGGTTATCCGAGCAATAATAATCCAGCAAGCACATCAATGAACACAGTCGTCAATTTATCAAGTATACAACTTACCAAAGCAGAAAAAACAATCTTATCCAAAGGTCAGAATTTCGCTATCACTCCAAGGCCTATACTAGTGGAAGAAATAATTTTTAGTGTCGAAGCCTCCATTCGAAAATTACCTTTAGAGTAAGCAAACATAATTCAATACTAAACTGCGACGATCATAAAACACTCAAAGTTACTTAAATCGAATATTACATCAGCGGAAAGAAAGGCTATTAAAAAACTGAATGGGAACAACACCATCTTAGTTCTCCCAGCTGATAAAGGAAATGCAACTGTTGCTATGGATAAGGGCAAATATACAGAAAAAATGAACCAGCTCTTGGACGAAAATACTTCAGTCAGTAGTCATTCGGACTGATTCAACAAACAAAATCAAAAGGAACCTGACGTCTCTAGTCCATGGCTCCAGCTTCAATCCAGAAGAAAAGAAAACCGTTAAAACAAGCAGCTCCAAGATTCCACGCCTCTACGGACTGCCTAAAATTCATAAAGAAAATGTACCTCTACGTCCAATCGTCAGCGCAATTGACTCACCAACTTACAAAATAGGTAAATATTTTGCCAAACTTTTACATCCGTTTACAGGAATAATTGAAACCTTTCTTAAAAACTTTGGACACTTTGTCCAGAGATTAAAAACCATCCAATTAGAGCCCGGACATACAGTGGTCAGTTTTGATGTAGAATTCCTGTATACAAATGTTCCTATAAATGAGTCAGTTTCCTTAATATCAGACATAATAACAACATGGACTCCAGCCTACTAGAATTAATTAAATCAATTCTGATTTCTACTTATTTTACTTTTGACGGAATTTTCTACGATCAGAATTCGGAAGCGGCCATGGCGTCTTCGCTGTCGCCCATGGTAGCGAAGATCTCCATGGAAGTTTTCGAAGAAAACGCCTTGTCTTCTGCTCCTCTAAAACCTAAATTTTGAAGGAGATATGTAGATTATACGTTCGTAGTTTGTCCACATGGCGCTGATAATCTCTATAAATTCCTGGATTATCTAAACCAATAACATCCTAGCATAAAATTCACTATGGAAACCGAATCAAAAGGTACCATTCCCTTTCTCGATGTACTAATACAAAAGAAAGATAATGGCAAGTTAGGACATTCTGTGTACAGAAAACCAACACAAGCAAATCGATATCTCAATGCAACGTCACACTATCATATTTCTAAAACACAATTCGTCATTAACTCTTTGGTACATAGAGCTCTTTCAATATGTGATGAATAATCACTGAAATCAGAAACATAGAAACTGACTAATGCTCTGAGAGGCAACGGATATTGTGCTGAAGATATTGGACTTTTTATTAATAAACATAAAAACCCAACTACTTAACAAAATTATATAAGTGTACCACCTATGGGCAGTGTTGTCTTGCCTTACATATACGGAACCATCGACAATATTGCCAAATTGCCCCGAAAATCAAACATTCGGAAAATGTAAGAAAATTGGATAATGTTTGAAGTCATCAAAGAACACAATACAATTACAAACAGAAGATATTTATAGGATACCTTGCTCTTGTAATAAAGTTTATGTGGTTGAAAGAGGACTTTCTATATCCACTAGGCTTAAGGAACATGAGAGATGCATTTAAAATAAACAAATTGGACAACCTGCTTTGCAGTGGCTGAACACCAGCATTGCACCGATCACACCTTTAATGTGAAAGAAACTAAGGTGTTAGTATAAGTGTCTGGTTCCTTTAAAAGTAAAATTAGAAAATCAATCGAAATTTGTATAATTTATTGTAATTGTAATATTAATAGAGTTACAGGTTACAGTCTACATCACACGTGGAAATCGATTATAACGCTGGATCATGTTTTGCTGAGCACCAATCAGGTATAAATAGCGAGCTGTTCCTCCTCGATGGTCATTCAGTGGTCTAATCTCGTGGAGTAAAGATTTCTGAAGATGTCTCGTGCAATCGTAGGCGAAACGTCGGACTATGATTTTCAACATTTAACGCAGTTTTCAGTATATTTATTTAAGTTGTTTCAAATCATGCTAAAATAGTAATATACTGATCTTTTTAAACCATTAATAGGTAAATCTTAAAATAGAATCAATGGTAAAAATATTATGTAAGATAAATTTAACAATATAATAGCTCAAATGACGTCCCCTGTCTTTTAGTTAGATAAAAGTTGAAACATATCTGAAAATTACCTCCATAAAACTTACAAACAACCCGTAATTTTCTAAAAAATAAAAAAATATATTGCATTTAAAATGTCATATCAAAAGAGTAATTCCATATTGCTAGAGCTCCAAATTCCAGCCTTCACACCGATTTTCTCTTTTTACGTGAATTGTTTATTTCTCCCGAGTTTCGAGGTTTTAAATCTATGGTAAAATGGCAAATTGGTACATATGTACAACGTCTGAAATAGTTTTCCAAGAATTAATTAATAATAAAATCATTCCAGAATTGTAAGTATATCTTTATGTTGAATTTTATTTACTCTGGCTATATAACCTAGTTTGGTTTGCTTCAGGTCTTGTACGAAATTTGGTTCCAGATAGCAATCAATGGGCAGCATTTTTTGTCGACAAGATGTCTATCTCGTATAATTTAATTTTAGAAAAGATCAAAAATAGAAGTAAGAACTTAATCACCATGAACAAATAATGCGTAGTCATTTTTAATTTATAATAAGTAACATTGCTTAATAATTATTTGAGACAAATGACAGACAATATGGGCCCACCAAAACTTGCAAACTTTATTTTTAAGTGAAAGCTATGGTACTTAAACAACAGGGAACATTAAGGTTGAGTCAGATGTGAATTTGAGGCCTCAGGGTAAATGACGCAGACCATAAAGGCAACAAGGGAATTAAAATCAAAAAGAACAAAATACTAGATCAAGTGAAGAGCAGGAATTAGTATTTTGTCCGCTCGTCTTTGTCTTTATTTCCAAATATTATCAACTTTCTTGCATATTCTAGGGAAATTGTACATTTTTCTTCCGAAATTTTGACTTTTATTTCATTTTTATAGAAAATGAGTGTTTCAATATTAACCACAAATTTTCGTTTACATTCAGATATTTACTGCGGTGGTGTTGGAACTATGTATGGGTAGTTATTACGTAACCAATTACGAATTCGATATGATATGTGCTTTGGATCGTTTTCTTGATTAAAACCATATTTATTTTGATACATAATTTTAGAGCATTAGCTACTAGAAGCAGTTTCAATATATCCAAATCAATCTACCGACTTCAACAGATAACGTACAGCTCCATAACATCACTGGGTGTCCACAATGATTCAGCCTAGCTTTGATATTCTGTAATTTTAGTTATGCATTTGGCTTCCTCCACACTGAAATTTTTCCATCGGACCCAAACAGGTTTACTTTGATTTCATCAGCAAATATTACCGTATTTCAGAAGTTTAAATTTTTTATTAAAATCTTCCCCAGAAAACTGTAACCTTAAGCCTCTATGTCTCGTGATAGTGAAAGATTTATTTCTCGCACTTTGGCCATGAAAATTATCACTTTGCAATACTTGTCGCCTTGTTTCGGGATTACACTTTCTTTGAAACTGTCTTCCTATTTCATCTCACAGTTTTAGAGTAATCTTTTTAGTATTATTGGATATATCTCTTATAATCCATATTTCTTCATGTTCATGTGCCACTTATAGAACAACTACGCCATCCGTGATGATTCTAGGTTTTTCGCAATTATCTGCAACCAGAACTTACTAGAAATAGAAGAATCTGTAAGAAATTACAAAAATCATTTTGCTGAGGAGCCAGTTTGTCACTACTAGTGAAGCTCAAGAGGTCCGTGAAGAGTTACAGTGATAGTTACTGCAGTAATGATTTAAGTAGCATTTTAATGACTGTATAGACTTTGTACGTGGTTTCGTTTAACCTGTTGTGCATACTTCATATCACGAAGTTGTATAAACAAAGCTGACAATTCCTGCTACCTTTGAAGTAAAGTTATTATTACGACGAAAATCTTTGATCCTATTTATAAAAATAGCCTTTGAACCATGCTTTGGTTGCGTGCTTGGCGACTAATATGAATCTTGAACTCTCAAACTTTCTTACAGAACATTAACTGAAGTATCACAATACTCTTCATATTTTAGTGATTTGGTGTGAACCATGAAATCCTGTGAATAAATGTTTATTTTATCATGACAAATCTTGTAGAATTTTTCAAAAAAACCAACAGAAAATAGAATATATAGAGAACGACAAACCCATATCAGAAGCTGGACCAAACTTTATATTCAGCGTTGATGATGATCCAGAAATTATAACTCTGATTGAACAATCTCATTTGGTCTCCCAACTTGAATTAAATGGTCTTGTTCAGTATCCGAATAAAATGAAAGCACAACTTTTCAAAAGGAGTAGTAGGGAGGTTTCTGTTTTGACTATACTCATACGGTAAACATAAAAAAACTTATGAAAGCATTCGAATTTTACTCCTAAATATGAACATAAAGACAAGTTTTGTGCTGATTTGGAAATAGTGATTTACTTACAGAGCTACAAGGAGAATCTACTGGATACTATTGCTTTTTACGGAAAGGTGATAGTAGAGCTAAGGCTAAACATTAATAATGACATTTTCGTGGAAATAGTATATTAGATTAAAAAACATGTCGCATAAATATTTGTGATAATTGTGTGTATAACCTTGAACATGAACTTGAAATGTTTTTTGTACTTAAGAAAAAAATTTGCAAGTTTCAGTGAGGTAAAATAAGAGAAGGACCGTTCGGTCTCTAATAAGAGAACTTTTTAATTGCGCCAATTTTGGAACAATCAGAAATAATACTGAAAAAAAAAGGCATGGAATGCATTCCAGGATATTTGCAGTAATTTTTTGAGAAATAAGAAGTTTGAGAATTAAAAGTGTTATGTAGGCAAGTTTTTGGATGTCCTATAAAAGTGGCTTAAAGCAACTCTACTTTAAAGACATTCATTTGGACTTTTTTTTACAAAATTTAACTGTAGCGTCAAATTCAACAAGTCATTGTTGTTGGACTCTTTTACGAGAAACTTCTTCTGGTGACTATCAAAAGAAAAAGACAACAAAATAAATATAGTGGTTTATTTTACTTAAATTTTATTAAGACAAAATTAGAATAGGCACCACTAGAAAGTTTTAAGAAAGAAAAAATCCTAATTTAAAATGCGAAATAATATTATTGTTTCATCATTATTTTGATTTTATAGTTAGAAATCATAATTTTGTTCCTTAGATTACATTATTTGAAACATAATAACTATTTTAGCATTACATGAATGTAACTTTAACCATGCATCTCTTAACAAAGATGCGATGTATCAACATGTTTTACTGAAAGCAAATAACAGAGTCATAAAATATACGACGTCTATTTTTGGTTATTGAGTTTGATCCTTGGAGAGTCGAAAGTAATTTTCCAAAGTGTGTACAGGAGTTTTATACCAGGCGTGATACAATGCATATCCCTCCGACATTCCGAAGGTATTGAATTTGTTTAAGAGCTTTTATAAGAAGGGTTCGAAATTGAACATATTAAGCTTTCAAGTATTGATTGAGGAAATTACTTCAGTATAGTAGTATAAATTATTTTGTAAAATATTACTGAGTGAAAATTTTAATTTTAGACAAACGTGGCAACTAGGATGCCTATCAGTTCGTTATCTCCATCAATTCATCTCTCTGTCTACCTGAGTACCTCCCAGAATGTTTGGGTGTGTTTAAATATGTCTCCAAAAATGCAATTATATATGTCATATTATTGATAGGGAAAAGAAGTCATGAAACTGTTACTTTCTAACTACATATCGCAGCTACCATGTTACGTACCAAAATTGACATTTGGGTTTAGTGATATTTGAAAAATTATCATGAAAATATATACAGTCGCACAGAGTACAGAATATTGCAACAAACAGATCTACTATCTGTTCAGCTTTTTGCATTCAACTTTCAACATAGGCCTCCCCATCTTTCTATTATCCATCTTTATCTTGAGCTTTTTGTAACCCTCTTGCATTTCCGATGGTCGCCATTCCATTACAATCTTATTTTATCTGTCGTATTTCTGTGGGGCATTATGTTCCGCAAATTTTCGGTCTGTTACATTTTTCACTTTTGTTACGCCTCGGATCCATTGGTATCGTTTTTTGTCTGAAAGTCTTATATTAAGTTGTTGCAACTTTATCTATATTAGAGTCCAGGTTTGTGAGTCATAGGTAACACTTGAAGAACACACTGGTTGAATATTGTGGTTCGAATATACAGGGTACATTTCCAGTTTTTCAGAATAAGCAAGTCTAGTACGTCTCTTAACTTCTGCTGTTTGATTTTCTTTGCAATGTTTTATAATCCGTCGAAGGTCTATCTGATGGTCCACTTGTTTAATCTTTTCTTGTCCCATCATAACGGTAATATCTTCTTCTGCATTTGTCATCGATGTCATCTTAGTGTAGTTCATCTAGAGTCCTATATATTGGTCTTTCTCATCTAATTCTTTAAGCGTTTGTTCTATTTCATCTTTACTATCGGATATCAGTATTATGTCATCCGAATGTTTGAGATGATTCAAACGTTGGCGATTTATTTTTACGCCTTTCATACTCTAGTTCAATCTTTTAAATACGTCTTCTAGTGCGTTGGTAAATAGTGGGTGAGATAGTTTCTCCTTTTTTCGGACCCCTCGAGCTATTTTAACTACTTTAGTATTTTCACGTAACATTATCCTTGTGGTGCATTACTCCAAATGTTTGAAATGAGTTCAGTAAATGGTTTTTCACTCCCCAGTGTTCGACTTTGTCGAATGCTTTCTCAAATCTACAATAAATAAAGGAATTTGATATTCATTGGCTCGTTCAACCAGAACTTTCATGGTTAACAGATGATCGCAGGTGCTGAATTCTCTTATAAATCCTGCCTGTTCTTTCGACTGAGAGTTGTCCCTTTTTGATGTCAATCGATTTGTTAAAATTTTTCTTACAAGGAAGGTACCTGAAGTGTCCGTTTCCGATTTTAATGAAACTTCAATATGTTCTAAAGGGTACAAAAATAATAGACAAGTATTTTTTTTCTCTGCGGAGATACATTATAACGCGGTGAAAACCTCCCCTAAATTTCTCCTCTAAAAACAGTATTTTTGAAATATTTCAGGTTCTAAGTGAGATATTTTTACAAAACAAAATGAAAGTTACTTGTTATTCAAAATGATGTTAAACTATGGTAATTTCACCTTCAAAGATATCATCCCTAATTTTTTATTAGGGTGGACCAAATATCTACGCACGTAATTTAATTGTAAAAATTACGAAATTTAGTGGAATTTTTTAAATATGTTTTTTTCACGAATACTCTAAATAACCTAAGTTGATGGGATTCGGAGTTTCTAAAAATAAACTGGTAAAAGAAGGTGTGCCACACCCAAATACGTTTTTTTTAAATATCAAGTTCTAATTGAGATATCTTTACAAAACAAGATGAAAATTACTTATTATTTAAAATGATATTGAATTATGGTATTTTCAGCTCCAAAAACATCATCATTCTAAAAATTACGAAATTTAATAAAATTTTTCCTAAGTGTTTTTTTTTCACGAATACCATAATTAACTCGAGTTGACATGTTTTCGTATTTCGAAAAATGAAGCAGTCAAAGAGGATGAGTCACCTCTCTATACATTTTTTTCAAATCTGCAATTCTCATTGAGATATCTTTACAGAACAAAGTCGAAATTACTTAGTTGAAGTGAGGTTATACCCCCTCACTTTTTTGAAGGTTAATCTTGTAATTCATTTATATAATTTAATTCTGGACAGTACGAAATTAAGCCCAATTTGATCATACTGTTTTTTTTAAAGTAAGTTAATTTGAAGTATTTCGGGGTTTCCGAAAATAAACTAGTAAAAGAGTTCTAATTAAGATATCTCTACAACACAAAATGATGTTAAACTATGGTATTTTCGCTCCCAAAGATATTATTTCTTTATTTTATAAAAGTAAACCGTCATTGTCCACATATATTATTATTCCTAAAATTGTCAAATTTTAATGTAAATTAGTGTTACAGAATTAGTGTCAGTATTTGTCATGAATTATAATAATTTGCAGACATGAATGCTGAACCAATGAAATAAGTTCATATTTTCTTATTAATTAAAGGAAAATATTTCAGTAACCTCTGTAATGTTCATATCAACTGGAATTTGGCAATTTTAAGAATAATTATACATGTATGAAATGACATCCTTTGAATGATATCCTTGAGGGTGAAAATATTATAGTTTAACTTTATTTCAAATAGTAACTAATTTTCGATTTGTTTCGTAAAGTTATCTCATTTAGAATTAGAGATATAAAAAAAGTATTTGGGAGTGTTCTTTTACTAGTTTATTTTTAGAAAACCCGAAACATTACAACTTAAGTGACTTATGGTATTCGTGAAAAAAAATATTTTCAAAGAATTACACTGAAATTCGTAATTTTTAAAATTAAAATACGTGCGTAAATGTATGGTTAACCCCAATAAAAAATAAGGAATGATATCTTTGGGGGTAAAAATACCATAGTTTAACATCATTTCGAATAGCAAATAATTTTCATTTTGTTTTGTAAAGTTATCTTAATTAAAACTTGAGATAAAAAAAAGTATTTGGGGGTGATTCATCCTCTTTTACTAGTTTATTTTTGGAAATCTCAAAAGATGTCAACTTGAGTTAATTATGGTATTCGTGAAAAAAATATTTTCAAACAATGCTTTGTACACTATTTGTAACAGAGTATTCAGCAACCCAAACATTTAACTTCGCTCACAATTAATATTTTGATTTTAAATTTTCATGAAATTTACTTAAAATATTGTGTAAGTATTTAATATATGTACGCTTTACACCCTAACCCCTTAAATGATGTATTTTTTAGAAGAAAAAAATGAATATAGATTTAAACAAATTTGTTCCCAATTCAGAGCTAGTACATCTGGATTAATTTTTTTGCCTATACTTTATAATAAATTTACCAAAATGTGCAACATACTCATATAAAAATATTATTCTATATTTATGTAATTTAATGTACATAGTATATATTTTTTCTTTTGTTAATTCAAAACAAACAACAGCTATTTAAAAACCAAATTACTTCATGTGTTTATTTTATTTTATGAGTAAATATTTAAGCAGACAACTCTACATACCTGCTTCAATTTTTTGTGGTACAGTACAGAGCTTTATTTTTTGTTTTTCAGTTATGTTTTCATGTTTAACTGAAATCAGAGCGCGTAATATTTATTTAGCCTTTCCCGATGACATTTCTACGTTAATTTGCCAACTCAAATTAATAACCAACAAAAAAAGGTAAAATGTCAGATTTATTTTTCCGAATGTACATAAAAATTTAGGGAAAATAATGTAGGCTCATAAAACAAACACATTTTGTTACATTAGTTAGTATGAGGGTAAAAGTATGATATTGTCAGATATGAATTACACCCTAACAGAATAAGGGAAACATTTTATTTGTAGTATAGAAGCTCATGAGGGAATGGTAATTGAATAGAAATAAAAAATGGGAAAGAAAATTATTTTGTTCAAAAATTTATAGTGGCTGAAACTAAAATTTTAACTAAAGAAATAATGATTTGGATTAAAGTCGCATCGTAAAAGAGAGAATTTAGCGCCTGGACCTACAGTTTAATGTTGGCATCGAACCACGACCCTTGGCACTGTACTAGTCCTGAGTTTTACTTCTTAGTCCATTTTCGTACCTATTGACTGTTAATTACATCGCTGGATATTCCCAAAATGGTTAACGATGTAACGTGTAAGTCCTACACGAGGCCAAGTTGGAATAAACTGACGAGAACAATTCATTTCATTTCATTTCAAAATCAATTATCATTGGCAATTATTTACATGTCACAACTATTAGGTCGGTAAGAATGTAATTTCGGTTTTGTAGTGGGAAATAAAACTCATTTTTTTAATACAAAGAATAACCGTTAATATTTAATATATTTTTCATTTTGCTCAATAACCTTTTGACAACTTCCTTGCAGCTTCATGAATCCACGTTCAAAAAATTTTGTTCTCTATGAACAAAAAACTGAATCAAGTACTCTTTAATGCCATCAACAGTTCAAAAAGCTCTGTAAACTTCGAAATAAATGGTAAGTCGATGGTGCCAAGTCACGATTGTATAGCGGATGCGGCATCACTTCTCAATCAAGGTTCAATAATTTTAGTAAAGGCTTTACATTATCATGACAGAACATAATTCCGTTATGATTTACCAATTCTAACCGTTTTTTTATTGCTTCATTATTTGTTGACAGTATATATTTTAATTGATCATCTGGGCTTTCGGAAGCAGCTCAAAATTTTTGTGGTCTCACCAAATTGATGGCATGTTTTTTTTGGATGCAATACAGCTGTAGTTGTGATTTGTGTTGGTTCATTACGCTTCAACCATGATCGTTTTCGAATGATACTTGTGTAGATAACCCATTTTTCATCACTTTCAACTCATGCGTAACCCAAATATCGAACGCTTTAGCGAATTCAAGATATTTTAGGTGATTTTCAATTGTTCTGTGCAATACATTTAACCTCTCGCAATATCTCGAACAATTTCATAGGCTTACAATAAAAAAAAGTGGATGCCAATTTGACCAGATCACTTTATTCTTAAATAATTAGACACCTTAAGTCCAAATCTGAGGCGTCAGATTCAAGGTCATTTCAAGGTGAAATGGAGTAAAATTTACTAAATAAATCTGAAGTAGATACGTACGTTTTTGAGGTCGCTGAATCCGAATTAGCGGTTTATTTAATCCCCCAAGGTCAGCCAGAGATCATTTCGGGGTCATTTCAAGGTCAAATTGAGAAAAATTTACTAAACATATCTGAAAAAGAAGACATGTAGGTTTTTGGGGGCTGCTCAATCCAAATTCGGGGTTTATTTAATCCCCCAAGGTCAGCCACAAATTATTTCAGCTTCATTTCAAGATCAAATTGAGAAAAATCTACTAAATAGATCTGTAAAAGAAAATAGGTAGAGTTTTGAGGGGCTGAGTCTGAATTCGTGATTTGTTTAAGGTTAACCAGAGGCCACTACAAGATCAAAGTGAGAAGATCCACTAAATAAATCTGTAAAAGAAGAAGACCAACGCGCAGCTAAATTAATATCCGTTTGAGCCGAAACTCAAGCTCCCAAAACCTCGTACCCTACTCACAGCTAGATTGATGTCCGTTACATAGCAGATATGCAATCGGAGTTAGTTATTATGAAATAGTAATCAAAACCCAAGCTCCCCAACTCACATAGCCCACGCACAACTAGACTGATATCTATTACACAGGAGGCAGGGGAGGAGATCGAGTTTTTAAGGCGAAACACAAGCTGCCAAAACCACACGCCCTACCTACAGCTAGATTAATTGCCACTACATAGCAAGGATTTATGAATATATGAAATAAAACCCAATTATCCGAATCATTACGACGTCAAAAAACAGTGTAAGGATCTGTCAACGCCAAAGGTTTTGGAACAGATCCTCCATTTTTTTCTCGAGAAGATTTTCGGGCAATGTCTAGGTGACAGTTTCTTATCAACTTGTCCGTTGATTTTTGTGCATCTTTCGACTGTTTAGCTATCGGTAATATTACAAATGCTATGATGTCTGGTCAATGAAGTAAGTAATTTGTAGATTTCTGTTGGCATGTTGTACCAATATTATTCTTTGAAGAGCAATCTTGTTGTTTGAAGTGTGTATTCCCTAATCTTCTCTATTGCAGTTTAATGTCCGCTTCCAATAGTTTACAAAATGACGGGAAACCGGAAGATCAGTTTTCGCTTTACTCTTGTGATAATAGCTGAATCATCACTGTTCTCGAAGTAACGTCGAGCCGTGTTGTCATCTTTAGTGCTTCCTAACCCTTTCTTTGGCATGTTAACGACAAGTCCTAATCTCTCTCCTTAAAGGCCTATTGGATGGTAGCCTTTGTCTGTGCTTTCACCTTTTTGTCTTTGTGCTTACGGGCTTACCACTTCTGTGTGTCACGTTGATACGACAAATACAAGCAGCACTCGAAGAATCGAATACATGTGTGTAGAGTTAACAGCCGTAGCTTAAAATACTCTATATTTACTGGAACACAGTATCAATGTTTTTGATTTATGAATATATGAAATAAAACCCAAGCTCTCCGACAACCATATATCCCAGGAACAGCATATATCAGAGTGTGGGTTTTGTGTTATACACTTATAAAAACTCACTTAGCTAACCTAGCTGTTATGTAACGGATACCGTCTTACCTGCGCGAGGAGTATGTGGTTTTAGAAGCTTGGGTTTCGCCGCGAAAACTTGCTCCGTTCAGGTGCCTGCGTGGGGTACGTGGTTTTAGGAGGTTGAGTTTCGGCTCAAAAACTCGATCTGCTTACCTGTCTCCTATGTAACGGATGTCGATCTAGCTGCGCGTTTTTTTTACAGGTTTACTTAGTGTTTTTTTTTTTCAATTTGAGCTTGAAATGACTTTGAAATGGTTATCCTTAAGTCATTAAAAAAACTACGATTTCAGTTTCGACGCCCCCAAAAGTCTATATTTCTTCTTTTACAGATCTATTTAGTAGATTTTTCTCAATTTGACCTTAAAATAACCCCGAAGGCATCTCTGGCTGACCTTAAGGGCTTAAATAAATCACGAATTCGGATTTATCAACCTTAAAAACGTACGTATCGACTTCTTAAGATTTATTTAGTGAATTTTACTCCATTTGGCTTTGAAATGACCTAGAACCTAATGTGAGGGAGGTTCTTGGACTTCAGATTTGGATTTCGAGCATATAATTACATAAGAATAAAATGATCTGGTCAAATATGTATCCACTTTTTTTTGTATACCTGTATTGTATGACTATTGCCTTCAATTATGGCTTTGATTTGGTTATCATCAATTTCAGTAAGTCGACCTGAACATTGGTAATGTTTGAGTGAAAAATCTCCAGAATCGATTTTTTTAAACCAATCCTGACAGGTGCTGTGAGCTTTAACAACTTTCTTTCCTTTCCGGAAATAAAAAAGTATGATATATCGCCATGCTTTTAAAGTAACCTAAATGTTATTCATATCAAATGTCAAAAGAAAAAACTATAACATTGATACAAGTCCTTCAAAATAATTATGCTATCTATGTGTGACAACCACAAATATTTCTGATCAACCAAACATAATTCATATACAGGTGTAAAAAATCGAGAACAGAACCTCTTAAAAAAAGGGAACGTAACAAAAAGCGACGGACAACCTGTTTAGCCATGTTGAAGAAGTGAAATAAAGCATACTGTTGTATCGTAGCTTGCTTCCAGGTTTCTAGCAAAAATGGCGTCGGGCAAGGACCTTTCGCTGGTTTCGGGTCGTCAAAATACAGTGGGTCGAAAACACGGATTTGATATTAAAAATAAAAAATATTTATTTTTGCATCCAACATAGCAGACTAAAACTTTAAAATCATGAAAATAAATTCGAAAAACGTCTAATGTGGTTCAACGCTTTAAAAATAAAATAAAAAGAAAAATTGTATTTCCATGAATAAAATATTGCGCTTGACTTCAAGGTACATATTAAATATAATACTATAATAATAAACACATGGATATCGATAATCTTTAAAAATGCGAAAGTACTTTTTCCTGTATGCTTAGGACTTCTTAACAAATATCAATGCAAATAATTTGTAAGTAATATAATATTTATTGATTAACATAAATGAATAAATAACACGACTGTAATAAAAATAAGTTTGTATCAGAAATAATCGGATCAGTAAATTTCATTTTATACTGGCTCTGATCTGACGTTCCATCGAAGCCCCATTTGCAAATAAAACTCATATTTTCAAATCAAATTTATCGATTTGTTCAAGGGCGTCTAATTGAAGCAATATAATTCGATCTACTGTGTGATCCAGTAAGCCTTGGAATTTATCCTCGGCTTTTGATTTAGTAGAGGTTCGATAATTGTCATTGAATACCATGTTTTTTTTTTGTATTTTACACACCATATTTGTCTCTTGACAATCCAATGTCAAATAGAAGAGCAGCACCTTCATTGGCATTAAGCAAGATCGGAAAAAACTGGATATTCTGCGGAATTGTGTAGAAGTCGTAACCTATACTTCAATTGTGATTGCATTTTAGTATAATTTGCTTAATTTTTCGTATAAAAGTTAAAAAAAAAATAGCTATTTTTAATTAAGTGCCTACCTCCTGAAGGAGCCTGGCTGCTCATATTACCGAGATTTAATAGAAACAGTACTATAGCCAAACTTCTAGTTTAAATTTCTTAACTAGAATTTTTTTTATTTTGGCCACGTTTTCTTAATTGTGACCCACTAAGCCTTTCGGGTTAGTTCGGGACAGACGTTGTTGGGGAACGCCCATATCACATATAACCCCCTCTAACTTCCGTGCGACACGAAAAATAGCCAACCATCAGTAGCTGGAAACGAATGACTATTTGATACATTTATTGTTTTAAATGCATCAAATAGTCGAAATACAAAGAAATTATTTTTTGCTGGCCGTTGGGCGTAAAGAAAACTGGAATTTCTGTTACAAAATAAACATTGATTCTAATAAAAATAACGGTAGTTTCTAAGTAAATAAGTTAATAAACCACATTAAAAAAATCATTCTCAAAAATAAACTTTGATTCGGGTAAAAAATAAAAGTAACATATTCAGTAGTTATAAATAAATAAACAAATAATTAAATTCTATTTAAGTAAATAAAAACATCTAAAATTCTACAAGAGGTGTTCAAACAGGCCTCCACTTTGAGCGAGACAATAACTCAAACTATTGTAAAATCCGGTTCGCGTATTTGCCAAAACTTCAGGTGTTATATGTATAATAACTTCATTAATTTTTTGTCTCAATTCATCCAAATTCATAGCACGATCATACATGTGCCGATAAATTTTTTGGGAAACATGACTCCAAAGAAAAAAATCGTTTGGGGTCAAATCGGGAGATCTGGGTGGCCTTTGAATGGTTCTCCTTGTGCTTATGAGGCGCTCAGGCGATGCATTATCTTCTGTCTCATTCTGATTTGATGAATAATATAGTATTTTCTTTATCATACTTAAGAAACGTCGAGTTTCTGTTCTGGATTTTCCAGACCTGTATACATAAGTATGATAAATTTCTACACTAATCGATGGCTTATTTAGCTCAGAACTAGTGTTGGAGAGCTAATGTTTGCTATGTGGAACCGCAATGTTTTAATTTATGGCCAAGCCTATTTGTGTAACCTTCAATTGTCTTTCTTGTTAGGAGTTTCTATGAGCTCGCAAAAAAAATTTCTTATGTTTATTGCGATTATTTTATTATTTATTGTTGTGTGATTGTAATTTGGGGGCAAAATGTAGCAAAAATAACCTTTAACCAGATACTTGTGGCATCGTGCATAGTAATGAGTTACGTTGTGTTAAGAATTTTTAATATTTGCTCCTGCTACGTATATCGTAGGGGCCTGCCAAGAGAGTGGGGTTATGGGCAGTCAATTTTATTTTGTTATGTACTATCATTAAAAATAGAATTATGAATAAAGGTTATTACTGAATATTAAAAATAAGACCTATAAACCATGCTGTACATTACTCTCAATACGGTTTGTATTAGTGAATTTAGATTTAGTTTAAAAATTATATTCATCGATATTATTTTTTATAAAATTTAGATTAGCTACTGCTTTCTCTCTTTTGCTTTTATCATCTTTAATATTATTACTAAATTCTATTATAAAATTTGTTATTTCCTCTAAATCAGAAAGGTCGTTAACTGCAGTTAAGAGATCACATACCACTACACTTTCTGTCTGATATATTTTTCTCCGTAGTTTTGGAAATTATCCATTCCGCACATTAAAGTTACATGCATCTGCCCTGGCCACCTTCCCTGGCAGACCTTGGGTTACTTGTTGGAATAGGTAATTTGTACCTTTTGATTTTTTTTTGTTGTTTCCTTGATTTTATTTAGCCACTTTGCATATATACATAGAATATTCTGTGTTATTTTGTTTATGGTTCTGGCTTCAATTTGCACAGACTGTTACATTTTTATTTGTACATTCTTTGCTTTTATGTGGTTGTGCACAGTAAAGGAATTTTATTTTCCGGTGGCAATTAGTGACAGCATATCCCCAAATCTGGCAGTATTCATATTGCAGAAATTAGTAATTATTTCTTCTACATTCCCATATTATTTTTACATTGTTAAGATGTTTAATGTTATACTAGAATTGTTCCCGGTTGATACCATTACATCTGTTGACCAAATGCATAGTTTTGTACTTCTAAATTCATAATATACACTTCCTTGATATTCAGTTTATATATGTTAATAAGTTCGTCTTTTATTATTTCTATATCTGGCAAAGCGTGCATTTTATTTTCCTCTGTAGAATAGGTCTATGCTTTTGATTTCCATTATTTTTAAATAATTTTTATAATTTGTTAGCAAATTTGTTTCCATATCCTATGCTTGTTGTCAAATTCTGTTCTCACTTTTTTACAGGCTTCTGGATTTGTTTTCCCTCTTATAGGAGGCGGGACTTTGTCTATTAAGTTTGTTTTAGATTTGCACTTGGCAAGTTAATTTCCTTTAGAATTTTATGATTAGGTGATTGTTTCCTTTATCCTGTTGTTATTTCTTCGACTGTTATTTCCATTAGTTCTTCTTCTCTGTAGGTGCTAATAATTCGAATTTGTACTGTGTTATTACATTGGCTTCAATAGAATGAGGATTTTTCGAAGTGTTCTTTTCCATTTATATTGTTATTCCCGTGCTATTTTTGTTTTATTTGCTTGGTTTCTTTTTTCTTCGTTGTAATCCTGTTGTTGGATGAAAATAGGATGCCAGAATGCAAGCTTTTGCATTTTGTCTGGATTTCAGATTTCCATCTGAGTTTTTCTTGGGTTTTTTTGGAGTGGTATTGTTTTAGATACTTCTTGGCAATTAGTAATTTTTCCTTCATTTTTCCTTTAGTCAACCTTCTTCTGTTTCAGAATATTCACATTGGTACATTATGTACACTTTATATACAAGTTGTCACACTCTATACAGATTTATTCCTTTCTAGAATGGGACAAATTGAGGTTGCATCCATCCTAAAACTAAACTTGGTCCTTTATTGATCGATTTTTACCGCAGTCAGGATCATCGATATTATAAAAAATGTTGTTTACTTTAACAGTTGAAATTTTAATATTCTTTGTAAATGACAAATTTCTTCGAACAGTCAATGAGATCTACTGACGAGAACCATTTTTTACGTAGTAAGGCATATGAAACTAAGATAAGACACAATATTCTCGTAATTACTATTAAATACTAACATATATGTGCCCGTTAAAATTAATTGAGGACAAATCTACAATAGTATAGCTCATAGATTTCGAACTTTGTCTAGACAACTGTCCGTTTTGCAAGAAAAAATATGTTCAACACTCTCGTCCCTCATAGTAGAGGAGAGGGTCCGATAACGGGCAATGCTGATATATGGGCCCACCTGCTATTGACTTCAGCGTGTACCTCCGCTATGTGTAGCATAGCTTAATCTTCACACCACTGATCCGCCAACAACTCTCTAGCTTCGGCTATTTAAACATAGGTAGCCTAGAAAAGCAATTGACAAGGTTATATTTGAGATATGAGCCACTGTCCAAAATAGCGAGCCAAGTTCGCGTTCGGGCTACATTTAGTATAGAGTTCTAGAAAATTGCAATTCCATCAATTTTTTAAGTTAAAATGCCCCGAAAAATAGAAAAATGCGTTTCAAAAATACGAGGAAGCAGTGGAACATCAAGAATATGACTGATGCAATAATGTCTATTAAAGTATACTTGTAAACATATAGCAAAAACATATGGCGTACCAAGATCTGCTTTACAAAGGCTTTGTAAAGTCAATGAAGATCCTAATGACATAACTGTAACTGCTTTTGGAAGAAAAACAGTTTTAGGTGAACATCTGGAGGAGGGGCTTGTAGGTTACATTCTCACAAAGAAGGCAGAGTTTTATGGTCTCACCAGACGAGATATTCGAATTATGGCGTACACACTAGTTAAGCAAAATTGTAAGGATAATCCCTTTAGGAAAGAAATTTCAAGAAGACGCTTACTCGACGAATTTTGACGTCCCCATAAGGAAATACTTTCTCTAGTAAAGCCAACTGGTAAATCTTTTTCAAGAGCTCTTGGTTTTAATTCCAAAAACGCATTACGATTTTTTAATAATCTGGAGCACGCGTACAATAAATACAATTTTCCACCGCAAAGAATCTTTGACATCGATGAGATAGGTTTATCAACGTGATAGCAAAATATGGATTCAACAATTCACAAAGTGTTTTCATCATTTTAAACAATCTGTTAAGTCATCTCAAAATTACCCTCTTTGTTAATATTGGATAGACATTATAACCACACTCGCAATAGGGAAGTTATTAGCTTAGCTAGGGATATTGTCACTACCACCTCATTCTACGCATAAATTACAGCCCTTAGATAAAAGTTTTATGGGTCCCTTTAAGGTATACTATAGCGAGGAAATAAGGAATTGGATACGTATTGATCAGCGTCCTGTTTCAGTTTTTGAAATAACTGAGTTATTATGAAAGACATTCCTAAAATTACAGACTACACAATTTGCTATCAACGGTTTTTAAGTGACAGGAATTTATCCCTCCAAGAAGCACATTTTTTGTGGTGCTGATTTTATTACTGAAAAAGCTGAAGCAAATAAAAGATGCAACAATTGTAAAGAAATGTTTACCAACAGCAATACATCTCAAGATGGAAGTTCCTTTCCTATGTACAGTCCAGTAACAGAAAATACTAAAAAAATTGCTAAATTTGCTTACCCGGAAAGTTCAAATAATAATCCCGAACCCGAATGCTTTAAAAATGTCGATAAACCTCCTACATTTTCCAAAAATATCAATACCCAATCTGGATGTTCCAAGAGGTGCCCTTCCCCTACTTCTTCCAGTCCGTCAAAATCACCCAGGCTTGCGTCGCGTTTTCAGATTTCTGTAGTCCCTTCCATAAAAAGGAAAGTAACTAATCGTGGGAAAAATTCTTCTGAATTATAACGCACAGCAGCGAGTTGGAAATACTTGTTGAAAAGATAAAAAATAGTAGTGAACAAGGAAAACGGAATGTGTTTGGCAAAACTTTGGTCAAGGGTAAATCGAAATCCCAATCAAAACTTCAAAAACGGAATAAGACTGTTGAATCGTCCGACTCTGAGAAAGAAAAAATATTTATTTCCGAAGATGAAGATAATGACACGGAAGAGTCTCGAGCTCGTCCTGAAAATAAAGATGCAACGTGCATCGGTTGTGGAGCAGTTTCCCCTGAAGACGCTAAGGGCGAGATATGGGTGTGCTGTGTGATGTGACATATTTGGAGACATGAGGCTTGTGCGGACAGAGAACGCGGCCAATATACTTGCGATTTTTGTAAATAAGTTTTTTATGTCATATTCTTTTAAGATTCATATAAATTTGCGACGACACTGAATTCATGCTCATCCAAATACGATGAGAGGAGTGCATTTTGAAATTTCTTCTAAATTCGATGATTCTACTGTATGTACGTTCATATTGAGATTATCCTGGGACCTCTCTGTGAAATCAGCGTGGAGAATATAAAAGTGTTAGCAGTAAATAAGTAAATCTTTTCGTTTTGCACACGTTTGACACTACTGATAATGTTGGATATCTCTACCTAGAGTCCGCTTGAATGCAAGAAGTTTCCCCAGAAATGCGGCTATAGTGTTTTCTGTTTTAATCAAATTCAATTCATCACCTTACAATTGTAACTTTACTTCACTAAATAATGGATACTGATCTTTGAAATAAGTAAGGTAATTTTTTAAGATAACTACGTTGACGTGCAGTTTTTCATTGCTGTCTTTAAGAAAGTTGAGTATTGAGTTAAACAGACTATAAAAACAATTCAGACAAACACCTTAAGAGAGCGAACTTTTGTGTGAAGCAGCAAAGAGATTAAAATCATTATAATTCTTTCTATATTGTTGGCTAAATAATCTGTCACTCAATGAATTGCTTCTAATCTTCTTCACTGCTTTATTAACGTCTTGTAGTGCCGTATACAGATCCTTCGCAACAAAATACTGACGACGAATAAAACAATCTGAAGCAATCCTTGTAGTTCCATCATTTAAGGGCATCATTAATAGCCGCTGAGAAAATATTATAAATAGGAATTTTTTCTCTTGAAAAAATATTCATAATAAATACAGATTTTTACTTTGTATTCAATTTTTATTCTTTCATGAATGATGTGTATGATAAGAGTGGTGATTCTTTAGTTGGTAGATATAACTCATCGAGTTCCATAATGATATTTCAACTTCTCATGCACTGTCATCAATTCTTTCTTACACAAAATTGTTGCTCAAAGGATTTTTCCTGATAACGTCTGATGCATTTCTATGATTAAGAACAGTTTTTAATACGTCTTTTACTGCTGGTAGGATTAATTCTGAATAAAATATTATGTAAAACTCTTAGTATCTTATCTAGAAAACGACGCAAAAAGATTTGATATAGTTGGCTGTTTCATATATTTCTTTTCGAAATATATCTTTGTCCTTTTTTATCGATACGCTTTTAAATCAAATGTTCTTCTAACCTAAATGGCTTTTTTAGAAAAAGCTTTTCGGCAAATTAAAAACACAGATTCATCTGTAGAAGAATATGTATAGCTATATTTCCATTACTCAATACTGTACTGTCGGCGTTTCTTCTTAGATTTAGACATGATAGGGGACAAATTTTGTCACGGTTTCGATAGATTTATCGATCAACTGTTCATCTTTGTATTATTTATTATGAGTTATGCATAACTCATACATATGGATTATTGGCAAAGCACTCGGCAAGTAATGAAACTAGTAGTTAGATCTCTACTTTTTGCAAATTTGAATCGTGCACGTATCGACTTGCATGCTTTCATATGTTTGCGACGTCGGTAATCTCGCTTTGTAGACAAGTCATTACAAGCTCTAATATATTTGTCTTAACATGCCAGTTACCTGAATCGCGTAATAGTTATCATTACTTACAAAGTTGCAAAAACTTGTCACGGATAAAACTAAAATGAATTATAATATTGAATTTTGTTTTTAAATACTTTTGCTGATTCAAAAAGATGAAGAATTTCGAATTAAGTATTAATAAATTTTTTAATAGGCAGTTGCCCAACTAGGCACACCAACGCCAAGTAATTCGCCCTGAACCCATTACCACCTCCTTGAATGGACGTTAATAAGGATGTTGGTGTAGTGATCCTGTACTAAAATAATAGACACCAAGCCCCTGTGTATTATATCAGTCTTTCTCATATGCTGTCGACTGCTTTACAAAAATACCAGTTTTATTTTTGCAAAACTGCAAACATATTTTATCCTACATTCTGATTGTTATGTTTAACAAGTCATTGGTATTTGGCAAATATCCCGAGTTTTGGAAAATATCTTATGTAACACTTCTTCATAAAAGTGGAGATAAGTCTGAAGTTACAAATTACAGATCAATATCCAAGATTTCGTTAGTTGCAAAATTGCTAAAAATGATGGTAAGTGATAAATTGATGCGTTGTTTTCAGGATTTGTGAAAGGAAAGTCAACTGTCACTAATTTACTGGTGTACGAATAGTCGTTCGGAAGCTCCTTTGGATTGAAATATCAAGTAGAGAGTATTTATACGGATTTTCAAACAGCCTTTGATAGAGTAATTGACGGCGTTCTGATTAGAAAGCTTAAAGCATTTGATATTTTTGGAAATTGAGTAGTTGAGAGACTATTTAAGCGATAGATTTCAGTTGGTGAAGATCAATAACGTCTTGTTAAGAGAAATACAAGTTACATCTGGTGTCCCCAAGGTTCTCATCTTTCACCTTTGTTCTTTAATCTGTATGTTAATGATATTAAGTTTTTTATAGTGCATTGCGACATGCTTTAATATGTGGGTGACGTGAAGTTCTTTAGAATTAACAGTTGAAGATTGAAAAATGTTACAATAAAACATAAAAAGTTGAACAACTTGGTGTAATATGAATAAAAATCAATGTTGTTAAATGTTCAGTAATGAAGCCTTATCGAAAAAAAATTGTATACGTTTTGATTATAAAATTAATAATGAAAAACTTAAAAGAGTAAATGTTATCAACGATTTAGGTGTTTTGTTTGACAGAGAGATATCTTTTAATGACCACGTAAATTACATCATGAAAAAGGCCTTAAAACTATGGGTTTTCCTAAAAGAATATTGCATGATTTTCACGATTTAACTTATTTTAAAACACTTTATTTCTCTTATGTTAGATCCACCTTAGAATATGCAAGCCAAATTTGGACTCCACCATGTGATATATATATATATATATATATATATATATATATATATATATATATATATATATATATAATTAAATGTGTGATAAATTGTGAATGTTAGTTGATCTGTATCTTCATGTACTACCATTGTTTGTAAAATGGATTTGATCCATAAATATAAAATTATTAAATTAATAATCCTATATTCCGTTATACAGTGTTGTTATATCTAAAACCTTGGATGGTATCTACGTCACAGAATAATTAAACACTCCTCTGTTGGTCTGGAAAATGAAAGTTGTTTGATCCGGACATGATGACATTTCTAGACGGATTTAGCACCTGAAAAAATGTGCACAATATGTTGGTCACCTACTGATTTAATTCAAGATAGTTTATAATCTTAAATTTTTTAATATTTTAGAACAATTTCTTTTCCTAATTCTTGCTTAAAGAACTATTTTTAAATTTTATTTTGTTTTCTTAAATATTATGTTCCTGTTTAAAATTAGCAGTAAGAAAAAGAATATCCTTTGATAACAAATCTGCCTGAAGTGACATCTTAACAAGAAAGAGAGGTCCTTAACGAGAAAAGTGTTCTTCAAGCTGTCAAGTGTGTTTCGAGTCCTGAACGGTTGCAATTTTATTATACGTTTATTGCGAAAATATTCAATTCAATCGAGTAATCTTTTAAACAAATATGAGATATAAATCATCCCTGCATAAACAAGAAAAATATTTTTTTGGCATCATTTTAATTGAACTGTATTTGTAAGAAATAATATGTCAAAATAATAAGTCAATTTATTGTTTCAATATACTTTTGGTGCAAAAAAAGCTTCCTCACCAATCGTATGGAAAATGATTTACAGTAAAATCGGTTGGAAATGTAGTATGATGTAATTTTTGACCTCCTGGTCAAAAATTCCTATGGGCTCGAAGATATTCTATGCCTGTTTTTGGTATATTGACGGACGAAACATGGGATGTTGGTTATAGGCGATGGTTCACCTCGTTCACCTGAAACCGATTTATTTGAAAAATACGCATTCTAGAGAAATAAATTTAATGCGAAAGTTGTAAATAACTAAACGGGCATATTATAGAGATCTTCGCGTTGACCTTGAGAGTGGACCTGGCCGTTGTTGTTTTTTAATGGTATCCATCTATTTTATTGAATGTATAGAAATTCTGGAAAATTCCGCATCGAATAGTATAAATAATTAGGGTAGTCAAATGTTATTTAAAAGTCATTTGAGGTCTAATCTGCTTTTTCGGTGAATCTAAACCAAATCATGGATGGCCTCAGGCCCATGAATACTTTTGGTCGTAAAATCAAGGTCTATATACTATATTTCCATCCAATTTCACCGGGAACCTTTTGGCATGAGGTTGATGTAAGTTCATTTTGTCTAGAAACTTTAGAAATGAAAAAATTTCTAGTATATGACATTTTTTTCAGTTTGATTGTCTGAAATTTTTTTGAAACTGGGTAATTTGTACACGAAAATATCTTTTTTTGCAAATAAATTTGCAGTTAATATTTTTTTGCGCTTTGTGATTTTATAAGCACTCTTTATTTATATCAAATCGAACGGCATAAGAGCTCAATCTAAAGTGACGTAAAAATTACTTTAATTGCTTCACGTCAGCAAACACTTAAGTGCACTATCCTGCCTCTAAAAGTTGGCTCATTCATAAATATGGTAGTAAAAATAGTATATGAGATATTTGTCGAGTCTATATTTAGTTCAATATGTACATGAAAAGTTAAAACCTTATCGGAATATTCCATATTAAGTATATGCTGTATTGGCTTTGATATTACAATTTACGATATCAGTTTAAAACATTTTACATTTCACATAAAGAGTGATGCTCTGAGGATAACATTTATTATTTGATTTTTATTTAATATGCATCACTTTTTCAGCTTATTAAGTTCCTATAAATTTGGTTTAAATTAGATATATTTTTTTATCGTATAAAGCATGCTTTTCCTTTTTTATTTCTTTGATTGTCAATTTAAGGTAATTTGAATCAGTAGTTAATATCCTCGTTTGTTCGAAATTAAACTCAGGTCTGGTGTCATTTTCATGTTTATGGAGGGCCGTTGATGCGTTTTTTGTGTATTTGTGTCCATTTAATCTGTTTTCTAAATATTGGATTGTTATTCCAATGTATTTTTTAGGGCAACTTAGACACAGATTGAGTACACTATATTTGATTTTTTTTATAAAGTACTCTACTTTTTAGTGAAGGAACAAACAACTTTAAACGGTTACAGATTTTATGACGAATTGTGATATTAAGTTTAGATAAAAAAAAATATTTAAATTTTTCCGATAGTACCTTTGTGTAGGGAATGGCAATGTATTTATTATTGTTTAGATTTACAAGCTAAACGGCTTCGCACTACCTCCAGGAAATATTGAATCATACCAGATACACCAAAATTATAGAGCTCTTTCCATATTATCGGGTCCTAGGTGACGTGGTCTGCTGTACTTCCTATAAAATTTCGGACGGTCCGCGCCGTTGCAAGGAGAACAGCTTTCTGAATCGGTTTATACAGATGCTCACTAAGAACCATTCCTTTGATGTTCTGCAGGATGTTCTTTAGTATCACTCCAGTTGTTGATAAAATTATGGGAATCGTGTGGACGCTGTTCATTGCCTATTGTCTTCGAATTTGCACCTCCAAATCTCTGTATTTGGCGATCTTTTCGTTGTATTTTCGCCTTAGGTTGTTCTTGTTGTTAGGTACAGCAATGTCAATTACTGTAGTTTGCCTAAAAATTTTATCTGTTAATATAATGTCTGGTCTATTATGACCAACAGTCTGCTTTGTTTCATTATAGCTTGAACTGGTTGTTCCCAAGAATAGGTTCCTGGTTGTATTTGTAGTAAGGCACTTTTCCTACCTGTAATAGATCTAACTTATCTGCTAACTCTTGGCGGCTGAGTCGTGTCTTTCCTTATACTCCGTTGCGGCAAACGCTTGGCATTCTCCAGGTATGTGCTGGACTGTCTCCAATGTTCGACAGCCATATCTACATTGGCCGTTTTCTATTGAGGGATCTCTGATGATGAATTTCCGATAGTTTCTTGTCGATGTAACCTGATCTTTGATAGCTAACAAAAAGCCCTCTATTTTCGGAGACATCTGTCTGGAAATCAACCAGTAACTCGACGCTAATTTGTCGACATTGTTCCAATTAACCTCATTTGGATGCCGTCCATGGAGCGGTTTCTGTAGCTAGGCTTGTAACTTCTCATGATTTGTTTGATGGTGAGAAGCAGTATCCTGTTCCCTCAGGTGTAGCGGCGTTGAATCGTCTGCTTCGTATATTGCTCGATATAGTGTGGAAGAGTCCACTAACCTGTGGAAATATGAACGTAAATTTATTATTTGTTAATCGATCTACTTACTGATATTCACCAATCCACTTTCTCCTTGATGTCTTGGAAGGATTGCACGTACAATAGCACTCCGAGGGCGGTGTTTGTGTGCTCTTGTTACGAATATTCTTTATAAAGTTGCAGGTTTTCGATGTCTATCCTGCTCCATTTTATAATTCCAAAAGAGTAGCTATGTGCAGAGCATGCGTATGTGTTGAGGGCCTTAAACAAATTTCTTCTATTTAAACTAGTTTGTAATACTCGCTTTACCCTCCTGACAAATTGGGTTGTTAATTCCGGCTTTATAGTACAATGGTCAATTCTTTTAGTCTGTTTCATACCTAGGTATTTGTATGTTCGTTCTGCTTCCTTTGTAGCTATAGTTTCGCCGGTCTGCGTCTGAAATGCTCCTGGTTGTATCTTTCCTTTAGCGATGTATAAAATACGGCACTTGTCAAGTCCATGATTGTTTTTATTTGTTTTTTTTATTACTATCTTTTGTTTTGTTGTATTGGAAAAATATTCGTTGTTTAAAAATTCTTATAATACTTTTCTCTGGAAAATAGTTGTTTTTCAATGTTTGCTTAACTTGTTCTAAAACTTCTGAGTAATACTTAGGAGAAGTAAGTGTACCAGCTCTGTCAGCCGGTCTTATTATTACCGTATTTTTTTTTTAATATTTGGACAGTTAGAATTAAAATTTGGATATCGTCCAGGTCATATATATTTTGGGTATCATTTAGTATTTATTTGTTTGTCTCTCATTAGTGTTTGATCCAGAAAATTTATAGTGTTGTCTTTTTTTTAGTTTTTGTTGTAAATTATGTTTTATGAAAATTATTAAAAGCTTAATTAAGTCATCGATTTTTTCAGACAGTCAGGCAGTTAAGCAATCATCAACAAGCCTTTTTAAAAAAGGATATCAAAATAAAGTTTGATAATCACAATTTCCTCAAGATATCCTATAACTAAGTGTACCACTGCAGAAGAAATGGGAGATCCTATGACACATTCATTTATTTGTTTATAAAACTTCTCGTTATACTGTAAGTAATTATTATCTAGTGTTATATTTATTTCCTCAATAAAATCACTTAGGTCTAGTGTGGTATGTTGTTTGAGATTTTTCCTTTTTGATGTTATAATTTCAGTAGTAGGAATCGTTTGACACTAGTTTGTGGTGTTCTGGTATTTACTGTGTCAATAAATTCTTTAAAAGGAAAAAACCTTTAATGAAATAATTATTTTGATGTATATACTCATTGAATGATAGAACATCACACTTAACGTCCTCAAAAATGTAATGTTTAGGCAAGCAACTTTGGAAACCATATTATAGGACCTTTCTTCCTTTAGGAAACTTTTAGGGGTAACTCTTACTTCAATTTCAACCAAACAGAATTATACCCGATTTAATAAATTTAATTTTCGATTGACGCAGTTACCTGATATTGAGTCACTACCTAGATAAAACGTTTCCTGGAAAGTGGACAGGTAGAAACGGGCCAATTGAATGCCCCTAAAAGTCATCCGATTTAACCTCTTTGGATTTATATCTTTGGGGCCGTTTTAAGACTATAGTTTATAGCATAAAGTCGAATTCTCTATATAAACTTGAAAATATAATTTCAAATGTTGTGCATGATATGTCTTATCAATATTTGCGGAACGTGCTGTCGTAGTTTTCAGAAAGCTCTGGACACTGTCACGTAGCTAAAGGAAAACAATTTGAACATGGGGATACTATATTTAAAATATTCTAAATTGGTTGGAGCCATTTTAGCAAAATACTGGCAAGGATTTAACTCTAAATTGTCCTGGTGTCTGGAAAAACACAATTTCCTCAACATTGGACCACCTGGTAGGACTGGGGATGGACATCCATAACTCTTTTACCCATAACTCCCATACCACCGTCATATTTTTATATATGACAAAAGCATTCAGTTAAGCGATCGATCCTCACTACCCTTTTGGAATGGGTTTTTTCGGGGAACCTACCAATTTTCATATCCAACTTTTAAACAATCTTTCTTACAGGGTGAGAGTTCGAGGCTCCCTCTCAAATTCTCTACCCCTAAACAACGGGCTTTCCCAGGGATCCTGAATTAGCCCGACTCACTTTTTTATAGCTATTGATAATATTAAAAGCTATATTTCTCCAACTGTACATCTGAGACTATTTGCAGATGACATTTTACTGGGCACACTCCATCGAATTAAATTTTGCCCCATCTAAATCCTCCCTCGACCACTTTTGCCGGAACAGGAGATGCACCGTCAACACTAAATTAACCATAAACTCCCAAATTATACCCAGATTAGTGTTTGATAAGAGCCTAAATTAGAACAACCGCATCCAATACATCAAATCGAAATGCATCAGGGATCTTAACATCATCCGCATGCTATCAAATGCCAAATGGGGATAAGACAGAACATCACTATTAAAAATCTACAAATCACTAGTTATATCTAATACAGATTATGGTAGTATAATATACGCCTTAGCCCCCTTCTCTTTCCTTAAGAAATTAAACCCCATACATAGTGGAGTTATAAGACTTTCCATAGGCGCATTCTACACCAATCCAACCACTAGTCTATACTGCGAAGCCGAAATTTCATCATGGAATATAGGGCTCAACTTACCTTTAATTAGGTTAGTTCCCTCTACGTCCGTCCTGCTATTTCATATTTTAAATCCTTTTTCAACCCCCCTAACATTCCCTTCTTCTCTAACAAATATCCTTTTTATTCATACAAACTTTGCTAAAACCAAAACCGATTATCAATAATTTTGCCTCCTACAGATGAAATTTATACTTACTTATTCCCACCCTGGAGCCATCCCCCTAGAAATGCAACCTTGAACTTACATTACTAAACAAAAAAGAAATTAAACCCATGATAAACCTATTAAAATACCATGAGATTAATATAACAGCCATAAAATTATATTTACTGAAGGCTCCGAAAAAATTCCGAAAAAGTATTCTCCCTTCACAAATCCACCTTCATTCTTACCGCGGAACTACTTGTCATTCTTAAAGCCATAGAATACTGCCTAACCACTAGCAATACAAACTGGTTAATAATTACAGACTCCCTCAACCTCATAGAATTATATTATCTGAATCACCTTCCAGCGTATGAGATCAACATGCTCATAAAATATTATTATATAAAGAACCAATTTTTTTCATTCCTTTGGGTTCCAAGCTACACTGGAATTCCGGGAAACACTAAAAACGGTAACCTTGCTTCAAATAACTAAAACACACCAAATATAATCAACAAAACATTTCATCCGCAAAACCTCAAACACTTCCTAAAGCACATATCCCGAAATCTCGTTCACCTTCAATTGGACCTGCAAGAACCAGACAATAAACTTCTAACAATCAAAACGAATTTCTTTACTGGTATTCCTCCCCCTTCCCTATCAAAACAATACTCAAAATTATTGACCAGACTCCGAATTGGACATACTAAACTGACCCACGAATACCTTCTAATTAAATTCTCTAATGTGATACTTGTCACATCCCCTAGTGGCTTAAGCACATAATTACCGCTTTCAAGAAATATGAACGACACCCTGTTCGACAGCATCACAACAACAAAATCGAAAACCTTCTCTCTTATCAAGACACTGACAATGTAATAACCTACATCAAAGATATCGGACTATACAATCCAATATAAGACAACAACTGTAATAATAAAGAAACATAGACATGGACGCTAAAAGACCCAGCAGTCGATACGTCTCTAATCCATAAAACTCACTCATTTGCTAAAGTACGCTAATCCTATCCCTACTTGTATTTCTATACAACCTACTAGAATATACAAGGATGCAAGCCTAGAAATAACAAGAAATATGACTAACCAATGATGACTTAACGATATAATCTTTTTTTCGTTACATTATAGTAAAGATGATTCATCGAATCAAAATAATATTTTTTTTTCAAGGGCGTACCAAAAAGTTCTCTTAGTCCTTTGTAACACTGCCCCCTCCTAATTCGAATTGTCCCGATCAGCTTCGATATCTACGTGGCATGGCTTCAACCCATGAACTACTTTCATTTTGGTCTTGAAACATTATAAACTGATTCTCTTCAGAACAGTATATGGTCCTTGCCATGCTAGCATCAACTTAGGTGATTTGTCTTTCTTTCTCCGAGGATTCCTTAACCATCTCTACCACCTTGCTGGAATTCTGTCGAGTTTGCTTTGATGTCATATGAATTGACTATTGTCTTGGCTTTATCAGAGATACTGCAGCAACTATATCAACACTTATGATAATAGGTTTACCATCGACTTTTCATTTTAGTTAAAGAAATGGTGCCAGATCATTGTCTTTTCTGGTCTGAGCTGTACTCCAGTCGGGCTCAATGTCAAAAGTGACTGTCTGAATAGAAAACCCTTCTCTTTGTTTTATTTTGCTGTATTGTTTGTATTCTCCCTTACATGGTTTGCTTGACAAGGCATATGTGTTATTATGCAGTCTTCCTGATCTACATTTGAAGTTAAAATTGTCGTGTTGCAGTTTTTCCGGGTTTTCTTCTATGCGGTTTCTGTATGGTGAACTAGACCTTAGTTGCACCTGACAGTCCCACCACATGTATCTAATTCGTCCACAAATGTCGCACTTTATCTGGTAAGGCATCACTTCTTGTGTTTAATTTCTTAAGGATTTCAGAAAACATTGTCTCTGTTGGAAAGGTTCGACGAATACATCGTTTTCTCTGTAGTAACGGCTTGACACTTTATAAACTGCTTCTACTTCTAAAGCCTTGTTCGTCGCTTAACTACAATGACTAAACTTACAAACGCAAAATACGTTGTGTTTCCTGATCTCTGGTTCCATCAAGGAAATACTGAATCGTTTCGGAATTCCTCTATAGCTCTTTGGTAAGTCAGATGAATAAGACGTCGGACATGTGTTTCATATTCCTGCAAACTCTTTACTTTTGATTCAATACTATATATCTCTTGGCGTACTTTTAAGTCTATATCGTCTACGTATTCTTTCATTTCTAGTCGCACATTTCCTAGGTCTTATCGCACTTCTCCTATGTCTTTTCGTAGTTCGCCTATCTCTTTCTTAAACTTGTGTGTATAATTTGATCGAATTTTTGCATATCTTGTAAAATGACCACCTCTTTTATCCATTTGCTAAGGTTATCCTCATCTATAATGCGACGTCCTTCTTCTATTTGGCGACGTTCTTCTTCTATTTGGCGACGTTCTTCTTCTAATTGTTTGTCTTTAGGACGACGTTCTTCTTCTTGCTGTTTCTCTCTTTGGCAACGTGCTTTTTCTGTTTTTCTTTTGGTGACGTTCTTCTTTTTTTTGGAGACGTTCTTCTTTTTGGCGACGTTCTTCTTTTTCGAATTTGTCTTTAAGGTGATGTTCTGCGTCTTGCAGTTTCTCTATTTGGCGACGTGCTTCTTCTTCCTGTTTTCCTTTCAGACAATGTTGTTCTTCTTTCTGGCGCCGATCTTTTTCTTTTTGTCTATCTTTAAGGAGACGTTTTCCTATAAGTTCCATAACATCAACATTGTTTTCAAATATTTGCTTCATTTCGTCTGTTTGCTACTTAGTATTTACCACAGAATCTTCTAGAATCTCGTTGAAAACACGGTTCTAAACTTCTTTCTTGTTGTTACATCTAACAGTGAAGTTAGTTTTTCGCTATCTTCTTAAGTTTCCAAATAGAATGTTCTAGAATTTTGTCAAAAAATCGGTTCTAGGCTCCTTTAATTATAGTAAATTCGATGATGAAATCCGTTTTGCGCTATCTCTTCTAGTTTTTAAGTAAAATGTTCTAGAACTTGGTTCTTGGTTCTTTCTTAATCACAAATCCGATGGTGAAGTCCGTTTTTCGCTATCTCTTTGAATTTCAAAATAGAACTTAATCAATATATAATCTTATTTTCTCACTTAATAACAATTCCAACAGTGAAATCTGTTTTTCTCTATCTCTTCTAATTTCTTATATAATTTTCTGGAAACCCGGTGATTACCCTCACTTCTGACGCCTATTGTTACTATCTTTAATTACTACTTTTTAACCCTTTCACTGTTCAAATACAGTTAACTAAATTACTATTTATATGCCTATAGAACCTACTAGAATATACGAGGATACAAGCCTACACTGTAAAAAACTAAACATTAATTTTAAAGTAAAGTGCTTGGAGCAAAATTTCATAAACCGTTTCTTGAACTCATTTAATGCTAATGCATTAATTTAATCATTTTTGCATTAAATCCAAAGTAATTATACCAATAATTCCAGTAACTTTATTGAAATTTAAAGTAACATTCAATTAAATTTAATGTACAAAGTTTCAATTTCAACGTACATGTAACTTATTCACAATTTAAGGTAGAAATCCATTAAATTTAATTAATGAATGTACCTTAAATTTAAGGTTTTTTAACAGTGTAGAAATAACAGGAACTTTAAAATATAATAAGGATGATTCGTTGCATCAAGATAATATCCTTATACAAGGGCATATTAAAAAGTTTTCCTAGACCTTCGTAACAATATGAATTAGCGGACACCTAGTAATTTATAAATATGATGTGTTCCAACATTGGCGTTGCAATAGCTGCACTATACCATAAAACGGACGCATATCATAGTGTATTTTAGTTACTAGAATAAAAGCCAATTTTTATATGTGCAACTAGGCTTAAATATCTTTTGTAAACGGGATATAAAGTTCAAACACGAACTGTAACAAACAGTTAATTCTCAAAAAAAAAAATGGCATATCTTACCTCAAATCCGTACTTTGATGCTTATATAAAGAGAAATAAAGTATAAAAATAAAGACAGAGAAAACTTGACTCAAAGTTTTTGATGTTTCTTAACTAAATTAGTAATATTATTTTTTCAACTATTTACACTGGAGGCTTTTACTTGGTAGAATCCATTAGACACTAATAATTCTGTATATCACTCCTGGATTATTTTTTCATAATGATTTAGCGACTAATGAAAGGTTACACGGGTTCTTGAAGGGTCATTTAAGTATGATTTCAAGTTGCAGTTAATCAAAATACTTAAAATAAGTAACTTACTGTCACTCATTTTTGTAAATGTAGAATCAGTAATATGTGACTTACTGCCTTTAGACTCTATAAAACCGTATCTACTATTTCTTTTTCACTGTTTATATTATTCGTATGTTTTATTTTGTCAGAGGTAAAACGACATAATGCAGAATAACAATTTTATTTTATTTTAATTTATTTTATTGAAATGGCACAATAATAAGTGTGTTACAGTTTTGTTATTTTATGAACAAAACTATAAATAATTTTAACAAAATACCAACAATCAAGCTAATACTCACCATAAATTAATCCCTTATTTCCATCAAGTAGTCTCTTTAACAAATACATATACAATAAAAGCTAAAAGTTTTTGTCACTGTCACATCGAAAACCGGTTTTGTAAAAAATAATCAAGTCTGCCTAAAAATGTATGAAACACTCCACTTTTGCCACTTTCATCAAGGGTGTAGTTAATCTTTTCTTTGTTTTTTGGTTCTCTGGAGATTTCTAAAAGCGTCAGTAGAGAGATTCTGGGCCAAGCCTTGGTTGTGAAAACTGGCATAAGCTCAGAAAGCAATATTTTGGCTGATTTTTCTAATTATACAGAACTACTTTTATCCCAGTGAACAGCTAAAACCGTAATTAGTGGCAACATTTGCCAGATTTTGGGGGATAAAGAAAGTTAAAACTGTATTCGTTTACCGTTAAGTAAAGTGTAGTGAAAGTTATCACCTCTAAGAAGTCAACACACCATATTTGTGACTTTTGATACTTGTTACACTCGTAAAGACAAATAGGTACACGCCACAAACAGATTTTATTAAACCGGGATCTTCCTTTTCTATTTAACAACTGGAATTCCATGCCGGAGCCTGGCATAAAACACTTCATTGCTCCCAAAGAAGTTATAGGTTATCCTGCTTGCTGAAAGTACTTAGATTCAGTGATAAAACCACACTTCAGGTATTAGAACTATATATAATAAACTGTGTTATTACCTAATTTATTGGATGCTTTCATCTTTCCCCTGTGATTGGGAACTAATAAGACTTTCTGTGTGCAATCACAGGACACTTTACATTTAATTTAATTTAAAATACCTTGTAAACCGGAGGTATATGTATACACTAGGTAATTTAAAACATTATTTCACCCATTAGAAGTCCAACACTTTTAATTTAGTTCCTAAATCGGCGTACTAGATAATTTATTAGTGCACGATACAGCTGTACATAAAAAGTAAGGTTACTCAATTCAGCTGAGTGAAAATTAAGGCCTGACCTAGATCTAACTGACTTTGCGTTTGGCGCGGATGACGTAATAATTTAATAGTATTATTCATTGTTCCTTTCCTTGTTTTTTTTTTGTAGTTATTATTTAGCAAATAGTCACATATTTCTTTAGTTTAAGTTTCATGTTTTCAATAACATCATCGCTTCTTCTTACGGGCCTAAAACAGGTGGTGCTTGGATTTCATATAAACCCCCTAATCTCCGGCATGCTAGCCTAGGCACTGCCTTAAAAAAAGGAGCGACCAACACCGAGAAAATAAGCACCTGTACCGAAGCATTTAATAAGAATTCATTTTCATTTTATTTTTTTTTCTCTCTTGAGGCATAGCAAGTTATACAATAGTTTTTATATCGAATCATAAAATCTTAGGTATCAACGATTCAAAAGAAACAAAAAATAAAATTACCATTAGCAGACATAAAATATCATAAAGTTTAGAAAAGCAGAACCTGCATATTTTTCAGTGGGTAAAAGCAATCCAGTTTGAAAACAATTTCCTTTTACTTTGATAAATTAATCAACTACTTTTACATTGAGGAAATGTTACCAGTTTGAAGTATTTGACTAATTTAAAAAATTAATATCCTAATGAAATAATATTCTAAATGATTAATTTTATTCTTGATATGTATAAAATCATCGAAAAAATCTGTCATTGCTTTTTACCTAAGCACGGCAGTGTGGTTCTTTGCTCATGGACTAACAACGTAACATCAATAAAACAAAAATATGTATCTGTGACATTATACGCACGGATGCACTTTAAACTTATTTTTTTATGTCTGTGTAGTTGAGTGCGCCATCAAAAAGGCGTAAATTTCGCGTTTTAAAAGCGAAATATAGCATCTTTGCGCTAAAAGTCTCTGAGAGCAAACAGAGCCCGCGAAAAGTAGGGCTTTCGACGATTTTGATGTATTCAAGAGCCCTCGAAGTGCCGCATCCGTCTCGTGGCGCTTTATTTTGGTTTCAAAGAGCTGGAAAATGTAAAACTGAATATATTTTTCATTATTTTTAAAGTATTTACGCCTGATGGCTATATAAATTTTTAACCGACTTAATTTACTGTTCACACATGACAAACATTGTATAATTAGAATATACTGAAACACGAGAAAATTAAGTACATTTTTGTAAGTTAATATGATCTGTATGTTTGTGGAAAATTCAAATTTGTATCAATGAATAATTATGAATATATATTTGTATTATTTATTTTTATATTGTTTTATATTAACAGCACTTGCAGTGACATCGATGTTTACAGCTTACCCCCTAAACACAAGCTTTAAAGTTAAAATTTCTAATAAAAATGTAAAATATTTTCTTTTTGTAAATTATTGTATGAATCAATCACTGATTTTATTTTTTCTTATAATTTTGTTTAATATTTTATTAAAGTTGTATGTTAGATTGTCTTATAAATGGATGTCATCTGTTAGACAATAAAACTTATTATTATTATGTCAGATTTCCAAGCCAAACGGTATGCACTCCCTCCAGGAAATTTTGACTCATACCGGGTTCACAAAGGTACCAAAAGTATGAAGCTCTGTGGGAACCCTATCCATGTTATCGGGTCCTAGGTGACTTTCGGACGGTTCGCGCGGTTGCAAGGAGAATTGCTTTCTGTATCGGCTTATACAGATGTTCACTAAGGCCCAGTCCCTTGATGTTCTGCAGGAGGTTCTTTGGTCTCACTTTAGTTGTTGACAGTATTATGGGAATCGTTTGGACGCTGTTCATTGCCCATTGTCTTCGGATTTGTATTTTGGCCTTAGGTTGTTGTTGTTAGGTACAGCCGTGTCGATTAGTGTAGTTTGCCTAGAAATTTTATCTATTAGTATAATATCTGGTCAATTATGAGCAACTGTCTGATCCGTCAGAACCGTTCGGTTATAATATAATTTGAACTGGCTGTTCTCAAGAATATGCTCCGGATTGTATTTATAATAAGGCACTTTTCCTACCTGTAATAGGTTTAACTTTTCTGCTAACTCTTGGTGCATTATCTTAGCGTCTGAGTCGTGTCTTTCCATCCTGCTCCATTTTACAATTCCAGAAAAGTAGCTCAGCGCAGAACAAGCATACGTGTTAAGCGCCTTAAGAAAATTTTTACTATTTAAATTAGTTCGTAATACCCGCCTTATCCTCCTGAAAAATTAGGTTGTCAATTCAGCTTTCATGGTGGGTCAATTCGTTTAGCCTGTTTTATACCTAGATATTTGTATGTTTGGTCTGCTTCCTTTGCAGCTATAGTTTCACCATTCTGTATTTCAAAAGCCCCTGGTTGTATCTTACCTTTAGGGATGTTCAAAATACAGCACTCCTCAAGTACCAATTGCATTCCGATATCCCCGTAGAACTCCTCTACAATTTTAAGCATTTGTTTTAACTAGTTTCTAGTAGCAGCCATTAGTTTAAAATCATCCATGTATAGAAGATGATTCACTCTTACTACCTCTTCGTTGTTGTTTCTAATAGTAAAGCTGTACCTGGTGGAGTTCAAAAGGCGCGATAGTAGGTTTATTGCAAGGCAGAACCACAAAAGGCTTCATATCGAATTGGTGTTAGTTTCGATGGTGTTGCTGGATGGCACTTGCAATTGAATCCTAGTTCTCCAGGTTGACATGAGGCGTTCTAAAAGGAAACAAAATTATTATCGACCCTATATATTGTCAATATAGTTTTGAGCCATTCATGTGGCACTAAGTCGAAGGCCTTCTTATAATCCACCTAGGGAGCAAGGAAGATTCTTCGGTTGGTACAGGCTTGGTTACATATGACAGAGTCAACGATCAGTTGTTCCTTACATCCCATTGCTCCCCTCGTGCATCCTTTTTGTACAGGGTGAGTCAACGATTGGATGAAGTAGGTTTGTGCCTTTTCGGTGAAATTAACAAAGAAACTATATTTATTGTTTGATACAGTTTATTTTTACGCAGATTTTAAAAATATTTAGGACTCTACAGGGTGAGCCAAAAAACTAGGACAGCATAAAGTTGTATTTTTTTTTAAATAGAATACCCTATATACGAATCATATTTTCAATTTAGCTTATAATTTTAAATCTTTTTTATTAAGGGTTTACTATAACAAAACTTTATAGTTTCTGAGATAATTAAGTTTAAAGAAAAAAAAAGTCACATTTTCAAGCATCAATTCAATCCTAAATAACGTTTTCAATTTTGTGACAAATATATTCAAATTTGGAATTTAGCAAGGCCAAAGACAAGTTAACATAATTTTTACCTAATATTTGCAATAAAAGCTACAGGGTGTTGAGCACATCGGCTCAAATTTGAACAAGTTTAAATAAATAAATATCTTTTTTTTTAAATGGTACACCCTGTATATTTTCATGTTATTTAATAGAGTAATAAAAACCCTAAAAGTTTTGTTCAATATATCCTATACTTATTTATAATAGTTTTTGAGATATTTCAGTTTTTCTTATTTTCCATACTTTTTTACAGAAATAGTCTTCATTATCATAGTAGCCATGGCAAAAACAATGTAAAAGAACATTTTTCTGTGTGTCAAATTTATAACCGCAATCGCTTCTTTTGGTTTTTATGTAGTGTAGTTTGGTTTTTTTTTTGCATTCATCTTATATTGTAAAATGAATTTTCCAAAGAATGAGTTAATAGATATGATTTATACAATAGGAGAGGCTCAAAAAAATTGCCTTCTTGCTCAAAGAATTTACAAAATGAAATATCCTGATCGACGCCAGCCTAATACCCATAGTTTTCAAAACTTAATGCAAAGATTTGATTCTTCTGGTACTGTTGATTATCCAAAACGTAAAGTGGTCAACAAACCAGTACCTAATGAAGAAAAAGAACTACAAGTATTGTTAAATGTTCAGGAAAATCCTTATATTGGTAGCCGTCAGTTAGCAGCATTATGTGAAACATCACAATCCACGGCTAATCGTACTACCAAGAAATATAGGTATCATCCATATCACATGGAATTACACCAAGAATTGCACGGACAGGATTTTGAAAGTCGTGTAAAATTTTGTCGTACAATAAATGCGGAGATTCAATTAAATCCAAATTTATTATGCAAGGTAATGTTTAGTGATGAAGCTACTTTTAGAAGTAACGGTGCCGTAAATAGACGCAACATGCATTATTATGCCACAGAAAACCCATTTTGGATTAGAGAGGTGCAACATCAAAACCACTGGTCATTAAATGTTTGGTGTGGTATTCATCATAATCGAATTATTGGACCCCACTTTTTTAATGAACCACTAAATGGCCATAGTTACCTGAACTTTCTACACGAAGAACTACCCCAACTGCTTCAAGGTCTCGATAGGGATGAGCTCGGCAGTATGTCGTTCCAGCACGATGGTGCGCCTCCGCATTACCATCGTGAAGTTCGTACGTTTTTGGACCAACGATATCCGCAAAAATCGATTGGACGTGGGGGTTTCATTGAGTGGCCACCAAGGTCTTGCGACATTACCCCATTAGATTTCTTCCTATGGGGTTATATTAAAAATAATGTGTATGTTAATCCACCAACAACAGTGGAAGATATGCGAAACAGGATTAGGGATACCTGTAGAACAATAACGCCACTAATTTTGTCCAGGGTCCGAGAAAATCTGCAAAAAAGACTAAATTTATGCATTGCACAAGAGGGTCGTTTATTCGAACACTTATTAAAAAGAAATAATTAATCTCAGTATTTAATAGGTAATTTTTTTGTTTCAATTTAGTATAAAAGTAAATATGTATTTGCCTTGTCGTTATTGTTGTGTTAATTTTTTCACATTATGTTTAATTAAACTATTGCCGTTGTAATATAACGAATAATGTATTTCGTCATATTTAACCACATTCTGTTTGTTTCTGTAGTTTATTTTTATTATTTTACATGGCTACTATGATAATGAAGACTATTTCTGTAAAAAAGTATGGAAAATAAGATAAACTGAAATATCTCAAAAACTATTATAAATAGGTATAGGATATATTGAACAAAACTTTTAGGGTTTTTATTACTCTATTAAATAACATGAAAATATACAGGGTGTACCATTTAAAAAAAAAGATATTTATTCATTTAAACTTGTTCAAATTTGAGCCGATGTGTTCAACACCCTGTAGCTTTTATTGCAAATATTAGGTAAAAATTATGTTAACTTGTCCTTGGCCTTGCTAAATTCCAAATTTGAATATATTTGTCACAAAATTGAAAACGTTATTTAGGATTGAATTGATGCTTGAAAATGTGACTTTTTTTCTTTAAACTTAATTATCTCAGAAACTATAAAGTTTTGTTATAGTAAACCCTTAATAAAAAAGATTTAGAATTATAAGCTAAATCGAAAATATGATTCGTATATAGGGTGTTCTATTTAAAAAAATACAACTTTATGCTGTCCTAGATTTTTGGCTCACCCTGTAGAGTCCTAAATATTTTTAAAATCTGCGTAAAAATAAACTGTATCAAACAATAAATATAGTTTCTTTGTTAATTTCACCGAAAAGGCACAAACCTACTTCATCCAATCGTTGACTCACCCTGTACAGTTGCAATCATGTTATTTAGCTCACAATGTGCATAGATGCGTTGGGTCAAGCAGGAGGTGATCACCTTATACAGTGTTGGTAGGCAAGTGATTGGCCTATACTTAGCTGAGTCATGTGTGTTGCGTAGGTCCTTTGGTAGGAGGTACGTAATACCTTGGGTCAAGAGCAATGGAATTTTTGCTGGATTAAGAAAAACATCATTAATAAGATTAGCCAGCTGACGGTGCTTACACCAGAACTTTTTGAGCCAGTAGTTCTGGATCCCGTCGAGATCTGGAGATTTCTAGTTATGAGATTCTTTGATTATTCTTGAAATTTCCTCGAAGGTAAATAGCTCAAACTGCATCTGGCTATAGTCTTGGCAGATTTGGTGTTCTTCATTGATCCAGCCAGCTGCGATGTTACAATTGGCTAGTGTGGAAAGTTGGTTTCCCCAGAAATCTTCTACCTGCTATCTGTTAGGATATCTATTATCTGCTATATTAGGTGGAGAGTTTAACTTACAGTAGAAAATCTTTTCTGATCGTTGGAAGAGCGCATTGTCGCGTTTTCGGTTATTGCTGGTCTTGTATCTCTTTAGCCGTCCTGCAATAACAGAGAGCTACTGTTTCAGCATATTAAGGCATTGCTGAGCAGTAACATTCACTGGAACTTATTGCGAATGATATCGGACACGATTCATGATTTCTTCAACTCGTCTTTGCAGTCTACTGAAGTTTTAATAGTTTCGTTTGAGCGATTCACCATGACATCTAGGAAAAGCAATTGATCAGTTACCTCTTTTTCCATGGTAAACTTAATTGTAGGTCGAATGTTATTTAGATGTTATTTAGATTGCCTTTCCATACGATGAAGGTATGATCGACATATCTTAACCAGATTTTCGGTTTTACGGTTGCCATTTCTATGGCATGAGTTTCGAACCATTCCATATATATTGGCGGCGATTGGAGACAGTGAAGAACCCATCGGAAGCCCGTCGTCCTGAGCGTAGAACCTGTGCTTTACTTGAAAGTAAGCACTACGCAGGCAACACTCCAAAAGATCCATCACCCCGTCCAGTGGTAACGTGGTTCGATCTAATAAAGTAGTATCATTTGAAAGTCTACTTTTGATTACGTCTAGTGATTCCCCTAATGGTACATCAGTATACAGACTTTCCACGTCAAAGCTTATTAGTCTGTCATCTGGCTCTAGATTGATGCTACTAATAGTGTTCACGAAATGTGTGGAATTTTTAACATATGTGTTCGTTTTACGTTCTAAAGGTTGTATGATTTTAAGAGAAACTTCGCCAGTGCATTTGTTGGGAATCCGCTAGAGCTGGTTATTGGCATCAATGGTATGTTCGTTTTATGAATTTTTGGAAGTCCGTAAAGATGTCGTGGCTTACTGAAGTGTGGTGTGAGCGCCGATCGTAGGTTGTCAGTTATCTTGGTATTTCCTTAGTGTTCTGTAGGTTTTTGACTCTATAGATTTAGTGGGGTCACGAGGTAATTGTCTATATTTTCCTTTTTCCAGGATATCTCCGATTTTTTGGTCGTATGTTACGATATCCGTTATCACCGTTGCATTTCCCTTGTCCGCTGGTAAAATCTTTATGGATTTATCCTTATGAAGTTCTTTTAAGGCTGATGCTTCTAGCTTGGAGGGATTTTGAACTGGATTTTTCTTGTCTTCCAAAGTTGATTTTATTTTCCACCTAAACTCGTCCGAATGGTTTTCGTCGACTTGTATAGATTCTACAGAGCTTATGATGTCTAGAACAGGCATGCTTTTGGTGTTACTGCGAAATTAAGCCCCTTGCTTAGTAGTTGTTCTTCTGCTGTTGAAAGTATTCTTGAAGATAAGTTTAGTAATGATTTTTCTTGAAGGTGTTTCAGATAGAGTCGGTTGTTGATGTGATTTTAGTTTTTCTAGTTTATTTCGGTGTTTTCTCGTCATATTTTCTTTCAACTTGTTGCATATGTTATCTATTTTATGGAAAATTGGCTCGTAATCATCTGATAAAGTTTCGGCTTTGATTCCTTCGTAGCGTTGTGTGGCTTTATCCAGAAGAAGGGCTTTTCGCCATCGGTGATAATTTATTTGTGTTCTTAGTAGTGCTTTACTAGCGTTGTCTAGAATGCGGGGGGCTCTGTTACTTGGTATTGGTGATTTCAATCTGAAACCAATAAGAATGACGTTGCTGTCTCATGCTTGTAGCAAAAATGAAGAGTGGGCTTCCTCCTTGGCAAGTTTTATCCTAATTTTCTCGTAGGCTTTGGTTTTGTCGCTTATACCGGTTGCTCCTCATTATTATCAATGCATTTTTTACAAATTTTTAGACAACCGGTTGTCTCAAATTTTTTAATAATTTCCGAAATTCTAAATTTTCAAGGAACAGGATGATTTCCGCACGTAAATGCAAATCTGCCGGTTATTTACCAGAATAGTACGACTTAATAATCTGCTCTTTTTCTTCCGTGGAATAAATTACCATTGTAACAAAAAAATTTGGCTCGAAACACGGCACTTATGCTTCGACGGCCTGAATGAAAGCAAATAACTTGGAATCCTCTTGTTGTGCTAGGGTGTGGCGTATGCTGCCGCCCGTCGTCACCGCGTCAGCATTGTATTACCCCTCACCCTAGGGCCAAACTGGTAATTTACACGTATGTCGATGCTTACGACTGTTTCATTCTGATTTGATGAATAATATAGTATTTTCTTTATCTTACTTAAGAAACGTCCAGGTTCCGGTTTGGATTTTCCAGACCTATATATATATATATATATATATATATATATATATATATATATATATATATATATATATATATATATATATATATATATATATATATATCGAAAGGATTAGATAAAATATTTAATACAATATAGATATTTAAAATACAAAACACAATAAAGGCTATACTACCAAAATATTGAATAATGAATACATAAAATATAAAAGGTGATATTAAAATACCTTGCAAATGAAATAAATTTTACATTGGGGGAAAATCCAGGCCATTAAATTTCGGAGTAAATGAACATAAAAATTACATTAAAAAAGATAATTTCCAAAATGAAATATCTGTCAACATGCTTTTAATAATAATCATAGTATCCGCTGTAATGATTTTAGTATAAAAGGTTTTACATTCTTATAAAGTGTGATAAAATTATGTTGACCTTATTTTACTAAGTTTGGTTAGGACAAAACGTAAAAATTTTTCTGACCTTAATTTATACATTGGTACTGTCAAAAAATACCTTTCTCTTAAAATAAACAAAATCGTAATCAAAAAAGTTCAGTAACTGATTCACCTGTTTAACAAAATTTTAATTTTATTCAATATTAGCATGAAATAAAAAGTTGCATTGATAACAAAATAATGAGCTAAGCAAACATTTTGGTTAGGGCTACTGAGCTTAATATGGTCGCCAAACTCACCAGATATGAACAAAAAAATAATCCTCCGTGCTTTTACAAAAATCAGGAATTGCAGCTGTAAAAGTCCGCAAACCCGGATCACTTAATTGACAGCACACCGAATTATCAAACAGTTTGCAGCAACGCGAATGCATACAATCTAGTTAGATGGTTCAGTGTGCTGTTAATTATTTTACTACTGGAATTTATAATTTTTGTAAACTCACGGAAGAATTATTTCTTAGTTTTATCCGTGTTTTTAGGATATCTCAGACATGTTCTATAACGTTTATATCAGGTCGGTCCGCCGATCATTTTAAGCAAGTTATATTTACATCATTACAAAAATTGCGTACTGCCAATGGGCGATATCAAGGCACCAATTATCCGATGGAATCACGCTCAATAGAGTTGGGATATAATGCCACTCGCATACAACCTGAGGAGTTCAAGCACTCTCTCATTATACAATCTCAAAATGTAACACTACCTCCTTGAAATAGAGCTCGCCAGAAAAGTGTACGACGTGAATCTGTCACCATCTAAGAACATGATCTTACGTCAATTTTAACCATGTGCCATTATTTACTCTGTTTATTGAAGCAGTCGAACTTGGAAATATGTAGAAACCTGTAATTCAATAGATTTTTGATGACATTAGGTTGTTTATCGTGATATGTGTCCTTGCTCAAGATGCGCAAATTCTAAATTTGAAGTATTTCCAGATATTTTTAGATTTCTTCGGGCAATTATTGATATTTGACGATCTTGAGCAGGCGTCGATTTGCAGTTTTCTCCACATCCTGCAGATGTTTTATATCTTTTGTTTTCTGAAACTTTCTAATAATCCTTGCTAACATTGCTATGACTTACAACTATGATTTCCGCTGTGCAAACCCTGCTACTATAAATTTATTATACAAGTTCTGTTGAAACAAGTTATAACGTCTCTGGGCATTTTGACATGACGTAAATATAACTGAAACAACTTCAAATTTAACTAATCGCATTACAACAATATCTTAACTACGATAAAATTGGTAATTTTATTTCAACCAATTTTTTAATCAGGTTTGGTTCCAAATTTTTTAACAACTAAGAAAAAAAACTAAAAATAACCTACGTAGCCTAACAATATGCACTAATTTTAGACTCAGGTATATATATATATATATATATATATATATATATATATATATATATATATATATATATATATATATATATATATATATATATGAAGTAAAATGCGTATAATGAATGCAAACTTCGCTCCATCATACCCTTTCCATGTTAGAGGGTGCACAGTTTGAATCAATTGCTAAAAAACACACATTTCATCCTGTTCCACCACCACCGAGATGGTGGCTAACCGGTACCACCACACCGAGAAGAAAGTTAAAGAACTTACCCTCTCCGCTACAGTGATACGGCAGAGGTACATGTTTCGTCTCTCACTAGACTCATCAGGGTATCGACATGCACCTGTCTGTGCAAAGGACAGATCGGAAGGAAGCATGCATCACTGAACGCGGCTTCGCCGACCTCCCGCAGAATGGCGTATATATGTTTATGCGGCTTTCACGGATTCCTCGATTCCTCCGTGTGAGATGCAACAGCAGTGGTTATATCCACATTATGCTGTTGTAGTGCTGAAATCACATTCAGCAAACGTACAACTATATGCAACTCCGTGTGTGAAGGAAGTAAAATGCGTACAGTGAATGCAAACTTCGCTCCATCATATCCTTTCCATGTTAGAGGGCGCACAGTTTGAATAAATTGCTAAAAAACACACAATTCATCCTGTTCCACCACCACCGAGATGGTGGCCTACCTGTACAGGGTGAGTCAACGATTGGATGAAGTAGGTTTGTGCCTTTTCGGTGAAATTAACAAAGAAACTATATTTATTGTTTGATACAGTTTATTTTTACGCAGATTTTAAAAATATTTAGGACTCTACAGGGTGAGCCAAAAAACTAGGACAGCATAAAGTTGTATTTTTTTAAATAGAACACCCTATATACGAATCGTATTTCCGATTTAGCTTATAATTTTAAATCTTTTTTATTAAGGGTTTACTATAACAAAACTTTATAGTTTCTGAGATAATTAAGTTTAAAGAAAAAAAGTCACATTTTCAAGCATCAATTCAATCCTAAATAATGTTTTCAATTTTGTGACAAATATATTCAAATTTGGAATTTAGCAAGGCCAAGGACAAGTTAACATAATTTTTTCCTAATATTTGCAATAAAAGCTACAGGGTGTTGAACACATCAGCTCAAATTTGAACAAGTTTAAATGAATAAATATATTTTTTTTTTAAATGGTACACCCTGTATATTTTCATGTTATTTAATAGAGTAATAAAAACCCTAAAAGTTTTGTTCAATATATCCTATACCTATTTATAATAGTTTTTGAGATATTTCAGTTTTTCTTATTTTCCATACTTTTTTACAGAAATAGTCTTCATTATCATTGTAGCCATGTAAAATAATAAAAAGAACCTACAGAAACAAACAGAATGTGGTTAAATATGATGAAATACATTATTCGTTATATTACAACGGCAATAGTTTAATTAAACATAATGTGAAAAAATTAACACAACAATAATGACAAGGCAAATACCTATTTACTTTTATACTAAATTGAAACAAAAAAATTACCTATTAAATACTGAGATTAATTATTTCTTTTTAATAAGTGTTCGAATAAACGACCCTCTTGTAGAATGCACAAATTTAGTCTTTTTTGCAGATTTTCTCGGACCCTGGACAAAATTAGTGGCGTTATTGTTCAACAGGTATCCCTAATCCTGTTTCGCATATCTTCCACTGTTGTTGGTGGATTAACATACACCTTATTTTTAATATAAGCCCATAGGAAGAAATCTAATGGGGTGATGTCGCAAGACCTTGGTGGCCACTCAATGAAACCCCCACGTCAAATCCATTTTTGCGGATATCGTTGGTCCAAAAACGCACGAACTTCACGATGGTAATGCGGAGGCGCACCATCGTGCTGGAACCACATACTGTCGAGCTCATCCCTATCGAGACCTTGAAGCAGTTGGGGTAGTTCTTCTTGTAGAAAGTTCAGGTAACTATGGCCATTTAGTGGTTCATTAAAAAAGTGGGGTCCAATAATTCGATTATGATGAATACCACACCAAACATTTAATAACCATTGGTTTTGATGTTGCACCTCTCTAATCCAAAATGGGTTTTCTGTGGCATAATAATTCATGTTGCGTCTATTTACGGCACCGTTACTTCTAAAAATAGCTTCATCACTAAACATTACTTTGCATAAAAAATTTGGATTTAATTGAATCTCCGCATTTATTGTACGACAAAAGTTTACACGACTCTCAAAATCCTGTCCATGCAATTCTTGGTGTAATTCCATGTGATATGGATGATACCTATATTTCTTGGTGGTACGATTAGCGGTGGATTGTGATGTTTCACATAATGCTGCTAACTGACGGCTACCAATATAAGGATTTTCCTGAACATTTAACAATACTTGTAGTTATTTTTCTTCATTAGTTACTGGTTTGTTGACTACTTTACGTTTTGGATAATCAACAGTACCAGAAGAATCAAATCTTTGCATTAAGTTTTGAAAAGTATGGGTATTAGGCTGGCGTCGATCAGGATACTTCATTTTGTAAATTCTTTGAGCAAGAAGGCAATTTTTTTGAGCCTCTCCTATTGTATAAATCATATCTGTTAACTCATTCTTTGGAAAATTCATTTTACAATATAAGATGAATGCAAAAAAAACCAAACTACACTACATAAAAACCAAAAGAAGCGATTGCGGTTATAAATTTGACACACAGAAAAATGTTCTTTTACATTGTTTTTGCCATGGCTACTATGATAATGAAGACTATTTCTGTAAAAAAGTATGGAAAATAAGAAAAACTGAAATATCTCAAAAACTATTATAAATAGGTATAGGATATATTGAACAAAACTTTTAGGGTTTTTATTACTCTATTAAATAACTTGAAAATATACAGGGTGTACCATTTAAAAAAAAAGATATTTATTCATTTAAACTTGTTCAAATTTGAGCCGATGTGTTCAACACCCTGTAGCTTTTATTGCAAATATTAGGTAAAAATTATGTTAACTTGTCCTTGGACTTGCTAAATTCCAAGTTTGATTATATTTGTCACAAAATTGAAGACGTTATTTAGGATTGAATTGATGCTTGAAAATGTGACTTTTTTTCTTTAAACTTAATTATCTCAGAAACTATAAAGTTTTGTTATAGTAAACCCTTAATAAAAAAGATTTAAAATTATAAGCTAAATCGAAAATATGATTCGTATATAGGGTGTTCTATTTAAAAAAATACAACTTTATGCTGTCCTAGTTTTTTGGCTCACCCTGTAAAGTCCTAAATATTTTTAAAATCTGCGTAAAAATAAACTGTATCAAACAATAAATATAGTTTCTTTGTTAATTTCACCGAAAAGGCACAAACCTACTTCATCCAATCGTTGACTCACCCTGTACCACCACACCGAGAAGAAAGTTAAAGAACTTTCCCTCTCCGCTACAATGATACGGCAGAGGTACATGTTTCGTCTCTCACTAGACTCATCAGGGTACCGACATGCACCTGTCTGTGCAAAGGACAGATCGGAAGGAAGCATGCATCACTGAATGCGGCTTCGCCGACCTCCCGCCGGATGGCGTATATATGTTTATGTGGCTTTCACGGATTCCTCCGTGTGAGATGCAATGGCAGTGGTTATATCCACATTATGCGGTTGTAGTGCTGAAATCACATTCAGCAAACGTACAACTATATGCAACTCCATGTGTGAATGAAGTAAAATGTATATAAAACGTCGTGATATTTAACAAAAAATAAATGCAATGGAAGTCCAAGAGATATCTACTATTTCGCAATAAAATGTATACAGAGGTAGCCATTTAATTTATACAAGGAAATAACAAAAACGAAAGTTTTATGGGTCAAAGGGGGCTATACAACAATAATCATGATTTTGACTCTAAGAGTTAAAGTCAACGTAATTTGAATACTAAAAGAGTTTTTTTTTTAAATAGAAACCCCAACCCTTGAGTCCAGAAATCAAAAAAGACAAAAATTTTCAAATAAAATTAGCGAATATAACATTGACAATAAAGGGCAATCCTCTTCTTCTTATTAGTCTTATTGTTAGTGTGCTGTATAACTTCATTGCTTCCTACTTTCAGCATTATCCAGAAACAATTACAAGGATGTTATAGAGAGTAGTGTTTCCTTAAAGTGCTTGATTAGCGTGAGCTCCCCTGTCTCTCATATTTTCGAAACATTCTACAACCGATGTTGGAAGATATTTCCATTTTCCCAAATACACAACTGCTCGCGGTATGCTCTCCCAAGCATTTCAGATCCTCCGAATCATGATTCCTCTACTTGCTGGTTGCTCTTCATAGACAATATTTTACCAGTAAACTCACAAATATAAATCAGAAGAAGTCCAATTCGGAAATCCTGCAGGCCATTTTATAAGTCTGCATGATCCTACCTATCGACTATTATAAAGTCTATTCAAGTAAACATGATCGAATTCATAATTCTAAACTGAAGCTAAATGTTATTGAAACTATATACAAATCAACATCTTAGAGTAAAATCGACAGTTAACATGTCAAAAAAGTTCTCACAGTTTACATTTTATCTTTCCTCCAAAAATTAAAGAGAGCTACCCCCTGAATTTACAGCAGTAATAACTTCAACTTTAATCGCATGCATTTTTTTCTACAAATATTTTCCTTACTTTTAGAAATTGGCGATAGTCACTAGGGAAAAGTTCGGGTGAATAAAGTGAGTGTTATTGTTAATTTTTCTCTGTGTTTTTCTTTGATTACTTCCCGCAATTCTACTATAAGTTGAGCGTAATAGAATCCGTCTTTGTATGCTCTTTCTTAAAATAATCAACTAAAATGACCTTTCGGACATTTAAAAAAAAAAATCGATGCTATAACCTTTGAACTTTGACCCAATTTAAAGGAACTTTAAAATAATTATACGAGTTCCCTTTAGGTAACAACCGAGGTACAAATATTTCACGAATCTTTTTTATATCTAAGTGTTTTGTTAAATATTATAAATAATATGGTACGACGTATTTCTCTAACTCGTCAATCATCATCAGACGTACATTTTGTAGAAAAAGATCATGTACTCGATCAATGCTTTCTGAACTTATAACAATTGCCTGATATTCATTTGCATGTTCTGATTAGCATGAAGTTCTATCACACCTAAATTTTTAGCACCACCGTTTGATAATGTCATAAAGAACATCACAGTCATCTTAGGTATTTCTCAAGTCCCAGTAAATTTGAGTTGAAGTTATACTTTTTTTTCTAAAAGTATTTTATCAGTCCTCTTTGCCTGATACATCTATTTTGATATATACACACTACACTCATCAAATTACGAGTTTTACGAATGTTTTTCATCTGTAAATAATAAATATAATTTTGTAAACATTATTAGAGCTAGGTTGGTGGCGGAGTATAAGGATCAGGAAAAAATATATATAAACAGTTTATTTCTTTAAATATAACACTGGTTTTCTCTCTATATGCGTTTCGACCACCTAGTGATCTCGTGAGTGAAGCTGTATCGAACCGAGAGCAACATGTCGGCAGGATATTAGAAGCGCCAACTTTTCGATGTCAGACAGAAAAACATCGCCAATCAAACGACATCCATACATTCACCGGAACAGTGCGAAACTTAAAAATTAAGATTTCAATAAGAAATAAATAAATCCATTTTCTGCCGTGTATAAATGGTTGCCTATATGTATTCTCATTTCAATCAGATAAACAAAATTACATATACAGTGTATTTCCTGCAGATATAACTCTGGTTCTCTCTCCATACCCGTTTCGACCACCTAATGGTCGCGTGAGTGGAGCTGTATCGAACCGGGAATATCATTCGAAGGAAACAATTGTGTATATAAAATATAAATTCCGAGACATGTCGGCAGAATATTAAATTTGCCGACTTTTCGATATCAGATTGAAAAATATCGCTAGTCGAAGAATATTTATACATTCACGGGAACAATGCGAAACTTTAAAATTAAGATTTCAGTAAGAAATAAAAAAAAATGTATTTTCGGTCGTGTTTAAATGGTTGCCTACAAGTATTTTCCTTTCAAGCAGATAAAGAAAAGAATATATACTAACAGCTTATCTCCTGCAAATGTAACTCTGCTTCTCTCTTAATACGTCGTCATAATCGTAAGGGGCCAGTTCGAAAATATTCATTATGACATAGTTCAAAGAGGACTTGACCATATTACAGAATGGTGTCAATTGATGAAACTGGTATTAACCTCGCTAAAACTATCATTCTTTACAAGGACAAGAAAGTTCAACCTGAGAGCCATCAAAGTATATGGAAATATAATTGTCTGATGGCCTGTTGGAACTTCGCAAGAAAAAATTCAGGTACTGACCTAAATGTCTTGTAGTGGATATACACTGCAATAGTAAGATTAATCATCACATATGGAGAAGTGGTTTAGAGGAAAAAACGAGTCCAGTTTAAATGGATGATGATCTTTTGAAAGTTCCAAGACTAGGATTCGCAAGCAGAAATGGAGCAATAATAGAGTGTCCAACGGCAGCTATACGATTAATTCGAAACCCCACACTTCTACAAATATTAGTATAGTGGAGAACATAACTCATAGAATGTTGAAGTATAGAGTCATCTCTCATCTAAAAATCAAATCAAATTATCAAATCTGCGACGTGACCGTAGTGAATGGGAGAAATATATAATTGAACAACTTAACATAAGCTCAAATAAATGGTATACAGTGTTTCAAGCGGGGACAAGCTAAAGTAAAAAGAAATTAAATAGTAGACAAACTAGCAATAAAAGAGGCTTAAATGCTGGAGAACTATAACCAAAAAAAGGAGTGTATTAGCCTAAATAAAAATGAATTTAAGATTGTAACAGTAATCCTAACATGGCCATGCAATCTGACGGGACACTTTAAGAAACTAGGACTAGCAGACTATCCACATTCTTTCTTTGAATAGAAGAGGAAATCTACCCAATCTTAAGGTGTCACACGTTCGGAATTTTCTAAGAGAAATATAATTGAAGGATCCTCCACGACTAAGCAGCAGCAATAGGTGTTTCAGATCACAGTGCACACTTCTCTATCTTCACATACATGCACGAGCTACGCTGCCATTTGATGATTTAATAAGCTATATTTAATTTCCAGTTTATACCATATATCTTACCATTCTCTAAATAGGAGATGTATGATAATTTAATAAGCTATATTCAATTTCTCGTTTATACTGTATATCTTACCATATTCTAAATAGGAAATGTATATTTATATGTTTGCAAAATCTCAAGAACTACTCAATTAATCATCATTAAATTTTAAAAGCAGTTTCACTGTGTATGTATGTAGGTTTTAACATATTTTTTATAAGTGCAGATTTTTGCGATAGCACTGTATAATACAAATTATAAGAAAAACAAAATTGACCAATTAGAAATTTCTATTTCTATGGCATTTAGATCCAGTTTAAAACTCATACCTTTTTAGTGAATCTAAGTGTAAAAGTTTCTGGCTTTTGCCAAAGATAATTTGTGAGGTGATTTATTAATAAATTTATAAAGATCATTTATAGCGAGTGTTTTAGCTTGATAATCTTTAAATTAGCATTTTAAAAATTCAAGCGATTTCCATATTAATGTTGATATTTAGTTTACATAATTTTTTCCTAATTTATTTAATATTACGTTATTAAAGATTATTTTGATCACTTTTATAATATCTAGCAGAGTTTAAATTTCGTCGAATTTATCATCAGAAGTCCTTTTTAACTTCATATCAGCAAAATAATATTTTATCAATACAAGGTGGGATGTTATTGAATGGGTATATATATATATATATATATATATATATATATATATATATATATATATATATATATATATATATATATACTTTATTTTCTTGGGATAAGGTTTAAGTTAAAGTATTATATTGTTTTCACGTTTTGTTTTCATTTAAAATATTTTGAGAAAATATTTGTCTAAGTCTAAAATTTAAAACGAATTATGAATATAATATAAATATAACAATGCCACACATATTTATAATAATATTTTCAGAAATAACTGTATAAAATTTAAAATTAATTATAGTCATTAACATTCATTTAAAAGGATAATCATAAACTCAATCATTAATTATTTAAAGGTTCTTTTTAACAAATTTAACGCGCCTTGAGATCTCGTCAAAACTATACCTAATATCAACGAACGATATATAGCATTACCTTATACAGCAGATCTTTCAGAAAAATTTAAACGCATCTTTAAAAGTACAATATTGTTTCATACCACAAGAGTTACAACCAACTTAACTCAATCTTTTCCAAATTGAAAAGCAGAACACCAAGTATGAAGACTTCCAATATTGTATATTCCGTTCAGTTGGCAGACTACCCGAAAAAATATATGGAAATGGCAAGCCAATTATTAAAAAAATCGACTAAATGGGCATAAATATACCAAAAAGGCTACTACAGCATTGACAAAACATGAAAAGAATGAAAACTAATTTAAGTTCGAAGATACCAAAATAGTTGATAGGAACAAAAACTATCAGAAATTAATAATAAAGGAAATGACAGCTGTTAAAAAGGAAACACATATTGTAAATGACAGAATTGACATAAACAATCTTAGTCAAATCTACAACAATATAATTGAGACGCAATATATTCTCTTAATAATGTCAAAAATTTGCTAAAAAGCAAAAACAATTTCCTTTAATTTTTGATTCATCATGTCCCCGAATGTAAAATGCAAGTCCTTGGTAGTTTGTTGATATTAGAAATGGTTTTGTCGAGATCTCAAGATGCGTAAAATTTGCTAAGGAGAACCTTTTAAATAATTAATGTTTCAGTTTATGGTTATTGTTTTAAATGTATATTAATGATTATAATAAATTTTAAATTTTAGACAGTAATTTCTGAGAATAATATTTTTAATATGCGTGTCATTGTCAGTAACGAGCCTATTGTTACTAATTCCTATTTTATTTCTACCCAATAAAGTTAGATTCATGTGAAGAACGTTGTTTTTAAATCTTGCGTTCTTTATTGATTGTAAAGTTCAGGGGGTTCCAGTTTAAATTTAGAAAAGTAGGGTTAGAGAACAATATTGTGTGTGCAAATTAAAAGTCAGAAAGAACAATAAACAATTTAATGACAATAAGTGTTGAAAGTTATTACATACAAAAAAAATCAAAATAACATACTAAACGGTTGGTACGCTCGACTTGGAAATTATAACACAATACGTGTTGCCAAGATTAAAAGTTGAAATTTCTTAATGAGTTTTGAAAAACAAATAATCCTTTTTGTACCCATCCTGTAATATATCAAAAAAGTAAATTACTTGACCTTCTATAATCTCTTAAAATTAAGAAAATATTTAGAAATTAACGATCATGATATTGACAAGATACTGTGAGGAAATTGAAATAGCAATACAAGAGAAGAAGTTTGGTCAAACAGTAGCTGAATACAAAAAGAAATTGTACATTTTAATAGATAGAGACTGTTACTTTAAGACAATATAGATAAAGGAATTTTAAAATAATTTGTTTTCTGCAACGACACGATAAGATTAGATAAGAATAGTCGACTTCCTTCAACTTGGAACAGACCAGCAGGTGAAGTCAAAATTCTACAGATAGGCTTCAAATAAGCAAGAGGTAGAAGATAAGGATTAAAACTCATCTCTAGTTCTCTTGATGAAGTAGGTTGGAACTCGAGTATCCTTTTTCCATATTGTTTTGACCCCAATGTGCTTCGTAACAAATAAACATACAATCAGTTCACGAATCTTAGACGTCACAATGGTCAGTACCCTTTAGATACATTTTACCCTGGTGGTAGTGCTAAAAAACATAAAACTCTTAACACAACGTTAGGTTGCCAAACGCTTTGGAAACAGGTAGTTTTAATAAAGAAAATAGGTAACTCAGACCAGCAATAGGTTCTTAAAATAATTTGCATGGACTCGTGGCCATCATGGATTAAAAAAAATTACATACTAAATGTACTTATATACTTAAACAAAAACAAAAAATAATTTGTATGTCAGTGAAGATAATCTGCTAAATCTTGAAAAAAAAATTAAGAGAACAAATAAACGTATCTCGTTCTTTCATAAGGTAGTGTCGCCGAAGAGAGCCCGGCTCCTAGGATGGCCCACTTTTAAAAAAATACAGTTAAAATTATTCAAAACATTTAAAATTTCGCGGGTTTAAGCGACTATTACCATAGACAAAAGTGCAAGTGCGATTTGTCCCCGACGCGCCGCCGTTTTGAAGACAGATGACAGTTGGCTTCATATGTCAAGATGATACACGTTTTATTACCTCCAATGAATAAACTTTTTTGAAAATTAGCAAATTTAAAGCAAATCTTTGTTGTAACCTGTGAAACTTCACATTTAATCTATTTATCATCGAATTATAGGTGAGTGTTGTTATTTTATTTCCTTTTTTTTTGTATTTTTACGAGATTGTACTAAACATGGGTATAGGTTCCTATCATGGGCCACTATATGTTTCCCAAACATAGCCCGGGCCTTTCAAGGATTATTAAAATAATAGTTTACCGAACATTTAATCATACTTTACCCTCTTTTTAGTTCCTTTTCTAATTAAAAAAAAACTTTGAACATGATATATCCGTATAATTTACAAAAATATGAATTTTTAGCTCATTTTCGGTTTGGCAACTATTGAAATTACGTTTTCATACTAACAGAGTTAATGAATGTATTTTTATCGTAGATTTATATGGAGTCTCCAACTAAAAAACGACGTGGGGAATCGACAGAAACACAGTTAAAATCTGCCCTTCAAGCAGTAAATAGCTGCCAAATGTCACAGCGAAAAGCTGCTGAAATATATGGCATACCACGGCGAATATTAAGAAACCACATAGAATCTGGTTCTACGAAAAAGATAACTGGTCGTATTCCCATTCTTAGTAAATCACAAGAAAAGGATTTATGTAAAAGAATAGTTAGACTGTCTCAGGTAGGAATGCCATTAACTCCCAAAATGATTCGTAAGCAGGCTTACGAATTCTGTAAAGCGAATAATGTACCGAATCCTTTTAATGATATTGCTGGGAAAAAATGGCTTAAAAATTTTGTCAAACGCAATCCAAAAATATCGCTGCGAAGGGCTTAGTTGTTAAATCCCGCAAGAGCACACAAGCTCAGCAAGCCAATTGTTGCAAAAAATTTTAAAGCCATTAAAGACATCTACGATGAGTTAGATATTTCCAACCATCCGGAACGCCTTTATAACATAGATGAAAAGGGCTGTCGGCTAACACTACACCACCAACAGAAAGTTTTTTCAGCAAAAGGGACCAAAAGAGTATACTTAGTCGGTCAAGAACACGCAGAAAATGTCACGATAGCTATGTGTGTAAGTGCAACCGGAAACACTGTGCCTCCAATGATCTTGTTTAAAGGCAAAAGGTTGAGACCAGAATTTTGTGACAATTTGCCACCTGGTAGTTTTGTGAAAATGGCCCCAAAGGGCAGTATGACGACCGAGGTTTTTGTTGTTTTCATACACCACCTGGGACAGAATAAATCTCCAGGAAAATACTTACTAATATTTGATGGAGCCTCTTCACATTTAGACGCAAGAATGGTTGACGCTGCTGATGCCCATGATATTGTACTCTATTGCTTACCTTCCAATACAACACATGAACTACAACCACTTGACAAAGCTGTTAATAAGTCGTACGAACATTTTTGGAACAAGGAAGTTTTGTTGTATGCATATCAGCATCCAGAACGTAAACTGACTAAAGCGCGTTTTACGACAATTTTTACAAAAGTTTGGTCTAAGTGCATGACCAAAGAAAATATAATTAGTGGGTTTAGAGCTATCGGCCTCTTCCCGTACGATCCCAGTGCAATTCCTGAAGAAGCGTATGCACCTTCAGTACTTACGCTATTGCCCGATCCACAGCTTTCAAGTGTCTCAAGAATGCTTGATTCAGTTTCTCATTTCAATCCCGGAAGTTCTATTCCCTACCCAAGCTGCGACAATGATTCTGATGAAAATTTTTCGAATCACGAAGACGAGAGAAATTTATTACCATCAATTTTAATTCACGATGATGTCAATTTCGTTGAATTTAATCCAGAATCTCCAACTCTTGTCCAAAAATTAGTTGATTACAGTTCCTCTTCTGAAGATTTTAACATGGACGACATGGAAAATCAAGAACAGGTTCAGAGGCTACCTCTTTTGGAGAAAAATAATAGAAGTACAGAGTTTTGTTCACCTGTTCCTACTACCTCTGGCGTTAATATGCAACCTTTGATGCCGCGTTTAGGTTCTAGTACGCCTGAATTATCTGAAAATGATGATTTTGATACTTGTCTTAAGAAAATTAAGTATACTTCAAAGAGTTTTAATATTTATACTTCATCTTCTGAATCAGATGAAGAAAATTTACATCCGGACCGCAGACAACTTCCATCCCTCTCTGAGCATAATAAGATTCATTCTGATGATTCAGAAGTTAATTTGCCTCTATCAAAACTGAAAGAAAATGCTGAAAAGTCATCATTCCACAAACAAATCCCGACTCCTAACTTTGCTACCATTAAATATCCACCGAGAAGAAAAGCGGTGAATTCTATAGGCCAAAAAAAATTATCAAAGATTTATTTAATACTGTTAAAGAAAAAACGGCGAAGAATACTTTAAGAACAACCAAACAAACAAAACCTAGCAGACGACCAAGTTATATGAAGACTAGTAAAAATTTGCAACTTACAAGAAACTAAAGACAAAAAGAAAAACAACCTGGTGACTCTAATAAAAGTAAAAAAGAACTAAACAAGAAAAAAGGTACTGAACTCAAAAAGTAACGAAAGAAACACGACAGAATGAAGATAAGAAGCTAACAACAACAAGTAAGAAGGAACCTAAAACACTTAAAAAACATGGTTGGTATTGCCATGGGTGCAAAGGGGACAGACTTGCTGATATGCGCCAATGCAATGAGTGCCAAAAATGGTATCACGAAGACCGTGTGGGTTTAACCAAAGAGGATGAGGAGCAATTCATATGTCCAGAGTGTAATTAGAAATTTCATTAAGCCAATAAGTAAATTCACTTTTTAGATTATTTTTCCTTTTAGATTTCTATTTGTTTTTTATTAAATAAGATTATTTTTTTGTTAGGAGTATAAGTACACTCAATTAAAGACAGGAGAATAAGTTGTTTATGTTTAAATTAAGTACTTATGTATATTATAATATATCTCAGAGTAGGTGTAAATTTTCAATATTCCTAAGATAGCCCACCTACGAATGTCATAAAAAAAATATTGGAAAAATAGAACTGAATTATTTTTATTTTTGATAAGTTACTTTCATAGTTGATCTCCGAGTTAATGTTTATTTCATTTAAAAGTTTATTTTTATTTTATAATTGATTCTAATTTTGATAGATTTAAGATATGCCAAATTTAAATATCTGGTTGTTTTTTTTTAACTTTTATGAATAATGCTGATTTAAGGATGTTTTTTGATTTCGATATTTTATGATAAAAGTGTTTAAGTGTCGATTATGCATATATTTCCATTAATATTTTTCGGGCCATCTTGAGCCCCAGATGGCCCAATACCGAGTTTTTAAAAAGTGTTTTTTTTTCTGGCAAAATAATATTTTTTTTTTCACAAATAAATATATTAAAACTTCCATTATGGTTTTTCTTTATTCAACTTATCTGCAAGATTTTACAAGGTTTTGAAATTAAGTGGTCCTTCATAGGCGCCTGTACCTTAGTCAGCGAGGTAAGACCTCGAGTTTATGATCCCGGTCTAATACCACAGGAAGAAACCTTAAAAAAAAAAAAACGTTTGATATTTTCAATTTAACACAACAAATCAAACGAATAAAAAAAGTGACGAAACTAAATAAGTTATAATAAAATAGTTACCTTTTGTCTTTTCACTAATACACTCTTTTGAAAACAAAATCCTGACCAAAACAAAAAAAAATGGATCAATAAACGATGTTTACTTGCGATCGATAAAAACGCGCGCACTATATCAGTTGATCATACAGAACGAAAGGAGTATTTTTATAGATTTACAAGGATGTTAGAAAGAAAAGAGTGACGGAATTACAAAAATTCCGTAACAATATATGGAAATATATCCAAAGTACTTCGGCATAATAGTTACAAACAAACATAAAATGAAACAGAATCAAAATTAATAAATAAATAAATAAAAGTAAACAAATAATATTATTAAATACACAAAACTTTAGAAATACATACATGTTAAGCTTAGCAATAAGCGAAAATAACAATATTATGTGAAATTGAAATTTTGGCAATTGGCGCCAAATTAATACCTGACAAAATGTGATTCACATAAAAGGTTTGAGAATACTTTTTTTGTAATTACTTTCTCACCGTAACTTGTATGTATCTCGTGTTAATACGAATTTGTTTTATTTAGTAATAATTTAGCGCCAACTTCAAAAATATCAATTTCATATAAAAATTTATATTATAATTTTTCGCTTTTAAGCACATTTTTAGAAGCCGGTTCAATTTTTTATAAAAATTTTATTTTTCGATTTTCAGTTTTGAACTTGAATGATTTTCATTAATTATTTGAACTAAATACTAAGCGATATGTGTGGTGTCCACACAATATTTTCAAGGCCGCAAAAAAGCACCCATTTTATTTAAAATTGTAAATCACACTAAATTGAACAGCAAAAAATTCTTTGATTCTAAGAATACGAGATTTTAATGATATTGTACCAAACACATATCTAGCCCATAGTAAATCCATTATTTTGAATTTTAAGCAATTAATTTTTGATTCGTAGTCGAGATCCCCCTCCCCACCCCCATTACTGATATTGAAAGCACTTGAACCATGTAAATTATTTAGTCTGACATATTTTATCCTGTATTTTTAGATTGAAGAAATTACTTTAAGATCAGTAATATACGCTGAAACACTCCCCTCCCCCAATATCAATTTTGGACCGAATCGGATAAATGTAATAATTTGGTACCTCATATTATATCTGCCATATTAATTGTAAAAAATAAACTTCAGATTTGTGATCTACCACTCCGAAAACCCCTTAATACCAATTTTTATAAAATATAAATATCGTAAAATTTTTAACGCACCATACCAATATGGTATATTGTTGTAAACGAGATCGCCCCGTGTCGAAGCAATCGGTTCGTCACAATCTAATTTTAGACCCTAAAAGAGGTGTTTCGTCCTAGCTACCGATGGTGGACTCATCAGTGGGTCCGTCGGAGCTTTCCCCAGACACCTTTGGTACACTTTCTACATCTGTATACTCATATTTAAACCTTTCTGCGTCGGAACCTATAAACCATGAGTGTGCCGCCATCTGCGACAATATATACCCCACATTGAATTTAAAAAAACAATAATTTAAAACCCTCAATCTAATCTTAATTTACACCCTCGAAAACCTCTTATCAATTTTGGACATAATCCAGAAATGCAAAATTTTTAAACTGCCAGATTGATTTTTCTAAAAATAAATTTAAATTCGTTATTCATATCCTCAGAAACTCTCGAGGATCAATTTTGAGCAAAATCGATAGATGTCATATTGCATCTGCCATACTGAAGGTTTTTTTTAAATAATTTTAGAGTCGTAATATACTCTCCCATGCAAATTTTGGAGGAAATCGACTAAATCTAATTTTTTGTCCGCCATATTATAAGCGCTATCTTGGATTTTACTGAAACAATTTCGGCCAAAAGGATATGGCATCACCCAACAACATCCTGAACTTAAACAAAAAAGCCTGCCATGACAGGCGAGACGTTAAACAGCGTTTAATGTAACAACTGAAGTAAAAATCTATACACAAAAAATTAAAGAATTGTATTATTGAATGGTTTAAGAATATATATATATATATATATATATATATATATATATATATATATATATATATATATATATATATATATATATATATATATATATATATATATATATATATATATATATACAGGGTGATTCAAAAATCGATCACGAAACTTAAGGGGGTGATTCTACTTGACAAAATAAGGGTAGAGCTTCATATAATTTTTTATCAAAATGTCATTCGTTTTCGAGTTACAAGCCTTCCAAGTTCAAGTTTTTATTTTTTGTTTTTTGAATTACTCGCTTACAGGAAAACCGATTTGACTAATATTTGAAAGATAGGCTAAGTCTTCTGCGCTTCATCATTTTAGTAACAATTCACATTGATTGTTTGCCGCTAGAGGGCACTTTACCTACATTGAAAATTGTTTTTTTGTCATAATTTTTTAGTGTTGACAGCTACAGTAGTTTTTGGCATAATTTCTGAAAGACTGATGCCAGGGCTTTAAAAAAGGTGCTCTTTATTTACATCGCTAAACCCAACGGTTTAGACGTAAATCACCCTTAAAAATTAAGTGGTAAATTTACTTTTCTCATTTCATTACCACCAGCTACCAGGTAAATAGCTATCAAAGTATACTAGAGCTGTCAGTTTAACATCAAATAAATTCGCTTTTTGAACTATTTAATTTATAATCTTAAAATAACTAATAATGGCTAATCACCAATATTCAAATATCGAATATTGTGATATCCATTTTTGTTATGGAAAAGCAAATGGTAATGCAGAGTTGGCAAGAAGATATTATATGGAGAGTTATCCGGAAAGAAATATCCCTCATGCTCAAACATTTTCCAGTGTGCACAGGAGGCTTGCGGAATGTGGTTCCTTTAAAAGTTATAATGGAAATAGGGGAAGACCTAGAACTGCTAGAAACGTGCAACAAGAAGAAAGAGTGCTTGAAATTATTGAAGATAATCCAGGTATTAGTACTAGAAAAATTGGGAATGAAGTGCGGCTCTGTCAGGCTAGTTCATGGAGGATACTAAGAGAAGAACAACTCTACCCGTTTCACTCAAAAAAGGTGCAGGCTCTTTATGACGATGATCGGCCGAGACGGTTGGAAATGTGCAATCAGATCCTAGCTAAGTATGAACACGATAATCGATTAATTGGCGTCATATTATTCACTGACGAAGCTGGTTTCACTCGTGATGGCATAACAAATCTACACAACATCCACACATATGCTTACGAGAACCCAAACAATGTGGTAGAAACGAAACATCAGCGTAGATTTTCACTAAATGTGTGGGCAGGGATAATAAGAGATTACCTTATTGGTCCTCATTTCTTAGACGACCCATTAACTGGTGACGTATACTTAGATTTTATCCAAAATCGTCTCCCATTGTATCTGGAAGATGTGCCATTGGAAGTAAGGGCCAACATGTGGATCCTCCAAGACGGAGCTCCGCCCCACTTTAGTATACGTGTCCGACAGTATTTGAATGCAACGTATCCTGAGCGATGGATAGGACGAAGTGGACCATTGGCATGGGCAGCGAGGTCACCAGACCTTAATCCTATGGATTTTTTCTTTTGGGGTCATTTGAAACAATTGGTGTACAATATTCCAGTAATCAACGTCGAGGATCTTCGCTTCAGGATAATCGAAAAGTGCCAAATTATTAAAGAAACACCAGAAATTTTTCATCGAGTTAGGCGACATTTTTTGAAGAGTGTTAGGAAATGTATTGAAGAAAATGGGGGACATTTTGAGAATCTTTTTTAGTTTGTTTAGTACTGTTTCATTAATTTTTATCAATTAAATGTATATCGCAATAATCCATAATATGAATATTTACTGATTAGCCATTATTAGTTATTTTAAGATTATAAATTAAATAGTTTAAAAAGCGAATTTATTTGATGTTAAACTGACAGCTCTAGTATACTTTGATAGCTATTTACCTGGTAGCTGGTGGTAATGAAATGAGAAAAGTAAATTTACCACTTAATTTTTAAGGGTGATTTACGTCTAAACCGTTGGGTTTAGCGATGTAAATAAAGAGCACCTTTTTTAAAGGTCTGGCATCAGTCTTTCAGAAATTATGCCAAAAACTACTGTAGCTGTCAACACTAAAAAATTATGACAAAAAAACAATTTTCAATGTAGATAAAGTGCCCTCTAGCGGCAAACAATCAATGTGAATTGTTACTAAAATGATGAAGCGCAGAAGACTTAGCCTATCTTTCAAATATTAGTCAAATCGGTTTTCCTGTAAGCGAGTAATTCAAAAAACAAAAAATAAAAACTTGAACTTGGACGGCTTGTAACTCGAAAACGAATGACATTTTGAAAAAAAATTATATGAAGCTCTACCCTTATTTTGTCAAGTAGAATCACCCCCTTAAGTTTCGTGATCGATTTTTGAATCACCCTGTATATATAAACAACATTAAACAATAAACTACAACAAAAACAAAAATTTAAATAATAAATTGTGTTTACGCTGGTAAACATGACGTATCTAATTCGTAATCAAAGTCAATGAAGCTATTTTCGCTCAAATTAATTATAATTGGTTCCTCTATCTCACCGATCAGGATCGAGTTTCCACATTTTCTTTTATTCTTTTATTATATGGATTTGTACCAATTTTCTGCAGTAATTTTATTCAAACAAATCTTTTAAAAGTTCAGTTAAATTACTAATTTTGTAAGTTGTGTTATTTCTAGCAACTCTACCTCTTACTTGAGAGATATATTTCCATCTCCAGCGGACATTTTCCGGACGATCTATAAGAACAAATTTCTTATCTGGTTTTTCCCAGCAAAAATTAAATTTTCTGAGCAATTTCCAGAGCTCAGTTCTTTAAATTTCAGGTAAATCCCGATCTTCATTGATTTTAGTTATAATTTTGTCGACGATTGGGACCTGTTTCTCATAATAAAATGTATGTACAACTCCTTTTATTGCAGTTTATATCTCTTCATCCAACTTGGGAGTACTAATAATTCCAATTGTTTTTTTCTCCTTCAGTATTCGGTACATAGTAGACTTTCTAACTCCTGTCATGTCGAAACACTTCTCAACAGAGCCTTTAACATTATTATCTAGATATTGGTATCTTAAGGCATCATAAACATTCATCATAATAAGTTTTTCGTTAAGCAAAAACTGCCCTGGTTTAACGATTTTGGAATAAATATAGAGGTGGAAACCATATCTTTTGGGTATTTCACTGATCTCAAATAATATATAAAAACAAGCACAAACAAGATAAATCACTAAGAACACACTGTGTGTACTGTGCTCACTGACAGAAATTAAATTGAACCATCAGAAATTTTATTATTGAAGTAAATTTATAAAAGCTTATAATATTTAAATATAATTAGATTTACGGCAATCTTCAGTGACCTTCAACATTGGAGCATGTACGTCAGAGGTTTCGGTAACAGTTTTATTACTCTCTTTAGTTCTTGAATAGAGTATAGAAATGTGTATGCTTGCGATCGCCCCTCCTCTTCCCAAGAACCTTGAGTTCAGGAAAATAGAACCGTTTCAGCTTTTTATATTTGGAATGTGTATGTGTATGTTACTGGCACTCCCCCCCCCCCCGCTTGCGTCCTAACCTCATGTCGGCAAATTATTTTTCCTCGTGATCACCCTCCCCCTCTCCAAGAGCTTCAAATTCAGAAAAATAGACACGACCCTGCCTTTTACACTAGAAATGGGAATGTTGCTGGTGCCTCTCTCCCCCCCCCCCGTCGACAACTTGCTTTCGCTTGCCATAGTGTACTCTTGTGGTATTACCGCCCCCCCCCCCCAAGGAGAGAGGCTGGATCCGCTCCTGATTCGCAGGAGTGTATAATATTGCAGATGTTTCATTTCTTCTAAGAAAGTTATGCAGTAAAAAATAAGTCATATTAACTCTTAATGCCTTGTTAGGATCTAGCAATATTGGTATTCTAAAAATTCTGAATTTTGAAGCCAATATTCCGAAGACATTTTGTACACTACATCCGAGCTTGATAGTCGTTAGTTAAAAATTTGTTTCGGCGTGTTAGGCGGATGATTGCCTGGGTATGGTTTCATAATACTAGTATCAACAGAAAATGCTCCATCCGCTGCAAATACATACGGCAAATTTTTGTCTGAACCTGGAAGGAGAGATAGTGTTGTTCATTGAACAGATTTTTTGCCATAATAAAGAATTTCTAAACCCACCACCATCGTGGATTTGTCTTTGGCTTCCAGTGTCAGCGAAAATGAACCTATAATGACTGTCAACTAATTTCAAAAGAACAATACTGAATGAATTTTGGTAGTTATAATATTCTGATGCAAATTCAACAGGACATTTTAAAACTACATATTTACCGTCGATTGCTCCAATACAGTGTTGAGATTTTGTTCTAAATCCTTTCTCTAGTTCCGATCACTACTCGGCAGTAAACGGAATTTGAAATAAACATAAAAAGGGGCTTTTAAAATTAAGTAAAGGATAATAAATTACTTATTTGCACTTCAGGCGAATAGTTCACAAGCTATTATTGACGAAGAAGACTAGTCGCTCTAACCAACGAACAGTTCGATCAACCACAATAATGTCTTCGACAAGCTATAAATTCTGAGTCCATCGTGGAGGAAGCTAGCAGACAGGTGAAATATACTTTCTGTACACTAAATAGTTTACTAAAAACCCAAAGAAAGAAAGAAGATGAATGTGACTTGTATGGCATATTAATTGCGAAAAAATTACGAGCACTTCATGAAAATTAACCTACCATATTCATGTATGAAATAGACAGTATGTTTGTGAATTGTTATGAATTGTACTTCTTCAACCTTATGTCATCATATTCCATAATAACCGGTTTGTTCTCATTCCCCTTACTCTGAACATTTGCAAGCTGAAATACGAGATCCACAACGGCCCTATGCATCATATTCGAAACCTCCTTCATCGTTTACAACTGTACTGAATAAAATTATTTCGGCTCAAACCACCTATCCTGCAACTTTACATATTCCAGATACAGATCATAACCCACTTAACCAGCAATTCACAATAGGTTACAGTTTTGTCTGATCAAATAATAGTACTTCCGGCTAGAGATATACTCGAAAAAGCTTGTTATACTACCTTTGAAAATGATCGCGATGAATAATGTTTTTTTGTTTACTATACAATGTGATAAAAATACTGTAAATTTAATTTCTTTGTAAAATTGCGCGTTTCGATATTCTAATTTAGAGGACTTTGGCTTTTCGTAATATTTTTCATCATACTGTACATTGTTCCCTTTTGATTTAAACTAATTACATTTTCAATTGATAATTACCCACTAAGTATTCAAAGTATTTGTTAATTTTCATTGTAAGTGTATAATAAAAACCCTACTTTTACATCGTCTTTTAATACTTCGTTAATTGTATCACATTTTTCTTATATTATTTTTTAATTAGTTTTTACTTTTTTGGGTTTCGGTCATATTATTACTTTATAAAAAAAATTAACTCGTTTTTTTTTTCTGACGTTTCGGTTTATTTTATTGATTAAACCATCTTCAGAAAATTACTAATGTTAACAGGTGGTTCACTTGAATAACTTACATTTAACTATTTTATTAATTTAATACAATATAATTAAACACTTCTTATTTAATATAAATATAAATATAGAAAACTATTATTTTTTGAATGCATTTTTTTTTCACATCTGGTTTGTTTTGCTTTTGACAGAGTATTATGGACAAAGACGACTATAACGCAAAAATGTATAACCTGCTAAATGACACCTCCACCTATAAAAAAGAAAACCACAATCCAACTAGTAGGGTACAATCTAAGGTCAATAGACTTGTAAATGATTGGTTTAAACGAAACCTAATAACAAAAGAATTAAAGACTAAGCTTAATTGTAATAATGGCCATGCTCCCTACATATATGGCCTTCCAAAGTTACATAAACCAGGCACCCCACTTCTTCCTATTGTTAGTAATATACAGTCACCCACATACAATTTATCAAAATATTTATCGGATATTATCAGTAAACTTCTAGGTAAAAATGATTATTATGTCAAAAACTCATGGGAATTTTGCGACTATATTAAAAATAAAACTATCCCTCAAGGTCACATATTAGTATCTTTTGATGTAGTATCCCTATACACTAATATCCCCATTAACTTAGCTATTCAAAGCATAGAAAATTATTGGGAAAAAATAAAAAACTTCACACCATTAACAAAAAATGATTTTATTGAAGCTACCAAATTATGTTTAACGCAAACCTTTTTTCGGTTTCAAGATTCTTTCTTTTCACAAATCTACGGTGTTGCCATGGGTTCACCAATATCTGCAACAATAGCAAACCTTGTCATGGAACTTCTAGAAGAAAGTGTAATTAAACAACTAAATTACAAACCTTTTTTCGTTAAAAGATACGTTGACGACTGTATATTACGCATACCGGAAGACAAAGTTCAGTACACCCTCAATAAATTTAATAGTTATAATAAAATACAATTTACATTAGAAAAAGAAAATAATAAAGCCATTAATTTCCTCGACATTACTATTCAATATGATCACAATGGTAAAATAAAAACAAACTAGTACACAAAACCGGTATGGTCAGGGAGATACCTAAATTACAATTCTGTAGCACCCATAAAATACAAAAAGAGTGTGGTCACAACACTAACCGATAGAGCTATCAAATTTTCCCATCCACAATTTAGACCGCAAAATTTAAAAAAAGTTAAAGACACTTTAGCGAAAAACAATTACCCAAAGAAGTATGTTGAACCCATAATAAAAAGCCGAGTAGATAAACTATATAACAACAATCAACCAAAAAAAGCAATGTTCCTCCAACCCAAAAATACATATCATTGCCGTATATACCAGAAATTACTAATCCCATTAGAAAAGTGCTAAAACCATAAGATATCCAAATAGCTGAAAAACCTTCGAATAATTTCAAAAACCTTTACACAAAACTTAAACCTGATATCCCTAAAGACGAACAAACAAATGTCATTTACAAGATCAATTGCTTAGATTGCAACCAAACATATGTCGGTCAAATCAAGCAGTATTTAAAAAATAGAATACAAAATCACAAATACAGCATTAGACTTCACAATAACGATAATAAAACCGCCTTAGCCAAACATGCAATTGATAACATGCACAACATCGATTTTAACAACGTAGAGATTTTAGACAAAGAAATTAATTACAAAAAAAGAACAATTAAATAAATGATCCATATTAAAAGAACACCCGGTACAATGAATTTCAGAACGGACACAAATGATCTGAGTAATGTATATACGAATCTAATAGGGCAATAAAATTGCAGATGGTCCAGAAACTTTCAAATCCTTTGGTAGTACTCTGTCAAAAGGAAAACAAACCAGATGTGAAAAAAAAATGCATTTATAAAGAGTACTCTGTCAAAAGCAAAACAAACCAGATGTGAAAAAAAAAATGCATTCAAAAAATAATAGTTTTCTATATTTATATTTATATTAAATAAGAAGTGTTTAATTATATTGTATTAAATTAATAAAATAGTTAAATGTAAGTTATTCAACTGAACCACCTGTTAACATTAGTAATTCTCTAAAGATGGTTTAGTCAATAAAATAAACCGAAACGTCAGAAAAAAACATGTGTTAATTTTTTTTTATAAAGTAATAATATGACCGAAACCCAAAAAAGTAAAAACTAATTAATAACTACACGGTCAACAAATAGAAACAAAATTATTTTTTAAATCAGTTGACCGGAAACTTTAAATAAGAAGTGTAGACTTTTGTAGCTGTCGCCAGTTGCCAAAAACCACAGTGTGATGGCAAGTCGTACTTTGGGTTATATTGCCTGCCTTAGTTAAGTATCTTGCTTGACGATAGGAGCAATTTTGTTCAACAAATATTGAAAATCGGAGGACATACGCACAAAGGTTTCAAATGTTTATCCATAGTTTGTCTGCGAGTAAAAGTAATATTGTAATAAAATAAAAATAAAATATGATAATTACTAATTACCTCAATTTATATTTACCATTTTAGTGCCGTTTTTTGTACTTCCATTGTCCTGTCCCGGTGTATTATCATCATCCACCATCTTTCTCTTTTCCAAGACTTTCTCTTTCTTCTATTTATATGATATTCACGTAAGATATTATAATACTAATAAGCGCACGATGCAGCGAACGCAGTCAGTTCAATCACATTCATCTTGCAGTAAACTAAGCAGGCAACTGAATAAATTGAGAGTTTGGATAGCTAGCACTCTTGCAGCATCCGCTCGCTACGAATCGTGCGAGAGCCTCTACGGGGCGCACTCGCATGAGTGTAGTTCCGCCATAAAATGGACCTTTGCGGCCTTTGTTGCAGATTCTGAATATTTTCTCAATAATACGGCAGATATAAATTATATTTTTGCAGGGCTGAATTAAACCACCACGGCCGTGATTTTTACAATTCGGGACATAACAATCAAACAAATTTTATTATTAAATAAAAAAAAGTAACTCGATTAGGTGTGTAGAATTTGCACCGATTGCGAATACTACCTGTCGAACGCTTTACTGACTTAGCTTCTTGCATCTTCCCTACCCAAAAGGCCTGAGCCGTTATAAATTCCACATCCAGAACACAACATCAACCTCACCGGGATTACGGCGTACGTACACACTTGCAGCTAAATCGCCAAAGAAGCAGTCGATGCACAAACGTCTCTGCCGCGTTAGGTCGCTCACCTGGGACACAGGGTTAAGGGGATCAAAGCATCCAAACCAGCATCCCGGAAATGTGTCATTAATACTTACTTAGGATTACTAGTTACTAACTTTCTACTATTTACTGTTCCATTGGAATCAAAGAAACTGTCATTCTTAAACAATATATTATTAGCAACGATTTCTTCCTGCATCATTTTGAGGTGACCATGCAGCAAAAGTTCTAAAAAATTTTAAAATTTATCTTATTTCTTCCTTAAATGTTCTTTAACAAGTACTTTTAGATTTGTTGTACTGTATAGCAAGCTGATGGGTGGTTTTTCTTCTACAGTCAATGACAATTCCACTCAAAGTTTTCTGCTAACTGGGAGGCATTTTTCTTTCTTCTTCTGAAATTTATCGGGGGATTCTGGACGCGCCATGTAATCGTTTGGAATTGCTAGGAACTGGACGGTTTTCATAGGCAACTCCAAAATTATCAGCAAATTCTTGTAATCATATTCCTGTTATCTACTTTGATACCATTTCAATACATTCACCTGCTGTGTAAGTAGACATGATGTAAAACTAGCAAAATAGAAGTTACAAAAGAGAAAATGTCTTACACCGATGTCAAAATAAACGTCATCTTCCTCAAAGGTATGTAATAATAAATACGATACGTTAATAATTATGTTTTAATCTCCTGAATATTTTTACACGAATTGTATTGTCATGTATTTTTAAGGTTTCACATGACATCTATGCTAAAAATCATTAGAACTGTTTTAATGAAAATGTACCTGGTTCGCGTTTAAATCTTACATTCTGCGTTAAAATAAATGCACTGTACAATATATAATGGCAAATGATCATGCAAAATTAAATAAATTTAAATGCCAATTTTTAACTGGCGTATACATCTTGATATTTGTTTCAAGTTTAAATACAAAAATATCGTGTCTTTACAATCACTGACAAAAATAATACTCAGAATGTTGACATAAATAAAATAAAAAGAATTCTTATTGAAATTCTCTCTTCACATAAACAAAACGAAATCCCGTAAGAGATAAAAATCTACTTAAAATAAGTAAATACCTTTCAATCAATTGAATATTTTGTTAATAACCCATAAATACAACAGAACCTTGTAATAAATATAATATATATTTAAAACAGCAATGTGACTAATTTAAAATAATGATGATCTTAAAGCTAAGGTGCTCATTTTAACACTTGTATTAGTCGATTTTTGGGTTATCATCATCGTCGTGTAGTTACAAAAATAGCCAATATTATTTGGAGAAATTTAATATTTTGCGTCAATAATTCTCCACTTTTCGATGATTTTTTTAAATTAAACGGCTGCAAGGTCCCTGTATTATACTTTTGAAATGCCATGTCTAAAAGCATATCGCGCTGCATCCAAATTATAGCTATATAATCCTGACTACTGCTAATATTGTGTAATTTTAAATGTTACTATATATCAGTATGATTATTTTTCACTTCATCTGGAAGTTATCCAATTAAAATCTTACACATAAAATATTTTGAATATTCTTATAATTAAGCAGAGACCAGGTGCCTAATATTCTGTAAAAAGGTAATTTAATAAGCTACCTACAGGCTATTAAAGGAAAAAGATAGACACTTTATTTCTTGCAGATCCAAATCTGGTCCTCCCTCTATATGCGTTTTGACCACCTAATGGTTTCGTCAGTGGAGTTGTAATGAAGCAAGAGCAAAATTCACAGAAAGCAACTGTCTACAGAATCTATATTCCGAGACATGTCAGAAACATGTTAAATCTGCAGACATTTTCGAAGTCAAACTGTAAAGTATCAACAATCAAATGATATCTACACACACCGGACTAGTGAGAAACTTAAAAACTTAAATATAAGTAAGATATAAGGAAATCTTTAGGATCGTAGATTTTGTTTAATAAACTACAGGTTTTCTCCTTCAGGCAGACAAAAGAAAAAGAAACAGTTGAGTTTCTGCAAATTCAACTCTGCTTCTCTCTTCATAGGCGTTTCGACTATGTTCTCGTCAATGGAGGTGTAAAAAATTAAAAACCAAACTCACACAAGAAAACTAAGTATATAAAATTTAGATTCCGAAATATGTCGGCAGGATGTTAAGCCTGCAGACATTTCCAGTACCAGACTGTGAATTACCAATAGTCAAACGACATAATGGCGGATCCAATATGGCCGGCAAATTTTTTGAAAGTTTAAAGCTTTAAAGAAAATTTATGACATTTGGAATTTTTAAAATTCGACAGTGGATTTATAATCAGCAATTAGAATGCTTATAAAGGTATTTTCATCAAAATAACAGAATTTGGAATAGTACACTCATAGAGGTATGTATGTATGTGCGTAGAGTTCTGCTGCCCAATCGTAAGAGTTACCTTATCGGCTAGAGCAGGTCCTTCAGTCCTATTTCCCTTAGGAATCTCAGGACGTTGGACGGCTTCAAAGTGGGTAGCTCCCCTTTTTAGATTTGGCGTGCTCTCAAGAAACACATCTTAGGATTTTTTAAAGTACTGCACTCTGCAAGGATATGAATAGAGGATTCGTCATCCTCCCCACAGAATGTACACTCTTCTCTTTCTACCAGTCCGAGTTTCTTGAGGTGTCCCGTCAGGTGGCAATGCCATGATAGGATCCCTGTCAGAACTCTGACTTAGTTTTGACTCCACCTTATGCATTCTTTGAACCTCTTTTGGTTGTAGTTCCCCAGAAGTATATTCGCTTATCTCAATCCTTGTAGCTCCGTCCAATAATTAGACCTCCTGCTTTCTTCTTCTATCTTTAGTTCTTCCAGCAATTCGTTGCTACTGATTCCACAGAAATGGTATCTCCGCCCCTTTCCTCGCGAGCCTGTATACTATTTCATTCCCCTCTATCCCGGTATGTCCCGATATGCACATAAGGGTGATTTTATTATTCTTACGCAAATCATTCAGTTCCTCTAAGCATGCCCAGATCATCTTGGAACTGATAATTTGAGAACTCAGTACACTGATAGCTACTTGACTATCCGTCATGATGACAATCTCTTGGCCATGACAGTTTTTCTCCTTGTTAGATTGAATACACACCCTAGTGGCATGTATTTCAGCCTGGAAAATGCTTGGTGACTTATCCAAGCTTTCGTAGTGTCTGATACTGTGTCCATACACTCCTACTTCAGTTCCCTCCGTTATTTTGGAACCGATGCCTAAGGCTTAGGCATCGATGATCTAGTATCACCACCCCTTTTTCATTCATTTATTCATACACTATTTTTACTTATTATCTTGTAAATATGGCGAACAGTAATTTCTAAATATATTATTAATTTAAAATATTATACAAGGTCAACTTATTAATAATTTTGAAGTGCTGCAGGGTTGGTACAAAATGAAATCATTATTTATTCAGAAATTTGAACTTTTAGTTTTTGACAGGGAATATTTTGTCGTAATACTAACCTTTAGTAAGTCATTTTATCTTTTTTACATATAACCGTTTTCAAATTTTATTCTCAGTAAATTGTTTGTTATTTTGGTTGACCTTTATTTTGCACACACGTTGTTTCTTCCTAACCCTATATTTAGCTCAACTATCAAGAATTTCTAGGGAACGTAAATTCAAAAATAATGTTCTCCATACGATTCTAAACTTTATTGTGTAGAAATATGAATATAAATTATAAAGTAAAAAAAGGATAACAAGTTATACTTGAAAAAGTTTTAAAATCACTGTAGTGTGGTATATGTGGGCAGAATCAGTTAAAAAGTATTCTATCAAGTTTATACAGCTGGTTTTGCGGTACCTGTAGCATGCCTATATTTTGCAACTGTCATATCTATTTAGGATTTTGCAACGTTAAAAGGATTCCGATCTTAAGTACATGTTTTGTATACAGCAATAAATAAATCTCATTCCCAAAGTCCCAAATAATAGATTAAATATAACCCATTCAAAGAAACACACACAAAAAATTCTATTTACTTATTTCTAAAAGCAGACGTCTGCTCTCCCCATCAACATTTCAATTAAAATCTCTTCAGAGAATTAACACATATTTACCAAATAAAACGGCGGAAGTGTGTCAACAAACATAAAGAAGCCTTTGTATGGTAACGGCAACTTTTCTATCCACCATATTCCAGGAAAATGAGCTTGTATGAGAATTTCCCTCTTTGAAATTGAATATGTATTTTATCACAATTTCAGGAAAAAGTATCAAATAACATTTGTTATTAACTACTTTTGTAGCTACTTAATTTATGGAGAAAAGTGTTTATTTCAAGTAATTAAGTAGTTTTGATTACTTTGGAAATAGGTAGTTTAGTTTTGTAGTAACTAATTACTTTGAAAGTAGCTTAATTGCAATTTAAAGGAAAAGGCAGACAACAAATAAGTATAAATAGAGTAATCTCTGTACACTTACTTTGAGATAAAGGGTGTTTTTTATAGAAGTATAGAAATTTAAGTTGGCAATACTTTTTTAACTGGAGGCCATTTTGTCAGCTGTCAAGTGATTTATGTTTAGTTTGGTTTGGCATTTCAACATGAATAGACTGACGCCTGAACAACGCTCCAAATTGTGCCAATTTATTTTGAAAATCATGGTTCTGTTCGAAATACGTATCGCGCACTACGTCCATTTTACGATCAACATAATCGTCCATCAGAGCAATTAATTCGATTAACTATGGAACTTTTTCGCACCACGTTTACTATAAATAATAATACGCATCCACAGAGACGTCGTACAGTGCGTACAGAAGAAGTCATTGCTGCTGTAGAGCGTAGCGTAGAGGAAGACCCGAATCAGTCTATCCGCCATCGTGCACAGGAATTGGATATGTGTTCATTCACTTTATGGAAGATTTTGCGGAAAGATCTTGGTTTGCGTGCTTACAAAATCCAACTCGTGCAAAAATTGAAGCCACACGATCACCTAGCAAGGCGTAGATTCGGTGAATGGACCCAAAACAAGATTGCCGTTGATCCCGATTTTCATAAGCGAATTTTGTTTAGCGATGAAGCTCACTTTTGTTTGAATGGATACGTCAATAAACAAAACTGCCATATTTGGAGTGATGATAATCCTCAAGTGTGTGTTGAGACACCATTACATCCAGAAAAACTGACTGTTTGGTGTGTTTTATGGGCTGGTGGAATCATTGGTCCGTACTTCTTTAAAAACGATGCTGGTCAGAACGTTACAGTCAATGGTGACCGCTATAGAGCCATGATTACTGACTTTTTCGTTCATCAATTGAACAACCATGATGTGCAGGAGTCGTGGTTTCAACAAGACGGCGCAACATGTCACACAGTTCGTGCCACAATTGATTTATTGAAGGAAACGTTTGGTAACCTCATAGTTTCACGTTTCGGATCCGTGAATTGGCCTCCAAGATCGTGCGACTTAACGCCGCTAGACTATTTTCTGTGGGGATATGTGAAGTCGCTAATCTACGCCGATAAGCCCGAAACGATTGATCACTTGGAGGACAACATTCGCCGCGTTATTGCCGATATACGGCCACAAATGTTGGAAAAAGTCATCCAAAATTGGACCTCCAGATTAGACTACGTCCGAGCCAGCCGTGGCGGTCATATGCCAGAAGTCATATTTAAATTATAATGCCAGAAGGTTATCTTTCGAATAAAATAAATTTCATGTCAATTTAAAAAACTCATCTTTGTTTTATTCCATTTAAAACTTCTATACCTCTATAAAAAAACACCCTTTATATTCAACACTGATAAAAAATTTAATACTGAAATTAAAAAAATATGAAATTATTTATATTCTGATGAGTTCATTTTACAGAGATTCACTTCTTTGGTGTACGAGGTGTCTCATTTTCAACACTTTTAGGGGATATTGGAGTTATTATTAAAGATATAGTGTTGCCGTTTTCACTTTAGTGTCCTACTTTTTAACGAAACGAAACATTCCGGTGTCAAATTTGTCATGGCCATCTTAGTTTTTAATCTATAGGGCTTCTTCTTCTTCTTCTTTTACGTTGACTAGGGATATCCCTGTTTGTCATTCTATCTACACCCGCCTTATTCTGCTGATGAAGAGAACCAGCTCTGGGCCCATCTCTTTGGTGGTCGTCCTGGTAATCTTTTTCCTCTTGGTCGTCCATACATACAAACTTTGGCTAGTCTCTCTTCACTCATTCTCTCAACGTGTTCTTTCCATCCCCTTTTTCTTTCTTTTGTCCATTTGACCACGTCCTGCACATTACATTTTTCTCTGATTAAGGTATTTGTCAGCCTATCTCTGATTGACACGTTCAGCATTGATCTCAGTACTTTGATTTCGGTGGTTCTCATTTTCTGCTTTGTCTTCTTAGTGTCTGCTCTTGTTACCCTGGCATAAGTTAGAATTGGTTGTATCATGGTCTTATATATTTTTGATTTTCCCTTTATTCTCATGTATCTGTTTCGAAATATAACATCTCTTAAGCATCTTGCCACTTGTAGGGCTCTTGTATTTTGTGACAGTACTTCTCCAGTAAGGTTACGACAGCTTGTTGTGTCAATGTCTAGGTATTTAAAGTTCATGACTTGTTCAATTATGGCATTTTCTATCTGTAGCTTACATCTTCTTGGTTCCTTGGAAATTACCATACACTTTGTTTTATTCGTTGATATCTGCATATTGTACTTCTTAGTTGATACGTTAAATAGGTGTGTCAATCTCTGGAGGTCGTCTTCGTTATCTGCGAATAGGACCGCATCATCCGCATAGCATATTATATTGATATTGTGTCCGCCCATCTGGTATCCGCGTTTCGGTCTGATGTCCTCTATTATGCGGTCCATTATCAAATTGAATAAGAAGGGGCTTAGCGAGTCTCCCTGCCTTATCCCTTCGTTTATCTTGATGTCTTCGGTTAGACCTTCGGATGTTATTATTTTTGTGATGGAATTTGTGTACAAGTCATCAATTATGTTTATGATCTCCGTATTTTTGATATTCTTCAGCCGAAGGATTACTTTTGTACTTCAAGAAAGCGTCTTTCTTTATCTTTGCTAGTTCTTTTATTTCTTCTGTGAACCACGGTGTTTTACTTAGTTTCTTCCTCCCTCTACTCATTCTTGTTCCCAACGCTTCTTTTGCAGCATCTAGTGTATTTATCGTTATTGTAGTTCACATTTCTTCTATTGTTTGGTCCTCGGAACAAGGTTTAGTAGTTATTTTTTGTTCCAATCTTGAGCGATATAGCATCTGTGTAGATGGGTCTTCAAGTTTCTCATAGTTTATTTTTTCTATGGTTGAAGTTTTTGGCGCAGGATTGCGGTTGATGTCTATTTTGAGTTTACACAGTACAACCCCATGAGATGTTCCTATATTAGCTGATGTGAGCGTTCTTACATCTTATATTTGCGCGTGGTGTATTTCTCCATTTGTCAGTATAAAGTCGCTCGCTGATCTATGTCCTCTAGTGTTTGTCCATGTGCATTTGTGTTGGGGCTTATGGTCAAAGAACGTGTTTGTAATTCTCAGTTCATTTAAGATACAAAACTCGATGAAGTCCTCGCCGCCCTCATTTAGGTCGCCATCGTTATAGATCTGCATGATTCCTGGTATTGCCGTATTACCGATATGCCCATTAAATCTATAGGGCGATTTTCAAAACCTTCGTTTTTTAGACAGAGTTTTCTACGTAGAGTTCAGTGGCGTAGTCAGTTTTTTTCTAAAAAGTTTAATTTTAGGAATATCAACCAAATTTATGATTTTTTAAATAGGACACCCTGTATATTATTTTAGATATTCATTAAGTAAAATTTAGGATATTCAAAAATATATAATGTGTTTATTATTTTAAAAAACTAGCTCAGAATTGTATGTTTTCACTAATTTACTTTATTTGTAACAGTAGGCCATGGCCAAGAAAAAAAGGCAGATGGCCAAGAAAAAAAGGCAGATGGCCAAAACTTCAGAATTTTATCAGATTGTTATTATTTATGAAATATTTTTGTTACTTAGGTGTTTTTTATTTACTTTTCATTTACAATGACCGTTTATGGTAATTATGAAAAGTATGATATGTTAGCATGTTTTATACAAAGCAATGAATGTCCCCATGAAACGTCTGCATTATATTTCAATAGGTAATGTATTTAAAGCGTTATTATTGGAATAACTTCTCACATCTGGCCATCGTTTTTGTTCATGTTAGGTATCCAGAAAGAAGACAACCCTTTCAGGACATATTTGCTCGTTTAAAAAGAAATCTAGTTGAACACGGATATTTTATTCAGCCGCGTCCTAAAACGTACGTCAAGGAAGGCAAGACAGGGAGAGAAAAAAAATGAATGTGTGATTTTACGCAGCAGTCACAACTTCAATCATCCTGTAGAAAAATAGAGGAAGAAGTTGGTGTAGCAAAATTTGACGCTGAAAGAATTTTGAAAATATATAATACCATCCATATCAATTTAAAATAATGCAACATTTACACTCCGGAGATAATGAGCGCGAAGTAACATTTTGTCAATGGTATTTAGAACAAATCCGCACCAATGAATCTTTTGGCAGATTTGTCATCTGGTCTGACGAATGTTATCTTTCAAGTGCTGGAATTTTATATCGTTACAACACGATGCATTAGTTTAGAGAAAATCACCATTTAATTTTCGAAGGGGCGCAACTAGGGCACTTCGGGGTTAGTGTTTCGTGTTTCATTTTGGGCTGATTCATAACCTACAGGATGTATGTAGGGGGTCTCACATATCTAAAAATTCTTGAGGAAATTATTCCAGAACTCCTTGAAAATGTTCCATTGGCCCATTTCAATTCCATTTATCTTCCACAAGACGGTGCCCCGAGCAACAACTCTAAGCTGTTAAGGCCATTTTTAGATAATAACTTTCCTCAAGCTGTATAAATACCAATGGACCAGTGAGATTGCTTTCATGATCTCCCGATCTTTCCTTTTTGGTTTCTTTTTTGGAGATTCTTTACGAAATCAAGTGTATAAGAGACGATATGGATCCATAGAGTAACATCGTGAGGCAATTTATAATAGACCTATAATTCTTTTAAATGCAATTAGACGAATAACACAACTGTGCCCATATTGCATTCGAGAAAATGGCCGTCATTTTGAAAAACATCTTTAAAAAAACTATTGGTTGTTTTAGTTTCAGTGTTTCTTTTTGTTTGTGTTACTTTAGTTTTATGAAATAATGTTGTTCTTGTTTCTTTGCAATCAAATTTCAATATTCGAATTTTATAGTAATAGTGTTGCTTAAATTAAAAAATGTAATAATAATTAAGTGGTTACAATTGAAAATATAGAAAAACATTAAAATTAACTTTTAAAGTGTCTAATCTTTGGCATAATTATTTTTGTCAAAATTTTGCATTTGTTTCTTATAAATTGGCCATGGTCTACTGTTACAAATAAAATAAATTATTGAAAATATCGAATTCTAGCTTGGTTTTCCAAAATAAAATAAACACATTATATATTTTTGAAAATCCTAAATTATACTTAATCAATATTTAAATAATATACAGAATGTCGTATTTAAAAAATCATAAATTTGGTTAATATCTCAAAAACTGAACTTTTTAGAGAAAAACTGACAGCACCACTGCACTCTACATAAAAAAAACTCTATAAAAAGCAGTTTTTACCTTTTTGATAAATTAACGCATAACGGAAATACGAGATGTGCTTCAGAAACGACGATTTTCAAAATCACCCTATAGATTAAAAACTAAGAGAGCCAAATTTGACACTGGAATCTTTTGTTTCGTTGAAAAATAGGACACTAATCTGAAAACCGCACCACAATATCTTTGGTAATAACTCCAAAAAGTGTGGAAATGGGACACCCCGTACATAGAAGGTTTGGGAAAAACCCTAGTATAAACCGAAAATGTGATTATGTCTTTCCTATCTCGGTTAATTTTAGAAAAAAATTTCAAAGCCATAAGCAAATCATGATTAGCATGATTCGTTCTTGGAACACAGAAGATTTTGAAAATTATGCTATTTTGAACATTTCCCTGTGTCTCAGGTGTTATTGAAGATAGTGAATACTAAGAAATTTTCTAGATTTTACGCATAAAACCATTGACTTTACAATATTCTCCTATCTTTTTAGAATTTTCGAATTATAATACAAAAGTGTAATTTTTTAAAGAAGAAATATGTTTCCTGAGAAATAAACTCAGAATTATCAAAAAATATATTTCGTGCCTTAATTTGAAGAATTATATTATTTTATTACATACCTTCTGTAGGAATAATGATGTCTTGCTCCGATTCGTTGCAAAATTTCCCTTAAAAGGTAGGCAATTATCCTGTAATATACAGGGTTGGGCAAGTGTTCCCCAATGGTTTAATTAAGGGTGGATGGAAGTGATAGCGGATCTGGGCTTTTTCTACCCTAAGAATTACAATTCTTCTATTTGATTTTACATTCTATATTCTAGTGATGTCAATAACTGCCAAACGACGATATCCCTTATGATTTTTGAAATGAAACATCCTATATGCTATCAGTTATGTTATATCTCCAACAAATTTATAATATTTTGTCTAGAGCAGAGAATATTCAATTCTTTCGAAAATATTGACAATTAAAAGTATATAAATATATACCTTTTTAACAGAAAAGTAATAAAACAATAATTTATATTAAGAAATATTTTATTATAAATCTTTCAATTATTTTCCTTCAGTCCTGTAACTGTGTACAAGACTTTCTCGTAACTCGGACAGAACTGGAAAGGATGGTGAATCGACACATCGAAGAAGGAATAATGGTGAAGTGTCCCTTACATCCTTTAAAATTTGCCAATCAGGCAGGAAAATCCACAGATGCGGCGCTACATCGACTCACAAGAGTTGAAAACGTGCTGTCGAATGGTCGACCTGCCTTAGATACCTTTATCGATATCGAGAGGGCATTTGCTATGTAATGCTTTATAAGGACGAGGCTCTGAATCGAGAGTACTCGCATGAATCAGAGCATTCTTAACTCAGAGACTAATACATGCTCAGCTTAACAATGTAACTCTTAAAGCACTGTCAAGTGGGGGCTGTCTACAGGGAGGAGTTCCATCGCCTTTGCTGTAGAGCCTTGTGGTGGACAACCTGCCGAGTAAACTAAATGACGTTGGTATATATACACAGGCCCACGTCGATGACCTGGTTATTTTGTACCCTGATCGCGATATCCGGGACCTGGAGGGACCAATGACGCGGGCCCTCCGAATCGCGAAGCGATGATGGCAAAGGGAAGGGTTCGGAATAAACCCGGACAAGGCCGAGCTGGTACTATTTACAAAAAAAAGGAGAATGGAGAGACTTCCTACAATTACATTGTCGGGAAGGACTCCTCGATACAAGAGAAGAGTTAAATACCTGAGAGTTATTCTGGGCTTACGAGCTGGAATGATCATGTTCAACCATATGCTTCCTAGACTTGTAAACGAGCCTTTGGGTGCATATAGGAGCTGACACCGAGAGTGTCATTTTGAATATACACTGTTCTGATCCGCCCAAAGATAGTATAGCAAAGCGCAAACAGCATCCTCAACTTAAAAAGTTCAATGAATGTCTTGTGTGGGAATATTGAGTACGATGAGGACTGCCCCCACCGGGGTCGGGAAGTCCTGGTGAACTTGCCTCTTCTCCGGCGGCTACTCAAGTGTCTGGGAAAGCGTGGTGGAGAGGTGGCCATCACTTCCAATGCAGACAGATTACATGGCACCGTGGAGAGGATTGGAAGAAAAGCAAAATCTTCCGAGAAATGCCTGCTAGTATACAGATAAATGTCAACAAGATGAAAGAGCTGGAGCCGGAGTGTTCAGCAGGAGCATAAGGGTCAGAGAGTTCTACTCTCTCGCAGAACGTGCGACGATCTTTGCAGCGGAAATGAATGCTATTCAGCAGTATGGTCATCTCTGTGCGAGGGACATAAACAGGAATACGGTAATCAACATGTGCTTAGACAGAAAGGCTTCAATAATGACACTGAAGTCTAGTGTCGTAACTTCGCAACTAGTGTCTGAATGCAAGGATGTACTGAATAGTCTGATAAAGCAAGGCTGCACAATCAGACTTGTGTGGGTGCCGGGCCATTCAGACATACACGGGAATGAGAAACCGGACCGTCTGGAAAAGATGGGGTCCGCAACTGAACCATATGGACCCGAATCAATTCTGCCTGTCTCAATTGCCGTTGGTAAAAGGGGGTTAAAATTGTGGCTGGAAAGTAAATTTATTGAATTGTACAGAGAAGCTCCTGGAATGAGCTGTGCATAGAAACATATAACTGGACCTAGTGCACCGCTTACTAGGGAGCTTCTCCCCTTAGGAAGGCAAGAGCCGCGAATTGTGGTGGGATTGTTGACAGGATATTGTCACTTGAGGGCATCTTCATAAGATCGGTAGACGACTCGACTGAGACAGAGGCATTTCGGAGATATAATTTTGTTACTGGAAGCAGTTAGGTAAGTTGAATTAACAAGGCTTCGCAAAGTAGATCAGCCTCGAGTGACCTGCAGCTATGGTGGAATGTAAAGGGTCCCATGAGGCCTAGGCATCGATGATTAAATATCGCTACCTTTTGTTCATTCATTCATTTAAATGGGTTAGATGGAGTGACCGAGGTAATATTTCAGCTAGATAGTGTTGACGTGACGTCCAAATGTGCTTGCGCTCCATCTTGTTGAAATCAAATGTTGTTGCTTAATATCAAGTCTTGTTGATCATGAAATAAGTTAATTAAATCGGATATTATTTTATTTTGTAGCAAATTGCAGTAGGAATTAGCCGTCAAATTTTAGTGAAGAAGGGAAGGTTTTATAATATGATTTCCAATGATGCCTGCTCAAATATTTAATTTTTGGCGATATTGCGTATGGTGTTGCATCACTCAATACCGGCAGTTGTGTCCGTTGACGGAGCCATTTAGAGAGAATGCGGCCTTATCAGAAAATAAAATAGGATTTAAAAAATCAGGTTGTAGGGCAATAATGTTTTTTATTTCTTGACGAAATTGCATATGTCTATCAAGATCGTCTCCTGGTAGTTTCTGATGCAACGTTAAAGTGCATTTTACTTTCTTTGAGGATTCTTTTAATGGATGGATTCCTTATTATCGAATACCAGAGCATGTTTTGATTTTGAAGTCTGCGGTTTGTCTTGCAAAGCAAGCAAAATATACGAGGATTTATTCCTACTGGTAGGTTTTTTTACATTCCCTATATGTTCAAGATTATGAAATATTCTATTGGCTGTTGATTTTGAAATTGATTCCCGTCCAGAGAAATTTTCATTGAAAAAGACGGTGGCTTCTTGGAGGGACCTACATTTATCCCTGTATCCTTTCAAACTGTCAATATTTTCGAAAGAGTTAAATGTACTCGCAACTGATATTATACAGGACTTTCAAAAATTAGAAGAGTCATTCGACACATATTGGCGACAATGGCACATGGAGTGCACAATCAAATACATGAACTGTAGTTCTGAAGGTTGAAAAAACCAGGATCTGCTATCACTTTCCGTTCACCCATAATTAAGCCGTTCCGGAACATTTGTCTAACCCTGTATAATACATACCATTACTTATTTACTTCCTTTGGTAACCTAACTTAGCGAAAACGTTGTATTTGTTTGCTTGGTTTGTCCTTTAATGCACACTGTAATTATTAAGATTTTTGGGTTTTATCATTAAATATTGTGATATTATTTCGCCAGTTATCTGGAATTACCCTTGACGCGAATATTTTCTGAGGCAATGATTATGTTCCGTTAATGTCAGTCCCCAATATTTGATTAATTTATTTATTATTGATATTGTCGTCACCTACGACTTTCCAATTTTTTAGTTTTCTGATAGCTGTCTCAATTTAACTTATCTGTGCTGACATGTAATATAAATTCTCGTTCATGTTCCCTGTTTTGTTTATCTATATATAATTTTTGAAAATAATCTCTCTATTGTTTTCTACTGCCCATTTGTACTTCATTTACAGTTGATTTTCTTCTTTGTAACAGTTTCTAAACGTTCCTTTAAGTTCTGTATAAGTCACTTTTCCATTCTGTTAGTTTCCCAGTAATCCATTTTATTGTTATTTGTATATATTGTTGATGGTTTTCATCTCTTTTCTCCGATATATATATATATATATATATATATATATATATATATATATATATATTTTTCTAATATTTTCTTGGGTATAGGTTTTTCATTAGAGAAACAAAGGACAACAATTTTCTTTCTGACGTTTCGCTCTACATAGCGAGCTTCTTCAAAAGAGCTTGGTATATTTATTTTACATCTTGAAAGTAGTTTTGTGTGTATGTTTAAAAATAAATTTATTTTTAAACATACACACAAAACTACTTTCAAGATGTAAAATAAATATACCAAGCTCTTTTGAAGAAGCTCGCTATGTAGAGCGAAACGTCAGAAAGAAAATTGTTGTCCTTTGTTTCTCTAATGAAAAACCTATACCCAAGAAAATATTAGAAAAAAATATTTAACAAAAGGTTTAAGATACAAAAATAAATTATATATATATATATATATATATATATATATATAATATCTTTGTTTTCTTAAACCATCTATATTTATTTTTCTGAAATTTCTTGGGTATGAGGTTTTTTGTTTTTAAAACAATCTAATCAAAATTTGACGTTTCGCCCATTTTTTTTGGGCTTTATCAAAAATATATTGTCAGTCAGTCTATGGATAAAATCTACAAAGAAAAAAACAGAACAATCAGCCATCACTGAAACAATTAAATACACTTAAAATAGACATACATATTTTATAACTAACACACTGTACAATATTAAAAACGTAAATTTAAAATTCTTTGCTAGATACGCACCCGTTGTAGTTGTGCCGTATATAATTCAACTAAGAGTATACATTGTCAGTATGAAGGAATTCGGTATTATCAGTAAAAGTTTTTTTTTAATATATTTTTATTAATTATTTGTGGAGCAATTATTATATTATTAAAGAATCAGATATTTTTTTTGGTATTTTAGTGTTGTATTTGTTATAATTTTTAATGCAGTTTTTAATTAATAGGTTATTATAAATTTGGCTGAGATTTTTTATATCTTGTTTGTCATTTACGACATGCTTTTCTTTTTTAATATGAATCATCTCCTTAATAAGCAGTTTGCGGTAGCTTTGGTCCTGGGCTAATATTTGTGTATTTGCGAAATCAAATTCGTGTTTTTGAGAAGATTCGTGCTTATGTAACGCAGTTGAAGCATTTTTGGTGTACTTGTGACCATTTAGTCTACTATCCAAATATTGCGTTGTCATGCCAATGTATTTTTTGGGCAGTTTAGACAAGGTACAGCGTATATTAAATTTGACTTCTTTTTGGTTACTACTTTGCTTTTTAACGGAGTGAAAAATGAAGACAAAAGATTTTGAGATTTGTGGCATACAACAATGTCGTGTTTTTTTAAGGTGTATTTTATTTTTTCTGAAAGTCCTTGAGTGTACGGCATAGCTATGTATTTTTTGTTACCATCTGGATTCGCTGATTTGTCTATATTACTAGTTTTATAAAATTTGTGAATTCGTTGTTTAATAATTTTATTAATTTGGTATTCTAAAAAGTTATTTTCAATCAGAATCCTTTTGACTTTCTTAAGTGTTTCGGCTCGATATTCAGGAGACGTTAAAGTTAGTGCTCTGTCTGTTAGACCGATGATAACGCTGTTCTTTTGAGATAGGGGATGGTGTGAATTGTAGTTCAAATATCGGCCAGACCATGTTTCTTTTGTATACCACTTCGTCTTAAGGCATTCATCAACATTGTTTCTTATTATTGTTATGTCCAAAAAGTTAATCCTACTGTTTTGTTCGATTTCTGATGTAAATTGTAATTTGGGGTGAAAGTTATTGAAGCAATCTAAAATGTCTTGTACATGGATTTCTGGAACGGCAGTAAGGCAATCATCAACATACCTTTTGAAAAAGGTCATAGGGATATTAGTATTATTTAAGACGGTTTCTTCCAAATACTCCATTACAAGTTGTGCAACTGTGGAAGAGATGGGTGATCCCATGGCACAGCCATCTAATTGTTGGTAAAAAGTATTTTGGTATTGGAAGTAATTATTAGTTAACGTTAGATTTATAGATTCTATAAAAAGATCTTGATTAAGGCTGGTATGTTCCTTTAAAATTTCCCACTTTTCTTTTATTATTTGATTTAAAAGTTCGTTAGGTATATTGGTATATAATGATACTACGTCAAGAGAAAGTAAACTATAATTATTTGGAATTTTTGTTCTGTTGATGAATTCCTTAAAACTAAAAGAGTCCTTTATATAATACTCATTTTTACAAGTAATTTTTGATAAACAATTACTAAGATATTTAGATAATTTTTACATAAACCAGGCATTCCACTTAGACCCATAGTCTCGTGCATACAATCACCGTTCTACAAATTATCTAAATATCTTAGTAATTGTTTATCAAAAATTACTTGTAAAAATGAGTATTATATAAAGGACTCTTTTAGTTTTAAGGAATTCATCAACAGAACAAAAATTCCAAATAATTATAGTTTACTTTCTCTTGACGTAGTATCATTATATACCAATATACCTAACGAACTTTTAAATCAAATAATAAAAGAAAAGTGGGAAATTTTAAAGGAACATACCAGCCTTAATCAAGATCTTTTTATAGAATCTATAAATCTAACGTTAACTAATAATTACTTCCAATACCAAAATACTTTTTACCAACAATTAGATGGCTGTGCCATGGGATCACCCATCTCTTCCACAGTTGCACAACTTGTAATGGAGTATTTGGAAGAAACCGTCTTAAATAATACTAATATCCCTATGACCTTTTTCAAAAGGTATGTTGATGATTGCCTTACTGCCGTTCCAGAAATCCATGTACAAGACATTTTAGATTGCTTCAATAACTTTCACCCCAAATTACAATTTACATCAGAAATCGAACAAAACAGTAGGATTAACTTTTTGGACATAACAATAATAAGAAACAATGTTGATGAATGCCTTAAGACGAAGTGGTATACAAAAGAAACATGGTCTGGCCGATATTTGAACTACAATTCACACCATCCCCTATCTCAAAAGAACAGCGTTATCATCGGTCTAACAGACAGAGCACTAACTTTAACGTCTCCTGAATATCGAGCCGAAACACTTAAGAAAGTCAAAAGGATTCTGATTGAAAATAACTTTTTAGAATACCAAATTAATAAAATTATTAAACAACGAATTCACAAATTTTATAAAACTAGTAATATAGACAAATCAGCGAATCCAGATGGTAACAAAAAATACATAGCTATGCCGTACACTCAAGGACTTTCAGAAAAAATAAAATACACCTTAAAAAAACACGACATTGTTGTATGCCACAAATCTCAAAATCTTTTGTCTTCATTTTTCACTCCGTTAAAAAGCAAAGTAGTAACCAAAAAGAAGTCAAATTTAATATACGCTGTACCTTGTCTAAACTGCCCAAAAAAATACATTGGCATGACAACGCAATATTTGGATAGTAGACTAAATGGTCACAAGTACACCAAAAATGCTTCAACTGCGTTACATAAGCACGAATCTTCTCAAAAACACGAATTTGATTTCGCAAATACACAAATATTAGCCCAGGACCAAAGCTACCGCAAACTGCTTATTAAGGAGATGATTCATATTAAAAAAGAAAAGCATGTCGTAAATGACAAACAAGATATAAAAAATCTCAGCCAAATTTATAATAACCTAATTAATTAAAAACTGCATTAAAAATTATAACAAATACAACACTAAAATACCAAAAAAAATATCTGATTCTTTAATAATATAATAATTGCTCCACAAATAATTAATAAAAATATATTAAAAAAAAACTTTTACTGATAATACCGAATTCCTTCATACTGACAATGTATACTCTTAGTTGAATTATATACGGCACAACTACAACGGGTGCGTATCTAGCAAAGAATTTTAAATTTACGTTTTTAATATTGTACAGTGTGTTAGTTATAAAATATGTATGTCTATTTTAAGTGTATTTAATTGTTTCAGTGATGGCTGATTGTTCTGTTTTTTTCTTTGTAGATTTTATCCATAGACTGACTGACAATATATTTTTGATAAAGCCCAAAAAAAATGGGCGAAACGTCAAATTTTGATTAGATTGTTTTAAAAACAAAAAACCTCATACCCAAGAAATTTCAGAAATATATATATATATATATATATATATATATATATATATATATATATATATATTTCTTTACTTCCAGATTTAACAAAGGCCTCGTACTATGTGTCGCATTAACTTTAATTTTTTTATACCTAATGCTCCTTCTTAAATATTATTCATAATTTTTTTTATTTTTTGCCCGTTTTGTTCCAATATTTCTTCTGTTATTATAGTTAATTGTACTGTATTGTTTTACATTTTAGTATAGAGTTACTGACAGCTGTTGGATTCTAATGCCTCCATGTTTACGTGTATTTTTTTTTTAAATCTTGTTTACGCTCTAGCTGATATTTACTTCGTATTTTACCTAGTGCCTTTATGTTTAGATCCTATATTTGGTGAGGTATACAGATTGTCCAAATAATGTAAGAGTTGTTTCTATATCCTAAAATTATTTTTGCTTATAATGGATGGAAATGATGGTAAAGTAGAAGAGTAAAAAATATATTTTTTAAAACGGCACACCCTATTTATTTTTATGTATTTGGGTTCTCCTCAAAAATTCTCTACACAATCCTGAAATTACTTTTAAATTTTTTTGCGGCGTTGCTAAATAATGAGAAAAATCTACATATTTGAAAAAAACTTCGCATTTTAAAATATATTATAGTTTCCAACTAACATCAGTGAGAACAAAAATATCGGTTACAGTAATAAATAGAGGTTAAATAAATTGTCTAAACTCAGTGCGGACATGAAAACTTAACAAAATTGGAAACTCATTTACTACGTTTTTTTTTTCAATTGAGACTTCTTATTAGAAAGATGTTTTGATAACCGTTATTTTTGTTAAAGCACCCCTGCGTCTTTTTTGACCAGTGTCAGCGTATTTTGTATTTTGTTAATGGATTTAAAAAAAAACGGAATATTTTCCGATCCGAATATTGGCCAACAACCCCATTCTCAACAAATGGATACACCGCGCTCAATTGTACAAAGAATTTTAACAGACAACAAAACGCATTCAGTTATTTATGGCAAGAATTTAATGATAAAGATTGTGAGGAAAGAGTGGATTTTTGTGAGTGCGCTAAAAATAAAATAAGAGAACAACGGGATACAGGGTTTTCATTTGAAAAAACTTGGTAAATGTTTTCAATTTTGTTAAGTTTACATATCTGCAAAACACACACTGTACAAAATATTTATTACTATTTAGGTTTAGAAAATTACTTTGGCTGTCATCTGTAACAATCACAGATGTTTTGTTCTTATTGACGTTATTTAGAAAATAATAAATAATCTATTACGCCATGTTTTTTCAAAATTTACATATTTTTCACAGTAATTTGGCAACGCCGTAAATAATTTAAATTAGTTTTGGGACCCTATAGATAATTTTGTGGGGAACCCAAATATGTAAAAATATGTGGAGTGTCCTATTTAAAAAATATATATTGTTGCTCTCCTTGCCTATGTGGGGGAATTTACCTGTCTACACCACATACATGGGTTTAGTGGACTATATTTTATTATTTGGGGTTTGAAGGGAAAGTAGCAAACATCATTAATATTTTTAATAAATAAATCCACATAGATTTAACAAAATAAACATATTATTTCTAGTCGTCATTGTAATTAAAATCACTTATTCTCTTAGAATCACCGGCTTTATGAAACAACGTCTAATTACACCGGCACACAAAAAAAGTGGTTTGATCTCGGTACCCGACCATAGTATTTTCATGTATTTTGATTCGCTAAATTCTAATACGGAGTCCGTTTGATCTCATTACCCACAGTTTTTTCGTAAATCACGAAAAATAGCTGAAAAAGCGGAAAATCCGGAAGGATTTGATTCATTAAATGCTTCCATATATATTTCTAAGCTGTCGAAGGATTTGACTTAAAACTGCAATCGCGCGAAAAATTGTCATGTCATTCTATTCATTGATCGTTCTTCAAGTAATAGTGAGTTTTCTAATCGAGCACCTATGACTTATATTTGGTAAACTTTTTATTCTTTCTTTCGTCAGTAACGTTTTCTTTTTCTTTTATTTTCAAAAGATCTGTGTAATAGATTTCTTACCCTTTTCGAATTACTATCATCTTTAGTATCTCTCTTTAGTAGCCAACATTAGTCTGATGTCATATTTACGTCCCATTTTCCTGGCCACCTTCGTTCAACTTCTTTCATATCTTGATGGAAACGCTCGCCTTGCTCTTCGCTGTAGTTGTCTAAGTTTTCAGGAAAATAGCTCATATGAGATTCCAACAAATGGAGTTTGAGACCCATAAAACATCCTAAGCGCCTAAAATTGTTTACCATGGTTACTACGATAGCTGCATAGTCATCACTTTTGTTATTTCCCAAAAAGTTTCGAGAAATATCTCGAAAACTAAGCCATGCAGCTTTTTCAACATCGTTCATTGTAATTATGAAATATTCGTCGTTGAACATTTTATGGATCTGAGGTCCATCAAATATTCCTTCTTTCACTTTAGCTTCAGTCAACTGAGGAAATTGGCTTTTCATGTACTCAGAACATTGTCCTTACTTATCTAAGGACTTGACAAATTGTTTCACATATCCAAGTTTTACATGAAAAGGTGGAAGTAATACTTTTAATGGTTCAATTAAAGGCTGTTTCAGTACATTGTTATTTCCTGGTTCAAGTCGTGCCTTTGCTTGCCAGACTTTTTTCTCGTAATGATTTGCGCGATCTCTGCTGTCCCATAAACAGAAGAAGCGGGAATACTTTATGTATCTTGATTGTTGGCCTAGGATAATTGCTATGATTTTCAAATCACCACAAATATTTGCCATCTATGCTCATAGTATAGAATTTTCTGTAATACATATTTGACATTTTCATAACTTTCTCCTAATCGTGTTGAGTGAGCTATTGAATACTTGCGTAATAATTTCCATAGTGCAGAAGTACTGCCTTGAGACTCCGTTTTGAAGAGTCTATGAACAATCTCCATTCTTCAGAAACAGCACAATCTTGTTTCATTTCATTCATCAAACCACAAACGTTTCTACAATACACCAAAGATTCTGCTTCATCTTTATTGAAGTATTGGCGGTATGGCTCTTCTCGATTCCTGTAGAACGTCGAGTTTATTCCTTGTTTTAGCATCCCATGGCTTCTCAACTCTGCAGACATATATTCAGATACATCTTTAGGTAGACCCATGTTCCTGATGAAATCACTCAAACTTTCTTGATCAAATAGTCTTACAGGTTTATTTCTCTTCTCTTTTGGCAGATATTCCTCATCTTTATTTTCTTGGTCCCAACTACTTCCAGGTTCTTTTTCACTGTCTTCCGTCACTTCTCTATCTGTTTCTTCAACACTTATTGAAGCTTCATTCATTGTAGAGCTGGTATCCATACCTTCAATATTGGACTCTAAATGAGTTTTTGCTGGTACAACAGAAGACACTATTGAATAAGATATTTTTGATTTGGTCTTCGCATTGAATCCTTCTACTATTATATCGCAAAAGTAACAGTTCTCTTGTTATTGAGGTTCTGACCATATAGCCGGTGAGATGTGTTTTGAAACTTTGTTTTTTTTTTCAGTCCATCGTCTGATATTGTTGTAGCAAGTGCACCAAATGCTAGCTGGAGCACATGTATCATCTTGATTAGATATTATACTTTCATAACATTCACGATATATATTTTTACATGTATCACTCATTTTCCTACGTAATTTGCTTATAGATATTTTCCGCAAACGTTACAGAATATGCTTCTATTGCGACAGCATTCATGTCTGGCACGTGCATTAGTTCTTCTTGTAGCTTCATACTTCTTATCAGCCAAGTTGCCAACTGATAAGGAGCTGCGGTCACTTGATGACGATGTCTGCGGGCCCGCTTGCTCACCCTGACCAGCCGCCGATACTGGGCACCTGAATCCCTGAATCGTAACCAATTTTTCCTTTGATGTGTCTGCCATGTTTTTAGAAGTCTTCTCGTAGCCCCTTACTCCCCATAAGCCAAGTTGTCAAGTTATGAGGAGTTGATATATGCGTCCATCGCATCCATGTATCATTCCTTCTGTGTATCACGACAGTCGTGACGGTAAAATATGAAGTAAGCAATTTTTCGCTGTTTCAGCTATTTTTCGTGATTTGTGGGTGATCGGATCAAACTCCGTATTCGAATTCAGCATGTCAAAATACATGAAAATGCTAGGGTGGGGTACCGAGATCAGATCACTTTTCTTTTGTGTGCCGGTGTTGTGGAAGAATTTGCGTACAAAGTCTTTAAGAATTTGTGTGGACAAAGCATGTCAAATTGACAGAGAAAATTTGGCAAAAAGTGCTGAGAACTGTTCGAAAAATACATAGAGAATGGAATACAACAGAGCTGTATTAATTCGCTGATATATTTAGCGTCTTCTTTCGCGTATACCTACGCTGAAAGATGGCAACTTAGAAACTTCTTTTTGTGTCCAAAATTTTTGAATTAAATTTTCAACATTATTTTTCTGCCCAAAGGGACATTTGCATTTTTATTTTTTGTTTGCGGCTCTAAAGTATTTAAGTTGGTAACTAAATCATGTACTTGAATATTTCCTTCAAGAATTCTACGACCTATGTGAGCATTTTTTTTTATTATATTCCCGGGTCCGTCGTAAAGCCGGATGCACTGCGACCAGAGTAGGCCCATTGTGCTCACCCTAGACATTACAGCCACTCTGTCAACCTAGCCCCCTGGCTCAATCTGTATAGTCCTGCTAAGGAGTGAGTGAGTATTTCTCTCGGTTCCAATCTTACTGACCCGAAAGTTTGTTGTCTAAATCTCACCAATGACTCACAGTCACATATGATATGCTTCACCGTTTCCTCGGCTTGTCCACATAGTCTGCAGCCGAGGTTTCCGTTATATATATGTGAGCATTTTGCAAAATAGGAAAATTATTTTAAAGCTTCAGTGTATTATTAATTTATAGTAGACATCTGCGCCTAATAAAATTTCGATTTCTGGGGGAATACTAAAACTGGAATCTGCTAAATTGGCCAATTTAAGTATATTTAGATATTTTTAATTTATGGGTATCTGAGTTAATTTGGTAGTAATTCAAAATACAATAGCGCAAGGAACTTCAAAGTTTTAACTTATGGTTACATTTAATCAAATATTGGTTTTGGCAATTTTTATGGTAGTTATACCACTGTAGGAAATTCCTAAAATTTTAATTTTTTGATCATATATGTTTAAATTGGGTTTTTTAACTAAATTTTCTGTAAGAAACGATGTTTGACTACTACAGTCAAGAAGTGCTTTTACCTTTATTTTAGTGTTATCTGTAGCCGTTACAGATCCGTTGCCGTAGCTAAAAGAACTTTATGTTTTGTTGGAAAAAGAGAGAATAGAATTTTCAACATTTTCGGGAGAGTTTTCAGTGTTTAAATTACTTTAATAAGAAGTATTTATTGGGATACGATTTTGAGATTGTTCTGTACGATTCGAGGCTCTTTTTGTGGGGTGATTATCATTATGAAAAGTTCTGTAATAATTTTTATGGCATACAAGACACAAGAAAGTAGAGCTGCGATATTCTGCTAGATGTTGCGTACTTACACAGTTACACACGACAGAATTTTTTTATTTTTTACGAACTCCATTTTATCATTAAATGTTTAATTTTAAATTAAAACATTTATAAATGTTATTATTTGCCTTTATTCAAATTTTTTAAATTATTTTGAGGCTTAAAAGTGTTTGTGTGAGAAGATCTTGGATTTTGTCGAGAGTTTTATTTCTTTTTCTAGCATTAAATATTTATGTTCTAAAAAATATAAAAATTGTCTAATATAGTAATGTCGCAATGTTTCTTGTTCAAATGTTCTACGGGAATTGATGTTTAATTCTTGTAAAAACAAATAAATTAAAAATATATCACATTGCTCAATGGGAACATTTAAATTTTTCAATGATTTAATATTTTGTTAAACCTGAATTAAATAATTCCTTAAAATGCTTGCTTTTATTAGAGAAGGAACCTCTGTCAATTTACTGATATGAGTGTTAATAATGACAAATTTTTTTTCGTATCTGTTTTTAAGAATATCTAATGTGGTTTTAAAATTGTCAAAGGTTAAGGGCAAAGTATTTATTAGATGACGTGGATCATTTTTTAAAGAAGATTTGAGATAAATAATCTTTTAAATATTTATAAAATCAGGAATGTCTGTTAGCAACGTGTTAAAAAGTTCAATAAATGAAATCCATTCAGATAAATTTCCAGAAAAAATGGGAATGTTTAATTCGGCAATTTTACTCTAATTGGCGTTGGTTGCACGGAATTATTTATAACAACAAGAGGCGAACTGATCAGTAAATTTGTATTTGGTTTTAGTGAAATAATTTTAGTATTAAAAACACCGAAATTTCATAAAATTAGCGTTCTACATCGTCCTTAGCTTACGTTTCACATCCACTATCATAACAAATTTCTATCTGATCCTGAATGTCGAAATATTTTGAGAAATGTGTACTTAAGTAATCGTTATGCATTTCGAAATGCCAAAGATTTATTTCGGAGTTTTAATGTGTATTAAACCAAGTAGAAATTCGTGTGATGCTGGCTTTACAAGCCCTCTTTACCATATCCATTTGAGTTATCTAGAAAAATTGTACATAGATTGTAATCTATGTAAAAAATTGGTTTTCGACAAAAATATCTACTTTAAAAAATCTACGAGTTTCTACTATATATTTTAAATTATTTTTCATACTATCAATGTCAAATTTAAGCTTTATCAGAGGAAATCTAGGTTAACAGATCAGTGAATTTTTTAGTAAAATACTGTGAAGTATTTATGTTGTTCTACGCGAGAGAATCTTACCTATACGATAGATTTTTATTACAAGATTTATGAGAATCATACGTCTTTTGATAAGAAAACTAGTTATCTTGAACAAAAATTATTTAAAGATATTTTAACACATTTCAATCAGAGCCTAATTATTTTTTCATAGAATTTTTTTTTAAATTAACATTATGGAAAGTTTTGGCCTTGTGGCCATGTGGTGGTCATTCACATGGAGTTCATAATACAACAACTGTTTTTACAAAGATAAATTGACAGTCTCATACACTGGAGCTCTCACAAGGTTCACAAAAAGTTTGTAACACAACAGCCGCTTTTCACAAAGATCATCAACAGCTTTGTGGACTGGAACTTTCACAAAGATCATAGAAGCTGCTGATATGTCCCTGCATTGCGTAATGTTTTTCGATATTTTGAGAGTCACTTTTCGTTAGATTTTTGTTGAAATTTATTTACGATCGGAGGACCAAGTGAAGAGTTCAAATTTTCCGAAATAAAAATAAATATAACTCTTTCATACAACAGAAAAAATGTACCCTTGATGTGAATTGTCTCCATGTAAATTATTTTAGCTTTCGTAAATCAACGTTTGATAGAAATATCGATATTTATACTTTTCGTTAAGTATATATTATATAATTTAGAATTTCATGTGACCATATTTCTCAGGACATAAAAATCACAATGGATGAGTTGTTTGTTCATTTTTATAGTGCTAAATTATATATTTGTAAAATATAAAATAAAAAATAAAGTAAGCGGTGTAGATATACGAAAGAAATTAATAAAACGAATATTAGAAAAAAAAGTTTACTAAGGTGAGAACCAATCCGAACTCGACTCATGTAAAAATTTTTCATTCGAGTGCAGTTCTTGGCTACCACTGATTTTAAAAACATATTACTAAATTTATATTTAAATTGCTTCTGGCACTTTGGAATTTGGTAGTCGATCACGTGAAGGATCTTCAGCATATGTACGCGACGATTAGCCTCGCCCATTTAGAGAGCAAACAACTAGATCTTTATTTCTCGGCGTCTCTCTTATATCAAGCTCATGTCGATACACAGGGACCCACGGCCTATACTTCATACTTTATGTTTGTAAAGAACGAATGTCATCGTTATCAACACTTGAAATCGAAGTTAAATAAAATAGCGTTAAATGCGCCCGTACTTACGAAAAAACCTAAATTCTTGTCCGATGGCGGCTGTTTAATTTTGCTCTCCTTATATTCACTGACTGAGTTCGAATAACACAACCTTTCACTAATTACTTTTAATTTGTTAATGTTTACTTATTTAGACTATCGCTATTAAATTACAACTAACTCCTAGCTCATTCCTTACCTACCTACTCGCACCTGTAGAATATACTAGAATAAAAGTCTAGGTTCTCAGAAAAATGACTAATAAATGCTTCTAGATAGAATTTCTATAAACAACAGGGTCATGTTCAGGTACTCCGCGTTACACTGCTCACTCCTTACTAATTTTGACCGTCCAGGTCAGTTTCGATACTTCCGTAGTTTAGCTTCAACATGTGTAAATGTACTACTTTCAATTTGGCCTTGTGACTTCAATGGATTCTATAAACAACATTATTGTCTTCAGTCCTTCCCATGCTGGCATCAATTTAGGTGATTTGCCTCTGTGGATTTCATAACAAAACTCTCTCATCATGATGGAACCCTGGGGAGCTTGCCTTGATGTCATATCTTGTCCTCATTTTGTCTGTGGCCAAATCCATGGGTTATCTAACTACCTCATAAACGTCTCGCAACCTTTCTTGTAACATGAACCACAAATAAAGCAATAAAATTACGACAAAAACCGACGCAAGAAATAAAACCGCTTGCTGAAAATGGACAAATCATCATACTTCGTTACATAAAAGGCACTACAGGTAGAATCGGCAGATTGCTCCGGAAACATAATATGTCTACAAACGACACAAAATTATAGGCTCATCTCTAAAAAATCCACAGGAAAAAATCTATCTAGAAAATCAAGGTGTGTGTAAGATAGCATGTGGCACCTGCAGTAAAACATACTTAGGCCAGACCAGATCAACAGAAGAATATCGGCAAGGCTACAAGAACATAAACAGACTATATATATAATTTTTTCTTTATTTTGTCTTTTCTTGGGTTTAGGTTCTTTATTTAACAAAAAATAAAAACAAATTGACGTTTCGCCCTTTATTTAATTAAGGCATTTTCAAAATTTTTAATTTATTTTCCTTCCTAAAAATTTTTTTTTATATAAAAAAACATTCACAAACATATGTACAATTTTAAAAACAAACAAACACTCTAAAACAGTATTTAAATTTTACCAGTACATACCTTGACATTTTGTTTATTAATTACTGACGGAATTTAACCTTTAACATCTTCTATTCAGGTACTGAGGATACATGGAATGCGACTGTGTTTCATTTTTTATATATTTTTTATATTTTACAGTGCACAAAAAACAAAATAAGTCATATATTTAATTTTATGTTTAAGAGGATATTCAATTTTTGATGCTTATTAATAGGATCGAATACTTAATATTTTGTTTATGCGGCTTTCACGGATTCCCGCGAAGTCGCGTTCAGTGTTGCATACTTCCTTCCGATCTGTCCTTTGAACAAACAGATGTATGTCGATAGCCTGATGAATCTAGTAACGACGAAACATATACCTCTGCCGTATCACTGTAGCGGGGAAGGTAAGTTTTGATTTTCTTCTCGATATGGTGGTGCAGGTAGGCCATCATCACGATGGTGGTGGAATAGGATAAATTGGGTTCCTTAGCAATTTGTTCAAACTGTGCAACCTCTAACACAGAAAGGATATGGTTGGAACCCAGTTTGCATTTACTGTTCGCATTTTACTTTACAACGGCATAATGTGGATATATCTACTGCTATTGCATCTCACACGGAGGAATCCGTGAAAGCCGCACGCACGCACGCACGCACGCACGCATGCATGCACGCACGCACGCACCCACATACACCCACATGCACCCACACGCACACACACGCGCACACACACGCACACACAACAGATGTTAAATTCATTAAATAAATTATGAAATCGTAGAAAATAAACCTAAAACCCTACAAACTATAGACACAAACTAATACTATGAAATGTATAACGCTATAAAGTTCGTTACATTGCCCCATTCCAAGCCTTGATCGATCCGATCAACTTTTTTGATCTTGATAATGGGCTAATCTGTCAAGATGCACGACTATCATCTTGGCATGAAGGCTTTTTTGAATTCGGTACATCAGATCGTTTAGTTGGGTCACTACGTTGCTCGAACCTTCCCATGACTTTTGAAGCTTTGGTGAAAATCCTTTGGTTCTTTTCGGATTGTACAACCAAACTTTTCCACCAATCATTAATCCACCAGTACTGGTTATGAGTTCATACTGGGTCTTCATTCTGTCGCTTTCTATTTGTAGTTTTTGACGAACTTCTTCGTGTAAGACCTGCAGCTGCATCCTAAGTTGGTTAGTGTAATCTTCCCAAGTTGCTTCAGAATCGGGTGGACGTCTAGCAAGCAAATCGACTGGAAGACTTATTCTTTTCCATAAAGTATGCTAGCAGACTAGTAAAAATAGCTGAATGCCTTTATCCGTTATTTTGTTGTTCATTTACTTGAGATTTGATGTAATTCTCCAGCATTCTATTAAATCTCTCAACCATTCCATCGGACTGCGGATCTAGGGGTGTTGTTCTAGTTTTGTGGATTTTCAGAGGATTGCAAAGATTCGTTAAAACTTAATATTCAAAATTTCTGCCTTGATCAGAGTGTATTTCTCCTGGCACCACATATCTATAAATCCATTGTTCAAACAATATTGGTGGTAGGTTATATAGATACTTGTGAAAGTGGTCCAGTGTCTTTATAATGGCGAGTAGTTGTCTTGTTACACAATAATTTCGCTCAGCTTTGCAGAGTACCTTGCTAAAATAAGCAATCACTTTCTCTTAGCCATTCTGTATCTGGGACAAAATTCCACCTATAGAGGAGTTACCAGCGTCAGTATCCACAACAAACATCTGATCAGTATCAGAATATGACAATATTGGAGAACTTCAAAATGCCTTCTTTAGTTCCCTGAAAGCGGTTTCGCAGTCTGCGTTCATGTTATGACTATTTTCAGTCAGGTCTTTCAATATCGGCGAATCTTTTTATGAATCTTCTATAGTAAGTATAGAGACCCAGAAAACTTCTTAGTTCACGCTTGTTTTTCGGTACTTGCCGCCGTTTTCTCTGGATCGGTTCCTACACCAGCTTCGGTGATTGTATGCCACAGGTATTTTACTGCTTTCTGAAAAAATTTTTATTTCTTTGAACGGAGCTTCAGTTGCACTGCTCAGTTTTTGAAATATATTCTCGACATTTTTCAGGTGATCGTCAAATATTTTTCCCAGAATGATGATGTCATCTAGGTAGACAATGCATGTTTTCCAAGTTAGTCCATATAAGGTTTGTTCTATGAACCGTTCAAAAGTGGTTGGGGTATTGCATAAACCAAAGGGCATATTAATAAATTGCCATAGCGCTATTCCAGTAGAAAAAACGGATATTTCTTTATTCTCTGGATGAAGCTATACCTCCCAATATCTACTTTTAAAGTCTAATGTAGAAAACCATTTTAAAACAGTTAAAGTGTCCAGAGTATCATCAATACGAAGTAAAGGAAAACTGCCCTTCTTTGTGACGTCATTAAGTCTTCTGAAATCAACACAGAATCTAGTCGAGCCATCTTTCTTCTAACCTGAACTAACCTGAATTAATATAACTGGGACTTTGGGAAGGTTCTACAATGTCTTGATTTTGCATGTCTTTAAGAATCTTGTCCACCTACTCACGTTTTGCTAACGGTATTCTCCTTGGAGCTTGTTTAATTCGAGTTGCTTCACTAGTATTTATTCGATGCTCGATTATATTGTTCCTTTCCAAGTTGCTATCAGATAGAGAGAAAAGATCCTAATTTCTTCTTAAAAGATCTTCTAGTCTGGCTACCGGAACGTGATTCAGTAAAGGTGTTGATGTACTAACTAGGACTTGGAGTACCCTTACTAGATCAGCAGATAATTTTTCAGGTTGTAATGGGATACGGGTAACTATCATATCGACAGAAGAAGAATTCCTTTTGCATACAAAGAAAAATCTTGAATTGGTTCAACCAAAACTACTTCATTTTCTTCGGAATCATCAAACTTTAATTTTACTATACATTCTGAACTTGGCGGCAATATCGCATCTTCAACAAGTACAACTTCCCAAATCGATTCTTTATTATTTTTCGGTGGATTCATAATAATTTCTTCATTTCTAGTTCACAGTACTCATTGAGGAAGATCAAGGACAAACTACTGGTGTTCTAGACCTAGTATTACTTCGTCCAAAATATCTGCAAAAACATGTCTGAAAGTGTTGCTTCCCAGGGTTATTGCTGCTTCATGTATCTCTTTTACCGGTATTACTTTGCCACTGACAGTTTGCAAGACATAATGCTTTTCCGGAAAATACATTTTTCATTGAGCCACGATGTTCGGCTTTACAATGGTGTGAGAAGAACCAGTATCTAATACCATATAACATACTCGGCCGCATATCTTTCCGGGTACTACCAAGCTAAAACCATTGTCTTACAGCCTGGATACCTTAATTGTTTTTGTTGGTGGGGCCTGGTAGCACCTAGCCAGGTTTCCCTCCTTTAAGCTGGCTACTGATTCTGATCACTGTCAGGAGCGGTTTCGCCATTCGGTTGGGCCATTCTTGGAGTTTGACTGGTTTCTGGGTCGCGTAAACCTTCGATAAAATTATTTACTGTTAACTCTTCCTTTATTTCTTCCTGATATGTTGCGTACTTCAAATTTATTAGCCTTATTATATCCGGTTCATATTCTCGCAGACTTTCCTTGTATTTTTGTCTTCTTCCTTGTAGGTGAGCCTTATAAACTTCTTGGAGGTGGGCTTCCTCATAACGCATCTCCAGAAAACTAACAATAAACTCGCAATCATTTTGTTTTTCTTCAGGAATGTTACGTATAACTTCCATAGCTTCATCTCGTAGTGCTAGAACAAAAGCACGTGAACTCCAATTATTGCTGGTAGCAGCAGCTTCGAATTCACGGACATAGGTAAGCCAAAGTACTTTGCCGTCGAAGGTACGTGGCTTCATGATACTAATAACATCATCTATCTTTATTAAACCTGTACTGACTACGTTCTCGATTTGCAAATGTAATTGTTGAACCTGTTTCTCGATTCGCGTTACCTCATGTTACAATATACGTCTTCTCCAATTTGCAAATGTAATTATTGCATCTGTTTCTGGATTCCCGTCACCTCATATTGTATTTCACCATGTACGTCTTCTCTAACTTTGCTAATCTTCTTGGTCTATGCACTTCATATCTTGTTGATTTTTTTAATGTCTTCTTTCAGTTCTTGTTTCGTATTTTCTTGACTTGTCGTAAGTTCCTCTCTGATGTTTTCCAGGCTTGTTTTTAGTTCTTTTTTTTATAATTTCTTGATTTTTCTTAATATCTTCTTAGCTTGTTTTTAGTGTCATCAATTCTTGTTTTATCTCTTCTTGGTTTTTCTTTATATTTTCTTGACTTTTCGTCATATCTTCTTTCAATTCTTGTTTCGTTTCATCTCTTTTTAGCTTTTCTTCATATTTTCCCAATTTTTCGTCATATCTTCTGTTAATTCTTGTTCCATCTCGTCTGGGCTTTCTTCATATCATATATTTTGGTTTGTTTTCATGTCGTGTATCATCATCAGTATCTGATTTAAACTAGTTTGAAGTTGTTCTTCTATTCTTGCCTTCTGCTTTTTAGTTTCAACTGTCATACAATTTCAATTCACTTTTTTCTTTTTTTTCTAATTTTCTAACCTGAACTAAATCCTTCCGGATTTGATCGCAGTTCTGTTCATCTCGAATGCTGAGAAAAGGCTTCAGTGGTACCGATGCCAAAAGCTAACGGTGTTAGTGAGCTTCGGGATCTCATTCCCATAGTTTTTTGCGCTGTAATCAAAAATACTTAACGATCAACTTGCAAAATACGTAGAAGTAAATACTACGGTTTTTTTACTTCTCTGGCTAGTATCACTAACAATATATTTGTGGCAACTGATCCTGAATAAATAATAACTTCGACACTCTTGACCACCGATCGCCATTAAAAATATTTCACCATGTCGGTCTTGTTCTCGACGACATTGCATTTTTTAAATGTTTTCTGGAAGGTCGAAAATTCTGCGTTAAATAGGGTAACGAGATGTCCAAAGAACTATCCATAAATTCTGTATGTCGTCTACATTTCACGTTTTCCACGTTCCACAAAGAAGCTCAAATTGCATTGCTACGCAGAGGACACCCAGACATATACAGGGTGTTCCAATAGTACCCGAACAGCAGAATATTTTCTCAATAAAGCATTTTAGCGAAAAATGTTTCAGACGAAAGTTGTGGGAAATCAAACGATGCATCTGATGATGACTTTGATCTTGACCTTGACCCTCAAAGTCGTTTGAAAAATAAGCTAAGTTTTTCAAATAGAAACACCCATTTTTTATTGCAGAAATGGAAAGTGGAGAAAATTTCCTATCTAACGGTATAAATGACATAAGGTATCTAATGAGATCTAGAGCTCATTTCAAGGTTTGAAAAACTCAACTTAACCTTCAAGTGACGCTATTGGATGCGCCGTTTGATTTCCTACAACTTTTGTCTGGAACATTCTTCTCTAAAATGATTTGCTGAGAAAATATTCTGCTGTTCCGGTGTTTTTTGGACACCCATTCTTGAATGCTGCAAGGCTATCAATCAAGACCTTAAAAGCAATTCAGTGGACTTCTTTTGTAGCATCTTAATTCAAAGAATGCTGTATAATAATATTTGGAAAACTAAATGACGTTGAATTAAAAATTTTATAAATAAAAAGATTGTTGATTTAATTTTATCCATTAAGGATAGTGTTAAAAATATGGGTGTGGTCTTCAATAACGTATTGTGATTTGATAAACATGATTCCCAGTGTATTACGAAACCTTATGTTAAACTAATTCTTCTTTACAGTAATTTCTTGATTTATACATAAAGCTTAAAATTCTGGTCTGTGACTCGCTGAAGAATCCAAAACGTCAAAACTGGCTGACTAAGGATGGTAGGAGTTTTATATTATAAAAGCTTCCAATTCCTATAGACACAAATTCTTTTCATATCTCATGTGCCTAATGTAAATATTCGTTTTGGAGGTGCAATAACACCGTCTCTACATAAACCTTTCGTATTTAAAAGCTTGTTTACCTTGAATACTGCTGGAGATAATTTTCTTCCAGGTTGCGTCAAAACTCTCCCACCTGCAAGATTTAGATATGCTGTTTTTCGATTTCTATTTGGTAATCAAATTAAAAAAAGATAGTTTTTTCTTTTTCTTCAATAGCTTCTTTTTCTAGAACTTTAAGTGTATAAGTATTGTTTGTTTACTTTTTTTTTTAATTTAATACTTATTTTGTGGATAAGTTGATTCAGATGGATATCATTTAGGTGCAATCTACATTTGGACTTCGACCTTTCTGTCTCTAAAATTACGGTATCCTATATATTAAGCTTATTATTTTGTTAACTTTTTTTGACTCATAGAGAAAGATATAATAATAATTATTCTTATATTTTATGCCATTCCAGTTTAATGTTCAGCAAATCAAAGAAGACCTGTTGATTCTAAAACTAGGCAAATTTCCCACTTAAACTTAACATAACCATTTTGTCATTGATCTTGTATTGCTTTCGACCGAACAAGTGCGTCGTTAATATTGCCCAAGTTTTCTTTACGGTAATTATAGAACGATCATTTTAATACGTAAACTGATTAAATTAAAGTATCACCTCATCTTAGCTTTTCTGCTGAAGTTTAGCAGCGCTGCCTTTGAGGTTATGACCAACAATAAGTGTGACGAATATGTTATAAAAAAACTACCTTTACACTAGCAATATGGGGACATTTTTCAAAGTTATTTGCGCCATTTTAACCTATTATGCTGGCCAAGATATTTTTGAAACGTTTATACTCAAAAAGAAAAACGATCCATACTTAAAAAAATGCTTACTAAAGGCATAATGAAGGCTAGACTTACAAAATATGCAAAGAAAGAACCTAAAAAAATAGCATTTTTAATTACTTTAGAGCACACAAATTTATATCCTTCAGAAAATGCATTGATTTTTAAAATCGATTAAAACCTAAAAAATTACAAAGGTATTTGTATTGTATTATATATATATATATATATATATATATATATATATATATATATATATATATATATATATATATATATATATATAAAACACAAGCAAAAATTAAACAACAAAATTCCCGGGTCGGACAATTGACTAATCAAAAACTGTAAATGATGTCATTTGAAGCAGCTGATATTGATGATCTATTTTTTACTTGCACTTAACAAAAGAATATATTTGACTATCAACTGATAGTATGCATAGAAAGTTAATGTTCGGATACCAAAATTCGACTTAGTTGAGACTTTTTGGCACACAAGTTACTGCTGAATAATGATGGGACATTGCTTTAATAATGAAGTCATTCATATTTCAAATTTCCTCTAGATTAGGATTCTATAAAAATAAGAAACAGAATATCATAAAAAGAATTGTACATCTTCGCTCCGTTTGAGGTAATGCTTAAATATGTCACTATCTTGAAACAGATAAGAAAAGGAAATGTCAAAAAATATGCTTACAGAATGGACTTTACAAACCAATCAATAATAAATATATGGCATAAGAGATTTTTAATTTCTTATTGTTAATTTAATTGCGAATAAGGGTGGTCAGAATGAAAACTTTGTAGATTTTTACCATTTCAAAGAAATTATTCATAAAATACCCTTACGTGCATAGAAATCTGCCCACCTCACACTTACGACTTTACCCGTATTTTTTTAGAAACTATACATCAGATTAAAATACAGAGTTATGAATTTATTGAAATTCCTTTAATGTTAGGCTAAAAATTATAAAATGAAATGAATAAAACAAATTATCATTTAATTACTACAAAAAAAGACATCTTGACAATCGACTAAGGTGATAACAATGTCAATATTAAATCATTAATAAAGGGTATGTCCTTCTTTTGCTCTAATTACATTAGGCATAGATCTTCTCTTCTTTTACTGCAATAATGAGCTCTGGGGTCGACTTTGGGGCACGAATCCTAACTACGATTCTTCGTTTCAGCTCATCCCATAAATGTGCAATTAAATTTAGGTCGGGACTTTGCACCGGCCACTCCATAACCCGAAAATCGACTTCTCTAATGTAGTCCTGGATAAGTCTAGCAGTATGCGGCCGTTTATTGCCATGCATAAAAGTAAAATTGTCGCCAATATAATCGACATAAGGTACCACATGTACTGTTAGAATCTCTTCAATATACCGAACGCCAGTTAATCCTCCTCTCTCTCGACGCTTGGCAGGCCTAGCAATGAAAACGAGGTCTGTTCGTACTGCCATAGAAATTGCACCCTGTAAATCGCTCTCCTGGTCTACGGTAAACTTTTTTTTTCAATCGCTTCTATAGAGACATATCCTGGGTACCTATTCTCGTTCTTGAGAGAACGATCATCTTGATGGAAAGTGGGTGTGATTCTCACGAAAAAGTACGAAAACGTATTCGAAATACGGTTTCTTACTTTTTCGTGAGAACCACGGCCAGTTTCCATCAAGATGATCGTTCTCTCGAGAACGAGAAAAGCTACCCAGAATACGGTTTCATACTTTTTTGTGAGAACCACGCCCACTTTCCATCGTTCCCTCAAGAACGAGAATAGGTACCCTGGTCTCATCGGAGAACAGAACAGACCACGCTGCTCCAATGTCCAATTTACATGATCCTGTGCGAAATGCAGACTTGCTTGTTGGTGGGCTGGTATAAGTTTTGGACCAGTTGCGGGACATTTAGATGTCAGGTTTTTTTTTCTACAGTCTTCGTTTTACTGTCCACTGACTAATATTCACTCCTCGGGCCTCACGGAGCTCTTATTGCACTTCAACTACATTAAGTCGACGGTTTCTTAGTGAATTGGCCACAATAAAGCTATAATTAAGTTGCCTGTTCCCTGGGCTCCGATGAAAGGATCCAGTCTCTTCAGAACGTTCGCATAATTACTTGTGCGGCTTTTTCCGGCACTGTATGCATTGAAGGAACACAAAATACGTTTCTTTGGTTTTCCGTTGTTACACTTCATAAATAATAAACAATCCTGATAATTTTATATCCTTGTAGCATATTAAATCATCTTTCAAACTGTATAAGTTTTGTTTTAATTTAGTATATAGTTTTTCAAAAAAAAACATTTGAAGTCAAAAGTGTGTAGTGGGCCGATTTCTATACATGTAAATGTATAATGAGGTTATGTTTTTGTTATGTATTGATCAACATTATAATATTTGGTATTGATTTATATTCTTTTCAGTTTTTTTGTGAAAGTAGAGCTTCCAAGCATGTGTTAAAACTTTGTAGCATCAACGAGTTTTTTAGAAACGATAATAAAGTAATTAAAAAGAGGGCAAAAATACAATGGATTTCAATCACATTAAAAAATGCAGTTTAATAGCTAGTGAAAAGAAATTCTTGCTAGTATGAAGGAAAAATCATACAGCTTTGAGGTATATTATAAATATTTGTTCAGTCTTATTCATTTTAAATTATAAATTTCTTAATGCAGATTTCATTAAACAGATCTGCAGAGCCTGAAATTGCTACTTGTGTTTGTCCAAGGGGGATAAAATATCACCATATTGCTACTTTGGCAGACATTAGAACATATCTGTTAAAAAAAAAGGACAGAAAATGTGCCACTTAAAACGACTGAAGAAGCCCTATAATGTTATTAAGATGAAAATGAGCCAGGAAGAACTAAACAAAGCAAAAATGAAATTAAGCTCAATACTGTAGGATTTATTTGGCTGCTGCAGATGCTACATCAGAGTTAGATGTAAATTTGTCCATTATTGAAGACAATATTTTGTCTGATGATTTTGTCAACTCAGCTGACAAAATTAAATATTTTTAAGAAAAATTTACCATTGATGATGTCATAAAGAAAATTACAAAAGTTACCACTAGACAAATGTGTAATGAAAATTGGTACCTAACAAAAAGTTTCACTTAACTGCAAACAATTTGGGAACCATTTTATCAGCTTGTCAAAGAGATCCATATCCTGATGATCTGTTTATAAATATTATTAGTACCGGTAGTGAGTATGTATTTAAAAATTATTAAACGTAAAACTTTTTTGTTGTTTTGTGTACTATTGGCATTCAATATTTAATTTATTATTATGTATTCATAATTGTTCATATCTTATTTGATTAATAAGTCGCTATTAGTAATACAACTTATATTTTAGATTCTTATAGTCTTGATGGTATCAAATCCAATAGTGGGGAAGAACCCATAAAAAAATGTCATAAATTTCCTTAAAAAAGGATTCATTGATGAGAAATCTTTTATCAGCTCTTAAATTTTTTTGTCTGCCGATTCTGGATATGCATTGCTCACACAAATTATGACATAATTTGGAGCTACACCTGTCAACTCCTTCCAAGTATTTCTGTGCTTATAAAAAATGGAGGTCGACCTTTGACTTTCTAGATTTGTTGGAATCGCTAAGTAAATTTTTGTGCAACGAAGTATTCTATAACTTCTCATTATATAAAATGCTGCTTGTATAATCTTAGATTATGTCAACGTGCTGACTTAGCGACATGTATTGGAATATTGGATACTAATATTTTTATATTTTATGTAAGATAAAAAAAGTATGTATAATCTTAGATTATTTACTGCTGGAAAACAGCTTAATTTTTGCTTTTATTATTTGATTGAAAAGAACTTAATGCAGTGCTATATTTGTTACTGTAGTACTACGAAAACTAAAGCGGTTGGCCAAGTTTTCATGAGGTAATTTTATTTTTATAAAGGTCATCAGAACAGGATTAATATTTAATAGCGGTTTAACTTGCCATGCTGCATAATATTTTGTATTAAAAATATCCATAGTTTAGCACAGTGTCAAACTTGTTGGTAATCCATTATGCATAAGCACAGGTGAACCAATATTTTTTTTGTACTCATCGTTTGGGGAGATTTTTTAATTTTCACATGGTTTTTCTAATTCCTGCTTTGAAAAGTAATTTTCAGTTTCCAAAAATATCCCTGAACTCCTGCATAGACTTCAGGATGTTGATGGCGTATCTTCTACGTTAGAACTTACATCTTAAAGTGCCCAGAGCTTCAAAATCAATTGCTGTATAAAGCCCATCCCGCTTCCATTGTGGGAAAAATGATTCTGTCTTCTGTTTCTTTCAAAGTTATTTTGCTGAATAGAATATATAGAATACTCTTAAAAAAGTGATACTATTTCTTAAAATCTAATTTGTTAATATTTTATGTTACGATATTCGTCGATTTCAGCAAAAAAAAAATAATAAAACGAAAACGCCTCTTAAAAAAGTTTATATGTTGATATAGATACTTATGGTTTCTTTAAAGAAGGAAATTTAAATTTCCCTTGAATGTTAAATCCAATTATGATTGATCCGTTTTCGTTGGTTCATATTTACAAACTGACAGATGCAAAGTAACCAATGTTTTGAGGTTTCTCTGTATCCTCTCCTACAAATTTGAAATTATAAATAAAATTGTAGTAAAATATATTGCCAGGTTTTTTCTTTAATGTGAATAAATTAATGAACAAAGGGTTGTGATAATTGATTTTCGATTCCTAGGTGTCATTGGGTCCTTTACTTCCCACCATAGCTGCAGGTCATTCGAGACCGATATACCAGCCTCATTAATTGAATTTGCCTAACTGCTTCCGATAACAAATTTGTGTTTCCGAAATACCTTTGGCACAGTCCGTCAAGTGTTGGGCACTCTCTGGGGACATGGCCAACAGTTTTCTTTTCCAGACACCATCTGCACGTTGAGTCATCTACGACACCGATCTTATGCAGTTAGCCCTGCAGTGACAAAGTTGTGTCAACAATCCCACCACAATTCGCAGATCTTGCCTTCCTAAGGAGAGAACATCTCTAATAAGACGCCCAGTTATATATTCCTTGGCACACCTCATTCCAGGAGCTCTTCTCCACGATTCAATAAATTTGATTTACAGCAACAATTTTAATTTTCTTTTTATCAACTGTACTTGGGACAGGTAGAATTGGTTGGGGTCCATATGGTTCGGTTGTGGACCCTAACTTTGCCAGGCGGTCCACTTCCTCAATCCCGCGTTTACCCGAGTAAACCGGGACCCACACGAGTCTGGTTGTGCAGCCGTTCTTGTTCAGATTGTTCAGTACATCCTTGCACTCACACACCAGTCGCGAAATTACTACACTGGACTTTAGTGCCATTATCGCAGTCTTACTGTCTAAGCATATGCTTATTATCTTATTCCTGTTTATGTCCCTCTCATAGGGATGGGCACACTGCAGAATAGCATACAATTTTCGCTATGAAAATCGTCACATGTTATTCGAGAGAGTAGGACTCTCTCACTCCCGTGCTTCTGACGAACACTCCGGCTCCAGCATAAATAACATTTTAGTGCTATTATTGGATACCTTATTGAAGAAATCTATCTTTTTCCTTCCGTTGGGTTTGTCAGAAATACAAAAAATTTCATAACCATTTTGGTGAATTTATGAAGCTAAAAATATAAAAATTAAACTGAAACATACTTTAATCATCATATCAGTTTTTGCATCATATTTTTTGTACAAATGAACCATAAGTTATCTACTTCTCTTTTTCTTTTTTTGCATCAACACTTCAGTCCTTGAACACATCACACAAAATTTATTTCTTACTCCAAGAAACAACTTTATGTCAATCTACTATAACCTAATTTTCTTATTCTACAAACATACAAAATTTACAATATTATTCGCTTTGAAATTAGATAATCTGTCAAAGTCAAATCTCGTTAGTCGCGACAGAATATCCTTTTATTCGCGTTTGCTAAATAAAACGAAGAACTGCCAGACGTTTCAGATAAAGTGACTCATGGATTGATAATAATAATATCTATTCAAATCTAGTTGAAACCGTTGAATTTCTAGATATTACTCGCAGACTATTTACTTATTTTTTGTGATAAAAAGTTACTAAAGAACATTAAATTTAGGTTTAATCGAAAATGTAAAATAATGTTTGACAATACTGTCTGCATACATGGAGAGTTCTTTAACTTTGGATTTACTATATTTTACTACGAAAATGACTTTTTCAAGATTTAGGATTTAATGTATTTAATGCTAAGAAAGTTATTGCTTCTGTTTGCATATAGGTGACATCTAGTTGTGAATGATTGAGAAATTGGCAAAGATCGCGAAGTTAATGGCCCCTTAAGTTATTCTTGTACCCCGATGCCGCTTTGAATATTTCGAATTTGGATATACTAAATATAAATACTAAAAAATGTAGCTTCAAATCCCGTGACCTGATATGGCATTCCGCTTAAATTTATCGTCTCAGAGGGTTAATATTTCAGCATTTCGCGAAGTCCTTTCAACTTTAATTTTACCAGGGAAAGTTTTATTTCGCTGGGCTATAGAAGTTACGTGAAAAATGATTGATTATTCTGTAGGTAATGATTTCGCGTCCGGGTTAAGCAAGAAACGGATTATAAAAGAAAAATAAAATTGGTCAGTATTATGAAGTGGGAAAAAACATCTGAGATACAGGCTACATTTTGACAGAGACGAATTTATTTCCTATTAACAACATATTCTCTAATTTATCATCAACAAACTGGCAGCTTGATGGAATTTTTTGAACTCACGCATCGTATTTGATTATTTGTTTAGTTTAAAAGCTTTAGATGAGACCCGTCTTTATTCATTTATGTATGTTAAGAACACATTTAATTATAACTTATTTCCCATAAGTTTCGTATATTATTATAAAATAAGTAATAATTATAAAAGCTTAATTTGTCATTTTTATCTTTTCAATAAAATACATGATAGTCAAATTACCAGTACTTCTAAAATTAATAGCCTCGGAAATGTCTGTCGTATATTAAGTTAAATTGTTAATTATACAGGTGGCAACAAAATTATCGTCTAAGTCTTTATTTTCCTTCTCCCGGAATTATTTGATATGAATGGAAATACAATTTGAGAGAATGCAAGAGAATTAGCAAGAATATCATCAGCATTAGTAAAACCGAAGTTTGAATTTTATATTTATAATTAAAACGTCATGCATCATAGTGAAGGTAAAAGTTAGACCAGATATTAATACTAGTTGTCAGTTTATTAAGAAAGTAAAATTTGTTTTCTTCCAATTAAAACCGATTCTAAATTTGAGAAACAGAAGTACTTACGTTTTAATATATCCAGGTTATGTTACTTAATTTAAAATGAACAAGGAAAATACGAGAATATACAATAATAAAGTTCTAAAGTTACTTTGAACAGATTTTGCACTACTTGAACCTATTGGGCCATAAATTCAAATTATTTTGCAAATAAATCACATATATTCAAATAACTTGTCATGATTCATATCTCCGTTTAAGTTCAGTTAATTTTGCCTTATTTTTGCAAATACTCACTTTAGGGGCAGCACAATATCATTTTATTTAAATATTTCTCATAGATTCTTTAAATATCGAGCATTCCATAAAGTACAGTATAAAGTTAATTTTATTTTCAGTTTGATCATCATACTGATATTTTACTACACTGTGCTTGATTGTTTTTTCTCGATGGTGAATTCATTGTTACCTTTTTTTTTCATATAGATAGGTTTTCCTACCAACTAATATTTGAGGGAATAGTTTTGGATTGCCAAAATTTATGTGGCTTGAAATTCATTCCTTTGATTTGAAAATAGATACTGGGATCCTTATTTCATTTTTGGGCGGAAAATGCTAATGAATCATAAATCGGCGTATTTAAAAAATTATTTTAGTAGACTTGTTGTTCATTTTTGAGCTGTCATTTCTTTCTAATCTGTCAATTGAACGCACCTAAAAGACGTAGGGTTGGATGGGATTTGGGGCTGAAAAGCCATTTAAATTATCCCGGTAATTGTGTTGAATTATTGAGTTACGTTATCTTTTACTTGTTTGGCGTTTCAGTGTTATTTTTACGGGGGTAAACCCGGAAACAGGGATTTTGGCAGTTTCGCACTTTTCACCCCGTTAAACCCCAATACAAACAACGGGTAAGAATCACTAATTACAAGTTATTAAAACGAATCCTTAATAGGATTTGATATATTAAGATTTAAGCTCAAAATTGATCCTTTCTTCCGGGTAAATTTAATGTCTAATTTGAATCTGACCCTACCATGTTTTTTAAATCACATTTAGACATAAATTGACTGTATTAGACTAGTATTAGGCTTTATATTGTGTTTTAAGGCTAATTGCTCCTAGTTTTTTTTATCAATATTGATTACTTTTCCATGAATTTTCTTAGTTTTCGATAGCTGTATCTTGTAAATACCTTAATTATTTGTGTTATATTAATAAGACTTAATTTTGAGTGTAACTTTCCTGTTCATTGTAAATTTACTATATTTTGTTACGCATTTACTTTCTAGCCATATTACGATGGTCCAAATTCATAGGAAAATTAAGTTATATTATACATTCTACAATATTTCTGAATGGTATTCAATCTTTTGCCCTATTTCGGGCATAAAACTAGTAAAAATAGAATAAAATAGCATCGTGATGTCTGTTGCCTCGATGACTTTCAGTTTGACTCCCGTTCTTTTTGTGTTCGATTATAATGTTTAGGCACTTGAGATTGGCCCAATTAAGATAAAATTCTAAATTTTAGCAGCAGAAGTTAATTTATTTTTACCTTATTGAAAGTTAATGCCCAAATGTGTGTCCTGGCTTTTCACATAGTATTGCGGTAATTATTGTGATTATATTTCAACTATATTTGCATTAAGCTTCAATGCAATCAAAATTGTGTTTCTTTTGCCACGTTTGGCTGTTTTATTTATTAGTAATTGAGGTTATTAAACTAAGCATGTGGCGTCATTATACCCAACATCGTCTACTTTATTATTATTTTCTATTAAGTGTTGGTTAATTTATTTGATAGTTAACTATTTTGTATAGTAAATCTTTTATTTTATGTTATATTAACTTAATTATTGACGAGTGCCTGTAATCAGGTTGATTTTTATTGTACGTTTATATAAGTGGGTCTGTACTATTATCTATCTTGAGTTATCAGTGAAAACAGTTAATTAATTTAAATTAATTATTATTTTCCTTTGTTAATCATTTCTTATTACTTTTTGACTAATATGTCATTCTTTTGTTACTTTAACTTAAAGATCACCATCGATAATTTTTTTTTGAATATTTGAAATGTTTAAAATTTTAAATTAAATATTTTTCGATGCTTTGGTGAAAACGGAGGTTGATTTGCCTTTTTAATTGAATTTTGTAGAAATCTTAAACGTTCCTTTTTTGTAGCACTTTTTCACCTACGGTTCTCCACCTACGGGATCCATGAAGTTCTATGTTTAATTTCAACAGGTTAAACTTAAATGTGTTCAAGATGAGGCTTTGAACATTATAACTGATGTAAAAATACTAAAGTGTTAGTTGCAGCACAAAAACAGGGACTAAATTGTAACCTTTGTGGAGAAAATCACCTTAAATTAAAGTTATACTGCAAATTCTTATCAAATAGTCATTTTTCATAGAAACATGGAAATGCTGGTATTGAAAAAAGTGTAAAAGAAAACACGATTTTTTATTACATGGTACTGATTAGAAAAGAAAAATAGACCAAAGTCACCATCAAAGAAGTTATGACAGATCATTTTTTAAAAAGTGGTCAGTTTATTTTTAGGATCGTCAATGTTAACTTTGAGGAATTACCACAAATCACTATTCAAGGAATTGACTTAGCTCTAGAGCAAATAAAGAACGGAAAATTCGGAGGTGACGACAAAATAACAGAGATGTCGAAGGAAAGGAGAGCAAATAGAAATAGGAACTACAGAAACTATTTAATAATTGAATAATGCTAGGAAAAATACCAGACGAATAGGGAAATGGAGACTCAACTGTTTTACATAATTTTCTTCCAGGAAGTATATCAATAGGCTAGACAGGAAATGTGAAATATCACAAATAACTCAAATAACATGTTGGTTTCAGTAAAGAGTATTGTACAACTGAACATCTCCAATTGGCGAGGCAAATTTTAGAGAAGAGCATCAAATATAATCTACCTATTTGGGTAACTTTCGCAGATTTCAAAAAAGCTTTTGACTCGATCGAAACATGATTGATACTATAAGAAACGTTAGAATCGACCAATGCTACGTAGACCTGAAAAGCAACAAGAAAGATTATAATACAATAAACAATGATCAAAATCTAAATAAAAAGAGGTGTCAGATAAGGGCATATATTAAAAATAATAACTAAAGGTTTTTTTTGTGTTAGTATTGTGTTCAAGTATTTGGGAAGAACCAGCAGTTATAAGACAGTGGCAAAAGTGAAATAACTTGCTAACGACTACGTCATATTTTCACACCACAAAGAAGAAATGATTAAAAAACTTTTACAAAAGAGCAGAATAGTTGAATTGGAAATGAATTTCAACAAAATTAAGATCATGGGAAATCAACAAACAAATTCGAATATAAGGACTACAGAAGGTCAGGAAACAGAAATAGAGGACACATATGTCTACTTGAGTCAGACGATTGCTTTTACAAAAACAGTCAATATTTAAAATAAGGCTAAGTTAGACGACATATGGAAAATTAAATTACTTTATGAGAATGAGTCTTCCGACAATATTATAGACCAAGCTATAGAATGCATGTATAAGAAAACATTGAACAAACTGTAGGTACACTAATGAGCGATGGCAAGAAGTATGTTGGGAATGACGACAGTTACACGAATAGTCTCACTGAAAAAGCATTGGCCAGGCCATATCACTAGACACACTGAAAAACGTAATGGAAAATAATGCTCTGGGGACTTCGGAGTAGAAAAAGAGGTGTTGGAAGTCTACCACAGTGATAATATGATGATCTGAAAAAATTGACGGGATTACACTAGTACCAAAAAGCTCAGAATAGATCAGTGTAGAGGTACATGAAGTAGGCCAACATCAGAAAGATTGAAAATTACTTCATGATGATGATTATCTTTAGGATAAAGTCATTTATTAAGAGATTAAAAAATACCACTAAATATACTTTTAAATATGGAAAATATACTTAAAAGTAACTGATCTGAAAAAACAAGGAAATAAGTGTTAATTTTGTGTCGCAATTCGCCACATTATGGAGTACATGAGGTACAATTATAAATAATGAAAAGATGTGTCAAGTTTTTCGATTCCACTTTGACGAACGTTAATAACATTCTGCTTCAAATAACCTCTGCGAACACGTAGAGGTAGTTTGACATTAGCTACAGACCTAGTTTTTTCGAATATCTGGACCAAATTTTAAATTGTGTCGTTAGAAAGTCAGTTTTGAGCACCGGAATATTCTCGAACGCACGCAATTTTTTGATGATCCATATTCAAAATGGACTTGAATAAGTTTTACGTGTTGTTCAGTTGTGTATTGTTGCGTAACTAATTTGGTTTATGTTTATAACTTTGACTGTCATGGGTGGCTTAATGTTTTGAAAATGTTTATCTAACAGGTGGTTCGAAAAGTCCCGAGACTGGCACATAGATGACGACTCTAATAATATATCTATATGATTTTTAGTAAGTATCAACCTCCAAACGATACGTGTCAATATTTGATGATATTCTGATCATACATCATTTATATATTGAATATTTAGTGACGCAATTTTTGATATTTTCAAAACAATGGACGTACGTTGATAAAGCACTGTTAATGGAAAAAAAACACCATTAAAATACAAGAATGGTCTGAAAAATATTATAAGAAATGTGCTCATTCGAAAGCAAGCCCCTGGTTTGCTGAATTTAAACACTATCTCCCAAATAAGGCTATTACACGGAAAATATCCAAAAAAGTCACAAAATCGCATTGAATAACCGCAAAAAGTATATGCGTGAGATGGCTCACTTAGTAAAGATATTAGCAGATCATGTACATAATATTTTGTACAAGTATTTGGGTATGCGAAAGCTCGGTTCTAAGTTTATATAGCTTTTTCTCAGAGTTGACCAAAAACGACAACGTTCGGTATTTGGAGCTGTTTAAGCGAAATAAAGAGAACTTTTCATGCGGTATGTGACAATGGATGAACCATTGATCCATCACTATGCCCTGGAGGCAAATCAGCAGTCAGCTAAGTGGGCAACAAAGGATGAAAGCTAACCTAAGTGACCAAAAACACAACAGTCGGCTGGCAAAGTTATGGTGTCCGTATTTTGGGATGCTCATGGTGTAATATTCATTGATAATCTTGCAAAAGGGAAAACTGTCAACAGCGAATATTATATGGCAATGTTGGTGCGCTTGAAGGAAGAAATCGCGAAAAAACGGTTCCAACTAAAGAAAAAAAAAGTGCTCTTTCACCGTACAGTATACTTTGTAACAAGTCGATAACAACGATGGCAAAACTGCATGAATTGCACTTTAAATTGCTTCTGTATCCATCATATTCTCCAGATTTGGCATCCAGACACTACTATATGTTATTAAATCTAAAAAAAAATGCTCATTTAGGAGTTAACGAAACTCTAGACAAACTCTGAGAAAGATTTTACTGGTTAACTACTGTCAAGACGTAAAATCATGGTATAGATAATGCCCTAAATGTACAGCTAGCTAAAGTCCAAACTCAAGATTTAAGGGAAACATAAAGAAGAATGATATTGGAATAGTTTTTGAATGGATGGCTATTGCCAGAAACAGATAAAGGCAACAAAAACATCTAGGTTGCTATTGACTACTTCAGTAAAGGCCTGAGGTATTTACCATCTTAACCAGGGGACGTCGACAGTAGCTTAAGCCTTAGTCAACAATGTGTTTAGCCGATTTGGAATTCTTTTGGAGCTGCATTCTAACCAAGGATGTAATTTTGTATCCAGACTCTTTCAAAACCTCTGCGAACTATTTAACATTCATAAAACCAATACAACAGCTTTACATCCTGAGTCAGATGGCATGGTTGAACGATTTAATAGGACTATTGAAGAGCACCTCTTAAAGGTTCTGGACAGATATCAGGAAGATTGGGACAAATATTTACCAATCTTCTAAATGTTCTACCGATTTGCAGTTCATGAAACTACCGTAGTTACACCAGCCAAGGTTTTATTTGGAAAGGAACTTAGATTGCCTTGTGACATAATGTTTGATTCCTCAACTGATGAAAGTATGGAGATTAAAGACTGGGTACATGACTTACAAGAGAAGTTGCGAGAATTTCATGAACTAGTTTGAGAACGCATGAGTTTGACCAAAGATAGAATGACGACAAAATATGACATCACTCAGCAGAATTCCAATAAAGTGATAGAGTTCCGTTATGGAATCCACAGAGAAAGAAAGGCCTAAGTTGATATCAGCATGAGAAGAACCACATACTTACAAAAATCTATGAAGTTGTTTATAGCATCCAATAAAGTCCCAAGAACAAAATGAAAGTGGTACATCTCCACAAGTTGAAGCTATACCATAGAGATATCGAAGCTGATCGGAACGATCAGAATTAGGAAAAGGGCAGTGCAACAAAGGACTAAGGGAACTTTTTGATGCGGCTTGGTGCAAAAATATTATTTTGATGCGATAAATTATTTTTTTTTATTTTGTGACGAAAGAAATATTATGTCGATAAGTCATCATAATTTATGTTTCTAGTTGAATTCTGGAACCTGTATTCTCATATATTCTAGTAAATTCTATACATATATAAATAGGGATAGGATAGGCGTAGTTTAGTTTAGTTGTTATTTGGCTCTAAAAGTGTTAATAAGTAGCTAATATAGTATTGGAAGTAATTTAGTGAAAAGCTTTGTCTTTTATTTGACCCAGTCAGCGATTTAAAGAGATAAAATCGTAACAATATCATTATTACATTTTAGCATTACACAACTTGTGGTTAAATAAAATAGTTAATTTTTGTTCACTTAGAGTTGTTAGTTGACCCCTCCTCTTCACGTATCTATGGAAATACACATGCCTTACATGATTAAATAATGTTGTTACAAGATGTTGAATGCGTCCCGAAAAAGGCTATACGAGTAGTGACAACCCTAATAGGGTCTTCTTAAAACAAATTTATTGGTACTATAGAAAGAATATGCAGCAGTCGTAAAAATGATTTGCAATATACTGTATATCGTTTTAATGTTACTGTTGTTTTTATAGTTCTTCCATAGATAAGAACTTAATAAAATGGTTAACAATTCATCTTATGAAAGATAAGACCTAAATTTAATGTATGTTAAAACATTGTGTTACAGGACATCTTCTAGTAAAATATTTAGTATGAAAAATAGTAAATCACAATATTCAATATAATTTATAATCAACAATTTTCAAGAACTTATCAGTTCAGCTACTTGGAAAAAGTGCTCTATAAATACATATTAGCCTTTATCTTTTCTGTAACACGTGATTCCAGTGACAGCGGCAATAAAAAGATGGTATGGACTCCTAATTATCATTAATATTATTTATATAAAAATGCGAATTTTTGTACGGTTATGATTTCAGCTTAAAAATCAAAGAAAAAATATAGTGACAGACAGTTCCGCATATACTAATAATTTAGCAGTAGTATATTGCCGTCTCCAACAGATGGCTGAAGTGTATCGCCTACATTGTGTTAGTGCACTATACTACTAACTATTTTATCTTAAACAATATTACAGTAGACTCTGTAGTTATCATATTCCCTAACAAAAATATCTTACGATAAAAAATGTTTTAAACTTATTATTCGACATTCTTGCCATTATATATATATTGTAAAGATTTACAAATGTAATAAAAACAAGCTTGTAAAATAAATCTGCAACGACTGATGAGGTTCATGCAGCTTTTCTTGCCATTGAATCGGTAGCAGTCCGTGCTGATAGAATTGATTTATCTATCCTTTCTTATTGTTATCTATAAATACTTCCGCTTATGGTACGTCTTATTAACTCTTCCATAGAGACTTCATCGTTCCCTAACATTTCGAAAACATTTTTTTGCTATCGATCTCAAAGATTCCTACTCCTAGAGGACTGACGAATTTTAAAGCTATAAGTATACTGCCAATTTTCATGAAGCTACTCGAAAGGGTTATCGAGGGCTAATTACGTCATCATATTGAACTCTACAATTTTCTTCCATTTATTCAGTCTGGTTTCCGCAAATATTTCAGTTATGCGATGGTACTGTTAAAGGGTAGGGATAACATTCTGGAAATGGCTGATCATTGTGAACTTACTGATTTGATTTTCTTTGACTACTTGAAAGCCTTCAACAGACTGAATCATCAGTTGTTTGTGGCGATCTCGTGATACCTTGGTTTTGGAATTAATGCATGTCAGTTTGTCACAAGTTATCTTACCGAGAGAATTTAGTCCACAAATCTTACGGGCAAACAGTCTAATCAGTCGATTGTCACATGTGAAGTTTCTCAGGGATCAATTCCTGATTCACTGTTTTTTACTTTATATACATTTCAATTAACAAATGATTTGATGTATGCAACAGTACACGGATGTATATATATATATATATATATATATATATATATACATATATATATATATATATATATATATATATATATATATATATATATATATATATATATATATATATATATATATTCCTTATGTAAGAGGCACCACACACAAGATCGCAAGAATTCTCAGGAGACACAACATTGAAACCATTTTCACCACAGACCGTAAAGTAAAAGATCTCTTGCCAACACCTAAAGAAAGAATCCCTCTAGAAAACCAGGAAGAGTACGAAATTCCATGCGGAGAGTGCAGCTCATCTTACGTAGGCTAAACCAACCGTAAAATAAGCGCCAGAAGAGACGAACATATAAATGCTGTCAAGCAAAAAACAACTTCTTCTGCTCTGGCCCAACACTGGCTAAACACAGGACATAAGATAAATTTCTCGGGAACAAAAATGCTATCGAGATGTGAAAACCTGTCCACAAGGGTTATAAGGGAGGCTATTGAAATTGCAAAGAGGCCCAACAACTTAAATAGCAGAGATGATAGCCAACGTGCACCTAATACTTGGAAAAATCTGCTTACAAAACATCAACCAGTACCACTTAGTAACGAAAGAGATTACAACTCGGCAACGCAACCACAAACACTGGCAACAGGGCCAATGACGCACAGCAGGTCACGCCACCTGGTTCGGAAAACGAACACGTCCGACGCGCACACGGTACCGACAACACTGGAGTCGCGGGCGTCAGTTCGCTAATAGACGCCATACAGTGAGCTTTGAAAATGGTGAATGAGATTTCACCGAAACGTCAGCTGCCTTACAGTCCTGAGAGGGACTTAGCACATACACGGGATGCCCGAAAACCTTCGATTACACATCACACCCGTGAGAATATCCGACATATATATGTCGTTTCGTCTTGAAGACATCCTCAAGGCTAATGATTAGTGATCTTAATCTCCTTCTTAGGCCATCTGGAGGTCACTGTCTGGAAATTAACCAACACGAAAAAATATCAGGAGCTTCCTTTCGGACGTATTAAATATAGAGACAAATACGAAAACTTACTATACGTTATCCTGAATGTCGACCTCTCGAGTTGCTTGTCTGTTGCTAGAAATCTTGGACTGTGGCTTGATAAAAATTTAAGGTTTTCGTGAATCATATTACAAAGGCTTTTGCAAATATTTAATTAAAGATATCTTCTTGATAAAAATTTTAAAAATTTTTGCGTAAAAGTTTAGTTTTATCACAGTTTATTTTCTGTGATAGCTTATATGACCCTTATCTTCTAGAACGTGATTCTGGGTGAATACAACTTAAACTGTTACGTATGTTTGACTGGTGGTTATGCATGAAAGAAGAATATTGCATAGCTTAGTATTATATAATAAAATAATTTATAGTAAGCACCCAAATTGTTTATACCAGAAGGTTCAATTTATATATGATGCGCATGCCCTTGATTTGAGACTTAAATTTATTATTGCTCCTTCTGTTCATAATACTACACTGTATGAAAGATTGTTCAGTTATCAAGATTCAAGTTCCATTGAATCAAAAACATTTTTCGCCTAAAAAATTTAAAAGCACAATTCGCAGCCAGGTGCACCAAATTGTTTTACGGTCTACCCGTTAATGAGTGTCACTTCATAATGATTTGCAAGACTGCTCTTCGCTGATTAAGAGTATGAATATTGGTTATCAGCTATATGTCATTGTTGGAAAGCAGTAAGTACTATATTCTGTTATTTGTTTCTGTTTAAAGTTTGATTTAAATACCTAGGTTCAGTAAGGAAGCTATGCTTCCGCTTAGCCTTGTATAATTGCTTTAATTGTAATAAGGATATCCCACTTCCTCCAAAGAATATTGACTCATCCCAGGTATACAAAGATTGGGCTTTGTGAGAACCCTTTCCATGTTATCGGGTCCTAGGTGACGTTGTCTGCAGTGTTTCCTACAAACTTTCGAACGATCCACATGGTCGCAAGGAACGCTGCTTTTTGAATAGGTTTGTACAAATGCTCACTAGGGATCAGTACATTAATGACCTGCAGGAGGTTATTATTGAAATCGTTTGGTCGCTATTCATTCCCCATTGTCTGCGAATTTGCATCTCCAACTCTCTATATTTGGTCATCTTCTCATTGTATTTGGGCACTAGCTTGTTGTTGTTTGGTATTGCGACGTCAATTAGTGTGGTTCGCCTAGAAGTTTTATCTACGTCAGATCTATTATGAGCAACCGTCTTACCTGTAAGAGGTGTTCGGTTCCAATATAGCTTGCATTCGTTGTTCTCAAGAATAGGCAACGAGCTTTATTTTATAGTAAAGCACTTTTCCTATCTGCAATAGATTTAACTTATCTGCTAACTCTTAATGGAGTATCTTAGCGGCTGAGTTGTGTCTTTCCTTATACTCGGTTGCAGCAAATGCTTGGCTTCTTCCAGTTATGTGCTGGATTGTGTCTGATGTTTGACAGCCATATCTACATTGGTCGTTTTCAATTGGGGGATCTCTTATGATAAACTTCTAATGGTTTTTGGTTGGAATATCCTAATCTTGGAAAGCTAATAAGAAGGCATCCGTTGCCGGAAATATTTGCCCTGAAATCAACCAGTAGTTTGACACTGAGTTGTCGACATTGTCCTGGATGATCCCATTTGAATGCCGTCCATACAGTGGCTTCTGTAGCCAGGCTTGTAACTTCTTTTAGTCTGTTTGGTGGTGAGAAGCAAATCCTGTTCTCTCTGCAGTAGCAGCGTTGAATCTTCTGCTTCGTATATTACTCGATGTAGTGTGGAAGAGTCTGCTAACCTGTGGAAACATGAACGTGAATTTCTTACTTGTTGATTGACCTGCTTACAAATATCCACCAATCCTCTTCCTCCCTGGTGTTATTGGAAGGATTTTAAGTTCAATAGCACTCCAACGAAGGTGTTTGTGTGCTTTTATTAAGAGTGTCCTTATTTTTATTTGTAAGTTTTCGATGCCGTCTTGATCCATTCTACTATTTTAAAAGAGTAACTACGTTCAGAGCATGCGTACGTGCTGTTATTGTTATTAAGAAAAATATCCTGAGATCTATAAGGAACCCCCCCCCACTTTTCGATTATATCAACAGGACTGTTAATTTAGTAACCTGAACTAACAACAGATTCTTGTTTAGTAAGTTCAGTAGAATGAGAAAAATATACTCACACTTTGATGATCTGACTGAAATAGATAATTTGACCACACACCATTCGAAAGCTGATATCTGTCTGTATACTATTAGATTTTTTCGAAAATTTCCAAGTCAAATAAAGGATAGTATTGGTGTAAGGTTGGAAAATAATGCTTGTTAAATGAGTGGCTAATAGATTACTTGTTTCTGAATAATTTGTTAATTTAAATATTCAAGAAGTGATTTAGTTATAAGTGATATTAGACATCGTATAATTAATGCGTTCATATGAATGAGCCATCTATATTTAGTTAATCTATGAAATACCGTTTAAAAAAACTTTTTCGAAATATAATATTCACTGAAGCTGAATTTCATCCCCTTAAGTCTAGTCGAAAAGCCACGGTACGAAGCACAAAAGAACTGGGAAGGTTAAAAACATCAATCTTTCGGATTTCAATTTAAAGTCAATTAACAGAAAATTAAACGTTTTCTCACCCAAGAATCCTCTGAATCACTGTTTTACTGTATTAATCTTCTTTATTTAGTGCGATTTGGTCTAGAATTAAAAACAGATTTATTTTACAAGCTGGGATAAAGCTCCAGGCATTCTTACTTTTTGCTGAAAAGTTTTTTTATTATATTTGTAAATCTTTACAATATATTTAATGCCAAAAATGTCATGTCGAATAATAAGTTTTAAAAAATGTTTATCAAAGGGTATTTTTGTTAGGAGATATGATGAATACAGAGTCTACTGTAATGCTGTTTAAGATACAATAGTTAGTACTAAAATGTACTAACACAGTGTAGCTCTTTGCTGTTAAATTATCAGGAGATGCGGAACTGTCTGTTACTATATTTGATTTTTTGGTACCACATTTCTTTCACTTGGTTTTCTTTATCTTTTATCTCAACTAGTCTGTTGTGTTCTCTTTAACTTTTAATAAATTTAATTAATGAACTTCTGGTTATTAATTCCAATTTTATACCTAACACAATAAAGTTTAGAATTGTGTGAAGGACATTATTTTTAAATTTATAACCTCTACAAAATATTGATAGTAAAGCTTAGGGGGGATCCAATATAAATTTAAGAAATGTGGCGTTAGAAAGGAACAGTGTGTCTACAAAATAAAAGTAGGAAGAATAATAAAAAATGTATTAATAATAAATACATAGTATGATAGTAAAAGAAATAGGATACTGCAAGGTTGGTTCAAGTTCAAAAAAATCCTAAGGTTATTAAAACAGGAGTTGCTTTAAAAAAAAACAAATACTTTGCCTAGAGATATAACTTAACACCAACTCTTCGGTATATAAAACAGAAACACATTTAGTAACAAATATATAGTGAGATTGTAAATGAAATAAAACAGTGCAAGGTTAGTCCAAGTTCACATATTCTTAGAGGTTAATACTACACCAAAAACTGCTTTAAAAAAACAACTTTATACTCTGTCTTAAGATATAATCTTTGCACTAACTCTGCAGTATGTGTAACTGGAACAAATTTACTTGAAGTTTACACAAAAGCCACCTAAACTCGTAAAATACACCAAGTTCAAAATAACAGAGATATTTAGGTATTAAAAGTTTATAAAATAGATAAAATTATAAGAGGGAGCTGGTCAGATCTTATCGGAATACAAATTGCAATGGCGCGGTTTCAATTACAGATTAAAACTTTGTTTGCCCTTTAGTTAGCTATATAGCCGGAAGAAAAAAAAATATGAAAGGTATGTATAGGTAATTACGATAAAGCCTGTTGCTTAAAGATAATATGTTGCTAAAGGTTAATATAAGATAAATGGTGTTCTAATAAGACTGGTACGAGAAGGTAAAAAGAGTAGCCGAGTTCCTTAAACTTGAAACAGACTAACAGGTGGAATCAAAATTCTACAGATAAGCTTCAAATAAGCCAAAGGTAGAAGATAAAAAATTAGAGCTCATCTGTAGTCCTCCTGATGAAGTAGTTTGGAACTCGAGAATCGTTTTCCTATGGCTTTGGCCCCAATATGCTTCGTAGAGTGTTTACTAGCCAAGTTCTCTTAGATAAGTATTCCATCAGCTCAGGAACTTATGGCTGCTCAATAGCAGGTACATTTTCGATATGTCCACTCTGATGATAGTGCTAAATTCTGTAGATAGTATAACTAGTATCACAACATTAGGTAGCCAAATGCTTTAGCAGCGGTAGTCCATATGCACAAGATATGTAATTTAGATCAACAACAGGTCTTTAAGATTATTTTGTGGATTCGGGCATAACCTCTTATAAATAGCATTGCATCTTTATGTCTACGGTTTAAGATGGTCGATCAGAAATTAAGGAAAACTGCTGTAAATTGAATATTATAGTTAAATGTCAAACAAGTTCCCACTCTGCAGATACATTTAAACTTGCTAAAGCAAAACAAAAACATAATCAGTATCTCAGAGAAGATAAAATGTTAAATTTGAAAAAAAAAATTAAACGAGCAAAGAAACGCAACTTCGTCATTGGCAGTTGAAAAAGAATGACCACGAGTTCATGATTTCGGTCTTACACCGCAGGAAGAAGTTTCGAATAAAGGACGTTTGACAGATTTTTTAATTTGGCGGAACAAACCAACCGGAAAAAGGTCTAGTGGCTAAATTAACAAAAATAACTCTTTTAAATTAAATAAGTTAAAAAATTAGTTTTTCAGTAACAAATAAATAAATCTATTCTTCTGCCGCGTTCAAATAGTTGCAGATATATTTCAAGCAGATAAAGGAAATAATACAGATAAACAGCTTATTTAATGCAGATATAACTTTAATCCTCTCTTTGTACGCGTTTCGACCACCTTAATGTCTCGTCAGTGAAGCCGTATCCAACCAGGATCAACATTAGTAGGAAATAACTGTCTATATAAAATATAAATCCCGAGACATATCGGTAGAATATTGAAACCTGGCAACTTTTCAGTGCCATACTGAAAAATATCCTCAATCGAACGATATTTATTCCTTTATCAGAGTAGTGTAAAATTTAAAAAATTAAAATTTCAGTAAGAAATAAATAAATCTATTTTTCTGCCGTATTTAAATAGTTGCTAATATATATATATATATATATATATATATATATATATATATATATATATATATATATATATATATATATATATATATATATATATATATATATTGCTACACTGGTATTTATTTAGAGGCACAAAACAAAGGAAAAAAGCTGTCTTGAGCGAGCGGAGCAGAGTTGGCAGCTAGAGGCGGCACCAGTTAGCAAAGTGCCGAGCTAGCCCCTATGCTGCAGAGTAGGGGTGGGTATTTATTATAGGCGCCACCAAGTTTTAGCCGGGTAAACTCGGAAAACCCCCCACGTTGTTACTCGGACCCAGCGTCCAACCCAGCTCTATATCTTGATGCTCAACATATCTAAATAAAAAACAGAGGTAACACACTGCAAAAACTGACAAGAAGTTGCGGGATAAATGAAACTCAAAGATGTTAAAAAGAAAGAAATGTTTATATTAATACTCTGAATCTTGATGATGGAGAAATCCTGAGTTGCTGTTGATCTGGACTTCTAGCTTCTATGGTGGAATTTAGCCAGAGGGTGGATATGGGGATACTACTACCCCAGAGGGTGGATCTGAGTTGTATCCTTGACCCCAAAGGGTGAATTGTTTATGCCCCTAAGGGTGGTCCCTATTTAAAAAAAAAACAAAAAAATAATAATAGCAAGGTCTAATAATCCCAATAAAGCTAGAGTAAGCGACTAAAAATTTAAAGGAAAAAAATTTATTACCGCCAAATTGTCAAGAAATTATTAAAAAAAAATTAAAAACATTAAGGTAAACTACAAATTAACATGAAAGAAAATATTCAATTAAATCGCAATAGCAAACCATCATTCAGAGTAGTCGCTTGCTCTAACTAATGAGTTCGAGTTACATAAGAGCAATAATGTGTCAAAAATGAACAAGTGAAATTTCCAGTACCACTCCAGATTTACCAAAAAAAATGATCAAGCAGTGATCGAACAACAGGTTCATTACAATAAAAAACTACTTATGCATATATGAAAATTATTAATCAATTCATAATCAGATTTACTAAAAATATTAACCCACAATACTCAGGGACTGAGATCAGTGAATGCTTAGTTCTTTCACATTAAAAAAAAATTGCTTAGACTGGCTAAAATAAATACACAGTTAATTAATTAAAAGGCAACCAATAGAAAAAAAGGATTACTCAAAGTAAAATCACAATTTTACCAGCCTAAATATGAAAAGCCATGATCTGCAATTTGACACTGACTTTTAAATTAAATTTTCACAGCAACAATAATGGATAAAAACAAGATCTTCCGGATAAAATCACAAAATACTGGACTATTAAGTGAAAAGTCAGGATGTACTACTTTACATTGTCATTTAAATAATAAATAAATTTACAAAATCTACAGGAAGTTATAATTTCACTATACAAGTCAGTCTCTAGTACCTAAATATTGTAGTAAATACACAAAAAAACATTTTACTGGAGTCAACTGTAAGTTACGAGGCAATGAACATATCACGATGCAAAAGGACTTTAAAACTGTCAATCATAAACCCAAAATGGGGCCCAAAAAAACATACAGACAAGATATTGAAATACTACTAATGTCAAATAAATTTGTCCAAAAAATATGGACATTGTGATACTTCTGGGAGGCAAAAATAAAGCAAAATATGGTACAAATTACAAATGATGATAAAAATTACTTTCAAAATTAACTGTTACTGATGACAAATTATAAAATTTAGGCACTGCATGGCAGCAAATATTCAAAAAACCCAAAAACTATAAAAAATTGCTGATCCAATTTTAACAAAAAGATATAATTGGCTCTAAAACCCCAAAATACAACTTAATAAGATTACACGTGGTTAATTTAAGGTCTAAAAGAGACTTAAGAGTAACATACTACAGTTGGTTTTAAAATAGGCTTAAATTGTACTCGTAATAATCAATTTTGAACTGAAATCTTTTAATATTTAAAATAACTAAGCAGGCTCGTTTTAGCAGTAAATAGTTTAAAGTTCCTTACCCGATTTTCTGGGGTCAGACTGATTTCTGATGATAATGTCAAGGGGCCGACAAAATCTCTGTTTCCAGGACGTACCTCGATAACTAGCCAAAAAATACTAAATCACACAAATCACCACAATGCTATCGAGGCACGCAAAAGAAATTTTCCATTAAAACCCGCAGGATGGCGGCAATAAATCGAGATGGAAATTTCTCAATTCCACAATACAAAGCTTCACAGGAAGAAGTAGGATTGACAGTTAAATTCTCGCCATTTTTAGGAAGCCCGAAACCTGCGCTGTATGAGCTTCTTTTTCCCTCGACATAGGGCGCGAGACAAAAGGGACCTTAACCAAGTAGCCTTTCGACAAAAGAATGACAGCTCAAAATAGTGGGCTTTAATAGCTTTGCTAACTAATAAGTCGTTGACATTTCCGATTCAAAATCAAATAGGATCAGCACAAAAAAAAGATATCTTATAAAATGGTAAATAACAACACTCTATTTAAATATAAACAACTTAAAACAGTGACGTAGAGTTGCCGACCTAAAAATACAAGTTATGAAATAATTTTAATTAGGGCTGTATTTCTTATAGGCAAATTACTGAAAGATAAAGAAAATAATTAAGTTGGGAAGAAAACTTGCAAGGGAGTGAAATTTGGAATGGCTCGAAAAGCAATAGAACTCAAAAATGCAACGAATATTAGGCTGTTATACGAAGGAGAAAAGAGAAATGCTTAACAACTATGATATAGTGCTGCTCAAAACGTTAATATTAGCAAAAAGAAGGTGAAATGAACCAAATTAACCATAGTAAATTTAAGATAAATTTTTAACCGTGACAACTCCGCCTGTCCTTCAGAAGGAGGGTAATTTCTTAAAAAAATTAACCGACGATGATGAATTAAGTAGGTAACACTCAATAGAACGAAGCTACGTGATAATCTATTATTAAGTAAAGTTAAAGATAACAAAATCCAAAAAGGTAAGGCAATTATCAGATAAAGAACTAATCATATAATAGGCTAGCCGATCAAGGTAAGGAAATGTAATTAATTAAAACCCAAATAAAAGAAAACCAACCCAAAAAAAAAACATATCTCTTTGATCTCCCTGATATAAGGAACTCGGCGACCCCCATGGAGGCATCTGGTGTTGAAAAGTCTGTCGACGCTGCTGACGGAGGTGCTCAGCACTCTTTCGACCTGGGATGGGCAGGTCAGCTAGCATTGCGTAACACCCGAGAAAAGTTTTGGGAACCTCGTTTACTAGCTTCACTCCAGTTGCTCCCAAGGAAGTCTCCAAGCGCCCCATAGCAGACAACCTAAGGAGCGAATAACAAAAAAAAAAAGAAAAGAAAAACTAACCCGCAAACAAAAAACTAAGAAGAGAAAGAGGGATAGCTCAGATAATCCGCCAAACAAAAAGCAGTGAGTTATAAGCACCCACCAAACTAAAAGATGCGCTGGTGTTACTCTAGCGCATCGCAGCCTCAACAATAAACAAAAAAAAATGAAGAAAGTTGTTTCGCGTGGTGCCACTGCCACTGGCCTGTCGCAACAGACGAACCAGCCGGAGCTGAGGCCGAACACAGTAACATGGCCCTCCCCTGGCCTGTTGGGCTAACCAACAATGATTTAACCTATCGAAAATAGGCCCCAGGGGTTCAGACTTCCGTCCCCCATGCTCAACCCTTCTGACTGATTTGCCCCCTGGTAAACCAGAGATTGAAGGTTCACTTTACTACAGCATTTGGAGGACTTCTACCTCCACCAGTACTCGATGCAGAACTATTCTTTATCAATCGAGCAAGACCCGCTGAACAAGTTTCGCGCCAAGTCGGCGAACCATACCCAATTAGCTGCCCATCCTGCAGAGCAGGAAAAGGTACATGACAAGAAAGAAAAGATAAGATAACTCACATAAGATAATCGATAAGGTAAGGTACAAAAGAATCAATGATATAAGGAAACGACATAGAAAATACAGGTCACCGCCGAGATAACTGACCGAGAAGAAGAGAAAGGAAAAAAAACAGATGCGGTGACGAAACAACAGAAGTAAGGTCACTGAAGGTAATCTTACCACAGCATTTGGAGGACTTCTACCTCCACCAATACTCGGTGCAGAACTATTCTTTACTTACCGAACGTGAACCGCCGAACAAGTTTCGCGCCTAGTCGGCGACCCTCACTCAACAAGCCGCCCATTCTGCAGAGCAGGAAAAAATAGAGAAAGGACGAGAAAGAGACACAAGAAAAGATAGGAAACTAAAATATAAAAAAGTAACAAAAGACGATACGGAATAGAGATAAGTCAAAGTATGGTTAATTATTCATAATCGGTCGCATTTGGATTAGATGGATGGTACGGTTTGAGGTCTTGTACGTGCCAGTTGCCTTTGCTTTGCCCCGATGGGTCTTTCGTTTATAAGTGCATGTACCCGTTTTCCTTTTTATTACAAAAGGACCTAATTTGGCATGGGTCTTCTGCGCAAATTGTAACGCTTTTGATTTCTGGAATTAGAGGTAAGTATCTTAGATTTAACTTGATGATATAGTTTTTGAAATAGAACTTATCTCTTCTTAGCGTAGTCCTTTGGGTCCAAATCAGTGATTGAAACTTCCTCAGCACAGTCCTGACCGTACAATGTGTGTTCTCTGCCAAAATTCAGATAATAAGGAGTGAATCCAGTAGTTTCATGGCGAGATGTCCGCATAGCACAACCAATGGCGGCTAAATTCTCGTCCCAAGTTCGGTGGTTACCATCTTGTACATAAGATTTCAGCATCGTTTTCACGACTCGGTTCGGTCGCTCAGTGGGATCAGCTCGTGGGTAGTAAGAGGCTGTATAGAATATATTGGTCTTATAACGTTTACAAAGCGCTTAAAATTCGTTGGACTTCATTTGTGTTGCATTATCGCACATTAGCGATTGAGGGGCTCCAAACAGCAGGAAAACACCTTCTTCTACCTGCTTTGTAAGAGATTTAGCAGTGGCTGCTCGAGAAAGAGATAGCAGTGTGAACTTGGTAAAATAATCGTTATAATATATATATATATATATATATATATATATATATATATATATATATATATATATATATATATATATATATATATATATATATATATATATTGAGCTACAACCAGCAAACACAGAAGATTTCCTAACATGTCTTAAATGTGTTCACACAACAAGTTTATAATTACCTTTTCACAGTTTACTGCTGCGATTATAAGATATTATAAACATTTAATCAATAAAGTACACAAAGGAAACATTCTATTCGTCTTTTTTAATTTTCTCCTGTTAATATGACCCCCTCTACACCTGACATCCGCACGAGTCACGCTGCCTTCATTTATTCATATCCCGGCAATCCGTTATCTCCCTGCTTGAAATTTAAATGAGATGTTGTTAAAGAGTGGCAATAAAGAACATTTAAAACAATCATGACATTTTGTCAATGCATCCTTCAATAAAAGTTTTTATACATTTCAAAATTGTAGAGGAGTTCTGTGGAAGCCAGTTCGGCCTTAGTAAGTGCCACGTGTTAAACACAACTTAAGGAAATATACAGCCGGGAGCAGTTGGGATGCAGAACGGGCAAACTACTCGCATGCATGTTCTGCTCTCTGCTACTTTTTTTACAGTTGTGAAGTGGGTTAAGAGATGCATAAAACGTCTGCGCAGAGCAAAATTAGAACAAAGACACCCAAACATTATTCTCGTAGTAATACAATGTTACCAAGATACCACTGTGAAAGATATATCGATGATACTTCCATCCAGAAACCATAGTTCTCCTTTACAATCCCATATAAAAAGGGAACTCCAGAGAAAATAAAATAAAGCAGGTACAACATAATAACAGACTTCAAACAAGGAAATCTACTTACAAGCAAATTGACTAAAGTATCAATCGCCAATTGTCTTACAACTTTGCATTCATGTAGGACATGATAAAAGATTGAACACGCATTTTTTTATTCGAGCAGTGAAATCGTTTGGAAGTCAGAAGTAACCCTAGAATGTATTGTTCATTTATCGGACATTTTCATTATAATATACGTATACAACAAAGAAACTCCACACTATAATGTTCTACAAAACTATTTGTTTTTTGACGCCTCTCAATCTAAAACCTTTTACCCCATGAGTGACCCACAAAGCCCTTGTTCGTTTGATTTGCATCATTTGCATCAGTTTTTTTGAGGTAAGAGTTAAAACCTGACGTGATGAAGTTGAAGAAATTTCAAATTCAGATTAAGTGTCCTCAAAGACCTATAGTTATGTAGGTTTAATGGATGGAACTTAAAATAAGAATTTAATATTTTTAGGAAGGTTTTATTTGTTCACTTATTTGAGGTAAGATCAAAACCTGACCTGATGAGGTATAGAGGAGTCCGGCTTCGGATTAAGAATCCCCAAAAAACTAATAGTTATATAGAATACAGGATTGTGGAGCTTCTGTTTTTATTGTATATATCTATATTATAATGAAAGCGTTCGATATATGAACATAAATATTGCTAAAATTTGCGTATTCTATAACGCGTTTTGAAGAAATGAAGAAAGTCATTTCCAGCACTCCAGGAAAAGTAATTTATTGTTAAAGCAATGGTTAAGAAAGTTCAATGAAAAATTACCAAATATCACAATAAGCCATAAGAGTATTATAATGGCATTTCAGTGAGAACAGGAAATATATTAAATATTAAAAAAAGGACTCCTCTAAATGAAAATGAAAATGTTGCGGCAGTTTTACCAAAACGTTCCGCAAGAACAGGCCATAAAACATTGGCAACATCAGCAAGCTACATTTAGAAGTAATTTTGAGAGACAATCATTAAGTCATACAAACCAATATCAGTTCATTCTACTTATTGTGACGTACGGTGCAGAAACCTTAACCTTAACCTACTACTGCTACTGTTCGTAAATTAAGAATGACACAACATAGAATCATTGTTGGATTTATCTTCCAGAGATCATGTTAGAAATAGAGTTGATGTTGTAGAAAGAATAAAATACAATAGATGGACAAAGAACGGATAAACGAAGCAGAGGAAGACCACCTGCTCCCTGGTTTGATGATATGAAGAGAGTTGCTAATAACTGGGTTCAAGCAGCACAAGACCAAATAAAGTCAATGAGGAAGTCCTATGTACAGCAAAGGAATCGAAGGGTTAGGTAATCATGAGGAAACTAAAAGTTGTCCATAGATTAGAACAAGATGATGCTTCGCAAAGTCTTCAGTTTTATTTATGGTTTGGAGAACTGTATTAAGAAAATATTTTTAAGTAATAGTGTTTTTTTATGAAGCCACCTTCTTAACCAGTGGAATGTATTAGAGTCAGGATATGCTGTAACGCATGATTAAAAACCCACACTTCCGAATATGTTGCATTACTGTTTTGAGGAATATATAGCGATTTTCAATCTGTTGTAAGAAGATTCTCCAAAAAGGTTATGTGAAAATATTTCCACGGCAAGAAAGTAAAAACTAAAAACAATGCGTTACTTGTTATTGCCGTTAATGCCGCTTTTACTATATATAAAAATACCTCGTAAACAAAAGTTTTGTGATGGAATTCTGCAAGGAAGCTGAAAGCTTAAAAGGACATTCGAAAAATTGTCATGAGCTGACTTTTTGCCCATAATTTTTGGTAGGACCAGGAGATTTTGTTTCGGTTTTCAGCATGTTTTAGTCCTATGAAAATATTTTAATTGTTGGCTTGTTGCTTAAGTTAATCAGTTTCTGTACCGTTTTTTAAGCCATTGCGTTTTTCATCGTATCTTAACAAAACGCTTGGTTTAATTCTCTTTTCGACGTTTTTCATTTGTTTGTACAATATTACGAGGATAGACAAAAAGTTTCGGGTATAATAAGTAATATAAAAAAATATGAGTCTACTGTTTCTTTTGAAGGCATATATTGGTACCATCGGTACCCCAGTGTATAATCTGCAAAAAATGGGCGTTTGTTGCTGCGATGACTTTGGAATCGGATCCACAGTTTCTCCAATAGAGAAATTTTAAGGTTTGGAAAGATTATAAATTCCCCAAGGGCCGAGAGGAATTAATAGGGTGCACGTAGCACAACCTTAAATTTGATATGATAACTTTGTAGCAGAGAGTATCCTTCTGATGTAAACGAACATTTTTCGCCAGACATGGCCCCTTTTTCTTCCTTGCTTAGTTGATGAGACCATTTTCTCCCTTTTTGGTCTTGATTCTCCCAACTGTCAAGAATCAAGCCTTATTGATAGACATGCCAATATCACATTTTTAGCATAAAAAAGTAACATTTTTCCCTCTTTCTAAGTATATTCTTAACATCAATTTAACTTATTTTAGACCGGAGCCCAGAGTTTTCTCGTAGCCGATGAGGAGATATGGCTCTACCAAGTTTTCATTATTAATTTCGACCCCTTAATTATTAATACGAGGGTGGATTCCCAAAAAAATAATGGTAAAGTAATGCGTTGTAAACCAAAAATCGTTAATGATTTAAGAAATTGTTCTTTTATAGAATAGAAATATGTTCCTCGGACAATTCTAAGCAAAAAGTATCTCTTGTGATTTTTCCTTCAACGCGTAGTTATTAAATTAAAAATCGTTAAACATTTAAAAAATGTAATTTTCTGTCACTTTTTAACATAAATAATATTTGATCTAATAAACATTTTCAAATTCTGTATCCAGCAATAGATAGCTCAAGAAACACAAACTGGGATTAATCGCAATGCAAAAATGATATGTTTTTATTACTTTTTAACGCTATAAACAAATAGCGTTTGATCATTCATAACGTTCGCGTCGCTGTTTATGAAGAGAAATGGAGGTCTACTTACAGGGGCTCACCTAGTACACATAATTCATTAAAGCTTTAGCTGATCGTTGCATCAATATATTAAATACACTTTAATATATATTCAGTTTTATTTATTATTCAAAAGCATCTGATTCTAAAATAAACAATACTTTAGCATAACGAATTTCAGTTTCAACTAAGTTTGGGAGCTGGCAGGTTTATGTCTGCTCTGTGTAATAACTACAATCCCTGATTAAAATGTGGCATAATGAATAAAACACAATATCGTACTCTAGTAAGTAAATTGTACACATTTTATTAATAGTACATCAATTAGACAGTATATTCATGCTGAGATTCAGCGATTAAAATAATTATGATGGCATGGCAAATAAGTTGAAATAAACAATAATTCAATACAAGATATGATTATTGAATGCGATTAATATAATTTTTAGATTTGTTCAGGTACCACATGAGCAATGGGTGCTATAGAAAATATACACATAAAATAACCTTAGATAGTTTAAAAGTTAAAAATAAGAGCCTAAAAAGAGAAAATAAAGATCTAAATAAAGATAATATTGAGGAATGTAAAAAACTTAAGGTTAGCCAAGCATTAATATCAAAGCAACGATCAACGAGGCACTCTAATAGTTATGAGATAGATACTAACAAATGTATTATGTGCGAGAAAACATCATGCAGAGAAATTTTTCAACTACATCAAATGGAATTATAGGCAGGTGCTAAAAAATTATAAACATTATATTATGATTTACAAGCCAAACGGCTTCGCACTCCCTCCAGGGATTATTCACTCATACCAGGCATACAAAAACACCAAAAGTATGAAGCTCTGTGGGAACTCTTTCCATGTTATCGGGTCCTAGGTGACGTTGTCTGCTGTATTTCCTACGAACTTTCGGACGGTTCTCGCGGTTGCTAGAAGAATTGCTTTCTGCATCGGCTTTTACAGATGCTCACTAAGCCCCAGTCGCTTGATGTTCTGCAGGAGGTTCTTTGGTATCACTCCAGTTGTTGACAGTATTATGGGAATCGTTTGGACGCTGTTCATTGCCCATTGTCTTCGGATTTGCAGCTCCAGATCTCTGTATTTGGCGATCTTCTCGTTGTATTTTGGCCTAAGGTTGTTGTTGTTAGATACAGCAATGTCGATTAGTGTAGTTCGCCTAGAAATTTTATCTATTAGTATAATGTCTGGTCTATTATGAGCTACTGTTTGATCCGTCAGAACCGTTCGGTCCCAATATAACTTGAATTGGTTGTTCTCAAGAATAGGTTCCGGATTGTACTTGTAATAAGGCACCTTTCCTACCTGTAATAGGTTTAACTTTTCTGCTAACTCTTGGTGGAGTATCTTAGCGGCTGAGTCGTGTCTTTCCTTATACTCGGTTGCGGCAAACGCTTGGCATCCACCAGTTATGTGCTGAAATGTCTCTGATGTTCGACAGCCATATCTGCATTGGTCATTTTCTATTGAGGGATCTCTAATGATGAACTTCCGATAGTTCTTCGTCGGAATAACCTGGTTTTGGATAGCTAACAAGAAGCCCTCCGTTTCCGGAAACATCTGTCCTGAAATCAACCAGTAGTTCGACGCTGAGTTGTCGACATTGTCCTGATTGACCTCATTTGGATGCCGTCTATGAAGTGGCTTCTGAATCCAGGTTTGTAACTTCTCTTGGTCTGTTTGGTGGTGAGAAGTAATATCTTGTTCCCTTAACTGTAGTAGGTTGAAACGTCTGCCTCGGATATTGCTCGATGTAGTGTGGAAGAGTCCGCTAACCTGTGGAAATATGAACGTAAGTAATATACATTATTATTATTATTATTATTTGAAGATCATACTTACACAAGAAGTTTATTAACTTTAAAAATCAAGTACCATACTCAATACTTTATATCGTGTGAAAGGAAATGTATCGAAAATATTAAAAATTAAAAAACTGAAACACCTCACCAACATATGAAAAAATAGTTACAATAACTGAAGTTCCTCATGCTATTATCTTGTTTATTTATGATATGATAAAAAAGAAATAAGTTTTCGTCCGCGTAATTTTAAATAAAATAGAAAATTCTCGGCAGTGCGGACATATGATAGTAAACAGTACTATCGTATTTAAAAGTGCGGAAAACTCAAAGAAAATAGAGAAGCTTCGGGTCCAGAAAATGACGACACCGCTGTTTCGTCCTTATTTGGGACACGTCAGGCCATTGCATCCGATACGATCCATCACCTCGCACTCGTAGCGTGTTTACTAACAATCATAGGTTCGCACAGCCGAGAATTTTCTATTTAATTTAAAATTACAAGGACGAAAATTTAACTCTTTTTTTATATTTCTTGGCATTAAAATACGTTAGGGCTCTCATAGGGAGATCGTGGGTGCGAAACCTGCTTGAACTGTAAAAACTTGTGGTTCGTTTGGTTGCCAATGCCGAATGATGCGACCTCTCTCCTTTGGATACCATTCTTTGTGCATTGGGTTTCATTTACTTCTATTTTTACTTTACCGTCGCGCTGTCACATGGTGGTTTTATACAACATTGATAGTGAATGTTGCTCTTGTGTTATTGAGCTATCCATCGAAATGTGGCTCCTCGCGTGTCGTCTGCTGTTTTTTCACCTTAAAAAGCAGTAGATAAGGCACAAGTACGAGGTGATGGATTGTACCGGATATATACTAAACATACGGCAAAAATTTGAAAAGGCGCTTTGTTTCTAAGATACAGGGCGAAACAAATTTTTGACAACTCTAATATTGGTATTTTTCAAATAATGAATATATATGGGAAAATCTTCGTCACTTTTACTCCCCATCGGTCCAAAAATTATGATAATTTAAAAATATGACCAACAGCTTGAAATCTTCGTTCGGACATACACTTTTGAATACAACGTGGCATATGCACCAAATCAAAAATGGCGGCCGTGTAGGGCGCCATATTGGCAAAAAACTTGGGAAATCATTATAAATTTTTGAAGCATCTCTTTTTTTAGACCATTAAGATTTCAATTTAACAACTTTTTACATTTTGGATTGAAAATTATTTATCCCAGTATCACCCGGTTCATTTAAATACTCAACTTTACTTATTTAAGACTCATAATCCTATTATAAGAGGGAGAGAACAGATACCCATGTGGAGCCACCACGAATCCTTTTAAAATAGCCTGTTAGATTTCACAAAATGAGAATAGAATAGAATGGTTTTTTAGATCGCTGAACAAGAATTCAAGATTAGTTTTCAAAATTCAAGATGGCGAATCAAATATGGCGGATGTTCTTTGGCTTAGTTTTTTTATTACCACATTTTTCCTGCCAACCTTGTTTTTTGAAGGTTTTCGGGGTGGCTGATCAGGAATCTGAGGTTAGAAATTGCAAATTTTCAAATCCAAGATGGCGGATCAAATATGTCTTATCCTTTTTCCCTTAGATTTTTTTTATTACCATATTTTTCGTAACAACGTTATTTTTTTGGGGCTTGTCGGTGTCGCTAATTACAAATCTGAAGTCAGTAATTGAAAATTTTCAAATCCAAAATGGAGAATCAAATATCCTTTTTTTCTTAGATTTTTTTAATACTATATTTTTCGTACTAATGTTGTTTCTCGAGGGTTTTCGAGCTTGCTGATCACGAATCTGAAGTCAGAAATTGAAAATTTTCAGATTCAAGATAGCGGATCAAATATGGCGGATCCTATTTTGCTTAGAATTTTTTAACACCATATTTTTCGTTCCACTCTTGTTTCTTGAGAATTTTCGGAATCGCCGATCAGGAATCTGAAGTCAGAAATTAAAAATTACCTGAACATTTTTGGGAGTCTACTCTCGATATTCCTAATCATAGGAACAGCATACATATAAAAAACGTTGGCGAAGTACATGGCTTTCCATAAGCTTTTTTTTTTCATGACTATTCAGTTTTTTTCAGTGCTTAACCTTGCAAAACTAATTAGGATAATTTGAATTATTTTTACAAGATACACTCTCTCCTAGCTTACGCAAAAATGATAAGCTGTCGTCATACTTACTGTGACGTCTGATGGTCAACAACCTCTCAGTTTTCTCCTCCATAAAACGCAATGGGGTAACTGTGTAAAACACCAAATAGCTCTCTCAAATATTCGGGTAACACTGTTCTAGATGGCAGAGTTAAAATAGCTCTGCAATAGCCATCTATAGCGGAGACTTAAAACTTTTCACTCCTTCTTCATGTTATCAACACTACCTATTTTGAAAACAAATGAAACTAAAAAGAATGAAATAAGTTAATAAAAAAATAAATCGCCTTCAAAAACTGCACTAGAAATCAAAAAAAAAACCAAAGCAAAAAGAATGCAGCACAAATCAAAATTATGTAAACAGTATAATAATTTACTAAAAAATGGTTGCCATTGTCTTTTTGGTCTGTTTGTACGACATTGCGATTTGGTTGCAAATGTGATCGTTATAAAGTATAAACTGAAACTTGATAACAATTAACAACTTAATCGCAACGAGGTATAAACAAATAAAAAACGCAAAGTAAATAAATAAGTATATGAATATAAGCAGTTTTTATATTATTTTTCAATTTCTAGTGCATTTTCTTGAAGTCGCTATTGGGCAAAAACACACGAGCCGTTTGTTATCAGGCCATGATAGATGTTCTTAGTAATAAAATCTAAAAATAAATTCTCAGTTGAATAAAGAGTTAATTATTATTTTATGATGTATGTCCGTATTACAGAACGGGTCTGAATTTCGCTTATACATTTTTCCACATTCATATTTATATCCATTTTAATAGAATTAATTAATTTTTAACAAAAAAAAAACTAGGAACTAAACAATTCAGCAGGATATTGCAACGCTTTAACGCAAAAAAAAACTGTCGTGTGAATGAAACTACAGTAATTAGCAGTGGCGCAACTAAGAATATGTGCGCCCCCCCCCCCCCGCAGATTTTTGAATGCATTCTATTATTTTGCACCTGTCTTGATCCTTTGTATTTATTTATTTTCCTCAAGGGACTTGAAGGCGCTTCCCCGCACCGCGGGGTCATTATTTACCCCCTGGTAATTAGTAAAACCATTCGTCGCTGGAAGTAATAAAACCGCTTTCGTCAAGTTGTGCAACTAGCTCGACGATTTGTCACTACATCGCTTTCAGAGCCATGCATGCAGTACAATTAATTGGTTTTAAGTTAACGAAATGCAGAAGCGGCAGACGCATTGCCCGGCGCGTCGTCGAAAAACGCCTCCTGTGTTTTTACTCCATTTCTTTTTAAGTAATTTATTTCATTTTTATTTTCAACCATGTAATATACTTTTTAAAATTTTAAGCATTCTGTATAAAACTAGCAATGAATCATACAAACATGTTTGCTTACTATAAACAAACCAGGTAACTGCAATAGGTATTTCCTAAATGCCAAAGCAAGCAAACGACGTAACTAACTCAAAATAACAACTAAAGCTAAATTAAATAATCTGGAAAGCCGAATCAGGTTTACACTAGACGCTGGAGCCAATATGTTAGTTTATTTACTCTAAATACCCTGTTTAATAAAATAGTTTATTAAGTCCATATAGCACTTGTTGTGCTAGGTTAAGTACACATTTTGTCTTTTACGTGGTTAAATAAACTTTTCTTTGGAATTTTTTTCCTCGTCATAAGCTCGCAGCTGACAAACTTAGTTACATAGCTTATCATTTACTAAACAAAAATTTTCAATAAGAAATCCATAGGCAGATAAATATTTCGTTTTTTTTTTTATGTTTTTAAAGCCTCGTCTTTTCAAACCTATTATTACCTACAAATTATATCCACAACTATACACTTAAAACAAAATTTTAGATAAGTTAATGTTTTGTAAGACTTTTTCTATATTTAAAGGGTGCACAGAAGTAAGTTGAGTTTCCAAAATTTCTTTATACTATGGATGAAAATTTGGTTTTATTTTATGATTTTGCATTTGGTTACATTCATAAATAAGTGTATTTCAGATTGTCCCTCGCATCAATCCCGAAAAGTAAAGGGTGTTTTTTATAGAGGTTTAGAAGTTTTAAATGGAAAAAAACAAAGATGAATTTTTTAAATTGATATGAAATTTACTTTATTCGAAAAATAACCTTCTGGCATTATAATTTAAATATGACTTCTGGCATATGACCGCCACGGCTGGCTCGGACGTAGTCTAATCTGAGGTCCAATTTTCGATGACTTTTTCCAACATTTGTGGCCGTATATCGGCAATAACGCGGCGAATGTTGTTCTCCAAGTGATCAATCGTTTCGGGCTTATCGGCGTAGACTAGCGACTTCACATATCCCCACAGAAAATAGTCTAGCGGCGTTAAGTCGCACGATCTTGGAGGCCAATTCACGGGTCCGAAACGTAAAACTCTGCGGTTACCAAACGTTTCCTTCAATAAATCAATTGTGGCACGAGCTGTGTGACATGTTGCGCCGTCTTGTTGAAACCACAACTCCTGCACATCATGGTTGTTCAATTGATGAACGAAAAAGTCAGTAATCATGGCTCTATAGTGGTCACCATTGACTGTAACGTTCTGTCCAGCATCGTTTTTAAAGAAGTACGGACAAATGATTCCACCAGCCCATAAAGCACACCAAACAATCAGTTTTTCTGGATTTAACGATGTCTCAACATACACTTGAAGATTATCATCACTCCAAATACGGCAGTTTTGTTTATTGACGTATCCATTCAAACTAAAGTGAGCTTCATCGCTAAACAAAATTCGCTCATGAAAATCGGGATCAACGGCAATCTTGTTTTGGGCCCATTCACCGAATCTACGCCTTGCTGGGTGATCGTGTGGCTTCAATTCTTGCACGAGTTGGATTTTGTAAGCACGCAAACCAAGATCTTTCCGCAAAATCTTCCATAAAGTGAATGGACACATATCCAATTCCTGTGCACGATGGCGGATAGACTGATTCGGGTCTTCCTCTACGCTACGCTCTACAGCAGCAATGACTTCTTCTGTACGCACTGTACGACGTCTCTGTGGATGCGTATTATCATTTAGAGTAAACGTGGTGCGAAAACGTTCCATAATTAATCGAATTAATTGCTCTGATGGACGATTATGTTGACCGTAAAATGGACGTAGTGCGCGATACGTATTTCGAACAGAACCATGATTTTCAAAATAAATTTGCACAATTTGGAAGCATTGTTCAGACGTCAGTCTATTCATGTTGAAATGCCAAACCAAACTAAACATAAATCACTTGACAGCTGACAAAATCGCCGCCAGTTAAAAAAGTGTTGCCAACTTAAAGTTTTATACCTCTATAAAAAACACCCTTTATAAAATTAAAGTTTGAGATAAACCACAAAAATATGGATAAATTGTTCTTTTATGAAGGAAAAATGTATAAAAATATCTCCTAGCGTCGGGCTGGATTTTTAAAAAATTTTGTGAAATTTAATTTGCATAAATTGAAAATTAAGATTTTATCATTGATTTATTAAAAATATAACACCAACACTTTGAAACCTCATGATAATTGTGGATTTTCAGGGTTTTCTAATAAAAAAAAAAATAAAGGTTATTTGTTTCATATTCTTACTTTGTTAAACTTTATAAGGTATACAATAGTACTGCTTTTAAAGTCAATGTTGAACTGGCTATATACAATCTCCATTTCTCTGGCTTGTAGTTTATATTTAAAACCATCAATTAACCGCTAATATTATTGCAGAAAACCAAGTTCTTTTTCAGTTAAAAAATGGTACTAAACCTTTATAACGTTTACGAAAAACACATACTGAAACATCGTCTTCTAATAAGTTCCACTGCCGCAATCTTGATCCTAGTAAATCTTCTTCACTTTTTGGAAATTCTAGGTCTCTCACAAGATCGTTTAGTTCTGATTAGCTTATTTTGTGCGATTGGCGGTATAACGCGCTGAATGTGAAATCGGGATCTCTTGAGGTTGATGGCATATCTTCTATTTGAGAAATAGTTGTATCGTTATTATCTGATTCGTAAGTGAATGTTTCTGGGGGTTCTAAAATAGGAAGTTCATCACTATGAGGCAGATGGTATATTTGTATAGTTGATAACTGACTTTTTCTTTTTGGATATACCTGTGTCTTGCCCAATACGAGGTGTGATGCAGAAATAACCATTATTAACATGATTTAAAGGCTCTCCCCAGGTAATTGGGACAGGAAACCTCATACATCATTTTTTACTATTTTACCAGTTTTTCAGACTTAAAGGGCATGCATTACAGCAGATATGTGGCGCCCATTGTTTATCTTGATCCCCAATATCGTAACCGAAATAAAGCTGATGTAACTTTTTTATCAACGGGGCGATAGACCGCTTCTGAGACGCAAAAGGATTGTTTACACACTTTCGAGACATCTTACAATCTCAACTATTCCATTCGATTCACCATCTTCGACTGACTAACCACTCCGCGTTGTAACTGCTTACGACTTCTACATTTTTAGAGAATATACGAGAATTTTCTATTCAATTCTATAATATTCGCAGTAATGGCGTTAGCCATTTTTTTGTATACAGTACAAAGCAGATATAAAAGTCGATTTACATGGGTTTAAATGGCTATCGCCCTTATTTTAAGCCCTGGGGTTTTGGGATTTCGTATATGGGGGGTCATTCCTGGATATTCCCCATGCGGTGTTGCCAAGTTTTACACAATTTTCTTAACTTGGGAAAACGTATATTTGGCAAGGTCGTACCCTTCTGTTGTCATAACAATAAAAATATACCACGTACATTCTTGCGGTAATACTGTTAATATATAAGGAGACATGGCATTACATATCTCTAAAACTTGAACTAATTTTAAAAAGATAAGTTTAATTTCAGTGGTCCAGTATTGTCAAATAATAAACAGCTCCAGCTCCACTGACGAGACCATGAAGTGGCCGAAACGTGCATGGCGAGAGGACCGGAGTTGTATTTGCAGGAAATAAACTATTTGATATATTCTCTCCTTTATCGGTTTGAAAGGAGAATACATATAGGCAATTATTTAAACAGAGCAGATTTATTTTATTTCTTACTAAAATTTGATTTTTAAAAATAAAAAATATTGTTATATACTCAAATGAATTAGCGATTTTTTTCCTTAAAAAATAAAAAATTGGAAGTGAGGGTCCAAAGTAATCATCACAAGTATATTATTGAAAGCCAAGAAATATAAATTAATTGTTTTCAGAATTATTTTCTTTCTTGTCCTAAATTGAGGAAGCAGGGCTTAGCCGTCAAATTCCAAATAGCAATGTAAAGGCCATTAACACTTAGCACCTGTTAAATTCACTGACCCAGTTGGAAGGCTTTATCTATTCGTGAGCATCAAAAATATTTTCTTTTGTTAATTCGGTGCAGCTTCTTTTTTTCTATTACTAATGCGGTAAGTTTCGGTATAATCATCTTTATTAGAATTCACTGTATTATTACTTTCTGTAAAATTATATACGAGAAACATTAGGTAAGTTTTCTTCCTCACAATAAAACAAGAGACATTTTTGATCTAGATTATTAACATTAACAAATCTGTTCTTGAAATTAAAACCCATTTTGGTTTTTTTAATACATTCACAGAGTTAAAATGTAACATATATGATTGAACCGCTCAATAAGTTTTTTTTTGTGAAACTTTGCATGGTTTTGTATGGTGAATTACAAAATACAGTTTTTTTAAAAATAGAACCTGTATTGTTCTAATAAAGATTTAAAATTGTCATTATCCTTTTTCCTTTCTATAAGATATATTCATTGGAAATGTCATACAGTTATTTTGTAATTCTTGAATTTTATTTAAAACAAGAGATGTATAGTTTCCTTGCCTTAAAATTTCGTCTATTTTTTGTTGTTTGCCAGTATTTATTACGATTGTAGCATTTCTTTCATCCGCTGGTAGAATCTTAATTCTGGATCCTTTCTGTAGATTAGCTAGAGCAGTTTTTTCGTCCTGGCTGATATTTGGTTTCGCTATTCCACATTTTTATAGAGTCTCTCTTAATTTTCACCTGAACTCCTCTGTAAAAGGATCTCGATGCTTACTAAATCCGCGGCGCTAATTATTTCGAGAATGGGAACCTCTTTCGGAGCAATCATAAAATTCAAGCCTTTGGCAATAATGAGTTTTCGACTGGGGTTAATTCGTTGGCAGATATGATAATTATTGCCCTCTGACCTTGAAATGGCTGTTGTCGTTTTTGTCTATTTTGGTATTTGGAAAGTTTCTTTTCGTATATGCTTCTCTGTTTTATTCTTACTTTATCACAAGTAGCGTCAATATTTCTTAGTATAGGGGCATAGTCTTATATATATATATATATATATATATATATATATATATATATATATATATTCTTTAGTTTCTTCGAACCTTTAATGAATGTCCTCTAGTAGGATATTAAGAAAATTCTACAAAATTCTGGAAAAACAACCAAGCATCAGCATAAACGAGAAAACTGTCTTAGTGAACCTACAGAAAGATTCCTGTATTAAGATTCTACCAGCGGATAAAGGAAATGTTAAAGTCGTAATGAATGCTAACATATATCAAAAAAATTGACGAAATTTTAAGGAACGGAAACTATACCTTAAAGATTCTACATCTACAAATGACGGAATAATCTATCGCGTTCTTAAGAAACATGAAGGGTATATTCCTGAGAACACCCGCACTAAGTTGACGCCACACCACAGCAAAATATCTTTATAGACTCCCAAAGATACATAAACAAGACATGCTTTTACGACCTATCACGAGTTCTCGGAACGCTCCGACTTCTGAACTTGCCAAGTTTCTGCTTCTAATCCTGAACTATAGTTTACCGATGGTTCCAAATCGGATCAAGGGGTAGGCTCAGTTGCCGTAACCAGCTTTTCATGTAACAAAACAAAGTTAAATCCCCTTTCATCCATTTTTTCAGCTGAGTTGTTTGCCATCAAGCAGTGCATTAGAGAGATAATTAAGCACTCCTCCACCCCCAATCATTTAATCATCTCTGATTCCCTCAGCTGCCTGAGATCGATCCAAGCCATTAACACATCCCACCCTCTCATGAATCAAATTCTTGACTTCCTTAAAATGGGATCCCAACGTAATCTGTACATAGCTTTCATGTGGGCCCTAAGCCACATCGGCATAGAGGGGAATGAATTGGCCGACACTCAAGCAAAATCTGCAATCCTTGAGGGCACCCCTTTCTTCTCTTTACTCAACCCCAAAGAATTCAATAGACACATTGACAACATTATTCGCAACATTGCGCAGGCTCGCTGGGAATCTCTAGAAAACCCCAATAAACTCTTCCACATCAAGAGAAATTTCTCAGAGACATATCACTTCCCCCAACTGTCCAGAAGGGAAAATGTTGTTTGGAAGAGAATCGCCATAGGACATTGCAGAATGACTCATTCCTTTCTCCTTAAAAACGAGGACCCCCCTCAGTGTCCGTCTTGTCTTTCCCCTTTGTCTATAAAACACATAATTTCTGACTGTCCCTCATACAGAAACGCTAGAGAGAGGTATCTAACTCCTAATGACTTTGTGACAGTTATGTCTTTTGATCTTGCTAAAGCCAAACGCTTATTGTGTTTCTTGAGGCATATTGATCTTTATAATAAGGTTTAATTGATCCCAACAATTTCTACAGTAGGCTCTAAATGGTTCGAGTTACTGATGTGCCTTTAACCTTTAAACTAACTAACTAACTAACTAATCCTGAACTCATTACAATGAAATACATCGTCCTAGGAGAAACGCTAACACAGACAGGAAATTATTATCATGTCCGATGGTCAGGGAACGGCTAGAGGAATTAAATGAATTAAGTAAGAATAATAAGGTCAACTTCCTGTGGGTACCGGGTAGAGGGGAACAAAATGTTAGATGTGCTCGTGAGAAAAGGGGCTGAGAAAACATTTCTGGGTACGGACCTTTCTGTAGAATCAGTAGCAGTGTAATGCTGGAAGAAACAAAAAGAGAGAAATACAGCAGAAGAACGAATTACTGATTGAATCTGCAATGAATAAGACAATCGAAGATACTTTTTGGGAACTACGTCCAGAAGAGATTCAAGCCTAAGCAAAAACCAACTTAGAGTTCTGATAGGAATCCTGACGGAACATTGCCACCTAAAGGGATACCTTAAGAAAGTAAGGATTGGCAGAAAGAGAAGAGTGCAGAATTTACGAGGAAGGAGACGAAACCTCTATTCACATCCTTTCAGAGTGCAGAGTTTTAGAAAACCTTAGAATGTGGTTCTTTGGAGCACACCAAATAGAAGGTTAATCACTTTAAAGACGCCCAACACGCTAAAGTTCCTAAGAAAAATAGGCCTGGAAGACCTGCTCTAGTCGGAAAAGTATCGCTAATGACTTGGCAGCAGAAGGAGAACACATTAGATCTAATAGGTCGCAGTGTACTGATACCCAATTCTACACACATAGATACATCGCCTTAGGTCAAGAACTTGTAATATTTCGTAGAAATTATATGTGAAATGAAGGTAGAATCAGAAGAAGTTTTTATTAGCTTTGAATTGAAAAACCTATACACTAACGTTCCAGTTAAGGAGTCACTAAAGATCGTAAGGAAGACACTTAAAAGAGGCCAAACCTTAGCAGAGAAGTCATCTATACTACCGCACACCATCTTCAACTTGCTGATAAATTATTTGGCAATTCCTATTTCCAAGGAAAGAAAAAATTGTTCATCGAGGATAAAGGACTATCAATGAAATCTCACTGGTAGTCGCAACATTTTCACGGAATGGTTCGAGACCTTTGTAATTGGATCTGCAAATAGGAAACCAAAATTATGACTTAGATACGTAGACGACACCTTCATTATTTGGAATGAAGGCGACGAGGAACTTCTATAGTTCCTTTCTCATCTAAACAATATTAGCCCAACTACTAAATTCACTATGGAGAAAGAAATATAAAATAAATTACTATTCTTAGATGTTTTAGTTGAAAGAAGTGGCAGGCAAATTCGAAACTCAGTTTACAGAGATTCCACACACAAAGAACAATATCTAAACTATTCATCCAACCACACCAAATATGGAATTGTAAGAAATCTCGCAGATACAGCATTAAATCTTTGCAACAAAAATTTCAAACAGATAGATCACATTAAAAGTGATCTGAGAGCCAACCAATACCCTTTTGAACAGATAAAGAAGATATTTCCGAACAAATTGATCCCGTTGAATCCAATCTGCAGCTAGCAAGAATAAAACCTGCAAACAAAGGTTCAATTCTGGTTGGATGTAAAAATATTGAAGATAACAGGAAGTTTAGAAAGTTAGCTGAGCAAAGACTGGCTGGATCCTATGAAGTACGAGAACTTCGAGGAATTAACCCAAGAGTACGAATGGTTGGATTCTCTGAACTATATGATGAAGAAACTTTGTTGACAGTTACAAAAAAGCTTAATCCCGAGGTCTTTCCAGATAATTCTTTATGCGAAATAATTAAAATATGTAAAACTAAGACGACTGCCAAGGTTTTCCAGGCCGTGTTACAGATGGATAGAATGACTTATGATAGGGCCGTGAAAGTGGGGAATATTTTTGTGGGATATGATGCGTGTACGATGTTTGACTGGGTTGACGTTAGTCATTGCTATAATTGTAATGAATTTTATTACTCTTCTAAAAACTGTTCCAAGACCCCCTGCTGCCCTAGGTGTGGACTAGATCATCATGTTAAAGATTGTCAATCTAATGATTTAAATTGTTCCAACTGTGTTAAATATAATAGTAATAATCGTGGCAACCCTGTTAATACTAGTCATGCTGCATGGGATATAAACCAATGCTTGGTTTATAAAACTGCGTGTGAGAAACTTCGCGCCAATATTTTAACCCAATAGCCATTAACTCTCTTGTCGCCGCCCATCTCATCTCCCTCTACTTCAACTCCCTTCCTTCAATGTCCACCATCGGCCGATAAGGTGCAGGTAGTGTCAAATCACAAGTTTTCACTTTATTATCAAAATACTCGAGGACTCAGAACTAAAATTGTTGAATTGTTTAATAATGTAGCGTGTTCGGTTCTCAATGTGATAGCGTTTACAGAAACTTGGTTGGATTCTTCAGTATATGATAATGAATTATTTTCTAGTAACTATAATGTGTATCGGGCAGACCGAAATGCTACAGGAACAAATAAGAAACAGGGTGGAGCTGTTTTATTGGCAGTCAAGCAGCATCTTCGGTCAACTCTAGTTAATGTCCCTAAGAACAATCTCTGTTCTGAGATTGACTTGGTATGTGTAAAAATTTCTTTCGATTTTTCATCTACGTTTATCTTTATTGTTTATGTACCATCGCCTACAACATTAACTCTGTTAGAAAATTTATTTGAATCTTTTATTTCTTTTGAAAACTTGTTTGGCTCCAATATCTGTATTTTGGGTGACTTTAACATACCTAGTTACACGGAGTTTCTGGATGGGGACATGGAGGATACCTCGGTTAATTTATTAAATAACTTTTTGAATTGTGCTAATTTATGTCAAAGTAATAAGACTAGAAGCCATAATAACCGAATTTTCGATTTAGTTATACATAATAATGAGCAGTGTAGCATCGAAAGAGCTTTCAATATACTTATTAATGAAGATAGCCACCATCCGGCCCTACTGATAACCTTAAAATGTTGTTCGTCTGCAAATTTTAAACGAAACTCTCTACCTAACCTTATGAATAATTATAATTTTAAAAAAGCTAATTTCCCTGATTTATATAATGCTTTATTGAATATAGACTGTAATTTTTTAGACCAAGAAAATTCTATTGAGAAACTATGTGATATTTTTTACAAAAAATTATATGATACGTTGGATGTTTACGTAGCTAAATATAAAAAGATTCCGAAACGAAATTATCCACCTTGGTTTTCTCGTCATATTATACATTGCATCAAACAAAAGAATGAATCTCATAAAAAATATAAAACTTCTGGAAGTTTGCTTCATTTGGAAAATTTTAAATCACTAGGAAGTAAAATAAAAAAAAGATACATCTGTCTCATACAAAATATATATTCGGGGGGTGGAGGATAATATTTAAAGGGATCCTAAACAGTTTTGGAATATTAATTAATCGAAAAAGGAACTACGGGTATTCCAAATAGTATGTCTTTTACTAATAAAGAAATTAATACTTTATGGTTTTGCGGAATTTTTTAAGCAATCCTTGGCTTCGGCCAGTCCGGTATCCGTGGATGATTCATGTTCCGTAGATTCCATCTTTCCAATTGTTCATGTATCTGATTTCACTGAATGTGAAATAGTTAATGCTATAAAGAAGCTTAAACCTAAATTTACAATTGGTCCGGATTTAATCCCAGCCTTTCTAATAGGAGACTGCAGATTCGTCCTAGCCAAACCACTTAAAATACTGTATAATAGGTGCTTAAAATTAAACAGTTTTCCTTCTATATGGAAATCTTCCAAGGTTTGTCCTGTTTTTAAGAAAAGGGGGTAGATCTGAAGTTTGTAATTATAGACCGGTGTCTATTATATGCAATTTTTCTAAAATATTTGAATTTTTACTTCATGATTATATTTTTTCATTAACTAAAAATTTAATTACTCCATCTCAACATGCCTTCTTTAAGGGTAGGTCGACGACAACTAATCTCTTGATTATGACTCAGGATATAGCTGAGGCTATTGATCATGGTTGTCAGATGGGTGTTGTTTGTTTGGACTTCACAAAGTCATTTCATCGTTTGGACCACTCCATCTTACTTAAGAAATTGTCATCATTTGAATTTTCAGATTCACTAATAATGTTATTTAAATCATATCTCCATAATCGTATTCAGTATGTTGAAATTCGCGGTTCTCGCTCAGTGAAATATATCTAAAGTTCTGGTGTGCCGCCAGGATCAGTACTGGGACCTTTATTTTTTAATATTTTTATTAATGACATTGTTTCTGTTGTTGACACGGATATTTTATTATATGCCGATGATATTAAGCTATATAAGAGGATAAATTGCTTACAGGATTGTATAGAGCTTCAATCGAACCCGGAATAGGTTAGCAATTGGTGTTCCGAAAATTGTCTGCAGCTCAACTTGGAGAAGTGTAATGTTATGACTTTCACTTCGAAATTTTCTTCATTTCGATATGAATATTCATTGAATACCATGCTACTCTCGCGGGCAGATCTTTTTAAAGATCTGGGAGTCACTTAAGATAACAAGCTTCCATTTTCTTTTATATGAGTAATATAGTTTCTGAAGCCTCAAAGGTTTTGGGTTTATCTTGCTTTGTACTCGCGATTTTAATAACACTGACATCATCAAATTACTTTATTTCTCATATGTGCGGTCTAAATTAGAATACGCATCAGTTGTGTGGTTCCCAGGCTACAATACCCACGTCAATACTTTGGAGAGGGTCCAAAGAAGGTTTTTGAAATACCTCAATCTTAAGAGTTTTGGGGTTTATCCTAAGCAAGGTTTTTCACATGAACTATTGCTTCAGAAATTTAACTTTTCATCTTTAAAAGTACGGCGGGAATTTTTCTCACTAACAATTCTTTATAAGGTACTTAACAATTTTATTGACTGTCCTAATATTTTAGTTAGGATAAACTTAAGTATCCCTCGTATAAATTGCCGAAATTTTAACGTATTTTATCTCAGAACTCCCAGAACTAACGTGCTCAAATTTTCGCCTCTATATTCCATGTGCGACACTTACAACAAGACTAATAGCTTTGATATATTCAGCTCATCTCTAGGAACTGCCTGCCGGATTTTGGCACATTGACCTTGACATTTCTTTCCTTTTCTCTTTTTTTCTCTTTCTCATCCTTAATTGATTTGTATGTTCACCTTTGTATATGAAAGTAGAGCATAATATTGCATTATATATTTAATGTTAGAATGAATTATTTTAGTTAAATTTTTATTTGTATTTATATTTATTTATTTATATTATTTATTATTTATATTTATATTTATATTTGTATATATATATATATATATATATATATATATATATATATATATATATATATATATATATATATATATATTTGTCGTTTGATGCTAATTTAAAATTGTTCGTAGACGTATTATTTGTGTAATCACTGCCTTGTAGTTGGGTCTCAAGACGTGTAGGGCAGTTATTGTAAATAAATAAATAAATAAATAAAGAAATCTAGTGGATAAGATTCTGGAACAACACAGAATTAAGACAAGATCGATATTGGACGAGGAACGAGAACCAGTGGTGAACATCTCCATTTGGAAAAGTTAGGAAAAGGATATACCATCAATATTGTTTTCAGTTTAAATACCTCTCTGAGAAGCCAGCTTATTAGAGTCAAATCAACAACTCAAAGGGACATGAAGAGCTGTGTGTATCAGATACAATGTGAATGTAGCAAGTCCTGCGTTGGTGAAACAAAGAAATTCCTTGAATTATGGATCAAAAAATGCCAGAAGAACACGTCTCGTGGAGAAACCGCAAAACTTGATGCCGCCAACCACGGCTGGACTTATAGACATCACATTAAATGGTCCGAAGCTAGAATCCTACATCGACAACAACACTGCAGAAAGCAGAAAGTCCAAGAAGCCGCGATTATACATCAGAACCTCTAGATATAAGAGACGTGTGGAAACCACTTCTTAGTAATTGTAAATTAAAACTAAATGCAGCATAAATGGAACCTTTGCATAGCGCTCATCTTGATCGGACTCTTCTGCATTTACTTTTTGTATAAATAGTGGTGTAGTTTAAGAATTTTTTCAATTTCATTTCAAGACGGCTTGAGGTAACTAGTAGCAAAAGCGTCGCGATATTCAAAAAAATAAAGTAAATAGAAGTTCAACAAATATCTACTATTTCGCAGGAAACATCGTTGTCGCTGACTTTCAAACAAACATAGGGTCAGTTTGGTTAAATACCAATTTTTTTGTGTGTTAACACTTATATTCAATTCAATTGGACAACTTACTTACCAAATTTTTATGTAATATGTGGTTGTGGCGAATGCATACATTACAAAAACAATAATTCAGTATTTCTTCACTAAATCAGCCAAAAATTTCCAGTATTTATACATTCATAACTAGTTTTATTTATTATTGATAATGCACCTGTTTTTCCAAGCAACTGTTTCTACACGTACTATAACCGGTCGATATAACTCTGGTCCACTTATAATTCACAAATGTGTTATTTTTGAAACACAAAATGTATCCGACAATTGCAGCTTTGTGGTTAACGTGGTAACCAAAATGACGGCCTAACCTGCTTTATTGTAATTCTCATTGTAGGAATATATATCATGGGTTAGATATACACATTTCATTAAACAATTGTTTTTAATGTGAATAAAAACAAGAACGTTTAAAATGTGTACAATTTTTATATAATAAAGGTTTTAGAGACATTCTCATCGGAAAGGGTTAACAGTTAAATTCAGGTTTTCTTTCAAGATAAACTTATAAATATGGTTGTCGAACTTACATTGTCTTTATTTTTGTTTGTTTTTACGACGTTTCGATACAACCTGTCTCTAATTATTATCAAGTATAAACTGAATGTTTTGTCTTAAGGCTACGAGCTTATATAGGGACTGTGTCCACGAAGTAGTGGTTGCTAAAGATTAGGTATCTCAACACCGGGTTTACTGAAGATTCCATTATTATTTTTAACGTAAGCTGTTTCCATCAATTTTCTTTTTTTTATGTTGGGTTCCATATATATTGCCGCAGCTTCAGATCATTTTATATGGTGTTGTTTATCCTAGGCGTATTCTGCAATACCTGATCTCGACGTTTCCACTTTTGGTGTTCCTTAGTTCTCACTTCTAGTGATCGTTTGGTTTCTCCAACATACATTTCACCACACTCACATGGAATTTTGAAAATACATTCCTTCTTATCGCTAGTTTTTGGATTCGTTTTTGTTACATAAGCTCTAAGTGTATTTCCTGATTTAAAGCCTGCTTTTATATTATAACTTCTGACAATTCGTCTTATTTTCTCTGAAGTTCCTTTAATGTACAGAATTGTGAAAAAGGAATGAGTCAAGTGGTCCTTGTTCTAAAATTATGTATAATATCGTCAATTAATTTTAAAGGATAACCATTCTGTTGTAAATTGGATTTAATATTTGCTACCTCTTTTTCCAATGAATCGGCATTATCGCATATAGATATATCGCGATTATAAAAGTTGCGTATAATTTCCCGTTTTGTTACAACAAAATGATTAGAACTATGGTTAAGCTGTTGTCCAGTATGTGTTGGTTTCCTGTATGCCGAAGTTTCGTTTGAGCGATTCACCATGACATCTAGGAAGGGCCATTGATCATTTATTTCTTAATTGTAGGTCGAATGTTGTTTAGATGTTTCAAGAAAACATTAAGTTTATGATCATTGCCCTTCCATACGATGAAGGTATCATCGACATATCTCAACCAGACTTTCGGTTTCATTGTTGCACTTTCTACGCCATGAGTTTCGAACCATTCCATATGTATATATATATATATATATATATATATATATATATATATATATATATATATATATATATATATATATATATATATATATATATATATATGATTCAGTATTAATCCGGGAATACATCCGTTCGTTTGTTTGGTTTCCTGTAGAAATTTGCAGACGTTTCGCCAAAATCCCATTTGGCATCTTCTGTGCTTGGTGGTTGTAGATCAACTACCAGTTGATCTACAACCACCAAGCACAGAAGATGCCAAATGGGATTTTGGCGAAACGTCTGCAAATTTCTACAGGAAACCAAACAAACGAACGGATGTATTCCCGGATTAATACTGAATCACATGTTCCCATCCGTGAAACACTACGCAACAACATATATATATATATATATATATATATATATATATATATATATATATATATATATATATATATATTGGCAACTACTGGAGAGAGTGAAGAAACTATCGGACTATCGGAAGCCCGTCATCCTGATCGTAGAACTTGTCCTTTACTTGAAAGTAGCACTACGCAAGCAACACTGACAGCGTTATTCGATTTGATAATGTTGTATCATTTGAGAGTCTAGTTTTGATTATATCTAGTGATTCCCCTAATGGCACGTTAGTATACAGACTTTCCAAATCAAAACTTATTAGTCTATCGTTTGGCTCTAGATTAATGCTACTAATAATGTTTACGAAATGTGTGGAATTTTTCACATATGTATTCGTCTTACCTTCTAAAGGTTGTATGATTTTTAAAAGAAATTTCGCCAGTGCATTTTTTGGGGATCCTCTGGAGCAGGTTATTGGTCTCAATGGTATGTTCGATATCCACATTATGGAGCGAGGTTTGCATTCATTGTTTCGCATTTTAATTCTCTTACATATGGAGTTGCATATAGTTGTACGTTTGTTGAATGTGATTTCAGCACTACAACAGAATAATGTGGATATAACCGCTGCCAATGCATCTCACACGGAGGAATCCGTGAAAGCCGTATAAACATATATAAGCCATCCGACGAGAGGTCGGCGAAGCCGCGTTCAGTGTTGCATGCTTCCTTCCGATCTATCCTTTGCACAGTCAGGTGCATGTCGGTATCCTGATGAGTCTAGTGAGAGACGAAACATGTATCTCTGCCGTATCACTGTGGCGGGGAGGGTAAGCTTTGACTTTCTTCTCGGTATGGTGGTACAGGTGGGCCACCATCTCGATGGTGGTGTAATAGGATGAATTGTGTTTTATTACAATTTATTCTAACTGTGCAACCTCTAACACAGAAAGGATATGATGGAGCGAGGTTTGCATTCACTGTTTCGCATTTTATTTCACTTACATATGGAGTTGCATATAGTTGTACGTTTGCTGAATGTGATTTCAGCACTACAACAGCATAATGTGGATATAACCACTGCTAATGCATCTCACACGGAGGAATCCGTGAAAGCTGTATAAACATATATAAGCCATCCGACGAGAGGTCGGCGAAGCCGCGTTCAGTGTTGCATGCTTCCTTCCGATCTGTCCTTTGGACAGTCAGGTGCATGTCGGTACCCTGATGAGTCTAGTGAGAGACGAAACATGTATCTCTGCCGTATCACTGTGGCGGGGAGGGTAAGCTTTGACTTTCTTCTCGGTATGGTGGTACAGGTAAGCCACCATCTCGAAGGTGGTGGAATAGGATGAATTGTGTTTTATTACAATTTATTCTAACTGTGCAACCTCTAACACAGAAAGGATATGATGGAGCGAGGTTTGCATTCACTGTTTCGCATTTTGTTTCACTTACATATGGAGTTGCATATAATTGTACCTTTGCTGAATGTGATTTCAGCACTAAAATAGCATAATGTGGATATAACCACTGCCAATGCATCTCACTGTTTCGCATTTTGTTTCATATATATATATATATATATATATATATATATATATATATATATATATATATATATATATATATATACGGGATGATTCGAAACTCACGCCATAGAAAATGCGATAGTGAAAGCGAAAGCCTGATTGAGATATGTCGATGATACCTTCATCGTATGGAAGGGCAATGATCAATAACTGAATGATTTCTTGAAACATCTAAACAACATTCGATCTACAATTAAGTTTACCATGGAAAAAGAAGTAGATTATCAGTTGCCGTTCCTAGATATCATGGTGAATCTTTCAAACAAAACTATTAAAACTTCAGTATACAGGAAGCCAACACATACTGGACAATAGCTTAACCATAGTTCCAATCATTCTGCTGTAACAAAACGAGAAATTATACACAACCTCTATAATCGCGCTATATCTATATGCAATAATGCCAGTTCATTGGAAAAAGAGGTAGTAAACATTAAATCCGATTTACAACTGAATGGTTATCTTTTAAAATTAATTGATGGTGTTATAAATAACTTTAAAACAACGACAACTGGACAGCAAGAAACACATTCCTTCTTCACAATTCCATACATTCAGGGAACTTCGGAGAAAATAAGATGAATTGCCAGAAGTTATAATATAAAAACAGCCTTTAAATCAGGAAATACATTTAGAGCTCATTTAGCAAAAACGCAACCAAAAACTACCGATAAGAAGGAATGTGATTACAAAGTTCCATGTGAGTGTAGTGAAATGTATATTGGAGAAACCAAAGGACCACTACAGGCTAGAATTAAGGAACATAAAAATCATTTACAAAAAGTGGAAACGTTGAGATCAGGTATTGCAGAACACGTCTGGGATAAACAACACCGGATAAAATGGTTTGAAGCTGCGGCAATATATATAAAACCCAACATGAAAAAAAGAAAATTTATAGAAGCAGTTTGCATTAAAAATAATAATGGAATCTTCAGTAAACCCAGTGTTGAGATACCTAATCTCTGACAACCACTACTTCGTAACATCAAATCATCGAGGTGTGCACAGTGAAGCGAAACTTTGCGCTTCAATGGACACAGTCCCTACATAAGCTCGTAGCCATAAGACAAAACATGTAGTTTATACTTGATAACGATTAGAAATAAAATCTAATCGAAACGTCGTAAAAACAAACAAAAATAAAGTCAATGCAACTCCGACAACCACATTTTAGTCAATCTTCATTATTGTCTATAACCTTCAAACAAACTTATTAAACTTGATTCATTTGACTTGATTATTTATCAGCATACCTACTACAAAGTATTGTTTGATAAAGTATTATACATCTATTAGAAAATTCAAAATTAAAAACCAGTTCTGTTCCGCTTTTCTGTTAGGGGGAATTTCGAATTTATTCCATCCACATTATTTTTAACATATTGGGAAACACTGTGTCTTAAAAATAAGGTACGGAGCGTTAAATAACAGGTAAATTTCAGTCAACGGATGGATTAACATAACGGCCCTGCTTAAAGATTCTTACTATTCTTGATATTCCAGAAAATTCTAAAGATTAGTCTGGTGATTTATTTTATTTTTTGTACTTTTTACTTCATTTATTATTTATTTAAGGAAGCGTTTTAAATAATTTCAGAAAGATTTAATAAGAATGAAACAAAAAGCTCATATTTATTTTACAAAACCGAACCTAAATCTATACTATTATACAAGGTATTTCTAAAAGGCCTGTACAAAACGCTGCCCAAATGCATTCTTTCGATAAGGGTTTATTTGCTCTTTGATCTGCCTTACATTTCATATTTCTACTTCATCCAGAATCCGTGCATGATTTTCCTTTGTCACATCATGTAATTCACTCAATTCTTCCAATTCTCTGCCCTTTTCTTTTATCCAAGCTTCTTTTACTGTTTTGCCTTCTCTCCTTATAATCCTCGGTTGTCGTTCTTTGCCTTCCAGCGCTGTTTGATTAAATATAATATGTGGTCCGTCATCCCTTTTTTCCTTGCTGTTTTCATCTCCACCCTAAGATGCTGGACTTTGTGCCTATATTGGTCTTCATGTCATGGCATAAAGTTTCTAGGTGATCCTAAGTCAGGGTCTTACATAATATCTTTGAAGAAGAGCCAAGTTTTAACTCTATTGGTAGCGTTGCGAAAGTGCTTGTTGATCATTAGGTAGTCTGTTTGATGTCTTCTTGTGTCTATGTTGTCTCTTTCGTTATGCAGCATTGTCCATATATAAAGTCTATTTAAACTAGGTACTGTTTATAACCATGGCGGAATTTTAACAAAATTCATAGAGAAGATTGCCTCTCTGCATTTTAATTCATGTTATTAGACTATATTATCTAACAATATATACACATTAGATGGAAGAAGCAATATTTCCAACCGCTAAATTAAATTTGTGGATAATATAGAATAATTTAAATATCTCTAAAACTATAATAATTGTCGAGATAGTTTTCCTGTAAGTTATAAGTCTATTTGTAGCACTAGTGTTTCTTTTATTCAAAATTTTACCTTTACTAGTTTGTGCAATAGAGAGGAGGAATCAGTTTTTGAAGAATACTTTCAACCATAACTCTATTCCTTAGAATTAGAAAAAAACTGTGTGAGAACTATTACAAGTTCACATGTCCGTCTACGGTGAACCAAACTTGGTCCTCTAGTATTTCACATCAAAATTTTTCTTGAGTTTAAACTAATGGAATTAGATTAATGCAAAATTTTGAATTTTTATGTCAAATTGACTCTGAGAAAATGGCTGTTACAGACAGACGCCTGTAGTTGCGTTTATTAATTGTGGGGTAAAAAACTCTAAAAATAGCCACATTGATAGTTACCGAAACTATTTGCTTTGCCCGTCTCCCCGTTTATTATGAATAATTATCTTCCTGATAAAAACATATACTGGTTGGGATTAGTCATCTGAACTTGATAATTTTTAATGTTTATATAATAACTAGTTTTTAATAAAATTTAATCGAATCAGATAATATCATTTAGAATCTATAGTCACCCTGTAGAGTCCCTGGCAACGAGACATCTACATATAATATATAGATAGATAATAATTTTCCATACATATTTGTACTTAGCAACAAGCCCTAAGCAAAACAGCAACATACTGACGGTAATGTTCATTTAAACCAGCCACAATTATACTAAAGCAAAATATTATTTATGTTGCAAAATAACATCTAGTAATAATACAAAGACCAAAAGCTGAAATTGTTGCTTGTTATTTTAAATAGAGAATACGAGCAAACTATGGCAGTTTTCATTTCAGTCGTTTCTTTTATATTCTGAAAGGATAGAAATTCCGCAAAATATACTTTCAAATGTTCTCTAAACCATATAATGGTAAATTGCGAATAGGGCAACTGAGTGTTTCAAGCACCATAGTTAAAATATATTTAACTTAGTTCTTTGTTTAACTTTTCGTTAAGAAAAATGAAATTGCTTTTAAGATATTTAATTTGTTCATTAACTGCTAAATAATGGGAACATAAAAAGTACTTAAAATTAACTGGTTTAGTGAAATGAGAAGTACTATCAATGTTTCATTTTTTTTATTACACCAATATAGCTATCGCGCTTCAATTAAGTTTAAAGGCTGTTATAACGGCAAATTGTTAGTGAATCAGAGATAATGACCAACAAAATGTTAAGTCAAATGAACCTACGTTAACCTTAAATTAAAAATTTAAATTGGTTTACTTGAAAAATTCCTAAAATATTAAGAATATCAAAAATGTCCTAAGTAGAAATAACAAACAACGTAGTTTGTATGACGAACTTTGATCATGCAAACGGATTATGTTGGTAGCATGTGCCCATTTTGCTTACGATTTATTGTTATCACATATTATGTAGCATCTATTCTATAAACGTATACAGGTGAGGAAAGTCGAGAACAGAACCTCTTAAAAAAAGGGAACGTAACAAAAAGCGACGGGCAACCCGTTTAACCATGTTGAAGAAGTGAAATAAAGCATACTGTTGTATCGTAGCTTGCTACCTGGTTTCCAGCAAAAATGGCGTCGGGCAAGGACCTTTCGCTGGTTTCGGGTCGTCAAAAAACAGTGGCTCGAAAGCTCGGATTTGATATTAAAAATAAAAATCGGATCCAACAATAGCAGACTGAAACTTTAAAATCATGAAAATAAATTCGAAAAACGTTTAATGTAGTTCAATGCTTTAAAAATAAAATAAAAAAAGTAATTGTAATTTCCATGAACAAAATATTGCGCTTGACTTCAAGGTACATTTTAAATATAATACTATAATAATAAATACATGGATACTGATAATCGTTAAAAAGGCGAAAGTACTTTTTCCTCTATGCTTAAGACTTCTTAATAAATACCAATGCAAATAATTTGTAAGTAACATAATATTTATTGATTCACATAAATGAATAAATAATACGACTGTAATAAAAATAATAAAAAGAACTTTTTAATCACTGCCTTCTTTGTTAACAGCTCTTTTCTCATTCTCCAATACGTATGAATTGTTATCCGAATCTTTACTATGTCAAAAACAGTGTAAGGATCCATCGACGCCAAAAGTTTTGGAACACATCCTCCATATTTGTTTTCGAGAAGATTTTCGGGCAAAGTCTAGACGATAGTTTCTTATCAACTTGTCCGTTGATTTTTGTGCATCTTTCGATAGTTTACCTATCGGTAATATTGCAAATGATGTCTGGTCAATGAAATAAGTCATTTGTGGATTCCTGTTGGAATGTTGTACCAAGAATATCCTTTGAAGAATAATCTTGCTGTTTGAAGTTTGTATTCCCAAAACTTCTCTATTGCAGTTTAATGTCCGCTTCCAACAGTTTTCAAAATGACGGGAAACCGGAGGATCAGTTTTCGCTTTACTCTTGTTATAATGGCTGTAGTTCTGTATTTACTGAGACACAGTATCAATGTTGTTGAACTGAGATGTTGTTTGGCAGAGGTAACAACGTTGGACCGATTTCGCTCCAGCCAAAGCATTCACCTAGCCATCTATCATCGTCATAAATAAGTTGTACTGTACTGAAGCTCGGGTGGCAAAGAAAACTCTACTATATGGTGCAAGTTGTCTGGTTCGAGTTCATAATTTTCTATTTTCGTTAAAGACTTTTGTTCGGTTTTCTAAATAAATTCAAATTTCAGAGGCCCGCAATTCATAGTAGACGAGGGTTTGGAATTGTACAACACAATCTGTTCTTGTTGAGTTTGCATGTTAATACCTGCTAATTGAAGTGGAATAAGAAATAGTCGGATCAGTGAATTTTATTTTGTACTGGCTCTGACCTGACGTTCCATCGAAGCCCCATTTGCAAATGAAACTCATATCTACAAATCTAATTGATCGATTTGTTCAAGGGCGTCTAATTTTAAGCAATATAATTCGATCCACTGTATGATCCAGTAAGCCTTGGAATTTAACCTCGGCTTTTGATTTAGTAAAAGTTAGATACTCGTCATGTGGATAACATGCTTTTTTTGTATTTTACACATCAGAGTATGGCGAAAATATATTACTGCTATTCTGTTTCGCCCAATTTTTTAATCGTTTATATTTGTTTCTCGATAATCCAATGTTAAATAGAAGAGCGGCGCACAAATATAACTGGCCGCGACGCAACCACAACACTGTTGCCTTTAATCGAGACGAAACTTTAGAAAGAAAAGACTGGTTTAATAGAAATATTACTATAGCCATAAATTTCTTAACTAGAAATTATTTTGGCCGTTTCTCAAATTCTAAACCACTAAGCCCGTCAGGTTAGTTCGAGACAGAAGATCGTAGGGAACGCCTACGCCCCGCTAGCTTCCGTGCAACACGAAGACGAGCAGTACCTTGAAACGAATGAGAGGGTGTAGTTACTTTTCGTTTAAACTTATAACGTAATCGACGGAATTTGGAATATTTAATGACTATTTGATACATTGATTGTTTTAAATACATCAAATAGTCGAAATACAAAAAAAAAAATAGTTTTTATTGGGCGTTGAGCGTAAAGAAAATTGATATTTCTCTTACAAAATAAACATTTATTCTAATAAAAATACTAGTGAAACGCAACGGTAATTTCTAAGTAAATAAGCTAATAGACCACTTTAAAATTAAAAATCATTCTCAAAAATAAACTTTTATTCTGGTAAAAAATAAAAGTAACACGTTTAGTAATTGTAAATAAATAAACAAATAATTAAATTCAATTTAAATCAACGAAAACACCTAAAAGTCTACAAGAGGTGTTCAAACAGGCCTCCACTTTGAGCGAGACAATAACCCAGTCTATTGAAAAATATGGTTCGCTTATTTGCCAAAACTTCAGGGGTTATATCCCTATTAGCTTTAAAATATTCCGAACTGTTCGAGCGTTCATATCAAGTTCTTAGGCAATTACGGTACTATTGCAAGGAAAATTAATTTCTGCTAAACTACAAACATCAGTCTCCCCAATTTGCTCGTTCTTCAGTAATTTGAGAAACCGGTTGCTCCTCATTGTTATCAGTGCATTTTTTACAAATTTGTAGGCAACCGGTTGTCTAAAATTTTTTAATAATTTCCGAAATTCTGAATTTTCAAGGAACAGGATGATTTTCGCACATAAATACAAATCTGTCGATTATTTACCAGAATAGGGTATCACTTAATAATGTGCTTTTTTGGTTCCGTGGAGTAAACTACCATTGTAACAAAAAAATTTGGCGCGAAACACGGTACTTACGCTTCGACGGCCGAATGAAAGCATTTAACTTGGAATCCTCATGTTGTTCTAGGGCGTGGCGTATGCTGCCGCCCGCTCTCACCGCGTCAGCATTGGATTACCCCTCATCCGACGGCCAAACTGGTAATTTACACGTATGTCGATGCTTACGATGCTTATTCTTCTGTCTCATTCTGATTTGATGAATAATATAGTATTTTCTTTATTTTACTTAAGAAACGTCCAGACTCTTCAGGTTTTAATGCTAAATGACTACTGCTTACTGGAGTTCACCAATACCGCAACCAAAACTCCTATATTCAGAAAAAGCTGCTATCTAATTTGCTAGGTCAAGATCTTTGTGGTTTTTTTTTGGTACACTAGTATACATCCGCAATATTGACCTCGAGAAGGTTTTTATTAATTAAAATGAAAATATTTACAATGAAAAACTTAAAATTAAATCCTATACAAAATTCCATAGTAACTAAAGTAAACGCCCTTATCGGTCATTATTTTAATTCCAGTTAGTATAATTAACCCAATTTTGAAAATAATACGTCTAAATAAATTCCTAAAAGTGTAACCAAGATGAAGAATAAAAAACACGAAAAATAGCTAGTTAAAATGTCTAAACAAAACAGTGTGGAAGCCGCCCTTCTCCAATATAGAATTAAACAGAATTTCTCCGAAGGTAAATGAAAAAATCAAAAATGAAAATCTTCTTAATGGAACCGGTTAGGCACGTAGAACTTAACTAATTTAAATGACTTTTAGAACATACCCCCTGTAACGAATTACGAATTGTAATTGAAGATAATTATTTATTCTAAAAACGGTGGCTCTCTGACTTTCTGCAAATTTCCTTTAGTACCTATACCAATAGACACAATATAGGATTTTTAATTCCCAATTTGGCCCGAGCATGTTCAAATAAAGAACGTTTTCTACGAAAACGTTAATAAAAATTGTTCTACTTTCTTCTATAACTAAAAGGTTCCGAAATGATTATATAAAAAGCCTGCTCACTCTTTTAGCCATTTTGTAGATATTTTTTAATCGTTAGCTCTTGTTAGACAGACAAAAATAATCATTATATGAATTTTTTGTTCATAAAGTGAAATAAATATATTATGTTGTAGCGATTTATTGAAAAATCCTTTTATTCCCTTATGATAGAAAAATTGTTCAATTTAAATATCTTCCAGGTGGTCCAGGCCATATTATACTAAAACCGTCTTTGTCTTTATTCTCTGACAGTTTATATAATTGATAAGTAGTAGAATTTCTTCAACATATTTTTAAATATTTTTATGTCAACTGCTTATCAACTCCTATAAAATATTTTACTTTATGGACCTAAAAAATAAATAAATGACCTAAAAGTGCTAAAACTGGTTAAGATTGGTAACTGATTTATTTTCTATGTATATAAAACATCTTTTAGATGGGAATGCAAGACTCTCTATTAAACCAATAGGTTCGAACTTCGCACTCGAAGATTATGTGTGAAGCTGTTTCATCCTCTTTGTCATAGGTATAGTACAAGTTAGCGCTTCAGCCCATTGGATGTGAGTATTTCCTTATGGTGCAATCGTCGATTATCAGTCTTATCAATAGCTTAATTTGTAGTCTGCTTAGGTTTAGCAATATAGCCTATATCCTGTAATATATTTCCAGTGATTCTCGTGATGATGGTTTATCCACCAGGATATCTACCCACGAACAGCATTTTTAGTATCACTAAATATTGGTTCTGGTCCAGTAAATGTGGATGCAGACCCCAGTCATGCAAGTTGGTCTACTTCCTTATTCTCTCGAATATCCTTGTATCCTTACAATGATGCAAGAGTAACCTTGTGTGGTGCTGTCAGAACAATAAAATTTTTGCGCTGCCTGGCTATTGGAGAAGATTAGAATGATCCTGCCCTTTTCAGATTTTCTAGGATACCTGTATCAATTGTATGTATTTTATCCTAAAATACAATTGCGTGCTACACTAGTACCTCATATACAAGTCTGGGGATGGTGCCATATATTCTGGATCCTATATCATGGCCAGCTTTAAACCAGATGAGGCTTCCTAGTTGATGTATTTGATCAGATCCTGCCTTTTAGGAAGTCTAAATGGTATAAAGTCTGTTGATTTTAAAGATTTTTGGTATGGTATCATTGCTCATCTCTAATAATAATTATTTTGTGAATATGCTTTTAATGCTGGCATGTCCGAGGGCAGATCCAGTCCACCAATTCTTGTTTTCTTCCAGCCAGTATGCCCTCATCGTTGTTATAGCCTTGGTTATAAGATCAATGAGGGGGGGGGGGATTTAGTAGGATTTCCGTGGCTGCTATCGCCGTATTTCTCATTGCTTCCGTAATGCAGAAGCAGTTTAATTTCTGGAATTTATAGAGCCCCAAATTCGCCTGTTTTTGAGTGGTTTTTGTCCACCATATAACAGAGTCGTAGGTTATCAAGGGTCTTACCACTACTGTGTAAAATATAGAATAATTCTTGCTGCTGAATGTCAGCGTTCTTCTGCAAATGTGAGATCCAGATACGTTTATATGGTATTTTTCGACATTATCTTTTGCCACCATTGCTCCAGTAACTAGTTCCTTTCTTTCTAGACGCTTTCTTCCAAGTCTACAAATTTGGCGGTCATTGCTGCAATAACTTCGGAATATGACCCATACCGTTTCCTAACGAAGATTTTTCTAAGCCCGAGAGGGCTCACTCAAATGAATAGGGTGCATGTGGATGGCTTCAAACTTCAGTTCATGAATTTTAGCAATCAAGAAGGCCTTTTGACTGGAGAAGTTGTCCCTTTGAAGGCGACTTTCTTGTCCACCAGACTTGGGCGTTACTCCTTCTGGCTTTTTCTAGATAATCTACCAACCAGAATCCATTAGTATCCCAAAAACAGTGACTATGTCATTCCCTGCAGATAATATATTCTTCGCCTTTTTGACTTTGGTGGTTTCTTTCGCGTTCGTCGTTGTGACCCAGCACTTGATCACATTAACAAACTGCCGCAAGAAGACCTCGACTTATAAAGATACACTGCAGCACCTATCATGCTGACAATCTTCTCATTCCCAAAATATCATTTAAGATATACCTGGAAGTCATCCGTAATTCTTTTGTGAACTTTGTATTCTATAATTGTGGTCGATTTTCGGTTCTCCAGAGCGCAACGTATATTTAGTGGTCGTGCTCCGCAACCCAAGTTTTCACAATTGTAAAAACGAGCAGACAGTTGCTCTGCAGCAATACAAATCAAGTAATGATGAAAAAATGTAACCTCAATCAAATTCAGCATTATGACACAGGTAATAAAGATCTCTATTTGTATAAACCTTATGGGGCCTAGGTTTGAGAAAGCCTGTGTATTATACTCAGTTGTCTAACTATCAACACAGACCAAGCCGTAATACTCCTCCTCGTCATTATCATTTAAAGACACTATTTTCTTGTTTTTATCTTTGCACTTAGAATATTTTCATGCTTGACTTAAATTGACTCTAATTATTTTTATCTTATTTTGTCATCCCCTTTCCTAAGTTTCTTTTCGTAATACCTCTTTTTCTGGCATATGTCTGTATATTGTAGATTTTTTTTATTCCCTTTCTTTTGTGCTATCGATCTGAATCGTGCTTTGGGGTAAGAATTTACTATTTCAGATGAAAAGACTTCAGTGCTCACAGATGCTGAATCTGCGTCATTATCTGCTTTGCTTACATGTGTTACGGGATTTATTGGAGAAACTAGAGAAGAACCTGCTTCATAATTATTTTCACAACCTGCACCATTCATATCTGGCGTTTGTTTATCATCATCTACATAGATGTGGCTGTTCATTCAAAATGGGTAGGACTTATTGCCGGTAAATTATTGTCATCACGCGAATTCGCTTCATTCGGATTTAGCCGGTCAATTACATAAGATGGTGTGAAATCAAGATCATTAAATGTACCGCGGTTAAATTGATGCCAGTTGTTTTAAAACCAGCTTAAATATTGGTCGAAGTGAAAGCTACTAGCATAGCAGTAGCCACAAAACGAGGTATGTCATAAATGCTTCTTATTTTGCCAGGAGGGTTTCGAATCCATGAGTCACACTGTGAATTATCAATTTTTTGAATAGTACATATATCGATTGGTCAAGTGGTTGCAACTTGTATGATCAGTATGGCGGAAACGATAGACTTTTTCGAGGAGCTGGAATGTCGGTGGATGTTTCGAAGGGTAGTTAAAAATAAATATCAGCACATTGCATCAAATACTTAGTTAAGGTTTTCTCTTGTGCATCTGCGTGCATATGCCACGTACCCCATAGAAACTGATGCCCCACTTTCATCCTCATTAGCCTCCCGTTTTCTTTTATGGCGAAATAGAGACACATAAATTATATTTCCAGATGATATTTTCTAACGTTTTCTTTATATCTTCATATGCTTCCAAATACTGTGATATGTTACTCCGCCTTCTAGCTGTTGTCCTTGCACGTTTTACGGGCATCTAAAAATATAATATACAACTTTTACCGATTTCATATATATTAAGTCAGTTAAAACATTTCGTCTGACCCCGCAAAAATTGTTACAACCGTACCAGGGACATATTTTAGAAAACCTGTTATTACAACCCCTAAAATAAAGACTTACACCTATTTGGGCTCCGATCATACACGTTCTTACGTTAAAAACTATTCTAATCTTACCTAGTATAGTTTTGGATTTAAAAGCGAAAAACAGCAACAAAAATACTTACTTTTACAAGCCAAAACGACGTGTGATGCATTCGAAGCCACACTGAATACTGGCAAACAGATTCTCAGTCAAAAACCGTAGACATTACTCCTTGCACACCGTAACTATATCTTTTTTGTATTTAATTAAGCAAATATACTTTCTTTCAAATACTTGTTTCAAGTACTTAAAAATTTTTTAGTCTGCGAGTTTAGTATTCCTGACTTGCTTGGAAATATCAAAGATAATAACCTTTGCGTAGCTTAGATTCTTTAGTCTTTATCGGTTATGCAGTATCCAAAATTTCTTTAAAATATGAAAATCTGTTCAAAAGCTACAACCCAAAATGTAAGTCATTGGACACTTTGGGAAAAAAATACACTAGGATAATTTGACACCTTCTCTGTACTGCCGAGATTTTAACCTATACTTACTAAATATCCTGTATATAGCTACATTTTTACATCCTTTTATATCATTGCATGAGTGTATTGAATATTTTATTTCTGTTTTTAAAACTAATTACCAAAATTTTTCCTGTTAAAACTCGTAAGTCAACGCCTCATTCCTGATAACTTTTTTCTGCAAGTTAATGGATATATGATGTCAGTATCGTCAACTGAATTGATTTACAGTCATTTTTAATAATTTTTCTTTAATGTTCAGCGTATTAACTTTATTTTCGAAGTTATAAAAAACTTCCGTTCTGTACAACTTATCTTAAAACATCTTAGTGGAATTTGAAAGATTTATAAAACTTTCAAGAAAATAATGTCAGCATCATTTCGGAAAATAAATAAAAATAAATATGATTAGATAATATTACTGAGATTAGGTAACACTTATAAAAAATGTTATTCGCATTATATAAAATATTTGCTTCTATTGGAAAATTTTTTCTTTGCGTTTTTCACACGCTCACGTAAGAAATAAGAAAATGGAGAAACTATTTTCGAAAAAATTTGTTGTCAACATTGTTGTCATATACTCGTAAGTCATAATGTTTATTTAGAAAATATTTACATAGGTCAATATCTGCTGAATAGGATACTAACGCTGATGCTAGAATATACTCTTTAACTTTACATAAAATATTTGACATAAATTGCAAAAATTTTTCCCTTTTGGAAATCAAAATAACGTGTTGTCAAACAATTCGCACACACGTCAATTGTGTTTAAGACATATTTCGGAAACACTAACTACAAATTATTTCTAGAATTGTCTTGATATCATTCAATAACAAACTGAAAAACTTCAGTGATCAAAGCGGCATCTATTAAGTGCAGATAAATATCGACCACAATATTTAAAAAATTAGAAATATAAAGTCATAAATTGAAAGAAAAAAAAAACGGTCTTTTATCTAGGAATTTAAGGAGTTATAATTTTTGCAGTTATATTGAATGGTACGTTTTCTCCACCCATCAGCCTTGTATCAGCAATTTTTCGTTGACCTCGAAAAGGTTAATCTCAATTTTAGCCTCAAAACAGCTCAGTATAGTGAAAGCTTCAGCGATAAGCTCTATATTGTGAAGTTAGTGTTTTTGATTGCATTAAATTATAAATGAAGAAAGAGATCCGACACAATTTTTAATATTCTACCCCAAAATTCAAAGTTTTTCAGAAAAAAATGTCTTTTGAAGCATAGCTTGCGAGAATATATACAAAATTCTTTCTTAACACATACCTACTTAAAAGGTTAGATTGAACAAAAAACCCTAAAATCTTTAAAGATGACTATTTTTTAACATATCATATATCGAACGCTATATATAAAAAGAATAATTATCTAAGGGTGGTTTTGATGATTTTAGCAAAGAAATGGATAACTGAGGACACAGAACGACTAGTTATCTTACGAATAAATTCTTCCTATCCCTGGCAGTATCCCTTCCTCTTAGCCTTAATAAAACGTATATAAATTCGACTTTGACTCTCATGATGACATTTGCATACAGAATAATATGTAACCTTGGGATGATGGGTTCACCTAGAGGTTGCAGATCTTATTCTCTGTTTCTTTCGCTTACGTCATCCTGCAAAAACAGTTAAATAATTTTTAATCAACAAGCTTTGATGATACATTACATTATTTTTAAAAACTATAAAATAATACAGCAAAATGAACCTTTCCAGGAATATTTGTTTGTATTTTCTATGATTTCACAGTAACATGAACCAACTCACCATATTGTTCAAAAAACTGACTGGATTATCAATAAAAGCTAGGGACATAAGTCCAAACACCAATAACAATAGGTTTATCTCTTCAAACTCTTTTCTTTTCATTAGGACACCACTTTGTAAGGCTAAAACAGAGAAAATCTAAACATATCATCTTAGGTTGTAGGTGAGGATATTTTATTTATTACATCAATTTAAGGTTAGTTATTGCCAGGATATTAAGTTTTTTTTTATGAAATTAGCCTCTCTGGGTAAGACGATCAAAGATCTCAGGAGATATATTATATAATAAAATGTTATTAAGCTTCTAATCACTTACTCAGATAGCCTCAACATGTGAGCTTAATAAAAATATCCATACTTGTAAATTTAACTAAAGTAATTGTTATGGCATGGATGCTTTGGCCTAATTTTAAACAAAATAATAAAACTAAGTGATACAAGTTTTATTCCTGATTCTTTCGGAGTTGATAGAAGGACTGAGAAGACCGTAAATCCCCAAAATACGGCCTTACGTTGGCACGTGGCTAGCTGTACAAAAGGTGGCAAGCAAAAAATCAAAAAAAAAAAATCCTTATCGGCCATATGTTGTCCACCCTCATTCATAGCCCAAAAAAAAACAAGTGATCTGAGGGAGAATGAAGAGGAACATACACCTAAGAAAGCCCAGAAATAAACACCCTCTAAAAGGGGTTTGACCTACAAAAGGAGAAGTTCAAAACGGCACTTTTAACGTGCTAACTGCTAAACGACAAATGCCAGCTGTCCAAGAAAGTAGAACTCTCATACTCTCGTACTTCTGCCGAGCACTTCGGCTTCAGTTTCTTTATCTTGTTTCCAGAGAGTGGTTAGGTTTCAAAAGCGATGCTAGTAATAGTGATAGGCATCACCCCACCACGCTTTTCCGATCGCGACCGGTGACGAGTCTTGGATCAATACGTATGGGTCGGAAAGTAAACAGAGACACATGAGTAGCGGGACGTTCAGTTCCGGGATGCCCCATGGACAACTGAAATGGTAAACAGCCTTCAGGGCGTCGTTCTCTATGTATAAGTGGAGACCACATAGGTTCACCAGAGCCTTGGTGAGGGCAATACTCGTCACACACAAATTCCTACACAAACCATTACTTGAACTCTATCAAGTAGAAGATGGTATTTGCGCTTGCTGTTACTAAGTTACCATAGTGTGTTAATGTCAATTATACAAAATAATCAAATTCTTCGGTGATCTATATATAAGTTCCAAACCTAGTGTCTATTGCTCACACTCGGATTTTTTCAACCCGTTTTAAAATTTCTTTCTCAACCATCGGTGTTCTAATGGTAAGATTTCATTCGAGCTAAACTACTGGTTTTTCGAAGACGCCTTTAAACAGAGGGTACAGCAAGCTATTGCTGAACAGACCATCCGGCAAACTAAGCCGTGAAATTCTGCGTCTAAGCAGACAATAAATCCACTGGCAACTGCAGCTTGAGAAAATATATACATACAGTGGGCACCTTCAGTGAAGAACCACTATGACGGCTTCACACGTCACATTTGAATGCGAAGCTTTGGCCTACTAGAGACACCCAACTCGATGCCTCCGATTTCAATAATTTTTTGATATGTTGTAAGCCACGATGAAATAAGAGAAACGTTTTTTTTTATCTGCGGAAAAACATTTTAAGGGGGTGAAATTTACCTCCAAGATTCACCCTCGAAAATGGATTTTCCAATATATCTTAGGTTCCATTTGGAATTTTGCAATTAAACAAACAGCGTATTACTTTTGATGTTAATGTGCAACTACCTAAGTTAGTTTCGACCATAATCCCTATTTTTTACATTGAAAAATCTACTTTTTTTGTGTTTATTTGGATAAAAAAAATTAAAAATGACCTAAAAAAAATTCGCAAAAATATATTCGTTAATTGAATATAAAAATACAGGTGACTCCTGGATTATTTTTCTAAAACCACCGTTAAATGAAAAATTACCCCCAAGAAAAGTATGTTAGTATGTTTCAGCTTCTGACTGATATTTTATAAATAATCAAATTGCATGTAACTTTTAACACAAAACTAAACTTTCTGATGCGATCTGAACTGCAAAGATTGCAACCCCTAATTTTTACTTTAAAAATTTGAACTCATTTGTATTTATTTGTAGAAAAAAATTTTTACTGAATGAATACAAAAATGAAGTTAAGTTTTTTCCTTTCAAAATATTACCTAAATAAGGCCAATTTGATCGTGTGTTCAAATAATGAGGGCACATTTTCCAAATATTACTAACTTATTTTGAAATGTTCTTATAGAAAAAGGTACAAAAAGGAAGGAATTTAAAAAAAATTAAGGGTTGCAACAATCAAAATTGCTGCAGCCAGTTTAATTAATATATTATTTGGTTATTAACAAAATATTAATGAAAACCTGAAGCATATTAAGGAAACTTCTTTGAGGGATTAAATTTTCCGTTTACGGGTAGTTACAAAGATTTATCTTGAAAAGGTCCACTTAATTTTTGTATTCATTCAGTAAAAATGCTTGTTAAAACCATTTATAGCTCATTTTGATTTTTTTTTATAAACAAACACAAATGAGTTGGAATTTTTAAAACCAAAATTAGAGGTCGCAACCCCTACGATCAAAACTGCATCAGTTGGTTGCAGATTAACATCAGAAGTAAAACGCAATTTGTTTTATTGCAGAAGTCCATTTGGAATCAGAGATACACTGGAAAATCCATTTTAGTGGCGAATTTTGGAGGCCCTTTAGTGTTTACCTGCAGATAAAAAAAACATATCTTTTATTTGATCCTGGCCTACAACATATCAAAAAATTATTAAAATCGGAGGTCTCAAGTTGGAATATCTTTCTTGTAGGTTATTTTTATTTGAATTTTTAAGTATTTTTAATACCTTTAATGTAATACTATTTTTAAACCACTCGTACTCATGGTAATAAAAGATACACTAATAAATAATATGGCTGATTTTGTGTCGAACTAAACAAAATTTTATCTAAAATAACCTTATATTAAGATTATTGGTAATAAAGGTCCTTTATAAAGAATTTTTATTTGCGATATCCGATAAACGAGTTGGCACATTATTCTTTATGTTTTTGAACATATTGCCATTAAAAGGTTACAAATCCATACCTACGGAAAATAAATTTGAAAATCGCATCGTAACATATTACGATGCATAAAATGTTGAATAAAGATATTCAGGATTTACTACTTTGGGATAATGGGATACTAACATTTTAGTAATGATCGTAAAGCTTAAGATATTTAGGAGGATTCATATTAATATTGAATCTACTAGCCATTGAACACATTTTATATGAATATTTTTTTTGTTTTCTACATTTATATCTGGTCTTATCTTTTATTTTTTAAAACCCTTTTGGCTTAGTTTTCAACTCATTACAATTTTGAGTTTATTTCTGTTTTGGTAACGAATTGTGTCACTGTATGTATTATTTTTAAAAGAAGTCAATTTATGTTAGATGTTAAAATTCCAATGATTTCGACCATAGAAGTTTTCCTCAAATTGTTAGGTTATAAATTTAAAAAAAAAATATTTTTTTGTCTGTAGTCGGGAGTTTGTGCCAAATTAAAATCTATAGATTAACAAAAAATCTCACTGCAACTTATTAATTCTAGAATATACCAATATACATACAAAACTTGTATATGTTGCAATATGTTTTATTTAGAATTCTTATATCCAACGATCGTTTTTAGTTTTAACTGACTCTATATGTGATCGCTTTTTTACTACAGCTAATTTGTATCCAGTGTTTCATTTAGTATTAATTTAATGCTTTCTTTAAAAATTTCGATTACAAAAAAAAATATAGAATTAATATCGTAACTAACTAGACACTTATCGAGATGTATAGTGAGTGAATGAATGAATGAAACAAAGGGTGGTGATATTAGATCATCGATAGCTAGGCCTTTATTCGGCGCTTTACATCCCACCATAGCCTCATTAGTTGAACTTGCTTAACTGCTTTGGATAAGAAAATTGTATCCCCCAAATATCTCTGTCTCAGTCTGTTGAGTACTGGTCACTCTCTGAGGACATGATCAATAGTTTCATCGTCCTCCAAATATTATCTGCAAGTCGGGTCATCTTCGGCACCGATCTTATGAAGATGGGCCCTCAGGTGATAATGTCCTGTCAACAATCACATCACAATTCGCAGCTCTTTCCTTCCTAAGTAGAGAAGCTCCTTAGTATATCGTATGCTAGGTCCAGTAATATATTTCTTAGCACGCCTCAATACAGGAGCTCTCCACGATTGGGACAGGTAGAATTGGTTGGAGTCCATATGGTTCAGTTGCCGAACCCAACTTTTACAGACGGTCTGCTTCCTCATTCCCGCGTATACCTGAGCGGCCTGGGACCCTCACGAGTCTGATTGTGCAACCGTTCCTTGTCATACCATTCAGTACGTTCTTGCACACACCAGTCGCGAAGTTACGACACTGTACTTCAGTGCCATTATCACAGTCTTACTGTCTGAGCATATATTTATTACCCTGTTCCTTTCTATATTCCTCTCACAGAGATGAGCGCACTGCAGAATGGCATAAATTTCCGCTGTGAAGATCGTCGCACGTTGTCCAAGAAGGTAGTACTCTCTCTGACTCCTGTGTTCCTGCCGAACATTCCGGCTCCAGCTCTTTCATCTTATCGAGATCCATTAGTATACCACCAGGATACATTTCTCGGAAGATTTCGGTCTCCTTCCCAATCCTCCCTACTTGGCAGAAATATCTCCAGAGATAGGTTAGGTTTTAAAAGTTGTATCATGTAATCTGTCTGTATGAAGAGTGCACTTTTCCAGACACCTAAATAGCCACCCGTTCCAATTCCAAGATGCCCTAGGCAACTGAGACGATAAACATTCTTCAGGGCCTCGTTCTGTATGTATAAGTGAAGAGGAGACAGGTTCACCAGGACTTCAAGAGCCCTAGTGGAGCAGTCCTCATCGCACTCAATGTTCCTGCACAAGCTATTCTTTGAACTTTGTCAAGTTGAAGGTTGTGTATGCGCTTCGTTGTACTATCCTACCATGCAATAGCGGCGTACATTATCATGGGGCGATCATCATAATGCATATCCAAATTAGCACTCTAGGTGTCAGCCCCTATGTGCACCCAACGGCTCGTTTACAAGCCCAGAAAGCACATCTGACTTTCTTGGTACGAGCCCCAATAAGATAATTCCAGCTCAGTCGTGGGTCCAGAATTACTCTGAGGTATTTACCTGTCCCCTTGTAAAGAGTACCACCTCAGTCTTGTCCGCGTTTATTCCGAGCCCTTTCCTGTGGCACCAGCATTCCGCGATCCGGAGGGCCGTCATCTTTGGTCTCCCCAGATCCCGGATATCACGACCAGGGCACAAAATGATCATGTCATCGGCATAGGCCTGTGTATACAAACCAGCATCATTCTTTAGTATATGTACCGCTGAGGCGAGTACGAGATATATAGTAATAATAATGATAATGATGACTGGTGGATATTGGTACCACCAAACAGACCAAAAGAAGTTAAAAACCTGGCTACAGAAGCCATTTCATGGACGGCATCTATATGAGGTGAATCAGGACAATGTCGACAACTCAGCGTCGAACTACTGGTTAATTTCAGGACAGATGTTTCCGGAAACGGAGGGCTTCTTATTAGCTACCCAAGATCAGGTTATTCCGACGAAGAACTATCGGAAGTTCATCACTAGAGATCCCTCAATAGAAAATGACCAATATAGATATAGCTGTAGAACATCACAGATAATCTAACACATAACTGGAGGATGCCAAGCGTTTCCCGCAACCGAGTATAAGGAAAGGCACAACTCAGCCGCAAAGATACTCCACTAAGAGTTAGCGGATAAGTAAAACCTATTGCAGGTAGGAAAAATGCCTTATTACAATCACAATCTGGAGCCTATTCTTGAGAACAACCAGTTCAAGTTATATTGGGACCGAACGGTTCTGAATAATCAGACAGTTGCTTAAAATAGACCAGACATTATGCTAACATATAAAATTTCTAGGCGAACTACACTAATCGACATTGCTGTACCTAGCAACAATTTTAGGCTAAACTACAACGAGAAGATCGCCAAATACCGAGGTCTGGAAGTGAAAATTCAGAGACATTGGGCAATGAACAGCGTTCAAACGATTCCCATAACTTTATCAACAACTGAAGTGATAACAAAGAACCTTCTCAGAACATCAAGGGACTGGGCCTTAGTGAGCATCTATACAAACCGATGCAGAAAGCAGTTCTTCTTGCAACCGCGCGAACCGTCCGAAAGTTCATAGGAAATAAAGCAGACCACGTCACCTAGGACCCGATAACATGGACAGGGTTCCCACAGAGCTTCATACTTTTGGTATCTTTGTATACCTGGTATGAGTCAATATTCCCTGCAGGGAGTGCGAAATCATTTGGCTTGTAAATCATAATGTTAATGATGATGATAATTATGTCAGTGATGAGAGTGATAATGATAATCACAATTATGTCTTTATTTCTGAATCTAATAGAGTTAACAAAATAAGATAATTAATAACAGGATAATATACCTTTAGACACGGAAAGGACGAAGTCCAGATATGGATAACACCTGAGTTATATCCACCCTAATCAACTCAACCTTAACTTAAAGAAAAAACCTAAACAAAAATTAAACGCAGAAATTAAAGAAACACTAGTTATACCCCTAAATTACATACACTGGTACAAATTTTGGATTTCTTTTATATAAATTGAAGTAAAAAAGAAACTAAAATGTTATTATTTGTTTACCACAGACGTGTTGAAAAACAACACATAAAGAATCCGGAAGAGAATTATACATTTGAGCAACATTGTAGGTAAAAGAGCGTTCAGACAGGGAATATTTGTGCAGGGGCGCAGTTATAAATGATTCATATGTATAGATATTGTGGACTTTTATAACAAAACGGTATGAAGGAAAGTGAAGCTCTGCTATGCTAGCAAATAATTGTTGGAGTTAGAAGAGACAAGCAGATGATATCATTTGCAAATAACAAAGCAATTCATGCGTTAATTATTGTATGTCAAATTGAAACTTATGTCATAAAAAAATTTTTTTCTAAAATCATAATGAATATAAACTAACACAGCTAAGGAATACATTCCAGAATAAATATATTTTTACGATTTTTTGGATTTAGTAATCTTGTAGCCGTCCTAACCCGAATGCACTGCGGCCAGAGTACGCCTTATGTGTTCACCTAGATACTTGCTTACTCTCACTTTCTTAACTTGGTTTTCTGTCCTAATTTGTATATATCACTCAGGACTGGATATCAATATTCCAAGTTTGTTAATGGTCAATTATTCCGTCATTATACCTGTAATTGCCCTTACTTGGTTCTTACTCGCTTAAAGTAGTCAGAGTTCCTTATACAGCCCCATCTGTTTGCTCAGTGATTTTTATGGTCTATTCTAATCCAGCGTTTTAACAGGGACCAATCTCTTAAGTAGATGTGCCTTTTGTTACTAGCTCATCGGCATTTTTATTTTCATGCATGCCTTTCTGTCCTGGAACTCACTGCACTATGATTCTTTTCCGGAGTTATGAGTTCATCCTGGCTTTACGAAACCAGTCTGGATGATATCTTTTACCACTTGAGGGCTTTTAGGGGTACTTGACTATCAAAATTTATATAAATTTGCTTTTTAGTAGAAACTGTCATTATAGTTTCACCTCCGCATTATAAAATTCCGTCTATTTCTGCCTGAAATACTACTGGGAATCTGCCCAAGGAAATATCGTGTCTCTCGTTTGTTATAACCCATAAATTGAATTATCTGTGTACCAAATAAATACAGCAGAAAATGATTCTGATTATATTTCTTTACATACTGTCCGGTCCTCTATAATAACTTAAGAATGGGTGTTGTTAAGACTGCGATTTCATGGGCATAAAAAAATTCTGATTGGTTGATCAATTTAATTCTCCAAATCTGTTTTGTAGTTTCTTAGGTCTCCACGGCAACATGTACATGGGCTTAAATTTTTTAAAAATTTTTAATAACGTAAATAATTTTATGTTGTTATAATTCAGATTAATATGTGGCTGGATGCAAACGGATTTTTGTACAGTAAATTCAATTATTTCATTCACAATATTTTGAAAAAGGTAACCCTCTTTTGATGTAATTGTCTAGTTCTTTCGATAAACTATAGCCAAATTAGAAAAAAATAACTTATTAATAACTGAAATACTAGGGCGTAATAGCAAAAAAGTAAAGCACAATGTATAGAAGTAATAATTTAAAGCTTTATATTTCCCACTGATAAAAAACGAAATAAACTGCTTTGCGGTTTAGAAATATAAAACCGACAATGTGTTTCAAAACTCATTTAACTTTTCGCGGGAAAACTTTTTACACAGAATAATATTAGACATATTTCAAGTAAGCCGCTTAAAACAGTCAGTTGCCCTATATGCAATTTGCCATCATATCGTTGAAGAAAATTTGTACGAATATGTGTGGAATTTCTATCCTCCCAGGAAATAATAAAATGACTGAAGCGAAAACTTGGATTGTTTGCTTATATTTTCTCTTTAAAACAACAAGCAACATTTCCAGCCTTAAGACTTTGTATTATTGCTTGATAGCATTTGACTTATTTCGTAATAAATAATATTTCACGTAAATTGAATTTCCAGTTTTGTTTCTTGAGACATTCTTAACTTACACATTTCAAGACAAAAATACAATAAAGTAATACTGGATGTTTTATCCAAACCAATGAGTAATTTCTTAGACTTAAGCATGTATGCATATTAGAGTGTCCGTTATTTTCCAAATTCAATTTTTTTTCTGTACCACTCGTTAAATTATAAGTTTATATCATAAAACTAAAATTTAGAAGGAAAGAAATAAAGTTTTGATTCATTTAAATCGTGCCGAAATGACTATCCTTCAATTTAATATTGCATATTTTCAGTTGCCGGAAAATATTTTTTTCCTCATTTACTAAACAAATGATTCTCTGGCTTTCCTTCTCAAATGAAGCCTCTCGAAGGAAAAATTTAAATATGGTGACAATATTTTATTTTTATAAGATACGGAAGTTTACTTAACTATTATTTTGACCATTTCGCAGTGGTATTTGCTATACATTTAAAAGTAAATTATTATTCTATTAACTTCGGCAATTTCAAAACATTTCTGCATTTATCTGATACATAAACTAAATTGTGAAAAGAATAAACTAACATATATGAGCTTATTCCATAATTTTTTATGGAATATGGTGTGGAAATTCTTGCTTAACCAATCATAAGATAGGATTTATAAATCATTGACCTTCATTGACTATATTAGTAGTGGGAATAGGGGGCTTCTAGTTGACCCCCCCACCACTTTTTTGATTGGTCAGCCAAGAATGACCTTGTTTCTGATTGGCTGCCCAAGTTCGCCCCCTATTCCGATTGGTTTCATAAACTCCGCCTCTTTTTGCTCCACCTCCTACCTCCTTCCTAACCACCACAGTAGTTGGAGGGGAGCTGGTAGCAGTTGGAGGGGAGCTGGTATTTTAAAGGACTGAATCTGAGCGAGCTACATTCATTTACAACTAGTCTTAAGCTTATATAGAAGATTCACCACTAATAAAGAACAGTGTTAAATTAAAAATAAGTGGTAGTTATGAACAGTGATTTGCAAAATGAAATAATCAAATTAGGTAAACAGTTTACTAAACTTCAAAATTCCGAATTAAAGAATGCAATGCTAAGGAAAACACACCCCGAGTGGGCACAGGTATATTATGAGACTGCCTTCCAATACCAATTAGCTGCAGAAGCCTGTTTAAATTATAGAAAAACCCAAAATTTGCCGAAGTTCTTTCATGAAATAAAGAAAATAGGATTCAGTTACTTTTTAAGGATATTGAAGGATTATATAAAAGATCCTGATATATTAAAAGAAATCGTGGAAGAGGAAGAGAGAGATAAAGAGATATTGAGAAACAGGGAGGTTTTAGTGTAGGATTTATTATGGAATTATTAATAAGAGAAATGTATGAAGAGTTTTTGATGTCCGCAGCCTGTTCCGAGTTTTATGCATATGAAGGTCAAGAAAGTGAAGCGCAGAATATTATATTGTTTTTAAATTATATGGAACATGCGGAATTATGTTTACTAGCAGCTAAATGTTGTAGCGAATATTTAAAAAATAAAAATATAGATATTTTAATATGTAAACTTCAAGAACTAGGATTAAATAATAATATTTCATGTATTAAAACAATGTTAGAAAATAAAACACATAATTTGTAATCAAGTCTTTTATTACATAAAAAAATTGTTGTAAAGGTAATAAACATTTGATAATGCACATACACATGGTATTTTTTGATGATAAAAGCAGCAAGGATCCATTTTCTTTAGGGTGGGTTGTTCATCAATCTCGATAACTGGTTTCATGGAATACTTCTTTACGAAATCTGCCTTTTCTTCCCCTTTTACATAAACATAGTCCACCTTAGCGCTTAAATCTCTTATGATATCTCCACATTTGTGTAATGGTGTAAATCCTTCACACCATTCAATGCAATGGTAATTTTTTATTAACCACAGAGCTTGTTTGTGTAAATAGGATGGTAAATGACCCATCGGAAATGGAGCTTTGAAAATAAAATGACTTGTCTTTTGCCCATCGTACGCTGCTAATTCCTTTACAATAAATTTATTATTTTCAATTTTGAATCCTTGAAGATCTAGAATAAGTTTCATATTTTCAAATATTTGAATTTCTTGATCATTTCTACTTTTAATTGATATTCACTTATTTGTTTTTTTAATTTCTGCAACTGAAGTTGAAAATCTAATACTCGAACTGAAATCTCGTAAGACATTATATAAATGAAGAATTCTGGTTTGGCTACGTTAATAAATATCAAAATTGACGCGTGCGCTCTTAAGCGTAAGTAGCGGTTTGTTTAAAAAGAGTATTTTATCTTAAGGAAATTGTATTACAACTGTTTCACAATTTTTGTTAATGGATTGTAACTGAAAACTTTATCATGAATTATAACACAATATGCCGCTGTTTTAGGGGGAATTTTTTCCTTGGTTTCAAATTCAATTCTCATGGTTACTGGACCTGTTTGTAGTAAATCTCTTTGATGTGAACAATTAATGTAAACTATAGGAGCATTTTCTTTAAATTCTTTCGGATTAAAAATTGGTTCCACTGGAGAGTTATAATACCCTTGACGAAAGTCTGTAAACATTTCATACAGAGTAGCAAATTTATTATTTTCAAAGTCAAGTTGAAGATCATTGTAAGGATATCTTTCTGAATTTAAAAAGACATTCATATTTCTTAAATTACAATGATCAAATTTACTCATATCCATTTTTAGATTACCACGTCTATTTTTCTGAAAAGCAATTAGAACATGACGTGGCGTTTCGACTTTTGTAGATGTTTTTACGGGCCAGTTGTGCCTCGTAGTTTCCAATAACTCTGGATATTCAACTAATTCCCAGCTTCGGAAGGTTATTAGTATATCACTATTTTTGTCAATAATTTTGGTAAGTGCTAATTCTTGCGGAATCGCTACAGTAAGATGAGGAACTCTCCAACACAACTTGGTAATTTTAACTTTGGGTTTTTCATCTTCATTACTGGATAATAATGCATTTGTATCATCATTACTTCTTATTAGAATAAGTTCTTGTTGTGAATTAAGAATAATCTTATTATAATCTTCAAAAAATCCTGAATACATCTTTAATGGTATACATAATGAAACATTACCTTTGTCATCAGTCATAATTTTTTCTTTAGATTTTGTTTTCGGATACCAACCGGCATTTTCCAATTTAGCACTTTCATTTTGATTAAATGAAATATATCCCTTAAGAGTTGAAGTTATACCAATATCCCGAACGGAGTCAATAGTAACACCATTTAAAATATAGCGTAATTCTTTAAATAAAAATGCCGGAGCATTATTAATTAATACAGTATTAGCTAAAGGGGAATCATCTTCTTTAGTTACTTGCAATTCCACATAAATTTCACTTTTGCAAGGTAAAGGATATTTTCCTGTTTGTTGCAAAGCAATTCTGATTTCATCATTTGGTCCGAGTTTTGTAGGATTAAAAGGATCGAAAGAAAGAATTTCCCAGCTTAATATTGATTCATCAACCAATACATTTTCTCTTACATTTAAATAATCCATTTTTATTTAAGTTTAAAACCCAAACTTTGAAGAAATTTTCTATTAGAAGGTGTTAACCTTTGGAAGTTTGATTTCCTACTAAAGGAAGTTGGTTTCTTTCTTGTCTTATTAATGTTTTTATTATTAAATTTTCTAGTAAAGTTTGCCGATTTATTGTTATATAATATTACCATCTTTAATCTACTTTTTTAAGATGTAGTCTGATGGTTATGGTTTCTTCTCTAAAATTAACCAAATCACCTTCCTGATCTATTATTTTAATGGCTATTTTATCAATTACTTTAACGGTGACTGGAAAATATATGACGTTTTGAGGTGACTCAATTATTTTGAACCCTGGAGCAACGCTCGGGAAAAATTGGTGTATTATATGAACAGGTTTCCCGTTTAAATATGATCCCTCTGCAATACTGCAGTCTATATTTATTGAATTTACTTTAATTATTTCCGCGGGAAAATCTGATATATGTTCAATGTTGGCTTCCAATCGCCCATTTTTAAACCCTAATAATTTACCAATAGTTCCTTCACGAAAAGTTATGGGGGCTGAACATTTAAGATGTGTACGTAAAGTATTATTATTTGCATAAAGACTAAAACTAATTTTATCCTCATCCAAGTGTTTTTTTAAAAAATCTGTTATGTCTTCTAATTCGTAGCTACCTGGGGGTATGGCTATTTCTAAATTTTCATCATGAATTAATACATTATTCCCAACATCAATATTGGGAATTGCATTAAATGTTTCGAAATTTACAAGACCGATAACATATTCAACATCTTCATCTAAATATATTGGAGGATGTAACTCTGATGTTAAAATAGCGGAATTGCCGCTAAGAACAAAACTATATGACATTTTACTTTAAAAATATGTTTAATAATAAACTAAAATTAGGTGTTACATATGGTTATAAAGAAATTTTAGACACAATTGACCACAATTTGTTTTGTTAAAGTTTTGATAACTGTTATAATTATAATTAACAATATTATTATTTTGGTCGCTATAAAAATATTTAATTAATTCAGAAGGGGGTCGCAAATTACCATAACTATCAAAATATATTATGTTTTTTCCTTTTTTTGTATATGCTATCCAGTGAGTACCAACACCACTGTGATTATCTAGATTGACAATTGCACTTTCAATTAACTTTATCTTTTTTGGTAATTTATCCCTCATAAAAATACCACGAAAGTTGGGAATTTGTAAATATTTAGCGTATTTAAGTAAATCGTAATTTGTAAGTGCTTTTCGAGGTATATGTTTTAGCAGTTTTTTGAATAAGGTTTCAAGTATAATCCACATCCTGTTTTATAGGGTTTTAAATAAAGTCCACTTCCTTTTTTTCCTACCGCAATGGACTCCATCATTTGATTGTGTCGTTTAGATTCTTCTAATTTCGCTTTGGCTGCTTTTGCATCATTTACTGCTTTAGCAATACCTGCAGCCCCTCCTCCAAGAGCACCAAGAGCAGACAAACCAGCAAATAAAGGTATAAGTGGAAGAAATCCACCAGTCTTTGGGATTGGAATTACCCTTTTCTTTGGAGGTAACACTTTACCTGTTTTTTTAATAGCTTTTAAAGCAGTTTGAATACTTTCATTTAGGTCTTTAAAACGTTTCCCCTTAATTCCTTTTCTAGCTTTTGAAATTACCTGAGATAATGATAGTCCTCGTCCTTTTCGAGTTTTTCGCTTGAACTTTCTTCTCGTTCGAAGTCCCATACCTAATTTTCTTTTAATTTTCATAGCACCAGTAATTCCTAGTGCAGCAGTTTTTTCCCCAAAACTAGAATCTTTAGCTTTGAACCTTGATAAAGCTTTGTCAGCTAATACTTTATCAGCTAAATGCCTTCTTTTTATATCATTTGATTGTGAGTAAGCAATATCGTGTTCTTTACAAGCCTCATCCAATAAATTTATACCTTTATCACCTCTTGACAATCGTTTTTCCAATTTTGTTCCAGGTCCACAAAAATTATAACCAGGAATATGCAATTCAAAGGGTAATTTATTTATTAATGAGTTTACTAAACCACTTCCTTTCCTTTTGCTGTTTGTCTTGTAAATGATTCGTTTATTATGTGATGGAAACATTATATATAGTTGCAATCCTAGTGATAACTAACCAGTTACATCACAATACTGAATATTAATAGTTTGTTTTATATATAAAATGAGAGTTGAGAAACAACCATACTCTATAACAATTAAGGATCATGAAAGTTCAGTGAATGGTTTTAGAAAACATGGCAAACTGTTTGAGGGAAATAGTAAAAGAGGGTTAATTATTGGCCCGTCAGGCTGTGGCAAAACCAATGTTATTATTAGTTTGATTGAAGATCCGAATGGTTTGCGATTTGAAAATCTGTATGTTTATTCAAAATCCTTATATCAACCAAAGTATAAATATTTGAAAACACTTTTTAAACCTTTGAAAAAAATTGGATACTATGAATCTGAAAATGAAGAAACAATTGTTTCACCAAAACAAGTTAAACCAAACTCTATAATAATATTTGATGATATAGTGTGTTGTAATCAGAATGTTGTAAAGGACTATTTTTGTTTCGGAAGACACAAAAATACTGATTGTTTTTATTTATGTCAAACATATTCTTCTATTCCGAAACAATTAATTCGTGACAATGCAAATTTAATTGTTATATTTCAACAAGATCGAACAAACTTAAAACATATTTATGATGATCATGTTAATGTTGATATGTCATTAAACCAATTTAATGAGTTGTGTTTAATATGTTGGAAAGATAAATTTGGATTTTTAGTAATAGACAAAGACTCTAATGTGAAATCTGGCCGATATCGAAAAGGATTTGATTCATATATTTACTTATAAAAATAAACGTTTGATGGTAAATTATACCAATCATGGATGAACGTTTAGCAAGAGAGCTAGTTAAATCAAGAAAAGCTGTTAAACAAAAATATCAGAGTTTAAAAAATGCGGAATTTGAGGCGCAAACTAAATTGGAGGAAACATATAAACCGATAACTCAACCCTTACAAGAATTAATTTCAACGATTGGTAAAATTGAACCTGTTGAAATAAAGGAAGAGCTACACACACCAATTAAAAAAATTTATGAAACACCACAGAAAAGATCAATTCAAACACTAACACCAAAGAGAAAATTACAATATGGAACATCAACACCAGAAAAAAGAAAGACGGGAAAAACTCCACTCCTTCCTACAGAAATACCATCGATTATTGACTGGGACGCGAGTTTAGCTTCAGCAAGTCAAATGCCATCTATACAACAAACAAGTATTATTGCAGAAACAAACCCTTCTTCAGGTTCACACTCCACAATAGGAAATCTTTCAGATATACTGGAACAAACACGGCAAACAGTTAGAACATTTGTTGATACAGATTTATATAAAGAATATTTATTAGGATTTGATGAATTACCTCGCCAATATATTGATAGCGGTGTAAAAGATGTTGAACATGAGTTTGATCACCAATATGGAATAGTTCATGATTTGGAAACCGAGAAATTCTTTTTGGGTTTAACTCAAAAACGTGTCGAAATTATTGGTAAAAACATCAAAATTGAAGGAATAACCTATACAGGTACACCAGGTTTATATGAGTTATTATTTAAAAAAGAACCAATAGGGTATAAAAAACAAGATTTGGAAAATTATATGGATATTTTAAAAAGAACCAATGCATACCGTAGAAATAATGATCCAAATGAGCAGGTGCAGGGGAATGGATCACATAAATATATTTCTATAATAGGACCTTATTTGCAAAGCAAAGGAATTACAAAAACTAAAACTCTAAATCCCGAATCTCAACAAGCAGTCCAGGGATTTTTTGAAAGACGCAAAGCTCCATATAGAGAAAGTCGAGTGTCTTCAAAAAAAACCGGATTTGGTATAACTTTAAAAGTTAATAAACCTAATACAGATTACATATATTGGGATAATGTAAACGAACTTGTTGAGAGACTTCGACTATTGGTAGCATCCATGCTTGCGGGACACACTGGTCATAACAATGAAATTATTTCCATTATTGAAGAACTAAGAGAAGCGAATATTATTATATAAAAGGACATAATAGATACTTTTAAACATTTCTAAAATGACCATCGATAAATTTGGTCGTCATATTTCAAAAAAATCTGCTCTAAACACATTATTATCACTAGAAAATAAAATATTATCAAATGTTGAAGAGAAAATAATAAAAATTTTTAAAAGCGATGTCAAATATATTGAAAACAAATTAATTCAAAATTTAGATCCCGGGTTGAAAAGCGATGTTAATAATTTAAATAAGAGAATAAATGAATATGATAACAATATACAAAATATTGCAAAAAAGATTAAGTTATTTGAGGATAACGTTATTCCTGAATATAATGACAAGATAATTAATTTGAAAAATACTGTTGATGGAAATGATGAGGTAGTAGAAAAATTTTCTCAGAAAGTTTCTAAATATGCAAATGACTTTGACGTAGTGAAGTTAAAATATGATAAAGTTGATGATTTTGAAAATGAAATAAAAAGTGAAATTACTTCAATTAAATCAATAATTAAGGATACTTCAGCAATTGACAATGTCAAGAACAGTATTTCCAAGGAAATTACATCAAAGTTTCAAAATTTTACTAATTTGCTTAATGATAGAGTAGCAGAAGAAGTAAGGAATTTTAAGAAAATACATGACGTTATGGATAAAAATACACAAAATCTTGAAAAATCAATGAACACTCATTTCCTAATTCACAAAAAAGATACCGACAAAGTTAATGAATTTAAAGAACAAATTAAAGAATTTGAAATTAAAATCAATGCATATAAATCAAATTTACAATATTTAGAAGACAAATTGAAGGAGGATTTTCAAAACGAAAATGAAAAAATTGAAACAAAATTCAAAGATCAAATTACAAAAGATAATGAAAAAATCGAGGATATACTAAAGCAATTAAACAATCTGAAAACCAAATCTGAAACGTCTTTTGACGAGGGAAATTTTACAAAGGCAATCGATGAGAAATTACAAAAAGAATTAGAATCCTTACTAGAAGTAGTGCAAGCTATAATAGAAGTTTCTAAAAAGGATGTATTAATTAAAATTAAAAATAATAGTTCAAAAATCGAGGAGACTTCTTTACTCATAAAAGAACTTGAAACATCTTATACAGATATACTACACAAAGCTGAAAAGACAGCGTCAGACATAAAAAATATAGAAAAAAAAATTGTGAAAATGACATTAGATATTACAAATGCAGAATTTCAATTAGGAAAAGATATAAAAAATCTAGAAGATAAATTAACAAAAGAAATAAAATCTTTAAACGAATTAGTTCAAAGAGCTGCTGAAGTTTCTAGAAAAGAATTTAATGATACAATGAATTATGCAAGAGAAGAAATGAATTCAACATTAGGTGGTTTCAAAAAAGATTATACGTTATCAAATGTTCTTTTGGAAACTAAATTTAATGTAAAAATGTCTGATCTTAATAACAACATCACCCAAATAAATTCGTCAATAAAAGAAATTAGAAATGAAAATAACAAATCATTTGAAACAATGGAAAATAAATTTAATGTAAAAATTTCTGATCTTACTAACAACATCACCCAAATAAATTCGTCAATAAAAGAAATTATAAATGCAAATAAAAAATCATTTGAAGCAATGGAAAATAAAATTAAAGAACTTACTAAAAAAAACTGAGATGATTTTTTTTATATTTTACAACATCAGCGATAAAGGGCTTTTATAAACGGTTTAGAAGGAGGTAAAGTTATTTGTGGGATTTATTTTCGAGAGTAAGGTATAAATTAATAATGAGTAAAATTAAGCAAGACGTTGTAAATGAATTACATAAACCGGCGAGAAGGCGATATAGAAGGAGACGAACAATTGTAAAAGGGCTTAATGATCTATTTCAAGCTGATCTGATAGAAATGCAGCCATATGCGAAATTTAATAGGGGTTTAAGATATATTTTAATGGTAATAAATGTGTTTTCTAAATTTGTATGGGCAGAACCTGTAAAATCCAAAACTGGTAAAGATGTAGCAGCTGCAATGAAAAAAATTCTATTAACTTTAAAAACTCCCCCAACAAATCTGAATACTGATCAGGGTAAAGAATTCTTTAATCAAGACTTTCAGAAACTTATGGAGCAGTTCAAAATTAATCATTACAACACATTTTCTAATATGAAAGCTAGTATTGTAGAGAGAGTAAATAGAACGATAAAAAACAAAATGTGGAAAAAGTTTAGTTTACTAGGTAATTATAAATGGATCAGCTTTCTTAAAGAAATAATTACAGAATACAATAATACTAAGCATTCAACAATCGGAAAAAAACCAAACGAAGTTAACAAAAAGAATGAAATGGAAATCTTAAAATCAGCTTATACTCATAGGAAAACTGTGGATCCCAGATCACCAAAATTTCGTGTCAGTGATAGAGTACGAATAAGCAAGATTCGCGAACAATTTTCTAAAGGTTACACGCCCAACTGGTCAAACGAAATTTTTCAAATAAAAAAAATCCAGCTTACTAATCCAACAACGTATTTGATTCAAGATGGAAATGGGATAGATATTCAAGGAGGTTTCTATGAAGAAGAACTTCAAAAAGTAAGACACCCAAATGTATATCTGGTGGAAAAAGTGTTAAGAAAGAAAGGAAACAAAGTATTTGTAAAATGGTTAGGATTAGATAAATCTTATAACTCTTGGATCTTCAAGAGAGATGTGATGTAATAGTAATTAATGCTGTAATAATAATTGATGTTTGTAATAAAAAAAAATGATTTTTTATATATATTTGTTTTATTTAAAAATAAGCTTATTACATAAACATTTTTTTAAATAAAATATTCCTATAATCAGAGTCTAATATGGGATTTAAAATTTCTTCAGTCAATTTAATCCTTCTTCTAAAATGTTTTTGATTTATAAACTCTTCAGAAGTCATACGAGCTTTTCTGTAGGCGAAGTTCCAAGCAACCATCAGATGAATTTGGTTTCTTGATTCATCAATAGATACTGTCTTCTTCATAATAGTGCTTAGACTTTAATTTTTGTTCTAGTTCTTCGGGATGATTCAACAGCAGTTCCAGCATGGAGCACACATTTTCACTATTTAGATTTTGTTTTGGAGAAAGGACATTATATATTTTGTCAAAAGAATCTCCGTCGTAAAAATTGTTATTTCTAAAAACGTTGAAATAACGTCGAAAGTTTTGTTTTTGTAAAACATTTAGTCTATATTCTATAAGTGGAATTTGTTCCCATAGTCTGCACACAGTTTCATTTCCATAGTAAATAAAATCACAGCTTTTCACAATCTTCACTATTGGTAATTCACCAATCTTTTCAAAATGAATAGATAAATTTTGCAAATATATCGGTTCATTGAAAACATTTGGTGAAAACATATAATTTGTTATAACTCCTTGATAGTGCAATAAGTTCTTCCAATCATCTTCATTTAATATCACAGACTGACCATTTTTACCACCAAGTTCAATGCATGGTAGAAAATCACTTTCCACCCACAAACCAATCACAGCATATTTAGAGTTAGAATTATTTAAATTATATTTTGTAGAATTTATAATTGTTTTTTTTATTTTCTTTTTTAATGGTGAATTTTCAAATATATTTTTACTCTGATTACTGAACATTTTAAATGATGTATTTCAAAAACTAACTGGCTATCTGCTTGCTCTCAAAAAACTAACTATCAATCCGTTTGCTCCTAAATTTTATACATTTTCCCTCTCCTCTCAAGTGGAGGGGTAAACTTATTTTCCCTCTCCATTTAAGAGGAGGGGATAAACTTTAAATGTCTTTATACTAACGAGAATCAATAAAAAACAAAATTTATATTATTTTTTTAACATTTATTAAATATTTTTATAGATATTTTTTCATGAAATACAATAAAATTAAACATGTACAAATAAATATTGCTGCTGTAAATATAATAACAAATATATAACAACAGACACAATGACAAGATTTTTCTTTTTTATTATTGAAAGGAATCCAATCTGAATATTGTAATGGTTTGTTTGTCATGGAATATTTAATTTTTATGTAGGTATTTTCACACAAAGCAGAATCAGTTACATTATAGGTAAAAAAGTGTGAATTTCCAACAAGATATGTCATTTTCATCTGTTTGTAGCAGTCGGTTTCATTTTTGAGGGCATTTATACATATATCAGCCCTAACTGTATTAGGAATGTAATTTACATATATCACATTTCCAACAAGGGAAACTAAAACTATTAAAGATGCAGCAGTCATTGTTGTAATATTACTAACAAATAATGGTATTTCTATACAATATATATATATATATATATATATATATATATATATATATATATATATATATATATATATATATATATATATATGTTTTTCGATTCAGTTCCCCCTCCAACTTTTAAAGCTTCAAAAACGACTTACATAATTTATCATCATATAAAATGATGTCTTTATAAAGATGAAAAATTACTAGGAGTAGTTAATTCTAATCGCGGTTTTTTATTTTTAGATCCATTTTCGTTTCCAGAACTTAAAAAAGTTAGAGTATCATACATCATTTTCATATCTTTATCAAAAAAATCTGTTTCCAAAATATCCTTATGTCCCCATGCAAGAGTTTTTGTGGAATTTGGTATACAATATCTTTTATCATCATGAGTTGTTAATGCCAATTTATTTAACAAATTAGTGTATATATTATGCATATCTGACTTGAACACATACATGGTGCAGAATATTTTGTCACCTTTCTCAACAACAGCTTTATAATCTGATAATGTTAATTGATTTTTTATACATGATCTACTAACGCCTTTTGCTTTTTTATCTACACTATTTTTGGATTTTATACAATATGCTTTAGCACCAGTTCCATAAAAACTTTCAATGGGAATCCCTTTGTACTCATCTTTAAATTTACCAACAACTGATGTTGTAATAGGCATGCAATGAATATTTTGTTCAGAAAAATTAGAAGTATCAAATTTATCCAGATTTAGCTTCATATCTTCATAAAAGTTTTGGGTCTGAACTTCAAGAATTAAGGAATCAGTATCCGTATATAATAAATTTAAATTATTACCATATTTTACTTTTAAATACCCATAATAAAAATTATACATTACAGTTTTTGCAATATCCAGAATACTCATCCCAACATAAATTGGTTTATTGTATTCAATGCAAACCTGTTGAAGTTGAAGAGCAACTAGATTTTCAGAGAAAATTTTAAAATCCTTTAATTGAGGTTTAGAAATAAGTTTTTCGGCACTAAATTTATTACCCTGTCTTTCCCATTGAGATACTAATTTAATATCTGCTCGCCTATCAACATTTTCCATGGTTTTACCGAAAATTGAATTATTTGCCAATTTATAACAATTTTTATCAAATTTATTTTTAGATAAATTTCGTAAATTTGTATTTAAATCTATATATTCCGCTAACCATGGTGATTGTGTAAACTTAACTGCTCTGTGTATTTTTATGATTTTGAGTCCAAATTGTAGACATTGTTTCAGATATCGGTAGTGAATGATATAGTTATATTTATTATGTAAGTTTGGAATTAATTTTGAGTGGTTTGAAATTGGTGGTGTATATTGTTCAGGACAAAATGGGAAATCATTATGACTATCATGTAAATAATTTGGATATTCTAAATCAACTTCAAATATGTATCCTATAGATGATGTATCTGAAAGTTCGGATATATTTAAAGTTTCTATTTCGAGCTTAGGTACCCAAGCAAAATTTTTTTCAGGCAAATATTGTTTCATAGCATAACCATACAAATTTGTGGCGTCTAAGTAAGCGATATATGTTGTAGGTCTTTCAGGATTAAAATTTTCTAAGAATGGATTATTTGCTTCAGATTTGCGTTTGGAACAAGTGCTAACCCCACCACGAACACCTTTTTTGAAAAAATGAAGCATATCTGGTTCCGTTAATAATTCTAATTCTACATTAGTTAATTTCATCATTGCATCCCAGCACATAGAAGGGCTAGTGACATAATTAACAGGATCTAACTTATAGGTTTTAATACATGTGGATCTATAATTTTCAAAAACATCAGCCAAAAGTAAAACATCTGATTTTAAGTAAATATCGGAATAAGCCCCTATTGTAGAACACTTAAATAGATTCCACACTTCTACAGCGCGATTGTAGTCTTGAGGAGAGATATTTTCATCGGTTAAGTTATTATAAAATTTATCAATCAATGGTAGAGATTTCTCATTTAATTTTTCGTTGGAATCTATGTAAGAGTATGGAAATACCCCTTTTTGTCTAATGTATCGAAATTCATCAGCATTTGAGAAAAACTTTTTAATTTCAAAACATTGTGAATCTTGTAGAGTTTGTGATAGTGACTCTAAAGACTCTGGGAGAAATTGAAAAGAATCTATAAAGCGTAGTCGCAAAGCAACTGGTTTCCGCTTTTCTGACACATCAACGAAAATTTCCTTACTAAAAGAAATATACTTTTCTTTATTTTGAGCTATAACACTAATATTTTCTTTATTATAGCAAAGCGATTTAATAAATAGGTGAGAATCATAGTTTTTTAAATTATGCAATACTATTGGTATATATTTTGGAGGTTTAAAATGCAAATTGCATATTGAGTGGGCGGCTCCTCGATATTTACCTGTAATATGACAATGATCCCTACACTTTATGAAATTTCCTTTTGAAAAAGGTTTTTCACATACATAACAAATGCTAGAATTTTCATATTCAATCTGTTCCACAGATGATAAATCTTTCAATGGTACTTGATATTTTAAATATTTTTTATAAATTTCTTTTACATCATTTTCAATGTATTCAATAAATTTTATAGCACAATCTGTACCTCTATAAAGTTTAAGACACACAACATTCTCATCAAATGATGATTTAATATAATAAGCAAATGAATAGGGTATATGTTCAGCAGTTTTAATAGTATATGAGGTTGTCGAATCAGGTGTAGATTTTTGGCACTCAATGTTTTTCAAATAACATTCAAAATCGGCATAAATAACAAAAGGAGCTTTATACTGTTTCTGAATATTTTGAAACTTTAATATATTTGCAGGAATATAATTGCCAAATTTATCCAAAATCAAATTATCTGAAGGAAGCTCAATTCGAACAAAACTACAATCACGTTCTAAATGTGTGTTAAGTTTTTCATATGTTCCAAAATATTGAAGGCATCCATCACATAAGTATTTTTTTATTTTCTTTTTTGATAATTGTTTGGATACCAAGCAACCTAAATCCTTTATCCAACAGTAGTGGTTATTTCCATCATCAGAACTTATTAAAAGCAAATTAATATGTAATTTTTTCTTTTCATTATTATAATGTAAAGGACCGACAATCTCATATACCTTTTTATTATCCCTTAAAAATTTTTCAACTCCATATACATTTATGGACAAATTATTTTTTTCCTCAAACTTTTTTATATCTAATAATTTTACTGGAAATTCAATACCTGTAAAATCGAAAGCGTCTCTGAAGTCTGGATATGATGAGGTCTTTCGAGGATTACCGGTTGGCTGGTATGCTGCTGAAACCACTGCCCAGGCGAAACAGCAATTGTCCTCATTCATCACATTCACTATTGATTTAGAAAAGTGATGCATCTTAATGTAGGAGGAGGCATTCAATGGGTTGTACTTATTGATGTTGACTTCCAAATGCAGAATTCTTTGTAGAGCCCACCCTGTAATAGGAATTAAAAAATTAGTTCTGAATAATATTTGTTAGAGATGTACAAGTGATATTAAGAAAACTTAGCTCTTGAGATTAAGAAAACTTAGCTCTTGAGATTAAATAATAATTACCTGAGTCTCTTTCCGGCAATTCATCTGCTTTGGTTTCAATAATCTTGAATAAATCATCGTAAAGCTGTTGTAGATCAGTTGTATGGGTTACAATGAAGAACGGTGTATTAAATGACTTAATTGAAGTAGAGGTTAAAGTTGGAGAATAATATATTCCAAATAATTCCAAATTTACTTTAGCACATGTAAATTCTTGTTGACGCTGGCGTATTAATGTTTGCACTTTATTACCAACATCTTGCTGAAACTTTTTGATGTCGATGTGATAATTCTGCGAATATATTCTGTAGGAAGCTATTCGACATTTAAATGCACTCCTGATAATGTCAATTCCATTTCCATATTTTATGCAGCTCCTGTTTTTATGAATATTTGTCCTCAAGTGTGTGCTCCAGGAATTAGATTTGACATTTACTTCACAATCTTGGCAAAATCGCATTGGAGGTCTTGAAAGTAGTTCATCAACTGAAACAATTATTATTTTTTAATTCCTCTGTAAACCTTTATTAATAATAAAAAGAAAAATTAAAAGGAAAATTATAGCTAAATATGTTATAAAAAAATACTTACGATTAATTATATAATCTTCCAAGTTAAAGGTGTTTTCGTTATTAACAACATTTTCTCGAAGGTGGCGTACAATATGTGATTTTCTTTTAAATTCTCTTAAGCAGTGTGTGCAAAGGAGAGTCATTTTAAAATGGAATCGGTTAGGGTCGTGTCGCTTTTAAATAAATACAATTTCGATCTATCAAGACCCAATGACATAGAATAATTAGCAATTTTTTCAGCTCGCGCAATTTAGAAAACTTTTGGATTTACTTTTGAATTAACTTTTGGATTCACTTTTTAATTTGAAGAAAAACATGGATTTTTTTTAAAAAATATATTTCCCAAATTTAAAAGAAGATCGCCTTGTCGTTGAATACAATTTTTAACGTCTTTTAAAGTCGAATTAGATAAATTATTACATATATTATCTAAGTTTAAATAGGAATAAACCATTGACTTAAATCTAGATGTGGCACACCTTGTTTCATTCCTATTTAAGCTCGGCTTAGTTTTCTTATGTAGAAACTTATCTAATTCTCCAATAGCGACTTTATTTGTTGGATTGATTTTCGGAGCTGTTGTTACAGCGACTGGTAAAGAATTTTTTGAAATTTGTGCCCCTAAAGTTTGGGAACTAGAAATATCACCGTCCAATTTTGACTTTTTTAAATCTGAACAATCATTTGTTTCTGATAAAGAACGTTTTTTGGGTAAATTTTTTTCAATTAAATTTTCAGAACTTTGTTCTAAATTTAGGCCAGAAGGATTTTTCAAAAATTGATTTTGATTACAGGAAGAAATTAAGGGACATTGAGGCTGCTCATCTTCAAAATTTTCAGTATAAGTATATACCTCAATGTCCCCCACAATTTCGCCACAACTCAAATCAAAAACATCTACTGAATTTACTGAATTTCTGGTATAGCCAAATTTGGATGGTTGTTCAAACCCCTGAATAAAATTTTGATCCAACCCTTCAATTAAATTTTGATCCAACACTTTAATAAAATTATGCTGAGCTTTGGCTGAGACGTTTATAACAGTCTCAACGCTGTCGTTGGAATCCTCTGATGAATCTGACGATGCATCTGAAATTGGCGAATAGTGGGGGCGATAAACCTCTTCCATATTATTTTTCGAAAAACCCCCAATGCCAATCCTCTTATCATTATTTAAAGCTCCCTCGTTACCAACCCCATTATTATTATTGTTTAAAACCCCCTTATTATTTTGTTCCTCACAGCTCTCAAAAGTCTCCTGATATTCCACATCACCCTTATTTAAATTTTGCCCTGAGCTATTTTCACAAATTTCACCCCCTTCTAATATATCTAAAAGTTGTTCCAAATTATATCCCTCATTTATTTCAGAATTGTTAATTAAATTTTTCCTTAATATATCATTATTTAAATCATCGAAATTAATTGTTTCAAGAGGTTCTTGAGGAATATCAGGGATAATAGATTCATCCAAAACTTTTAAGAGCTGTGTCAAAATATCGCTTTCACCAATTTCGGAAGAATCGCCAGATTCAGATGAATTGTTAAATGTATTAATATCAATTTCCCTAAATTTAATATCTAGCTCCTCGTCGCTTAGCCCACAAAATGAACAATCAATCAAATCATGCACAAGGCAAGCATCGTTTAAATCGAAGGCTGTTAAGTCGATGTTTTCAATTTTTACATTTAAAAATGACATTTTAAATTATAAATTAAAAAATAAAAAAATTATGAATCAATAAAAAAATCAAAAAATCAATAAAAAATCAATAAAAAAAATCCACAAAAATGAAAAAATCAATCAAAAATTGGCTTTTAAAAGATGAAATAAAAATGAATTAAAAATCCAAAGTATTAAGTCAAAAATATTAAATCAAAAATATGAAATCAACAATACAAACCAAATGAAAATTAATAATATGTCACTACGTCACACGAAATAAATCCGACTATCAAGATATATTAAAATCGATTCGATAATTTTACAAGCGTACGCTAATAGCGAGATGTAAACTGAAGAGACGCTTCGTACCCAGCCGCCTTTTAAAGCAGCCAAGAGCCTGGTACCGGCTGGTACGGCGTGGCACTGCATGGTACGACGGGAACCGTGAGACCGTGAACTCGAGAGAGGTCGTTCAACGGTCGTAAGTTGTTTTGTTCTTAAGAAAATGACGAGTAAAGAGGAGAAGAAGAAAAAAAAAAAAAAGTTGTTTTTTGGAATAATATAAAAAACATTTTTTTTTTTTTTAATTTTTTTTTTTTTTTTTTTTTCGTTTTTTATATTATTCCAAAAAACAACTTTTTTTTTTTTTCTTCTTCTCCTCTTTACTCGTCTTTTTCTTAAGAACAAAACAACTTACGACCGTTGAACGACCTCTCTGGAGTTCACGCTATCTTTGCCTTCTTCTTCTTCTCATTCTTCGGACTGGTTTTGCCACTGGAGGTAGGAAAAGTGGTATTTCAGTATTGTATATAAGGATTTACAGCGTCTTGACTTAGCATTCATTAAGTTTAAAGTCTCAAAATGAGTACGTTCATAATTATAACACTACAAGACTTTCTGGGAATCTTGGAAAATCAGATTAATCTGATGGATCGTCAGAGTCCAAATTCCGAGAACACGGTGATGTGGCCGCCACCATCAGAGGCTGACTATTTAGATGAAGAATTTATCAACATGTTTGAGCCAGACCTGGATCCCGAGCCTATCGCCTTTGAGTGGGATCCAGACCGAGCAATGGATCTTCAACCTTTGATGATGGAGCAACAACAGCCTATGGAAGAAGATCGGCCACAACCTATGGCAGAGCAGCAGCAGCAAGCTATGGCAGAGCCGGAGCAACAGCAAGCTATGGCAGAGCCGGAGCAGCAGCAAGCTATGGCAGAGCCGGAGCAGCAGCAAGCTATGGCAGAGCCGGAGCAGCAGCAAGTTATGGCAGAGCCGGAGCAACCTCTGGCAACCCCAAAACAGAGATACGATCGAAAATGCAAGAGGCCGATACCGGAGAGAAGACAGAGATACGATCGAAAATGCAAGAGGCCGATACCAGAGCAGCAGCAAGCTATGGCAGAGCCGGAGCAACCTTTGGCAACGAAAAGACAGAGATACGATCGAAAATGCAAGAGGCCGATACCAGAGCAGCAGCAAGCTATGGCAGAGCCGGAGCAACCTTTGGCAATGAAAAGACAGAGATACGATCGAAAATGCAAGAGGCCGATAAATTATAAATTATAATTTATAATTTACGGCAATCTCTGGTGGGCAACAACATCTCTGGTGGGCAACAACATCTCTGGTGGGCAGCCACAATCTCTGGTGCATCAGCAGCAACCGATGGCAAAGCAGTAGCAACCTATGGCAAAGCAGCAGCAGCAGCAACCTATGGCGGACAGCAGCAACCTATGGCAGAGCCGCAGCAGCAGCAGCAGCTTCTAGTGGTCAGCAGCAACAGATGGTAAAGCAGCAGCAACCTATGGCAGAGCAGCAGCAGCAACCTATGGCAGAGCTGGAACAGAGATCCATCCCAAAATGGTACTTGGTATTATGATTTATATATGTATATATGTATTTATCTATTTATGTATATATGTATATTTGTATTTTAATTTAGGAATAATAAAAAACAAAATCGTTGAGGAAAAATTTTTTTCTATTTCACACCTAATAACCAAGTTTCTTCAACTTTAAAGAATTATTATTAATAGGATGATAATATATATTTTTATTTTTTTACAAGCATAGTAACGAAAACTAGTTTTTTTTTTAACTTGGCAGAATTATTCTACATGGAAGAATAAATCATAAGCTCGATTTTCAGAGAATCTTATTTAATCAAACCTAATTGTTCTTTATCTTATATATTAATTCTTATTTAAATATCTTAGTTGACATTTTAAACTTAATATTACAAACTACTAGGGTGCATGAATAAATTCAAGTGAAGTATCAAATTTATTTATTTAAAATTCAATTTATCAATAGGATTGATGGTGCATATTATGTAGAAAAAATTATTCTACACTGAAAGAACAAAATCATTAATTCTTGGAATCTAAATATAGACAAATTTCTATTTATTTACATGGTACCCTTATATTTATTTAACTTAAACTTAATATATATCTTATAACTTATACCTTATATCTTATAACTTATATCTTACAACTTATATTTTATATAAAATTTTATTTAAATTAGTTGGCATTTTAAACTTAATATAAAAACTACTAGGAATAAATTCAAGTGGAGTATCAAATTCATTTATTTGAATTTATGCATATTATTTGAAAAGAATTATTCTATACTGAAAGTACAAAATTATAAATTCTTTCAATGGGAATAAATACAAATTCTTATCTATTCACATCATTCCCTTATATTTATTTACATAGTTTTTTACATTTATTTAACTTAGCAGAACAAAATCTAAATTCTTATAAAATATTTTAAACTTAAACTTAATATAGTCCATAGTGCATGAATAAGTGCAAGTGAAATAAATTTATTTAAAATTTGATTTTTCGATTAGATGGTTTTGCATATTCTTTAGTTCTGGTTTGTTACATATTATACATGCTTGTGAAGGAGTTGTTATGAATAAATCGTTTTCACACGTGTTGCATTGCAGATCTTTTTCGCAACATATAAAGGATCGTTTATAGTGGCTATTAACAAAATTATTTTTCCCATTTGGGCAATTTAAAGCATGTATATAGTAACATTCACAACATAAATTATATGCACCGCCAGAAGATGAAATAATTACGACATAAGATTGAAAAACGCACACTTCTCGCGTAAGGTAATTTGGTGTCAATGTATCACTTGCATTTATTTTTGCCACTTTCACGAGCCCCTCTTTCCACACCCGTTTGGAACGCCATTATCCTCTATCCCATCATCTTCTTCATCTTCATCGTCGTCTTCGAAATTATTTCGATCAATAGTGATCAGAGAATCCTGTCTTGCGTGAAACTTTCCTCTTCCAGCCAAGTTAAAATGAGTTGTTTCATCTTTGTACATTGACTGGATCGTTTCATCGCAAGCAGAATCTAAATATACATGTGTCTGATCCATTTCGAAGACTGTCCGATGAAACTCGATTCACTTGTTCACACTATTTTTTAATTTTACAACACTTTTTAATTGATAATGGCGGGCCGTCTATGTGGTGTTGATATAGTGGATAGTGTTTAAAACACGGCAAATTTAGCTGCAATTCTTCGTCACTTCTATAATTTTCCGGCAACCTGTTCCAAATTTGTTGTAAACTAAGTGAATCGACGAATGTTTTCAAGTAGTTGATGGGAAAGAAGGCCAAGTCTTGATCTTCAAAATCGGTAAGATTTTTTCCGTGTTTTTGGTAGGAAATTATTACTTGGCCTACACGTTCAATGAGTTGCTGTTGTTGTTGTTGTTGGTCGCTATTTGACATCGCGCACGAATGACTGAAGTTCGCTCAGATTCGATCGTTTAAAATACCAGCTCCCCTCCAACTGCTACCAGCTCCCCTCCAACTACTGTGGTGGTTAGGAAGGAGGTAGGAGGTGGAGCAAAAAGAGGCGGAGTTTATGAAACCAATCGGAATAGGGGGCGAACTTGGGCAGCCAATCAGAAACAAGGTCATTCTTGGCTGACCAATCAAAAAAGTGGTGGGGGGGTCAACTAGAAGCCCCCTATTCCCACTACTTATATTTCTTATATTACCGAAATGGCATAGCTCTGTAACACTTATTGCTTAATTATTTACTCATTGAATGGTCTATAAGTGATTAAAGTGGATTTGATGACCCACTTGCTACAAAATGCAAAACCAGCACTTCCTAAAGTTACAATTACCGAAAGTTCAAATTTAAGACTCCATCTGTAGCTTAAAACTAATAAAATGGTAACTCCGGGAAGACTTAGTCGCTAGATATAGAGTCTTCAGATTATTCAAATAAAACTCAACATACTTGTACTAAATTATGAAATTTACTTTAATTAAAATACTTGGTAGCTGTTGCTAAAAATAATAATAAAGCAAAAGTTGCAATTTCCTTTACAATATTAGTAATACGTCATTATTTACAAATTTAAACAATACAGCTACTTATCTGTTTGTAAGTACTAGTTCTCGGGCGGCAGTCACCAATAGATGGTCTCGGGCAAATGGGATACTTGAAAACGGCACCTCTGTTGGACGATTTATTATTTTCTTATAAGTAATTTGGAATATGTAGCCAAAAAGCAATTAAACGAAATGCATTCTGCAACAAAGGTATTTAATGTCGAAGATGAATGAAATATCTCAAATAAAGACGGCAAAGCTTTAAGAACATAGGACAAGCCTTACTTGAAAACATGGAACAAAAAACTGTCAAAAGGCTTCAAAACTTTGATAATATCTTGCAAAAACTGAAGTAAATCTGGAATAAATTATTTCAATGCTTTGAATGCTGGACAAAAATTAAAATTACTTTTATTCCTTAAATGTTGGATAAAACTTAGAACTACATAAAAGCTTTAAATGCTGGACAAAACTTGAAATTACTTAAATACTGGACCCTGAAAAACACGAAATATATAGGGATCAATATTCTAATGTGCGGCGATCAAAACGAAAAATATAAAATATAGTTACTTGATTTTGGTGTAGATTAATCAAATCAAATAAAATAGCACACAGATAATCACTGATTTTGTTCTTTAACCATTCTACATAACTGCTACGATGGCCAGTTACAAAGATAATGACTGAATTTGCCAAAATATCACAATTGGACTTGCTAAAAAACATATTTCAAAAAATTTTTAAAACTATGTCCTAAATATTCAATATTCAATATTATCTACCCAAAACTGCAATAGAAAGGGATAGGCAATGCTCCGACACAAAAATTCTCAAAAGATACCGATATAGAAATCTGGTAAAACCACGACTTCAGTTAATATCGACGCCGGTAGATAGCGAGAGGCATACGATCTAAATAATAGAGGCGTAAAAGTAAAAAGGCTCTTACAGTGATAGTCAAATTGATTCTCATTGAAACAACATTTGGTATTACAGGCAATAAAATTTATAAAACTTTACTAGAAAAAGTTAAAAGATCAAATTGTATAATTCAAAAATTTATGCATACTATTCTGCCTCGTAAGAACTGTGATTCTTTTGAATTTATGTAAAATTTTTCTCAAACTTTGAATTCTGATGAAGTAAAATTTTGCAAGGTAAAGGTATTTCAACTGGCTTGCTGAATCTCGATCTATTCGTTGAAAATATTCATTTTTTTAGATGTTTCAGATTGGGAAAAACAGATAAGAATTTTTTTTTTTGAATATTTGTTGATTTAGTACTTTTATTTACATGCCATTTTGGTATTCAGCACCTCTGTCCGCAACGGTTCCGAATCAAGATAATTTAAAATTCTTTAGATCTGTGTATCAATATAGGATGATAGACAAAACATTATCTGAGGCTGTTTTGCATAAGTTCAATCACCTATGATATTTAAAGTCTGAAATTGCTGCTCTGCCATATTGTGATACTCATGTAGTGCTTAATATTAAGCGCGAAATGCGTTAAAAATTGTTGATTTTTAACAGATTGGTAGTAAATAAAAATTTTTAATGCTCAATATTGACACTTAGGCTAATATGATTACTTAAAATCTCTGAACATAGTTGAAATCTAGAAATTGTTAATGCTGTAGACAAAAGCGCGGTACAGTTAACACAAAATTATATGGATAATTTAACTACACGTCAAGACCAAAAACAATACTTACTTCAAGTAGTAAGTGAATAGAAAAAAAAATTCCTGGTGCCACCAAAGGATGTTTCACAAAAAAAAGGGCAGTATTCTTTTATTTGGAATTCACACTCTTTCAGTACATTGAGACAATAATATTGCTTGAGTGTTTGGTATCTGATTTTAAATTTAGAATTTTTTTCAATATATGGTAGAATTCCAATTATATCTTAAATGTCTTCTCTCTGTTTAACATCGTTGGATTTATTTATGCTTCAAGTGCAAGATTCAACTTTAAACAATGGCACTGTTTTAAAACACTTTACCTAACCGTCTTTTAGAAGACCACGAATTTAAGGATCATTTTAAAATCTTACATATAGGAAATAAATGGAAAAACTACCTTTCTAGAATGTTTAAAAATTAATCATTTAAAAATCAGAGGCAAAATTTGAGTGACCAGACTGAAGTAAATAATTAACCTTTACATTATAATTAATATCGCCACCATAAAGGTTTAATTGGAAATCTCCTGTATATGAGTAACATTAAAATGGATGTTTCTTTGATTTTATACTCGATATTATGTTTTCTTGGGCAGTAATAGATATATGTTGGACTGCCATTGTCTTTATTTTTTGGTGAATATTACGTCTCGGCTAGTCGTTGTCTTTAGCAGTTTTCAAGCGAGCCCCAACCACTTCTTAAGTTACACAATTATTTATACCCAAAATTATGCATGCTACACTACGGTCCCATTTATGTATCATTCAGTTTAATTTTTTAATTATTAAAAAGAGGTTTCCACACTTCTCTTATATCTAAACACGGTTGGTTAAAGCAATTCGAGTCTGATGTATAACCGTGGCTTCTTTGAGGTTCCGTTTGCAGAGTGTTGTCCTCGGTGTAGGATTCTAGCTTCAAATAATTTTATGTGATATCCGTGGTTAGCGGCAGCAGATTTTTTAGTTTCTCCACCAGAGTATTCTTTGATCCTTACTTTAGGAGATCTCTATGTTTCGTCAATATAGGAGTTATCAAATTCACATGGTATCTGAGACACACAGTTTTTCATAATCCTTCGTGTTGCGGGTTTGACCCTAGTAACCTCGTTTCTCAAAGAGATATTTGAATTGAAAACAATGTGAATGTTATATTCCTTTAATAAATCGTATTTAAATATAAGAGAATGTGTAAACCACTTTTTAATAATTGTCAACCAAAACTAAATACAGTATAAATTGGACCGTAGTGCAGCACGCACGATTACACTCATCTCAGTCATATTCCACTGCATTTATTTTTAGTATAAGTAGTTGTGTAGCTCAAGAATTTATTTAGTTTCACTTGAAAACGATAACCATGAACCAAAAGGTCGTGATATGCAACAAAAACTGAAGACTATGGATGTTCAATATACGGGGTGTCAAAAAAGTGGGCAGTTTCCCTCCCCTTCTCAGCGTTAACTTTGTAAATACTAACTTTATGAAAAAATTACCAAAACAAATGTTAGGAAATTAAACGCAGATTGTAAAAATGACCTTAATGGTAACCTTGATCTTGCCTTCCAGGTCATTTGAGGGTTGTCTTCAGACTTCCAAATGGGGCCCGTATTTTGATAACGAAAATAAAATAAGCAACACATTTTACAATAAGATTTGATCTTTCCCCCATGAGGTCAAGGTCAGGATCAGGTTAAATGGAACTTTCCCCAACAATATCGTAAATAGTTATTTTGGAAAAGATGATCGATTCAAAAGTTGTAAGGTATCTAAAAATGACCTTATCTTTTAAGGGTATATCCAGAATAGATCGAAAATCCCGCCAAGAAGCAGCCAGCTAAGGCTAGATTAAGAGTCAGCAAATTAAGGTGGGATCTGCGATCCGGTCATTTTACGCAAGAATTATCATCAGTCCAGCCACTCAAAGTAAGATCGGAAATCCTATCAGTTAAGGTGAGACCAGGATCCAACTAGTTAAGGCAAGGCCAAGATATACCCAGTTAAGGCAAGATATGAGATTAACTTATTTAAGGGAATATTTAAAATCTAGCGAGGTATGGCAAGATCTGACTTTTGGATATTTACAAAAGACGTCCGAAATGTTCTTAATTGGACAGAATTTCGACACAGTTATTATTCTCATCTTGTGAATTAGTCTTCCACCTAATTCTTTTAAATTTTGTTGTTTTGTTGCGTAAACTTTACTTTTCAAATAACTTCCGTCCTGTACATTGGTTCAGGAATACCTCGTCTAAATATTGACAGACATTTGGAGCATCATCTTGCTGAAAATAAATTGTATTTTACCCATTTGATTAGTAGTTATCGGTTCGAGAGCTGGAACAATGTCTTCCCGAAGTATTTATTCATATTTTGGTCAATCTAAATTCTCATTATCAAGGAAGGTTCGACTTTTTGACCGTTGAAAATTCCAGTCTACATATTCAGCGTCTGTGGATAATGGGTATGATTTTCCCTCATCCAGTGATGATTAGTATCACTCCAGTATCTACTATTGTGCCTTTTAATATTGCCAGTAATTTCAAATGTTGTCTTATCAGAGAATACAACATTATTAAGTAACACAGGATCTTAATCAATCATATTCATCATGATTTCGCAGAATTTGACACGTCTGTAGAAATTATAACACATGGTTACAAAAAGACAAGTCGTTACCTATTTGACTATTCCTATATAATTTGACGCCCTGAATCCAAATCTGAGGTACGCTGACCTCTATTACTTCAAGTTTAAGGTCATTTCAAGATCAAATATAGAAAAATTCTAAAGAAGTAGATATGTAGGCTCTTAAGGTCACTGAATTCGAATTCATGGTTTGTTTAATCCCCAAAGGTTAGCCAGGGTCGTTACGACACAAATTGAGAAAAAACCACTAGGTAAATGTGAAAAAAGATATGTAAGTTTTTGGCGTCACTGAAGCGGAATTCGTGGTTTATTTATTCCCCTAAGATCAGGCAGAGGTTATTTCAGAGTCACTTCAAGATCAAATTGAGAAAAATCCACCAAATAAATTTAAATAAGAAGATTGGTTGGTTTTTGGGGTAGTTGAATCCGAATTTGTGGTTTGTTTATTTCCCCAGGGTCAGCCAGAGGTCATTTCAGAGTAATTTCAGAGTCAAATTGCGAAAAATCTACTAAATAAATATGTAAAAGAAGACGCTGAATTTGAATTCATGATTTGTTTAATACCCTAAAGTTAACCAAAGGACATTTCAAGGTCAGATTGAATAAATCCACTAAATAAATCTATAAAAAAAACTCACTCGCAGTTGGATTGTTTTTTGAGCAGAAATTCAACCACCCAAAGCCACGTACCCCCGTGCAACTACATCGATGTTCGCTACAGGCAGGCACGTGAACAGATCGAGTTTCCTAGGTAAAACCCAAGCGTCTAAAACCACATATCCCGCGCGCAGCTAGATCGATATCAGTTACGTAGCAGCTAGGCTAGCGAACCTCATACATGCTGTGCTTGCGGTATATGGTTTTCGGAAAGGTTGGGATTTATTTCATACAATTATAAATCCTTGTTTTTCGCTCCTGTTTGTTGCGTAACAGGCATTGATCTCGCAGCGCGTGGAATATGTGTTTATGAGACCTTATGTTTTAGCATATTTATAAAAACTTGATCCGCTCGCCTGTCTGCTATATAGCGACTATCAATCTAGCTACACGTCGAGTGTATGGTTTTGGTGGCTTGGGTATCGCCTTAAAAACTCGATCTGCTCGCCTGTCTGCTATATAATCGATATCAATCTAGCTGTGTGTGAGCGTGAGGTATGTGAATTTGGGAGTTTGGGTTTTGGATTACTATTTCACAATAACCAACTCCCCTTGTATATCTGCTGTGTATGTAACGGGCATCAATCTAGCTGTGCGTGGGGTACGAGGTTTTGGAAGCTTGAGTTTCGGTTCAAAAATTGGATCCGCTTGTCTGTCTGCTATGTAACGGATATCGGTCTAGCTGCACGTGGGTTCTCTTCTCTTACAAATTTATTTAGTGGATTTCTTCAATTTGACCTTGGAAGGAACTCTGGTTAACCTTGAGGTATTATACAAATCACAAATTCAGTCTCAGCGCCTTCAAAAGTCTACATATCTTCTTTTACAGATCTACTTAGTAGATTTTCTCAATTTGACCTCGAAATGAAGCTGAAATGACTTCTGGCTGACCTCAGCGGATTAAACAAACCACGAATTTGGGTTTAGCGACCCCAAAAACCAACATATCATTTTTATAAAATTTACTTAATGGATTTTTCTCAATTAGACCTTGAAACGACCCTGAAATGACCCGTGGTTGACCTTGGGGGTTTAAGCAAATCACAAATTCGAATTCCAAAAACATAAATTTTTTTTCAGGGTTAGTGGTTTTTTTCTCAATTTAATCTTGTAATGAAACCCTGCTCAGTGCAGCTGGTTGGGGGACTTCTTTGTAAGGCACAACTTGTCGACAAGCACTATACACAGCTGTAATGACCAATCCCAAGCCCGGAAAAAGGCGAGGGTGACAATTATACATACACACACACATACACACGCATGCACCTACACTTACATATCAACACAAGGCCTAACCTTAATGTGTGAGCACTAGTGCAGGGGACGCCGCGGGTGTCGACCATTTATTTCCCTCATACTCGTGGGATCAAAATTGAATCCTCATGAACTAAAAAATGATGAGGGAACCTTTAAAGGACTCTCTCCTCTCACTCCCGGAGGAGGAACCGAACAGGTCTCCATTACCCTCTTTCTCGTTAGGGTTACATGGAACCGTATAGGCATCTTCAGTCCTTCCCGACTTTCTCGGTCCTGGTAATGCAGAAGGAATTGGAACAGTACCTTCTGTTGAAGGTCCTGCACAAGGACCTACAAATAAACCAAAAAGGCCCTACAAATAAACCAAAAAGGGCCAACGTCTGTGGGGCCGAAAGAAAAAGAAGGGAGAAATCTACTGGGATGCCTGCCACTTATGCCCAGGTGTCCTAAGACGAGTCCTTATGCCTGGTGGTGAGTCGAGCGGAGTAATCTGCCGACTTTACCGACATCCAGGCATTAGAATTCTCTGATGCAGTAATGAAGGCCATTATGGACACCCCCTTTAGCACCAGTGCTCCAACTCCACGTTTTCTATCGACGAGGCTTTGGAGAGGCCAATTATTGGTCACTGCTGCGGATTAAATGTCTAGGGACTGACTCGCCGGGGAACTGGTGAGGATCAGGCCCTGGGTAGATGAGTTAGTGGTCACCGATATGGCCACCTTCAAGCTGCACAGAGCCATCCTTGCATTCCTGGCATCAAGAACCCGCCCAACCAAGAGGCCTTGAGGCGTCTGGAAAGGGCGAATCCTGGACTCTCTTGCTCCAAATGGAGGATCTGGGAGCGAAAAGAGGAACCTAAGGGACTTTCGCTCGTTCTCGGGATCGATGAGCGTTCAGGGAAGGTCCTGGAAAAACTAGAATGCAAGCAATTTTATGGTACCACAAGAGCAATAGTTACCTTTAAAGGAAACCATTGAGCGACAAAGAAGGAACTGGAAGATTAGGATCTTCTGAGAAGGACGAGGATGGAGCAGCCGAAGAGGAGGCCCCTACCAGTCCCAAGCCTGCGAAAGGAGATAGCGACTAAGCGCTGTCCCTTCAATTAGAAGAGGATTAAACAAGTTTCTCAGGTAAGTCCACATTGCTTTTTCTTGACTTGGGTTCTTTTTCTTTTAAAACTCTAAGTTAGGACTGAGTTAGTGAAGAAATACCACATAACCTTTTATATATAACATGCCTATAAAAATCATACAGGCCAATCTACAACATGGGAAAGCACCATCTGCCTCCTATGTAAAAAATTCAATGAATTGCGAATCCAGCTTGCTCTTATACAGGAGCCATGGATGAATAGTAGCAAGATTAGGGGTCTGGGTTCTGCGGGGGGAGTACTAGTGTATTGCACCTCCTGTGAGAACCATAGGAACTGTATTATAATACAACAATAGCTGGAGTACTTCCCTCTACTAGGACTCAGTAGTAGAGATCTGGTAGTGGTGAAAATCTCTCTTAAATCTGGTGAGAGTTATGTTGTGGCATCAGCATACTTTCCCGCGGAACGAGGAAGTCCCCCACGTGAGGTGGTGGACTTAGTTAAATATTGTGAGGAGGAACACTTACCACGTCTGTTGGGCTGCGATTCCAATGCGCATCACATTTTTATGGGGTGCAGGGATATCGATCCCAGGGGAGCGGATTTACTGGACTTCCTCAGTATCAATAACCTGAAATTTATTAACAGAGGGAACACGCCTACTTTTATTACAAGAAGAGGAGAGTTTGCCAAGATCTAACTAAATGTTTTTCAAATATGCAGAACTTGGTGAAGAACTGGGAAGTTGGTTTGGAGGTCTCGCTGTCAGATCACCGACACATCCTATTTGAAATTGACGTTCAACAAGACACAGCAGTAGCGGAATACCGAAACCCTAGAACTACAAATTGGGACCTCTTTCAGGAGGAACTGGGAAGCAGAGTCACAGGGTCCTTGTCGAGATACCGTGATGAAGCTGATTTGGAAATTGCTACCGAACAAATAAGTGATGCACTTCGGGGTTAGACTAGACACAGGCCCATAAACTCCAAAATATCCTGGTAGAACTCTCAAATCGAGAACCACCGGGAAAATGTTCGAACGCTTTTTAAAAAAGCGCTAAAATACCGAACTGAAATATGCTGGGAAGAATATAAAACTGCCCAGAGAGAATACAAGAAGCTAGTAAGAGACTCACAGAGGAACGTGTGGAAGAAATATTGCGAGAGCATAGAAAGCATGCTCTCAGCATCCCGCCTCTGCAAAATATCAACTAGAGATCCTGGTGCCCGGATTGGAGCACTGGATCTTCCTGAAGGAGGTCAAACCACGACAGAAGACCTAGGGGAGCTACTAGTGCACTTTCCAGGCTCAAATATGAGGGCGAATCTAAAGAACGGAGACTCATCTTAGCACATCATGACTACAAGTTAGTTAAAACAATAGTGACTTATGAAAGGGTGAAATGGTCTATGAAGACTTTTGCCCCTTTCAAGTCACCTGGTAAGGATGGTACATTTCCAGCTTTACTACAAAATTCCTCCGATATTATAATAAGCCACCTAGTAAAACTATTCCTCTTATGTTGTGAGCTTGGGATACATACCGATGGCGTGGAGGAAAACAAAAGTAGTCTTTATTCCCAAGGTAGGAAGAACAGACTACACAAATCCTAAGTCTTTCCGCCCTATCAGCCTGACCAGTTTCTTATTAAAGACACTAGAAAGGTTGGTGGATCGACACATTAAGGAAGGAATAATGGTGCAATATCTCTTACATCTTTTGCAATTTGCCTATCAGGCAGGAAAGTCTACAGATGCGGCGCTACATCGATTCGTCCCAAGAGTCGAGGGCGCGCTATTGGGTGGATGATCTGTCTTAGGCACCTTTATCGATATCGAGGGGGCATTCGACAATACGTCTCACGATTCTAAATGCAATGCTCTACAACTACGAGGCACTGAACCGACAATAGTCGCATGGATCAAAGCAATGTTAACTAAGAGAATAATATATGCTGAGTTTAACAATGTAACTGCTAAAGCACTGTCAAGTAGTCGCTGTCCACAGGGAGGAGTTCTGTCGCTTTTGCTGTGGAGCCTTGTGGTGGACAGCCTGTTGAGTGAATTGAATGATGCCGTTTTGTATACACAGGCCTATGCTGATGACCTAGTAATTTTGTGCTCTAGTCTCCATGTCTGGGAGCTGGAGGGGCCAATGATGCGGGCCCTCCAGATCACGGAACGATGGTGCCACAGGGAGGGGCTCGGAAAAAATCCAGAGATAGTACTCTTTACAAAAAAGAGAAAAAGGGGAGACTTCCTACAATTACATTGGCGGGAAGGACTCTTCAACTTAAGGGGACAGTTAAGTACCTGGGAGCAATTCTGGACTCACGACTGAGCTGAAATGATCATATTAAGGCTCGATCCAAGAAAGCCATATGTGTTTTCTGGGCTTGTAAACGAACCTTTGGGTGTACATGGGGACTGACATCTAAAGTGCTATTTTGGATATACACTATAGTGATCTGCCCCATGATAACTTACACCGCTATTGTATGGTGGCGTAGTACAACAAAGCGCAAACACATTCTTAAACTTGATAAAGTTCAGAGAATGGCTTGTGTGGGAATATTGAGTGCGATGAGGACTGCTCCCACCAGGGCTCTGGAAGTCCTGACGACCCTGCCTCCTCTTCACTTATACATAGAGAACGTGGCCCTGAAGACTGTTTATCGTCTCAGTTGCCTGGAACATCTTGGAATTGGAACGGGCGGCTACTTAGGTATCTGGGAAAGTGCGGTGGAGAGGTGTCCATCACTCCCCATGCGGACAGATTACATGACGCCGCTTTTAAAACCCAACCTCTCCCTGGAGATATTCCTGCTAAGTAAAGAGGATTGGAAGGGAGAACAAAATCTTCCGAAAAATGGATACTGGTGCTATACTGATGGATCTCAACAAGATGGAAGAGCTGGAGCCGGAGTGCTCGGCAGGAGAGAATAATGGAAACGACGTTGCAGTGAAGAGTTCAGAACAACCCGCTGCTGCTATCCCGCCAGTGATTGTGAGCACAGGCAAATGGTCTGAGCTCAAAGGAGGTTTGCTACGTGGTAACATCGTTTTCACTAAAGCCAAAGCAGAAAACTGGCAGCAATGCTAAAAGAGAAAGTGGGAGCAGCGTACCAGCTCCCCAAAGATAAAAAGACGTTGTCAGATGCATTGGTCCAACTTCTGTAGATACTGCAGAAGTCTTAAGTGACCTGCGCTAACAAGGACTGGAAAACCACGAGATCACCACGATGAAATCTAGACGCAGCAGATAGGAAATTCCGTTCATGCTGGTGAAAACCATCACCTTAAGGGCTGCAGTCCATGCGATAAAGAGAATATGCTGCCTCTCTGTAAAAATCGAAGATTACAGGAAAAAATAAGGAGCCAGGATAATGCTACAGGTGTCAGTGCTATGAGGCCTCAAAATGCAGCTATTAAAAAGAGGAAAAAGCAACATATGCCCTGTGCTAAAAGGTAAGCCATCTTGCTTCATGGAAGGGATGCAAAATGTACCCCAATGTCTAGGCAAAACAAGGAAAAATGTAGTCGCCAGGCCAATAGCCAGACTGCGAGGCCTGAAAGAATAGAGAGAAAAGGACCCTCCGCCCCTGCTCTATCAACCAGCCTTGAAAAGGTGAACAAGACAATCGCGGAGGCAGGGCAAGCTGCCCTCCGTGAAGCAAAGAAATAAGTCTAGCAATGGCTACTACAGCCAAGCCAAAGTCATCAGAGATAGCATTCTGAAATGTTAATGGCTTAAAAGTCAGGCTAACTGGAGTAATAGAACTTTTAGCTGAGTTTGCACCAGATGTGCTAGCCATCCAGGAAACTAAACTAAAAAACGAAAACAGGATGACTTTAGCCAACTACCTTATGTACCGATACGACAGGCCGAACCTAGCAAGGACCGGTGGGAGCGTTGCCTTGCTGGTAAAAAAAAAACCTTAGCTACCATGCTATCGAAGTAAAGGACGTTGAGCTAAAAGCAGTCCGTGTCAGCATCAACAGGCATAGAGGGGCCCTTGAAGTCACTTCGGCCTACAAGAGGCCTCAAGACAGGTTGATGCAGGAAGACATACGCGACTTGCTAGAGGAAAGGACTTCTAAAATAATAATTGGCGACTTAAACGACAAACTCCAGGAGTTGAACTGCAAAAACAATAAAGCAGATGGACGGAAGCTTGCGGAATACGCAGACCTATATGGAGCTATAGTGATAGCACCAGAGGGACTCCCGTGCCATAAAGCTGGAGGCATTCTTGAGATACTAGACATAACACTTCTAAAAAATATGAGAGAACAATTTAAGCTCAAAACTATCAATGAGGGGTCTTCGGATCACAATCCAATCTTCCTAAAGATTGGACACGAACAAAGAATTGAAGATAAAGTGATCAAAAGGAAAACAGAATTGGCACTGTATAAACACAAGGTTTACGAAAACATAGAAGTAATCCCTAGGATCAACTCAGTAGAAGAGCTAAAAGCAGCCATATAGAGCAATCAACACAGCTCATCAAGAAGTCACACAAGAAGAGATAATTATAGTACCGAGACACCCATTTGGACCTACACCAATCAGGGTCAAAAGAATGATCACAAACAGAAGAAGGTTTAAAAGAAGGTACAGGACAACTCACGCAGGGGAGGATAGAATAGCTCTAAATATAACTTCTACTCTCCTTAGAGCTACTAACCTGAGCACTTGGAGATGGAAAGAACTCCAAGAGCTAAATTCTGAGGACCACATGCTATGGAACATGCAAAGAGTTCTTAGGAAAAAGAAAAAAATTCCACCATTACATGGTAGGAATGGAATAGTCTACACGCAGGTCGAGAAAGCTGAAGCATTCGCTGATGCGTTTGAACAAGAGTGTAGGGTAAACAACCACCCGGATGAAAAATGATGACCATATACATGAAGTAAATAATGTGGACAGAGGAGTCAGAGCCAAAAGAGTCAGAGCCAAAGATAGGTTGGACAACACCCTCCCTGAGCCTGCATCACCTGTAGAAGTAAAAACGGTCTTTAAGAGACTGAAAAACAAAAAAGCACCTGATGCAGATAAGATAATAAACCTTATGCTGAAACTTTTGGTCAGAAAAGGGATAACTGCGGTAACAAACATCATCAACAGGATGCTAGGATTAAGGCATTTCCAAAGGTCTGTAAAAAAAGTACAGATAGTGATGATACCAAAACCAGGGAAAAACTACTTTTTCCCTCAGAATTACAGGCCTAACAGACAGACACCCTCTCTTAGCAAGGTAGCAGAAAGAATCATACTGAAAAGGCTGAAAGCAGCGACCAAAACAACGGCAGTATACCGCAAGAGCAGTTCGTAGATAAACGGTCCACAGGATTGCTAAGAGTTGCTGAATATGCATCAGAAGGATTCAACAGGAACCAGTCGACAGGAGTGATACTGCTTGATGTAGCCACAGCGTTTGATAGAGTATGTCATGCGGCTTAATCTACCAGAGCTCTCGTTAGCGAGCGTTGATCTGTGAAATTGCAGATTTATACCTACAAGGACATGAGTTCACAGTAAAGGTTGAACAAGAGATATCACAACCGAGAAGACCAGAGGCTGGAGTACCACAAGAGACCATCTTCTCACCACACAACTCTACAACATCTACACTCACGACATCCCCATGACAACAAATATGAAAATGGCCCTATTCGCTGACAACACTACCATAATGGCAAGATCGACACAGCCAAAAATGATCAGCAGATATCTACAGGAGAAAATGAACCTAGTCAACGATTGGTTCATCTCTTGGAAGAGAGCTGTCAATGCCGAAAAAAGCCAAGCGCTCTTTCTGACTAGAAGGAGGAAACCACCGGTCAAAACGGAACTGATCAAGCCAAGTATCTAGAAGTGACCATAGACAAAGGACTAAGATGGAATAAACACATCATAGCTACCGTCAAAAAGCACAAGTTATTAAAAGGCCAACTATATCCATTGCGAAATAGCAAGATGAATTTATAGAGCAAGCTGACAATTATACAAGAAGTACTTAGTCCCTTACTGACCTATGGATCTGCAGCGTAGGGCTATGCTGCTACAACGCATCTTAAGAGACTAGAATATCAGAAAAATATAGTACTGAGAATGTCTTTAAATGCCTTGTGGTTCGTCTGGAATGAACAAATTTACAGGTAGATGATATGGACCCTCCTAAGGGAGGTCCTTAGACAAAAGGCTACCAAAATCTTCCTAACTGCAGCAATGCATGAGAACGCTCTCATCATACAAGCAGTAGACTCTGACCCCAAAATAGCCTGCAGGAAGCACAAAAGACCTATACTTCAGTTCTAGACAACCAGGACATATGATTAATCCGGGAAGAAGAAGCAGGATGAAAGAAGGAAGAAGAGAGGAGTTAGGAGTGAAAACGAAGGACGGTAGAAAGACCCAGGCAGGGGCCTCCTCTGGGCAAAGCACCTAAGGATTGAAGGGGCATAAGGCTTCCTAGGACCATACTATATTACTACAAGGTAAGTGACGACTCATTACTGTTAATGAAATACATAATTAAGGGACCAACCTTACATTGGATGCGAAATGTAAGAGAGTGCGATGCAATAGATGCACCGGCACCTGAAGCGGAAACACTAGTACTATGATGGCAAAATGTTTATAAAGCCCATCGACCCGGCAACTCAAAGAATACTCACTACGAAATCGCTGATAATTATAGCTCAGCCATAATCAAGAGTGTGGGGACCTTAACTCCAGGGGGGTTTTAGCCGGTAAGAATCCGGCACTACTTTCATATTGAGTGAAGGTATCTATGCAAGATTTCCCCTCCTCAAAAAAAAATACACAATCTCTAAATCTCAGCTTAAAATTACTGTCAAACTGAGGTGCTACCAATAAAATATGTACAATATACTTACTACAGTACCATATTGTATTTTATTCATTGTCACATTTTAAAAGGGGATTGGAAGTATTATACAGTTATTATACCTGAACTTCCGTAATGAATTGTTTATTTTATGAGTAGATACTTATAATTATTAAATTAAAGTAGATATATATTAAAATGTGTTTAATGTATTGACACAACGATCGACGAAAGATATAAGAGATTATGTACACTAGGTGAGCGCCTATGAGTAGACTTCCACATTCCTTCATACATGGCACCGCGTACGTTATAATTGATGAGACGCTGTTTTTTATAACAGTGAAAATCAATAAAAACCTTACATTCTCTCATTCCGATTATTCTAGCTCGTGGTCCTTGACTCCAGCTATTAATTGCTATGTATATATATATATATATATATATATATATATATATATATATATATATATATATATATATATATATATATATATATATATATATATACATAAAAGAATACACAACAAACTTTGATGGAGACATGTCTCTTCATAGACTACGAAAACTCGCTGAACTCTCCGACTATGGTGACAATTAATAAAACTACTTATAATGAATCTCAAATTTCCCGAGGAATTGGTAATAAACTTACTTTCCGAGGAATTGGTAACAAACTTACTTCCCGAGGAAGTGGTAATAAACTTACCCACTATTTTTACAGTATTTTTCCCATCTTGCTCTTTTCAATAATTTATTTAAAATATTGAGATTCGTAAGTTTATTTCAACTCATTACGCGCTAACATAGCGAATTAACTTTACATATAGTAACGTACAATTTTTAATATTTTCTGTCAATTGAAGAAAATATGTATTTTTGCTCAATCTGTAAAATATAAAACCAATTATTTTATTGGCACATATCCGAATGTTTTGACACTCCCTTTAAAAACTTTTAATATTTTTCACATTGTAACATATGGACCGGACATATCGATTTGGGAAGTTCACAATTTAACGTAAGAACGTGTCGGAAAAATATTGAAACAACAACACTGGATTTTCTTTGATAAAATGAAAAAGATTGTTTTAAACTTCGAAACTTTAAGTTTTAACGTTGTACATAATAGTAAGAAAAGTTTGTTCCGCGTTTTTCAGATCCACTCTTCGTCTTACGTAAAATTATAAGCTAATCTTTATTGGTTGTTCAGATATTTTTCTTATATGAGAAAACTTCTCTTTGAGCACAAGTAGTTCTATCTGACGTAATAAGAATATTAAAACAATGTGGTACAGTCATTTCAATTGACATTGATCAAATAAATTACTGTAATTTGATATATACAGGGTTTATCTAAAATGTTTATACAAAACACTAGTACAAACTCCTCGGGCTAACATATAAGGATTTGTTCCAAATTACCTTAGTCCAAAAGTTTATGGTTTCCGAAATACATTTTGTCAAAATAATATATTTTTTTAATTTTTTTGTAAATATTTATTTTAAAAATAGCTTGATTCCCACGTACGATGAAATGTTTCTAGAAAGATTTCACTAAAACATTTCTATAAAAATTTTCAGTAATATTTCTTAAAAATTTGGATAACGTAGATAAAAAACATTTCCATGAAAGGTTTCAGTGAAATCGTTACGAAAACATTCTATAACATTTCATGAAATAAACCCAAAACGATAAAATATTTCGTTTCCTCAAATATTACGGAAACATTGAGAAAATATTTCATCGAAGATTTCATGAAATTATGCAAAAATAAAACATAAAATGTTTGGAGAAGCGTTTTTGAAACCTTTGCGATATATTTATTGAAAGCTTTCACGATGAATTTAAAAAGGAGTCAAGATATTTCAGGAACATTCCAAAATTGTTTCGTGAAACGCTATACAAACCATCTTCCGAAAGCTTTCAAGAAACTTTTTCGAAATATTTTCGCAATGTTTCTCAACTGACTTTATGAGTGCTACAAATGGGCAGCAAAAAAGGTTTCTGAATGGTTCCCTAAACGTTTCGAGGAAAGTTTCATGGAACGTATCATAAACCTTTTCAGAAACACTTCATGAACTATAAAAACAAAATGGCATCCCGACATTAAATAGTGGCGTGATTGTTCAGAAAGACGCTGTCGCCAGATTGCAAATATGATTTCTGTAAAATTATCATACATTCTCATAAAACCAAAAAGAAAAGGACCCGAAAAACAGTTTTTCCTTCTCTTTGATGTCCCTCCTCCACGTGGTCTCTGCTGGACAATATCATTTTTAATTAATAAATCTGGGCACGTTTAGGTTAGTTCAGGTTACTTTTAGTTTCCCAAACTAAGAAAAATAAAGCTAAATCTAAAGTAACTTAAACTAACCAGCAATTTTCGGTTGTTAGGATTAATTTTACCCTTTTTTATATATTATAAAAATTAAACTAGGTTGTCGACTGAGATCAACAAATTTTATAGTTCATACCACAAAAATATTTTACACCTGGCAACGTTGCAACCAGTATTGGTCGTTTCGTGAATCTGATAATCCATGGCATTATCAAGATGTATTTTTAGTTTTTCGTTGAAAATACAAGTTTTTCTAAATTTGCGTTAAGATAGTTGAAATATATTACATACAATATATTTTAACTAGTAACATTAAAAATAAATATATAATTTCGGTTCTTTCTTCAGAAATAAAAGTGCTTTGTGAAGTGCCGGAATTGTGTTCTACGGCCTCGAATAGAGGTTAAGTATTGAAACTTTTCAAAAAAACGCTGTTTTTCTGGATTTCATTTAATATAAATAGTTACTTAATTTTTTAAATATCTGACAATATTTCTCCTAAAATATATAGAATGTTTCAAAAATACCGAAGTATTCAGTGCGCTAATGAATATTTCACTCAAAGATTTTTGAAACATTTCATGAAACGTTTCTGGAAACATTTCTAAAACCTTGCGTCAGCTTTTCCAGAAAAATTCAGTAGCTCACATTAAAGTTTATTAACATATTTATTAAATGTTCCATAAATATTTCAGGAAACTTTTATCATAATATTTCATTAAGCTTTCATGCAATATTGTCGAAACTTTTTTGAAATCCTTTTCCGTTTCAATGCAACCGTTCTGAAATGTTTAGATCCTTGAATGAAACGTTTCTGAAACCTTTCATCTTATGTGGGTTGCACTAAATTCAGTATTTTGTTTCTTTTTAGCATGAAAAATCAATATCCGATTACAAGCTCGTACATTGCAAAGGGCGCCACCAGCAGCACTTCGACTAAAGAAATTTGGAATGTGTTTAAGAACTAACAGGCCAACAACAATAAAACTTACATAGCAACGAGCTAACAATGATAATAATGTAAGAATAAACTGGCAAAAAAAATAAGAATAACACACAAAGTCAATAACAAATCAAAACAGGAAAATTTCATATATTTCATTGTTTGAGGATAAATTGTTTACTGAATTTTATATTTATGCCTACAAATTTTCTTCGGTGTTTACGGGGCTATGCTATCTGTTTGAGAAATCCTCATAAAAAGTAATATATAGGCATTAAATCTGGTGAGCGGGGTAGTCAATTTGCAGAAGCATCTTTTTTTCAGCCAATCCATCACTTTTGAATATTTGTATTTCAATGATTTATAACATTTAATATAAAGTGTGGGATGCACCATCAGACATGAACCACATGATTTTTCTAGTCGCCAATGAAAGATCATCTAATAAATCTGGCAAATTTATTAAGTGTTCGAAGTCATTCAGACCAACTAAACGAGGTGGTAGGATGACAGGTCCAATAATAAATCTGTCAATGATCCCTGTTGTTCATACGTTTATTTTAAATTCATTTTGATAATTCATAACCTTTATTGGATGCGGGTTTTTATCAGCATTAATATGTTCATTACGTAAATTTGTTATATCCCTGATTGCAAAGGTAGTTTTCATGAGTAATTATTCTTTTTATGGAAATTTACATCATGTGCTCTTCGTTTATTAATACATTGATACAAGCCTAGTCTCTATTTTAGGTCGAAAGGTAAAAGCTCTTGTACTGTCAAATTTTTAAAATAATTTCAAGTTTTGCTCAGCATTTAAAGCCTTGAAATCATTTACTGAAGAGGTGGAATGAAACTCCAAGTTCCAAACCTAAGTATCTGGTACTCACAGTAAGACTTTCTTCAACTGTTTCTAAAATTTCTCCTTCAACCTTCGATATCCTGGTCACTAGAATCTGCCCATAATCAGACGTTATAGGAGCAAAATTACCAGTTTCTCGAAAATGCCTTTCAACAGCAGCAGGGCCGTAGACAGGGGAATCGAGCCTGAGGAAAAAACTTACGGATTCTTGTATATATACTCTAAAAAATCCACATCCTACAAATTTTAAGTTATGGAGTCACAAATCTGGACCATTTGAAAAGTCTTGGCCCGCGGGAGGGGGAAAATACCCCCCTATCGTCAGGCCTGAACAGCGGCAAATATTTGAAGGTCTTTCTCTGTATATCCTTACGGACCTATACCAGTAATTTCTGCGTTGAAGTAATATTTGGTAATAGCGAAAAACTTAACTGATAAATTTTAAAATTAAACGATAAACGCTTGTTAGGTTGAATCGTTTGACATTATTTTTTATAACTAATGACAATAGCGCCTTGCTATGTAAAACTTTATTGTTGTTGGTCTATTGATCCTTAAATGCACTCCAAGTTTCTTGGACCAGTTCTAAGCCTGGATAAAATATTAAGGGAGGCTACGACGAACCTCAATACGCGATAAAACATTTAAATTCGATTATGTCAGAAAAGGCGGCTCGAAGCAATATCTACTAAGTTCTTTTTTGGATAAAGGATGTCAAGGAATAAAATTTTTCAATAAAAATTGAATGTACCGGGGCACCAAATTTTTGAAGCTTTATATGTAAGCGATGGTTGCACCATTTGCAATTTACATCCAAACTGCAATCAGATAGTGATTTCTCGTCCTAAAAAACTTCAAAGCACCAAATTTAGTACGAATCAAGGCATTTTTTATACTTTTAGGCTTATTCTATTTAAATTTGGAATTTTCGAAGAGATCGTATACCTGTCGCCATTTATAGGCATCGGTTTTAACCGGAGTCGCGGTTCCGTCAGATTTCCATACCGGTATCTTGTGTCTATTCTCGTGTCCAAGAATTATATTGAATTTTGGAGATAGCTCCTATTGAATATTTTTCTAATAATTAAGAGTTGATTTCAAAAAATTTCTTGCAATGTGCATTTTGACAAATCTAGTATTAATTTTTGACGAATTCTGTCATTTCGCTTGTTACTGGTCATACAGGAAGAGTGTAGAATTGTAAAAAGGATAAAAGCAGTGATCACCTGTGTGCTTCATTATTTGATTTGATCAATCTACAGCAAAATTAGGTAACTATATCCTATTTTCGTTATAATCCTCGAGTTCGATAAACTAAATTATTTCTATTATACGCGTGCCATAACCTTTTAAAGAATGTCCACAACACTGAACCCCGTTATTCTTTTCTTTCAGAGGCCAGCTTTTTCAACCATAAAACAGTTTTTGAATCATAAAACAGGTTTTTCAACTATAAAACAGCTTTTTCAAACATAAAGCAATTTTTTCGACCATAAAACAGCTTTTTCAACAATACAAGAATTTTTTAAACCATATACAAATTTTTAGAATAATTTCACGACCTGTAGAGCATTTACAGCCTTAAAATCGTTTACTCAAGCTTTATTTCAGATTTTGCCACATATTATCCTAGTTTGTGAATCTTGATGACAGTTTTTGTTCCATGCAAGGATTATTCCATATTACTGAAGCTTTGCAGTTCTAAACCGAAATAATACATATGTCAAGCTGTCAAATGTATTGCCCCACATTCAGTTTGGGCCACATATATCAAACTTCTCACAAGGGAGAAATTAAAACATCCGAGAGTAATTCAGTTTCCAAGTATTCAATTAGCCGAGACCATCTTTGAGTGACTGCAGCCCATTAGCAAATACTCACAACCAGATGATTAGCTCTGTTATTTGAACTTATAACAAAAAGAAACATAGAATCTTATTTTAAAGGAAATTGCAATTTTTGCTGGCAAACTATGTCATTTCTGCTTTATTATTTATAGCCACATTTAACATATGTGTTATATCTGTGCTTTATTATTTATGGCTACAACTAACTATGTCCTTTTTGTGGTATTATTATTAATATTTTTTTTAACAGTAAATTTCGTAAATTGATATAAGTATCTTGAGTTTTATTTGGATAATTTGAAGATTCTATCTGTGGAGACTAAGTCTTCCTTGAGTTAGCAGTTTTTCAGTTTGAAGCTACAAATGGCGCTTTACATTTGAACTTTCAGTAATAGTAACCTTAGAAAGTGCCGTTTTTGCATTTTACAGCAAGAAAATCATAAAAGTTCCGCCCATATATAATTGCCACAACAATTAGTGCTAGCTGACTCAGGCACTGGGAATTTTTTTATAAATGGAAATTAACATGACCACCTAATTCACTTCAATCACTTATAGACCATTCAAATAGGTAAGTAATTAAGTAGTAATAAGTGGTCATAGTATTATTAAGATAAATATTTACAAGAAACTTTAGAAAATTATGATTTTGATACCCTGTATTTCAGAAATCAACTAATGAAAATTGGGTTTGATCCTGATGTTTTAGTCTCAAGATTTTACGCAAGGGTTTTGAATAGACTTCTTAGGAATATCCTAAATAACAGAATAATTATTTCTTTGGAGATTTTCACTATTGCCAGTAATTATTTTTTCTATTATGTTTTGTATTTTATTTAACTAATTTTTGCAACGAAATCGGATAAGGTGTTGGAACGTCAAGAATTTTTTTCCATTAACGAATAGTTACAAAAATAAAAAGGTGTTTTATTTGGTAATATAATTTAATTACCATCAGGATGCGAAACTAAACACATTAATTAGTTAATATCATTTCAAACTATCTTGTGAATAAACTGATTTATTAGCAGTTTTTTTTACATCGTAGAAATAAAATTGTTACTAAGTAAATAGACGAAATGTTGCTACCCAATTCAATCAAAATGTGTGTCAATACTGTGCTTTAAACAAACATGATCAGAACCAGAACAAATTAATAGAAGCCGCAACTGACACATTTACTTTCAAAAAAATTCGTCCGTGGAAACTAAATTTTAAGCTTTGAAAACGTATGTGACAATTATGACTTCAAAATACTGTGAAGGTGAAAAATTTTGTTCATTCCTGTTCATGGTTTTTATAATAGGGATTTGTTTTTTTTTTAATTACGTGAAAAGGTTAATGAAATATTTTTTTATTATTGTTTATTTTATAATCGGTTTAATTATCGAATTATTTTGCACAATGAACTAAAAGCACACCGCGCGTTATGCTTTGGCAAAATATCTCATTATTAAGTTACTAAAAATTATTACTATTAAAAAGAAATGGCGAAAATTAGGAGAAATTTTCAACATCGCTTTGTTTTATCATTTCTAAAAAACTTAAACTTGCATAATTAAATATAAACATAAATTATAAGTATAAAACAGTTTCTCCCTGAAACTTTTTAAATTACGACACACAAAATCTGGATTTCTTTCAAAAAATTTTCTATACGTAGAGAAATATTGGCTACCGCAAACAAATTTGCCATCCGTTCTTTATTAAACATGATTTATTTTATGATTGTCAACTAGATTTGTTATTAGCATTGTAAATAGCACTGGTCTGCATGAAAATTAGCTGATTCTTACGTACGATGACCCCCTGAATCCGAATAAGACATCCCTTCTCCCCATTTCCCACTGTTTTCGATTTTTATCACTTTTTTTACAATTTTACAACCATGAATTTGACTGGGTGGCTTCCGAGAATATATGGAAAAATTAGGAGTAGTTGAAGTACCCGATATATTTTATGGTAGCTAATGGAAACCCAGAGATGAATAAAATGGTTTAATAACGATAAAGGTGAAGCCAATATTTTTGTTAATCATCTATTCATTACTTAGACTTTCCCATTATGATCCCTGACTTCGAGAGAATCTGAGAATTATTCTCATTATTTCTGACAGTCGGGAACCGCTAAAAGCACTGGTATGTTGTCAAAAAAAGATACCTAAACAGAACTGGGACTATCTTCAAACCCTTATTGCCCTGGCAAAACATTACAAGGTAACCGTTGCATGCGTACCCGGACATAAAGGTAACCTAAGCAATGTTTACGCGGACTAACTTGCAAGACATGGGTCGGCTACAATACTTTTTGGTCCACCACCAGTATTTAGTATCTCTAAAACCACTATTCGTGAATGGATATCCTGATGATAAATGATCAATACCAGAACCAGTGGAGCCACATTGCACGATATAGGGACAGAACTCCATTGCCCAGCAGATTTTCTGGCTGTATGCAGATTAGGCTGGTGACAGAACTGATAACCGGTCACTGCGACGTAAGGAAATATCTAGATAATATTTAGACTATGCTATTTGAATCTACCAGATACAGCTTTAAGGATCGTCCAATCGTGTAAGTCTATACTCAGAAGATAAGCTAGTGTATAAGTCCCTAAGCTTGATTAGAGCAACCAAGTTATTCACACAAGAGATATAATAAGCCACATAGTCAGCCTGCATATTGTAGGGTAAGAGCTTCTCAACCTTAGTCTGCTATCAGTGAATTAATAATTTAAATCAATCAAACATTCACCTTTAGTAGTAAAAGAGAAAAATGAAATAGACGAATGTCTTAATGCCCTGTTCCAACTGGATCTTCTGATTCGAGGATTTAAACAAATATATATGAAAGTCATTAATCTAAAAACGCCCGATATAGTTTAATTACTGGGAAAGTATGCAAGAAGTATCAAGCAAATGCTTTAATTTAACCCTTCATCATGCAGTTATTAGAACATATCATTTTCTTAACTAATGTTCAGTAGAAGAAATGAGACCAGGAACATAACTGGAGAACGTTAAATTTTGCAGAAAAATTAGTTTGCTTCCGATTTTTTCTAAAGTTGAGAAACGTTTAAACCTTCTAATCAGAGAGCGTAACCTGACTCCCCATCTTTAGTTTGGCTTCAGACTGCAGCTTGGAATGGTTGCACGGGTTCCTAAAATAGTTAGAAAAATTAATAGATATGTAGAAGGGCTTTCTTCACACTAGCCAGCCTTAGATATAGTACGGTATCATGATTTATTTTATTGAACTAAATAAAACTCCTCTTTTTTACACATATTTTCTCCTCAAGCTTCAATACGAATATACGGATCTTTAATCCCTTAAGAGTTAGGTACTACAGAGCAGCGTTCTAGAATTCGTATGCTTTAGATCGATTGACCAACAACAAGAGCTACAATTGTGGCTACACTTGCCTCTGATACTGCAGTATTTGGATCCTACCGAGATCCCATATCAGCATCATGGGATATACAAACCAATTTAAATAAGGTACATGGTTGACTAGCTATCAGGGCGGAAATCGCTACTTTCCAGCAAGACAGAGTATTACTCTACAAAGCCAGCTTTAAGCCATAATGGATCTACGGAATACAACTCTGGAGATCAACTGCCAACTTTAATATGGATACAGAGGTTTAAGAGTAAAGTGATATGTCCAACTGCCGATGAGCCATAATTTATTCCTAATTATTTAATCCAACGTGACATTGACTTCTAGGAAGAGATCAAATCTAACGGTGTTAAATAACAGGAAAGGCACATAATGCATTCTCTTATACTTGCTAATAAAATACTTGCATATGAATTATAAAACTATGTATAGTTTTCATTAGAATATCAATTTAAGATTTATATTTATGACTACTTATCATTTAGGATTAAACATACCGTGCATATATATTATTTATAATAAGCTAAATAGAAACTTATTGTCCGTATCGACAAATACACAATAAGTTGAAAGAGATTCTCATTGCTTTGGACGGAAAATCCAGAATTATTTTCCTATATTCTTGCCTTGAAAAGTGCAAGTTAGGAATGTTTTATCCGACATATAAGAAAAGGAAACTAGAAATTCTATTTACACGAAATATTTATTACGAAATAAGTCAGACAATATCAAGCGATAATACAAAGTCTTAAAACTAGAAATGTTGCTTGTTGTTTTAAAGAGGAAATATAAGCAAACAATCCAAGTTTTCGCTTCAGTCATTTCTTTTATGTCCTCAGAGGATAGAAATTCCGCACATATACGTACAAATTTTCTTCAACGATATGATGGCAAATTGCATATAGGGCAACTGACTGTTTTAAGCGGCTTACTTGAAATATGTCTAATATTATTCTGTGTAAAAAGTTTTCCCGCAAAAAGTTAAATGAGTTTTGAAACACATTGTCGGTTTTATATTTCTAAACTGCTAAGAAGTTTATTTTGTTTTTTTATCAGTGCGAAATACAAAGCTTTACATTTTTATTTCTGTACAGTATGTCGCTCTTTTAGCTGCGATTGTTTTTCAGTTATTATTAAGCTTATTTTTTTCAAATTTAAATAAAATTGGCTCGAAAATATCCTGAGAGATACTAGAATTTTATTTATTTCATAGAAGTACAAAGTAATTGGTTTTAAATATGATTGATTTCAATACATTAGAATTTTGTTGAATGTTGAAAAGACTGATAATCTATCTTTTCAGGATATTGAGGTACATGGATCGGATTGAACGATTGAAACTCTACTATATTACGAAAAATCAACTTATGCTAGGCAATATCTTGATCAGAATCATAATAATGCAGAACCATCTATATTTTTAGAATAGAGAAAATTTATGAGCCAATGTGTACGTTAACGGAAACATCTTTGAACAAAAATTATAACCCTTTTTGTGCTCATGATATAGGTGATGTTAATTTTGAGAAAGCATATAGTCATTTATTTTGGTTATGTCACATCAGATTTGCTCTGCTTTTGAATAACAAGAATTTTTTTAATGATTTAAGTTTGAATTTTAGGAAAAAATATATAACATCGAACAACAAACATGAATTGCTCTAATTTTAGAAATTCTAATAGTTTCTGTTCAAGGTTCAACAATAATCTACTGGTATAAAAGAGTTTCAGTTTCCATGATACGGCTGTCCCATGCCCAATACCTCTTAATGGAAGCGCTCTCCGTGCTCGTTACTAATATCTTACACATTTTAGGGACAAAAATCAAAATGTGTGTCCAGGTCATGTATTCTGAGGAACATGTAAAAGAGCTAGCGTATTCAGTAAGGGCAAGGATATCAGAGAGTTTTACTCTCTCGGGCAGCACGCGGCCGTTTTTCGCATCTGCAAATGAGCTATATCTTTGGGCTTCAATCCGACCAATAAGATTAATGTTGATCCTAGGTTTCTTAGGTTACACGGAACCAGGAAAGCTTATAGTTTATTCAAGGTAGGGTTCGCGATTGAACCTAACGCACGTCAATCAATTGTACCTGTTCCAAATACTGTTCATAAGAGGGAAATGGATTGTTGATTAAACAACAATTTTATTGAACGGTGGAGAAAATCTCCTGGAAGAAATTGTGTACTAAAGAATACATTTGAACCTTATGTTCCACTTACTAGGGGCTAGCATCATGAATGACCATATTCTCAGAAAGTGCCTAGCACTCAACAAACCGAGCCGTTTATATGGCGTTACTACCTGAAAAGGAGTTGCTTAGATTTATGAAGACAATCAGCCTTGAATAACTTGCCGTCATAATATAATGCCAAGAGCCCATAGAGGCCTAGATATCGAAGATCAAGTATCACTGTTCTTATTCATTTATCGAGTCAATCTTTTATACCTAAAAATTAACAGATAAATTGATTTGCCTTTTTCAACTACCATGATAATAAATATATAGCAATATTTTTCTTAAGCTTAACTATCTGTAGTGACTTCCTAAAAATTATTCGTACGTCTCTATCCTTAATGACAGGGTGTGGAGAGGGTAGAACGTCGGTGACCCATAAACTTTGGTGCGCGTTTAGCTGTTCGTCATATGAATCATCTGGTAATGACTCAAAGCGCAGGAAGCTGAAGGGCAATGTCTGAAAAATATCTTGCTTTAAATATTTATTAGCTTTCTAAAGTTAAAGAGTAACACATATATTACAAATATTTACAATAATACATAAGTTTTCTTGCCTCCTAGTTTAATTATTTTTATTTAGGTGCATTAGTACATAATTTTCGACAACAAAATACTATACTATATGAACCAAATATTATTTTGTAAATTTTATTAGTTAAAATTTCCACTAACTAAAAATTAACAAACAGTTGTTAAAATGTATTGTATATATGGAGATGAAAATATATATGTATTTTACACTCTAGAGGATACAAAATCTGAGTCGTTAGATTTTCTAACTCTCTATTGATTTCTGTTCTTCTTTCCTCTAATCTTCTGGAAAACTCAAATTTTCAGCCTTTTTTTTTCTAGCCTAATTTATCTTCAAAAGTTTTGTCTTCTATTAAATCTCGTATTTGGTGTCCTAGAAACGTTCTTGCTTTTAACTTTTCATCTATTGTTTTTTGGAAATTTTTCTTTGAGAGAGAAAAGCGTCATATTTAAGGTTATGTGATTTCACATTTTTTTGCATCATTTTTAATTTTAAGTACAAAGGAGGCACGATAACATTTTCACTCTATCTAATAATGCATGGGGTTTGTTTGCTTCAGGTGTAAAATTCTCCCTTGAAGCCCTGAGGACTATTTATAAAATGACTTTCTCTCACGACTGGCTCAAAGACATATGGGCTATAGTACTTAATGTACTTGTCGCATTCATAATATAATTGCAACAAATTTACAGTCTGCGCATATTTTCCATAAATATTGGTTTTTATTATATCAAACAAAAGTGGCAGATTTTGTTTGATATGTTTAAAAAAAGCCGACAAAATTGATTACAGATATCTGAAGGTTGTAAATCATAGGAGTGGGGGATAGTAAATTATAAATTCGTAAAGAGGTACTCTCAGATCAGCTATGTTTTTTTTTATAAACAGCGGCCAAGTCGGAAAATTCGATTTTTTGCCCGTATAATTTTTCGATGTTATTTTAGAGGAAAGTTAAATTTCATGTTTAATACGTCAAAATCGATAAACAATTTATCGAAATAATGGCGAAAAATTTCTATTTTGCACCATTTTATAAATGTTAATAACTTTTACAGTAATGGCCGAAAGTGACATATGATACCATGGCGATAAGACCATTATGGGTCTTTATAAGTGTGCGAAAGTTCATCGAGACCAATTGAATAGTTTACGAGTAATGTGAATTATTTACTGAAAGCACCAAAAACACCAATTGTTGCTCAGAAGATAATACTTCAAGACATTTTTAAAAATGAAGTAGATTCTTTAAAAGGCAAACTACAAGGAAAGATAAAAAAATAATATATTTATTCCAAAATTATTGTTAAAAAAGTGGGTTAAAGACGAGGTATTTTTTTTTGCTTATAAATAATTAGTATAACTTTGTTATATATGGCTTATTATTAGGTGGACTGTAAAGATGATTGAATTTAAAAAAAAAACCGCTCAAGTCCAATAGGAGCCAACATAGACATTTTTTTCTAAATCACACATTTCTAGTATAAGAGGCAGAATCGGGTCTATTTTCCTGAATTCAAACATATTAGGGGGGGGGGGGCTATCGCAAGAAAAACAAGTTGTCAATGGTAGGGGGAGTGCCAGCAGCATACACATTCCTAATATAAAAGGCAGAATCGGTTCTATTTCCTTGAACTCAAAGCTCTTGGGAGAGGGGAGGGCGATCGCGAGCATACACATTCCTATACTCTATTCAAGAACTAGAGAGAGTAATAAAACTGTTACCGAAAGCTCCAACTGCTCCAGTGCAGCAGGTAACTGAGGACTGCCGTAAATCTAATTACATTTAATTATATTTAAATATTATAAGCTTTTATAAATTTACTGCAACAATAAAATTTCTGAAAGTTTAATTTAATTTCTGTCAGTGAGCAAAGTACACCTTTCAGTGTGTCCTTAGTGATTTATCTTGTTTGCGCTTGTTTTTATATATTATTTTTTTTTTCACTTCCATATTTATTCCAAAATCGTTAAACCAGGGAATTTTTTCCTCAGCGAAAAACTTATTACGATGAATGTTTATGATGCCCTTAGAGATCTATATCTAAATAATAATGTTAAAAGCTCTGTTGAGATGTGTTTCAACGTGACAGGAGTTGGAAAATCTACTATGTACCAAAGATGATGGAGAAAAAAACGAATGGAATTGTTAGTACTCCCAAGCCACATTCGAACACAGGCGAACGAAAAACGTCGTTGGAAGAAGAGATGAAAACTGCAATAAAAGGGGTTGTTCATACATTTTATTATGAGAAGCAAATCCCAACCGTCGACAAAATTCTAACTAAAATCAATGAAGATCGAGATTTACCTGAAATTAGAAGAACTGAGCTCTGGGAATTGCTTAGAGAACTTAATTTTTGCTGGGAAAAACTAGATAGGAAATCTATTCTTATAGATCGTACGGCAACTGTCCGTTGGAGAAGCAAACATCTTTCTCAAGTAACAGGTAGAGTTGCCACAAATAACACAACTTACAAAATTAGTAATTTAACTTTAAATTAAATATAATAAAAGAATAAAACAAAATGTGGAAACTCGATCTCATGATCGGTGAGATAGAGGAACCAATTATAATTAATTTGAGCGAATAGAGCTTCACTGACTTTGATTATGAATTAGATACGTAATGTTTACCATTGTAAACACAATTTATTATTTAAATTTTTGTTTTTGTTGTATTTTATTGTTTAATGTGGCTTATATATTTTTTTATATATTTTTAATTTTATATATATTTAATTCCAATTAGCCGTAATTTTTTTTTATTTTACTATTGTATTTGTGTCTTTTTCTTAAGCGTGTTAAATTAACAGGTTTATTTTAATTTTTTTGGGGATATCCGATTTTCATTTAATAAAGTAAATTAAATTAAGATGTCAGTGCAATAGTAATAAAAATAAGTAGATCTATTTTAACCGTAACATATGAAAATTAATTACATTTAAATCCCTTTTTAGTATTTAATTGTAATTCTGTAGATGATTTAAGAAATAAATAAACTGAAACGTCAAATATCCTAAAAATGCTTTTTATTTACAATAAAATGACCGATAGCCCAAAAAAAATATTTAATATTATATGGGCGAATTTATTTTTTTATGTATGTTTAACTTCTTGTATTTTTGACAATGGGTATTTTATAAATATTTAAAATATAATTTTTTGAGAGAACAAGGCTATGTTTTAGTCTCAATGTGCTTAAAATGGTTTTGATGCCAAAATGAAAAACAATAACAATATAGTTGTGATTTTTGGTAAATATATCAAAATTATCTATATTTTGTAATGTATGTTAATTATTAAGAATCATAAGAAATAAAATACTATTATAAAAATTTTTATCTTAAGTTTATTACGGAAATAATATTCTATGCCATAAATATTTAGTGATAAAATAAACCTTCTTCCGACGCCTATGACAAGGATTAAAATCCTTTTTATAAGTTCACACTTCCAAATATCTATTGTTATCCAACTCAAATAGTCCATTATTATAGAGTGGTATTTTTGACTATAAAATTTCTAACCCATTCCTATGAAAAATATATGGATCTAACAGATTTTTCCAAAGACACCGGACTAAAGAACACAGGTAGTTTGCGAAGAAAAAAGGAAAAAAAAAATGATTTATTACTCTCTCTAGTTCTTGAATAAACTATATTATAAGAGGAAAAATCGGGTCTATTTCCTGAACTCAAAGTTCTTGGGGAGGGGGGATCGCCCCCCCCCTTGGACCCGCGCTGAATTGGATAGGGAATTACGAACTTCGATTCGTAAAAGGTTCATTTTAATTGTTTTTTTCAGGATGTAGTGAATTTTGTTTGTAATAAATGACCTAATGGAGTCGATCAAAGTTGCTTTCAGTCTTCTATTTCATTTTGAACAACTAACACTATTTTGAACTGCTCTTGTGGCTTAACTCAATAAAAGTTCCACTAATACTAAGAATTGAGTGGCGCCCAGGTATAAGTACTCCTTAAACCACATCATCTGCTCACCGATGAAAAACTGCCTTTCGCTGGCCTAGTTATCATGGAATAAACTCACAAAATAATTAAAAAAAAAAGAAAATACATACTATAATTTTAGATTTAAAAACTAGACCATAATCCCTTAGGTACAAATATTACATCTATTCATTTGGCAAGGAAAGTAATGGTTCGGCTTTGGCAGTTTTGAAACTCTTACTGTTTTTTTCAATTTAGCTATAGAGTTTAACTTTTGTTGCAAAAGATAATTTTTACCTTTAGTAAGATTCGCAGTGGTAAATAATTTTTTATCACATTGTGCCTGTCTGTAACTATTGCCCTCACTTAGGTATGTTTTACCGAGATCTGGACTTCCGCATAAACAAGGACATTTATTCCATCATTATCTGTATATTTTTTGAAATAATAATGAAACCTCATATAAGTAATAAGTCTATATTTTATTTTTTAAGTTTGAATATAAGCACTTTCTTTTGTTTCTTATTCTAACTACTAAGATTTTTATTCATAAAATCAGAAAATCTAGAGTACTTTTTTATAATAATATGGTTTATGATTACACAAAGAACTAAAACTTCTACATTATCACCTAAAACATATAGTTTATTCCAGTTACAATAACCGATGAAAAATTTTTGTATATATACCGTATTAAAATTGCGATAACACTTTTGAATTTTTCCCTATCTTTAAAAGAAAAGAAGATTTTCCAGTTCTATTCGTCATAATTTTAGTTTCTCCAAATATCAGATCAAAATTGTTACATTAGCTTTGATAGTTAACGAGAAACCCCGTAAAATTATCGAATTTGGGAAACTCTGTATAAATAAATTCTAGACAATCGTATGTCCTAATATCTATTATATACTGTACGAATGACTGCAAATTAAAATAGGTATGAAAAATAAACGTTTTTATAGCCAATCGCGGTGTATGTTTTGGCGAGATTAAAATAATTGGCTAACTCATAAAATTTTTACGGAACATTAAGATTTAATCCTATTGCTTAGGTATCCGGAAGCAGTGTCAGAAGTTACAGCCGGTCTTAAATTGGCATAATTGAACTTAAAACCGGTGGATTCCATTTCTTTCAAAAACTTCTTTACTAAAGATAATAAATAATGCATTGAATCGATCGCTTGATTTGCTGATTTATTTTCTTTTGACATTTGTAAAAGCTAAGTAGAACGAACTTTTTAATATGGCTTCCTGGAGACGATTTGATATCCTGAAATGGATATATCTAAAATAGGTAAAAGAGCTTTCGTTATTTTAAACTTCCTTAAGAAAAACCTAAGGTTAAACTACATTAAAGTAAAGGCATTTATTTGTCTCGTACTTGATAAAATTTCAACAAGGTTGTTCGTAAATACAGGAAATGCAAATCAAATTTAAAAATAAATTCAAACATCAATCTTTAGAAATATTTTGTAAAAAGAATTAATTGATTGAAATTTTGCCGTCTTGCAAAATGTGATAATGAAAACGTAGTATACAGTGTGAACATCCTCGTGGAACAGTGGTAAGAGTGCCAGACTTCGAGTCGAATCGACTCGTCTGCTGGCTAGAACAGTACCGTTCAAGAATACCTTTAGTGGTGGGGATAATAAAATAATGACTCTGTTCGGAGAGTTGGGATCGCCTGTGGATGTTAACAAAATCTCTTATTCAACACATACACTATACGGCACAATTACGTAAAAAGCAACGGGAAGCCACCACGTAGAACACAATTTCCTAATATGGAGGATTAGGGGTTGGTGCAGGCCATATACATCTCGTAAGAGATGCCGCCAATGCCAAATCAGGAATGGCATCTGAGGGAAAGACACAGTGTGTCTCTGGATAGAGAAAAAAAGGCAAAAAAAGTTATTTTAGATATTACGAAAAAAAATGAATTTTTTTCTTCTTCTTCGGGTGCCATGTGCTATGTCACACGTCGGCGATCATTTGTCCATCTCATACTCACATTATAACTAGAGTGCCGTCCTCAGCCTGTCTAAATATGGTTGCGATGTCTGATATATCACACCAGTTTCTTGTATTGCGGAGCCAAGAGTGTTGTTTTCGACTTGGCCCCCGCCTGCCTTCAATTTTTTCCGTAGTATTAGCAATGATATGGAGTAGCGAGGTCCACTTAATATATGCCCTAGATATGACATTTTTCGTTGTTTTACAGTGTTCATTAGTCGTCGTTCTACGCCAGCTCCTTGTGGAACTTTATCATTCGTTATGTGAGCAGTCCAAGAGATACGCGGTAGTCGGCGGAGTGTCCACAATTCAAAAGCTTCGATCCTATTCAGCATACCAGCTTTAAGTGGCCAAGTTTCAGCACCATATAGTACAATAGGCCATACATAACACTATTCGGGTGTGTAGTGGCATATTTCTGTGAAGGAGAAGATTTTTAAGTTTAAAGAAAGTTGTTTTTGCACAGCCAATTCTTTTCTTCACTTCTTCGTCACATTCCCACTTTTCATTTAGAGTAGCGCCAAAATACGTGAACCGTACAACACTGATGCCTACTAATCACCATCATTCCATCATTTTTCTTTTGGCAGTATTAATATGCAGTCCGAACTCTTCACCGAACTCGCTGAGTTTTTCTAATATTGACTGGAGATCTTCAAAGTTATTAGCTAAGACTGCAGTATCATCTGCATAGCGAATATTGTTTATTGGGATGCCATTGACTTTGATACCTCGCGTTTCCTTTTCTAATGCTAACTGAAATATTTTCTCAACGTAAATATTAAACAGAACAGACTACAGTACTCATCTCTGCCGGACTCCCTTCAGTATATTAAAGGTCTCTGTTGACAGGTTGCCATCAATACGGATCTCAGCTAACTGTTGCCAATAAAGTTCTCTTATTATTCTAATATCTTTATCATCTATACCGATTTCCTGTAATCTTTCCAACAGCGGCTCGTGCTTTACATTGTCAAAAATTTTCTGATAGTCAATAAAGCAGATAAAAACATCTTGCTTTTGTACAAGTAATTTCATTGAGAAGAGAGATTCTCTAGTGCCAAGTCCCCTGATAAAGCCAAACTGTGTGTCGCCACTCATATCCTCACATTTTCTATATATTCTTGAATGAATTACTCGCAGGAACGTTTTAAGAGCGTGGCTCATCAAGTTTATGAGTCTGTAGTCTTCGCAGTTTTTGGAGTTTGTTTTCTTTGTGATAGCAATAAACGTAGACTTTAACCAATCCACTGGGGCTTGCCCAGCGTCGTATATCACGTTAAAGAGATATGTAAGTTGTTTAATATCGAGTTGATTTAAAACTTCTGCATATATATCGTAGTGAACTGCACTTTTACCATTTTCAGTGTCATTCGTCGGGGCATCTGTTCGTTAATCACTGAACAAAGTCTCCGCATAATTCTTCCAAGTTTCCTCCCGTCGGTATCCAATATCGGTCTTCCTTGTCTATTTCTTATTGACCGCAATGCAGTTGTTCCATTTGTCCCAGTTACTTCCTTGACTTTTCTATGATAATTAAAGCAATCATGATATCAATCGTGCCAAGGACAGTCTAAAACTACATGTTGTTTATAATTTGGTTAACTTTTACAACTCATGTACATTCAATAATATAAAAAAATTACAACAATCGATTGCTTGATTTGGTGTTTGGCCAACTAAACTGTTGCAGAATTACTAAATCTGATTCCACCTGCTGATTGATCCTTCTCTATTAAAAACATGCTCTTATCGAATGTGAAAACAAAACAAATTTTAATTGAAAGATCAATATATAAGAAATTTTGGAAAGTCTCGACAGTGAAATTTTCTGCATGAGGGTCGTGCTGTTGAGGATGCTGTGGTGTCGTTTTATCGCCAAATAGATATAATTCTTAATGAGATTTTGTTCAGGCATAGTAAGTAATTTGTCTATTAAAAAATAAGGACTTACTATGGAAGAAATTCAAAAAGTCTAAAGAAATTTGTAAATAGTTATATTTGAAGAATGCTAGGATAGGTTCTTATCCTTATATTTTATAATGTTTATCTTATAAATGTTGAAGCGAAATTTAAGAAAGTCTAGCAGTACTCTGCCAGCTTCTATATTCTACCAAAATCACGAAGCAACAAATCCCACCGGCATCGTAAATTCACTTGTGAACTTATTTGGAGTCCTCTATTATCTCTACCCCTTATGTAACTGCTTCTAATCAAAGCCGTAATTCCTATCCTATCTTATTATCTAAACTAATGCCTGAAGACGTTGAAAATAATGTAAAAAATTGGAAGTAAAATTTACGGCGGGTTCGGATCAAATTCCTTTATTTGTTGTAGAAGATTATGCTTAAGCGTTCACTAAGCCTTTGCATGGTTTTGGCAAGCAGGTCGATATATTTTACAGAGATTTTTCTAAAGCATTTGATCGACTTGATCACGTTATTTTACTTTCCAAATTTTCAGATTTTGGTTTTAATGTCCACTGTAATAGATTTTATGAAAGCTACCTACTAAACTACTCTCAATATGTTGAGTAACGTGGACATAAATTGAATAATTTTTTGGTAAGGTCGGGTGTTCCTCAAGGGCCTACTTCAGATCCCTTTGCATTAACTTTTTTTTAACGATATCACTTTTGTGGCTATCTAAAGATTGTCCGAAACATAAGGATCCCTAGAGATTGCTTGAGGTTGGAATGTGGTCTCATGAAGCTAAATACTTGATTTTCACACAAACAAACTGCCTCTAAACATAGACATAAGTAATGTTATGTCATTCTCAAGAAGTAAAACTCCTATGTTGCATGGTTATCGGGTCAACGGGCGGGTTGACTATATTAGAGACTTGCGAGTCATGCTTGATTACAGACTTACATTTGTCTTATATTAACGATATATTAATAAAATTTTATCGAACGCCGTATTCTCTAATACTTATCTTATAAATGTTGAAGCAAAATTTAAGAACAATCGCCAGTCGTTCTCCTCCTACATTAATTAATATTAAAAAGTCTAGCAGTACTCTGCCAGCTACCATATTCTACCAAAATGACGAAGCAACAAATCCCACCGACATCTTAAATTTACTAGTGTACTTATTTGGAGTCCTCTATTGTCTCTATCCCTTACGTAACTGCTTATGTAACAAATCTAGTTAAAAATTTAGGTAAATCCAAATCATACGCCCATTATATTATGCTCTTGAATGAAAGAAGTTAGAATATGTTTCAGCGGTCTGGCATCCATTTTATAATGTACTCTCTGAAAAATTAAAGAAATTTCTATATCCTTTCTTGACATTATTATTATGCTTTAAATCGTGTGGGTTTTAGTCACAGGCTACTATTCCTCGCGAGATCCTACTGGCAAGATTTAATTTCACTACTCTGGAGAAGTGCAGCCACTGGGTTTGTGTGCACTTTTTGTATAAACTCATTAACAATAAAATTGTGGCGTCTGATGATAGAGTTCATTTTCATGTTGCAAGAGAAACTAGTATTTATGTACCGAGACCCATAAGTAATATAATACAATTCTTCATATTAAATCATATGTGTTCACTTTATGATCACCTGAAAGACAAGTTTGATAAATTAAACTGTAATTACTCTGTTATCAAATTATTTGTGATTGATTTGCAGACTCTGTTACACTTATTGTAGGGCTGGCATTATGTATTTAATATTAAGGGATTTAAATGACACTGTTCTTTCTCTTGTTGAATAATATGGACTTTAGTCCTGTGGAGTAGTGTAAATAAATAGGTATATAAATAAATAATGAATACAAAAATAAATACATAGATAAATTAATGAATAAAATGATATTAATAATTAAGAGAAAGAAAATTTTTTGTAAGCAAGTCTGAAAATCATGAATTAAACTGCTGCAAATTTACCACATATTTGTACATGGAAAAACAGGCTATTAAAAATCTTTTGTAATACAGCGATACACTATTGTGACAAAGGTTCTTTAACGTTTATTCAACAAATTAGATCAAAAATTAATTTCAGAGATGGAATTCCTATACATAGAACTAAAACTAACATACAGATGAATTAAAAACTCAAATGTTGGAATATTACAGAAAATTCTGTTTTACCCTGGTCGAGTCCTATCTAAATTATACATTAAAAATTGATGCCTTAGTTAAACAAAAATGAAGATTAGTTATTGATGATAGAAAATTAAACGAACACAGTGTCAATGATAAATATCCATTTTTTAATATCGCAGAAGTATAAAACAAGTTAGGCAAGTGTCAATATTTCTCTACATTAGACCTAACTAACAAATTTCATTTTACGAATTCTAGTGTTATATAAAAATGCATTTCAAACGAGTAATGGACATTACGAATTTAAGTGAATGCTATTTGGTTTTAACAACTACCCTCAATTTTTCAAAGAATAATGAATAATATTTTAAGAGGATTTCAAAATAAAGGAAATTTAGTCTATCTTGACGATACAATAATTTTAAATGCATCATTATAAGAAAACTTAGAATCCCTAAAAGTTTTAAGTAGATTTTAATAAATGCAGATTTTAAAATCCACTCAGCTAATTCTGAAGTTTTCCTTATCGAAGTTAATTATTTAAGACACGGTATCAGACTTGACAGAGTTAAACCAAACCCTGAAAAATTAACTGCAATTAAAAAATATACCAAAAACATCAAAAGAAATAAAGAGTTTTTAGGTTTATTACGTTAATATAAAAAACCTATAAATTATTTTGGCCACTAAACCAAAATGCAATACTTAAAAAAACATTTTAAAATAATCCATGGCGAAACATATATACTTAAAACATGTAAAAATTTATTAATAAATTCATCAATACTACAATATCCTCATTTTACTAAATCATTTGTATTAACTGTTGATACATCATAAAATAAAATATTGTGCGATAGTAAAATAATATTTGTCATAACTTGGGCATGTCTATATTTTAAACTTTACTTATACAACAGAAATTTTACAGTTTATACTGATCACAAACCTTTAATTTAGTTATTTAATTTGCTTAAAAGAAATAGCAAACTAGACAGGTGGAGACTTAAACTCGAAGAGTTTGATTACGATATGGTTTGCAAAAATGGAAAATTTAATTAGAATGCAGATGCAGTATCAGAAATGCAATTCTAACCTTTAAAAAATTAATCAATGGCAAATAAATCTAGTGATCTAGACCAAGATCATTTTGATATACTAGAATATTTTCGTAGAATAATGCGATTGGCAATAGCCGATAATTTCCAAACTTACATTAATCAATTAAACAAAAATAAACTTTCTGCAAATGAACAAATAAATAATCAATCGGAAGAAATGATCATTCAAATTATATCAAATACAGCACAAAATAAAACTAAAACAAGAAACAAGAAATTTAAATTATATCTAACATACAAGTCAAATCTAAAAAATCAAATTACAGAAAGAACTAATTCCACACGCGGCTTATAACGAAACAACTAATACCAGAATTAAAGTATAGGATGAAATAATTAAAAAGTAAATCAAATCTTAATATTTTCTCAAATTTTGCATAAACGAAATGTAAAACAAGAAAATTATGAAAATCATAAAATAATTCATATTTAAAAATATACAGTGCTAAAAACAGTTATTATATATACCGCAAATTAACATTAAAAATTTGAATTTAAAACATTTTTCTATAAAATGCCAGAAATTAGCTAATTCAAAAATAGATAAAAGAAAAAAATTACATTAATGAAAAACCACCTCGAAGGAAAAATCAATCATCGTGAGTTATTAGAATCAATCGAATATCTTAAATGAAAATGTCATGGATCGGGTAAAAATTTGCCAAGCGAAATAATTATATAACACTACTTGCTCTTTATTCGTATATCTATTGTCTGTCATGTTTGATAAAGTTTAACTGCCGATAAAAGTCCTTTCTAATCGCTCAAACAGGACACTGCCTTTTTTTCGTGTATTGCTGGCTTTATATCTCTTTAACAGTTCTGTCTTCAGGAAAAGATTTTGTTTTACTGTGTCGAGACATTATTGGGCAGGGCAATTGATCGGGTCGTGTTGCGACTGGTGTTGGGCCTGATTCAATATTTCTAATATTCGTATCTGCAGTTTTTTTTTGTTTTAACACCTCTTATATACTCTGATAGAGGCCCAATATCTTTCCGAAAATTTTCAATTTCTTTTTATTAAGTTTTTTCTTCCATTACAAGATTATGGGTTGTGGATTTGAGTAGTCTTTTCACTGCCTCATGGTGATGCTGATCTCCATAGTTCTAGCAATTGCAGTTGCGGGGCAGATATTCTAACGTGTAAGCTTCTAAAATATAAACTAGCAAAAGTCTGTTTTATATGATATCTATTACAATATCGAGCATAATTGGTTGGTTTCATCATACTCTAGCACTGTCTTAAGTCGCGTTACTGGGATTAGTTTATTGCGGAGAATAACCCTGTATTCGTCTGCTATTCTCTGTTGCAACACTTGTATGTGTGGATATTCCCTACAGACGTCTACATGTTGTTGTCTGTGGCCGATCATCTCTCGTCCTAGATAATTAACTGTGTAGAAGTGGCGCATTATTTACTCATTTATAGATACAGTCCATTTCATGCGCTGTCTTAGCTCTTTCGCTTGAATAAACGTTGGACAAGATTCCTGCGCAGCATTTTCGGAGTGTAACACTCTTGGTGTTGTTAAGCTAGAGTGCTGACATAGTTGCTGTTGCTGTTGTTGCTATCAAAATTCAGAGGTGTCCTCTCGAATATCGTGCCTTAGATGTTCTTCGACCTCGGGTTCTCGATGTGGCTCAGGTTGAGCTATTTGTTCGTTATTATCGTCAGTGCCTCTGGTTATTCGCTCGATTTTCATTTTTATAATGTTAAGTTGAATTTCTGGGATTAGTTTGTTTCGAAGAATAACCTTGTATTGGTCTCGTATTCTCTGTTGCGACACTTGTATGTGTGGGTACTCTCTGCAGAATTCGGCGTGTAATTGTAATTGTTGTTTGTAGCTCTCGTCCTGGATGAGTTGCTCTGTAAAAAATGCGCATTATTGATTTATTCATAGATACAGTCCATTTTATGAGCTGGCATGGTCGTCCCGCTTGAGTAAGCACTTGTTGGGATTCCCGCTCAGCAAATTTGGTTGGTGTAGATCTTGATGTTGTTTCACTTTTGCATTTTTGTTGTTTTCGTTGTGGGGTTGCAGCTTTTTGTGTAACAGGAGCCCACCTTATTGATCTGTTGATCTTGAAAAATGGAAGACTGTCTCCTCTAAACTCTGTGAGATAGCCGTCTGTAGAGGGGTGGGATTCTCCGACGCCACCGGTACTTACCTGGGGTAAATAATTTTCGTTTGTTCCTCCATCTAATGAAATTTTTTTTAGTGTGGTTATATCAGATGTACTTTCCGAGATTGATTGACTTCTCTAAGACTTTCAGTTCTACCCGTCTCTTTGTAGAGCCCTCGCTCCAGTTCAGCCGCTACATCGCGCTATTCTTCTTAGTCTGGATTTTCACCTTCGAACTGTCTAGCATGGGAGACCCAATATTAATTAACCTACCTCCGGCTTAGCTCTGAGGATCATCGAAACACGCAAAACCCATCGAATGCTCTCGGGAATCATGTGATTACTATTACATTTTTATTCTGTTTTATCTACATACTTAGCCAATCAACTCTCGCACTCTCTCCACGGGAACATTAACATCCCATATACGCTAAGATATCATAAAGTTGGAGCTCTGTGGGGGCATTTTCTATGTTATCGGGCATTAGGTGATGGTTTGGTCCTCTGCATTTCCCATAAACAGATTGAACTGTCTCAAGTAGTGTCTTTTGTAGAGCATTGTACAGGTGTCCACTAAGATCCAATTTCGTGATATTAAGCAGAACACTTTTCGGTAATACGCCGTTTGTTGATAGAATGGGGATCATTCGGACGCTACTCATTCTCCACTGTCCACGTATCTCCAGATCCCTGTATACTTTGCGGTCTCCTCATTATGCTTGTCACTTAGATTGTTATTCTTAGGGATTATAACAATAATAGAAAAACATGGAAGTCACACAAAAACATACACACACACCTGAGACATAAACTGATTTCTCAATCTCCTTGTGGTATGACTTAGGTAACTCTAATGCTGGCGGCGAAAAATTATTTCCTGTCATAAAAAAAAAGTATTTGACCTGAACGCTTTTTATAGCATTTTTCCCCTCTCTGTAATGGGGTAACAAAAATATTATGGTCCTATTTAGAAAATCAGAGTTTTGGTTCATATCTAAAAAGTTACTCTACCTACAAAAAGTTTCTCTCCGTGATTTTATGCCATCCTTCATGACGAGCGACTTTTATTCAGAATCTTTGTTTATATTTCTTATGTTTTCTGAGGTGACTATTTAAAATGGGACACCCTGTACAATATTTTTATCTACCACTCTTTGCCATGTACATTCATTAAACTACAAATTTAGTTGTCACATTACTCGTAAAATTTGTTTTTTAAAAAGGCAATCCACCACAAACAATGAGCAGTTAAAGACCGTAAGATCGATTAATATAATTAAAATATTAATGACTTTACACTCTCATGGTGGGTTTTGTCATCTTATTTTAAAGAAATTTATAGTCAGGTAAAATTGTCAATAAAGTTTATCCTACCTATGAACCCTACTTTAGTGTCACATTATAAATTCAAGATAAACCTCAGATTTCGCATATAATATCTTCAAGTTATGGCAAAAATTTGCGAGATAGGCAGTTTGCTCGTCAATAAATTTTATCTTTCACAAAATAAATTATATGGAAGGAATAAGCAGTGGACTATAAAAACTACTACCTCTGTCTTAGCAAAATTGCAAGGCTTAATACTCAGCACTTTAGTACATCTGCTTACACACCTCTACCACATGATGTACAACATCCAGTCCCTTCAGCGCCACACAGTGGGTCATTCTGGACTCAAAGCAAATATTCGTTCAAATACAACACACATTTAAGTTTTTAGATTCGCCGTCGAGAGGTATTTTTAGAAACGTGGACTACTCCTGTCTGTAATTTTTGAGTCGCCTGAGCCTCATATTATTTTTCATCTTAAAAAGAAACTTATTTTTAGTAAGAAACCCAAATTTCGCAAAAGTACTAGCAAAACTTCTTGGGTGATCCTAAAACTTTAATCACGAATAAAACTTGTGAGCTAATATATCTAGGAGATATCTACCAAAATAAACGCCTTTTTATGATTTTTCAAAATTAATTCACTGATTTCATAAGCATAATAAAATTTCTAATTTGTGGGCGAGTCTAATTTTCCAATTTGAACTTGCAGTTTCGAAGGTCTTCCCAACTGGGACTAACTATAGACATAGAGGCACGCAAATTTTATTATTTATAATGTCATTAGGACCCAAGTTAAGATTTTATCTTATTTAAATTTGACTTCCAAAAAAAAATTTAAATATCTCTCAGGATACTTTCGAGTAAATTTTATCCAAATTTGAAAATTTGAACTGATTAATAACTGAAATATAAGGGCGTAGTAGCAAAGAGTGTAACACAATATATAAAAATAAAAATTTTAAGCTTTTTATTTCGCACTGATAAAAAACTGAGTAAACTTCTTAGCGGTTTAGAAATATAAAACAAGCAATGTGTTTCAAAACTCATTTAACTTTTTGTGCGAAAACTTTTTACACAGAATAATATTAGACGTATTTCAAGTAAGCCAGTTAAAGCAGTCAGTTACCCTATATGCAATTTGCCATCATATAGTTTGTACGTATATATGCGAAATTTCTATCCTTCCAAGATGCAAAAGAAATGACTGAAGCAAAAACTTGAATTGTTTGCCAACATTTTATTTTTAAAAGAACAGGCAACATTTTCACCTCTAAAATTTTACATATAGCTTCATATTATGTAGCATATTTCGTAATAAATATTTTGTGTAAATATAATTTCTGGTCATCTTTTCATATATACCGTTTGAGACATTCCTATCTAACACATTTCGAGGCAATCATACAGTAAAATATGTACATCAGATATTTTCGCAATTGGGCACTTGACATGTTGTGACTTTTCATTAGTGGATATTATTTGTTTATAAGTTATCCATACCCCATTTCTCATTATTTCAACGGATATATTTACTCCCTCTATTTGCAAGAACGTAGTTAACTGTTAGCTCATGAAAAAGAAGTAACCAGCAAGGCTACACAAGCTTTGATGGTCTGTAGAAACTTTGCGGGAAAAAGCTGGGGCACAAACCCAAAAATCGTGCAGTGGATGTACACTGCAACGGTGAGACCAATCATCATATATATGGTAGTGATCTAGAGTAAAAGAACTAGTTTGGCCAATACGAGATCTAACCTTTCGAAAGTTCAAAGACTGGCCTATGCTTGTACAACTGAAGCCATGAAAACCTACCTAACGGCCACCTTAAGTAATTCTAAACCTTACACCTCTACATATACTTGTGGAGAGTATGGCGAAGAGGACAAATTTCTGCCAGGCGGAAATATACGCCATCAGAAAATGCATTCAATTTGGCAAAGAAGAAAACTCTCGCGAACAAGAGATTATTATCACGTTGGATAGTCAAGCAGGCATCAGTGCTCTTCTGTTCTAAAGTAATCAGCTCCAAGATAGTCTCGGAATGCCTAGAGGAACTTAGTGAATCAAATAAGAATAATAATATCATCTTCCTGTGGTTACCGGGACACATCAGTATGCAGGGGAATGAAATAGTAGATAAGCTCGCGAGAAAAGGGGCTGAGGCACCAATTGTGGGGCCCGAACATTTCTGTGGAATCAGTAGCAGTGTGATGCTGGATGAACTAAAAAGAGAGGAAGAGAGTGAGAGATCCAATTACTGGAGAGATCTGCAAGGATTAAGACAAGCGAAGAGACTTTTTGGGAACTCCGACTAGAAGAAATTCAAAGAATGCATAAGTCTAAGCAAAAACCAACTTAGAGTTCTGATAGGAATCCTGACCGGGAATTGCAACCTGAAGGGACACCTCAAGAAACTCGGGTTGGCTGAAAGAGAACAGTGCAGGTTTTGCGAGGAGGAGGAGAAGATATCTATTCACATCCTTTCAAGTGCAGCGCTTTAGAAAATCCTAGAACGCGGTTCTTGGGAGCACACCAATTCGAAGTAGGGGAGCTACCCATTTTAAAACCATCCAACGTTCTAAGGTTCCTGAAGGAAACAGGACTGGAGGACTTGTTTTAGTCGGCAAGGTATCCCTAATGATTTAGCAGCAGAACGGGCACACAATAAATCTATTAGGTCCCTAATTTCACACACATACGTACTGCTAACTTATTAATGTGTTTGGCTGTCATCTTTCCTGCAACCTATACGAAGATTCTTTTTTTAACTTTTCGTAACTATGTACCTATTCGCTTTTGCAGGTGATTTATACATTCCTTTATTTTTAATAACTAAATTTCCATATGACTTTAGGTTTATAATAACTTATTAAGTCTTACTGTCTCCATCGCCTACGTAATTCCTATGCGTACATTATAAAGTGTATCGGAACTTTTCTACAATACTATTCACTTCCATCTTTCCAGCTGACCCTTCGTGATTGGCAGAACATTTATATCAGTGTTCATTGTTCTATCCAACATACTTCAAAATTTTGCTAAAATTCACAAGTTTTGCAGCATAAACATTTTACAATAGTATCAAGAACTCAAGAACTTCTCCAGAACGAAATGATATAGGAGTAGAAACGCGTTATCTAAGTTCCATCACCTGAAACGGTGAGTTCTCCTGTATTTTCTAATTATTTTTCTTGTTGAATAGCATTTTTTGGACGATTCAAAACCTTATTGTGGAATGATTTGAAAATTGGTTAAATCCATGATTCCACAAAAGTTATCTATTTCTTCTAAACCAATAACAATAAGTTTGAATGCAAAAACTAATCATCTGTTGACATCATACGCTCTACCATTAATAAGAAGACATGAATCCTCTGGAACTGGTTCATATTTAACACAATTCACTTTTAATTTAAAAGCAAGACCGCAAAGAGAAGCTCCGATAAAGTTTATATAACCGCCATACTTTTTGCCATTTATCACTTCACTTATAGAAAAAAAAAATAGATTCAAAATTAATGCTTTCACATCAAAATCACTGCTTTCAGCAATAAGGATGTCATTGGAAACGCAAATTGAACCCTGCTAAAACACATGCAATGATGTATACTAGAGCCAGATTTACGATCCTAGATGATCGGTTATCCATCTCTAACACTGATATTGCCTGAAGGAATCACGCAAATTTCTTAGGACTAGTCTTCGACAGGATAATTAACTGGCTTTTCAATATAAATTGCTTGCTAAGTAAAGCCAAAACTTTATTGTTAGCTCTCTACTCTCAGCTAAATCGCAGTAGTAAGCTGAATCTATAGTTGAAACTTAAGATCGAAAAGCTTTTTATTTGTCTATACTATCCTCTGGCGTCCCAATATGGATCACCACGAGCAGATTAAGATTCAACAGACTAAAGAGCTTTTGAAACAAAGTCCTTCGACTTATTTGTGAATTCCTATACTATGTACGAAATTCAATCATATATAGTTCTTTTTCATATTCATTGAACACACAATAAGCAAGTATTTCGATAGAGTTCTACACTCACACAAATGTCCTGATAACTACTTAACACAGTCCCATCGCAACATCAATGCAGCGTTACAGATTTGTCGGAAATTGGCTACTTAACCGACAAATTGGGAATTTTGTGAATTAACTAGTTCAAAAGCTAAATTTCAATCACTTTCTAACCTTAGATGGAACTCCTGAAGCGATAGAAATATATGGACCCAGTTCGACTTGTGTAACATAAAATATCCTAGATAATCAGGACGTCTAACTGTTTCTTAGCTACATTTATTGTCAAGAACTACTCGTTTTGACATTTTAATAATTGTTTTCTATTAAAAAATTCAAAAATATATAGTATATGTATTAAATGTGGCGATCTGAACACTACTGCTTTGCAAAGCAAGCTGACATTGAATTTTCAGAGAGTCTAAACCAGTTGGCACTTTATGTAACTGAGTAATTTTCATTTGAAATTCCGCAAGGTAATTCCTATTGCAATGGATTGATTTAAAATACCTTATATAAAAGAATATTTCACAGTACGCTTTGTCAAGGCTCTTACCGGTCCGCTCACTACTTACGTTTCGAGCTGAATCCCTGCCGCGTTTACTTCTAATTGATATAATTTCGAAAATAATTAGAATTTTGAAATGGTTGAACGCTGAAAATATCAAACAATTTGTAACCCCTTATAGTTTCTCTGGTTACTAATAAATATAAATTTAAAATTGATTTTCTTATAGAATATATGTATAAGGTCTGAGGGTGTAAATACCTGCGCGCTTCAATATTTGGAAAAAGTATTTGATTAGCAAACATGAGAGTGCATCCAAGTTGTTGGAGATATTCTACGATGTATTGATTTTTCCCTTAATGGCAGCTAACTGAATATGACGTTGGATGGCATTGTTGAGAACGTACCATGGCCCATCAATATTCATAAATATGTTATCTTGGAACCCCTGTAGTAAGTCTTGATTACAGCTAGCCGTTAATTGTCAGAGCTGTAGCGATTTTCGTTCAATTACCTAGTACATCAGTCTTGATTATAGTCCGAGCTGTTTGCGTTTAGTGAAAATGTGTTTAAGTTTTAGTGCAAATGTGATTGTGTTTAGTGAAAATATATTTGCGCCTTACAAGTACATTATCCTTACTTATGCTAAGACATTTAATACCTTTTGTCTGTGACACTTGACAGTAATATAGTTTAAGCGACGGGCATTTATCTCTTTTTATGGTTAGTGTTATCTGTACTAGATTGATTTTGTTCGTTTTTATGGGTCATTTTCTAAGCCAATCATGTATCTTAATAAAATTGGATTATAGATCCCTTGATGCTGGTGGCGTCTCTGTGGGATGTAACTACTGCAATATAGTTGGGAAACGTGCCAATTGTTGTGGTTTTTGTGGTTGGTAAGTTAAATGTAAAATGACAAGCCCTATGACACGGCCATGTGATATTTAAAACTGAATGGAGTAAAGGTGAGTGTATTAGTGTGGATACTTGACGAGAGCTTGTTTCTTACTTATCAAAAATTTGACTACTGCCATGGAAGGCCATTATATGATTTCCTTTATATATGTATTTATTTTTTTATTTGGTCTGTGGCTCTGTTCATTTCGTGCTGGTCGTGAATCAAATATTTTTCTTCGATTGGGCGTTTGAAAATCAACAAACAATTTTTCAGAAACCTTAGTCAAAATTGAAAAAAGAGTCACTAGCTTGCATGTTTTAATGTATTTTGGTAGTTCCTAGATTATAAGTCTATAAGAACTTCTGCTATATTTCATCTGTGAGAAAAGTTGTTTATTCTAATGACTGTATACGACCGATTCTTTTAAAGCATTTGCTAGATGCTCTTTATAGTATTTTTCCAGTAATTAAATCATGACCAGACGCTTGTATTGGATAGGACCACTTTGATTATAAATTTTGAATAAAGAAGATCCATTAAATGGAGAATTAAAAAATTTTCCTAGTCGAATACTAATGTTGAAATATGTTGGACAGATAATTAGCAAAAATGTTGGTTTTTTCTTTGTCGCTCCTGGCCAATTTAGTATTTTCTTCGCCTCTGATAGGAAAAATCAATTGATATATCCGCATACTCACGTACTGAGAAAAACTAATCCTCAGAAAGTTGGTAACCAGGAAAATCTTATATTGAGTTACAAAACTTCTTTATTTGAATTAAGTTAGAACAGCAGATAAAATAAACCCATGAGTCTATAGTGTCGAGGCTCTCTGATCTTCATTTAATCAGTCGCTAAGATGGGGTTAACCCTAATACCTGTACTTCATATCTGACTCTATCTGCGTTAAAAATGGATACCTTAACGTATTTTTAGAGTCATTATTTTAATATGGTTGGTAGTAATTCCCTCCATCACTGAAGAATGTACCAAAATCCAAATTAATAGAGTACATTTGACGTACGTCCTCTTTTTCCTTATTATATTTCCGGAATTTCCTATAAATCTTCAACAGTAGTTCAAAAAATATTGATTAGAACTCCGTAAGCCATCTATTATTTCACATATCAGCAAATTTAAAAAATGAGTTATTCATGGCAACTCGCTTTATTGTTTTTTTTTTCGGGGGCATATTGTCAGATAATGAAAAGTAATAAGTTTTAAGAACTGTGGAACTTCAGAAGAAAATAAATGTAGAACACGACAGCATTGAAGATGACTGGATCGTTTTGGCTGATAAATTAGAAATAAAGTATAAAAAAGAATACTCTGACGGAAATTCAGTGATGTATGCTAATCAAAAAATGAAAAGCGATAAATAGGTTCTTTCTTTTTTGGAGAGAAGCTAAATGCCATACCATATTGAGCAGACTAAAACAGTCCCTGAAGACGTAGTCAATGGTTTCATCATCCTCCAGACAGCATCTACATATCGTATCATCCATGACGTCAATTTTATGACGATGACCCTGCATGTCACGATGGCTTGGCAGTAGTCCCACCATGATTCCCAGTTCTTTCTTCTGCAGGGAGGAAAACTCTCTAATAAGTTGGGCCTTAAGTTCAGTTATATATTCCTTAGCACATCTAATTTCGGGACCTTCTTTCAGGATTCAATAAACTTGCTTCCCAGCAACAGTTTTAATATCTTCTTATCAACGGTAATTGGATCAAGTTGGAGCTCCAATGGTTCATTGGCGGACCCTATTTTTGCCTGACGATCCGCTTCCTTGTTCCACTGTGACCTGAAATCAACACTAGTATGATTATCCAGTCGTCCTTTGTCAGATTATTCAGTATATAATTGCACACAGACATCAATTGTGAAGCAATAATATAAAACTTTAGTGCCTATTTTGCCGCGTTTCTGACTGAACATATGTTTATTGTCTCATGTCGGTTTACGTTCCTTTCACAAATATAGCCAGATTGGAAAATACCATAAATTTCTACATAAAAGACAGTTGCATGTTATCTGAGACGGCAAAACTTTCTGATTCCTGTACTTCTACAGAACACTTCAACTACACCTCATTTATCCCATCGAGGTCTACCTGTAAATCACCATGATCCACTCGGAAGAGTTTTCTCATTCTCCCAATCATCTCTGTTTGGGAAAAGTGTCTCAGTAGAGTGGTTAGGTTTCAAAACCGGCACTATACGTTCTGTCTGAATGGGTGGTTAATTCAATTCCAGTTCAAAAACTATAAGTTACAACTCTTATATAATTGTAGATACATAATAAAACATACATACGATAATATTATATAAAAATATTTCACTGTGCGGTGTTTTTCAGCCCAAATAGATCATCAGAACAGCTGTTACACTGCCGGCGTTCTTCTGCCGTTGGCATCATAAATTTGCTTGAACAATACATTGGAATGGGTCTCAGTGATCTTTCACCCGATTAACAAAATAGTTATTGAAGTGGCTTAATGGTTATGAATGAATAACTATTAAATAGCCTTACTAATACATTTTCGAGGGAAAATTGTTTAAAACCCTCTTAATATTACTCAGGTACAAGAGCATTTAATTTAAATTTAATTCATTTTGTTAGAACAATGTATAGACTTACTATTTCACTCTATTATGTTTACTGATCGTTAACGATCATTTAATCCTTGCATCGCCAACCATTTTTAATGGAGCGATGAACCGAGACAGACATGTCGATTGAAGGAGCCTGATCGCCATGCTTTCCATAAGATTATTCCATATGGATTCCATTCACTCGATACGGAGTGATTGTCGGTGTATAATTTCTATTTTACCGCTAGGAAATTTTTGACGCTCTATTTTTGCCCCGCTCTGAGGGCTGTATAGGGCCAGCCAGGGTAAGGTATATAAACGATCATGTTAACAAGTTAACTGATTGTTGATTACGTAATTGTTGTTGAATTAAGATAATTAAAAGTTGGTAAATTTAAGGTTTTATTCAATTTATGCTAAAATTTTGTTATTTTAATTCACATCCTATTGCTTTATGCTGCTAAATTTTTTTGAAAGTTGTGTTAATTTCAGGAAAACAATTTTAATTATTATATATCTGCAAAAAAAATTGGCAATTTTGAGTAAATTGGCTTGTGTGTTACATGGTTACTATACCTAGTGTTAGTTAGATTAAGTGTTAATTCTGATGCTCCAGTTTTAAATTTAAAGAATATGGGAATATTAGTCATATTATACAGGTCATTAATTCTTCTGTATATATCCGATGCTGTCACGTAACGCAAGAAGTTGTTCTGTAATCTCTGCAAGCCCTACAGCTTTGTGTTAGAAACATAACACAAAACTGGTGCTCCATAGGTCATTATTGGCCTCATCATTTGCTTATAGATGATTAATTTATTTTCTGGGAAGTAATATGACTTCTGAAAGAGAGTCTGGCATCTGTTAGAACGCCAAGATATGTCTTGTTTAACAGGAACATTCATTCCGTTTATTTTAAATGAAATAATTATTTTATTGTTGGTAGACTTTCTTATTATGATCATGCTTGCCGATTTACTCAGATTTATTTCAAGTTTCTAAGTTTTAAAATATTGTAATAGTTTCTGAAAACGATAATTGAAATGTTGTTTGACTGATTCAGCATAAAAAGAGTGAGTATTCACTAGTGTATAATCTGCATATATTACCAATTTTAACGTTGGACTGATAGGTATGTCTGCTAAATATAGGCTGTGTAGCGACGGCGACAGGACTGTCCTCTGGGGGACTCCCGTACCAAGTGTCCAGGGTCAGACAGGTCATTCAATTTTTGTTTGAATAATTCGATTTGACAACTATGAATGAAAGAAAGTTACGTGTAGTGGAAAAGTATGTACTTCAAATAGCTTATATAGTAATCCGAAATGCCAGACCGAATCAAACGCTCTGGCCATGTCAAAAGATATTAGGGCAGTATTTTGTTGTTTGTTAATGTGATTTAGGGAATCTTGCACTACTTTGGACATTAGTAGTGATATTATATCTTTATCTAAATTGCTGCTTTGGGATATTATAAACTAGGTTTAAGTTGTGCAATCTTGACATAATCAGGCGCTCACCTACCTTTTCCAGGGAGCTCAGCAGCGAGATTGGTCTGTATGAAACAGGGTTAATAGAGTTTTTCCCCGATTTTAAAATTAGAATAATTTTTGTATGTTTCCAACAATCTGGGATATGTTGGAGTAGAATTGAGGAATTTATTATGTGCATAAACTGGATTATGGTTTCATTAGGCAAATTTTTAATTAATATGTTGGCAATGCCAGCCGGCTCTGGCGCTTTGCTGTTTTGGAGTTTTCTAGTAATATTTCTAATTTATGTATTGAAGGCGGTATCGGATATTTGTTTGCAATTATATGTTGCATTTTTGTAGTGATTTCCCTTTGTTCAGGCAGCGTACAAGGTGCAGGACTTCCAATATTTTCGTAGTGTGCGTTGAGTAAATCAGCAATTTGTTGGTTGGTTTGTATGTGTTATATTTTTTCTTTAGTTTTTTAGTCAACTTCCATAGAGAATTGTTATGCATTAACAAACCCAATAAAGCATCATTCCAAGCATTGTTTTTGTACTGGTTAATCCTTTCATTGATAGTGCTCTATAGCGCAACGTATGTGCAATAATCCTGCTATCGTCTCGTATTTTGCCACTTTTTTCGGATTTTATTTTTAAATCGAATCAGTCTTATTATTTCTTCTGGGAGTTGATCTGTTTTAGATTTAATTTTGGTATATGATATGAGCAATATTGTTTCTTGCTTCTTGAATATTTTTCGTTAATATACTAATTTGTTCTTCTAGGTCACTGATATTAGTTGTGTTACTATTTATTAATGTACTTCGATTAAATGTTGTTTTATATATGTGTTCCAATTACAGTTTTTATAAAACCATGTTGTGGGCCCATTCTCCTCTCTTATACACTAAAAAAATACTATCGTGTCCTCAATAATAGTCTTATTATTGATTACATTCACTTTGCTTCAATTAAAGTAAAAATAGACTCAATAAAAAATTATTGTAACAAATGTAAATAAAAAATTGTGTCAAATATTGAGATATTATTGGATTTCAAAAATATCAGTAATTATATAAAAATCAATCTAACATTTATTCAATATTCTTAAATTTCAATAAATTATTATTATTTCTTTTAATACAGGAATACTAGATATAAAAATACGTTCAATCACGAATCAATTTATGTGCTATTTTTAATCTAAATAAAATTAGGTACAATTAAACTAACCCTACTGATAAACGGTTCAGTATTAGTAGTTTTTATGTGAAATATATACAAAGTAGTATTCAAACACAGAACGGATTAGAAGAAGATATACCAAATATCAATTTGATATATGCTATTTTTGCAATAATTGTTCGATGCCTAAACCAAAAAGGATTAAACAGGTTCTAGTGCGTGTCACAGTCGTTTTATTCCTAGCTTAGTTGATGGGTGGTAAAGAAGAATTTAAAATTGTTTCTCAAATTATATGAAAATGGAGGACCTGTTAATTTTGTGGGGTCTGGAATCCCTTGTATCAGTTTTTAGTGGTTAGTGAAATTTTACAATACATGCATTTATTATTTATACAGTGCGATATTTTAGATGTAAAAGGCAACGGTTCTATGATCTGTAATGGCAAAATCGTTACTGTCAGCCATATTGTTATAGATAATTATATTATAAACAGAGTTTTATTCTTTCTTTTACTTAATGAATTATCAATTTTTTAAAGATAATCAGATTTTGTGAAACTAACAACTTTTTTTGATTTTCAGAATATTCCAAAAACATGGAATACCTAAATATTTTTGATTGTATTATTTAAAAGATCGCATTTATTTATAATTTATAACTAATAAATCAGTGGGTAACTATTGATTTACTTAAATAAAAACTAAGATGCTGTCAACAATTTTTACAGAAAGTTTATTTGAATGTACAAGTAGATTGGGTTTATAAAAAAACATATTTTTAAATAAGACTTTAATTGTCGAAAGCCGCGCTTTTTAACTGGTACTTTAAAATTTGAAGTAATTTTAAAAATGTATTACTACATTTTATAGAATATATCACGAGAAACAGTTTTTGCGACAGATGAAGGTAATTTTTTCTAAAAATTAATGTTTCATTTCGATTTAGTATGTATGAAGACATCGTTGATTTCCCATTGTTCTCGGAGGTTTTCAGTACAAAAAAGTAATTGATGATAACTGTAGTTTATACTTTTCAAATTCACGAGTCTCTACTTTTTTCTTAGAAAATAAAATAACATTTAACAATGTGTGCAACTTATCTGACAGCATGATATCGAAGCTAAATAATAGCAATAGTTGGAAAAAAATGTAATTTCTACAAAACATTTCAAAACATTCAAAAACAATAATCAACAAGCTGATATGAATTTAATGGTGGTAATTTAAATAAGGTGTCAGTATTATGACTAATTTTGTCATTATGTTTACAAACCAATGATTTTTAAAAATCACTTTACAGTGTATCACAACAAACTGCATTAAAACGTTATGGGGATTGACTTTAGCTTGAATTTTAAAATATATAATATACCATGATAACCAACATCAACTATATTTTTTTAAATCTAATATCCAGTATATTTTTCAATTTTTAGATTCCCTGTGAGAAAGAGAAGAAAAACGCATCACGATTATGTAGATGTGAATTCTAGGGAACCCACACAAGATATAAGTTGGTTTAAAGCTACTTTGGAATATATGATAACGTACTCTTAATTAGTTTTCAGATGTTTAATAAGTCGACTAGTCCAGACGTAGATATAAAAAAAACATATTTTTAAATAATAATTTGCAGGGTGGCCCATTAGTGTATGAATGGAAGATCTCGATTTTTAAAGACAGAGGAAAGGTTTTTTAATTAGTTAAGTTGCTATTAAATTTATATGACTCATAAATATTTTCGATTTTACAGGGTGAATTGAAAAAGTGGAAAAAACCAGAAATATATTTTTTCAATTCTTCTTCAAATTCTAGACATATTTTTATTAAGCACTATGTGTCAAAATTAAGTATTTTTTGGAATATTAGTATCTATCATTTGACAGCTTGTAAAATCTTAATGGTGCACTTTGATACAAAATGATTTAATATCCCTGTCTTAGTTTTTCATGCTCTATTCAAAAATGTCAACTTTCTGTTTACTTTCGGTCAAACCGGAAGTCCAAAAATTTTTGGATTCAGATTTACCAGAAGTTGATATCTTTGAGCATAATAAGAAACTATGACAGGGTGTGCAAGTCATATTTCTTCAAGTGGCACCTTAGAGATGCTACAAGCTGTCAGAGTGTAAAAATAGAATTTTTCAGATAGCTAAAAACAATTAAATTTTGGCACATAATGCTTTATACAAAGTCTATCTGGAATTTTAGGTAGAATTTAAAAATAGCATAATATACATGCTTTCGTATTCTTGAAATAAGGAAACGCCCTCGGTAGAACATTGCGATCGTGAATAGCTGTAGCCTAGCGATGTTTTATCGAGGAGTGTTCCCTCAAACTCAAGAATATGGGTGATAGTGTGCTGTTTTAAAAAATATATATGTATCTGATTTCTCCATCTTTCTTGAGCCACCCTATGTAGTTTCATAATTATAGTTTTCTAGGAGCTAGAGAAATTTTATGAAAAAATTTTTATATTCAACAAAAATTGAGGTATGTCCCATCCTCGTATTAATGGGACACCCTGTATATGGTATATCACACTATATAAAAAAAGTAATAATAATAAAAGACGTTTGCAACAATTATGTTTATTATTTCGCCCCAAACTTAAATATAATCAAATAAATAAATTTTATTGGATGGATTCTAACAAAGCCAATATTTTTTTTAAATATTATTAATATTTGATCGAAATTATTATTTTTTAAATCATATTAAACAAAAGTTGAAGCAAAAAGAGCGTTAATAAAACTAGTGCGACAATGATATTCTATCAATGAAAGTTAGTTTTGGAGCAAAAATTTCGTAAGGTTAAAATAAAACCATATCTATTTATTTAACATTCACGAATGTTTATTTCAATAAACAGAACATTTAAGACAAGATTAACAGTTTTTACACAAATCCACTTATGTTTCCGCAAATAAAATATATAATTCAATCAACAATCAAATTTCTATTAAAATAGACCTTAATATATTGGTGAATCCAATGCTTACTATATTTAATTACAGCATTGAAATTCAATGAACTCTTATCATTAAATCAATGGTAATATACTTTTGGGGAACAAAGATATGATATATATTGTGTTAAATACTGTTCTACTTGCGGAATACGGAATAAAGTGTATCATTGGCTGAATGGGTATCTCATTGATGATACGACAGTGTTTTTTCAGTGTATGGGTGCAACAGTACATCAAGAGGAGACTATGATTCGACGGAAGCTCATCTAGGGCTACTCAACTACGTTTTCTCAGCCACACGGGTAGCCGACAGTTCCAGATTCTTTGACTTTTCTCAAGTCGAAGACGGAGTTTGCGCTTATTTGTACTACGCCACCATATAATAATGCCGTCCGTAATCATAGGACGGATTACCATAGTCTTTAAGAACATGTTTTATAGAATTTACTTCGAGTGATTAGTTTAGTACTGTGAGTTTCTTTTATATTATACATTGTAGAAAAGAATAAAATGAAAAAATTACTGGTTTTTAAAGCAGAACTGTGAAGGAGAGTTAAGTATCTCAAATATCTTGAGCTGTTTTTTTTTAAATAAGGCCCATTTGCGGAAAATATGTGATTATTTTTTACAAAGAAACTATTTCTTAGTTATTTAATATCGTCTGAATTTTATAAGGTCAACTTTCTTTCCATCAAGTGTCATTATAGTTAATCGATGACTAACAGATAAGTCATGTTGGTGCAAATTTATTGTTAACTTAAATAATAGAATTTATTTTATGGTTAAAGATTAAATTTATTTAATAAAATAAACGGATTGAATGAATTGTTTTGTCTTTTATAATTCTTTTCAGAGCCCTGTAAAAATCTGCTAGCATACCAAAGCTGCACTTTCCTTGATACCGCCGCTCACTACCCTGATGGAAATGATATTTTGGGGGCAAAATCTAAGTGTGTCCAGAATGTGTATTTTGAGGGATATTTTACATCCAAAAACATGCAAAACCTGAGTCAAATGATTTAGTTAACCTTTCTAGTTCTCCTTTCTCTGTTCTCGTTGTCCCTAAAGGTGTTGTAAAACTTGTACCATTTCGAATCTTCGTTCTCTTCCGGGACAATTTAACTTAAAAGTTGTATTCTATCTCTATTCTATTCTCTATTAACTCTGATTTTGCCATTTTTAGAAATTAGTCTTTAAAATACTGAAAAGCGCCAATGATTCAGTGAAGTTTTTCATTATTCCTGACTTTATGTGCAGAAGTTGATGAAGTGTTTTTCTCGTTCGTGGAGGAAAATTCACCTTTGAAGGCCAGACTGTTTTATAAAATCAGAAATTTCTATCAAGGCTATCCCAAAGATTTAAAAGGCAGCAGTACTCGGTATAACCCTATTGTATTCCTAAAATAATAGCAGTAATTTCAAATTCTGCTCATATGTTGTCAATATTTTATTTTTCCAAACGAAAGGTGCAAGCTCGTATATGTTACTTTCATAGAAACTAAAGAAAATGGTAAAATAATTTATGATCAACCATATACAAATCATACAATTTATTTTATTTAACTTTAATGTACTTCATTTAAAAACTGCTATTTTCTCAAACCTTACCAAGTATACTTTTATTAAGTGGCCCATATAATATGTACAGGTGAACGTATGTAAAATCTATGTTCTGAAACTGAAGTATCAATTAAAAAAGAAAACCCTGTTCATTTCAAAAGACAATGACTCTGCCAGGAAGGTTTGAACAAAAGCCTGGTAGTTAACAAAATTAATTGGAATTTTAATCGTGGAAAGCAGTGATATGTAGGTAAGTACGTTTAAGTGTTCATTTTCCTGTCAGAATTTGCATTTCTACTAATTATTTTTATTCGAAAAACATGTCTATTTAAACTAATCTATATGATAAAAGCTTTAATGAGGCCAAGAGCAAATAATTCTAGATTTGTGTTTTAAAATGTACCGATAAGTACACTTTCCGCTTTAAAACAAACACAGAGTGATTATTGAAGGACGGAAATTGCAGTTGGCGGCATATTTTGAATTGCAAGTCAAACGCAGAATAATTTTGAGGGTGGTTACCGGTTACAGCTGAGAAAATGATTGAGATTTAATAAAGATATAGTATAAGAAAATAGTTTCAATAATGTAACTGCAATTGTAACTTTGGGATGTTTAGTTAGAATCAAACCTACCTAAACCCTTACTAACTGGAGTCTGCCTATACGCTACCTCATCTCAGAGCAGACTCGATATTTTGTACTTTCCATTATCTAGGTCAGCTTTCACTTTACTTTGATCCATATTCGATTGCTTGTTTAAGTTTTGTGTGTTAAGTGTTTAAATCGAGAAAAAGGCGCCACCAAATTTTACTCTAATATTTGGGCGAAGATAATAGAAAATTTGGAAGGCCTCTTATTCTAAAAGTGCGGATTATATATTTATAGTTTTTAATATGCGTGTAAGTGGAAAATTAACAACGCGATTTAAAAGTTTAACAATGTTTATTATGTAGTCACGCTTGCACTGAAAGCGGATTTATTTAGAAAGAGGATTCAAAGCGGGAAGACTTAAAGCAATATAAAAACTGAACTATAACCGATAGAGAAAACGAATAGAATATTTCACTGTAAACGGAGTTAGACTAGTAGAGAATCGGAAGGGAGTAGAATAGAATAGAAATAGAAATAGGAATAGAATAGACCTCTAACTTGGAAGTTGAGGGTTTTTAAACGGATCTGCCTATAATTTACTAGTATCGTAGGGTGTTGTCACGTTCTCCAACTTTTCAGCGGTCTATTAATAGTGATTTAGAAATTTCGAAATAATTCTGCCTAAATGGCAACACCGTAACACATTTTGTTGCAAGCCGTTGGAAATCCCGAGTCATCAATGACCGTAAAAGGGCCCGATTGGTTCCTTAAATTGTACGAAAAGGTATAGGTTATTTTACTAAAGTAAGATATATCACGTTTTCAGTGCATCATTGCAAAATGAACTATAAAAAATATTGAATCTTAAATAAATACAACAGGATAATAAAAAATAACAAATAGTAAAATTGAAAAAGGTATGAAAGATATTTCTGACAAAAGAGTATGAGGGGCCTAGAGCCGCCACATCACCCCCCTGCCAGTGAGTTAGCTCACGAGAATCTTGCTTGAAAATGTTCCGGGAAATGGACTCGTCGGCCGGATCTGGTTCGTCGCTCTGTGCTTGGTTGACTTTGACAAGGCTGTTCCGTAGCTGGTGGTGTACCCTGAATATGTGGTTCCCTGGACGGTGGATCGTCGTTAGCAGGCAATGGACTTCCTGCTGGTGACGTGTTGCCTTCCATTGTAGACTCTCCAGCTTGTACACTTGATCGTGCAGGATCTGCTGTTGGCTGGTCGACTGGCAGAGGATGGTATATTACGTAATCTGGCTGCATATTCTGTGGCAGTGGCATGTCCAAGTCTTCCGCGAGGATGTATGCAGGCTTCAGGCAATCAATGGATATGTTGACTTCACGGCCTCGGATGTTAACTAGGAAAGTTCTGTCCCTTCGGATAACCACAGAATAAGGGCCATCGTAATTATGCCGAAGGGGTTTCTTTACGGCATTGTGGCGAACAAAGACATGCGTGGCAGAGGATAGGTCTTTGAAAATGAAAGGCTTCCTATCAGTGTGGTGGGTGCCATGACCTGGACGAAGTTCATTAAACTGCTGGCGTAGCTCCTTGAGAAAAGTTGAGGATCCATCATCACGTTGATCTGGGGATGGGTGTGCCATGAATTCTCCTGGGAGTCTTAGCGTTTGTCCATAAACCATTTCTGCTGCTGTGGCCTTTAGATCTTCTTTCCATGCAAGTCGGATGCCAAGGAGAACTGTGGGGAGACTCGATGTCCAGCTGGATTGGTGACAACTCAGTGATGCCTTTAGCTGCCGATGTAAGCGTTACATATATACCGTTAGCTGCTGGATGATATGGAGTTGTACGTATATGAGTCATACCAATCAAGCGGCTTAATTGCTTGAAAAGGTGAGACTTAAATTGTCGGCCCTGATCCGTGGTGATTCGTAATGGTACGCCAAATCGGGAAATCCAGTTGGTCTTTGAGCGGAACGGCTTCAGGCCAACGGGAGAATCTGTCCACCATTGTAAGGCAGTACCTGTAACCATCAGACAAAGACATTATTATTAGGTCCATGTGGACGTGTTCGAACCTGGCGGAAGGCAGGGCGAATAAGCCAATTGGTGCTGACACATGACGCGTGACCTTGGTCGATGAAAGCTTGAGTCCATCTCCTACAATCGGCCTTGATGGATGGCCAAACATAGCGTTGTGTCATCAGCTTAAATGTTGCCTTGATTCCAGGATGGCTTAGTCGATGGGTGCTATCCAAGGCTGTTTTCCGGAATAGCTTGGTTAGGAATGGGCGGGCACTAAAGGTCGAGAGGTCATACTATACCATACAGTTGGTCCCAGGGTGGTGAACTTGTCTGAGTTGCATTGATGTCCCTTCGCGTTGCAGCTTTGCCAACTCTTCATCGTTGGTTTGTGATGCTGCTAGTTCCTCGTAGTTAATCGTGACTTGAAGTTCCTCAATGCGTGATAATGCGTCAGCGACTACGTTGTCACAGCCAGCTACATGACGGAAATCGGTGGAAAATTGACCAATGAAATCCAATAGCGGAACTGTCGAGGTGAGATCTGCAAAGTTTTCTGACGAAAAGGATAAATTAAAGGTTTATGGTCAGTAAATATGGTAAAATGCCTTGTCTCAAGCATGTGCCTAAAATGTTTAATGGACAAAAATATAGCTAGAAGTTCCCTGTCGTAAGCACCATACTTGCGTTCGGTTGAGTTGAGCTTTTTGGAAAAGAACTCCAGTGGCTGTCATTGTCCATCGATCCATTGCTGAAGAGCTGCTCCAACAGCAAAATCTGAAGCGTCGCAGAAAATGGCAAGTGGTGCGTCGATTTTGGGATGAGCAAGAAGCGTTGCCTGTGACAGGGATTCCTTGGAGGCTTCGAAAGCTATTTCAGCTTCTTGTGTCCAATTAATTGACGTCTTTCCTTTAATATTTCCTTGGAGAAGACTATTAAGTGGGGCCTGGATAACTGCAGAACTGGACATAAACCTCCTGTAAAAATTGAGCATACTCAAGAATCTTCTTAACTGTTTGGCTGTACTTGGCTTAGGATAGGCTCTAATGGTTTCTATTTTCTCTGCAAGGGGACGTGAACTGGCGCTGGATACCAGGTAACCTAAAAACTTAACTTCAGGCAAACCAAATTTGCAATTAGTTGGATTGACTACAACTCCATAGTCTTTTAGACGAGTGAAGAGTATTTCTAAGTGCTTCAGATGTTCTTTCAGTGATGTAGAAGCTATGAGGATGTCATCGATGTAAGCGAAACAGAAATCCGACCCTCGGGTAACCTCATCAATAAAACGCTGGAACGTCTGACAATGTTTCGCTAAACCTCTTCACCCACGATTTGGCCAAATTTTTACTTGGTGCGCCTTGCAGTGCTAACCCGACTCCGCTACGTTACACTGCTGCCAAATTATTCATGTTTAAAAAAGGAAATCCATTCCTGGATACCTAGTATAACCGCGACTTCTTTGAATTCCTGTTTTCTCCGCTGCTGTTCTTGGTGAAGGATTCTAGCTTCAGACCATTTTGTGTGATGTTCATGAGTCCAGGCGTGGTTGGTCGTACCACATTTTTCTGTTTCTCCACGATATTGTTCTTCTGCTCTTCTTTCATGCTTACTTCAAGAAGCCTATTTGTTTTTCCGACGTACGAGTTGCTACATTCACATAGTATCTGATACCCATAGTTGTTTATGTCCCTTTAAGTTGTTGGATTGAACCTAGTAAGCTAGCTTCTCAGTGAGATGTATGAATTGGAAACAATGTTGATGTTATATCGTTGTCTTATTCTTTTATTTTTTTCCGAAATCCCTTTAACATAGGATATGTTCAACACTGGTTTTCGTTTCTCGCCCTTTGTTAATGTTGTCCAACAGATTTACTTAGTATCCATTTGCTGCCAGGTCATTTTTATTGTGATCTGACTCGTTCATTGCAGTTGAAAGGAGTTAATTTTACTCTTAGTAGAAATATCAGTGTAGCTTACGAATGTGTTCAGTTTCATTTGAAAATGACTAGAGATAACTACTAGCCAACCAAAAATAAAGACAATGAAAGTCCAATATATAAATATATCTACTACTTCGCAAGTTCAATCTTCATTGCGCTTTACTAAAGATTCGTTATCTTAACCTTAGGTTTGCTAAAGCCCCGCTAGTGCGAATTTCCTCAAAAAAAGAGCCAACATTAAAAGTGATTTTACAAAATGGGTATCTGTGATATTGATTGGCGGTATTATCATCAGATGAGAAAAAATGCTGACTACCTGAAAGAAAATTGTGAGAAAATTTTTGCTCAAATTGCTCGCTTTTATAAGATTTAAAAAAAAACTTTTAAATCTGGTCATAATTAAATTGTTGATGAGAGATAAAACAAGAAATAGCTTTAAAAAATATTTATTTATACACTCTTGGGTAAATGCGGTAAAATATGTATCTGGTAGGCAGAACTATTTTTGAAAATTATGATTACGGCATGTCAAAAAATATTCCGAAACAGAATACGTGGAGATGCGGTATGACTGATTAGGTCTGCCACTATCAACATCGTATATAAATGTACAGATCTTTAATGAACCTGAATGGAAAAAGAGAAAAATTATAAAAGCGACTTACAACAGAATCAATAACGCTGTTTTTAAAAAATCTAGTGCCGAGATACCATATCTTTCATAAGCTTTACCTTTTACCACTGAGTCACTGAAAATACTACCCAGCAGGGGGATTAGAGTGCACATACTTAGTACATAGTGGAGTCATCAGCTAAAAGCCAAGTAAATGGATGTCGTTTACACTAATTTTTGACAAAAAATGACATGTGTTGTCACTCAGTACCAGAAGTGGACTAAAAAACTTAACATTTTTGAGTATTAAAAGGTGTCTTTTAGTAGCTCACTTAAAAGGTATTCTTTATTCAAAGTTTCTTCCATTCTAAAATACATTAAATGATTATGGAGTTAGAGGAGATTAATTTAATGTGATACTAGCGCAAATGCATCTTATTCTGGTTTCACACCATTTAGTTATTCTTGTTCTCTAAAGTGTACTTCTAACTTCAAATATTCCACAAAAAAAGGCGAAGTGGCAACCAATCAGGTGAACGAGTCGGCAATTCCATAGTACCGCATCTACCAATCCACCGATTTTAATATATTTCATCCATATGTAGCGACTTTTGTTCTGAATTTCTTGAATCATTGGATGGAGTTCATTTACAGGCATTCATTTTTCAAGATTTTTTGCTTCTCTGATATATATATATATATATATATATATATATATATATATATATATATATATATATATATATATATATAGATGTCATTTGATTGTTGATATTATATAGTCTGGAATTATAATGGCTGCAGGTGCAACATCCTCTCGACACATTTCTGAATGGGAATTTTAATAGGCCGTTATTTTTTTCAAATTTTGCTCCCGGTTCAATACAACTTAATTGATTGGACTATTGGGTAGACGAAACACTTATAGAGAGAAAATAAACTATACCCTTCCTTGACGGTTTGTAGCAGAAAATTCAACTCCTTAAAATTCATAAGATGTATAATTGACTATGAGAGCACAGCAAAAAAAATTGTTTATACCTTAAATTAATTTTTCATAACTTTAAAACAGCTTAGCTGAGTTTTAATAGCAAAGAAACGTTAAACAAAGACCCTCCTTCACATATAAAAATTTTTTCTTCAAAACACTATTGTGTCATATATTTGAAATCAGTATCTGGATGCTCAAAAATTACATGAGAAGGATTTTTGTAACCGCACTGTATAATTTTGTGTTTTAAATTTTGATACCTTAGTACTGAATCAAGATGAAATATATAATCGAATCCGAAAAATCTTTAGTTTATGTTTAAGTAAAGTCAAATTTTTCTTAATGTCTGTTTTCCTAGCTTTTGCGTAGATTAAATACTGAGTGCCAAAGCTAAGATTATCCGCTAGAAAATAGAGAAATAGCCTTTCCCGATATCACGACGTGAAAAATGAGGACGATTTAAAACGTATATTGGATATTGACTATTTGCATATAAATTCCTATTCAATGAAGGGGCAATAATACAAACAAAGAACATTATTTGATGATGCAGAAAAGCATCGAACGATATACGGGATATATTATGCAAGGATAGATATGAAACGAAGAATTTCTAGACCTATGAAAGTGATAGATGACGTGAATTTGATTTAATAAAATGTTATTCTTAGCTGAATTTTGTAGGTGTAAGTCTTTTGGAAGAAGGCCAAAGAGAAGCCTGATTGACAACATCAATATTATAAAGAAACTTATTGAATATGTCATTATAGAATATACAGGACAATTTAAAACAATCTCGCCTCCTCTCTTTAATTTAATAAAATGTTTTTTATGATCTAAGTATAAGATTTGTGTTTTTAATATCAGATAAAAATAATTCTGCGTGCAGCTCAAGTGAAATCTTTTGTTATATTACATTGCTATAAAAGGACGCATGTTCCAGAATTAGTGGATAATCTCAGATTATTTTTTTTAGAATAGTGATTCAGCTGATCCGTAAAATAAAATAGTTTTGTAAACTATGTTCAATATTCATTATCTTTCCACTCTCTAGTTCAAAACTTTGCAGTTGGGGGATAATTTACGTCCTCACTGGATATAAGTATTTTTCAACTCAATTTCTTCTAATTTTTATATTTGTTTTTTCCCATAAATTCAGGCAATTTAAAGCAAGGTTAAGTTTTATATGCGAATCTGTTGCAAAAAATGGTTCAGTTACTCAAACAAGTTCGACTGTATTTGGATGATTTCATTTGAGATGAAATTAAAAATAAAAAATTTTTGTTTTTACAGGAAATATTTTTCAAGGTGAGTATAGTACTTTTCTGAATCCAGTAGTTAATAGAACTTGACTGTTTTTTACAGAGATATGACATTATTGATGACGCAAAAAGCATGGATATATGGGATATATTATGTAATGACAGATATGAAATTAAGAATTTTTAAGCTTATAAAAGTGTTAAATGACGTGTATTTCCTTTAATAATATTAATTTGTTTGAGTATAGAAGACATTACGTTGTAGATTGTGAGTGAGTAATTAAGGTTTTTTTGCCCTTGCAAAGAACTTTGCCCTATATCAAAACGGGGTATTTAGACATTTTACAAAGTATGCTCTTTTTTAAATGTAAATCTCTTGTAGAACAGTACCATGCGTTCGCATAGAGCGTGTTTCGCTTTTTCGGCAAAGTACATCTTCAGCTTTGCCCGTTTTTTAAATGGCATCTCAGAGGGCAGTGTTGTGTCAATAAACTCATTATTATTCGAATATTTCCTCTTGGGATATCGAAAAGCATTATTGCGTTCTTTGGCAATGGATTTATGAATTTGTTCGCTTGTCTGAGGCCAGGCGTTCTATTTAACCTTAATTTTATCTAATTTTGTTCCCACTTCCGGAGCTGTGATTTCCTACTGAGAAAAGAAGTTTTCTCCTATTTTTTGCAAGGCTGTCTGCTTCCCCATTTTCTTTAATTCCCTTCTACTCCGGCATCTACATGAGTGTTACCCTGTTCTTCTTTGCCAATTAGAGCTTGCTTACAGTTTTAAGTTAATTTACACTCATAGGTGTTTGACCTGAGACCTTTAGTGCTGCTTGGATATCTGGCAATATGTATATTTTGACTTTCTGAATGTCAGGCACATTCCGGCAAAGATTTCTGCATTAAAATGATGGGGGTGTTTCCTAGGAAGTATAGGCCTGCCGTTCCCACTGTAACCTCTCCTTTCGTCATGGATCAATTAGTAACAGTAGCAATCGAGGTAATCTCTAACCGTTTACCTGATAGCAGTCAGTTGCTACTTCATAGTTCATGTCAAAGCCATACTTTATGAACGTAAAGTCTTTAGCTTCCGATATGGAATCTGTTGCAATTGTATTCAGAATATTCACATGACCAACAAAGGCGTTATTTAGCAATGTAAAGCCCTTTTAACATAAAACGTTATGCCTTGGTATTTTTATACCTATATGTAAGTTTTCTGTCGGCTAAGTTTCTGGAGTCACTTTTTGGATTAACACGGTCAAGAGATCACTGAAGAATATGTAATGGAAGCCGGAATGGAAAGGTACTCGTGTATATTTTCAGTGGTTATCAAAGACTCAGAGCAGTACGATAATGTTAAATATTCATTAAGGACGTTGGCGAGTCAACGGTAACGTTAAACGTAATATTAGACGATATTAAGATTGTTAAGAGATGTCAGTCATGTCAAACGGTATTGATGATATCAAAAGATAATGATATTATTAACACGAACGTTGACGCTAATTGTAAACGCGGACTAAAACGGATTATATATTTTTATAATAAAGTCAACACCGATTAAAGATATGACAAAGTAGAACAATAAATAAGCAAAAGATGACATCACCCATAATACGGTTCCAGTGGTGTTGTATTTGAAGGTTTCATAGCATACCAGAAATATGAGAAAAACGGAGGAGACTAGTCGTAATGCGGGTCCACTATAATGTAAGAAAAATAGAAAAGGAAAATAAGAGTAAGAAAAAGCATGTCCGTAAATCTTGATACAGATCAAGACAGCGCAGGCTTGGTAGGTGCGTCTGTTGTTGCTTTAGGCTAGATGAAGTAGTCTACCTAGTTTTGACGGTGGTTGGTCTGGTTGTTCTAGTGAGAACATTAAATTCGGCCTAAATGGGACGACGCTAACAATCAGTAGCCTGGGAAACCCGTGCAACCGGTACCGTGGTACACGTTCTGGTGTAATTGCACTAGAATATGTGATAAATATGGAAAAGTCTTCTTAACCTATCGTGAGACTAAAAGGTTTAGCAAACTATTATTTTCGAGTATCAAGTATTATTTTAGAGAAACAATTAAATTTGTTTTTTGAACCATAAGAAAGTTACGTCCCGGAATGCATATTTGCTACCCCAGATAATAGTGTTCTTTTTAAAACTATATTAAATTTTCTGATTTTATAATTCTTTTGCACATGATTTATTCTTAGAATGCATCTTTCCATTTACAATACATCTTCGCACTAAAAATACCAAATTCATAGATTCGGGATAAGTGATTGAGTTTATTTTAGAAATTCTTCTTCTATTTGGTTATTATGAGAGACAAAGTCTAAATTTTTAGATCTTATCGCCAAATAATTCTTCCACCATTGCAGTTGTTGCAAAATGTAAGTACATTTTAGTTTTTATGAAATTTGCAAATACCTCCTTGCTACTTTAGAGGAGGGGAAAGACCTTCTACAAATTGAAATAGCCGTTGGTTCCTAAAATATGGTACGCGTGCCTCTGGTGTAACCCAAATTCTTAGATTTCTAAACTTTAATAGTTATTTATAGTGAATGTTAATAAGTTAGTAAATTGGATTATTTAAAGTTCTGCATTTCTATTTCCCAGTGTTGCCATTTTGTCAAATTTAAGCTACAGATGGCGCCTTTAATTTGATCTTTCGGTAGGAGTAACTTTAGGAAGTGCTGTTTTGCATTTTGCTGCAAGTGTATCATCAACCTCCGCCCATTTATAATTGCTACGATAAAAGCTAGATGACTCAGACACTGCGAATTTTTCAAGGAATCTAAATTACCAACCTTATATAATCCACTTTACTAACTTATTACCATTCAATATAAATAAGTATTTTTAGCTTATAGTGGCGCCCAACGTGGGGCCGAAATTTTCATAATTATTTTACATAATAGACACTAAATACTTCTCCGATATTGACTACAAGCAGACACGACAAGATTCATATTTTGTCATACATTTTTTCCATCAATCTGAGAAACTAATTTATGTATAGCAACAATAAGAATATCCGTTATACAGTTAGCTTTAAAAGAGTAGTTCTTCAATCACTCAGATACTAAATAGATTTGCGCTACATTCTGAAAGGTGGTTGTTTTTGATGGAGACTAATTTTGAACTGAACTAGAATCATTTTCGAGGAAAAATGTAGATTACCACAAATGTTATAACATTCGAATTTTTTCACTTATTTTGACTTATTCTGAACAGTACAAATGTCCAAATAAAATTAAAATCATTTTTACCATTTCTTTCTTTTGTCTTTTGGTCAAGCTTTGTCTTTTTCTACCTAGTAAAAAATTAAATTAGCGTTTCCTATTATATCAACGTATCTTACCAAATAAGTTGCACAAAATGTTAAAAAGTTCCCGAAAATTATAAATATAATTAACGATATTGTTCTGAAAGTTGTTTTTAAATATTCACTTCATTGCATAAATTAACATTTTATTAAGATGCCCGTTTCTATTATGGACACCTGCAGGCATCGAGCGGCAAGCCAGCGACCGCTCCTGGAAAAAACTTGTTCAATTTTTTATCAGGCAATATTAACATAAAGACCGAAAGCTATCCAGACTCCACTACCCGTTTTATTTTACTTTAATTTGTATTTTGTTTGCACATATCAAAATTATAAAAAAAGAACATAACCACCTATCTGTGGGTAGAGACGTTTAATTAAAGAAAACATAAATTGCGTTGCGCGTTATTTTAAGGTTTCGCAGCAATTGTTTTTACATTATCTCATTTTTTGATTCAAAATACTAATTAACACCATTTTTTTTTATCGAAAAGCATATTGAAACATGAAATTTTAAACATTTTTTTATTGTGTCTCACGAATTACTGTTCGATTTTTTTCTTCACAATTTATTTACAATCTGTAATACTATTTATAAAAGATAATTTGCCTCTAAGTCAGTATTTAAGAGATAGTTACACATTGGGATTAATATTCTAAATAACCTTTAAAATAAACACAGCCAAACAAAAAGAAATAGAAATAAAATATTTCAAACAATTGAGAATTATTACACAAGACCATTAACAAGCCAAGTATTAAACAAATGTAGACACGAAAGAAATTTCATCAGTATAACTCGCCACTCCTATAAAATTACATACTATATATATATATATATATATATATATATATATATATATATATATATATATATATATATATATATATATATATATATATATATGTATATATATATATATAAATAAATAGATAAGTTTTTGTCCGTGTGTAAAATAGAATCAAATATTGGCGAAGCGGACGTGAAAATTTGTCAATCTACATGATTCTCGTGTTAAAAAGTGCGGATCACTCCAAAAATATGGAAAAACTCCGGGTCCGACAGATGGCGACAGCGCTGTTTCGTCCTAATATGGGACTCGTCAGGCCACCGCATTCGGTACAAACCATCATCTCGCTAAAATAAGCGGTAGGCTTGGTTGCCAGTACCGAAAAATGCTACCCTATCCTTTGGGCAGCGCGTTTCGTGTGCTCGATTTTACATATTTCTCTTTTAATTCACCGTCGCGCCACCATATTGCGGTTATTTTACAAACTTTGTTAATCTGTGTGTTTCTTGTGTTATCGAGTGGACCATCGAGATGTCGCCTTTGTCGTCTTGTTTGCTGTTTTTTGATTTTAAACTCAGGTTTATAGGATGCAAAGGCGAGATGATGGTTGTACCGAATGCGGTATATTTTTGGAGTGCTCCGCACTTTTTAACACGAGAATCATGTAGATAGAAGTTTTCACGTCCGCTTCGTCAATATTTGATTCAATTTTATATTATATATATATATATATATATATATATATATATATATATATATATATATATATATATATATATATATATATCAATCAGTATGACTATATTGTCTATTCCATTCATTAAAGCGTCAGGGCGCAAAGGGCATCAGTATACTGTATGTAAAAACAGAAATTCAAGTTTATAATAAAGAAACTAATCTTGTTGCAAGAAACCTCATGACGCGTTATTGCCGAAAATATCTAAAAATTATACGGAAAGCGTATAATATTAGTTCAAACTAGTGACCTTTAAGGGGGCTGCCGAAGTCACCGTATATTGCATACGCAGGAGTACCATATTTATTCGGGTATCAATCGACATACAATTTATACTACTATATACTATGTATATATATATATATATATATATATATATATATATATATATATATATAGTGTCTTGTGTAGTAGAAAATTTTTGAGTTCTATTTTAAATTTAATGTAGTCAATAGCAGGCGGATTCTGCTGGTTAGTTTTGCGATTTGATATTCTTTGTCCAATTTTACGGAATTACCTTATATATATATATATATATATATATATATATATATATATATATACTTTCTTTTTGTATGTTAAACCTTTTTTTTTCTTGGGTATTGGTTTTTTTTGTTTTAAATTTTAAATTGAAAAACGAAATGTATATTTTTCTGACGTTTCGCTCTACACACAGCTTTATCAAAGTTAAATTCTTTGTTATGTACATCTCTTCATGTCTACAAAATAATTTTTTTTTAATTGTTGGCTAAAATACAGTGATTGTTACGCATACATACATTCAGATTTTTAAATAAAAATTTAAAATTAATAAAAGCAAAACAATAATCAGATTTTAAAATAGTCTAAAATTAAAATAAACCAAAAAAATAAGTAAAATCATAAATAGTACATACCATGAAAGTAGCATGGCAGGTATGTTTAAAAATAAATTAAAATTTTAACTTTGGTATGCATTGAATATGGGTATGTTACTTTCCATATTAGCAAAAAATAGGAAAAAAGTATTTTTACAACACTCTTTAATTTATGTGTGTTTATGTAGAGTGAAGTCAAGCATCACCCCACAATTTATGATATATATTATAGTGAAGCTTTGGATATGTAATATTTCAAAAACTAAGGTTTGGTAGATTTGACTAAGGTTTTTGATATCTTTTACGGCATTTTGATCCTTTTTTATTTGTATCATTTCTTTTTTATATGTATTATTTCAGAAATGATACATACAAAAAAGAATAAAGTGCCGTAAATGACAAGTAAGATATGAAAAACCTTAGTCAAATCTACCATAACTTGTTTTTTTTAAATATCGCATATCAAAAGCTACACTATAATAAATAATATAAATTGTGGGATCATGCTTGACTCCACTTTATACCAACACACCTAAATTGAAGAATGCTCTAAAAATAACTTTATTCCAATTTTTTGCTAATATAAAAAGTACCATACTCATATCCATTGCATACTAAAGATTAATATTTAATTTATTTTCAAACGCACCTGCCATGAAAATTTCTAGGTACAATTTATGATTTTATTATTTTTTACCTTTGTATCGTTTTTATTGTCATTGTAATTTTACACTATTTTTAATTTTGATTATTGTTTTGTTTTTATTATTTTTTAAATTTAGAAAAAAATATCGTAAGCAAATTTTAGATGGTGAATAATTTGGGTGAGATAGTCTTACTCTCCGAGGTAAGAATATGGAACTGGTCCTGGTGGATTGGTTTAGTTTGACACGAATGATTGTTAAATCTATTCTCGCATGTTGTTTAAAGTCTTTTAAAAATCGATATTAGCCAGGCAGATTAGCATGTTATATTAGCTTCTTTTTCCTATCCATGTCCTTATGGCATGCAAATGATGTGTTGCGCTAATATCTTTTCTAACGACAGTCTTTCTTACAGGTTGGTAAAAATCCGTCTTTTCTGATAGGTGCTTCGTTATTAACTTGATAAAAAAAAAACTTGTAGGGAGGTGATATTAATGATATCGGTCGATAATTTTCGACGTAGGTGTTGTTCTTTTTTTTGAAGATCAATATCACTTCCGAATCACAGCAATCCTTTGGTAGCCTTTTCACGTCTAAAACAGGACTGACTAAGATGTTTAACGCTTTCCCTACTGGAGTGGCTCCCATTTTTAACATTTCGATGGCGATTTGATCCCCACCAGGATATTTGTTAGTTTTTAAATGATTTAGTTCTTTTCTAATATGGCTGACTTCAATAATTTCTTTTTTGTTCTGAGTAAGAATATTTGTTTCAAATTTTATATTAATTATTTTTGAATTCCCTCATGAGTTTTCTGATCGTAGTACTTTCATGTTGCACTTGTCTTTCATGATATAGTTTCCTTTAACAATATTATAGTGGAGGGACTTAACTTGTGAACAAACTTTAATCATATGAACAAACAAGTTTGTCCTAGTTCATTTCTTCTAAAGTTTCCTGTCGAATTAATTTTGACTATAGTTTGTTTCCATGGGTTACATCAACTTGAGATTTTCAAAAAATCGATTTTTTAGACCAGATAAATTGCTTATACTTTTAGCGTTCAACCATTTCAAAATTCAAATTATTTCTGTTATTATTGCAATAAGAAGTGAACGCGGAAAGGTATCTGTCCAAATCTCAGGTAGCGAGCGGAGCCTTGTCAAAGAGTATTGTTGAATGATCTTTTATATTAGATATTTTGAATAAATCCCGTAAAATAAGAAATATTTTTAGGAATTTTAGGTGAAAATAATAGTAGAAAGTTGAAAGTAGTTTAGAACCTCTGTACACTTATTTCATAGAATCAGTTTCAAATTCCTTAATAGGCAGCAATTATTGAAATGTCGAAACGAGTAGTTCCTGGTAAAAAGAAAGGTAGCCGAGAACTAGTTGGACATCTTTATCGGAGCACAATGAAAAGAGAGGAAGCTAGCACCAGTACATGAGCTAAAACATTAAAAATCGGTGAAAAAAATAATTTTTTTGTGGATGGGTACCAGATTCTGAGTAGTTAATTTTGTATCTGTTTTTTTTGATATAAGTGAAGAAGTAGAGTGTAAAAAATGTGGTGATGGTACAAATTTTACCGAAACTCTCTTCATGATCTTGAAAAGAGCTGCTCAAAAGCAGTAAGAGGATGTCGCGGCATCAATGAAATATTTTATGATTCAGAAATCGTAGAGTGGAGGTAATTTAAAAAAATAATTGGTTTTGAGACACTGATGCGATTCTTTCTTTCCTTCTGCGTTTTTATCCAAGCTTAATTTTTCAAATTGGTGGACAAGATATCCTAAGGTCTACTTAACCGATTTCGATATTATTTAATTTACATATTCCTTATAATAATATATAGTAGCATTTTTTATAAGATGCCGCGTTCAATTTTTATAAATTTCTAAAATTGAAAATTCCGACAAAAATCAGATATTATATATATATATATATATATATATATATATATATATATATATATATATATATATATATATATATATATATATAAATATATATATATATATATATATATATATATATATATATATATATATATAATATCTGATATTATATTTATATTTTATATGTGAAATAAAAAATAATTTATGCATTTAATATCTGCGTTAAAGAAATAGTTATTTTTATATCCATTTTTCAGAGCACCCAGGTGGTATAACCCCTCTAGGATAAGATACCTGCCGTTGGGTATCGGTTTTTACGAATCAGTTTCTTTCGTTTCTTCTTGGTCTGAATGGCTCTTATTAGTTTGTGATCACTCCCAGCAAAAAAAACAGATTTAGTTAGTTACCTCTTCTTCAAGTGCCTTCTCCATTGCGGAGGTTGGCAATCATAATAGCTATTTTAATTTTTGAGGCAGTTGCTCTAAATAGTTGTTTTAAACTACATCCAAACCATTCCCTTCGGTTTTTTAGCCATGAAATTCGTCGTCATCCTACGCCTCTTCTGCCACTTATTTTGTCTTGGATTATGAGCCGTAGGATGCTGTACTTTTCTCCCCGCATAATGTGTCTGAAATATTGCAGTTTTCTCTGTTTTACTGTTATCTCGACTTCCTTTTCTTTCCCCATTCTTCTCAACGTTTCGGCGTTCGTAACTCGATCCACCCACGAAAGCCTCTGAATTCTTCTCTAGGTCCACATTTCAAAAGAGTTAAGTCTTCTCATTGCCTCTCGATTCAGTGTCCATGCTTCCATTCCATAATATAGAACACTATATATGTAACATTTAGTCAGTCGTATTTTCAGGGCTAACGTTAGATCTTTGCTGCAGATAACCTTTTTCATTCTAATTCTAATAGTTACCTACTTTTAAATAAATATACACTGTATTGATTACATGATATCATTATAATTTCATTTATTTTATTTGATATTTTTCGTTAAACCTATTATTACCTACACCAATGGATTTGCTCAACAAATCGTTATTTATTGCTTTTACAACGGAAATATTCATTTTCGTCTCCTGCTATCTAAAGTAATTGGCTTCGAAATCACTGCCACATGACATAAAAAGGTGAACAAATGCAATTAAAATATTCAGAATAAAATTAAAAGCTTTCTTAACTTTACAACATTAAATATTGTTATATATTATTTTAGTTAATCGAATGTTTTGTAATTTTAATGTATGTTTAAATATTTAGTTAATTTTAAATGCTCTAACTATTCCAATATAATTTAACTGTTGTTAGAATGAAGTAGTTTGAAATAAATAAATAGAAAATACTACAATAGAAATTTACAAGTCTGCATTCGTAGTTATTAGTCTAAATGTTTTTTACATATTTATAAATTTTAAAATTGGAAATCAATTTTACTTTTCAATTTGTAATTCTTTCCTAAATTAAATTTTATTTATTTTTTTAATAAGAACAGTTTGTTCTGAAAGTTTTCTGATTCGTTGAAATGTCTTGTATCATGCAAGATAATAAAACAATTAGATATTTGAGAATATTGTATCCTTTTTCAAATGTTACATGAGCAAAACTACACATGCATTGTAGCATTTTCATATTTTTGTCCATTAATGCTAAGTAGTTTTTTTAATCAGAAGAATTTATATTCATTTTATAAGTACATCGTGTAAAATATGACACTGGTTGGTCGTTCTTTATCAAATCTGTTCTGCCCCGTCAATACTCCGAGTAGGTTAGTTAGATATGTGAAATTCGCAAAACTACAACTGAAGCAAGAACAGCACGTAAAATTTTCAAATCTTTTGAATGATCTTCCTCTGTCTACTAGACAAAATATTGTTATGTGGTTCATGTATACTTCACATTAAATATTAAAATTCATTTAAAGAATTTTCAAAATCGATGGATCAGCAGCGGAAATGATATTCTTGCAAATTGACGACCCCGCTTACTAGATCTAACGCCTATGGATTACATTATGGGGAAGAGATGGTATACTATAGACCTGTAAATACCGAAGAAGAATTCTGGGCCCTAATATCTAAATTCAGTAAACATTTTATGCTTTGAGGCGGAGATGATGGAAAGCATGCAGTTTAATTTTCTCTGTAGAATAAATTTTTCTGTGCATAAATAGAAATCACTTTGAACATTTTGTTACCCTTTTATTTTAAAATTTATAATTTAAAATTTAAATAACTATCTTGTGGTTATTGATTCCAACTTTATTCGTAAACGTTCGCTACAAATTATTAACAGTAAAGATCCGGGAGGATCCAGTCTAAATTTAGAAAATTTAGGGCTAGGAAGAAACAGTTATTAACAATAGGAATGAAAAATGCTTGTGCTCAAAAAAAAAAAAAATTAAAATGACGTATAAAAGATTAGTTAAAAATGAAAAGTTAGAATGTCTTCATACCAAAACAAAGATCTTTTTGTGCTGACCCTGTAATATATCAAAAGGGTAAATAAGTTAACCTTCTATAATCTTAAAATTAAGAAATCATTTAGAAATTAACGATCACTGTATTGACCGAATACTGTAAGGAACTTACAATAGTAATAAATCAAAAGAAGAAAATTACAATAATCGGTAATAAAACAAGAGAAGAAAGTTGGTCAAACATCAGTTGAATACAAAAAAAATGGTACATTTTAATAGATATAGATAGACACATGTAAGTAAAAGATATAAGAAAATAAATTATGTAAAGCCTGTTACTTCAAAATAATATAGCTAAAGATATTTTAAGATTATTTGTTTTCTGCAAAGACACGATCATATAAGAATAGTCGAGCTCTTTAAACTTGGGACAGACTAGCAGGTGAAGTCAAAATTCTACAGATAAGCTTCAGATAAGCAAAAAAAGATAAGAATTAAGACTTACCTCCAGTCCTCCTGATTAATTAAGTTGGAAATCGAGTATCTTTTTTCCATATAGCTTTGGCCCCAATATGCTTCGTAGGGTCTTTGTCAGTCAAATGCCCTCAGATAAGCAGCTCAGGTATCTTAGATGGCACAATAGTCAATACACTTTAGATACATTTTGCCCTGATGATAGTTTTAACAAACATGAAACTAGGCAGTACAACTCTTAATACAACGATAGACTGCCAAACGCTTTAGCAACAAGTACTTTTAATAAAGAAAATAGGTAATTCAGATCAGTAACAGGTCTTTAAGATAATTCTTATGGACTGGTTAAGATGGTCGATCGTGAATTAAGAAGAAATTGCTGTAAAATGAACATTATTGTTAAAATCCAAATAAATTTATGCTCAGAAACATTCAAACATACTTAAAAAATAAAAGGTTATTTGTATTTTAGACAACTTACGAGAACAAATAAATGTTCCTCGTTCTTTCATAGTCAGCGAAGAAAGACCTAGCATTTATAATTTCGATTCCTTAACATATGAAACAAAAAACCTCCATCGAAAACGTTTGAAAGATTTTTTTTAATTCGGCAGAACAAACCAACCGAATCAAAGAGGTAACTAAACTAATAAAAATAATACGAAACTCTTTTAAACTAAATACGTTATAAAAACTAATTACTTCTTTATTGTCAACAAAACATCCTTTTGAAAACAAAACACTGACAAAGATGAAAAAAAATGATTCGATAATGGATATTTACTTGTTATCTATCTCAGCCGACTATTTAGAACGAATGCAATATTTTACGAAGGTATTAGAAAAATTATAGTGATGGAATTACAACAATTCCATAACAATTTATTAGAGTTTAATTTAAATTATTGTTTGTTGTCAGTTCATTCTTAGTTACTATGCCAGTTTTATTATTGCCGACGTGTTGCCTCTTAAACACCATCAAATTTCTTGGACTAGCCTGGATAAAGTGTAAAGGGGGCTACGATGTGTCACAGTACACAAGAAAATATTTAAATTCGATTATCTCAGAAATAGTTGCTCGAAGCGACCCCTACTAGGTATAACTTTTTTGAATAAAAAATGTCAGGAAATAAGAATTTTTACGTAGAAATTTAACATACTTATACACAAAAAAGTTATTAAGCTTTAAATGTAAGCGACGTGCTGCTGGTGGCGTCCTCAGAAATGTACATCAAAATTATAACCAGATCTTGATATCTCATCTTAAAAACCCCAAAGTACCACATTTAGTACAAATCGAGCAATTTTTAAGATAATTATTAACAAAAAAGTATAAAAATTTATAACTTTAATGCCCTGTATTTTGGAAAATATCAACTTTTGGATTATGGTAAAGTTGCCCACATCCTTATATTTTTGCTCCAAGAATTTGCGGTAGTATTTTGTATAGAACTTTTAGAGACATCCTGTACAATAAAACTAAGTGCATTCTCATGTAATTATTAAGCCCTATTTATTTTCTCTCTAGTCTCCCCTACCTTATCGCGCTACTATTAGATAAAAGAAAAATAAACGAAAGGTACGCTTCTCTCCGAACATAAAATATGGCACACTTTTAAGCGTGACCAACATGAATATTCCAACAAACCCTAACAGGACACTAACAAGCTCATCTTAATAAAGGGATAGACCTAGAGTAAATTTGAAACTATATTGAGCCAGTTGTGGTCCGGGCTACAAAGAGTTCGGCGCTAATAATTAAAATCATCCACTTCAAAAGCACGTTCAAACAAAATGTGCTTTACCATGCTGTGAATGTTGTGTGAATATGAGATTAAATTTTGATTGAGTTTGAAATTGTTCCTCTGTAACTGATGTGGCTCAACTATACTTTCAATAATAGGAAAGTTTACCTTAATGTAGGGGATTTTTTTTGTCTTAGAGAATTTAGGTTAAATATTTATTATTTTTTCGGTAAAAACGTCACTTAAGAACAAAGAAGTAATAAAGACAAAAATAAGAATTATTGTAAAATTTTTCTTTTATAGTACAAGTTTCCGGTCCTATCTGTTTGAACGCCCGGAGACGACCCGTAAATTACGGAACGAATTTTGAAAAATTTTTAATTTCTATACATGATTGGGAAATTGTTCCGAAACGCCTTAGGTAAGGGCAAACGAAAAGTGATAGCGGATCTTCAGGATTACAACTCTGTATCAACGGTGAATACATATTCAAATTGCGTAGAATGCTAGGAGATGGCGCAGCTTGTATTAGACTTCATATTTTGTCTAATATACTTGCTTAAAGAATTCCCTTTAATTATGTTTAGGTGGGCTTATTTATCCTGGACTGACGATAACCGATAAATTTGAAACTAGTCTGGAAGTAGCGGTTCACTGCCATGGGAGAGGCTTCCACCATATTCTGGTATTTCCTTGTAATCTGAGAGAGTACTTTGTCTCTAACCGTGTTAGATTAGAGTACGTCTGTCGCTATAGTGTGAGATTTTTCAGTTGATTGAGAACTAAAATAGTTTCTTTAATATAAATGAGCAATTATTCTATTTAATTGTGCATTCTATATGCCAATCAGGTCAACAACTGTGAAATGACGATGTCAGTTATAGTTGTTTAAAAAGAACATCCTGTATGTTATCAGTTTTTTTAAATCTTCAACAAATTTAGAATATCTTTTGTATAGCAAACCCTGTGGATAAATTGAACTGTTTCGAAAATATTCACAATGTAATTTTGTGAACTCATAACACATATTATCCTTATCCTATCCTTCCTCTTAATTAAAAATTTCAGTTTTCATGGTTAGTGACTTTTCCCTGATGCTGGTTTCTAATGAGTGGTAATGGCCTTTTTATTATTGAGTAAACTAGCACTTATTGAAACAAAATATGATGGTTTAGTTAACAGAAAAAAAAACATTACTTGGGTTATGATGATGGATACGGAGATAGACGTAGGAAATAACGGACATTTTTAATCAAACTTTCCTGAATGTGAGTCGATTTTCTAATCAACTGTCAACAGAATATCCTATAATTTTGTACATATGGGTACTGTGTAAAAATTACCCACGACGGGATGTCCGAAAACAGCTAGCAATGATAATAGATACTTGGATATTATGCTTGCTCTGCTAAAGGAACCACGGAATTCCGTACCAAAACTTGCTCGTGTATAAAATAATAAGAAAAGAAAATACGATGCACTCTTATAAAATAAGGTTACTTCAAGAACCACCAAAAAGCGATCCTCATAGAAGTATACAATTTTGTCAGAAAATAATGACGTTATAAATCTACAACCTGATTTTGTAAACTATATCCTATTTTCTGATGAGCCACATTTTGTTTTAGTGGCTTCGTCAACAGGCATAACTGCCGGTATTGTTCTGACTATAATCCTTGTTCCATACCCAACATCCTCAAAAATTAAATGTTTATCCAGACATCATTGAAAACCACGTTCATGAAAATTTGACTAATTATGGCTACTTAAATTTGTTATGAAATATAATTTAACAGATTTAATTCATTTATATCACGATTGATACAATAACCTGACATTAAGAAACGACATTTGGTAGACATGTCAGAGACTCTCTGGACGAAACGTTTCCTCGAAGGTAGATAGGTAGGCCTCTTATGTCACCCCTTTATATTTCTATCTTTGGTACCATTATAAAGACTGTAGTACAACGTAGAATTCTTTATAAGACCTTTAAAACAGAATTTCAAATGCAGTGCATGATATTTCTCATCAACCTTTGCGGAACGTGATTTCTTAGGTTTCAGAAAGATTTGGGTACTGTCACCTGGCTGAAAGAAAACAATTTGAATATATAATTAAATTGTTGTTGATTTAAATTATTGTTTTTTATTATTTTTCTCTTAAAGGTGTTTGAATTGTCGATATTTTCGAACCAGGGGAATTTGCTCATCGGATGTGCTATACAAGAACTATTCCAAATTTGTTGGAGATTTAAAATAACTCATAACATATGGGGTTTTCTATATAAAAAATTCATAAGTGACATCGTCATTTGACAGTTATTGACATCACTGACATATAGAAAGCACAATCATATAGATGAATTGTAATTCTATAGGTTAAAGACAAGGCGGATACACTATTACTTTCTGTTCGCTTTGAATTAAACCTTAACAGGACATTTTCTCACCCTGTATATACAGACGACAAGAATGCGTCATAAAATATAAATATATATAAACTATGGCATTACGTAAATTTGAATAATATACAAATTTAAATTAAAAATAAATAATAATGATTTATCATATATTTATAAATACCCGAACATTTTCACAATAAATTGTAAGTTTGAAAAATGTCCTTTGGAAAATGTCATATGAAGAGTATCAAATGTTCTGGTGAAGCGTAGAAACAACTAAAATATATTTTTTTTTAGATCCTGCTTGACTTGAATGGACGCAGAGTTGGTTTGTTTTTTAAGGATTATAACAGCATATTTAAATGGTAAAAGCCTGCATATTCAGGGGCATGTTTATCATGTATGCTAGGCATCAGACAGCTTCCCCTATATTATCTGTTTCATTTTTAATTTTATTAAATTTTATACAAAAAATACATTTTATACAAAAATTAACATTAAGGTGGATATCTCTGGTTACATATCAGTTTTTTTCCTCTAATCATACCCATCCACTTTCCTGCAAAGTCTAGTTACGCTTTGCTACATATATTGGTGACATAAGAGGACGTAATAGATGATAATTACCTTTGGTTCATAGGCGATTTTTGTTCTCATAAATGTGATAATATTTCTAAGAGATACAGAGCTATCACTATGAGCAAGTTATGCTGCCGTTGGTGCTATAGCCGAAACGTGGTTATGATAATGCGCTTTTGACAAATCGGAATTCGATTGATCTCGTTACTGTGCCCGGAACAAATTATATTTTAGCTTAAGATGGAATGTGCTAATGCGCCATAAACTGAGATAATGCCTACTTGGTGTAGAATAAACTATTTATTATAGATGTACATTTATTGAGTTTTGTATAAACTGAACCTGTAACCAATTCAGATAAGCATCAATAAAGCTTCCTAAATTTATACCAACGGCATATTGTAGTGATATATTGCTGAAATCCAGATTTAGGCTAACGAGCTCCGTTTTAAAATTATTTGTGAAATACACTAGTTTAGTTTTTTCCTAGTTAATTATTAAGTTGTTTTGTCTCGGGTACTTAGAAAACTAAAAAAAAAAGAAAATTTATTTTGTTCAGAGCATCATCAAAACTAGCAGCAGAAACAATGCAGATGTCAACGAAAAGAAAAACCCTAGCTTCTTTTACACAAGTAGCATCTTTCAAAATTTGATTTAATATTTTCGCAATACACTTCTGGTTTGATACGCATGAAGCTTCTCAAGGGATCTTTAATCTTTAGAGCTCCAATTTTATTGATAAGAAAGTTCGTTGTCTATGTATCAAGATTACGCTTTAGTTTAAAAAATACCACAGCCAAATCGGGGTCAGGATTTACATTTCTTTATAGTTGAAACACAAAATTAGTAATAGCAGTTTCACGTCCCACGCAACCTTATGGAAAAATTATTTGTGTCGAATTGGCTCAAACCTTGGGTTTAAGTAGTAAATGTGATGGAAATCGAAATTCTTTATAAACACGGAGCTCTAAAGTGAGCAGTTGTCGAGATATGATCGATTAAATTGACGAAAATAACCCCAAAATAGTATTATTAGGGGCTCGTCCTCCAAATTTCTCAAACCTTGGAAACGAGTAGAAAAATGTAGTTTTCATGGGATTGAAATTCAAAAATGAACAGTTTCGAGATATGTGGGCTTAACGGGTTGAGATGTCCAGAGGAGGACTTCTAATAACCCTATATTAGGCATATTTTGCCCAAATTATACCCGCATATCTATCTATTTTTGCTTTTTAACTTCGGACCCATTGTGACTCTTATCCCATATTATATTTTGTACTCAATTACAGTTTGAAGCCTCCAGAGGACGATTTGGACCTCTCATATCTCGAAAACTTTTAATTTTCGAGCTTCGTCCCTTAAGAGACTGTTGATTTACATCAAATTTACTGTTCAATATCAAGGTTTGAGACAATTCGACAGAAAGATCTCCAGACGACGATCGCCTCAAAATCCTATTTTGATCATATTTTTGTGTATACGGCCATCACCAAACCCTAGTCTGCCAAACTAGGAAATTGTGTTCTACTTAGTAATTTCCCATCTCCATCTATCTAATTATGTAATGTTAGGAATATGTTGAATAAGAAATCTTGTAAATGTTCGCGGTGGATCCCAACTCTCTGAACTCAGTCGTTGCGTTATTATTCCATTCTATTAAGGGCATCCTCGGTCGGTACCGTTGCAGCCTGCAGGAGATAAATTTCTGAAAAGTACATATTTCTGCCGACGACCCGCTTTGAACCAACTTCCTTAGACCCTATTCGACTCGATAGCTGACACTCTTACTACTAGGCCACGAGAATGTAACATAATGTTAATGAAGGTTAAATAATAAGCGATAGTTTTTAGTGTCTTATTAGTATCAATGTAAGAATGCTTTTTGTCAGTTATTAGGATGACGCCGAGTACGAAAAATTAATGTTACCGGCGAAGACCCGGTTCAACGATGAGCAGAGGCGCCTGAAGTATGTAAAAAAAACCATACCAAAATGTTTATCCCAATGGCAGTACAAGTTCTTATGACTTACTAAAGTGATTCAAGCAACTTTTTGTACATGCCTGGAAGTCTGGCAACAGTATGTGAGACTATTTACGAACTGGTAGTACTGGTTATTGTTATAAATAATCGAAATGAATATTCCTTAAAGATTTAGCATGATCCAAATAAATATTTTTTCATGTTTTTTTTTGCATACGTCAGGCCTATGTATGTTCCTCATTGAACTGGGGTGCTCTGCATCACTGACTTTTCGTGTTAAGTTTCTTCTTATTAGTCTGATATTAGATTCTAATATTGATTCAAAATGTACATAAACACCATGCTGCACTATTACATCTTTGTGGTAAAATTGTGGTTTTGATAACGTGTAAACAGCGTGAGTCAACGATTAAATAGAATAAGTTTAGGGATTATAGGTAGAATTTATTGATAAACTATATTTGCTACAAATATTTAAAATTATACATTGTGCGTAAAAAAGGCACTATATGGGCACTTAAATATCATTACCAACTAGCAACCTGATATAACAAATACTTTAGGAAATATCTGTAAAAGAATATTTGAAATTTTGTTAAACTCACTGTATATTCATTATGAGTGGCTAACAGAACTTTTCCATAGCAGATAAATCAATACCAAATTAAGTATAATACACCATTAGGTAATGCACAATTAGTTGTGAGTTACTCAGTGTAGTTTCGAATCTGGAAATATCAAGTTTAAAAATATCACTTATTTAATATAGCATATCTTTCATATGAATAAAGAAATTAGAGTACTTGATCTTCGACGCTTAGGCCTCTTTGGGTCCATTATATTCCATTATGACCGCAAATTATTCGAGGTCGATCGACTTGGCGAATCCAAGCAGTCCTGTTACCTGACCTTACCTGATTGCTTAGGGTGACATTATTGTATCCCCAAAATATCTCTGCCTCCGTTCATCGAGTGCACTTACTGAGAACATCATTAACAGTGTCATCCTGATTCAGGTACCATCTACATACCGAGTCATCCACGACTCCAATTCTATGAAAATGGTCTCGCAGGTAACGATATTCAGTCAGTAATCCCTCCAAGAACCACAGCTCTTTTCTCTTCAAAAAAAAAAGCTTCCTAGTAAATAACGCATTAGGTTCAGTTATATGTTCCTTGGCATATCTCATTTCATTGGCCTCCACCCAACATTCAATAAATTTGCTATCCAAAAATAGATTTTCAGTTTTCTCTTACCAGCATTAATTGGAACAAGTATAATGGCTTGAGGGCTATATGGCTCAACCGCTGACCCTATTTTTGCCAAGAGATCCGCTTCTTCATTTCCATGTATGTGACCCTGAACCACACGAGTCTGATTATGCAGCCGTTATTTTTTAGATTATTAAGTACGTTTCTACTCTCAGACATTAGTTGTAAAGCTACTACATTGGACCCCAAAACCAATGATGTCTGTGTATATATTATAGTACTGTTTCTTTTTATGTTCCTATTACGTTGATGGCCCCATTGCAGAAAACATTCTACCGAACCCTCCAACCCCGGCTCTTTCATCCTGTTGAGATTCGTCTGTAAACCATCAAGATTCATTTCTGTATAGAGTTTACTCTTCCTTCTAATTCTCTTTGCTCGGTATTCTATATACTTACTTTGTTTTGCAGATCATTATTAAACATTAAATCTCTTTTATGCTTGTCTCATACTTTCCTCCAGCATTGTTTGAGATATTTTAGTCTTTTGTTTTGTCTTTTATGGGTCTCTCCTGAAGCCGGATGCACCGCAGCCAATATAAGTCTATTGTGCTCATCACTTTTTTAACTTAGCCTCCTGAAACAATTTTAGATAGTATTTCATTCAGTTCCAAATTTGTGGACCCGAAGGTTTGTTGTCTTTTCAAATATAGTTACTTGTAATCACATATGATGTTTGTTTGAAGGTTGTAGACAGTGTTGAAGATTGACTAAAATGTGGTTGACGGGACATATGGACGTCGAAGTTCATCTGAATAAAATAAACCTTTGCAACGTTGACCTCAGCTACCTACTATGTGGTCAAGCCGAGGAAACGGTAAAGCGCATCATACGTGACAAAAAGTGGTACTGTGTGTGTCGGACTTGCATTGTCTTTATTTTTATTTATTTTTACGACGTTTCGATTAGGTTGTATCTCTAATCGTTATCAAGTATAAACTGAATGTTTTGTCTTAAGATTACGAGGTTATATAGGGACTGTGCTCATTGAAGCGAAAAGTTTCGCTTCACTGTATACACCTCAGTGAGTTCATGTTACAAAGTAGTGGCTACTAACGATTAGGTATCTCAACACTCGGTTTCCTGAAGATTACATTATTGTTTTTAATGTAAGCTGCTTCTATAAATTTTCTTTTTTTCATGTTGGGTTCCATATATATTGCCAGCCTCAGACCATTTTATATGGTGTTGTTTATCCCAGGCGTGTTCTGCCATACCTGATCTCGACGTTTCCACTTCTTGTATATTGAGTTTTATGTTCCTTAATTCTAACTTCTAGTAGTCGTTTGGTTTCTCCAATATACATTTCACCATACTCACATGGAACTTTGTAAACACATTCTTTCTTATCGGTAGTTTTTGGTTTTGTTTTTGTTAAAGTGTATTTCGTGATTTAAAAATTGTTTTTATTGTGAAGAAGGAATTCGTCGCTTGCTGTAGAGTGCTCGTTGTTTTAAAGTTATTTATAACATCGTCAATTAGTTTTAAAGGATAACCATTCTGTTGTAAATCGGATTTAATATTTGTTACCTTTTTTTCCAATGAACTGGCATTATTGCATATAGATACAGCGCGATTCTAGAAGTTGCGTATAATTCCACGTTTTTTTATAACAGAATGATTAGAACTGTGATTAAGATATTGTCCAGTATGTGTTGGCTTTCTGTATACTGAAGTTTTAATAGTTCCATTTGAACGGTTCACCATGACATCTAGGAAGAAGAATTTCGCAGTAACACCAAAAAGCATTCCTGTTTTAGACATAATAAGCTTTGCAGAATCTATACAAGTCGACGAAAATCATTCCGACGACTTTAGATGCAAAATAAAATCAACTTTGGAAGACAAGAAAAATCCAGTTCAAAATCTCTCCAAGCTAGAAGCATCAGCTTTAAAAGAACTTCGTAAGGATGAATCCATAAAGATTATACTAGCGGACAAGGGAAATGCAACGGTGATAATAGACATCGTTACGTACGACCAAAAAATCGGAGATATCCTGGTAAAAGGAAAATATATACAATTAGCTCGTGACCCCACTAAATCTATAGAGTCAAAAATCTACAGAACACTAAGGAAATACCAAGACCATATACCTGACAACCTACGATCGTCGCTCATACCAAACTACAGTAGGCCACCACATCTTTACGAAATACCAAAAATTCATAAAATGAACATACCATTGAAGCCAAGAACCAGCTCCAGAGGATCCTCAACAAATGCAGTGGTGAAATTTCTTTTAAAAATCATACAACCTTTGGAAAGCAAGACGAAAACATATGTTAAAAATTCTACACATTTCGTGAACATTATTAGTAGCATCAATCTAGAGCCAGACGACAGACAAATAAGCTTTGATGTGGAAAGTTTGTATACTAATGTACCATTAGGAGAATCACCAGACGTAATCAAAACTAGACTTTTAAATGATACTATTTTATCAGATAGAATCACGTTACCATTGGACGGGGTGATGGACCTGTTGCCTGTGTTGTGCTTACTTTTAAGTAAAAGACAAGTTCTACGCTCAGGACGACGAGCTTCCGATGGGTTCTTTCCTCTTTCCAGTCATCGTCAATATATATATATATATATATATATATATATATATATATATATATATATATATATATATATATATATATATATATACTCATGCCATAGAAACGGCCACAGTAAAACCAAAAGTCTGGTTGAGATATGTCAATTATACCTTCGTCGTATGGAAGGGTAATGATCAAGAACTTAATGATTTCTTGAAACATTTAAATACCATTCGACCTACAATTAAGTTTACCATGGAGGTAAATGATCAGTTGCAAATATTAAATCCGATATACAACAGAACGATTATCTTTTAAAAGATGTTATAAATAATTTTTAAATAACGAACACTAGACAGCAAGAAACGCATTCCTTCTATACAAATCCGTACATTAAGGGAACTTCGGAGAAAATAAGACGAATTGCCAGAAGTTAAAATATAAAAACAGCCTTTAAATCAGGAAATTCACTTAGAGCTCGTTTAACAAAAACAAAAACTACCGATAAGAAAGAATGTGTTTACAAAATTCCATGTGAGTGTGGTGAAATGTATATTGGAGAAACCAAACGACCTTTAGAATTTAGAATTGAGAAACATAAAACTCATACACACAAAGGGGAAACGTTGAGTACACGACTGGGATAAACAACACCATATAAAATGGTCTGAGGCAGCGGCAATATATATGGAACCCAACATGAAAAAAAGAAAATTGATAGAAGCAGCTTACATTAAAAACAATAATGAAATCTTCAGTAAGCCGAGTGTTGAGATACCTAATCTTTGGCAACCACTACTTTGTAACATGAAATCATTGAGGTGTGTACAGTGAAGCGAAACTTTGCGCTTCAATGGACACAGTCCTTATATAAGCTCGTAGTCTTAAGACAAAACATTCAGTTTATACTTGATAACGATTAGAGATATAACCTAATCGAAACGTCGTAAAAATAAATAAAAATAAAAATAAAGGTAATGCAAGTCCGACAACCACCTTTTAGTCATATATGATGTGCTTTACCGTTTCCTCAACTTGACCACATAGTCGGCAGCTGAGGTCACCGTTGTAAAGGTTTATTTTATTCAGATGACCTTTGACGGCCATGTGTCCCGTCATTATGCCTGTGATTGCCCTTAACTGGTTAATGCTCATTTGCAGTAGTTTCCTTGTTAATTTCGGGGCAGGATTTCCAATAAATACCTTCCTATGATGCAATCCCTTTCTGACTATCCAGTTATTTTTGTAGTCTTTTTTGATCCATGGTTTAACGGATTCTCATGCCGCACACCGTGGTACCCCCAGAGCCGATTCTGTACCAATATATTGAGATAATGAGCCAGCTCTCGCCAGCTTATCAGCTATCTCATTTCCATTTATTCCTTCGTGTCCTGGTACCCACTTTAACATAGCTCTGTTGTCCCTTGCCAGAGTTGTAAGTTTACTCTGAAATTCCCAAACCAAACAAGATGATACTTTTTAACTTTAAAGGGCCTTCAGGGCTGCTTGGCTGTCGGAGTGAATGTAGATCTCTTTGTAAGTTGTCACTTTTATTTCATCTGCAAATTGTAAAATTGCATATATTTCTGCCTGGAATATTATTGAGTATTTTCCAAAGAGAAAAGTAATTTCTCTTTTTGGTTGTAGCTCCTATATCTCAGCTTTGGTACTTTCTTTGGTTTTTGAACCGTCAGTGTAAAAGATGGTATTCCCAGAAGATGGCTCCGGTTTAGCTTATTTGCATATTCGATCTTCTATAGGACCTCGAACGGTGTATTGTAGCGGTAGCTCGAGATCATATGGTCTGTGTCCATTTCCAACTTAATGCCCCTGATTTTATTACATATAGTTTTATGTCCTGTCATCAGCATTTGTGATGTTGATATTGAGTAGTGTAGTTGGTAAGCCCTATTCTTGTCTCTCCTTGAATTACTAAATGGAGTGGAAGTAGGTCTAGAATGCACTCCATCGTTGAACTTGGGGTCGATCTTATAGCCTCCGTGATGTTCAAACACGGGATCCTCTGTTTCCGATGTTCTTGTTATCTTTTCCACATGCTGTTTCCAGGTCGGTCTAGAGTGCAAGATTACTTCCTGTGAAAGTAGTATCCTTATAGGATAATGGAACCGAGACCCTCTAGTTTCCTTCGTTTTGTGAAAGGGATTAGGGCAGTCTTTTGGGAACTTATATTTAGTCATTCCTGTCCTACCCATCTTTCTACAAGCTTGAGAGTCTGTTTTGTTATTTCTCTCATAGTTGTATTAAATTTCCTTAGGTTAAGTTTACCAAGTCATCAGCGTTTCCCAGTACTGAGGGAACCTCCCTGCTCAGAATTTGCAAAATCCCATCTATTCCAAGATGCCGAAGCAGTGGAGACAAAATTTCTACCTACAGATACCCCCCAGTTACCTGCGCCATCGGCGATTCTCCAAGAAGTTCCGTATAGACAATCCTGTCTTTTAGTATGTTCTTTATCCAGCTGTAACAGATCAATTCTAAATTGCTGTTTTTTATTGTCCTGGTAATTGAAATGCCGTGTTATCAAACTCCCCTTCTAGTTTAGAAATGCCCATAGAAGGACTTCTCCGTTTTCCAGCTTATTTTTCACTTTGCTGACCAGCTCCTGAAGCGTTGTCTCTGACTTTTAGTTTATTAATTGGCTTTACGAAATCTTTAGCTCTAATCGCAGTAGCCATGAAACAAAAAAGGAATTAAATTGCAAGTAGTTTAAAAAAAAAGCTTTTTAACAGAAAAAGAGCATTTTTTGCCACTTTAAAAATTAACATTTTTTTATATTCTTGATTTAAAACATCACTTTATTTACAGATGTAACCTAATTAATATATACCAATTATTTCTTTTCAGCAAATGTTCAAATAAAAGTCCCCCTCGCTGAGTGTATATATATAAACTTTTTCTTATATCTGACCTTTCTTTTGATAATTAATAACAATGTCCTTATTGTTTTGCTGACGTCTCCGAGCCCGTTTTGCATTTCTTAATTTTGGTGGGTGGATTAATATAGAGCCGGTCTCTTATATAACTTCATAAAAAATTTTATTGAGATGATATTATAAGATCTTGGTGGCCATATCAAATTTATTTTTGTAGATAACGTCAATCCGTAAAGCCCTATTTGTGCATTAAAAAAAGTGCTTAAAGGCAAAAAATAACACTGTAAATATTTAAATGTAATTGACATTTTTAAATCCGATAGTTACTTGTTCCTTTTGGTAATAATTCGACACCGCATAAAAAATGTCAGTTCTATAAAAAATATAAAATGTTATTTTTCACTTTTCAGTGCTTTTCAGAAGGCCGTTTTTTTTTTCGATTTTTATATTTAAATTCATCACGATATCTAGAAATAATTTAAACTCAGTTTTTTTTTGCGATATATGTAGTATACCGTGCAATATTTCCAAGATCGCAATAAAGTACGCATTTCAGTCAAAGTTATAGTGAACCACACTAAATGGAGCGATAAAATTTTCTTTGGTTCTGAGAATTCTCGAAATACCAATTTTGAATAAACCTGAATGAAACGAAAATTAATTCCGCCATAGTAAATCAATTGTCTTCAATTTTGAAAAATTCGTTTTAGATTTATAATTTCCGCCACTGAAAACCCATCAATACTCATTTGGGAAGAATTTTAAAAATGTAAATATTTTAGATCGTCATTTTTCTGACTAAGATATGGTTTAATATTTTGGAGTAATTCCTATGATATTAATAGAGATTTGATTCCGCAAAAAAGATATCTACGGTTTATTTTTGCAATGAAACAAGACAATTGTAGAAATATCTTCATAAGTAACAATATTTTAACGATTATAGGTATGTATTTTTGAGATTCGGTTATGTTTATTATTGATAACAGGATTTTTTTTGAGGGTGCATCTATTAAACATAATTACATTACTAGAAGTAAAACAAATCTGCTTTCTGATAAATATAACTTTAGTTTTTTGCAGAAAAATGTCGAGTTTTCTATAATAAAAGTTTTTAATTCTTTACCTGAAAATGTACATTTACTACCAAGAAATAGATTAAAGTGTGTCCCAGAAATCTTTTTGTGTAAAATAGCCTTCTATACCTTGGAAGAGTTTTATGAATGTGATAAAGGCAGCATTGTCTCGAAGTAGAATTTTTGTTATTGGCTGTATTATTAAATTTTAAATGTGTGTAAGTTTTGTTTTATTTAAATTTTTTCATTTACAATAATGCCCTTTATCTTAAGTTTTAATTGTCTTGTTTTTACTACATTAATTTGATAGAATTATTCAAGAAAGGTATTTAAAACTGTATAATTATTGTTGAGGTTTTTTCCTTTTCGTGTTTTTTCTTTTTTTTTTTATCTACAGCTGAGAATGAACTATAATTTTTATTATGATGTTTATCACAGTAATAATATTTTTTCTGAGGTTGTTCCATGCCCTTATGATTTTTTTTGTAAGTGATATTTACTGGAATAAATAAAGACTTATCTATCTATCTATCTATTTTGTACCCCATATTGAATGTGAAGAACTGCAATTTAAGCCCCTAAAAACTCCTCATATCAATTTTGGCAAAATTTGGAGAATATTAATTTTTCGGATGAAAAATATTGGGTATTAAGAAAATAATCTTAAAGTCATAATCTGCGCCTCCAAAAATCTCCCAATATCAATTTTGTACGATGTCGGGAAAATATAAAATTTTCAGTGCTCCGTATTGGACCTGCCTTATTTAATTTTAAAAAATTAACTTAGGATTAGTAATGTACTCATATGAAATCAAAAACTCCGTAATTCCAGTTTTAAAAATTTGGAAGATCAAACGAGAATAATTTTTCTGGAAACACTATATTTTGCTTTTTGATGTTCTAGGTTTCGATTAGCGTATTTCCCTACATTGTTTCGTCTTTCTAAGGATTTCCCAAGAGTACTTGAACTATACTAAAGTTATGGCTTTTAACTAACTGTTTATTATTAGGGCATATTGGAGTTGCCAGTGTTTATTTATAATTATGGAAATTTTGTTGATCATTAGTGCTTATAACTGAATTGTCTTTTAGAGATTTTTATAACTCTAATTATTGTAATAAGTTTAGCCCTTACTTTTTTTTTTTTAATGGAGGAGTATAGTTTAAATCAATAAATTGATTACTGTCATTGTAATGAGTTGACGTATCTATAGATTTTTCATTGATTTTTTGCGTTCTTTCCATCTAGTGTTAATCTTTCTCCCACTCTGGCCTACATATACAGCTGGGCAATCCTTACAACTTATTTTATATAACCCTGACCCGTCCAGTTTGTTAATTTTATCTTTCTTGTTAACTAATATCCTATCTACATTTGCTTTATTGACAATTATTGTTTAATACTCTATTGCTTGTCAGTATATTTATGCCATGGAATTCTAGTCTTAGCAATTTTTTCTGTTTCTTTCTTAGGATGCTTTTTATGTCCGTAATTTTTTCAATCTGTTTTATGATACAGAGTTTTTATTAAAGTTTTCTTTCCTTAATGGACAGGAAGGTAATCTATGTATTAAAACTGTTGAATTGTTGATTAAATCTGTTAAAGTAATATTAAGCTCCTTTATGGGGACCGAGATAAAAAGGCTTTTAACATCAAAAGAGACGGTTTTTGCTTTTGTAGAAAGTTTGTGGTTTTGTCAATAAATTCGTATGAATTTTTTATTGCTAATGTGAGTTGAAAATTAGTTATTAAAAGCTATAATACACATATTAGTTATCTTTCCATTAAGCAAAGAAAAGTTTAATAAAGAACTCTGTACCATAAAACAAATTACAAAAAAAAACGGACACAAAGAAAACGTAATAGAAACTCGCCTAAAAAACAACGGAAAAATTCTATAGGGTAAATGCACTGAAAAACAATAATTTTAAATCAATAAATTATACTTCTAAATTAAGTACCAGAATATGCAATAAATTAAACAATTTAGGGTGCCAAAACAATAAATGTCAAGAAAGAAAATACACGTAGGGTATTAGTTAACAATAAAGCTAAGATTACCAAATTAGACAGGTTAGGTGTATATAAAATAAATTGTAAGAGTTGCCCAGTTGTATACATAGGCCAATGTGGAAGAAATATTAACATTAAGTCGAAAGAACATAAAAACTCAAATTAAATAATTAAAAATCATCAGCTATGTCAAATCATTGCACTGAAAATAATCACTTTATCGATTTAAGCAACACCCAATCCCTCCATTCTGAAACAAAAGTAAAAAAACTAAACTTACTAAGACAATTAGAAAGTAAAAAATCTCCAAAAGTCCATTCAGTTATGAACACTAATATCGAGATACCACAATTATAGACAAATACTCACAAATAGCTGGAAAATCCAATATAACCTAATAATAAATAATTAGTTAAAAGCCATAAAAGTAGGAGGAATTTATTAAACGAAACTCTTTTTAACTTTTATATTGTTCAAGAACTCTTGGGAAAATTTTACATATGTAGAGAAATACTTTAATCAAAACCTGGAAAAAACAAAAAATTGTATTTCTAATGATTATTTCAAAAATGTTCCATAAAGAACTCACTGTAGATTCCGTCAAAATTAATATTTTTTTTTGTCCACCGTCTGTGCAAAAAGAGGACTTCTGAGGTCTTTGAAGGCTAGCAACGGAAAGCCACCACCACAACCAAATGCCGGAGTTCCATTTTGGTTGTTGAATCGGTAACACAGTGCCGGTACTCTTACGAAAAGTGGATACATATTCGACTATCCAAGGACTTCTTCAAAAGCCCACAAACCTGTGGAACGTTTAAAGTCCCAATAGATTGCCGGTTAAGAAGAAATAAGCGCATAGGAAGGAAATATAATGTAGAATCATGCAATGCAGGAAAGTAATTGGAGCTTTAAATGGCGTCTTTTGTTGCAAAGGTATTATAAGAGAAAGAAAAAAAATATTTGTGATATGAGGGTAAAAATGTACGACTTCGAAATAAGGACAATATCAGAGAGAGATAAAAATATAATACTTTCTACGCAAATGGACGCTTTGAAAAGATCAGAACGATTAGAACGAACAACTAATGAACATATAAGATATACAATGGACAAGCAAACAACAATAACAGAGGAACAAAAGCCGCTAATATGGTATATACTACCAAAACAAAATCTGAGGTGGACAAACCAGGGCAATAAAAGAAGGGGATGATCGAAAAAGAATTGGTATCAAGGCATTATACAAGCCATGATGAAAGAACTCTATAAAATTGAGACTGAAGTGAAAGGAAAGAATGGAGGATGGGGAAATTAGGTGTGGATATACGCTAAAAAGTGATATATGCTGATGTTTTTTGTCTGGATCTTGCAGCTCAATAAATAAACATCAACAAGTTTCTTTGTTTTCGAACACATCAAGAAAAAACAAGGAAAAATTCTGAAAAAAAATTAGATTTTATTTTTATTGAAAACTTTTGAATAAAGTTTTATTTTCAATTTTTACCTAGAAAATTAACAAAATCATTTTTTTTATAGGTAAAGTGATTTAAAAAAAATTGAATTTTTTTAAAAATCTGATAATTCCGCCTTTATGTAAATTAAAAATTGCAAAAGTTATGTTTTTTTTTTTGTAAAGCAATGCGAGAAGAATCGTATGATCTGACTCATGGCTTTTTGTGACTTATCTTTCGGGACGTGGAAATAATATGCCATAAGAAAGGACCCAGCAGAAAGCTTATGGGAATAGCTTCCAGTCAAACTCTTTGAAACCACCTGGTCTTGGTATTTCTTGGTTAGTAGATCAAAAGTGTCAATTGATCGCTAAGTTAAAAAAAACTAATGGTTCAAAGGTATGTGATATATCACTGAAGATGCACTATTTTGTGTTCGAAAGCCCGCACGTATATTACGGTCCGTAAGAATGACATCTGCCGATGTCGTACAGAAGATTGAGGACATAGTTTCGATCTTCAGTGATAAACGTGACATCGCCCTCAAAATCAAGGGCCAAGGTCTGCTCAAGAACAAACTGGGATTGATTGATAACAAATCTTTTTGATGTCCGGAACACTAATGTCTGCTGAGGTTACGAAGACGATCCATCGAGAGATTTTTATCTTTGTGTTTTTTCTTGCTCAGGTAAAAGTTCAAGATTATCTCAAGGTCAAATCTTATTTTAATGAGTACTTGTATTTTTTAATTCGACAATATGAAAATCAGAATATTTTGACTTTAGATATGTTCTTGTCCTTGAGCGTCAGATTGTGAGAGTTAATAATGGTTAATTAACCATTGTAGAACATCGAGCTTGGACAACAAATGCTACTAAGATCGCAGACTTTTGTTATCCAAGCCAAAGTTGGAATAAATAATATAGACGATCATCATCACGACATTCCAGAGTTCCCTGTTTTTGACTTGGAATATCTAAGGAATTTAACAGTAGGAATTTATCAGCTTAATCTTTCCCCATCTGATATACAAGATAAACTCGTGAAAATATATGATGAAGGGTTTCAACCCGATGAGCACATTAGTGAACTGGGTTTTCTAAGAATTTAGGTATTTTCCAGATTCAGAAATGAAGTGAAACAAAAAATATTTATTGCCTATAGTAATATTCATGGAGCGGATTTGTATGTTGCCAATCATGCTAATAACCATGAAATAATTGCCGGTTATTATTGCATATATGAATCCGGAGGCAGAAATTTGGACACATGAGTCTAAGTCATGTGTATTATATGATTTTTAGGCTATGCGCGTCAATAACATAATCTAAAGTTTCCAGAAGGCTCGAAAATACTTCCAGGCAAGAAATTCAAGGAATTCATAAACCAGTAAAAGCCAACTTATAGTTTTGACAGGAATCCTGACGGGACATTGCCACCTGAAGTAACACTTCAAGAAACTAGGATTGGCAGGAAAACAAGAGTGCAGATTTTGCGAGGAGGAGGACGAAATCTCTAATCACATCCCTTCAGAGTGCAGCATTTTAGAAAACCATAGAATGCAGTTCATGGAAGCACACCAAATAGTTTCTTGAGAGAAATTGGGCTGGAGGACCTGCTTTGGTAGACAAGGTATCTCTAACTACTTAGTAGCAAAAGGGGAACACAATAGATATACGTGGTAGCAGAATCGCCAGTAATGCTAAATATAGCTTTAGATACTCGTAATAGAGTACAACAAGAAGCTGAAGGAAATATTATTATTCAAATGCTGGATTAAAAACATCTTTATAACTTCTCATAATATCCAGAATAAAAACTGGCCCTTTTCAGGGCCAAATGATGTGGTAAATTTGCTTTAGCAACCTCCAAGCGGTGCACATTGGGCCACGCCAATGCAGGCGGTAGATATGAGTAATCTCTATAGGTGAGTGTAGGTTCATAGTTCTATAAGGTAAAACGCCGGATATATTTTTGATCTTGCTTTATCTGACTGACCGTCTCTAATAGAATGTTCTACAATCGTTAGTTAACCATTATTATTCCCTACAATCTGACAGCCAAGGACAAGTTCATATCTAACCTCGGCAGACATAATTGTTCCGGGCATCAAAACACAAAATAGTGCAACGTCAGAGATCTATGTCTTCCAACTATAAGTTTTTTTGGACTATTGATACTTTTGATCTACTAACCAAGAACTACCAAATTTTAAAGAGTTTGATCGAATGACATTTCCCATAGGATTTCTGCTGGGTTCTTTTAGTCACATAACTATCGGTTTAATATGATATATAATCTAAATGAATGCTATTTGAGGTTTTAATTATTTTATTTCTATATATTTTATTCACGACTGGACAGTTAAAAAGTTATTAGGTATACTTGCAGAAGCACACATAATTCCAAATCGTATTTGAATCATTGATTCAAATAGTATTTGATAACCTTTATAAAGTTACATATTGTTACATAAATCAATTTGTACGCGCTCTCAGTCATATGAAAACTTCTTCATGTATGAGTTTTAAGAGAACGCCTAAATACAAAAGATCACAAGAACCAAGCAGAAGAAGAAGAAGAGAAAGAGAAAATAGAGTTAGAAGTTATGAGCATTTCGTATGGATAGGTTTTAAGGCAGTAGAAAAGAAAGTTGTATTTTAGAGCGAAATAAGAGTCTGTTTTTTAAAATGTCATTTAATGTGAGTGAACGTAACGGAAGCTAACAATTCAGAAATGCGATTTGACAGGGATCTAGTTCAGTGTCAAAAAACAAGTGAATCAAGCTTTTGACTGAAAAATCAGCAGACGTTGATGTGAGAGAACAAACTTAAAGTAATTAATTGTGAAGTGGACTTAATAAATTGTAAGTGACAACAAAAACATTCAAATAAAACTTCGATAAATTATTCAATATTGTGCGAACGAAAAAGAAGAAAAACCATCGTTTCCGAAAGTTCTATGTCGAAGATTATATTAAGCTGGTAGTAATTAACGGTACCCTAGATAGATGTTTAACCTGTAACCAAAACAATCCCAAGAAGAAAACAGGAAATCTGAAAATGGCCATGAATATGAAAGAACTAAGTTGCACTACGAAAATTAAAATTCATATCAAAGAGGTAGCTGGAAGCTTACCAGAGGGCCTATCCTCAAACTGGGGAACGTGAAGTGAACGGTGAAAAGGTGGCGAACGCGTATTCTTGAAATGTTCATCACTCATATCCTCGTTCGCCCGGTGGAAGGCAAGCAAACGGTGAAACATGCGCAAATGAAATGTCAGCCGCTAAATGACATATTTTACGCACGAATTTCAAACAATAAAATAGAATTAAAAATTTTTATTTTATTTTTGGTTCTTCAAAATAACTCCCATTAAAAAAAATATGTTTCCTAACCGTTTTTTTAAGACGTTTTATTTTCTGAATAAACTATTGAAACGTTAATTAGGTGGTACCCAGATATTTTCAAATTTTTTAATAAAATATCCTTAGAAAGTGGAATATGCCTCGCAAATATTAAGCAAATTTGAGATTACAGACATATAAAATTATTGCAGGAGATTCTGTTCATAACTCAACTGTATGAGCGTGCTATTTAAAAATGTTTTTCTAGGGCCAGTTCTACTTATGGATTTAACATAAATACTTGTGTCCATAACAGCCGAGTATCTTAGTTTTTAACAGTTAAATTTAACATAATTCTTTTCATGACACAACTTATAATAAATTTGAGAAATCACAATTTGAAACTTTTATTTAAATAAGTAACAAATTTTATATTTAAATTATGTTAACTACAGCACCTAACTTAATTAAACTGTGTTAAACACTATACGACACTACAAATAAATAAATATTATGATTATAATTTATCGAGACATATAAATATGATCCCTACGGACCAACGAATGAGGCCCTACAGCATAAAAACCTTATTTATGGTACATTCGATCTTCAAGTCTCTACAAATCTTTATAAAATAAAAAAAATATATATTTATTTATAGTTGATTGTGAGATCCGCCATATCTTTAATGGACGTCTTCTGTCTGGCCTTTGGTTTCGGTCCCGGGTCATAAACAGTTTCACTATCATTGTTCAAGTTTCAGGTTTTCTTTCAAATTTACTTGTCAGGGCAGAACATCTTGCAGTAAGAGGCTGGACACTTTGTGAATTCATACAATAAATAACTGATTGGATAGTTTCCATAGTGAATTGGGATGATGGCTTTTAGTCATACTACGTAGAGTTGTAATTTCCACCGTTTCAAGGTTTATGAGTGCTGACTTTCTGCAATTACTGTCAGTATATAACTTTGTATATATGATTGCAGCTTTTCTTGATATCCCTTTTTCTTTATATATTAGAATCTTCAAGTACTTGGCTCTTTGTATGCATTTTTGTTTAACAGTTCTAGAGTGTCAATTTAAGATAAATTTAATCCAGGCAAAGTACAAATATTGTAATGGCAATCAATAACTTCACAAAAATAACAACAACAGCAATTTTTTTTTTTACTTTTGACGATTAATTTAAAGTACCAAAACTACTTTTTGTCTAAAATGGCAACAAAATATGCTACGGACATTTTCGGTCTGACAGCTCAATTCAATCTGTCATCCATTTTATTTTTTGAAATTTTGGGGTTTTAGCACGTTCATATCTGGCAACATTGGCTTTTTAAGAATACGAATTTTACTGTCAAAAAGTTCACATCGCCGTTCCCATCGCCATTCACATCACACTTTCGAGGATAGGGGCCCAGTAAATCAAAAACCATATACGGTAAGCAATGTAGAAAGAGAAATAATGAAAAAAAAATAGTTTAAGAATGGAAAGATGAAGGAATTGTGACAGATATAGATGTAGTATGTAAGCCACTATTACCGAAAAAGAAAATAGGAAAGACGAGGTATAAAATTTTCGTCGATTAAATAAGCAGCAGACCTTGAAAATGAGCTTTTGTTTGGTAAAATTAGATAGCCAATTGGCATTATTAAAAGGAAACGATATATTTATTGTACTTGATATTACTCATGGATATTTACAAATTCATTTGTCAAAAGAAGTCCGAAAGAAAACAATCTTATTACTCCAGACATCACGGGGAAATTTACCTGAAAGCCATTTGGTTCGATAAATGCAACATTCTATTTTTTCAAATTAATGCAAAAAAGTTTAGGACTCTTATGAGACGATATTTTGTTGCCAGAGAAAAATTAGAACGATCTTAACATACGATTAATAGCCATTTTGGAAGTTCTTAAAGTTGCTGGACTAATAATAAAATTTACAAAATGTGAATTTTTGATTTGGCTGATTTGGATATGCAAATATCCAAGAAAGCCAGGCGAGAATAAAGTCTTAGAAATAAAGAAGCTTTCCGTAACAAGAAATGTACATGAAGTGAAAATATTTCTAGGTTTGACTAGTTTTTTCGTTGTTTCTTAATAAATTTTGCATATACTGCTAAGTCATTGTACACTTTGTTGAAGAAAAACGTTAAATTTAAGTGGCGAAATGAAGAAGAGCAAGCCTTTAAGAAATGGAAAGAGAAACCTATTTTGAAATATTTGGTCTAAATAAGAAAAATCAAGATCTACAACGTAAAGCTCGACTAAAAATCTAAGTAGAACAAGCAAAATATGAAGAAAGATATGATTAGCGAAGATGAAAAAATGTTAAATATCAAGAAGGAGATATTGTTACCATGAAAAGTGTACATGTAGTAACTGGAGGTTCAATTAAGTTACAAAGAAAATTTCAAGGACCACTAGGGATTACTAAACTTTTACCAAACGATACCTATATTGTGGCCGATCTAAGAGAAGAAAGGGGGTTGGAGATATTTCTCAATAGCCCATGTAAGTCAGTTGAAGTTCTGGAAACCAGTGATAGTGTAGAAAAATCCAGAAGACGAATTAAAGAATATTGCAGAAGGGGTACAGACGGCCAAACTAAGATTTAAATGACAGCCAACATATTTGGAAGTTTGAAAAACTACGTTTCCTGACTCGAGGATCAGCGAGCTGCAGAACGATCGAATGTTAGGAAAGACCAGGAGAATCAAGAAGAGGAAGAAGAGAGAGAAGAGAGGAAAAGAAAATAGAGTGAAAAATTACGAGCATTCAGTAAGAACAGTTTTCAGGACAGTAGTAAAGAAAGTTGTATTTTAGAGCAAAATAAAAGTTTGTTTCTTTTAGAAGTGTATTTTAATGCTAGTAAAAAGTTAACAGAGTTGAAATACAACTTATTTTATTCCTATTCATTTTATCATTCTGGAACGTCGACTAAATAATTATTTTTGTATAAATAATAACTATTCATAATTATATTTATAAATACCAGTTTTATGTGATCATATCAGTTGAAGATGTGATTAAATTAATGAAATCCTTGCCCTTGCGGAATGTGCTTCTAAATTTTAATCATAAGAAGTTTTAAGTCTTATTCAACAGACCTATGTTGATTCTAGTAAATATGTTAATTATTTGACGTTATCAATTGAAATCATTTCTCTATATCCCAAAAGACGGGATTTCTGTATTTTTTCGGTTTTTTATGTTAAATTAATTTATTTCTAATAACCCTGGTAATGGAGAAGTTAAGTATTTGTAACTGTAAAAAACTTCAAGGATAAAATAAATTTATCTGGACGTTTTGGCCAGGGTTTTGTTTATTTTTACCAGTGTGCACCTTATAACCTCTTCACTTCATCCCGCGATCTCTGTGCCTCTATGTTTTAAGTATTTATTTATTATTATCGATTTTCTTATAACCCTAAAGTGGTTATATTGGTTCAATGATAAGACTTTAGTATTTAAATAGCGTTGATATAAAAAGAATTGTTATATATTTAAAAATAACTACTATACCGGTCTAAGATATTTTTTTAAATAACTTTTTATTCTATTATTGCAGTTATATCTTCTTCTTTAGGTGCCATGCCTGTATTCAGACGTTGGTGGTCATCATGTTTACAATTTCCTGAAATCTTTCTCTATCGGCTGCTGCGCGAAATAGTTCTTCTACCGTGCAATCACACCACTGCCTGATGTTACGCAGCCATGAAAGCTTCTTTCGGCCTATCCATCTTTTTCCTTCCACTTTTCCTTGTATTATAAGGCGAAGTAGCTGGTATTTAGGTCCTCTAATTATGTGACCGAAGTATTCTGTTTTCCGCTTCTTTATAATGTTCAAGAGCAGTCGATCTGTATCCATCATTCTGAGAACATCCTCGTTGGAAGTGTGCGAAACCCATGATATCCTTAGGATTCGACGGTAGCACCACAATTCAAATGCTTCCAGTTTGTTTAGCGTTGTGGTTTTTAGTGTCCATGTCTCGCAACCGTATAATAGAATAGACAATACATAGCATTTCAGGACCCTTTTACGAATATGCATTGATAGGTTCCTGTTGCATAGAACTGGTTTCCATGTCATAAAGGCCTTCCGCGATATTTCTATCCTAGCTATTATCTCTTCATCTGAGCCCCCATTTACATTCAACCAACTGCCAAGGTATTTGAAATGGTTTACACGCTCTATCCTCTTCCCATCGAGCCAAAGTTGACATTCATCTACAGTAACCTTTCCAACGGCCATCCACTTTGTTTTTGAAATGTTGGTTTTAAGGCCTCTTCGGCAGCTCGCTTCATTGACTAGGTTTATTAATGTTTGGAGATCCTCGATGCTTTCCGCAAGAATGGCCGTATCATCAGCAAATCTAATATTGTTGATTACTTCTCCTTCTTATCTGTCATCCAAAGCCTCCCTAAAGATTTCTTCAGAGTATACATTAAGGAGACAGGGTGACAGAACGCAACCCTGTCTTACTCCACGTTTGATGGGTAGGTTTTGAGTACGACCGTTTTCAATTTAGATAGAGGCTACTTGATTGTAGTATAGATGTTTTAGCAGTCTTATATCGTAGTGGTCTAGACCTGCCGCTTGTAGGCACTCAAAAAGTTTATCATGTTGTACTCGGTCGAATGCCTTTTCAAAGTCGATGAAACAGACGTAGTGTGTTCTTTCGGAATTCACAGCTCTTTTGTAGGAGAACGCGCATACAAAATAGTGCCTCTCTTGTTCCTAGACCATTTCTAAATCCAAATTGCTTATCACTCACTCTATTTTCGCATAAAAGGAATATTCGGTTCTGTATAATTCGTAGCAGTATCTTAAGTGTGTGGCTCATTAAACTAATCAGCCTAAAGTCGCTGCATTTGGTGGGTCTACTTTTCTTTGGTAATGTTACAAACAGTGATTCTAACCAATCATCTGGTATTATTGCTTCGTTGTAGATTTTATTAAAGAAAGTGGTTAGGTAAGAAATATTTTCCTCATGTAGAAGTTTAAGCAACTCAGCAGGGATCTGATCTGGTCCAGGTGCCTTATTATTTTTGGCTTGCTGTATTGCTTTCCTGACTTCCGACTTCAATATACTGGGGCCCCTATCTATCTCGCTGCTGCATATAGTATGTGTATGTGCAGCGTTTTCTCGAATAGCATCGTCAAAAAGGTCACCGATGTATCTCTCCCATTCTCTGCACTGTTGTTCGTGATTACAGATTCTTCCGTCGGCGTCCTTGAGTAAATGAGCATTTTTTGGTTTTCTGATTCCGGAGGTATATTTAAGTTTCCTGTGGAGATTGAAATTGTCGTGTTTTTTTTGGAGGTTCTCTATTTCTTTACAGGAATTTTCGAGCCAGAGTTCTTTGGCTTGCTTAATTTTTCTTTTTATGAGTTTATTGACTTCACTGTATTTGTCAGTATCTCTATTTTTATATTTCCGTCATACCTCCATAAGGTCAAGAATTTCCTGTGTCATCCACTCATTTTTTGCCATTCTTTTAGGTGTTTTCAGAGACTCTTCCACTTCTTTCAAATTCGAGTTTTGTATATCGTACCAACATTCGTTAATGATTCTGTTTCCGTTTAGTATTTTCGATATTTTGTGCATTTCGTTATTTATTCGCTGCGATATGTGTTCACGTGTTTGAGGATTTCTGAGGGGGTCGAGGCACATCCTATTTTGTTTTGATGGCTTTGTTAATTTCTTTAATTTAATTTGTATTTTGGAGCAGAGTAAGTTATGGTTTGAGTTTATATCAGCGCTGGGGTAAGTTTTTACATCTTTAACATTGTTACGAAATCGGTGGTTTATTAGAATGTAGTCTATCTGGTTCCATACTATTCTGCCATGTTGTCCGTCTAGAGGGGATTTCCACGTATACAGACGTCTTTCTGGAAGTTGAAACCAGGTATTTGCAATGACAAAGTGAGCTTCCTGGCAGAATTCGATTAGACGTTCACCTCTTTGGTTTCTCTCTCCCAAGCTAAAGTTTCCGGTGATGTTATGCGTTGCCTTCCGTCCAACTTTAGCGTTAAAATCTCCCATGAGTATCGTTGTTTCGTGTTTCTTTGTTGTTTTTAGCACTTCTTCTATTTGGTGGTAAAATTCTTCGATTTCCCTTTCATCCTTGTCAGCAGTAGGAGCATAAACTTGAACAATGTTTATATTTACTGGTTTGGCATTTAACTGTATTAGTATTACCCTGTCTGACAGTGGTACGAAGTTAATGACATACTTATTAATATGTTGTTTCATAATTATTGATACTCCATTTCGGTGCATAGGGTCTTGGTTTCCAGAAGAATAAACGGCATATCCGTCTGATATGTATTTTCTTGTGTTTTGCCATCTTGTTTCACTTACCCCGATGATAGTGATATCTAGCTTGTCCATTTGCAAGAGTAGATTTCTAAGCTTACCAGCCTCATACAATGTTGTTACATTCCATGTAGCTATCCTATACGGGTTCTCCATTTTCATATTCGTCTTATGTCTGGTGGTGTTTTGTTCAAAGGGATTTCGCAGGCTAACGACCTGGGAAGCCCTGTGGTCTAATTTCGATTTGCTTCCCCCGCCGGATCTTGGGTTCCGCAGCCCATGATCAGTAACATTCTTCATTTCATTTATCAATGCCATGATGACTATACTAGGGAGTATAATGGGGTGGTTTCCCGTTGCCTTCCCCATCGCAATGTTTTAGCCGTCGCAATCTAATATACTGATTGTCGCCTAAAAGTATCCTTGTTAAATTGTTCCGAAGTATTCTTCTCCACCCTAACACAGTAATGAAAATGCTGCTTCCCATTTTCATGTGCTAGTTTTGGTCCGCCCCGAGTATTTCATCTCCTCGGTACCACCCATATCTGGAAGGCGTTCCCCTATTCGCCACCTGGGGAGGCGCCCGATAGGGGATCTAGCAACCCCCACGGGCAGTTATATAAATAGATTCATTGCAAAACTTACAAAAAATGGTTTGTAGTTTCAAATGGCTATATCATTTAACTAATACTTATGATCTATAACATTGACTGACGAACTCACAAGAGTCACTGAATGTTCCTAAACTTCTATAGACAGTATTGTAAGTAAATTTCCTAAATGTAATACAAAACTACACAATTTAGTTGTATGTGATAATTTTGGTCAAATAGTTTGACTGCATAAAGTCCGAGTACTTCTATCACAAAGATTGATTGGATAGAAATATAGGTTTAAAAAACATAAGTGTTATATCTTGCATATGATCATGACCGAGTAAATGATAAATGGTAAATAGGTATTGCGCATGGAGAACAAGAGACCTTCATTACCTTAGAAAAACATTAAGTACATTGTAGCCATTTAAGCAAAAAGATCCTCAATTTAACAACTGACTAAAATGCGATCATTCTTCTTGATATTAAAATATTTATATACCGGGTGACACGTTAACGCTATGGACTGGCTGCATCTTGGAAAATATTGGTCATTAATCTATCGAAAAAATATGCTTATATAAAATGACCAAGGTGAAATAATATAATATATTTTTAATTTTCTAAATAAGATCCGGATGAATAAAATCGAACAAAGCAATCGAGTTCCAATATTTATTGAAAAACAATATTCCTTTATTTTAAAAGTTAGATCAAAAGCTATTAAAAATTTACAATGACACACAAAGCATAAAAAGGTATCTAGTATTATCTTTGATTTGATGAACACCCGTTTATGCAGTTATTTGCCTAATAATCCGTTAATTTAAAAAACCTAATAGTAAAATTATCATTTTCAGTTTTAAATAATTCGTTAATTCTGAAATAAGGGGTTTTAAAATCTGTATATATATATATATATATATATATATATATATATATATATATATATATATATATATATATATATATATTCGTAATCAGCGAATTTCACATGCTATATTTCACTAATTCACACTCTCTCTTTGGGGAGGGCGGTGATATCACAAAAGTGCAGTATGGCAAGCGAAAGCAAGTTGTCGACGGGGGGAGGGGGACATCAGCAACATTCCCATTTCTAGTGTAAAAGGCAGGGCCGGGTCTATTTTTCAGGAATTTGAAGCTTTTGCAGAGGGGGGGGGGCGATCACAAGAAAAAACAAGTTGCCGACAGGGAGGGAGGATGCGAGCAGCATACACATTCCTAGTATAAGAGTCAGAATCGGGTCTATTTTGCTGAATTCAAAGCTCCTGGGGGGGAGCTACCGCAAGAAAAACAATTTGTCAACGGGACTGCCAGCAGCAGACACATTCCTAATATAAAATGCAAAATCGGTTGTATTTTTCTGAGCTCAAAGCTTTTGGGAAGGGGAGGGGCGATCGCAAGCATACACATTCCTATACTCTATTCAAGAACTAGAGAGAGAGTAATAAAACTGTTATCGACACCTCCAACGTACCTGCTCCAGTGCCGCAGGTATCTGAGGACTGCCGTAAATCTAATTATATTTGATTATATTTAAACATTATAAACTTTTATAAATTTACTGCTACAATAAAATTTCTGGTAGTTTAGTTTAATTTCTGTCAGTGAGCAAAGTACACCTTACAGTGTGTCCTTAGTAATTTATCTTGTCTGTGCTTGTTTTTACATATTATTTGAGATTAGTGAGATACTCAAAATATATGGCTTCCAAAATCGTTAAAACCAGGGCATTTTTTCCTCAACGACGACGAATATTTATGATGCCTTAAGATATCAATATCTAGATAATAATGTTAAAAACTCTGTTGAGTTGTGTTCCAACATGACAGGAGTTGGAAAATCTACCATGTGTCCAATACTGAAGGAAAAAAACGACTGAAATTGTTAGTACTCCCAAGCTACATTCGATCATGGGCTGACGAAAAACCCCGTTGGAAGAAGAGATGTAAACTGCAATAAAAGAAGTTGTACACACATTTTATTATGAGAAGCAGATCCCAACCGTCGACAAAATTCTAAATAAAATCAATAAAAATCGGAATTTACCTGAAATTAAAAGAACTGAGCTCTGGAAATTACTAAGAGAACTTAATTTTTGCTGGAAAAAAGCAGATAGGAAATCTGTTCTTATAGATCGTCTGGAATATGTCCGTTGGAGAACGAAATATCTCTCTCAAGTAAAAGGTAGAGTTGCTAGAAATATTACAACTTACAAAATTAGTAATTTAACTGAACTTTTGAAAGATTTTTTGAATAAAATTAGTGCAGAAAATTGGGAACAATCCATATAATAAAAGCATAAAAGAAAATGTGAAAACTCGATCTCATGATCGGTGAGATAGAAGATCCAATTATAATTAATTTGAGCGAAGATAGGTTCACTGACACTTAGATACGTAATGTTTACCAGCGTAAACAAAATTTATTATTTAAATTTTCTGTAACTTATAAAAATAAATTACATTTCAATCCCTTTTTAGTGTTTAATTTTAGTTCTGCAGTTCTGGTTTCAGAAATAAATAAACTGAACCGTCAAATATCCTAAAAATGTTTTTAATTAATAATAAAAAGACCGATAGCCCCAAAAAATTTTTAATATTATATGGACGAATTTATTTTTTTTTTATATATATGTTTAACTTCTTGTATTTTTGACAATGGATATTTTGTAAGTATTTAAATTTTAACTTAGAATTTTTTGAGAGAAAAAAGCTACATTTTAGTCGGAATTAAAATTAATAAAAATACAGTTGTGATTTGTGTGAAATATGTCAAAATTTTCTATAATTTCAAGTGTATGTGAATTATTAAGAAATCATAAGAAATTAAATAAAATTATAATAACTTTTTATTTCAGGTTTATTACCGAAATAATATTCTCTGCCATAAATACTTAGTGATAAAATAAACCTCCTTCCGACGCCTATGACAAAGATTAAAATCCTTTTTAACACTTCACACATCCAAATATCTATTGTTATCCAACTAAATAGTCCATTATTATAGACCAGTATTTTTGATTCTAAAATTTCAAACCCATTTCTATGAATAATATATGTGTCTTAACAGATTTTGCCAAAGAAATCGGACTAAAGAACAAAGGTAGTTTGCGAAGAAAAAAAAGGGTAAAAAATGATTTATTACTCTCTCTAGTTCTTGAATAAACTATAGCATAAGTGGCAAAATCGGCTCTATTTTCCTGAACTCAAAGCTGTAGGGGGGGGGCGATCGCCCCCCCCCATTGGATCCGCGCCTGGGTACACTAAAGTATACCCTTATAAATCCATATATTTACCTCTTTCGTTAGTAGGGAGTCAGTTTAATATTTTATGCAACTTAAACCAATACATTACTTTTTCCTAAATTCGTACCACCTTATTTTTTTAAATTTGTCTGTTTCTCGACAGGTAAAATCAATTTTAACACAAATAGGGCTGATTTTTATGACTTAACCCTAACAAAGTCTTAGTTTAAGTTTATTGTATACACACGCTAAACTTCCGTAAAACATGTATGTAAAATTTCAAGCATAAATAAGTTCTTTACTCGACAGGGCCGACGCATAAATTGATAAGTGCAATGTGGTGATATTAAAATGGAACGACCGACGAACAATAATAAAGTACCTTCAAAAAAAAGTATGATTAAAATTTGAGAAATACTTTGGATAAGTATGCTATGACATTGTGAGATGATGGTGTCGGGAGTGTAAGTGTCGTAGCTCCTCATGAGAAAATAAAGATGGGGTTGCCCTCCAGGTTATGTAATGATTTGAAAAAATATTTGTAAAGTACAATCTTGTGCGTCTACACTATGGCATTTTAGCAAAACATTTAGATACGAAAAAGTTGTCCCCAAGATAAAATATTAACGATGTCCTAAAAGCGAACTCGTGTAATGATTTCAAAGCCTCTTTTAACCAGGTTTCAAGAGGAACAATCCATCACTATGACCTTGAAACTAGAACTCGCAATGTCGAATAAAAACATTGTAGCTTTCCATCTTCAAAAAACTTCAAAGTGCTGGCGTCTGCTGAAAAGATTTTGGTCTCCATTTTTGAGATTATCAAAGGATTATTTTTGTAGTTTTGAAGTTATATTAAAATTGCGGGACTTAAGCAAAGAAATATGAAGAGGAAAGTTAACAAAAGATATCCTCTTCTATTAGGGTAATACGACCACTAACTGAACTTGTGTCACGGTGAGTATTATGGAGGTCAACTAAATAATTCTGAAAAAAATCTGTGTTTTTGTGGTCTTGAATCTGAATTCGTGGTTTGTTTAATTCCCCAAGGTCAGTCAGAGGTCATTTCAGGACCATTTTAAGGTCAAATTGAGAAAAATTTACTAAGTAAATCTAAAAAAGAAGAAATGTAAGTTTTTGGAGTCGGTAAATCCAAATTCATGGATTGTTTAATACCTTAAGGTTAGCCAGAAGTTATTTTAGCGTCATTTCAAAGTCAAATTGAGACAAATGTACTAAATAGTTCTATAAAAGAAGATAGGTAGACTTTTGAGGGCGCTGAGACTGAATTCGTGGTTTGTTTAATACCTCAAGTTTAACCAGAAGTCGCTTTAAGGCTATTTCAAGGTCAATTGGAAAGATATACTAAATAAATCTCTAAAAGAACCCACGTGCAGCTAGATCAATATCCGTTGCATAGCAGACAGAGAAGCGAATCAAGTTTTTGAGCTGAATTCAAGCTCCCAAAAACTCGTACCCCATGTACAGCTACATTGATGTCCGTTACACAGCAGATATGCAAGCGGAGTTAGTTATTATGAAATAATAATCCAAAATCCAAGCTCCCAAATTCACATGACCCACGCACAGCTAGATTGATGTCCATTACACAGCAGACAGGGGAGCGGATCGAGTTTTTAAGGCAAAACCCAAGCTGCCAAACTACACACTACGAGCAACTAAATTGATTGCTACTATACAACAAACAGGCGACCGGACCAAGTTTTAATAAATATGCCAAAACATAAGCTCTCATAACCACATATCTCACGCGCAGCGAGATCAGTCCCCGTTACGCAGCAGACAGAGGCAAAAAACAACGATTTATGAATGTATGAAATAAAACCCAAGTGCTCCGAGAACCATATACTCCAGGCAGAATGAGTTTGGGGTTTGTGTTATACACTTATAAAATCTCGCTTCGCTAGCCTAGCTGTTATTGAATGGATACCAATCTAGCTGCGCGAGGGTATGTAGTTTTAGAAGCTGGGGTTTCGCCTTGAAAACTCGTTCCGTTCACGTGCCTGTGTAGTGTACGTAGTTCTGGGAGCTTAAGTTTCGGCTCAAAAACTCGATCCGCTTGTCTGTCTTCTGTGTAAAGGATATCGAACTAGCTGCTCATGTGTTCTTTTTTTACAGTTTTTTTTAGTGGATTTTTTAATTTGACCTTGAAATGACTTTGAAATGGCCTCTGGTTAACCTTAAAGTGTTAAACAAACCACGAATTAAGCCCCCCAAAAGTCTATATATCTTCTTTTGCAGATCTATTTAGTAAGTTTTTCTCAATTTGACCTTGAAATGACCCTGAAATGACCTCTGACTGAACTTAGAGGATTAAACAAACCACGAATTTGAATTCCGCGATCTCAAAAACGTATGTATCTACTTCTTCAGATTTATTTAGTGAATTTTTCTCCATTTCATCTTGAAATAACCTTAAACCTGACGTGATAGAGGTTATCGGAACTCAGATATCGATTCAGGGCATCTAATTACATAAGAATAAAATGGTCTGGTCAAATAAGCATCCATTTTTTTTGTAAACCTGTGTTATTAAAACAACTCCAAAAAATTGTACACGATTTATAGTCTTTGATATATTTGTGGGGAAGTACATTACTGGTCAAAATAAAGGAGAGAGTTAGAGATTTCGTAACAGTCCGCTACTTTCCACCAAAGGAAAGTCGTCATTGACAGAATTTTAATATTTTTGTTTAGGTTTCATTACTTTTTGGTTTAATTTTATTCGCATTGAGCATGACGGACAATCAATCACGTGACACATTTTACTGGCTCTCGCGCATTTTGACAAATGTGAAAACGGGACGGGTGTAGTAGTACAGTAGTAATCGTATAGTATAGTATAGTACTGGACGCATTGCACGTCTCTCGCCTTATCGAAAAGGTTTATCTTCGCTCTAGTTCTCAACTATATCAGCTCTCTCCTCAAAAACTACTCCGAAATATAGTGACAGTGTCCTCAATTCCTGGTTTCTGCATTGTGAAGCATGAAGTTATCTTGGTGGCCACCAAGAAGAAATTAGTGAAGTGATTTCGACTACAAGGTACACCATTTTCGTATCTGTGTCACGCTATCGCCGTATTTTGTATTCGCTTATTATTTGTATAATTCTTCATCTCCGCAACCAACCTATATACAGTCCACTAATTACACTTTGTCTCAATCTCCTACAGTTTGAGTTTTTAAAATCCAGGGTTTTTGAAAATCTTCAATCTCCTCATATCTCCGTTACCTTTATTAGAATGCCTTAAAAACTGTTCTTGTAGGACATTTTTTAAATAGAAATCGATGAAATAGATAGTTTCTTGAAACCATTTTTTCTGAGGTATAAAGTAAATATATAGTAAATATATAGTTGATAAAACGTAATACCTACTTCAACATGATTTACCACTCTTCTGAAATTTTGACGAGAGCAACTGCTTTTTATTTTCGAAAATTCTTGTATACGCTCCGTTTTTTGATGCCCAAGTAAAAAACAAGGCAACTTGGTGAGGTATTTAATTAGTATGACCAACACTTTATTTTGTAGTTAAATTGTAGGAGAATTCGATGAGAAACATGGACAAAACATGTCTGACACAAATGATGCGATGATCGTCGAGCCCACCGCCTGTAATTCACCAAAATAAATTTTACATGTTTTTTTATTTTATTTTTTTCATTATCATGTGTTTTTCAGTTGTCCAATTAATGTTTGTGCAATCAAATTGTTATATTGTCCGACAAATTTTATGCGCCATTTTTCCAGTCCGACGATCGGAAATTGCCATTTACTTAGAATTTGTGTGGCTACATTCATAGTTCATGTTAATGGTGCGTATATTGATGATGAGAAAAAATTTAAAAGTAAATGTAAAATATCTTATATTTCTTTCGTAAATTCTATACCTTAACCATAAACTTTAATATTAGTTTCTCATATATACACATCTGTGTTAAAACAAAAAGTTCCTATTGAAGTTTATGGCCAAAATATTGATTTGACGAAAAAATACAAGAGTAGTTTCTTGTAGATTTCACCAGGGGATTATTTTTTATTCGGAACATTTTTCCGTATCATCAATAGTTTTTGAGATATAAGCATCTTTAACTTTTAATTGTAAATACCAATGTGTAGGCTGCGTGTTGTGAGTTTGGTTTCGCATTTGCTCTTCAAAGTGCACGTATATATAACACCTACAAATTTGTCGTTTATCTGTCACTAGTAAAGAGTATTGATGAAAACTTTCTATAAAATATTTAAGTTTTAAAGTTAAATAATCGATTTGATTCTGATAGTGAAATAAATACAGAATTGTAAACATTGTTAGCTTAAAAACCGTTAAAACTTAACTTGTTGTTATTATTGTTCTAGTAAATGAAAATGCAAATCATTTAAAAAGACCAGTTTGGTTATTTACTTATATCGAAAATAAATGGTTAAAGATGTCATCAAGTGAAGATGAATCTTAAAGTACTAATTGAACTTAATAGTTAAATAAAAAAACACTACCTAATTAGTTGTTCAAAATGTCCGCCACCTTCTTGAGTATACAATTCAATTGGTTTCTCAAATTTACTACGCAAATAGAGCCACATTTCAGTATTAAGGACTTGGAAACAATTCCTTATTCTGACCCTCATTTCTTCATTTATTGTAGAAAATATTTTTGCTCTTCACAAATCCCCATATCCATATCCATTAAGTCCATTTTAATTAAATCTGAAGACCTAGCGGGCCCCGAAAACGGCCCACTCCTTCCAATCCAACGATCCAGGTATGAAGCATTTAAAAAAGAAATGATCGACCCTGTATGATGGACTGGGGCACCATCATGAAGAAACCACATTTTTTTTAGAGTCAGACTAATGGTTTGCAAAAAGTCTAAATATACTGGCATTCTTTACTCAAGAAAGTGTGGTCTTTTTACGTGGTTACGAACAATACCTCCCCAAACATTTAAGGACCACCTAATTTGGGGATTGTATCTTACAAAATGTGGATTTTCCGTTACGTAATTATAGAAATCGTGTCTGTTAACACTTCGGCTCCTATGAAACGCAGCCTCATCTCCAAATAATATCAAATTAGAAAAATTTCTGTGCTCATTGACAAAACTCCAATTTCTCTGATAATCTTCGAGTGACAATTCTTGAAATAATTGAATGTAATAGGGTAATGAACTTTATGTGTTCGTTGAACAGTCTTTCGTACATCAACCTGTCGAGAAAGCGGGCACTATTCAATATGCGGATTTTCGGTGACTGTTAAAATACATTTAATTGCTTTTCTTTAGTTTGAGTCCGATTTTTTCGAGTTTTTTTTTGTATGTCATGCTGCGAGTTCTTTGAAAATTCTCCATAAGTTTTTCAAATGTCATTTTTTCAAGCTGACGTTTCTAGGAAAATCGCTGTACTGTGAAAAATCCATTATTAAAAATTTCAACATTCAAATCATATTTTTTATAAAACCAGTTTATGCATACGGCATATGTCTCGAACCTGATTAACACTATAATCCCTCGCAAATACTGATAAATACAACGACTACATTCTTCAAAAGAAAATCATTTTCACATTCCTAAGGGAACAGAAAGAAAAGTTTGGATTTAGCGTTGCCTGTTTTATTCTGGGGGAACAAATAATTTACAGACTTTATGATGAAGGTCTGTCAGCCAAGAGGTACTTAGACATTTTGTCAAATGTTGATCCCTTTCCTGGAAAGTTAAATACATTTTATTTTTAACGAGAGGGGCATCTAGTTATAATGCACCTTTTCTTAAAAATACTTTTTCCTGAAAATTAGACAGGAATAGATGCATACTTAAGATGGCTTCCGATAACTAAGATGTGCTTATATTGAATAAAAAAAAAATAGGAACTAATAGGTATACTTTTAGTTTTTCTTTATTATTTGTTTGTTCAGTAAAATATTACAAATATTATAATTCATTTCTCGTTTTTGAGATGAAAAAGGTCTTATAGGGCATTCCATGTAAAGGAATATAAGGGTGTTTTTTTATAGAGGTATAAAACTTTAAGTTGGCAACACTTTTTTAACTGGCGGCCATTTTGTCAGCTATCAAGTGATTTATGTTTAGTTTGGTTTGGCATTTCAACATGAATAGACTGATGCCGGAACAACGCTTCCAAATTGTGCAAATTTATTTTGAAAATCATGGTTCTGTTCGAAATACGTATCGCGCACTACGTCCATTTTACGGTCAACATAATCGTCCATCAGAGCAATTAATTCGATTAACTATGGAACGTTTTCGGACCACGTTTACTCTAAATGATAATACGCATCCACAGAGACGCCGTACAGTGCGTACAGAAGAAGTCATTGCTGCTGTAGAGCGTAGCGTAGAGGAAGACCCGAATCAGTCTATCCGCCATCGTGCACAGGAATTGAATATGTGTCCATTCACTTTATGGAAGATTTTGCGGAAAGATCTTGGTTTTCGTGCTTACAAAATCCAACTCGTGCAAGAATTAAAGCCACACGATCACCTATCAAGGCGTAGATTCGGTGAATGGGCCCAAAACAAGATTGCCGTTGATCCCGATTTTCATAAGCGAATTTTGGTTAGCAATGAAGCTCACTTTTGTTTGAATAGATACGTCAATAAACAAAACTGCCGTATTTGGAGTGATGATAATCCTCAAGTGTATGTTGAGACACCGTTACATCCAGAAAAACTGACTGTTTGGTGTGCTTTATAGGCTGGTGGAATCATTGGTCCGTACTTCTTTAAAAACAATGCTGGTCAGAACGTTACAGTCAATGGTGACCGCTATAGAGCCATGATTACTGACTTTTTCGTTCATCAATTGAACAACCATGATGTGCAGGAGCTGTGGTTTCAACAAGACGGCGCAACATGTCACACAACTCCTGCTACAATTGATTTATTGAAGGAAAAGTTTGGTAACAGCATAGTTTCACGTTTCGGACCCGTGAATTGGCCTCCAAAATCGTGCGACTTAACGCCGCTAGACTATTTTCTGTGGGGATATGTGAAGTCGCTAGTCTACGCCGATCAGCCCGAAACGATTGATCACTTGGAGGACAACATTCGCCGCGTTATTGCCGATATACGGCCACAAATGTTGGAAAAAGTCATCGAAAATTGGACCTCCAGATTAGACTACGTCCGAGCCAACCGTGGCGGTCATATGCCAGAAGTCATATTTAAATTATAATGCCAGAAGTTTATCTTTCGAATAAAGTAAATTTCATGTCAATTTAAAAAATTTATCTTTGTTTTATTCCATTTAAAAGTTCTATATCCCTATAAAAAACACCCTTTATTAGTCCACCGGACGTAAACCCTATTTCAACATGATGACACTTCTGAAATTTTGTGAGTAGCTCAATTTTGACGAGCCCAACAACTTTTTTATTTGCGAAAATTCTCGTATACGCTGCATTTTCTAATACGTTATTACAAAACACTTCAATTTGGTCATACATTAAACTGATATGACCACACATTCTCTTACAGCTAAGTTGTAGGATAATTTGATGAAAAACGCGAACAAAATGATGCGTCCATCGTCGAATCCACCTCCTATAATATGTCAAAATATTATATAGATGTTCTTTAATGTCAACCAGCGGATTTTCTCACAGTTTAATTAATGTTTATGCAATCGATATTGTCCGACAAATTCTAAGTGACATTTTCGCAGTCCGACACTTAGAAATTGTCAATTTCTCGAGAACATTTTAGTGATTACCTTTTGTCGTACCAAAAATACACATGATAGATAATTATATTCTCTGACCAAATAATAATGCACTGTACTGCTAGTCCAACAATAATAAAACTTTAGTATTAAAAAAAAATTATAAAGATAACGAGAAATTTTAAAATTTCTATTGTCCATAACCATCTCGGAGTGATAAGTACATGAAACAATTATGCAAATCGGTTCAGTAGATTGGGAGATTTTAATGTAAATGTGAAAAAAACAAAAATCAAAAATTCTACTTTTAAATAAAAAAATGAATATTTTTACAAAATTAATGGGAAATTTAATCTCGGAGTGGTAAGAGAAAAATAAGATATAGATAGAGATTGCCTACATAGAAAATATACAATCCTGTTTTCAATAACACACAAATTCTTGAAAATATTTATTTTAAGGATAGCTATTACATAGGCAACAAAAGGCATTTAAAATAAATAGAAACTTGAATAATAGTGACTATCTTATTAAAATACAGACATTGTCATAGTAATGACATCATTAAAGTTACGAAATAGCTCTGTCACTATGAGTCCTTAGATACACGTTACAGCTTTTGACGTAATTTTGCATTTGAGTTATGTCGTAAATAGAGTAATTTATTTCTGCATATGCCAGGGTTGTAATCAGCTACAGTCAACGGGTACGAGGAATTTATTTCTTTAAAATTGTAATTCACTGATGTCCTTAATATGACATAAAAAAATTTGAACCACACAATTCATCTAATATGACAAAAATTTCATATTTAGAATTTGATTACAAGTTAAAAAAAAACTGTATAATATATATATATATATATATATATATATATATATATATATATATATATATATATATATATATATATATCATGTTCGAGTTGCATCTTCAATTTTTCCAAGTTTTCTTTTGAAAATCACTGTGGGGATAATACACGTGTTACGGAATTTTTACAATTCCGTCACTGTAATTTTTTTTATACATGTTATAAACCCGTAAGAAGGTATATAACCACGTTGTAGTTCCAGCTGGAACTAACGTTTCTTGTTCTGGGATTGTAGCTGTCATAATCAGGCGATATAAGGTATATTCTTTTGAGTAATGATCACTTTCAGTTCTGTCACTTGACCCAATGACAAGTAAATGCATATTCAAAAGAACATGAAGTTATCAGTTTCACTTTTTTCACTTTGATCAGTGATAATTTACTCAAAAGAATACAGCCATAGTAGACGTGAATCGTGAATGGTTACCGCTTGCAAGTAAAAACCAATTGATGGAACCATTTTTTCGTATGCATCAGGATTTTGTTTTCAAAATAGTGTTTTGGTTGAAAAGAGAAGAGGTAATTATTTTTTTATAACGTAACTTATTTAGTTTAAAACAGATTCGTATTATTTTTGTTAGTTTAGTTAGTTTTTTAGACAGTTGGTTTGTTCCGCCCAATTTTAAAAAATCTGTCAAACATATTTTGCTTAAAGGTTTTTCTGTGGTGGGAGACCGGAACCATGAACTCTGAGTCTTCGTTCGCCGACTGTCAAAGACCCTTGTGCGTTTCTTTGTTCTCTTTAGATTTTTTCAAAATTTAGTAGATTATCTTCCTTAAGATACAAATTACGTTTTATTTTTGCCTAGACATGTTAAAATGTATCTGGAGAGCACACTTTTATTTGGCATCTAACGAAAATATTCATTTGAGAGTAATTTTTCTTAATTTGTGGTCGGCCATCCGAATCCATGAAAATTATCTTAAAGATTGTTACTGCAAATTACTTATTTTCTTTATCTGAACTATCTATTGCTAAAGAATTTGGGCAACCTAATATTGTGTTAAGAGTTGTTCCGCCGAGTTTTATGTTTTTAGCATTATCACCAGAGTAACAATATCTAAAAAGTACCTGCCATTATGCAATCTATAAATTCCTCAGCTGATAGTACGCTTATCTTAAGAAATTTGATTGACCAAGACCCTACGAAATACACTGGGGTCAAAGACGCACAAAAAAGATACTCGAGTTCCAATCTAGTTCGTCAGGAGGACCACAGGTGAGTCTCTTTTTTTATACCTTTTGCTTATTTAAAACTTATCTGTGGAATTTTGTTTTCAACTGCTCGTCTGTTCCAGGTTTAAGGAGCTCGACTATTCTCCTTATCTTACCGCATCGTATCTTAGTAAAAGACAAATTAAATATCTTCAGCAGAGTCTTATCTTGAAGAAACGGGTTTTTTATTAATTACCGAAACTTATCTTTAATTTTTTTTTATCTTTAGGTTTATATTTGAATTAGCTAAGGAAAAGGGTATACCCAGTTTGTATTCGGCTAAAATTTGACCAACTTTCTTAACTTTCTTGGCACTCTTGTAATTTTCTTCTCTTGTATTATACTATTGTAACTTTCTTATATTATCTACTATTGTCGCTTTTATATTTTATATCAATATTGTAAACTTTAAGTTTTTGAATATTCTTATTAATTTTAAAAAATTATAGAAAGGAAACTTATTTACGTTGTGTTGGTGCGAAAAGAAATTGATTTTTATTTTATGGATTCCGGTGGTCAAGAATTTGGATTTTTTCTGTCTTAAGGGTCCTTGCCTAATTATTATTGTCTTCCGTATTTTTGGAGTGACTTATTTTTGGTTCATTTTGTATATATTATTATTTTTTTGATTTTTGTTTGGTGCTTAAGTGTATAATTTAATTTGTTAAGGGAATTATTTTAGGATGTTATAATATATTTTGCTTAGTTGTGTTGTATATTATAACACTAAAATAATTCTCCAAGCAAATTAAATTATACCCTCCAGCACCATACAAAAATCAGAAAAAAAAATATAATGTATACAAAATGAACCAAAAATAAATCACCACAAACAACGCAAGAAAATAATAATCAGGTAAGGACCCTTAAGGTAGAAAAAATCCCAACTCTTGCCCAAGGGAACCCATAAAATAAAAATCTCTTCAAATAAGGATGTGACATTAAAGCAAAGTTTCTGTTGTATTGTGTCATTAGTCACGTGTTACCAATATGTGGTTATTTGTTATGTGTGCTCCTTGTGAAAACTGTATAATATATAAGGTATATTTTACAACTACTAGTTAATTTGTTGCCCGTGATTTAGAAAAAGTTTTCTGTTATAGTTAAGAGCCGGTACTCAAAAAACGCTCACAGAGAAATTCTTTTCACCGACGAGAAAACTTCATTGTAGAGCAATGGTTCGATAAACAGAACGATCGAGTTAATGCTCAGTCATCATGAGAAGCGTCCGAATTAGTGGAAAAAGGTATGGTAGGGAGTGGGCTACGGTGGCGTAATCAAAGTCTATTTTTGGCAGAAAAGAGTGAAAATATTTGCCAGCTTGTATCAATCGAACATCTTAGAAGGCCTTGTGAAGCCCCTCAATCAAATAGGGTCCGCTCACAAACCCTGGACCTTCCAGTAAGGCTGCTCCAGCGCACAAGGCAAGAAGGACTCGAACGTGGCTTAAACACAATGTTCCGGACTTTATATCAACAGAAGATTGGCCAGCTGGTAGCCCAGTCCTTAACTCGCTGGTTTACAAATTTGTAATCAGTATTAGAGGCTGTAGTTTGCTCTGCTTGTCACTCAAATATTGATTCGTTAAAGCGAGCTTTCATCCGTGTAGTTGACAACTTCCCCATGCAAGTGATATTTGCTGCAATCGACGAGTAGTCAGACCATCTCCAGCAATTCTGGAAGGCAAATGGATCATTAATTATGACAATACTATTTCTTTGTCTTTTCCTTTCTTCTACAATAATCATTGTTTTGGTCTTTTCGATGTTTATCTTCATATTTATCTTTGTGATTTCTTTATCTAAAACTTCTAGATTCCTCTGTAGATCTTCAGCTATTTCGGCTATTATTGCCATATTATCTGCAATCATCATTTTACCCAAATATGCCTGTGGCATTCCCCAGTATTTAATTTGTTGGGACTTGATTGATTTCTTAGCTTCCTTTATGACTTCGTCTAAACAACTATAGTCAATTAGGAAAAGAATTTTTTCCTTAATATGCCCAATGAAGTTTTATTAAAAACATCTTTATTAAAAAAATCTTTAGAAGGTTTGAAACTATTTTCGGTTCACACTTATTACATAATCCTTTATAATAAAGTGGTGCAGGAAAGTCAAAATTTTTTTTAATCAAAGTTCTAATAATTCAGTTTGATCCAACAGACATAGGCTCCCTAAAAAGAAATGTTCTTATTTTGTCTTTTCCATTATGAATTATGTTTATGTGCGCTCAATAGAGGACACTAGCGGCCGCTGCTTCGATAAATGATTCACTTTTATTGTGGTTAGATTTGCTTACTTATCCTGTACTAACAAGAATCAATGAGTTCAAAACTTGTTTGTAGATGGCAGTGCGATGCCAATGGGAAGGATTTCCACCTTTTTTTGGTAGTTTCTTGTAATCTGATTTAGTGTTTTTAATTCCTAACAAGGACAAATTACGTCTGTACTTATGAGGCTTTCTCAATTGGTTTCCTTATATATTTTTGTATTTATATATACCAGCTGCAAGTATATCTGTTAACAATTTACTATTGCTATATAGATCCAGTAAGATATTTTTCTGCTCAGATTTTCTTCACTTTAGCGCTCTACGAATAAGCTGAGGAGCACTACCCCTTTGGTCGGCTTTTATTTACTTTTGTACATTTTCAAAATCTGCTAATAAACCTTTTAGAACCCAAATTCCCTATAAATCGTCAAATGTTATTGGTCTCATTCATTTGCCACATGATATTAAAAGTTGTACAGGTAGAACCGTAGAAATATTAAAAGCCTTCCTAATTGTTAAATCTTTTTACTAGGATACACTTGACATCTTGCACATAATTTTAGTTAACTGAATGTTTTTTAATTTGATGTATATTTGAATATTTTGTTAGTTTTAAGTTTCTTATCTAATTTTCCTATTGACCAGTGGCGTAAATAACGACCACGCAGACTCCGCAGACCTCGCGGTGCGGGGGGGGGGGGAGCCAATCCAGGGACACCTTCGAGTCCCTTAATGAAAATGAATAAATACGAAGGATCAAAACGGGTGCAAAATAGTAAGACGCCTTCAAAAATCTGCGGTGGGGCGTTCATACTCTTAGTTACGCTACTGCTACTGACATCCTAGAAAAAACAAATATAGATTTTTTTTGCGGAGGGAAAATCTTGTATAGACACTTCCACTAAGAGTGGATTTTCACCGGCTAACACCCCCTCTGACTGAGGATCCCACGATTCTGTAGTTTTTGATGATTGTCGTTAGGCTACGATCCGCAATAACTTGTAGTGAGGGTCCTTTGGGTTACTGGGTTGGTGGGCATTTTATAAATTCGCTCCACATGCCAGTTTACCGATTACTTCGCACTCTCTTACATTTACAAAAAAGGAATTGTCTCTTACTTATACCTGTAATAGTGTGATTCTAGTCCTGGATCCTGAGCATCCTTCTGGTACTTCGCCCGTTAGGAGGTGCTCTGCCTGTGGCTTGAATGGCTTCTCTCGGCGTCTCTTCTTTCTTCCTTTGCTGGTTGCTTTCTGCTTCTGTTCCTAAATGATTCCTGGGTCCTGTTATCTAGAGCTCGTATCTAGGTCTTTTGTATTTCCTGCCGTCCACTGCAGGGTCATAATCTACTGCTTGTCTGATGAGCGTATCGTTATGTGTCTCTGCTTTTAATGAGACTTTGGCGGCCTTCGTCTCAGAACTTCATGTAAGGGAGTCCATCTCACCTTTCCATGGGTTTGCTCGGTACTATGTTTTCCTGAGCTCCTAGTCTCAGCCTTAATGATTGTCAGGTTGTTTTTAAGACTCATTTTGCTCGCTCTGTTGAGCAACGGGTAAAGCTGTCCAATAACAAATACAGATCCATGTAGAAGCACCGTTCTTATAGAATTGTGTGGGTCCCGAATGGTGCTCTTTATTTTGTTGCTATCCCTCTCGCACGCTGCCCTACAGAACAATAAAATTATTATTTTTAAGTGAACCCTTTCAGTCAAGACATTAAAAAAAATCCTTATTTTCATTTTTAATTAATTCGAGTTAAATTTAAATAAATTATTTTTATACAAATATTTTTAAAAATTCCTGAATGTACACTCACATAAAACGCAAAATATAATTTCCCTACACTCCTGATTTCTTGGCCACGAGGAGATGTAATATATATATATATATATATATATATATATATATATATATATATATATATATATATATATATATATATATATATATATATATATATATATATATATATATATATATATAGTTCATTTTTCACATTAGCTCATCTGGAAGAGAGAAATTCGGAAAAAGGTGTCTACGCCATTTGCTTTGTAGATACCAGAACTAATCTTTGTAAACATTGGTATTCACTACTGGCGACGGACTAACCAGGAACGGTGCTTCTGTATAGAATCTATATTTGTTGCTAGAACAATTTTAAATAAATAAAAAAACCAATAATTTTATTGTCAATTAAATATTACTCTTATAATAGCAATGTTGTTTATGGTTTATATTGAAGCAAAGTCATTATTTTTCTTATTAATTTTGTTTAAGTAGCTGTCATTTTATTCAATAATTAAATGTCATGACATTAATTAAACTGTTTAAAATTAAAACATATTTTTAGTAGATTTCTTAAAACTTATTAATATATTTGTAATGTATGAGTAAAGCGAAAAACTTAAATGAAAGGAAAAGAGCCACTAGTAGCTTTTGTTTAGAAATCTCGAGATAAGACTTTTAGCTACTTGCCATCACATTCGACTTCTCGAAGCGATGTTCTTCAAAAGGATAAGCCCAGTTTCCCACTTTATATCAAGTTACGGCAATTAGGGGTTAGTCCTTAAACCTCTAGAAAGGTGTTAAGTAGTTGCCGTTTTGTGTTTGTTAACTCTGATCTTCCCTTCTTTATTTTTAGCTCGAGATAATTGTACATCACGTGGAGGCGAACTCTGTGTGAAAATATCTTGGTAATTATGTGTCAGGGAACAACAATAATTTAAATTGTGTAGCCATGAATATAATTTTTTTTTCATTTAATGGTCTGATTTTATTTTTTCTTAAAAAATATGGTCAAAACTCTCCAACGGTTTACTTTAGTAAATAAAGGGCCAAACTTGCTAAATTTAATAATTTGTTGTCTTGACACCTTGGTAATATAACTAAATTGTAAGAGCTAGAGTTTCACGTCTTAATGAAAGGCCAAATCACACAAGGCCATGGTGCTATTGCAGCCAGCTACAGAATCTATATTTGAACAGTCAACGGTTATAGCTAACAGGTTGGTGTCTTGATAAATTTATTAGTAAGAAACAGCTCAAATAGCAATATGTTCGCACATATTGCTATTATCTACCCGATCTAGTCTGTAATTCGTGAGTAGTGAACATAACCCGATTCGCTCGATCCCCCCACTCCTCGACCTTGACCTTGACCTTGCTTCACCCCTCTTTGGCCCCGCCCACATGTCCTTGTCATTGACCTTGAAAGTGCACGTGTGCTTTGGCCTTGGCCTCGTGTTCAAGGTTGTGTGTGTGACCTTGACCTTGACCTTGGTCGAGACGACCTTGGCTTTGTTGAAGGTCATCTTGGGTGTGTGACCTTGAAGATATGTTACGTGGTTGGGGGTGACCTTGAATGGTTTTATATAAGGTATGGGGCAGTTTCATTCATCAGTTGGCTCTGACTTGTATAGGTAGTACATGTGTTAATATTTGACAAATCATGGCATATGTTTGTGAAAATTGCGGTTCTAAGTTTACTAATATTTATAATATGAGACGTCATCAAAGAGAATCGTGTGCGGCGAGATTTAATGAAGTGCCTGGAGGAAAACGGCTCCGAATTGAAGAGTATACATCGACGATTCCGCTAATTAATTGCGCTACATGTAATGTAGATGTTCCAATAAATCATATGTCGGTGCATAAACGAACACAACAACATAAAAATAATTCATGTTTGCCGGTATGTCATGGTGTGCAACTCGTTGAATGTGCCTTCAAAAGGAGAATTGCAACCTATCGGGTTAGCAGTGATATGGAGCATTCCGATTACGTAATGTTCTTTGCAGACATTAAATCCAAGGTGGTGAAACTTGTTAATAATTTATTGCGTGTGCATCATGCTTTAAAAGTTAACATGACAGCTGTTGGCGAGTACATGCTTCCATCACAAGAAATATTCAGTGAAAAATCCTTCAACACTGCTAATCAAATAATTAGTGTAGAAAGTGATTTGGATGCCGTTTACCATTCTTTCACCGAATTAATAAAAACGCAGGCGACAGAGTTCCAGGAGAAAGATTCAGGTATGGAAAAATCAAAACCCGATATATTAAACTGATTTTTATATATTATTTTTCTTGTTATAGGATGGGCTCTTGTGCGAATTTTATACTTGGAAGTTGGTATCAACAAGTATATGCCTATGGGTGGCTCATCATACATCAAGTTGCCGTGTTCTATTGAAAAGAAAGGAGCTGTCGTCAATGTGATTAACCAGGACGAATTTTGCTTTGCGTGGGCTGTAACATCAGCATTGTTTCCTCCAACAGCAGAGCCTTCACAGAAGACATCCTACCCCCATTTTTCTAGAGTGCTAAATGTAACAGGTATGGATTTTCCAGTAAAATTACGTGACATTAAAAAATTTGAGGAAATGAACAACATATCAATTAACGTATACGGTCTGGAATCTAAATATGAAAATAATGAAGTAATACATGAAGTTATTGGTCCACTGAGGTATGCGTCAAAAAAGTTGGATAGGCATGTAAATTTATTGTTAATTACAAAAGACTGTAGTAGTAAAGATGGCGGTGAACATTTTTGTGATACGACTTGTTCAAAGAGTCATTATTGTTGGATTCGGGATTTATCACGTTTAGTTTCAAGTCAAATTAGTTGTCAACAACATAAAATATATTTCTGTGATGGTTGCCTCATTTATTTTAGTACACCGTCAGCTTTAACTTTACATCAAAGCTACGATTGTAACCACATTTTCACGCAAACACCCTCAGTGGATTTAAAAATCGATAAATTTGGAAAGAGTGTGCCGGAAAATATTTTAAAATTCGAGGGTATAGAAAAGCAAATGCGCGTTCCATTCGTGGTTTATGCAGATTTCGAATCTGTTTTAAAACCCGTTGAAACGGTACAACCAAACCCACAAAATTCTTACACTGTAAAAAGTTTTAAACATGAACCATATTCTTTTGCTTATTTAATTAAATGCTCTTTTGACGACTCACTTTCGAAATTTGAGCTATTTCGGGGGAATAATGCAGCTCAAGTCTTTGTGGATCGTATCGAGTGTGATTTAAGGGCTCTATACAACACATATTTAAAAGACATTAAGCCTATGAAACCGTTAACGCCTGAAGAAAAAAGGGAGTTTAATGATGCTAAAATATGTGGTATATGTGAAGGCCCTTTTGAAGAGGGTGAGATTAAAGTACGAGACCACTGTCACATAACTGGTGCAAAAAGATTTGGTGCTGCACATTCCGTTTGTAATTTAAATTATAAATTACCCTCTTTTATCCCTATCATATTTCATAACTTAAGCGGCTACGACAGCCACTTATTTATAAAAGAGTTATGTAAATATGGGGATACAATTGGTGTTTTGGCTCAAAGTAAGGAAAAGTACATATCATTTACCAAAAGCATTTATGTGCACGATTATTTTGATAGTAAATGTGGAAAAGTCAAGAGGAAATATTTAAAGTTGCGATTTATTGATAGTTTTAAATTTCTGTCAACGTCTTTGGAAAATTTAGGCAGCGGTTTAAACGACGACGATTTTATTGAAACGCGGAAACATTTTTCAAATATCAACCAATTTAATTTGATGCGTCAAAAGGGTGTTTTTCCCTATAGCTTTATTGACTCTATAGAAAAAATGGAAAATACATGTCTTCCAAGTAAAGATGAATTTTATGATAATTTACGGGAAGAACATATTAGCGATGAAAGCTATAGAAGAGCAAAAGAAGTATGGCGCTTGTTTGGGTGTAAAACTTTGGGGGACTATTCGGACGTGTATTTAAAATCAGATGTGTTGTTATTGTGTGATGTTTTTGAGCAATTTCGGAATAATTGTTTAAAATTCGATAAACTTGATCCAGCACATTACTATACCCTTCCAAGTTTATCATTTGATTGTATGCTACGTATGACTAAGGTAGAGTTAGAGCTCTTAACTGATATAGACATGATACATTTTTTTAAGAAAGGTATACGCGGCGGCATAAGCCAGTGTACAGAAAGGAAGCACATCGCTAATAATATTTTTTTACCAGACTATGACCCAACAAAATCTTCTTCATTTATAACATACCTTGATGCTACAAATCTATATGGTCATAGTATGTCACAAGCATTACCATATGGTGGTTTTCGATGGTTAAGCGAGCGCGAAATTCTGGATTTAAATATTATGGCTGTTGGTGATGATAGTTTACATGGCTACGTTTTGGAAGTGGATGTGCATTATCCGACTGAGTTGCATGATGCACATTCTGATCTTCCATTTCTAGTAGAAAATATCATACCGCCAACAGAAAACGCTAAATTACCGAAATTAATTCCTAATTTACAAGATAAAAAAAAAATACATTGTACACTATAGAACTTTAAAACAAGCCATCGCCAACGGCTTAGTGGTAATGCAAACCCATCGAGTATTACAGTTTGAGCAATCAAAATGGCTAAAATCGTATATTGATTTTAATACCAATTTACGTAACAAGGCCACCACAAAATTTGCGAAGGACACTTTTAAATTAAAAAATAACGCGATATTTGGTAAAACTATGGAAAATGTGGGAAATCGAAAGGATATAAAATTAGTAACACATTGGGAGAACAGTGTAGGCAGAAATGGAGCTAGAGCACTAATATCCCGCCCCAATTTCAATAGTAGCTCGATATTTACCGAGAACTTTGTTGCTATACATATGAATAAAGTTAAAATATTGTACAATAAACCAATTTATATCGGTTTTTCCATATTAGATATATCAAAGACTGTAATATACGATTTTTATTATAATTTTATTAAATCCAAGTTTGGCGATGATGCTTCGTTACTTTACACCGATACTGACTCGCTTATATTAAAAGTGTATACGGAAAACTTTTATCAAACTATATCAGAAAACCCCGAAAAATTCGATACATCAAATTACCACGAAATTAATAATTTCACCATAATTAAAAGTAATTCTGTAGTTGGTAGAATGAAAGATGAGTTTCCTGGTGATCCGATAATAAGTTTTTATGGTACCGGCGCGAAGGCTTATTATGTAAAGTCCATTAATAATGAATTAAAAAAAGCCAAAGGTATCAAAAAATGTGTTATCGAGAAAGACCTTCATCAGGAAGACTACCAAAGAATTGTTGAACGGGGTGGTTTGATATTAAGAAAGATGAAGACATTTAGAAGTGAATTACATAACATTTATACCAACATAATAAATAAAGTAGCATTGTCACATAGCGATGATAAACGTTATGTAATTCCCAGTTCAACCAAAACTCTACCTTGGGGGCATGCAGACATAGATTTTTACAAAACAGACCCGGAAGAAAACTTAGCAAATTTAGTCACCGTGTTGGAATCATTTCTAAGTCAGGACAGCACGTAATCTGGAAAATCCATATTTCATTATTTGTATTGTTTTTATTATTTCTATTAAACATACAACATTAATATGTAACGATAGTATTGTAATTTTTTTTTTTTTAAATAAAAAACATGTATTCATTACTTGATTGCTTTTTTATTGAACCTTTATTTTAAAATCATAAATATAATGAAGTGTCGACAAATAACAAACTGTAAAAGTTATTGTTGAAAAATTTGTCTAATAGTAAATTAAACGCACAGGTCTACGAGTAAATGTTTAATGTGAAACAGGTTTGCTGACAAGATCCTCCATAGTCTTTTCAATTTTCAACATTCTAGAGTTAAGTTCATCACGCAGTTCGTCTTGCCTAAGTTCATATATTGCAATAACAGTATCATCAATGTATCCTCTAAGTTCTTGACCGGTTTCAATTAATTTCTTTCGTACGTAACCTTCAAGTTGGTTTCTGAATATATCTTTAATAACAATTGTTGAGTCATGTAAAGCTTTCTGCGTATCTTGCACACACTGAGCAAGGTTATTATCAACATAATTTCGTGTGGTCGCATCGTCTCCTTCAAGAGGTTCTGCTAAATAGCACAATCTTTTGCTTCCCATGTCGTAATCTCCATTAGGTGTAAGTTTAAAACCTATTCCTGAAGGACCTCGCATAAAGTTAAAATCCTTAAATTTTCTTTTGCGACCGAACTTATCAATAGTGTTTACTTCTGACATTGTTATGTGAGACTGATTTGAAACCATTAGATTTCACCCTAATATATGGTTCTATTTCATTAATAAACGGACTCTGCAGAAAAATATGGATTGCAAAACGTATTTTAGGTGATGTTTAATAAATACACGTACAGATTCATTTTACTATTGTTTTATTGAAAAAAAAATTAAAATATAACAAAAGATTGAGTTTACTTTTTATTATTAAAAAAAAATAAAAAAAATAACAAACAAAAAAATTAAAAATTAAGAAATAAAATACATGTTAATTTCTTCTGTACAGGTAAGCTTCTTCTATGACCCAATTTCTTCTCTGGATGGCACGTTCATTAATGTCCTTGAACTGGTAGTAAACTAGTCCACAAAAGCCGCATTGTACAAATTTAACCCTGAAAAGGTCAATGTAGTTGAAGTCGTACGTAAGATCATTTCGCCAGCAGATACCTAGTCTTTTACAATGATGACAAGTTAAATAAAAAGCTTTTGGTATATGACTGTATGTTTTGGCTGCTTCACTAGGTTGTTCATCGGTTGGCAACATGATGTTTGAATATGTTGTACTTTTCAATCGCGGTACTCTAATTATGTATTACTTTTTAAAATAACCTTGACAGGACCAAAAAAAATCCTTGAAAATTACAACCTCGAAAACGACCCTGACATTGACGGGTACTTTGACCTTGGCCTTGGCCTCGCATCTAACAAGTTTAGTACTATATTTATATGCTTCTTTAAAATAACCTTGACAGGGACAAAAAAAAAATCCATGAAAATTACAGCCCTGAAAACGACCCTGGTATTGCCGGTTACGTCGGCCTTGGCCTTGGCCTTGCATCTGACAAGTTTAAATATTATACTTAATGCATCGAACAAAAGGAATAAAGGCGCTGTAGTGGGGGAAATGGGCATAAAAGCAGACTTGCTGGCTCGAGCTCTTCACAGTTCGTCAGAACAGCAAACAGTACAGTGCTAAGAAAAAGTTAATTGTGTGAGTTTGAATATCGAAAATGTCGAGTGTACGGTCTCTTTTAGATGCTCTTGACGTGAGCTGCGGTTCACAGCAAGGCATGCTGGATAACATGAGTGGTTTAGAAGTGTTAAGTCCGGGGGTGTTCGAGAACTGGAATGGCGTGGAGCATGAAGATGCCGAAGACCGAGCCCTCAACGATGGTCGCGACGAAGAGTTAGTTCAGTCGGCAGCGCAATTCCTGGAATGCTGGACGGAGGAGAAGGAGCCAAAGATAAATGTGATTAGTGATGTGGTTGTGCGAAAAGCATCGCGGCCTAGGGAATCTTCTCCGAAAGCTTCGAAACTGAAAAAGCTCTTGACTATGCGGAAGTCGGAAATCGCCGATAAAAAAACATTTTATTCGGCGATTAAAGGTGTGGGACAAGGGAAGAAGAAAAAGTTTAACTTTAAGCGTTCCTCCACCCCTGTTCCATTACCCGACTTACTAAAAACAGCACCAAAAGAGCCATTGTCAGTAGAAGTGGAAGTCATAGAAGGCCCCGATGGACCAACACCACCAACGCCACCAACACCGGCCAGCGTAGAGAATGAAATAGTGTCGGAGGTGAAGTCTTCCCCAGCGCCAGCGCCACTGTCGCCGATATTGGGGTGCCGGAAACCCATGAAGAAGCGGTTTAAGCGTTGTTTTGAAGGCGATGAAGTTTCCGCTGCTTCGTCGTCGTCGTCGTCGTCATCGTCTTCACCAAATAAAACCGCGTCTTCTTCGTTAATATATTCGGAGCCATCACAACCGGAGTGGGTCGAAGACTTCACCAACTCTCAGAAGACCAAATTGACCGACATTTATGCCATGAAAAAACGCTTAGTGAAAGAAGTGGACGAGTGTGACAGTGACATTATAGAACTTGAAAAACAATTAGAGATAAAAAAAGGTGAAATCTGCGCGGTTAAAAAGACAATTAGAGGACTTTAATAAATTATGTAGTAGGTGTTAGGTAGTTGTAGATATTAGCTTTTAATTTATAGTATTAAGTTTGTAAATATATATATATTGTAGTTAATAAAAAAAAGTGTTTGATCAAATTTTTATATTTTATAATGAGAATAAAAATGACTTGAAAATTTATTTTTGTGTGTTATTTCATATAGGCCCTGTCCCACATAATATTAGGTAATAAAAAAAAAAAGAGTGAATAATCCACTAAAACTACGCAATAGCAATAGTTGTAAATATTTTCTGATAATATTTACAAGTATGCTAAAACGTGGTTCGGTTTATGAAGTTAAGGTTCTGTCGCCAGAACTTCTAATACTTTGTATCTCAATATTGTATGTTTTTATGAAAAAAACATAAAATATTGGTTACAAAGTATTATAACCAACTAAAACTACGATCAAATTATTTTGTGGTCCTGAAAAGGACCGTTTGGTTGTAAAACATGCGACTCTTTTATTGAGTTGTGGAGTCGCACGGCCCGTCATCATCAGCGGGGGTGGTGGTGTTGTCCTCTGTATACTCGATGATGAACCGCCAAAGTTCATCCCATCTAGGATCGTTCGGCTCCCACTCCAAACAATTCTCTGTGGTAGAATCTACCACAGGGCATTGGATGGGTTGTTGTTGTTGTTGTTGTTGTTGTTAAGTCGCAGACATGTTGAACTAAAATGATTGTAATAAGTATTGGTGGTCGTATATATAGAGACAAATTAATGGTGGGGCGTGAAAACAAATGTCGTATTACGTATTGAGACCAAAAGTTGTTTGTGGTCTCAAATACGAACGAACGATTTAGCTGGGTTCCACCAGCACTTAAAGTTTTAATACTTTGTATCTAATATTGTATATTCTATACATACAATATTAGTAACAAAGTACTAATATGTACTAAAACTACGATCAAAGTATTTTGTGGTCCTGAAAAGGACCGTTGTTGTTTGCCCTTAAAAAGGGCCAGGGAGAGTGTGGGGCTTATGGTGCCCCATCCTCGCTGGTCGACCACCAGCTTGACGAATCGCAGGGGCCTTGTGGGTCGTCGGGTGTTGGTGATGCTGGAATTTCCAGCACCGCATCTTCCGTCGAGTCCGGCTCTGGCTGCGGCGACCGAGTTTCGAGTCTTTGTAAGACCCAATCGCCCGCATCGTCTAATTCCACTAGACCCGGATCATGGTCATATACTAGCGGAATCGGCTCATCCAAGTCGTCCCAACGTAGGACGTCAATTTCAAAATCCACCTCGTCGTCGTCGTCGAAGACTTGCAGGTCTCCAACGTTGTCGGCTACGGTGTCATCACTAAAGATGGATGAGCCTCGGCTGGCGGGTCTTTCTTCCTCCATGTTCATCGTATGAGGGTTGATGAATATATGACTGTGTAACTGGCCCAGTCTCATATATATAGAACTACCCCCACCCCACCAACGGATTCTAAATGTTATGTATTGTTGAGAGCTTATAGAATTATTGATTTTTTCAAAAACTTTAAATAAGGAATTAGATTTGTTTAGACAATAAGACTTATTCTTAATATTTTGTGAAGAATACATTACAAAAAAAAATAATAGAAACCTTGTTTGAACTGTTAACATTTTCATAGGTTCTCAAGCATATAACTTGGCACTTAAGCTACGAGACAAATCGTCGTTAAACGAATATCTCGCCCCATAAGTGACGATTACTAAACTACGACCAAAATATAATGTGGTCCTGAAAAGGACCGTTTTTGTGGCCCTAAAAGGGCCTGGGGGGAGGGTGGGGTGCCTACCGTGGAGTAATACCCAACGATATTAACACCGACCTAGGTGCAGCCCTTGATCTTCTCATTGGCGGCACCGTCGTCGTCGCTGGTGGTGTCGGCGTTGCAGGCGGTGCCGAAGGTGCCGCTCCTGGTGCGGTACCCCCGCACTCCTCACACTTGCATATTTTGCCGGGCACGAATGGCCTGACAATGCCAATGATCCTTTTTGGGACTTAGAAAAAAAAAAAAAAAAAAAACCCTCCCCTACAACTTCCACATACTCCCGTTCGGCGGCCCTAGCCTCCTAACTCAAGAATTTCAATTTTTTCATCTAAATTTTTTGTCATTTTTAAGATTTTCCAAATTTTTTTTTCACCATTGTATTCTACTCAAAATTCTAGGTAATTAAAGTGCTTTTATTTTTTCTCTATCTTGAACGGTTCCCGAGCTACAGCGCTTTAAAGAATTCAAATTACTAACTTTCTATAACCCTTTTTTTCAAATTTCATTTTTTCGAATTTTCAAAAATACTACAATATGTAGAAAAAAATTCTCTCTTTAATTTCCCAATACCGTTTTTCTCTAAATCTTCAACTTTAGCGCGTATTCAGCATTTTCAAAAAAAAAAAAAATTATAATTTTTTTTACACCATCGCATTCTCCTCAAAATTTTGGGCCATTAAAGTGCTTTTATTTTTTTTCTATCTTGAACGGTTCCCGAGCTACAGCGCTTTAAAAAATCCAAATTACTAACTTACTATAACCCTTTTCTTAAAATTTCATCTTTCCGAATTTTGAAAAGTACTACCATATGTAGAAAAAAATTCTCTTTCTAATTTCCTAATATCATTTTGCTCCAAAACTTCAACTTTGGCGCGCATTCACCATTTTTCAATTTTTTTTTTGAAAAAATTTTTTTTACGTTTTTACTATCGAGAAAAATGCTTGCTTATAGTACTCGATTTCCTCTATAATTTTTTCTTATAACTTTTTTCCCTATTCCTAACCGTTACTTTCCTACAAATTTTCTAAATCGTTGTTTTCATATTTTGCCTTAAAAATTTTTTCTTGTGTTATTTAAGCTCTTTTTTCCACTTAATAAACCACCATTTTCTAAATTCCCGTACTCTTTTCTTAAAGAGCGGGCTTTTCCGCCAGCTTTTTTTTTTGGTTGGGTTTCAAATAAATATAAAACTACTACTTCACTCATTACAAATTTATTGATTCAAGAACATTATTTTGTGTTACATATAATAGATACATTAAAATATAGATTTATTGGTCACCGAACCGTTTAATACATTATAACTAAAAAATGAGTCGTGAATAACTAATGCGTACACTTTAGTGTCTTTGGGGAATTTATTCTTTCTCGTTTGGAACTCCAATTTTACATCCACTGTCGATGAGTTAATCGCCTCTGGTTGATGACTGCAATTGATAATAAAAACGGGGTTTTTCATATATTCCGCGAACGTTATCATCGGATCGTTTATCTCGCGCCCGTAGTAGCTGCTTTGGAAGTTTTCGTAATTGTAATAGGCTGCTGCGTACAGTTTCTTGGCGAAATCTAAATTCCATCTTTCGTATGGATAAACGGTTGAATTCAGATACAGTCTAATGTCGCATACGTCGGCGTGGGTAAACTGGGTTGCGTTTTTTTCTTTCTTGTCGCAATTATTGCTGTCTTGAAACCCGACGATTATATAGCGCGGTCTTTCCAGACTTGTACTCGTTCTCAAGGCCCACACGTCGGAAGATGTTTGCCTTAAAGCTGGTAATTCGTACAGATCCCATTTACGATATGCCATTTGAATACTGGCATTGTTTCCTCCTTTATTAATGCGAGACAGTATTTTCAATTTTTGCTTGTCGTCTGGAATGATGTGACGAATTTTCCATTCGATTTTGTCGATACTAATTTCTGCCTCTACTTCGCCGACGTAACAATTGGTAAAAGTGCGAGCTATAATCATAATAAGCTCTTGTTTTACGTTGAAAACACCTTTTGCGTAATCTTCGGCGAATCCCATAAGGTATTTTAAGGGTAATTTCCCGGAGAATACGTTACTTGCCGTGTCTACGATATCTTGGTTTGCTTCGTCGAGACCCCATCCGCACGTCATGAGAGATCTTTGTTGCAAACTTCCGAATGAAACCATGGTTTTTAATGTCGTCGTAACTCCAGGTTTACGAACCACGGCGACCTGCTCACCTCCCATCTCGTAGCGAATTTCATCGAACAAAAATGCGAGGGCATTATTTGATAAAAAACATCTTTTCGTTGCGTCTATGGGTTTAAATTTTCCTTCGATATATATGTAACTTTCGGCGATATCCAGTATAATATCTTGAAAATTAATGGGGATACGGACTTCATCCGAATTGTTGAATGATGGAGATCCGTATGGTTTATACGTATGCTCTTCTAGACTAATAATGGAATTGTCCAAGATGGGCTCGGAGAAAACCTCTATTTTATCGCTGGTGGTGGAAATCATTTTCGCACTTTAAGACCGATTGATTTTAAAAATTTATAGTCTTCGGCAGGTAACTGTTGAGATGTTTGTGATCTAACGTCTGGACGACGACTAACCTTGACGTTAACTCTTCTTTTACTTTTATTATGTTTCGGCGGTTCCCCCATCTTAGTCGACAGCACAAACAATTGACGATTGAAGCAAAAACCCATTTTTATGAAAGTTTCTTCAGTTCCAATTTCACGATTATTTTCTCGCCTTGAAAATTGATTAGATCACCGCTATCGTCCAAGATGCGAAGAGTAATGTTGTCGATAAACTGACGTCCTGCCGGCATTAACGGCATATAAATATTATTTTGTGGTTCTTTACTGATTTTGTAACCGGGCTCCACGTCGATATCGAATTCGAACAAGGTATGACCTTCCACAGAATTCATATATGCTCCGGAAATTATATTACAATCTACGCGTATGATGCGTACTTTCATTATTTCCACCATCTCGGTTGATTCGTGCTTTTTGTCTCTTTTTAACACTGTATGATTAAATCCTAACATTTTACCGATACTCGCCTCTCCCCGGAAATCTATAGTATATTGGGATTTCAGTTCACATTTCAGCGTATTATTATTAGCGACCAAGTAAAAGATTCCATCGTTCTTTTCTTCAGTTGAAATCCTCAAAGCCTCCAACATAGCTTTACCTATCTCATCTATTTCATAGGCCCCAGGTGGAATCTGCAATTGTATCGACTCGGTGGTGTAACCCTCCTTCATGTAGGCAAACTTATTGTTGCTTTCGTCCACATTAAAAATTGAATTGTATGTGTAAAATCCCAGCAATGCCAGACCATATTTGTTTTCTCTATTTAATTCGACTGGTGGATAAAAATCGGCGCTTAAGACGCTCGAGTGTCCTGTTAGTGTGAACGTATAAGACATGACTAACCATTAAAACATCACACATCTCGGTTTTATTCTTAGCGGCAACATTTAAAAAGATTCATCTTCACACCTTTTCTCACTGCATTAGATAGTGATGTTTTTATGCTATTTTCTGCTTTTATGCGCACATCGCTGATTTTGCAATAACAACAAAATATTTTTCTAGCTGTAAGATCCTCATCAGACGTAACCTCGTTTAAATTGCTGCTGCTGCTGAAATAATGTTTGCAACCGCACTGATATTTTAATATATCGATATCGCTTTTAAGGTGCTCGGGCAACTTTTCCCAAACGAATGGAATTTCATTTGGGGCTAATGCAATCATCACTTCCTTGGACATGTTTTCTAACTGTTTCACGGTCATTTTCCTTAATCCACCGGCTAGATGAAATGCTTTCAGTGATTGCAACATTTTAGTATAGTTATTGCGATCCATTTGCGGTGTTAATGGTGACGATGATGATGATGACATCTTTTACGCTGATGATTCGACAAGAAACTTTAAGCACAAATGTCCACACCAGACTGTTCCAAAATCCTGCTGACGATCGTATGTATAGTAAATAATTTTTGATGGTTCCGATCCCGTTTGTAGATATCGTACCAATTCGATCGGTGGGGGTAAATCGCCGAAGCTGTCATAATATGTTACTTTAGAATTATTTTTTCTATAAGCTACCCAATGAGTCCCTGCACCACGCGTACTATCCAAATTCACTATTGCTGCTTCGTAACGTCGAGGACCTTGTCTAGGTAATAAATCCCTCATATAAACGCCTCGAAAGTGTCCTATTCTTTTCTTTTTGGCATATTTTTCTATATCCATGTTAGATAGTGGTCTTCGAGGTAGGGATTCAATTAGTTTTTTGATCTACGATTTAAAAATAATCCCATACCTTTACGATATGGCTTTAGAAACAAACCATTTCCTTTCGATTTTAAATACAGGCCGGCACCGGTTTTATCTTCGCTGCTTTTTTTTACTGCTTTTATGGCGCGCACAATTCCCGCTGCCCCACCGGCTAATGAACCCAAAGCTGATAACCCGGCAAAAATTGGTATTAATGGTAATATTCCACCAGTTTTAGGAATCGGTATTATTCTCGGTGTACGAACCTTCCTTTTGCCACCTGCCGCTTTTACCGATCTACGTGCTGCCGACAGAGCTATTTTAGATGCATTCATGACATTTTTTTCCAACACATTTTTACTTCCGGCTTTTAATAATTCCCTTCGAACTGCTTGTCGAATAGCTGTTCCGAAACTGGCTTTCCGAACATGTCGATTTTTATTAACACCTTTCCTTTTTGTATGACGCGTGCCTTTACTAGATGTTTTTTTTGTTGATAATGATGATGGTACACCCATACCAAAACGTTGTTTTCCTTTCATAATGTTTGTAACTAACCAAGCTGCTGTTTTTTCACCTAAACTGGAATCTTTCGATTTTACTCTATTCCAAGCACTTTGTTCGAGCTCGTAATCCGCTCGATGTCTCGCACTTATGTTGTCTTTATTATGTAAATAGGCTAAATCGTGTTTTTTGCATGGGGCATCCAAAGGATTAATGCCTGGATCACCTCTTGTTACACGTTTTATTACTTTTGTTCCGGGTCCGCAATATTGATAACCAGGAATGTGTACCTCGAATGGTAATTTATTTATTAACGAATTCACAATACCGTATCCAGTTTTGTTGGAAACGTGAGACCGTCCACTTCGTTTGACGCTCGGCATCTGAATGACAGTTTTTGTGAAAAATTGCCTATAAAATATCAAATTTTCCTAAGATGCGCGTTATCGATCTTAAACAAAAACTTCCTATTGACAATCTCGATGAAAAAGTCGGACTTGGATTTGAAAAGAAGATAATGAAGAGACACGGTCCTTTACTTCCTTCCTCTATTCGCGGCCTGTTAATTGGTCCATCCAATTGTGGAAAAACTAATGTCATGATTTCGCTGCTTACACACCCCCTTGGGCTACGTTTCGAAAATGTCTATATTTACTCGAAATCTCTGTATCAACCGAAATATGAGTATTTAAGGAAAATTTTAGCGCCCATCAAAGGTTTAAGCTACTATGCCTTTAGTGATTCCAGTAATATTGTGGAACCGTCCGATGCAAAACCAAACTCTATATTTATCTTTGATGATGTTATATGTGAAAAACAAGATGTTATAAGATCGTACTTTAGCATGGGACGTCATAAAAATATCGACTCCTTTTACCTAGCGCAAACATATTCGCGAGTGCCTAAACAGCTTGTGCGAGACAACGCCAATTTTATTTATTATGTTTAAACAAGATGAGTTGAATATGAAACACATATTTTCCGACCACGTTTCACCGGATCTAACTTTTACTCAATTTCAAGAAATGTGCTCAAAATGTTGGGATAATAAGTATGGATTTTTAGTAATTGATAAAGACAGTGATGTGAAATCGGGAAGATACCGCAAAGGATTTGATAGCTATATATTACTGTAATAATAAGAGAAAACGCTCATTTGATTGTTGAAACGTCTTTTGTTAACATCATGAATAACGCGATCGACTTAAAACGTAAACTAGTGGAAGCTACCAATGCCGTCAGAAAAAAATTTAAACAAATTAAAGCGGCTAAAGAGTTTAATGTTGTGGAATTGGAAAAGTTTTACGAACCCATTTCTAAGCCGTTGACAACTATATCTGATGTGGTTAAGCAACGTCAGCAGCAGCAGCAGCAACAACAACAGCAACAACATTATCCAGCTACAAAGCCACATAGTCTCAGTACATCAGTGCAGTCGACTCAAATATCAGGTTTTCCCCAACCTACACATTCCTTTCAAACCTCCACACCTATTCAGCAGCAGCAGCAGCATCGCATTTCAAAAGAAGATATTAGCCAATCGGTGTTTGATACACCCTCGACATCAACTAATACATCTCTCGCATCCGCTGACACCACAACTTCCGATACTTTAAACGCACACCTGAAAGGATTACGTTCGAAACCATCTCTATACGATACTGTATATGGTGTACGTTTTGGTTCAAAAACAGATCATAACAAAAATTTTATTGGTAATTTAGAGGTGCGTTTTCGAAATGGAAATATTGTCTTATACAAAAAAGGGAAAAATATTGCAGAATATGGTGGATCACCGGCGCTTTATGATTTGTTATTTCTTAAAACACCCCCAAGTGTAGGCAAGGAACAACAACAATTAAGTGATAATGTACTTTCAACGTACAAGGAAATTTTGGAATCAACGAATGCTGTCTACAACAATTTTAAAAAAGTGATGGTTTACGGGAGACCAGATGGAACAAATATTTACGAATTATTAAACCTCTGATAATGGGCACAAAATTAGGTGGTACTATTACAAGAAAAAATCTCTCGGAAAAACTACAGTTACCCACAAAAAAGAAATTATCTTCGAAAAAATTTCAATATGTCTACTGGAACAAAGCTAAAGAGTTGGTGGATCGTTTACGTTTGTTGTGGAGTTCCAAAATGGCCGGTCACACTGGACACGAAAATGAAATTATGTCAATCATAGAGGAATTACGAGAAGAAGATATAATATATTAAGCTCAATATTTAATGATATTATTCAGTTCTTCCTTCGATCTGAAACCTTTAGTATTACTAATAATATGGAGCCCAGTCTAGAAAAAATCAAGATTGTTAATGAACTACATAGAACGGCTAGAAAAAATTTTGTAAGACGGCGCACGATAATAAAAGGATACAGAGATTTGTGGCAAATTGATTTGGCTGAAATGCAACAGTATGCTGATGAAAACGATGGTTATCGTTATATTTTGGTCTGTATAAATTGTTACTCGAAATTTGTCTATACCAAAGCCATAAAAAACAAGACTGGTATAGAAGTTACTAATGCGATGAAAAGCATCATTGAAGAGGCATCATATACACCAACAAATCTGCAAAGTGATCAAGGAAAGGAGTTCTATAATACAAACTTTCAAGCCCTGATGAAAAAATATAATATAAATCATTATTCCACTTACAGCACAAAGAAAGCTGCAATTGTTGAGCGAGTCATAAGGACTTTAAAAAATAATTTATATAAACAATTCTCGACAAGAGGATCTTACAAATGGATACATATATTATCGGCAGTAACAAAAACCTATAACCATTCGAAACATCGCACCATTGGAATGAAGCCTGCAGACGTGCAAGAAAAAACACATATTAAAGCATATGATTATTTAAAAATTGTACCTAAAAAATTTAAGTTTTCCATGGGTGACATTGTGCGTATTAGCAAGTACAAAAGCTTATTCGAGAAAGGATATACGCCCTTTTGGTCAACCGAATTGTTTAAAGTTGTAAAAGTTAACGTTACAAATCCACCTACTTACTTGTTGGAATCGTTAGAAGGTCAGCCTATAAGAGGGTGTTTTTACGAATCAGAACTACAAAAAACAAGCAGTCCTGACGTTTATTTAGTAGAAAAGGTCCTTAGACAACGCAAGAAAAATCACATCGAACAATTATTTGTCAAATGGCTAGGATTTCCCAACCACTTCAACTCTTGGATAGATAAAGCTAATATTGTTTAAATAACATATTGTATGACTATATTTTTTATTTAAAATGTAAAATAAATAAACAATATATTGTAAAATAAAGTTTTTTATTTCAATCTTCATTATTAAAAACAATGACAATAAAACATCATACACATAAATAACATTTCAATATTCTTGGAGGGAAGGTCCAATTCACCGACGACTACGACGTTATCTTCAAGGCTATGCCACTCGGAGTGCGTTCTCCTATTCTTTAACCTGCTTTTTTTAGATTTTTTTTGAAGTCGAGTCGTACGACAGTGCGCTTAATGAGTCATTTAAAGGCTGATGATAGAGTATTTTCTGCATAACTTCAATTTTTGTTTTAAGCTCACTATTATTTTTGTATATCATGGGGAGGACATCCTTGTTAAATATGTCACATATTACAACTGCAGAATTGTAAAACTTTCTATTAACAAAGTGTTTTGTCACAGCATCGTCATCATCTTTAGGTTCGCCTAAGTTGGTTATGATTTTTCCACCCATATCATACTGCCCATCCGCTGTAAGTTTAAAACCAATCCCTTGTGGCCCAGATAATATATGATATTTTTCATTATATTTCTGACGACCAAATTTATCAATTGTGTTGTTTCCTCGACTCATTTTCAATCTTTACTAAACTATTTTATTTTTATTTGCCCTACTTATATTAAATATTTCAGCTGAGAAAAAGAAACACTGACTATGATCTACTGGGTTGGTATGTTTATAAAAGAAATAAAATAAAACTGTGATTGTAACAGATATTTATTTACAGTTATTTAATTGCACAAATACAAAAATTATAAAAAATTAGTTTTCCATGTCTTCGTTTTCGTTGCTCAAAATTCTATCCCATCCGACACTATTTCGATCGTCAACGTCTTGGGCTGTTGCTGTTGCAGAAACCAATTCATATTTTGCAGCAAGCTCACCTGGTAAATGTGGAATATTGACGAGGTATTCTTTTAATTCTTCTTCAACCATTTCAGCACAAAATGTATCCATGTCTATGGAACCATATAAAAATTTGTCGCACAAGTGTGCCCCAGCCATAAAATTGATTGTATCCCTGATCTCGTTCTTATATTGATCTTTGGTTACATCAATATGCGACCAATCATTTACGCTATCTAACATATCGTGAGCCCTATTTCTTAATTCTCTCCCCAACCAAAATATGTATCTATCTACACATTCGTTGGCGGTCGTCGTCGTCGTCGTCGCATCAGCAGACATCTTTAACAGAAATAATGAACACGCGTAAGTATTCTGACATGTGCAACTATATTTTAAATTTCATTACATCCTTTTTTTTTCAAACAATTTACATACAATTTACTCCAATGAGCCAAAACGTAATAATGTTCGAGTATTGTTTCCAAAAACTCTAGTGCCCTGCCCCAAATAAGTTAGAGTGTATTTATCTTTAGTTTTACTCATAATATCTACAATATCGTCAGATAGTGTTTCGGCCACACGTTTTGGTAAAAAAGTCTCAAATGTGCTATTATCACCGTCATCGTGTAAAGCCACTAAAAGAGTTTTACCAAATCGTGTAGTCATTGAAACCATCTTTACAATTTTATACACTTTGCCTACAATCATTTCGGTAACCTTTTTTTTCTCTAAAACCTCGAAATCTTTGCTAAACATTTCATTAATTTCATCTAGAGTTTCTTTTGCAATACTCATTATTGAAAAAAATGGTATATAAATCCAAAAATTACCGTGAATATAAAAGCACTTTCAGAACACTACACGAACACAATATTTGATGTTTATGCCACTGATATCTGCGACTGTTTGAAGTCACTTCTTCTCCCACGAACCTTTATAGCGGGGTTTCAAGGTCGAATTGTAACAATGGTGGGGGTAGCTTAACGATAGAAATAGTGGGAGGAGTATTCAAGGTCAAATGACGTCACACATTTAAATTGGTATAAGGATAACTTCAAGGACAAAATATAATGAAACAAATAACTACATTTTATGTACTTTATTCATTGATTTTTTTCTGCCATTCTTCTATGCGTTTAACATTATCACCTAAACCTAATTTCCTTAATTTGTTCAATAATAATTGTTTGTTTTTATATCTAAGAAAATTCTTACAAACTATACTAGCTAAAAGACACACTTCGGCATGGTCCATATACTTAAAAAATACACTAAAGTCCTGAGCCTCCGAATCTTGCATTTCATATGCGTAAAATTCCGAACAGGCTGCAGAAATTAGAAATTCCTCGTACATTTCTCGCACTAAACTTTCCATATTAACTACTACTACGTTAAACTTAAGTCCTACACTCTAATTTCATCTAACACAACCGGATCTGCAATGAACCTAATCAGTTTTTCCAAACAGTCACTAAACCCCAACTTTTTTATCTCACGAACAAAGTCTTGTAAATTTATTGTTTTGCTGCAATATTTACGACATGCATTCGCAGCCTTTTCATATTCATAAGCCAAATCACAATAGCGCGACGCCCATTCTGCTCGACTTTTCATTGCATCATTGAAATAATTATTAGCCGTTTCAGTGAACTCATCGCCCAATTTTTTTACTGTCTCTTGCAAAGCACTATTCATATTATTCACTCATTTTTACATTCACGACACTTTTTTATTGCTGGTGGTGGCCCATCTATATGATGACGATATATTTGTTCATAGTGAATGTAACAGGGTAAGCTTAACTGTAGTTCCTTGTTACACAGATATGACGCTGGCAGCTTATCCCAAATTTGCCGTAAACTCAGCGTATCAACGCAAGTTTTTAAATATTCGAGAGGAAAAAATGCTAGATCCTTCTCTTCAAAATCACACAAACTTTTTAAATTACTCTGATATAAACAAATTACTCTGCCGACTTGCTCTATAATTTTTTCTTTAGATAGTTCCGTATCTGACATTTCACACTGAATGAATGCAAGTAGACTCACACATTTTATAGAACAATTTGCAAGGTCAAAATCATTTCAAGATCATCCCACACTATTACAATGCACAAATAACTACTTCAAGGTCACACACCCAAGATGACCTTCAACAAAGTCAAGGTAGTCTCGACCAAGGTCAAGGGCAAGGTCACACATACAACCTTGAACACAAGGCCAAGGCCAAAGCACACGTGCACTTTCAAGGTCAATGACAAGGACATGTGGGCGGGGCCAAAGAGGGGTGAAGCAAGGTCAAGGTCAAGGTCGAGGAGTGGGGGGATCGAGCGAATCGGGTTATGTTCACTACTTTCGTGCAGTAACCAAATTTTCATGGTGACTTCTGTATGCAGCACTTTTTGGCAATAAAAGATGAAAACTTGCTACTTTATTATAATATATTTGACGAATAATAATAATGATCGTTTACCTTCATCGGTAAATTGAATAATAATTGTGTATGAAATATTGCATACTTTCCATTTCTAAAATAAAAAAGTTCCTCATATCAAATATCAACTTAAGTTTCATACAATCTTGACATCTAAACTGTAAGGTAATTCATCTATAAAGAGCCTGTTATTAACTCTACAACTTTCCTTCGAAACATATTTTCCACTCTGACATCGAAAAATCGGCAGGTTTTAATATCCTACCGATATGTCTCTGAATTCATATTATATAGACAGTTGTTTCTGCGAATGTTACTATCGATTCGAACAGCTTCGCTGATGAGACTATAAAGTGGTCGAAACGCCTATGGAGAGAGGACCAGAGTTGTATTCGTAGGAAATAAAGTGTTTGTATATATTATTTTCTTTATCTGCCTGAAAGAAGAATATATATATATATATATATATATATATATATATATATATATATATATATATATATTAGCAAGAGTAGATCTATTGTGCTCATCCCAGATACTTGCTCACATCCGCTCTGCTAACTTGTCTTCATACAGCAATTTGTACAAGTCAGCTAAGAAGTTAGTTTAAATCGCGTTTCACTTACTATATCGAATAACGTGCAATTAAGGTCTCCGTCGTAAAGATCCATTTTATGTATGTCAACTTTGACGGCCATGTGTCCCATTATTATCCCTGTGATTTCCAGTTGGTGCCTACTCATTTGAAATGGTTTTCTAGTTATTTTCAGATCAGAGTTCGCTACAAAAAGCTTGCTGTGTCTTAATCCCTCTCTGGTTATCAGAATTTTTTTCTGATCCATTGTTTAACAGCTTGTCGTACCGTGCACCTCAGCACCCCCCGAGTTGGATTGGTACCAATGTATTGAGTCGGTGATCCTTTTCTTGCTAGCTAGTAAGCTACGATATAGCTAAGTCGGTTCGTCTTTTTTGATTGGACGAGCGGCTTCGCAGGCTCCTCCCCTCTACCGAGTGGGATATATCTGATTCTGGTATGCTGGTCTCTCGTGAATTGGTTGATTTTTGTTGCTTTGTTTCTTGATTTTTTATTAATGTTTTCCATGTAGTTGAAATATATAAAGCATCGTCTCGTTTATTCAGCTGTCCCGCTTTTTCGATTTCTAGGGCCTCTCTTATGACGTGTACCTTGTAGTTCTGTACTGGTGCTATTTTTTTTGCTTTTTCGAAATCGATGATGTGTCCGGTTGTTCGGTGATGTTGAAATAGAGCTGAGGTTGTCTGTTTGTTTCTGAGGCTATTTTTATGTTCTTGAATTATTTATGATATGCGCTTGTTTGTTTGTCCTATATATATTTGATGGCAATCTGCACATGGAATGCTGTAAACGCCATGATTTTCAAGGTTGGTCTTATCGTTAGGATTTCCCAGGATGTTGGCTATTGTTTTTTGTGGTTTAAATATGGGCTGTATCTTGTGTTTTTTTAAAATTCTTCCGATTATGTCCGTTATTCCTTTTATGTATGGGATTATGGCTTTATTCCTTGTTTGATCTTGATCTTTGGTTTTTGTTGTGGTCTTCTCGTGTTTTTCTCTTGTTCAATTAGAAAGCGAGCCAGCTAAACAAAATTCGAAATTCATCAGAGGCTACCATGAGTTCTCAGCGAGTAACGAGACGAACCGCCCAAATGAGATTTTGGGCGAAACGTCGTAAAAACGATTTTTTAATATATATATAAGAAGCATCACAATAAGTCATTAGGTTGCAGTGTAAGGGGTTCTCAATCCAAGCCAACTATACCATTCATTAATAAATCAGGGCATTTACAAAAGCACTATAGTAATATTAAACTAAATAGTACAGTAAACTATTTCTCTGTTCCTAAATAAAAAAAAAATCAGATAGTTGAAACCAAATAACAAAATCTAAATTACCATTTTCCTACAATTATATAAAGAAACTATTTTAGTTCTCAACCAACTGGAAAAACCATATACAATAAATAGAGTATTTTTCTAATTAACTACTTTTTATGGAAATATTTTAAACACAAAAGACGCCAAATCGATCCCAGCATTTCATGAACTAAATTTTTTGTCGACGATCCCCACAAAATCAAACATACAACTTTTCGAAACTCCAAATTGATCCTGTTAATTTTTGATCTTTTGTCAATTTGAGAGACCAAGCCATAAAAAGTGCCTCCTTATTAGAGTACTATTTAATAGAAAAGAAGCTAGAGCCGCATGTCAGTTGGTCTCCCTTTTTAATACATCGGCATTATCAAAACTCAGTGACGGCGTCGGATATAATGGTTTATTAATAAAAAAAATTCACCAATATGTCAAGAAAATGGTCTAAGCAACTTGACCATTTATTACTTTTATAAATATCAACAGCAATAATTATTTGAAAAATAAATTTATTTTGGAATAATCTAAATAAACGCAAGTAAGTGTAATATTAATTATTTAATGAAACGTCTACCTATATAAACTTAAAATAATTATGAGGGAGTATAATTTTAGTTTGATTTCATCTATAATTATACATATAGAAAACGATACAATACTGGTTTTATATTTTATTTAGATTCCGAATCGGATAGAGTCCTTACGAGCTAATATCCGAAAGTGAGTAATTGTCTGATTTGTTTTGATCTGGTGACCTTTAAAGTTCTATCTAACATATAGTACTTTTCCATTATTTCGGTGTCCTGTTGTTAACATGAAAAGCATATATAGGCTTACTCTTCAGTTTGAATGTCTAAAAACTTTTGCCTCTTTATGAATTCGACAGCTGCCAACGTAAAATTTTTATTTCTGCGTGCCACTTGGTTTTTTCTAGTGGCACTATCTGGTTCTGCTGGGTAATACCGTGAAAAATGTAAAACACAATGTTCATGTTCTTGAATGAGTTCAGAGTTTATATTTCACCAGAAATTGTCCATTAAGTTATGGTGGTAGAAAACGCTGTCCACTATTAATACTGATTTTTAAGATAAGTTAGGAATTAGTTGTATCGTTATCAATTTCACACAAATATTGGTGTTCGTGTCCTCATAATAACCCTCTTTTGTGGTCTTGAAATAAAAAAATTATTACTGTTTTAACAGGAGGTGTATGTGTCAAATTAATTTAAACAAATCTCCACTTATTCTACTAGAATAAATTTATTAAATTACTACCAACAGTCTGCTTGTTTACTTATCCAATTTCAGTTAGAATTTTTACCGTCATAAAAAATTAAACTATTTTATCCGTCAAGAAAATATTATATTGCACGTTCACCATTATGGCAGAAAAATGTTAATATAAAAATTATACAATATTTTTAAAGACTTTATACAGGCTGTCTCTACAAAGTCTGTACTAACCCTAATCCTTGAGGCAGTAGCGTAGCTAGATCTGATGGCGCTGGTTGGCAAGAATTACTTTGGCGCCTTAAGTCTTGAGAAAAATCGCAATACGGGTCAAGTACCTTATTTTTTTTCTTAAGTATAAAACAAATTATGTCAACTTGTTCTAAGTTTGTTTTGTCAATCAATTAGTCGCAAAAATTTATAATTATTATATTTTATTTCCACATTAATTTCTGTACTGGATCTAGGTAGTATACAAATATCGGACCTTATCTTGCAGTGACTTGAATACTACATATGTTACAAGAAATATCAGTTTTCACTCAAGACATACTGGTACGTTCCATGACATATCCAAAATGGCTAGGGCAATGGATTAGTATAATTTGATTAATATTACTAAAAATGAAAAATACCCAGAAAAAATTATCCCAAGCGAACCGTGAACCAATGACAACTCAATCCCATTTTGGGCATAGCTTAGCGCATACTAATATATACTAACAACTGACATTTCCTATAATGTAATACATATTAGGAATGCTTTTTGCGATTCTTAATGCTCGCAAAAACGTCAATTACTTTATCGAAGTCGATGTATTTTGCACATTTATTTTCTATGCTTACAATAGCCAGACTACTTAAATGTTTTTGAGTAATATTACGTCTTAAAAAATTCTTAATTGGGTTCAATTTGGAAAATGATCGCTCATCAGAAGCGGAAGTTACAGGAAGAGTTAGAAATATTAGTAGCGTGGTAAGCACAAGGGGATAATTTGATGAGCTGGTGTGATTTTTACAAAACATAAAATCAACCGGCTCATCTATTGTTGATAACGCTTTTAAACTTTTACGAAAAGCTGAGTAAAACCTGAGAATTTCGGTGGCAATATTATCAGATAAGCCATCGTGATATTTATTTTGCAAAATTTCAGCCTGCTTATGTAACTCAAAATCAGTAGCGCTGATCATAAATGAGGGATCAAGGAATTTAAATCTATCAACAACAATTTGAAAACCAGAAAGTCGATTTTATAACTGACGCAAAATCTAAAATATTATTAAATATAATTTTTTTGAATTTTCCTTCTGTGGTGAATTTTGTATCGGAGACAAGTTCATCAAAAAAGTTTTTGGAATTTTTTTGTCGCTTGTCGCCTTAATCCCCCAATTTGCGACTAAATTTGAAGTTTTACATCGAATTTGATCGTATTTGTGACGCAGTTTACAAAGTTCTTCGTAAGCATTTTCAAATAAATTGCAAGCGTGCACAATATTAGACTTTCTACTTTGAAGAACTTTAGAAACCATGTTTATAGAATGAATAATTTTGGAAAACAATACAATAAAATACGAGAATTTTAGATTGCAAGCCGTTATAAGCGCTCCTCATAACAGCAGCCCTGTCCTCTACACTTCTTAACAGAGATGTTTTTTTCTTGAAATATATTAATGACGACTTTTTTTAAACCTTCAGCGCTTCGAGCATGTGTTATGAGGTAAAATCCAGTACACGATTATTTATGTTCAACCTGTATGATTTCATTATTATCATTTTTATGAAAAATAATATAGCGCAAAACAATACTCAACTGTTCTATTTTTACATATATCCTGAATAGTGTCTAAAATTATTATATAAAATGGAGCGGCGTAAATTTCCTCGAAAATTTTCGGTTCCCAACATATGAATAAACTCATTTTGTATAGTTGGACTTAAGTATTTTTTTGTACCTTGAAAAATTCTATTATTATCATCATTATCATGTTTAGAATGGCCTCTAAATGGTAGATTACATAGAGACAATATCAAAGTAACATCTAAAACTAAAATATTTTTATTAAGTTTTCAGGCATCGTGAATTACACAAGCGACAATATGTGTACCGCCAGTTTCATGCTTTACAAATTTTTGGCTTAAAATGTGCCATTCAGATATTCCATTGACCCAACCAAACCTAAAATTTGACTGGTTGCATAAGCAAATAGAAAATTTAAAAAAATGGTACAGTTAATATTTTTTCTGTAAACATAAGCTTATATACTAATTTTTACATTTCTAGCTACCAAAATGAAGAACTTTCATACAAACTTTCATCCCCTATCTTAACCCCTTAAAAGATGATTTTAAAAAAATGATACAGTAAACCTTTTTTCTAGTCATGAGCCTATATACTAATTTCTACATTTGTAACTACCAAAATGAAGAAATTTCATTCAACCTTTCATCTTCACCAACATCTCAGCTAGAATTTTCAAGTGATGCCGAAATGAAATTTTAAAGTTACTTCCAACAACATAAATCTCGTTCGTATATTAAAACATTCACAGTACATATACAGTCTAAAATGTCAAACTTTACAATGAATATGTCAGATGGCACCTAGTAATGCTAGTGTCACCACTTCCCGAAATATCTTCTTATAGCTCGAAAACCAAAAACATTTTCTTTTGCTTTGAAAATAGAAATACTATGTTGGTTTCTAACAAACTATTAAAATCACAGAGACAATTTATAAAAAGGGAAATCGAATTATCAATATTTTATGTTTCCTTCTCTTACTCGTCACATATCGTACCCCACACGTACAAAATCTGGATTCATCGGTAAAAAGTAAACAAATCCATTGTTAATGATTTGAGCCAATGTTAAACTAGCTTCCTGATATCTTGCGGTGCAGCGGCCCTTTAGCAGTGAAAGATTTTGCATCCGATTTTTTAAAGCTTTTTTTACCGCTTCAGTACTTATAGCAACTGACCGAACCAGCTGAAGCCCATTTCTTACGTTAAAAGTTGCAGAAGTGTTGTCGATAACGTTCAGTATTGTGAAAAATAACAAATAACACTCAACACTATGACTTCTTGATAGGTGTGCCACTTTTCAGTCACGACTCTAGTAGCTTGAACTCAGGCATTATGAGCTTTTTAATTAAAATTCCTAATGAATAATAAGAAAACAGTTTTCGTAGCTTTATCAACATACTTCATGCTAGCAGCACGTTAAAAAACATTGCATTCCGATGTGAGTAACGTTCTAGCAGACAGAAGGTCCTTAGAAATCAATTAAAAGTCTCCACTATCCGCACATAAGAATAACCTATCAAAAATAATCACACACAAATGATACATATTTTCTAAATTGTCATTTTTTTGTCATATTGTCTACATCTGATAAAATAGTAGAGGTTTTTATAATACTAAAAGTTACTTCACTTCTCTATAAAAATGAACTATGGGTTACAAATTAACTTGGGTCAAATCTGGTTATCGGTTTTTTATTCACATGCTATTGCCCGATTAAGCTTAAAACGACAAGAATCTGATTATGACTAGAAAGGTGATAGCGTATCTTTGCAATGGCTCAGGTAGAAGTTTAGAATCAAATGTGTAAGTTCATAGTCACATTGATACACTTCGAACTATGAAGGTCTGGTGATGATTAGGAAGATTGAATATCTGATGATGACTGGGAAGATGGCAACAAAACTTTGCATCATCTGCATCACCAATATCAAGGTGTTTAGGAGTCTGTGGGACTCCAGGGCAGGCGCGGATCCAAGGGGGGGCGGTGGGGGCGATCGCCCCCCCAAGAGCTTTGAGTTCAGGAAAATATACCCGATTTTACCTCTTATACTATAGTTAATTCAAGAACTAGAGAGAGTAATAAATCATTTTTTACCCTTTTTCCTTCGCAAACTACCCGTGTTCTTTAGTTCGGTATCTTTGACAAAATCTGTTAGATATATATTTTTTTCCTAGGAATGGGTTAAAAATTTTATAATCAAAAATATCGGTCTATAATAACGGACTATTTGGGTTGGATAACAATAGACATTTGGAAGTGTTAAAAAGGATTTTAATCCTTGTCATAGGCGTCGGAAAGAGTATTTATGACAGAATATTATTTCGGTAATAAATTTAAAATAAAAAGTTTTTATATTATTATTTTATTTCTTATGATTTCTTAATAATTCACATACAGTACAAGATACAGATAACTTTGACATATTTAACAAAAATCACAACTGTAGTTTTATTATTTTTAATTTTGGCATAAAAAACGTTTTAGGCGCATTCAGACTAAAACGTAGCCTTATTCTTTCAAAAAAATTCGAAGTACAATTTAAAAACTTACAAAATACTCATTCTCAAAAAGAAAAGAAGTTAAACATATATAAAAAAATAAATTCGTCCATATAATATTAACATTTTTTTGGGGGGCTATCGGTCATTTTATCATTAATTATAAACATTTTTAAGAAATTTGACGTTTCAGTTTATTTATTTCTTAAATTAAACACTAAAAAGGGATTCAAATGTAATTAATTTTTATATGTTACAGTTAAAATTAGATCTACTTATTTTTATTTCTATTGCACTGGTATCTTAATTTAATTTCCTTTATTATATGAAATATCCGATAGACTTAAAAAAATAAAATAAACGTGTTAATTCTACACGCTTAAGAAAAAGACACAAATATAATAATAAAATAATAAAGAAATTACGGCTAATTGGAATTAAACATATATAAAATTAAAGAATGGGACACACTAAAATAAAAATATATAAAAAAAATAAAAAAAATATATAAACAACATTAAACAATAAAATACAACAAAAACAAATTGTGTTTACACTGGTAAACATTACGTATCTAATTCGTAATCAAATTCAGTGAAGCTATCGTCGCTCAATTAATTGAGTTTTCAAATTTTGTTTTATTCTTTTATTATATGGATTTTTCCCAATTTTCTGCAGTAACTTTGTTCAAAAAAATCTTTCAAAAGTTCAGTTAAATTACTAATTTTGTACATTGTATTATTTCTAGCAACTCTGCCTTTTACTTGAGAGAGATATTTCCTTCTCCAACGGACAGTTTCCGGACGATCTATAAGAACAGATTTCCTATCTGGTTTTTTCCATCAAAAATTAAGTTCTCTGAGCAATTTCTAGAGCTCAGTTCTTTTAATTTCAGGTAAATCCCGATCTTCACTGATTTTAGTAAGAATTTTGTTGACGGATGGGATCTGCTTCTCACAATAAAATGTATGTACAACTCCTTTTACTGCAGTTTTCATCTCTTCTTCCAACGAGGTTTTTCATCTGCCTGTGATCGAATGGGGGAGTACGAAACATTCCAGTCGTTTTTTCTCCTTCAGTATTCGGTACATAGTAGATTTTCCTGTCATGTTGGAACACATCTCAACGGAGCTTTTAACATTATTATCTAGATATTGATATCTTAGGGCATCATAAGCATTCATCGTAATAAGTTTTTCATTGAGGAAAAATGCCTTGGTTTAACGATTTTGGAATAAATATAGAAGTGGAGGCCATATTTTTTCGGTATCTTACTAATCTTAAATAATATATAAAAACAAGCACAAACAAGATAAATCACTAAGGACACACTGTAAGGTGTACTTTTCTCACTGACAGAAATAAAAATGAACTATCAGAAATTTTATTATTGCAGTAAATTTATAAAAGCTTATAATATTTAAATATAATTAGATTTACGGCAGTCCTCCGTTACCTGCGGTACTGGAGCAAGTACGTTGGGGATTTCGGTAACAGATTTATTACTCTCTCTAGTTCTTGAATAGAATATAGGAATGTGTATGCTTGCGATCGCCCCCCCCCCCTCCCAAGAGCTTTGAGTTCAGGAAAATAGAACGGATTCTGCCTTTTATATTAGGAATGAGTATGCTGCTGATACTCTCTCCCCGTTGACAACTTGTTTTTATTGTGATAGCCGCCCCCCAGTAGCTTTGAGTTCAGGAAAATAGACCCGATTCTGCCTCTTATACTAGGAATGTGTATGTTGCTGGAATCCCTTCCTCTCCAAGAGCTTCAAATTCAGAAAAATAGGCACGACCCTGCCATTTACACTAGAAATGGGAATGTCTCCAGTGTCCCCCCCTCCCCGTCGACAACTTGCTTTCACTTGCCATAATGTACTTTTGTGATGTCACCGCCCCCCCCCCCCCAAAAGAGAGAGGCTGGATCCGCCCCTGCTCCAGGGTGGTTAAAAATAATGTACTACAGGCATCATACCATCCAAGTTATTTTAGAAACGTACCGAGGACTAGAGTGGCTTCAAAATTATGTGTCCTGAGGGTTAAGTCCCCGTTACACTCCGTTGGATTGACTATTTAATTTTCCAATGTTTGTGGGAACTATCAAAATTTAAAAGAGCATTGAGACAGTCATAACAATTCTCTGTCTGCTCAACTCTACAATGAAAAATTACGTAAGGGGCGTACGTATGATGTTATTTTGGATAACTAATTCCACAGCTTTATTTTGAATACAAAATCGTGAGATACTTTTTTTACCCAATTTAGTTTGATCTATGTCAAAAAATCAATAAATACGCTTATATTAGCTTTACATCCTCTTACAGCGAAAAATTAGGTAGATAGAGCCTTTATGTGTCTTTATTAGGATGATGTGCCAAGCGTAAATAGGTATGCAGTAGAGTAAAAATTATTTTTTTATCGTTTACTATAAAATGGTAGGTGATTCAAATAAAACCGTTTTATTTAAGAATGTCCTTTACTTAAATTTATTCTCAATTTAAAATGGAAACGTAGAAACTTTATAAGTGGTTTAGGTTCGTTAATTTTCTTTAAGAATCCCTGTACATAAATTACATATATTTTCTTGAAGTTTGCTTGACTCCGTTACCCTATTTAAAGTCCCCTAAAACTCATTAAAATTAAACTCAACACTAATAACTGCTTTTATTTACGAATTCTTTACTAGACAATTTTTTCAACTTCACTTTTATGGGTATTAATTCACTCGATTTATTTTATAGAAACTCTATAAAATTTTAATTGGTTTTTCAATCGCTTTTGCAAATAATGAATTGTTTTTACTAAAATGAAATTCGGAGTGTAATGTTATTTAGCCAAATGCTCTCTAGTATTAATTTATTTTTAATTAAACCAGTGCGAAATAATGATAAAATATTGACACCAGCTGCATTCAAAATCTATAATAATCTATTGAAAATTCTGCGTTTTGATATTATAAAAGGTTTTTTATGCAGACGGTGGAACATTATTTTTAATTGAAACCGCGATCATCATAATGTTAGCTTAAATATTTATAACAATAGATACATATAGGATTTATTAGCTAAAAATGTTTACAAATAATGAAAATAATTAAATATAATAAAAAGAAAAATAATAAGCAGCAGCTTTTCATTGTTTTAAAATTTTATATGTGAGTTATCAAAACTGAGTTTAAAAAATGTAATAGCATGTACAGGGTGAGTCAACGATTGGATGAAGTAGGTTTGTGCCTTTTCGGTGAAATTAACAAATAAACTATATTTATTGTTTGATACAGTTTATTTTTACGCAGATTTTAAAAATATTTAGGACTCTACAGGATGAGCCAAAAAACTAGGACAGCATAAAGTTGTATTTTTTTAAATAGAACACCCTATATACGAATCATATTTTCGATTTAGCTTATAATTTTAAATCTTTTTTATTAAGAGTTTACTATAACAAAACTTTATAATTTCTGAGATAATTAAGTTTAAAGAAAAAAAGTCACATTTTCAAGCATCAATTCAATCCTAAATAACGTTTTCAATTTTGTGACAAATATATTCAAATTTGGAATTTAGCAAGGCCAAGGACAAGTTAACATAATTTTTACCTAATATTTGCAATAAAAGCTACAGGGTGTTGAACACATCGGCTCAAATTTGAACAAGTTTAAATGAATAAATATCTTTTTTTTTAAATGGTACACCCTGTATATTTTCATGTTATTTAATAGAGTAATAAAAACCCTAAAAGCTTTGTTCAATATATCCTATACCTATTTATAATAGTTTTTGAGATATTTCAGTTTTTCTTATTTTCCATACTTTTTTACAGAAATAGTCTACATTATCATAGTAGCCATGTAAAATAATAAAAAGAAACTACAGAAACAAACAGAATGTGATTAAATATGATGAAATACATTATTCGTTATATTACAATGGCAATAGTTTAATTAAACATAATGTGAAAAATTAACACAACAATAACGACAAGGCAAATACATATTTACTTTTATACTAAATTGAAACAAAAAAATTACCTATTAAATACTGAGATTAATTATTTCTTTTTAATAAGTGTTCGAATAAACGACCCTCTTGTGCAATGCACGAATTTAGTCTTTTTTGCAGATTTTCTCGGACCCTGGACAAAATTAGTGGAGTTATTGTTCTACAGGTATCCCTAATCCTGTTTCGCATATCTTCCACTGTTGTTGGTGGATTAATATACACCTTATTTTTAATATAACCCCATAGGAAGAAATCTAATGGGGTGATGTCGCAAGACCTTGGTGGCTACTCAATGAAACCCCCACGTCCAATCCATTTTTGCGGATATCGTTGGTCCAAAAACGCACGAACTTCACGATGGTAATGCGGAGGCGCACCATCGTGCTGGAACCACATACTGTCGAGCTCATCCCTATCGAGACCTTGAAGCAGTTGGGGTAGTTCTTCTTGTAGAAAGTTCAGGTAACTATGGCCATTTAGTGGTTCATTAAAAAAGTGGGGTCCAATAATTCGATTATGATGAATACCACACTAAACATTTAATGACCAGTGGTTTTGATGTTGCACCTCTCTAATCCAAAATGGGTTTTCTGTGGCATAATAATGCATGTTGCGTCTATTTACGGCACCGTTACTTCTAAAAGTAGCTTCATCACTAAACATTACCTTGCATAATAAATTTGGATTTAATTGAATCTCCGCATTTATTGTACGACAAAAGTTTACACGACTTTCAAAATCCTGTGCATGCAATTCTTGGTGTAATTCCATGTGATATGGATGATACCTATATTTCTTGGTAGTACGATTAGCGGTGGATTGTGATGTTTCACATAATGCTGCTAACTGACGGCTACCAATATAAGGATTTTCCTGAACATTTAACAATACTTGTAGTTCTTTTTCTTCATTAGTTTCTGGTTTGTTGACCACTTTACGTTTTGGATAATCAACAGTACCAGAAGAATCAAATCTTTGCATTAACTTTTGAAAAGTATGGGTATTAGGCTGGCGTCGATCAGGATACTTCATTTTGTAAATTCTTTGTGCAAGAAGGCAATTTTTTTGAGCCACTCCTCTTGTATAAATCATATCTATTAACTCATTCTTTGGAAAATTCATTTTACAATATAAGATGAATGCAAAAAAAACCAAACTACACTACATAAAAACCAAAAGAAGCGATTGCGGTTATAAATTTGACACACAGAAAAATGTTCTTTTACATTGTTTTTGCCATGGCTACTATGATAATGAAGACTATTTCTGTAAAAAAGTATGGAAAATAAAAAAAACTGAAATATCTCAAAAACTATTATAAATAGGTATAGGAATATATTGAACAAAACTTTTAGGGTTTTTATTACTCTATTAAATAACATCAAAATATACAGGGTGTACCGTTTAAAAAAAAAGATATTTATTCATTTAAACTTGTTCAAATTTGAGCCGATGTGTTCAACACCCTGTAGCTTTTATTGCAAATATTAGGTAAAAATTATGTTAACTTGTCCTTGGCCTTGCTAAATTCCAAATTTGAATATATTTTTCACAAAATTGAAAATGTTATTTAGGATTGAATTGATGCTTGAAAATGTGACTTTTTCTTTAAACTTAATTATCTCAGAAACTATAAAGTTTTGTTATAGTAAACCATTAATAAAAAAGATTTAAAATTATAAGCTAAATCGAAAATACGATTCGTATATAGGGTGTTCTATTTAAAAAAATACAACTTTATGTTGTCCTAGTTTTTTGGCTCACCCTGTAGAGTCCTAAATATTTTTAAAATCTGCGTAAAAATAAACTGTATCAAACAATAAATATAGTTTTATTGTTAATTTCACCGAAAAGGCACAAACCTACTTCATTTAATCGTTGACTCACCCTGTACTATAAAATGCATATACGAGGTATGCTAAAAAGTTCGTGCACTGATTTTTGTTTAGAAACGTGATAGCGCTGGATTTAATATTTGTATCTCGGTTAATAGTGGCAAGGGTCTCCAGTATTCAGTAAAAATTTGACCGTGATCCGATGCATACATTTTTTGTGGCAGTGATTTTTGTTAAAGTATTTTTCATGTTTCACGAAAATTGTACGAGTTACTTTATTAAAGCACAAAACTGACTAGAAAAACTCGGAAATATTAAGTATCGTATATGGGGAATCCGTGATGAAAAGAAAGGCAAATGGATAAACCGGTTTCTAAACGATTGGGACCGTGTGGAAGACGACGAGGGAGAGGGGCCCCCCACCGTGTAAATGAAAACGTAAAGGAAGTCAAGGATTCTGTGCTTGCATCACTACAAGGATAATTGCGAGTTAGGCATCATAATAGGCAGTGTATTTACTATTTTCAAAGACAATTTAAACATGTAAAAATTGTGCGCCAGTTTTTGGCCAAAAACAATATTACCATAATTTATCACCCCCTCGATTTTTCGGATGTAGCTGTGGCTTTTTTTGTTTCCCAAAGTAAAAGTTACTATTCAAGGTAGCCATTTTTTGGATGTTAGAACCATCCAACACTCCATGACGCGGTACCTGAATAGCTCGACCCAAGAATGGATGCATCATTGTTTTAGAGAATAGAAGAAATTTTGTGGCAAATGTATCATTTCTGAGGGACAGTACTTTGAAGGTGATGTCATTTTTGTAAGTGAATAAAGCGATTTACTCTTGTATCAACTTAGTGAACGAACTTTTGAACAGAAGTACATTATGTTATTGTATTATTTAGGAAGAAGAAGATTGGTCAATATTGGTAAGCAGCTCGATCAACAAATAATAAACTTACGTTCTTATTTCCACACTACATCGAGCAATATATGAGGTAGACGATTCAATGCCGCTACGGCTGAGGGAACGGGATATTGCTTCTCCCACCGAACAGACCAAGAGAAGTTACAAGTCTGGCTACAGAAACAACTTCATGGACGGTATCCAAATGAGGTCATATACGACAATGTTGACAACCCAGCGTCGAACTACTGGTTGATTTCAGGACAAATGTTTCCAGAAACGGAGAACTTCTTGTTAGCTATTCAAGACCAGGTTATTTCGATGAAAAACTATCGGAAGTTCATCTCCGTAGACACCTCAATAGAAAATGACCAATGTAGATATGACTGTCGAACATCAGATACAATCCAGCACATAACTGGAGGATGCCAAGCGTTTGTCGCAACCGAATATAAGGAAAGACACGACTCAGCTGCTAAGATACCCCACCAAGAGTTAGCAGATAAGTTAAAACTATTGCAGGTAGGAAAAGTGCCTTACTACGAATATAGTCGAGACCCTATTCCTTAAAAACAACGAGTTCAAGTTATATTGGGACCGAACGGTTCTTACAGATCAGACAGTTATTCATAATAGGCCAGACATTATACTAACAGATAAAATTTCTAGACAAACTACACTGATTGATATTGTTATACCTAACAACAACAACAACAACCTAAGATCAAAATACAATGAGAAGATCGCTAAATACAGAGATCTGGAGGTGCAAATCCGCAGACAGTGGGCAATGAACACCGTCCACATGATTCCTATAATACTATCAACAACTGGAGTGATACCAAAGAACCTCCTGAAGAACATCAAGGGACTGGGCCTCGGGGAGCATCTGGTGGCCTCTGATGAATTTCGAATTTAATTTAGCTGGCTCGCTTTCTGATTGGACGAGCGGCTTCGCAGGCTCCTGCCATTTGCCGAGTGCGATATATTTGGTTCTTCTATGCTGGTTGTTGGAGTATTGGTTGATCTTTGCTGTTTTGTTTCTTGATTTTTTATTAATGTTTTCCATGTTGTTGGAGTATGTATTGTATCGTTTCGTTTATTCAGCTTTCTCGCTTTTTCGATTTCTAGGGCCTTTCTTATGACGCGTACCTTGTAGTTCTGTACTGGTGTTATTTCTTTTGCTTTTTCAAAATCGGTGGTTTGTCCGGTGGTTTAGTGATGTTAAAATAGAGCTGATGTTGTTTGTTTGTTTTTGATGCTATTTATGTGTTCTTGAATTCCTGCTGGAATGCTGATTTTCAAGGTTGGTCTTATTTTTGGGATTTCCTAGGATGTTGGCTATTGTTTTTTGTTGTTAAAATATGGGCCTTATGTCATGTTTTCTTAAGACTCTTTCGATTCTGTTCGTTATTCTTTTTATGTATGGAATTATGGCTTTGTTTCTTGTTTGATCTCGGTCTTTGGTTTTTGTTGTGGTTTTCTCTTGTCTTTTTATGGCTTTTTTATGTTTGATTGTAAGAAACCATTCCGTTCTAGAGCTGTTGAAATGTGTCTTATTTCGTCTTGCTCTGTGTCTAGTTCTGTTAGTCGGAGGGATCTTGATACTAGTGTGTTGACTACTGCCTGCTTTTGAGAGGGATGATGATGTGACTCTGCATTGAGCTATCGGTCAGTATGTATGGGTTTCCGATATACGCTAAAACCTAGGGTGTTGTTGGGTTTTCTAGTTAATAACAGGTCCAAAAAGGGAAATTTCTTTTCTTGCTCGATTTCTAGCGTGAATTTTATTCTATGGTGGATATTGTTCAGGTAATGAGGAAATCGTTCAGGTGTTCTTTTCCATTATAAAAATATCGTCCACATAGCGTTTCCAAAATTTCGGCTTTAAGAATGCGTTTTGCAGTGCCTCTTGTTCGAAACATATCACAAAAAGGTTGGCTATAACCTACGATATAACATATATATATATATATATATATATATATATATATATATATATATATATATATATATATGTAATCGAAGGTTTTTGGGCATCTCGTGTATGTGCTGAGTCCCTCTCAGGACTGTAAGGCAGCTGACGTTTCGGTGAAATTTCATTCACCATTTTCAAAGCTCACTCTATTGCGTCTACGAGCGAACTGACGCCTGTTACTCGGGTGCTGTCGGTCCCGTGTACACGTCGCTCGCGTTCATATTCCGAATGGTTCTGGCCAAAGAGATTGCAAGACGTGCTGCGCGTCATCGGCCCTGTTGCCAGTGTTTTGGAATGTGTTGCCGAGCTGTAATCTGTTTCGTTACTAAGTGGTACTGGTTGATGTTTTGTAAGCAGATTTTTCCAAGTATTAGGCACTCGCTGGATATCATCTCTACTAAATATATATATATATATATATATATATATATATATATATATATAATTTAAGTTGAGTGTTGTATAATATAAGATACTGAGTGCATGTACCCTTGTGTGTAGTGTAGTGTATCTTTTAACTTAATTTTTGTTAAGTAAGGGAAAAAACTACCCCTTCTTTGACGTTCTTTCAATAAAATTTTATATTTATTTTTATTGCCATATTGAGCGTGCTAGGTTTAACTGTTCAAGAGAATCCCTAATTTGTAAGTTAACGTCATTTATATTGTTTGCTTCAGTTTGTTAATTTGTCCATTTCTTTCTATTATTTTCTAGTTTTACTCCTGATGAAGACATAACTATATGTCGAAATATTGAAAAGTAAAGGAAAAAGAGTCTTTATCTCATCCACAGACCTCATACTCGATATTCCTCCCCTAATTCTCTCTCTCTCTCTCTCTCTCTCTCTCTATATATATATATATATATATATATATATATATATATATATATATATATATATATATTAATATGTGTTTGCAATATTAATACAACTATCAGCGAAAGCCGTAATGGATTATGTGCACTAGGTGAGCGCCTGTAAGTAGACTTCAAATTCCCTTCATACACGACAACGTTTACGTTATAATTGATGAAACGCTATTTGTTTAATTTATTTTATTAACCCAAATTCTTGACTTGAACTATCAATTGGTGGGCGCAGAATTTGAAAATATTTATTTAATCAAAAGTTGTTCATGTTAAAAAAACGGCAAAAAATGCCATTTCTCAAATGTTTAACGATTTTAAAATTGAAAATAGTTTTTATTTTACGTTACGATATTCATAATCAGGGGATCAAAAGATGTATTAAAAACTTTGATGAAGCCATGTCTTTATTGGCTATGAAAACTCACTGGGCTCCTCGACTAAAAGAGCGTTTTTTAAATTACTATTGATTTCACTTCGTATGCTAACGATATTAAGTATTAGCAAAGATTATAATAGCTATAGCGTTACATATAATAATCTTTGGTATTAATATACCGATATACATATTCTATCAAATATAAAGACATGATAGTTTTAAAAATATATATTTAAAATAAATAAGTCTCGTATTTTTTATACACCAGATGACAATAAAAGTAGTGTGCATGCAACAATCTTTTTATTTTTAATATTACGACTTTAAATCTTCAGTAATTCATGGTTAGTGAATGTTAAGCGACCATAAATTTGCACTTCTAATACCAATTCGGTAACATACTATTTACTCTTTTTACCTTGAAACCTTGTCTAGAAAGGGATTAACAGGAATAAAATATCAGTATTGCCACAGAAGTCTACATTAGGTTGAAATAGGTGGAATTGTTCCGAAATTTGTTCGACGAGGGTCTCATTTCCCTAGTTATTTTGCAGAATACTTATTTAAAAGGAAATCTGGTAACCACAAAGACATATACCGTATATGTTCAAGTATCTAGAGTAAGTCTACCCTTCCTCAAACAATAATGAGTATGAACCACGTTAATACAGATTTATACATTATATACGGAGTGAGGTAATGTTAGATGGATAAAGTTTATGGATTATGGATAAAATTTATCGATTTTTCACCACATTTATCAAAATCCCTAGTTACAAAATGTCCATTTCTTAAAAATATTTTGTTGCGTGAAAAAAGTAGGGTAGCATGAAATTATTTTGTTATAAATAAAATCTTGATCTATAACTACGGCTTCAATGTTATTTTCGGTATATGATTCTGGTTTCAGACGATTTCAGGTAATGTCCATGAGTCTAGGCGTGATTGGTAGCACCAGATTTTTATGGCTTTCCACGAAATGTGTTCTTCTGATGTTCTTTGATTCTTATTTCAAGGGGTCTCTTTGTTTCGCCAACGTAGGAGTTGCCACATTCACATGGTATTGGATACATAGTTTTTCATATCCCTTTGAGTTGTTAGTTTGACCCTAGTGAGCTGACGTCTCAGAGAGTTATCTACATTGACAAGAGCAGTGATGTTATATAGTTTTTCTTTTCTTCTAACTTTTTCCAAAATGCTTTAAATATAGGGGACACTGGTTTTCGCTCCTCGTCCTTTGTTGATTTTGTCCTATTTCTGCGTTGCATCAGAAGTTTATCCATCAGATTTTCTGGATATTTGTTGGCTGTCGGATCACTTTTAATGTGATTTATTCCTTTCTTCAGATTATCGCGGCAGTTGCAAAGATTCAACGCTCTATCTCCGAGATTCCTCACAGTACCATATTTGGAAATCTATCTACCATATTTGTTTGATATGTATTATTCTTTCAAGCAGAGAAAAGGAAAGAATATCTACAGTTTGTTTCCTGCAAATACAGCTCTGGTCCTCTCTCCATCCGCGTTGCGACCATCTTATGGTCTCGTCAGTAGAGCTCTATCGAACCGAGAGCAACATTCGCAAGAAACAACTGCTTTATAAAATATCTATTCCAAAGTATGTCGGTAGGATATTAAAAATCTGTCGACTTCGATGCCTGGCTGAAAAATATCGCCAGTAAAATGACATCTATACAATCACCGGAGTAGTGCGAAATGTTTAAAAACTTCACTAAAAAATAAAGAAATATATCTGCCGTATTTAAATAGTTGTTTATACCTATTATCCAAACTGTCTGTATATATTCTTTTCTTTTCTCTGCTTGAAAGAGTAATACATATAAACATCTAGGTTTGGTGTTGTTGGAGTGGTTGGATGAATAGTTTAAGTATTGTCATGTGTATGTGGATTTTCTGTTAACTAAGGTCAGAAGTTTTTTCAACCAAAACATTTAAGAATGGTAATTTATTTTGTACTTCTATCTCCATGGTGAGTTTAATAGTTGGGCTAATATTGTTGAGATGAGGAAAAAAGTTTTGAAGTTCCTCGTCATTTCCATTCCAGATAATAAAGATATCGTTTACACATCTAAGCCATCGAATTATTGGATGAAAGTGTTTGCGACTACCGGTGAAAGCAAATATGCCATTGGTAGTCCATCATCATGGATGAAGAATTTCTCCTTTTCTTAAAAATAGGAATTGGTTAAATAAAATTCCAGCAAATCCATGATGGCGTGTGGTGGTAGAGATGTCACGTTTATACATCAGAACTGGAATTGCTTTACTAAACCACCCTTAAATACAAGAGAAGTGCTGGAATCACTTCTTAGCAAAATATCATCTACACCGCAAATTAATCATTTTTATTTGAAGTTCTGAGGCAAGAATTTCTATAACGGCATTAGAAGTATTTTGAAAAATCTTGATATCGTTTGCAATTGCATCAAAATATGAAAAACAAAGCTCAAAATTTATTTTTAAAATAAGGAAGTTTTAAATCTACTGACTGAATGTATTAAAATGCGTGAAACATTTTTGGTTCAACTGAAGTTGAAACAAAACAACTTTCTGTTGATAGGACTTAATATTAGTGTATAAATTAGGCTTAAGCTGGTTTTTTATTGCAATTTTAATTGAGATCATTTGTATATTTAGTTGAGTCTATATAAAATGATAACTTTCATAACCACCCATTGTTTTGTAATAAATGATTCTCAGATTCAAGAAAATTTTGATTATTGCTCAGAGCTCAAAAAAACGCGTTACAATTTTTTCGCAGCTAAGCCAGCATAGTGCCTAGAATATGATAAATCATTTTCTTCAATCTTTTTAATAAACTCGCAGTATTGACGATGATTGATACCACGTGATCTGATATAGTTAACAGCTGACATGACCAGCTTGAAAACTTTTGATATATCCAAGCATTTTCCGCACAGAAACTGTCGATGAATGATGCAATGTGCAATTAATAATTTTGAGCCTACATTATTTTCTCCGACTTTTGACACCTTTGTTTTTTCTACGCCATTAGTAGTGATACACTTCAAGTTTTTCCATTGAAGATTGTTTTTCTGAAGAGCATTTTCAACTCCTTTAAAAATATCTTTTGCAGTGGTTGTACACTTCATAATTCTTAGTTATCCTTCGAATAAAAGGAACACCTGAGCAGTAACTGAAACATCTCTTGATTCATCCAGAGCCAAAGAGAACAACTCTAAATGTCGACGTTTGTTAATAAACAACTGAATTAATATATTTTCCGCAATACTATGCTCATATTTCAACCCGCATTTCTGCGATTTATATGTTTCTAACAGTAGCCTTGATATAAATTGGGAGTAATTTCCTTAATGTTTAATCGCATAGTGACGTTTTATATTCTATTCTTTGAGGACTGATGTCGCGTTGCTTTCTTATTTGACTCAATCACGAATTATTGACCTTCCCATTGCTCTTTAAATGTTTTGTATTCGCTTCCCATCTTTCATTTATTTTAACTATTTGTACAAATCCACACAAAAGGGACATACATTCAAATCAAAAGAATGCTAATTAATACTACGAAGAGCAAGAATTCTGAATAAACACAATGCATTGAATTTATCTTTAAGACACTTTTAATTAAATTATACCCTCACAATTAAACACACTGTATTTTCATTAAAAAACTATAGTTACAAAACACGCTAGTTTCACTTTATTTCGCTTTTTAGATCACACTTGACGTTTCAATTTCAAACTTTGGCACTGTCCAACTCTAGGTTGTCTTCCGTATTTGTACCACGTATCCTCGATGCGTAGAACATATTGGCAAACTCGCGAAAGTACTTGATTCTCCAGACATGCTGTAGAATTTTTTTAGAGTTTGCACTCGCTCTGCTATTGAAGCCAGAAGGAATTAATCTTCAGCTACCCGGATTTTTCTTCGTCGATTTCCTAACTGCATGGGTCAAGGTCATCGCACCTGGGGAAGAGAGCTTGTTGTGACACGAAAACGGAAAAAATTAGCCTAGCAAATCCAGATGACACACTAACATTTGCTGTTCTTGGCATCAGTCAATTAAACCCTCATATGAGTTCAGAAAAATATGAGACCTTGGTGTCTCAAAAACAACAGCTCAGCGTATTTTGAAGTCAGTCTCGTATCATCTGTATCATGTCATAACTATTATAGTTTTATTACATATATTAATAAAAGCATAATAAGAAGATCAAAACATGGTGGTCACATACACGCGAAACATAAATCCGACCGCGTAACCATCTGGTGGTATGTCTTGGGTAACGATAATGTCCGAAGTAAAAAATTATTATTTTGTGCTGTAATAAAGTTTCGAAAAAAAATTTGATCTGAACATGTTTTATAGCACCTCTCTTTCTAACGGTGCTAAAAACATTATGGTCCTGTTAAAAAAAAAACGAAGTTGTGAGTCGTTTCTCGAAAGCAAAGTCATCTAAAAAAACACAGGCAAGGATAGCATAGGTCATGTGGGAGTAAAAGATTCATTTATGCGCCGTCCTAAGTACATCGACCGAAACACATTACCTCACAATTTGGCTGAATTTATTGCACACACAGTCGATGTGTGCACCCCACTGAAGTTTGGGGTCTGAGTATACTCCTAGGAACTGATGGCCAACAGCATTGTCTGTTTAGCCTAGAAACATAGTAATGTAAATTCCTACCATAATAATATAGAAACATTGAAATATCACAACATAGAACAGAACGGATCGATATGGTGACAGTGAAATAATATATTATTAGTAGTCCGGTAGCCCAAATGGCTTTTGGAGACATGATTCCACCATTTTTTTTTAATGTATTTTGGACCCCTGATTGCTAATATCGAGGGTGAATTCTCGCAAAATAGTTAAGATTTGTAATAAGCAAAAAAATTTTTAGTAATTAATTGAAAATATTTTCGTGTTCTTCGGCCGTTTCTATCAAGGGAACCACCCCAACCCGATTTTAATCATTTTTGGATAAGTTGTGGTATTTAAAAAAATAATAGACACGTATTTTTTATCGGCTGACATCCACTTTTAAGGAGTGAAATTTACCCTCACAGTTAATCCTTATAATTATTTTTTTCAATATATCTGAGCCTCTAATGAATATTTTTGAATAAAGTGAAAAATATTCATCATTAAAAGTGTGAGATATATTTATGACCAAATGGGTTGCAACTCCTATTTTATATTTAAAAAAAAACACATTTTAAAAATGTTTTTTTACACATATCGGGGAATGAACTCAAAAGAATTATAAAAAGCATTTTCGTCAACAATATCGATTATTATTGTTGGCGTGTTTCGGGATTTTTCAAATCAATCATCAAAAGTATAGCCAGACACTCAGTATAGACAAATTTTTTATTTTGTCGACCTGTGTAATTAGACCTCATGTTACATTAGGTATTTATTCTTGGAGGTGACTTTTTCACCTCTTTGGTACTACTATTGCAAAAAGTTTTTAATATATTTGTTCTTTCTATAAACCAGTGTACACATGAAATGACTCTTAAGAAAAAAAATTATCACTTACATGTGGTCCATCACTGTGAGGGGTAGTTAACGGTATTTAGGGGTGGTGATTTGAAAACTCCCGAAATACGGCAACACTAATAATCGATATTGTTAACGAAACACAACAAGTTTTCAGGTTTCAGTGTAAGGTCTTTTCAACTCCAGCTCGTTATATCATTCAAACAATCAGTGAAACCTCCTGTTCAGTAATTTGTATTTTATAATAATTAGCAACTGTAGGTAAATTATAAAAAAATTAAATAGAACTACTGCATCTTTCCTTTTTTTACAGAAAAAATTACAAGAAATTATTTGAAAATATTTATTTGTTTCCTGTCTTTATAAAAGAGCGTTCCTAGCTTTTTTTTAAAACTCAGTGGTTTCAATTATTTAGCTTCCTTTCGATAATCTAATGGATTTAGGGTAAGTGGCGGTATTACTGAGATTGATTTATTACTTTCGACATTCATCATGCGAAAACTTGTTTTTAATAAATTTGTTGATAGCAACTTTTTTTAACCGAAAGTTGACCAAAGTAAAAAATTGAATATATAAAGTACAATTAACCATCTAATATTACGCACTTATTACTGCGAAATTCAATTCAATTCAATTCAACTGTGTCTCTTTGAAGTTAAGATCTGCGAACTTTGAATACACAAATATTTACGTATGCCAGTAGGAGCAATGAGCGGGTTGAGGGACCGCCGGATTGGCGATACACCAGAAAGCCACACACGTGGCCTATGCTATTTTTTTAATTAATTAACGAAAATCGACCTAACCTGACCCAGTTTTCCCCTTAAAACATTGGGTTAAAAGGTTATTTCTATTGTTTTAATTAATTAACCTAATTAATTACTCTATATTAATTAAATAATCATAAAAAATCTTATTAAAAAATCGAGGATCTGGCAACATCGCCACCGGTGGACTTGTGGGGATACGTCATACACGCTATCGATCGCCAGGTGCATCACCACCTGCCGTCCTTTACCGAGGCGAAGTGTTCTATCTTATTTTCGGATCTTATTATACCTGCTTTTGACCGCCCGGTAGATGCCTACCTTTTGAATTAGGTTAAAAGTATTGTTAGAATTTTAAAAGAGATAAAGTATTGGTAATGACTTTGGGTTCTATATGTTCCTTTATTGAATCTTTTTTTTTCTGATTTAATTTTATCTTATTTAATGTATTATTTCGAATATTGCGGATATTAAGTTTAGAATTTAACAACTACAGTTAAAGTTAAAATAGCTTTATTCATATTACCCAAACCCTGCATTTAAAATAGTCTTTTGTATTCGAATTTCCGGATGGACTTGCTCTTGTCTTGGTTACCACCGCTGGGCGAGTTTTGGAAATTTAAACGGGATAAAGCGTACCTCTTATAGCCGCTTTTATATTTGGGTTATATTCTCGTTTTAAGTGATAATGAACGTTTTAATCAAAATATGTCTTTACGGGGTTTTTAATAGAGTTTCGCAATATATATATATATATATATATATATATATATATATATATATATATATATATATATACCTATATTAAATGATCGTTTGAAATCATTTCTACGAAATCAGAATCCCGGATATATCTTTACCTGGACTCGACCGTGCATGCATATTATCGCTCCTCGTTGGGTAACAATGGGTTGTTAGAATTTGAAAAGAGGTAAAGTATGTGAATAGGATTAATGGCTTACATTAATAGGATTAATCATACATTTCTTGCTGTATCAATTTTTTTACCTGATTTCAAGTAATATTTCGAGTATTGTGGATTCAAAGAGATTAAGTTTATAGTTTAACAACTACACTTAATGTTAAAATAGCTTTACTCACATAACTTAACCTTGCATTTATTTGATTTGTATTAGTTAAATAATCATAAGAAAGGAAGAAAACGGGAATCTGAAAACATGGTTTTTGGGTGGCCTTTTTAGACCACGTCATACATATTTGCTATCGATCACCAGAGACACGTTGTTATCAGGTGTAAAGAATGGCTAGAATTTTAATAGACATAAAGCACTAATGGGATGTGGTTACATTATCAGAGATAATAGGTGAACGCATATAAATTATGTCATTGATATCTAAATCACTACTTTTGTCGGGATTTCAGCTCTAGGTGTTGATATCACCGATCTATATACCCTCTCTAATGACGCCTTTTCGTTGTTTCTATTTCTTCTAGTTTAAATTAATATTTCAAGTATTGAGGGAAGAGTGAACAAAACAGATTAAGTTTACAGTTTAATGGATTCTATAAAATCTTTGTATATATACATCTATTTGAATGGTATTAATTTTGGGTGTTTTCCAATGCTTTGTATCTCATTTTATGTGACTTTTCGAACAATACGGGTTTTGTAAGTCAAAATAGAGTAATTTTTAGAACCATTTCGAATAATCTTTCGTCATCTACACCAAATCGGGTTCTGGGATGCATTTTTTTTCTAGAAACACAGCAATTATTTCTAAAGGGGCGAGGCTTCGCGCATAGATGCAAAAAAAATTGGATTGAGCTTTATCACTTATAACATCTAGCTCGTATGTATGCATATATGTATGTATGCAGATGTATATATATATATATATATATATATATATATATATATATATATATATATATATATATATATATATAATAAAATAGAATAAAATATTGGCGAAGCGGACGTGAAAATTTGTCAATCTACATGATTCTCGTATTAAAAAGTGCGGAGCACTCCAAAGTATGGAATAACTCCGGGTCCGACAGATGGCGACAGCGCTGTTTCGTCCTAATATGGGACTCGTCAGGCCACCGCAGCCGGTACAAACCATCACCTCGCCTTTGCATGGTATAAGCCATACTTATAATCAAAATACGGCAAATAAGACGACATCTCGATGGTCCACTCGATAATACAAGAACCATACAGACTAACAAAGTTTGTAAGAGAATCGTCATATGGTGGCGCGACGGTGAAATAAAACATAAATATGTAAAATCGAGTACACGAAACGCGCTGCCCAAAAGATAGGGGTCGCATTTTTTTCGGTACTGGCAAGCAAGCATACCGCTATTTAAGCAGCCAAAGCCACGTGCCGCAACAAACGATCCCACCATGAGAGCATCGTTTAGCGTGTTTCAAAGCCAAACAAGTAAATAAATATGTAGATAAGTTTTTGTCCGGGTAATTTAAAATAAAATAGAATAAAATATTGGCGAAGCGGACGTGAAAATTTGTCAATCTACATGATTCTCGTATTAAAAAGTGCGGGGCACTCCAAAGTATGGAATAACTCCGGGTCCGACAGGTGGCGACAGCGCTGTTTCGTCCTAATATGGGACTCGTCAGGCCACCGCAGTCGGTACAAACCATCACCTGACGAGTCCCATATTAGGACGAAACAGCGCTGTCGCCATCTGTCGTACCCGAAATTATTCCATACTTTGGAGTGCTCCGCACTTTTTAATACGAGAATCATGTAGATTGACAAATTTTCACGTCCGCTTCGCCAATATTTTATTCTATTTTATTTTAAATTACACGGACAAAAACTTATCTACATATTTATTTACTTGTTTGGCTTTGAAACACGCTAAACGATGCTCTCATGGTGGGATCGTTTGGTGCGGCACGTGGCTTTGGCTGCTTAAATAGCGGTATGCTTGCTTGCCAGTACCGAAAAATGCGACCCCTATCTTTTGGGCAGCGCGTTTCTTGTACTCGATTTTACATATTTCTGTTTTATTTCACCGTCGCGCCACCATATGACGGTTCTCTTACAAACTTTGTTAGTCTGTATGGTTCTTGTATTATCGAGTGGACCATCGAGATGTCGCCTTTGTCGTCTTATTTGCCGTATTTTGATTATAAGTATGGCTTATACGATGCAAAGGCGAGGTGATGGTTTGTACCGACTGCGGTGGCCTGACGAGTCCCATATTAGGACGAAACAGCGCTGTCGCCATCTGTCGGACCTGGAGTTATTCCATACTTTGGAGTGCTCCGCACTTTTTAATACGAGAATCATGTAGATTGACAAATTTTCACGTCCGCTTCGCCAATATTTTATTCTATTTTATTTTAAATTACACGGACAAAAACTTATCTACATATTTATTTACTTGTTTGGCTTTGAAACACGCTAAACGATGCTCTCATGGTGGGATCGTTTGGTGCGGCACGTGGCTTTGGCTGCTTAAATAGCGGTATGCTTGCTTGCCAGTACCGAAAAATGCGACCCCTATCTTTTGGGCAGCGCGTTTCGTGTACTGGATTTTACATATTTCTGTATTATTTCACCGTCGCGCCACCATATGACGGTTCTCTTACAAACTTTGTTAGTCTGTATGGTTCTTGTATTATCGAGTGTACCATCGAGATGTCGCCTTTGTCGTCTTATTTGCCGTATTTTGATTATAAGTATGGCTTATACGATGCAAAGGCGAGGTGATGGTTTGTACCGACGCTTATACGATGCAAAGGCGAGGTGATGGTTTGTACCGACTGCGGTGGCCTGACGAGTCCCATATTAGGACGAAACAGTGCTGTCGCCATCTGTCGGACCCGGAGTTATTCCATACTTTGGAGTGCTCCGCACTTTTTAATACGAGAATCATGTAGATTGACAAATTTTCACGTCCGCTTCGCCAATATTTGATTCTATTTTATTTTAAATTACACGGACAAAAACTTATCTACATATTTATATATATATATATATATATATATATATATATATATATATATATATATATATATATATATATATATATGGATATATGTGTATGTCATCAAATTTGTGTAAGTTTTCACAAGCCTCATTATAGAAATTTTAAGTTTGGACATGTAAGACGATATTGTATGGTTGTTATATTCGACTTAATATATGCATTCAGAAAGTCACACATATCAGCCTTATATATTCAGCATTAAAAACTTCTCTAGATAGCCCTATTATATTACACTTTTATTGTTTTTGCATCTAAATAGCTTTTAAATGTTTATTCTAGTACTGCAAATTGTAGTAATACAGTTCTTCACCCCCGTGCAAAAAAGACATTAAGAACAATGGGGTGTACAGAAGTATAAGAGGGTATCCTTGATTAAAAATTAATCTGTTTAAAAATATGACTAATTTTAGGATATGTGTACCCAGGTGAGTATGGTGAGTTTATCTCTAAAGAACTAGCAATTTTTGATATATGTATGGAGTTAACCATTACTTAAAAACTTACAGGCAAGTTGAGTGATTGATTAAATTTTGTTACTGCATCCATCGCATTATAGGACACCTCACTTTTTGTCATAATCTTTCCTTCGGTAGCCAAAACCAAACGAAGAAAAGCCAATTAGTTTATGTGGGGGTGATGAGAATAGTTATACTGTACCAAGCTTGTAAGTGAATCTAAAAAGTACTCAGTTTTCCAGTAGAATAGGATTCATTGGAATCATATTTTCATTTAAATGTCTTTATGTAAATTCATAGTAGGTAATGCAACATTCATATAATTGAAATCGTATAATAAACTTCATTAAAATCTACATCATTTCCCTCTATTAAACCATAGGCTTCAATGTCATCATTTTCGTCACCACCTCTCCAATCCTTATCTTCCTAAAATTCTTTGCAGCATTCTACATCTTTTCTATTTTAAGCATATTAAGAAATTTATTAGTATACAGGAAGATTAGAACCTCATTTGTCTAAATTTTAAAAACTTTTGTTAGTAATTCTTGTTAAATGCACAAATCAAAATATATTTCTCAACTTTATTTCATTTAATACAGGAAAAACCTTAGGGTCCTATGCCAACAGGTGTAGTACTAGAACAAAACTAGTCTTTTTAGCTACACTCAAGAGAGAAATATACACACATAACATAAAAATGCCTTCAACACTCTCGATTGATAAATATCTCCCAATCATTTGAGTGAGTGGGGGTTATGGTATTAATATTCATTATAATATCGCATAAAACCTATGTAATAGTTAAATCTTACAAATTCTAGTTAATATATAAGTTACGTTACTATCATGTTTCTATGAATATATAGGACCACAAATAACATGTGATCAGTAAAACAGACTTGTAAAGTGTTAAATAGTTAGCTGTCAAATCAAATCGATGGATGGATGGATCAATCAAAAGAAAATATAATCGGACTTAGAAACTATAATTCTAGGTGATATGTCAAATTAAATTGAAGAATATCATTCTTGGAGTTGGAAATGTGTGTTGTACTTAAACTGATGGTTTATTAGATCTGCTAACAATGGCATGTTTTGATCATTATTCCGGTAGTTATTTAGAAAACTATAAGGATATTTTAGTACTTACTAATGCACATAGAAGAGACTTTAACCGAAATAAAAGGACTAATTCAAACAAAAATATATACCGATATTATCTCAAAGCTTATTTCCACCGAAATGAATTTATTTAAAAATTCAAATAGAACCTCGTATTCCTTAAAAATATCGAGTCATCGGATCTCAATCAGTAAATGTTACTGGCATTGATATCGTTCATAAGGATAACATCGTCATCTTCCACTATAAGTAGGTCTCAATGGTTTCATTAGCACTCCAGTTGCGATATTTTGCCACTATATCTATGACTTTGACCTCGACTTTCAAGGATGTATCATCAAAATCAGGGAGAATACTCGATATGAGTTGAATTTATAATTAGAATCAGATACATTGTAAACAAGTTCAACTTGGTTTTATGCATTAAAAAAGAGGAATGGTATTAAAAAAGCATTCAGTAAACAGTAATATCTATTAATAAGCATAAATAGATATAATAATAAACAAGATGTAGTTTTATTTGCATACATACTTCATTATGGATGAGAAGATTTGGTTCATCTTCCATCACACCCTAATTATGAAAGTATTTACAAATCAATATAAAATTAAATAGTGCTGTGGTACACAAGAAGCATTCTAAGAATGGTTCTCTGAAACGAAATGCAAAAAATCATAACCGAAATGAGCTATAGCAATTAAAAAATTGAAGTTCGTTAACAGACATGCACCCATATACTCACATCCATGTATATACGTTCATATGCCCACTCATATACATATATACATACACATATATCCATACATTTACGTTCATATGCCCATTCATATACATATATACATACACATGTATACACCCATATGCCCACATATGTATGCATGTATATACGTTCACATATTCACTCATATACATATATACATACACATATATCAATACATATACGTTCATATGCCCATTCATATACATACCTACATAAACGCATGTATACACCCATATACTCACACACGCATTCATACACATGCATAGGTATACATACATATATACATACACATATATCCATACATATACATATACAAACATACACACACATATATATATATATATATATATATATATATATATATATATATATATATATATTATATATATATATGTATATATATATACATATATGCATACATGCATACATACGAGCTAGATGTTATAAGTGATAAAGTTCAACCCAATTTTTTTTTCATCTGTGCGCGAAACCTCACCCCTTTAGAAATAATTGATGTGTTTCTAGAAAAAAGATGCATCCAAGAACCCGATTTGGTGCAGATGACGAAAGATCATTCGAAATGGTTCTGAAAATTACTCTATTTTGACTTACAAAACCCGTATTGTTCGAAAAGTGACATAAAATGAGATACAAAGCATTGGAAAACACCCAAAATTAATACCATTCAAATAGATGTATATATACAAAGATTTTATAGAATCCATTAAACTGTAAACTTAATCTGTTTTGTTCACTCTTCCCTCAATACTTGAAATATTAATTTAAACTAGAAGAAATAGAAACAACGAAAAGGCGTCATTAGAGAGGGTATATAGATCGGTGATATCAACACCTAGAGCTGAAATCCCGACAAAAGTAGTGATTTAGATATCAATGACATAATTTATATGCGTTCACCTATTATCTCTGATAATGTAACCACATCCCATTAGTGCTTTATGTCTATTAAAATTCTAGCCATTCTTTACACCTGATAACAACGTGTCTCTGGTGATCGATAGCAAATATGTATGACGTGGTCTAAAAAGGCCACCCAAAAACCATGTTTTCAGATTCCCGTTTTCTTCCTTTCTTATGATTACTTAACTAATACAAATCAAATAAATGCAAGGTTAAGTTATGTGAGTAAAGCTATTTTAACATTAAGTGTAGTTGTTAAACTATAAACTTAATCTCTTTGAATCCACAATACTCGAAATATTACTTGAAATCAGGTAAAAAAATTGATACAGCAAGAAATGTATGATTAATCCTATTAATGTAAGCCATTAATCCTATTCACATACTTTACCTCTTTTCAAATTCTAACAACCCATTGTTACCTAACGAGGAGCGATAATATGCATGCACGGTCGAGTCCAGGTAAAGATACATCCGGGATTCTGATTTCGTAGAAATGATTTCAAACGATCATTTAAAACGGATGTAAAATAATAGGTATATATATATATATATATATATATATATATATATATATATATATGTATGTATGTATTGCGAAACTCTATTAAAAACCCCGTAAAGACATATTTTGATTAAAACCTTCATTATCACTTAAAACGAGAATAGAACCCAAATATAAAAGCGGCCATAAGAGGTACGCTTTATTCCTTTTAAATTTCTAAAACTCGCCCAGCGGTGGTAACTAAGACAAAAGCAAGTCCATCCGGAAATTCGAATACAAAAGACTATTTTAAATGCAGGGTCTGGGTAATATGAATAAAGCTATTTTAACTTTAACTGTAGTTGTTAAATTCTAAACTTAATATCCACAATATTCGAAATAATACATTAAATAAGATAAAATTAAATCAGAACAAAAAAGATTCAATAAAGGAACATATAGAACCCAAAGTCATTACAAATACTTTATCTCTTTTAAAATTCTAACAACACTTTTAACCTAATTCAAAAGGTAGGCATCTACCGGGCGGCAAAAGCAGGTACAATAAGGTCCAAAAATACAATAAAGCCCTTCGCCTAGGTAAAGGACGGCAGGTGGTGATGCACCTGGCGATCGATAGCGTGTATGACGTAGCCCCGCAAGTCCACCGGTGGCGATGTTGCCAGATCATCGTTTTTTTAATAAGATTTTTTATGATTATATAATTAATATAGAGTAATTAAATAGGTTAATTAATTAAAACAATAGAAATAACCCTTTAACCCATTGTTTTAAGGGGAAAACTGGGTCAGGTTAGGTCGATTTTCGTTAATTAATTAAAAAAATAGCATAGGCCACGTGTGTGGCTTTCTGGTGTATCTCCAATCCGGCGGTCCCTCAACCCGCTCATTGCTCCTACTTATGCCATTAATAATGAGGAATTAACATGTATTTTACAAAGAAAAACTTCTCAGCATATAATTATAAAGGATGTTATATAAACTATTTATTTTGCATTAGCTTTCGTTATAAATGTATAAACATAATTAAATATTTAAATGAACTGGAGATTGGTGATACGCTTATTAATATACAATTAGTATACCCCCGTAGATTATGAACAACGTAACCTTGAAAAATATTTGTTAACGGCATAACAAAAATATTTTTCTCTTAAAATCTACTTAAATAGATAATACTGATCATTGTATTACATTCACATTTAAAGAAAATTCTTCTTGATATTTTTAGAGACTCTCAATCTTTTCTTTTTTCAATTCAAACTTTGTGTGTTTCTTCTTTGGCAATGATTTTTTCTTGTCTTTTTTCTAATTCATCTTGCTTCTCTTGGAATTTATTCAGATCTTTCAATACTTTGTTCTCTTTTTTCTTTTCCTCTTCGATTTTCTTTTTCTCTTTATCCGCTTTCCTTTTATTTTTTCTCAACTCAGTGCCTTCTCTCTTCTTAATTTTATCAATTTTCTCTCTTGATTTTTTGCTGTTGAGCTCCATTAACGAATGGTGGGACATTCTGAACTCGTTTTGATCTTGTTTTTTTTTATTCAATAGACTATTCTCAGTGTATGGCAAAAAATCCTTCAGTGATTCACTCAGTGATTCTTGGCAATTAGTAATGTTGGTGCAACAATGTCTTCAGTGAAAGATGTCGCCTTCATGTTCATTGTATTATTGTTCTCATTAACAATAACAATACTTAAGTTATCAATAAGACTTATGGAAATAGACAATAAAATCAACTTAAAAAATTATTTATAAAATGTATTTATTGGAACGAATATCGTAACTTACATGACTAGACTGTTTCGTTGAATACAATTCATTTTTTGGGTTACTGCCAGAAATAAATGAATCACTCATGTAAATAGATCGACAATCCGTAATGATAGATAAAGAAATTATTGAGTCACTCAGTATAACTGTGTCTGCCAATGGATCAGAAATTGTCTCGCTTGCCTAATTATCAATAAAAACCAGAAAATAATAATTTTGATAAAGCTGTGTCGTACAACCAACAGTCGATATCAATTTTTTTATAAGAAAATCATAAATTTTGAAGGAAGACTTCAAAACATTGAAAATAAAAAATGTATTGAATTATTTGTTATATACGTGGGTAAATAAGATTTGATTAACCTCAGAGGAGGGTAATGCTGGACATTCGTCACTTTCTGCAAATACTTACGTATAAATTGTATCACCGATAAAATGATTACTTAGTATGGCCTCTCGCGCGTGAGATAAATTATACCATAACTCGAATAAACCTTCATCTTTTGTTATACATCCAGTTGCTGCATGATATGAGTTATATTAGGGTAGAGTGTCATTAAGATAATACCTTCCTCCAAACAAAATTTACTCAAAGGTAAAGTCAAGTGCGATGAATGTGAATCTATGTAAAAAATAACTTATTTCTTTATATTTTTTTCTTTTAACCATGGTTTGAAACCATTGGCCATGTACTCGTAAGAATTATTTGATTGCATGGAGGAAAACCAAAAAAGAAGTCATCTGGAGCGAAGTAGGCGGCATGATCAGGTAATGATTCGCCTGCCAAGAGAACAAAAATTTGAGTGAGATCACCTGCAGCATTGAGAGTCACAAGCATATAAATATTCTCTTTTTCACTTTTGTCTACTATTCTTTAAATATGTTTTTCTCCTTTACGTGTTAACATTTTTGGAGGTTTTGGATTTGGATTAAATGGAGATTCACCAAAGTAGAATATTCGATTCGGATCAGTTGTTAAAATATTCTGCTCTAAAACTTCTTGAAAGCACTCACCTACGTAATTTTCAATCACTCGTGTTCTGTCCAGACACACATTTTCACGGATTTTCTGAACAATTTCAGGATACCTTCTCATAAAATTATTACACCATGAGCGTCCTGATGTATCATCAACAAATAGATTTTTTTTATACATATTCACACAAATTTACTTAACACTATATATCAATTGAGGTTTTGTTACTGGATAGCCTTTTTCATTACGAGTAATAATCTGTTGCACGTTTTCTGTTTCTTCTGAATCGCTTAACACTCTGCAAGGTCCAGGTTTCTTATCTAAATACAAACGCTTTATCTTAGCTCTAATGGTTAATTCAGGGACGTTATAATCACAAGATGCCTTTGGCTTGGTATCGCTTTTCGACCAGCCTCCAGGGCAAGGTATACAGTTTCCTAAGGATAAGTTAGTCTTTTTTTCTTAAATTTTCTGCCTGTTATTTGCACTAAGTTATTAGAGCACTTTTTTGACTGTTTTCCATGACTAGGTGTGAATCCTATCAGACCTAATTGTTCTTAATCAATTAATAAGATAAATAAACTAACTACTAACATTAGATCCTCTCAATTAACAATTAGCACCAGTGTAGGTAGCTATCTAGATGTGAGATTATGAAGACATTGCCAGGGTTTATTTACTCCGCAGTAATATATGCGCGTATTCTTACTGAGAGTTTGCTCTTAATACTGCGGATCTAATTTTGATTAAAATACTTACCCAACAATTTATATGATGAAAATATTATTGTAAATAAAATTGATATAGAACAAATCGGAATATTTACAAAAAATCTTGTTTCATTTTAAAAAAACTATCTTTTAAGCTTAGTAATATCTAGGGTACTCGCAGTAATACCACCGCTGACCCTATTCATTACACTGATTCCTTAATTATAAAATACTCTCAATATTTTTCTTAGAAAATAATTTAAGATACCGTTTTCTTTATATAATAAATACAAAAGAATAAATAATATTTTATGTTAATTCAAAACTGGCGCTTTTGCACCACGTAAAAATGTCGGCACATTCATCCCTCCTCGTTACTATTTTACGCACAGTCGAAAGCTCGTAGCTCCTTCATGTCTTTTGGGAAAAGACATGTGAATTTATGAGATATCTGGCTGTGATCTAGATTTAGAAACGTAGGTACTCTTCATTATGTCAGGTTTGTCGAAAAATATGTATAACACATAAAGAAAATAAAAGAAGACTGTTAAAACATGAACAAAGGGAACTGCCAAGTACGTGTTGAGCATGCACATGTTAGGATTTCGTAGCCATTTAGAATAAATACCTACATAATAATTATAATCCAAAATTTATAAAGAATAGAAAATTTTCATGATGAAATATAATTTAATTTTTAATAGTTAAATTTTGTGTTCGACTATGAGAAAAAAGCAATGCATTCAATAATGAATGTAATCTTTCACTCTTTCACTTTTAATACATTAATTGCATCTAAAATACCATCACAAATCTTACTGTACAGGGTTGTTTCTTATATTTTGACAAGCTCTGGTAATTCTATTGTTGGAGTTAGGAAAAAAATCTAAATATATAAGTTGTTGGAGTTTTCTATATCGCAAGAATATGTTACTAGAAAAAAAAATGTATTTTTTTGAATAAATTCACTTTTTTTAAATAGCAGACTCTATATATTACCAAATATTAAAATAGAGCCTAAAATTCCCTTTTCAAAAAAAAAAATATATATATATATATATATATATATATATATATATGTTGTTTCAAAAAGTCGCCATAGCCATTTATATTATGAAACAATTGCAAATTACGTTATTCTGTGAGGAACATAATATACTATAGTCATATTATCATAAAAAATCAAGTAAGCTATGAGAAAATAATTATGCACTATAACGACGCAAAATAAATTTATTAAAAATAACTATTTAGAAATCAAATGATGGACGAAAGACCGAACTCTTTTGAGAAACGGATCTTGGAGGTTTACAGATGAATCTCCACAGGATAAAAGAGCTGGAGCTGGAGTGTTGAGTAAGAGCATGGAAGTCAGAATGTTTGACTCTCTCAGAAAATATCCAACAGTCTTTAAGGCAAAAATTTACGCTATTCTGCATTATGACCATGTCTGTGAGAGAGATATAAATAGAAATAAGACAATTCACATGTGCTCAGAGAGTAGATTGCAATACTGATGCAGAAATCTAGCATCATAGCTTCACGAGTGATTCAAAGTTCAAAGATTTACTGGATAGTATGGCAAAGATGGTAGCACGATGAGGCTAGGATGGGTTCCGGGTTACTCGGGTTTATACGTCAACGAGGAAGCAGACTATCTGGCAAAGATGAGATCCGCCATTGAACCATTTTGACTCTGATTAATTCTACCTATTCCAGTTACTTTTGGAGGAGGGAACTCAAACTATTGTTGAAAAGAAAATTTTTTAAATCTTGGACACAGGCCCCTGAAATGAGATGTGCTGAGGACCATGTAAATGGGCCTAATGAGTGACTTACTAGAGAGCTAGAGGATGACGAATCTGTTAACCATATCTTCACAGAGTGCCCAGTACTCAACTGGCTAATGCAGAAATATTTCAAAGGTACATTACCACCTGAAGCAGTCAGAATATTCAGTGTACGAGGTTGCTCGGATTTTCAGAGCCAATCGCCCACGAATTTCATTATTTTTCGCAAAGTATTTAGGTCGAAGCTTTTGCAAACTTTCATATTCAAGTAGGTGGGTGACAAATTTGGAGAATATCTTTCTGCCAGGTTCACGTCTTTCCGGGTAATTTTTCATATGATCCTTCGTGGCAGTATTCGCATTTTTGTGATTTTTAATATACGTACCAACATGTCAAACTTTTCATCGTTTGAGAAAATTTATGCCATAACTAGTCAACTTTGAAAACACCAAAATCATATTTGTATTCAAATTTGATTTAATATTTTTAATTTTTGACAACTTAAAAATTTTCATTTGTCTCAAACTCAGCGTTTTCATACATGCACTAAACAATGACACTCCATGGAAATTAGACTTTGGCTGGGAAACAAATGTAACCTGCGATTTTATTATTGGCAAGTGAATATTTTGGCATCCTAAATAACATATTTGGATGTTAACATTGGCAACCCTGCGTAAACAAAATTACGGATCAAAAATGCTCCCCTTTTTCGTTTTTTCCACTTTATCTCGAAAACTAAAGGTTGTGGGAAAATAGTTAATTGCGACGTTTCGAATTTTTGAAAAAAAGTTGGTTTTCATCGAAAGTTAATTTTTTTTCCAGATATCAGAAGTGCTGCATCTAAATCTAATGAGAACATTAAAAAGATTTGAAGTTCACCTGGGCAAAAGTTATTGCAATTTTTGCGGTCCAAAAATTGTTTTTTTCAAAATTTCTCTGCGAAAAATAAAGGTGGAACATTCTACTTTGAAGTCGATTTTCTCAGAAAATATTAATCGCACAAATTCCTTATAATATCTTAAAATAGATAATAGTTTGTAAATAAATATGGCTCTATTTTAAACACAGAAAAATGTAATTTTTTGCGAAGAAAAATTATATTTTACGAAAATGATGGTAAATATTTTCTAACGCGTAGGATTTTTGAATTATGATTTTTTTTTCAGCAAATATGAATCAGTATTTTAATCACATTATTTTAAAAAGTAATTAGTAATACACCGGAGCGCGACCTTGCCAAATTTACGTTTTCTACAATTTAGGGAAATTTTACACAGTCCGGCAACACCACGTAGGGATTTATACTTGATAATGATTAGAGATACAACCTAATCGAAACGTCATAAAAATAAAAAAAAAGTTGCAAGTCCGACAACCATATTTTAGTCGACCACGTGCGGGTGTCCAGAGACGACAAGTCAACCACGAAGTCTCAACCCCCTAGGGCTTAAAATAACGAAAGTACCCATTTAAACTCATATAATTCGAAATTTCACTCCGTCCTGTTCCCGAATCCACTTACAGATGGCCCCTGTATACGAGAAGTGTGCCGGCGCTTTTCGAACTTTTGAAAACCCGATTTTCCTAGAAAACACCAGAAGTCCAAAACGGCTATAGAAGCAGTTGATCGACAGTCGTATCATTACTATTGGTTTAGCACGAGTAGTGGTCAATATTAGATACAGAAGCGAAGTGCGTGACCAAGTCAATAGTAAGAGCTTTGTAGTAGTATCTGAATTGACATAGGCAACAGTACAAATGTGTCTAAAGTATAGAAACCTGGTTGTGTTAACCCCGCGGATAGTTTTTGCTACAGATGTGATCAGTATACATCAAAAATGACAATTAACAAAATGACCAAAGTAGCTTATCATAAATATTTTGGACGTCTTGTTGGCGATCAAGATCGGGACTGGGCTCCTCACATATGTTGCCAAACCTGTACAGCACATCTAAGTAACTGGTTAAATGGTAAAGGCCCTTGTATGCCTTTTGCAGCTCCAATGATTTGGCGATAATCAACAAATCATTTTCATGACTATTACTGTTGCATGATAAAAGTCTCTCAACAAAAAAAACGGTTGTTCATGTAGAAGGTTTACCGTTTCTAACATCCCCGGTAAAATGGGAGGAATATTTAAAAATGTAAAATGATAATGCAGAACGCGATAATGTATCAGAAAAGGGCAATTCATATTTTCCCGAAAGTGAAGGAAAAGCATCACATTTAATCAAACAACCTGAATTAAATGATCTAGTTCGGGACCTCCACTTGGCCAAAAATAATGCTAAAGTATTATGGTCTCGATTAAATCAATGGAATTTACTAGTCACTTGCATCAAAGTTTTTATTTAGGAACCAAAACTAGGAGCTTTCTTAGTTTTTTACTCTGTAGGATAAAAATGTATTTGTGTTAATACAAATAGCGTTATGGAAAAATTAGGCTTTGTACACAACTTGGACTAATTATTTATAATTTTTTCTAAAATAAGTCTAAATGCAGTTCTGCTCCATAATGGCACTATTTCTCTTGCACATACAGTTGGCATGAACGAAAAATTTGAAAGTATGTCCTTTATTTTAAATACAATAAGCTATGATACGTATAAGTGGCAAATATATGGTGCCCTACAAGTCATAGGACTATCACAAGGGCTTCAGAGTAACACAGAACCATTACCAAGTAAAAAATGGCTTCCGAGAGATCAATATATTCCAGGTCAAGTTAACGTAAAGATAATACCTCTTGTTGATTCCAAAAAAGTACTGTTACCTCCATTACACATAACAGGATTGATTAAAAATTTCGCAAAGCATTAGATAAAGAAGGAGATGCGTTTAAATACCTTAAACAAATTTTCCCAAACTTAGTGATGCTAAGCTTAAGGAAGGCATATTTGTAGGACCACAAATTAGAAAAATACTAAGGGATCAACAGTTTGATCAAAAATTAAGTGATGTTGAATTAGCTGAGTTCTTTTAAAACAATTGTTTTGATGTATTAAGGAAATAATAAAATTTTTCACGAGGTAGTAAAAACATCTTAATTCCTGTCTTTCTCAAATAATGTTAGTGTATTTATTTTCAAAATAAAAGCATCGTTTCCATGCATTGATGGATACATCTCATATAGTTCATTCAAGAAGATCTTAATATAAGAAAATTATACAAATTTTTAATAACTTATTTAAATAATTAAAGCAAATAAACCCTTCAAATTTTCAAATAATAAATTATGCTGAAGTTTAAAAACTAATATCAAGAATAAAAACGATATTAAATTTCTCATGTCGGGCGAAGCAATTAATCAGACTATAAATTTAATTGTCACTTAACTTTACTTTTGTGAACGTTAGTATTATATATTCAGTCACAATTAAAACTTCTAATAGAGTAATTTTTTATTATTGTACTTTGTGCAAAAGACCATTCTAACTTATGACGTCTACAGAACAACACCAACTTTTAAAATTACTAACACTAATCAACAAATACAAAAAAAAAATGCGACTGATGATATAATGGCTGTCTGTGGGAGTTTAAAGAATCCTAATTGCGAATTCAACAACGAAAATTTTCCACCATATATAAATTTTGAGTTATAGAACTTATCAGTTATTTTTATTTAATATAAACATTTTTATATAAAATTTGTACATAAGTTTAAAACAATAAAAAAACAAGATATTTTAAGGATAACAGGATTTTTTTACAAAAATACATATGAAAATACGTTTAAAGTAAGTACTTTGAACATAACTTTTTTGCAAATGTTGACTTTCGTTTATATTCCTGATCGCTTTTTCTCATAATAAACCAACAATAATCCCCCATCATGGCTGAATCCCATTCGCCATGGTAGTGTTGCTCTATTATTAATATATCTTGGTGGAACCTTCTGCCTTGCTCGTAACTAGCCGCACCCAAATTTTCTGGAAAAAAATTTAAATTGGAATGCAAAAAGTGTATTTTAAGAGATATGCGACAGCCTATTTGCAGTTATTTTCAAGTAGTCTTTCTACATATTTTTCGTAGTTTTCTACTTCTTTAACCGACTTCTAAAAGAAGGAGGTTCTCAATTCGTCGATTATATATACAGTATTAATCCGGGAATACATCCGTTCATTCGTTTGGTTCCCTGTGGAAGTTTGCAGACGTTTGGCCTAAATTTCATTTGGCATGTTCTATTCTTGGTGGTTGTAGATCAACTGAAAGAAATTCGACGTGCAGTGTCGCGTAAAAGAACGCCTCCTTTTTTAAAATAGGGTGTGGTTTGTTTTCTAGACGCATGTCGAATCGAGCTTTCCAGTTTTCAGTCAGCCGTCGAAAGCGCTAGACTTGTATGATATTGTTCCCGAAATCGCTATAGTATACGATATCTTCATAAAGCAGGGACCATAACAACCTCGAGAGAAGCGTATCCAAGTACAAATTTGTCTTACTAGACCGTATCGTGATGCGTGTTTGGTCCTGTAACGAGCGCAATCATGGATCATTTCTACCAGGTCGCTTTATGTCGTTGAAAGAAGGTAGATTTAGAACGTAAAACCCTTATCCAAGTTTTTTCTACCTTATTGAACCGCAACGCAAGGGGATGCGGTGAGAATCCCTCCTAAACCACCCGACCAGATAGGAAATCTGGCCGCCTCACCTTTCTTATCGCTCACCGGGGCAAAAGGGGAGAGGATGATAATAGGGCTTTTGTTGTTTCTTCTGTTTACTTCGGAAATTGAAGTAAAGTTTGCTTCCAAAAATAAGCATTTGTCGGCTTTGCATAAAGCATGATGAAGTTTGAGCTTAGAATGCTCCAAGGTTAAGATTGTAAAAGAAGATTAAAATATGGATAAGCCAAGCATTACGGTGAATAACACTTAGCCAAGGGGAACTTGCAAGTATTTGGGTTTGTAGGCCTTTTTGTTTTTTTTTTTGTTATTTTCCGCAAAAAAAAGGATTTGAAAATTTTTTGATAAAAATTTCCGCCAAAGGAAATCGTTGTACAACTTGTCGCATGAAAATCGTATGCAAATTTGAAAGTAAAATCCGCTACTGAAATGTAACGTAATGCGCAAGATGAAAATCAGTTATATAAATTATTACGCAATGAAATTTCTAGCATTATTGTTACCCATTTGTAGGTTAGCGCGTAATGTGTGTCATTATAACTATCTGTACATACTTTCCTTGTAATCTATTCCATAACGTCGTAAAAATCAGTCCATTTAACTCACGCAAAGGATACATCTTATCACGTCGAACCATGTCATAAGTTGCTTTCAATTCCCGCAGTTAAATTCGCTGAGGAGGATGTGAAAATATCCAAGATAATATTTCAAAACCGACCTCTTTTCCCGGGTATTCCCAGCAAGAAGAATCCCGAAAACAAGGCGTTTTCGTGTTCCGAAATATATTGGACAAATGAGAGATGCATTTCGCATGAAGTAACTAAAACATGTAGGGGTAACAGGGAACAGATTAAAAGAACTTTTGTGCTCGCAAAACAAATATGGGTAACTGATTTGGGTGTTTGCAAAACAAGTATGGGTAACTGTTTTGGGTCGAAAAACATGTATGGGTAAATAAACGCTGTGAAAAAGTATGTTGCTAAAAACAGTACTAGTAACTGTGGACTTATGAATTATGAAATTTGCTCTAAGTGAAGGTTTGATATAATATTATGAAATAATATTATAGGAATGATAAAATGATTGAAAGTTGATTTTGAATTGGAAAAATTTGAATGAAATTTCCTGGAAAGAAATATGATATAGGAATTTATATCATATTTTGGCGAATTGACGTTATGTTTGGTTTGAGCATTTGGAAATTCATTGTTATTTCGAATAGAATCGCGATCTTTATGTCGGTGATCCGTTACTGCAATGCCAGTTCGCGTATGCAGTCTCGAATAGCACCCGACTTTCAAGTTATAGTGTCTGAGGGCCCTGTAGTTGCGAAAACTTACCTCAGGCGTTCGTAAGCAGATACTACCTGAAAAGTCCAACACTATGTTTTATACAAGGGAAATCCTCAGACACCGTATTTAATCCGGATTTTGTGCATTTCGCTTTAAGTCTTCTTGAATCCTTGATTTTTCACTATCGGGGTGCAAGTGATGGTTACTAAACGCCCAAAGATCCCGAAAAATTGAATTTTAAGTTTAAAATGTCGAAGACTGGACGTTCTCCGAAGACTACGATGCCTTCAAAAAGATCATCGTGGTTGTTGTTTGGAGGTACTAGAACTGGTTTGCACCACAGCCGTTGCATGTTGCTTCCTAAAGAGCATGTAATAAAGAAGAGCGATGCATGTGCTCGACGTATTTTGTAGTAACTTTTAGGCCACGCCTTTAAGTTAAAATCCACAAATCGGAAACCTGGATTTTGTTCCACAAGCACTAATGCTTTTAAAATTGTGAAATTAAAAAGGAAATCATGTTTAAAATGTTTTAAAGTGATGTTTTTCACGTGTAGTATGATCCATGCTGATCGAATAAATGTTTTGTTGTCGAGTATTGTAAACATATGTTTACAATAGCAGCGTGCTTTATACGCGGTCGCACATAGTAACGGTTGGTTGGCGTTGGCTCCGCCTCTCTTTCGAGCATCACCGTTGGTGTTAGGTTAAGCGTGGCATGCGTGTCGGAACAATGCCCCCGCTTAAAGAGAGTTATCCAAGTAGAAGGAAGATTGAGTGCATCGTCTCTCTTATTCAGAGTGCCGTTCTTTTCAATTTCGACGGATTGGCGCATCAACCTTGCTTTGGAGTCTTCTATATTAGCGATTTGCTGGCCGATGTCAAAATCAATTTTGTGTCCTGCCTCGTGTTGGTGTTTAAAAAGCGCCGATGTTGTCTGTGTGTTTCTTATACTGAGTTTGTGTTCTTCTAGTCTAGCTGATATTCTTCTGTTGGCCTGGCCTATGTATGTTTTATTGCAGGTGCCACATGCGATTTTATATACGCCTTGATTTTCCAGATTAATTTTGTCTTTTGGATTTCTTAAAGAAGAGCTTATGGTTTTATATGGTTTGTAGGCTGTAGGTATGTTGTGTTTCCGGAGTAATCTGCCGATTCTGTCTGTTGTGCCTTTTATGTAAGGAAGTACGGCAGGTGGCTTTGTTTCTTGCGTTGGTTTTTTTGGAATTTTATTGCTTTGTTTATTGTTGGTGTCTTGTAGCTGTTTTGTTGGAGGGCCCTTTTTATATGTGACAGTTCCTTTTCTTTTTCTTGGTCATCAGTTAGGCGAAGGGATCTTGATATTGGGGTATTGGCTACGCCTTGTATTTGTGAGGGGTGGTAGTGAGAATCAGCATTCAGGTATCTATCCGTATGTATTGATTTTCGATATACTGTGTGTCGTAGATCACCATCCACTGTTTTGGTTATGAGGATGTCTAAAATAATATAGGCCCCAAAAATTTTTTAGTCCAATATATTTTATACTACATATTGAATTTGTATACGCCTCAAGAGCCCCGCAATATCAATTTTAGACAAAATCAAAAAATGTAAAATTTTCAGTTTCTTATGTTGTATCTTATCAACCTAATAGTTGTACAAAATAACCTTCATATTCGTAATACACTCGATCCCTAAAACCCCCTGATACCAAATCTGAAAAAAATGCGAATAGGGTCAAATTTTCAACCCACCATATTGAATTTCAAAAAAAAAATTTTTAACGTCTTAATCTAAATCTTAACCCTTTAAAACCCCCTAGTACCAATTTTGGATGAAATCCGGAAACTTAAAATTTCTAGACCTTCATATTGCATTTGACATATTAGATTTTCTTAAAATAATTTTATATTCGCTATTCACATCCTCAAAAACGATTTAGCCCCACCTTTCAACAAAATCGAAGAAAGTAAAATTTTTAGACCGCTGTATTGGATTTGCCATATTGAATCCTGAAAAAATACTTTTAAATTCATAATTTACACCCTCAAGAGCCTCCTGGAGAAAATTGAAAAATGTAAAATTTTTAGGACGCCATATTGAATCCGCCAGTTTGAGTTTTTCAAAAAATATCTTAAATTCGTAATTAACACGAACAAAAGTCCTTCCGTACTGATTTTAGACAAAATCGAGAGATGTAGAATGTTTAATCCTCCATATTGGAGCCGCCCTATTGAATTTTAAAAAATATTTTGGATTTGTTTTATGCGATCCCAAAAACTCCCTCACACCAATTTTGAAAAAAATCGGACAAAACTAAATGATTTTGTCCGCCATATTGGATCCGCCATATTGAATTTTTTAAAAGTAATTTCAGATTTCTTGTGTACGACCCCGAAAATTCCCTCATACCAATTTTGGAGAAAATCGGACAAAATTAATTTTTTTGATCGCCATACTGTCAGCGCCATCTTGGATTTTACTGCACCAATTCCATCCAAAAGAATATGGGACCACAGCAACAAATTCCTAAATATAACGTAAAAAATTTCATTCAAATCGGTGCAGCCATTGCGGAGTAATCGGTGTACATATATATATATATATATATATATATATATATATATATATATATATATATATATATATATATATATATATATATATACATATATATATACATATATTCTCACGGGTATGATGTGTAATCGAAGGTTTTCGGGCATCACGTGTATGTGCTGAGTCCCTTTCAGGACTCTTCACATAAACCAAGACTGTGGCTACGTTACGTGGATGACACATTCGTTATCTGGCAACATGGGGAAGAAAATCTCAAAAGTTTCCTGGAACACATAAACAGTATACTTCCCAAAATTAAATTCACCATGGAGACAGAACAGGAAAGAGAACTACCGTTTCTGGATATCCTACTGAAAAGAAAAGAGGATGGCTTGCTTTCGCACACTGTCTACAGAAAGCCCACTCACACCAACAGGTACCTCAATGCCGAGTCACATCACCACCCCGCCCAATTATTTGCAGTAGTGAAATCACTTGCGTTTCGATCGCAGTCCCTTACAGATCCAGAAAATTATCACAAAGAGATGAACATACTGCAGGAAGCCCTAACAAAGAACGGTTATAAAAAAGAACATATAGACAAGGTTCTAAAAAACAAACACTTGGCCCCAAAAAATCGCGAAAACCAAGAGTATAGCTTCAAGGCTTTTGTTCCTTATGTAAGAGGCACCACAGACAAGATCGCAAGAATTCTCAGGAGACACAATATTGAAACCATTTTCACCACAGACCTTTAAGAAAAAGATTTCTTGCCAACACCTAAAGAAAGAATCTCTCTAGAAAACCAGGGAGTGTACGAAATTCCATGCGGAGAGTGCAGCTCATCTTACGTAGGCCAAACCAACCGTAAAATAAGCGCCAGAAGAGACGAACATATAAACGCTGTCAAGCAAAAAACCACTTCTTCTGCTCTGGCCCAACACTGGTTAAATACAGGACATAAGATAAATTTCTCGGGAACAAGAATGCTATCGAGATGTGAAAATCTGTCCACAAGAGTTATAAGGGAGGCTATTGAAATTGCAAAGAGGCCCAACAACTTAAATAGCAGAGATGATAGCCAACGTGTGCCTAATACTTGGAAAAATCTGCTTACAAAACATCAACCAGTACCACTTAGTAACGAAAGAGATTACAACTCGGCAACGCAACCACAAACACTGGCAACAGGGCCGATGACGCGCAGCAGGTCACGCCACCTGATGATCCGGAATCATTCGGAAAACGAACTCGTCCGACGCGCACACGGTACCGACAACACCGGAGTCGCAGGCGTCAGTTCGCTCGTAGACGCCATACAGTGAGCTTTGAAAATGGTGAATGAGATTTCACCGAAACGTCAGCTGCCTTATAGTCCTGAGAGGGACTCAGCACATACACGGGATGCCCGAAAACCTTCGATTACATATATATATATATATATATATATATATATATATATATATATATATATATATATACTCGACGAATTAAGAACCTCCTTCTTTTAGAAGTCGGTTAAAAAAGTAGAAAACTACGAAAAATTTGTAGAAGAACTACTGGAAAACAACTGCAAAATAGGCTGTTGCATATCTCTTAAAATACACTTTTTGCATTCCAATTTAAATTTTTACCTAGAAAATTTGGATGCGGCTAGTGACGAGCAAGGCCGAAGGTTCCACCAAGATATATTAATAATGGAGCAACGCTACCAGGGCGGATGGGATTCAGCAATGATGGGGGATTATTGTTGGTTTATTATGAGAAAAAGCGATCAGAAATATAAACGGAAGTCAACATTTGCAAAAAAGTTATGTTCAAAGTACTTACTTTAAATGTATTTTCATATGTATTTTTGTAAATAAATCCTGTTATCCTTAAAATATCTTGTTTTTTTATTGTTTGAAACTTATGTACAAATTTTATATAAAAATGTTTGTATTAAATAAATATAACTGATAATTTCTATAACTCAAAATTTATACATGGTGGAAAATTTTCGTTATTGAATGAAATGTTGGTGTTGTTCTGTAGACGTAATAAGTTAAAAGGGTCTTTTGCACAAAGTACCATAATAAAAAATTACTCTATTAGAAGTTTTAATTTTGACTGAATATTTAATATTAACGTTCACAAAAGTAAAGTTAAGCGACAATTAAATTTATAGTCTGATTAATTGCTTCGTGCGACATGAGAAAATTAATATCGTTTTTATTCTTGATATTAGTTTTTAAACTTCAGCATAAAAAGGGTTTAATTATTTAAATAAATTATTAAAAATTTGTATAATTTTCTTATATCAAGATCTTGAATGAAATATATGAGATGTATCCATCAATGCATGGAAACGATGCTTTTATTTTGAAAATAAATACACCAACATTATTTGAGAAAGACAGGAATTAAGATGTTTTTACTACCTCGTGAAAGAGCATTCGTTATTTCCCCAAAACAGTTACAGCAGGATAAATTTAAATAGGTGCATACGTGCGTCGAAAACAGAAGTTTGGTTCCAGTTTGATTTAAAACACTTTAAATTAAATAATTAATATTTTGTGATTATTGTTGAATAAAATATAATAAGTTTAGTGCTCCCGAAAATTCATCCATTTTGATTAAAATTTGTGAGCGGCATATTTATAAAGATAAAAAATAATTATAGCTTTAAAAAATATATCGACATTTTTCCTGAAAACTATAAAATTAATTTTTAGACAAAATCAATCTTTCTAGATCACTAACATAATAAAAGTTTAAAGTTTGTTAAGTTGAGTCAACCTAAACCAACTATTGAGTTTAAATTATAGATTTCCACTTGAAGCGAATGCCCCCCGGGGGAGGAGGGGGGGCGTTGATGCTTTTCAAAGGCGGCAGCAGAGTAATGACAATTATTACACGATTCAAACAATCTAGCTAGCTCACATGTCGAGACCATAGATAAAATATTTACTAGATCCGCAAAGTTTGGTCTGAAAAAGGCTAATTTACGATAATAAAACATAAAAATCGTAGAACAACAGTTGACACGCGCACTATAAAATGATCAGCTGACCATCGATGGGACCAAACTTCGAAAATCTATTTTGTTAGTTTAGTTAGTCATAAACGGTGTCTGAATGAAGAAAGTTATTAGAGTGGCAAACTTTACGAAAGAAATGGGTCTCATCTAATTTGCTTGTTCTGGGAGTCACATCATATGAGCACAAATAATATCTGAAGCAAAAATGAATAATCCGGTCAGTGTCTGTACTGATGGGAGTTAGTTTAGTCGTTTCTTATACCGTGAAAGTAAAATTTTTTTACATTTTTTGAGAAAATATTGATATGAAATGGTTTTTTTAAAGGATATGCAGTATTTAAAAATAATTTTATATATTAATATTTTTCTGCTCTAAGGGTGAACGGAGCATATTTTTTCGCACCGCATTAATTTTTTTGACAAAATGATAAAAATGTCACTTAAAATAAAATAAGTAAACAAGCTCATTGTTGGGGGTGAAGTAACAAACGTACCAACAAAGAAATTTAGATTTGTCTAACTTATTTCCTAATATTTTGCATCTGTTAACATATTAACGAATTTTTAATTGGAGAATATAAAAGTGAGGATTATAATGACAACAACGTGAATCATGATAATTTCATAAAATGAGTACGAACGTAACTTAATCTTAATTTACGTAGAAAATAATAAATCATAGAATGGCTGCAGAAAAAAAAATTTGAGTTGGGTGGAAACATCGGTTAAATATAAGCTGGATGAACTTATGCAAGAATATGGACATTGTGTTGTAAGCTTGTCACCGTATCATCCAGAACTTAACCAGATAGGAAAAAAATTAGCAGCTGGAAAAAACTCGTTGGCAAGTTGAAAAACTAATTCAAAGAGGGCTTAGAAATTATAGAGCCAATATTCGACTCTGGCTAGAATAGAAACTTACTGAAATATTTTATGTATATAACAAAATAATGATGCATTATAATCATTGTAAGTTATAGGCATATGTATGTTTTAAAATATACCAACTTCACTTTGAGAATACAAGTAGGCATAGGGGCACCGTAGACCGACCAGACGTCGCCAGACGGTTTTCCCGGAAGCGGCTTGATTGACACGTGCCGGGAGTCCTTTAGCACGTGTCATCGAGGTCGTTATGTATGAATGAATGATTTTCTACGAATAACGGTACTTTGAACCAGACATCACCGATTACGTTTCCCAGTACCGCCTTTATTGACCCGTGCCGGCGGTCTTTAGACACTTGTCACTTATGAAATAATGTATGTTATCTCAAATAATTGTACGTTGAACCGCCATACATCGATAATGGGTTTCTTCGGAAGCTGCTTTTTTGACCGGCACCGACAATCCTTTATTACTTGTCATCGAGGTCGGTACGTACCAAATAAAGTATTTTTCCACGAATAGTGGCACTTTGAACTGCCAGACATCGCTCACTGCGTTCTTCGGAAGAAGCTTTATTGCCCGGCGCCGACAATCCTTTGGCACGTGTCATCGGGGTCATTACGTATGAAATAAGGTATTTTTCCACGAATAATTCTGTAAATTTAGTCCTATTATTTTTAATTATTACTTACAGGGTGATTTATGTAGGTTTTTATTCACACATGCATTGTGGTTAGATTCATTTCTATTTTTTGACCGTGCAGTTATTAATTAGATTTTACTTTTTTGAGTTTCGGTTATAGTATTACTTTATAAGAAATTAATACATGAGTAGTATACTGGCAAAAGCTACATATATAACAGATGTGTAAAAAATGTATTAAAAAAAACAATATCAATTTTCTATATTTATATTTGTATTAAAATAACAAAAAAGTTAAATGTAAGTTAATTAAGTGAACCGCCTGTTAACATTAGTATTTCTCTGAAGATGGTTTAATCAATAAAATAAACCGAAACGCCAGAAAAACATGTGTTAATTTCTTATAAAGTAATATTATGACCGAAATCAAAAAGTAAAATCTAATTGTGGTTATATTCATCCGTCTACCCGAGCATCATAAATTATCCTTTAACCCCTGGTGCTCGAGTTTTTTTTGTCGGGTGCCATCGGCTGGCCCCGTCAGATATCGCCACTTGTCGTCAGGGGTTACATATGAAATAAAGTATTTTCCCACTAATAATTTTGTAGATTTATCCCCATTATTTTTAAATATTACTTAAAGTGTAATTTATGTGAGTTTTTATTCGCGTATGCATTGTGATTAGGCTCATCCGTCTATTCGACGACAATGTCAATATACTCTAAACCTAACAACAGGCTTCAGCTTAAGCTGTATTACCACCGATCTGGAGGTTACTGTCGCAGTCGATTGCAACATAAATACAATATATTTGATATGTGAAATGTGACCGTTACAAATAAAGATATTTTAAAATGAATAAATGTCTATTCAGGCATCGTAAATTATCTTTTGTCTTCTGATGGTCGGGGTATCTTTTTGTCGCGTGCCACTAGCAGGATAGGTCTGCTTTTTCCAGGAGGTAATAAATGTTATATTCTAGGTTTATTTTCTATGAAAAGATTTAAGCTTGTTATTCTTATACGGTAATTACTTGTAATTTCGGCTGGATTACTTTTAGGCCTAGATTGCTGTTTTAATATACGATATTTCGAAAATGATGTTTAGATTATAATTGTTCAGATTTTTAACGAAGTGGTTGTAGAGCCGCTGAATGATATAAGTTTAAAAAGAAAAACATGCGTGTTCGTACGTATGTATGTATGTATATTTGTGTAAAGTACATGTTTCTCTGTCGTTATGGTGGATTAAGTGATGGATTCGTCTGTTACCTTGTGACAATATGGCATTTTTTTTCAAATGTAATAGAAACAAGACATATAGGTATACTTACTTAGTTATTTGTCACATATATTGAAATATTTTGTCATTACTGTTGTTTTATAGTAACAACTAAATCTTCAGACGCTATGATTTACTAAGTTAGTGGATATACATATAAGCACAGGATAACACATGGTGCATAACTATTTCAATTTTTACATAACCCGCTATATTCTCGGTGTTTTTTTCTAGTCTTGGACCTAAGAAAGGTAATCTAATTTATTGGTTTACAATATCCTTAATAACGAGGAATTTCCCAGCTCCAGCAGCGTGTAGAGAGCTTTTTAGATAATGTCTATAGGTCAAGTTATAGGAAGGAAGAAATATAATTTTCTAGAAAAAAATAAAATAACTTTCAGGCCCTACCGCTCATTTTAATAAATATACAAAAAACATATATCGGCGGTAGCTTGAAAGAAAAATTTTAAAATTGATAAGGGAATAGGCGACTTAAATTATTGATTATTTTTTAGATATTCCCTATATGAAAAGTCTGCAGAACCCGAGCATCATAAATTATCCTTTAACCCCTGGTGCTCGAGTTTTTTTTGTCGGGTGCCATCGGCTGGCCCCGCCAGATATCGCCACGAAGGTATAAAAGTTGATTTTAGTATAATTTTTTCGATTAAATACATAAATTTAGAGGTTCACACTGTTCGTACTAATCATTTTTATTAAATAAATATAAGAAAATACATGCATTGACGTTAAATTGAGAGAAAAAAATTAAAAATTGCAAAGGGATAAGTAAATTAAAATATTGATTGCCCTTTTTAAGGTATTATTTATACAATAGGTTTTTAAACATGTTTTCTTTGGATGACCACAAAGGTAGATGTGAAGGCGATTTGAATAGGTTTTTCTAAAAAACATGTTATATTAAACGTAAGAAATAAAATCGAGGCACTATTTTCTTGGAGCTAACCTGAGGCTTGGTTTTCTGTGAAACAATGGTCTTAATATCCAAGGTACGGATAGCCGTTTTTTTTTGTAAAGGGTAAATTTTATTGTTTTAAACAAGGCCTATGTTTTCTTTTTCTAAAGAATGGAACTAACCTGAGCCCTGCTTCCTTTGGTATGTGTCTGTGTGGGTCATGGTGTTTGTGTGTGCATGTGTGTGTGTCTTAATGTTCACTGTATAGGTAGCTATTGATTTATGAAGGTTAGGTTCTACTGTCGGAATTTGTATTATTTGAATGGGTATAAAGCATGCATATCGATATTAGATTTCCTATTATGTATTTAGGTTTTATCGGGATTTTTATTACCGGAACAGGCATAAATTATTGTACTAATATTAAAATCAGGATTGTTTAACTTCTTTCTTCCTACTTTGTCCATCATTTCGAATGCTCTTTATGTTGTCCTTTTATTGTCCTGATGTGTTTTATGCGATTTATTGTTTGACTTGTTTAAAGCGTCACGGTGACGGTCGCATTAAATCAACACTTTGTTACTTGTATGGAAGGATGCTAAAGTCAGAGAAGACTCTGTAGAGTTATACAATGAGAGATAATTATTGAATAAGTAACTAAGACTGGTTTATATTTTCTGAAAATGGTGCCGTCGCGGTTTAAGTAGTAAATAATATAATTTTAATTAATTATATAACCTACTTTATTTAAAATTTTGTTAAAAACAGTGATACATGACATATTTTACAACTTAGTACTAAAATTAGGACAGTATCCCTTAGAGCTTAATAAAATACGCCTTGTCCTATTTTAGATTACCCATTTTTAAAAGTATACATGTAGTAATGTTTACGAATAGGAGGTTGCCGTGTAGGTACAAATTCAGGTGGTTCATTTGGAAAAATCCCTGGCGAGTTCTATGAAGACTTTCTTCTAATAATTGATGTTGAAAAGTCTATTCTAGCAGAAGAATAGTTAAACTATGAATGAGAATATAGGTAGTGAATTTAATGTCACTCTTCTTAAAGATCTTCAATAAAAGTCAGTTAGTTTAAAAATGACAGCTTAATTTCTTACTCTGTTTTTGTTTCTTTAGTAGATTTGTTTTGTTATTGCAGGGGTGTCGATGTGTTATTTCTGTATTATCAATGTGTTGTGCTTTGTTATTACCGTGTTTTGTTGCCTTTCATGATATTATGTTGTACTGCATTAACAAACAGATTATAAACGCTAAAAATCGACTAGAATAAGGGGCGGAAAACCTCAGAAGCACAAACGTGCAGGTTAACATTATTTTTTCACAAGAATAAAGAAAATACATTTAAAGAAAACCTCTGATTTTTATTCTGAAAGTGAAATTTTGGCTTTAGAAAAACAATCGAAATCGCCTATTCAATGATTATTTCGCTTTTAGCACCATAATCTCCTTCCTTTTCTGGAGAAGTTCTAACAAAAGTACCGGAAATATAGGTTTTCCAAAATATTGTTCTAAATAAAATTAATAATTTTAGAGAAATTTCCATATTTAAATATTTTGAATATAGAGGGTTAAATAAAGTCTAAATATGCGAGAAATTCTTATTTCTATGGTTATTTTGCCTTTAGCACTATAATATCCTTGTTTTCCTAGAAAAATTCGAAGAGACAGGTTATTCGAAATAAATAAAATACAAAACAAAAGTAATAGTTTTAGAGAAATTTCCTTATTTTCCTATAACATGAATTTCGGGAGGCAAATTTGATACCAGTCACTCGTTCTTGGCTTTTTATCTAAAATCATGATCAAGATCTTGTACTTTTTTACAAAAAGGAAGAAATACGGGAAATTTCTTTCCTTATGGGCGAATATGACGGTACGACTACGAAAATCTCCAAAAGTTGTGATTATTTATTATATTTTGAATATAGAACAGGATTATAGAGTAAATAAATTTGGAACATGGTCAAAATTTCTTATTTCTATGATTTTTCGCCTTTTGCATTATATTCTTCTTGTTTGCCTAGAGAAGTGTTGACAAAGGTATGGAAGGTATAAGTTATCTGAAATAAGTATTATACAAAATAAAACTAATGGTCTTAAGGGAATTCCCTTATTGTCCTTTAACATGGATTTCGAGAGAGGAATTGATACCAATCGTCGTTCTTGGCTTTCTTTCTTAAATCATGTCAAGATCTTGTATTTTTTTACAAAAAGGAAAAAGTAGGGGAAATTTGTTTCCTTATGGGAGAATATTTGTATCAAATCATAAAAATTGTCCGAACATATTCAAAAAATGTTCATTTGCTATAAAATTGGTTCTGGAACGGCGATCATATTAAGTTTTTAAAATTAAATATTAATTTCCAAAAGTGTGATTTTTCATTACATTTTGAATATAGGACAGCATTATAGAGTAAATAAATTTGAAAAATAATCGAAATTTCTTATTTCTATGATTATTTCGCCTTTTGGGTTATAGTCTCCTTGCTTGCCTAGAGTAGTACTGAAGAAGGTATCGAAGGTGTAAGTTATCTGAAATAAAGATTATACAAAATAAAAGTAATAGTCTTAGAGGAATTCCCTTATTTTCCTATAACACATATTTCGTGAAAGGAATTGATACCAATCACCCATTCTTGGCTTTCTTTCTAAAATCATGTTCAAGATCTTATACCTTTTACAAAAAACAAGAAATAGGGGAAATTTGTTTTCTTATGAGAGAATATTTGTATCCAATCATAAAAATTGTCCGAAGATATTCAAAAAATGTTCATTTGCTATAAAATGGCTTTTGGAACGGCGATCATATTAAGTTTTTAAAATTAAATATTAATTTCTAAGATATGTCGGCAGTATGACTACGAAAATCTCTAAAAGTTGTGATTTTCTATTACATTTTGAATATAGAACAGCATTATAAAGTAAATAAATTTGAAAAATGATCGAAATTTTTTATTTCTAAGATTATTTCGCCTTTTGCATTATAATCTTCTTGTTAGTCTAGAGAAGTACTTGCAAAGGTATCGAAGGTGTATGTTATCTGAAATAAATATTATACAAAATAAAATTAATATCCTTAGAGGAATTTCCTTATTTTCCTACAACATGGATATCGAGAAAGGAATTGATTGCAATCGCCCATTCTTGGCTTTCTTTCTAAAATCATGTTCTAGATCTTGTACTTTTTTACAAAAAGGAAAAAATAGGGGAATTTGGGAGAATATTTGAATCCAATCATAAAAATTGTCCGAAGATATTCAAATGTGTTCATTTGCTATGGAATTGATTTTGTAACGGCGATCATATTAAGTTTTTAAAATTGAATATTAATTTCTAAGATATCTCGGCAGTATGACTACGAAAATCTCCAAAAGTTAGGATTTTCCATTATATTTTGGGTATAGAATAGCATTATAGAGCAAATAAATTTGAAAAATTATCGAAATTTCTTATTTCTATGATTATTTCGCCTTTTGCATTATAATTTCCTTGTTAGCCTAGAGAAGTACTGACAAAGGTATCGAAGGTATATGTTATCTGAAATAAATATTATACAAAATAAAACCGATAACCTTAGGGGAATTTCCTGATTTTCCTTTAACATGGATATAGAGAAAGGGATTGATACCAATAGTCCATTGTTGGCTTTCGTTCTAAAATTATGTTCAAGATCTTGTACTTTTTTACAAGAAGGAAAAAATAGGGAAGATTTGTTTTCTTATGGGAGAATATTTGAATCCAATCATAAAAATTGTCCGAAGATATTCAAAAATGTTTATTTGCTTTAAAATTGGTTTTGGAACGGCGATCATATTAAGTTTTTAAAATTAAATTTTAATTTCTAAGATATTTAGGCAGTATGACTAATAAAATCTCCAATAGTTGTGATTTTCTATTATATTTTGAATATAGAACAGCATTATAGAGTAAATAAATTTGAAAAATGATCGAAATTTCTTATTTCTATGATTATTTCGCCTTTTGTATTATAATCTCCTTGTTTGCCTAGAGAAGTACCGGCGAAGGTATCGAAGGAATTGATACCAATGGTCCATTCTTTGCTTTCTTTCGAAAATCATATTCAAGATCTTGTACTTTCTACAAAAAAGAAGAAATAGGGAAAATTTGTTTTCTTGTAAAAGAATATTTGAATCCAGTCATAAAAATTGTCCGAAGGTATTCAAATTTTTAAATTTGCTATAAAATTAGTTTTGGAGCAACGATCATGTTAAAGTTTCTTTTAAATAAAATATTAATTTCTATGATATTTAAGCAGTATGACTATATTTTGAATATAAAACAGCATTTAAATAAATTTGAAAAATGATCGAAAATTTTTATTACTATGATTATTTCGCCTTTTGCAGTATAATCTCCTTGTTTGCCTAGAGAAGTCCTGATAGAGATAGCAAAGGTGTATGTTATCTAAAAAATATTATACAAAATAAATCTTGGAGAAATTTCCTTATTTTCCTATAAAATGAATTCGAGAAATGAATTTGATAGAAATCGCTCCTAGGCTTTTTATCTAAAATCATGTTCAAAATCTTGCTCTGTTCTTACAGAAATGAAGAAATAGAGGAAATTGGTTTTCTTGTGAGAGAATATTTGAATCTAACCATAAAAAGTATCAGAAAATACTGAAAAGTTTTTAATTTGCTATAAAATTAGTTTTACTACGTCGATCATATAAGAATTTTTCGAATTAAATGTTAATATCTAAGATATTTCAGTAATATAATCACGAAAAGTTCCAAAAGTTGTGATTTTCTATTATATTTTGAATATAGACCAGCATTATAGTGTAAATAAAGTTGAAAAATGATTATTTCGCCTTTAGCACTATAATTTCCTCGTTTTCCTAGAGAACTTCTAACAAAAATCTTTAAAATGCAGGTTATTTCAAGTTAATTTCGGGAAGCTAATTTAATACAAACAGCTCCGTTTTCCGCTTTCTATTTGGAGCTATGTCCAAAATCTCCTGCTTTTCTTACAGAAATAAAGAAATAGGGGAAATTCGATTTTTTGTGGGAGAAATTTGTCCAAAAATATTCAAAAATTGTTCACTTGCTATAAAATCGGTTTTGGAATAGCGACCGTATTAAAGTTTTTAAAATTATAAATAAATAAATTTCTAAGATATTTTAACAGTATGATAACGAAAACCTTCAAAAGTTGTAATTTTGAATACAGAAAGGTACTATAGGGTAAAAGAGTCGAAATATGAACGAAATGTCTAATTTCAATAATTATTTCTTGTTTAACACTATAATCTCCTTGCTCTAGCAGATGTATCGAAAACGCAGGGTTTTTGATATATTATACCAGATAGAATTAATAATCTAAAAAAAAATTCCTTATTTCCTTCTTAAGCGGAAAGCGAATTTAACACCAACCGACTATTTTTGTTCTTCCATACATAACAATGTCGAGAATTTTATAGTTTTCTTACAAAAATGAAGGAATAAGGAAAATTTTAAATCTAATCATAATTAATCATCCGAAAATACTAAAAAATTGTTTATTTACCATAAAACTCTTTCGGAGCGATGATCAAGCTTTTCAAATACGGATATTTATATCCATTTCCAAGCTGTTTTTGCAGAATAGTCAGGAAAATACCCAAAAGTTGTGATATTTAATTATATTTTGAATATAGAACAACATTATGGGGCAAAGAAAGTCAAAATATGATCGAAATGTCAAATTTCAATTGGAGAGTTTACCCATTTTTACCAACTTGCAAGTTGTGGATCTTAACGCCTCAGAACGCTTTTGTGTTGTGTAATTAAATACAAAGTCTTACCGAACAAACAAGTGAGTCTGTTTAGGGTCACGAAAGATTTTGATTGTAGTTGCAGTTCCTCATTGCGCTGACTCTATGTCTAACAGGTATCATAGAGAAAGCTATTTAAGTTTTTATTACATACCGAAAACAGTACACGTAACACACTATAGTATAGATCCACCAAGTTTTCGGTGGCGGAGCTTGCCCGAAAATAAAACAATAATTCTCTACGTTTAATTATATTTATCTCGAACTTTCAAGAGATATATATTATGAAAAAAAGCAAGATATGATGTTACGTCATGCCAATATTGGAAGAAACTCCATCACCCCAATGGAAGGCAAGAACTTGAGTATATAAGTTTATGGTATGTACGAATCATGGTCTAAAATCTCAGATATTAATAACCAACATTCAAAGACAGCAGCCAATTTTTAGATTCAGATAAGTAATTTACAACGATGTACGGAATGTTATAAAATATTAACAACAAAAAATATAGAGAGTCCTATGACAAACAAATATTTGTTGATCTCGCTAGCATGAAAGTTATTTCTACTAAAAATGTTTTTCTTTGGAGAACCGAGAATGATTTTTTGTAACAATATCAATAAAGAAAGTATTTATGTCGCTGATCAGTTAGGCATACGTATTCTTTTGTCAAATTTAGGGAATTTTTGTTCAGATATTTATTGAAATTCAGTGTGTTTTGCCGATTAGCTAATTTTGGCACATTTCAAACAAAATGCATAATTGCTATCTGAAATTGTGCACCACGGAGATGAACTAGTTCTTTGAATGTCGGTTATTAATATCTGAGATTTTAGACCATGATTCGTACATACCATAAACTTATATACTCAAGTTCTTGCCTTCCATTGGGGTGATGGAGTTTCTTCCAATATTGGCATGACGTAACATCATATCTTGCTTTTTTTCATAATATATATCTCTTGAAAGTTCGAGATAAATATAATTAAACGTAGAGAATTATTGTTTTATTTTCGGGCAAGCTCCGCCACCGAAAACTTGGTGGATCTATACTATAGTGTGTTACGTGTACTGTTTTCGGTATGTAATAAAAATTTAAATAGCTTTCTCTATGATACCTGTTAGACATAGAGTCAGCGCAATGAGGAACTGCAACTACAATCAAAATCTTTCGTGACCCTAAACAGACTCACTTGTTTGTTCGGTAAGACTTTGTATTTAATTACACAACACAAAAGCGTTCTGAGGCGTTAAGATCCACAACTTGCAAGTTGGTAAAAATGGGTAAACTCTCCAATTGAAATTTGACATTTCGATCATATTTTGACTTTCTTTGCCCCATAATGTTGTTCTATATTCAAAATATAATTAAATATCAGAACTTTTGGGTATTTTCCTGGCTATTCTGCAAAAACAGCTTGGAAATGGATATAAATATCCGTATTTGAAAAGCTTGATCATCGCTCCGAAAGAGTTTTATGGTAAATAAACAATTTTTTAGAATTTTCGGATGATTAATTATGATTAGATTTAAAATTTTCCTTATTCCTTCATTTTTGTAAGAAAACTATAAAATTCTCGACATTGTTATGTATGGAAGAACAAAAATAGTCGGTTGGTGTTAAATTCGCTTTCCGCTTAAGAAGGAAATAAGGAATTTTTTTTTAGATTATTAATTCTATCTGGTATAATATATCAAAAACCCTGCGTTTTCGATACATCTGCTAGAGCAAGGAGATTATAGTGTTAAACAAGAAATAATTATTGAAATTAGACATTTCGTTCATATTTCGACTCTTTTACCCTATAGTACCTTTCTGTATTCAAAATTACAACTTTTGAAGGTTTTCGTTATCATACTGTTAAAATATCTTAGAAATTTATTTATTTATAATTTTAAAAACTTTAATACGGTCGCTATTCCAAAACCGATTTTATAGCAAGTGAACAATTTTTGAATATTTTTGGACAAATTTCTCCCACAAAAAATCGAATTTCCCCTATTTCTTTATTTCTGTAAGAAAAGCAGGAGATTTTGGACATAGCTCCAAATAGAAAGCGGAAAACGGAGCTGTTTGTATTAAATTAGCTTCCCGAAATTAACTTGAAATAACCTGCATTTTAAAGATTTTTGTTAGAAGTTCTCTAGGAAAACGAGGAAATTATAGTGCTAAAGGCGAAATAATCATTTTTCAACTTTATTTACACTATAATGCTGGTCTATATTCAAAATATAATAGAAAATCACAACTTTTGGAACTTTTCGTGATTATATTACTGAAATATCTTAGATATTAACATTTAATTCGAAAAATTCTTATATGATCGACGTAGTAAAACTAATTTTATAGCAAATTAAAAACTTTTCAGTATTTTCTGATACTTTTTATGGTTAGATTCAAATATTCTCTCACAAGAAAACCAATTTCCTCTATTTCTTCATTTCTGTAAGAACAGAGCAAGATTTTGAACATGATTTTAGATAAAAAGCCTAGGAGCGATTTCTATCAAATTCATTTCTCGAATTCATTTTATAGGAAAATAAGGAAATTTCTCCAAGATTTATTTTGTATAATATTTTTTAGATAACATACACCTTTGCTATCTCTATCAGGACTTCTCTAGGCAAACAAGGAGATTATACTGCAAAAGGCGAAATAATCATAGTAATAAAAATTTTCGATCATTTTTCAAATTTATTTAAATGCTGTTTTATATTCAAAATATAGTCATACTGCTTAAATATCATAGAAATTAATATTTTATTTAAAAGAAACTTTAACATGATCGTTGCTCCAAAACTAATTTTATAGCAAATTTAAAAATTTGAATACCTTCGGACAATTTTTATGACTGGATTCAAATATTCTTTTACAAGAAAACAAATTTTCCCTATTTCTTCTTTTTTGTAGAAAGTACAAGATCTTGAATATGATTTTCGAAAGAAAGCAAAGAATGGACCATTGGTATCAATTCCTTCGATACCTTCGCCGGTACTTCTCTAGGCAAACAAGGAGATTATAATACAAAAGGCGAAATAATCATAGAAATAAGAAATTTCGATCATTTTTCAAATTTATTTACTCTATAATGCTGTTCTATATTCAAAATATAATAGAAAATCACAACTATTGGAGATTTTATTAGTCATACTGCCTAAATATCTTAGAAATTAAAATTTAATTTTAAAAACTTAATATGATCGCCGTTCCAAAACCAATTTTAAAGCAAATAAACATTTTTGAATATCTTCGGACAATTTTTATGATTGGATTCAAATATTCTCCCATAAGAAAACAAATCTTCCCTATTTTTTCCTTCTTGTAAAAAAGTACAAGATCTTGAACATAATTTTAGAACGAAAGCCAACAATGGACTATTGGTATCAATCCCTTTCTCTATATTCATGTTAAAGGAAAATCAGGAAATTCCCCTAAGGTTATCGGTTTTATTTTGTATAATATTTATTTCAGATAACATATACCTTCGATACCTTTGTCAGTATTTCTCTAGGCTAACAAGGAAATTATAATGCAAAAGGCGAAATAATCATAGAAATAAGAAATTTCGATAATTTTTCAAATTTATTTGCTCTATAATGCTATTCTATACCCAAAATATAATGGAAAATCCTAACTTTTGGAGATTTTCGTAGTCATACTGCCGAGATATCTTAGAAATTAATATTCAATTTTAAAAACTTAATATGATCGCCGTTACAAAATCAATTCCATAGCAAATGAACACATTTGAATATCTTCGGACAATTGTTATGATTGGATTCAAATATTCTCCCAAATTCCCCTATTTTTTCCTTTTTGTAAAAAAGTACAAGATCTAGAACATGATTTTAGAAAGAAAGCCAAGAATGGGCGATTGCAATCAATTCCTTTCTCGATATCCATGTTGTAGGAAAATAAGGAAATTCCTCTAAGGATATTAATTTTATTTTGTATAATATTTATTTCAGATAACATACACCTTCGATACCTTTGCAAGTACTTCTCTAGACTAACAAGAAGATTATAATGCAAAAGGCGAAATAATCTTAGAAATAAAAAATTTCGATCATTTTTCAAATTTATTTACTTTATAATGCTGTTCTATATTCAAAATGTAATAGAAAATCACAACTTTTGGAGATTTTCGTAGTCATACTGCCGAGATATCTTAGAAATTAATATTCAATTTTAAAAACTTAATATGATCGCCGTTACAAAATCAATTCCATAGCAAATGAACACGTTTGAATATCTTCGGACAATTTTTATGATTGGATTCAAATATTCTCCCAAATTCCCCTATTTTTTCCTTTTTGTAAAAAAGTACAAGATCTAGAACATGATTTTAGAAAGAAAGCCAAGAATGGGCGATTGCAATCAATTCCTTTCTCGATATCCATGTTGTAGGAAAATAAGGAAATTCCTCTAAGGATATTAATTTTATTTTGTATAATATTTATTTCAGATAACATACACCTTCGATACCTTCTTCAGTACTACTCTAGGCAAGCAAGGAGACTATAACCCAAAAGGCGAAATAATCATAGAAATAAGAAATTTCGATTATTTTTCAAATTTATTTACTCTATAATGCTGTCCTATATTCAAAATGTAATGAAAAATCACACTTTTGGAAATTAATATTTAATTTTAAAAACTTAATATGATCGCCGTTCCAGAACCAATTTTATAGCAAATGAACATTTTTTGAATATGTTCGGACAATTTTTATGATTTGATACAAATATTCTCCCATAAGGAAACAAATTTCCCCTACTTTTTCCTTTTTGTAAAAAAATACAAGATCTTGACATGATTTAAGAAAGAAAGCCAAGAACGACGATTGGTATCAATTCCTCTCTCGAAATCCATGTTAAAGGACAATAAGGGAATTCCCTTAAGACCATTAGTTTTATTTTGTATAATACTTATTTCAGATAACTTATACCTTCCATACCTTTGTCAACACTTCTCTAGGCAAACAAGAAGAATATAATGCAAAAGGCGAAAAATCATAGAAATAAGAAATTTTGACCATGTTCCAAATTTATTTACTCTATAATCCTGTTCTATATTCAAAATATAATAAATAATCACAACTTTTGGAGATTTTCGTAGTCGTACCGTCATATTCGCCCATAAGGAAAGAAATTTCCCGTATTTCTTCCTTTTTGTAAAAAAGTACAAGATCTTGATCATGATTTTAGATAAAAAGCCAAGAACGAGTGACTGGTATCAAATTTGCCTCCCGAAATTCATGTTATAGGAAAATAAGGAAATTTCTCTAAAACTATTACTTTTGTTTTGTATTTTATTTATTTCGAATAACCTGTCTCTTCGAATTTTTCTAGGAAAACAAGGATATTATAGTGCTAAAGGCAAAATAACCATAGAAATAAGAATTTCTCGCATATTTAGACTTTATTTAACCCTCTATATTCAAAATATTTAAATATGGAAATTTCTCTAAAATTATTAATTTTATTTAGAACAATATTTTGGAAAACCTATATTTCCGGTACTTTTGTTAGAACTTCTCCAGAAAAGGAAGGAGATTATGGTGCTAAAAGCGAAATAATCATTGAATAGGCGATTTCGATTGTTTTTCTAAAGCCAAAATTTCACTTTCAGAATAAAAATCAGAGGTTTTCTTTAAATGTATTTTCTTTATTCTTGTGAAAAAATAATGTTAACCTGCACGTTTGTGCTTCTGAGGTTTTCCGCCCCTTATTCTAGTCGATTTTTAGCGTTTATAATCTGTTTGTTAATGCAGTACAACATAATATCATGAAAGGCAACAAAACACGGTAATAACAAAGCACAACACATTGATAATACAGAAATAACACATCGACACCCCTGCAATAACAAAACAAATCTACTAAAGAAACAAAAACAGAGTAAGAAATTAAGCTGTCATTTTTAAACTAACTGACTTTTATTGAAGATCTTTAAGAAGAGTGACATTAAATTCACTACCTATATTCTCATTCATAGTTTAACTATTCTTCTGCTAGAATAGACTTTTCAACATCAATTATTAGAAGAAAGTCTTCATAGAACTCGCCAGGGATTTTTCCAAATGAACCACCTGAATTTGTACCTACACGGCAACCTCCTATTCGTAAACATTACTACATGTATACTTTTAAAAATGGGTAATCTAAAATAGGACAAGGCGTATTTTATTAAGCTCTAAGGGATACTGTCCTAATTTTAGTACTAAGTTGTAAAATATGTCATGTATCACTGTTTTTAACAAAATTTTAAATAAAGTAGGTTATATAATTAATTAAAATTATATTATTTACTACTTAAACCGCGACGGCACCATTTTCAGAAAATATAAACCAGTCTTAGTTACTTATTCAATAATTATCTCTCATTGTATAACTCTACAGAGTCTTCTCTGACTTTAGCATCCTTCCATACAAGTAACAAAGTGTTGATTTAATGCGACCGTCACCGTGACGCTTTAAACAAGTCAAACAATAAATCGCATAAAACACATCAGGACAATAAAAGGACAACATAAAGAGCATTCGAAATGATGGACAAAGTAGGAAGAAAGAAGTTAAACAATCCTGATTTTAATATTAGTACAATAATTTATGCCTGTTCCGGTAATAAAAATCCCGATAAAACCTAAATACATAATAGGAAATCTAATATCGATATGCATGCTTTATACCCATTCAAATAATACAAATTCCGACAGTAGAACCTAACCTTCATAAATCAATAGCTACCTATACAGTGAACATTAAGACACACACACATGCACACACAAACACCATGACCCACACAGACACATACCAAAGGAAGCAGGGCTCAGGTTAGTTCCATTCTTTAGAAAAAGAAAACATAGGCCTTGTTTAAAACAATAAAATTTACCCTTTACAAAAAAAAACGGCTATCCGTACCTTGGATATTAAGACCATTGTTTCACAGAAAACCAAGCCTCAGGTTAGCTCCAAGAAAATAGTGCCTCGATTTTATTTCTTACGTTTAATATAACATGTTTTTTAGAAAAACCTATTCAAATCGCCTTCACATCTACCTTTGTGGTCATCCAAAGAAAACATGTTTAAAAACCTATTGTATAAATAATACCTTAAAAAGGGCAATCAATATTTTAATTTACTTATCCCTTTGCAATTTTTAATTTTTTTCTCTCAATTTAACGTCAATGCATGTATTTTCTTATATTTATTTAATAAAAATGATTAGTACGAACAGTGTGAACCTCTAAATTTATGTATTTAATCGAAAAAATTATACTAAAATCAACTTTTATACCTTCGTGGCGATATCTGGCGGGGCCAGCCGATGGCACCCGACAAAAAAAACTCGAGCACCAGGGGTTAAAGGATAATTTATGATGCTCGGGTTCTGCAGACTTTTCATATAGGGAATATCTAAAAAATAATCAATAATTTAAGTCGCCTATTCCCTTATCAATTTTAAAATTTTTCTTTCAAGCTACCGCCGATATATGTTTTTTGTATATTTATTAAAATGAGCGGTAGGGCCTGAAAGTTATTTTATTTTTTTCTAGAAAATTATATTTCTTCCTTCCTATAACTTGACCTATAGACATTATCTAAAAAGCTCTCTACACGCTGCTGGAGCTGGGAAATTCCTCGTTATTAAGGATATTGTAAACCAATAAATTAGATTACCTTTCTTAGGTCCAAGACTAGAAAAAAACACCGAGAATATAGCGGGTTATGTAAAAATTGAAATAGTTATGCACCATGTGTTATCCTGTGCTTATATGTATATCCACTAACTTAGTAAATCATAGCGTCTGAAGATTTAGTTGTTACTATAAAACAACAGTAATGACAAAATATTTCAATATATGTGACAAATAACTAAGTAAGTATACCTATATGTCTTGTTTCTATTACATTTGAAAAAAAATGCCATATTGTCACAAGGTAACAGACGAATCCATCACTTAATCCACCATAACGACAGAGAAACATGTACTTTACACAAATATACATACATACATACGTACGAACACGCATGTTTTTCTTTTTAAACTTATATCATTCAGCGGCTCTACAACCACTTCGTTAAAAATCTGAACAATTATAATCTAAACATCATTTTCGAAATATCGTATATTAAAACAGCAATCTAGGCCTAAAAGTAATCCAGCCGAAATTACAAGTAATTACCGTATAAGAATAACAAGCTTAAATCTTTTCATAGAAAATAAACCTAGAATATAACATTTATTACCTCCTGGAAAAAGCAGACCTATCCTGCTAGTGGCACGCGACAAAAAGATACCCCGACCATCAGAAGACAAAAGATAATTTACGATGCCTGAATAGACATTTATTCATTTTAAAATATCTTTATTTGTAACGGTCACATTTCACATATCAAATATATTGTATTTATGTTGCAATCGACTGCGACAGTAACCTCCAGATCGGTGGTAATACAGCTTAAGCTGTAGCCTGTTGTTAGGTTTAGAGTATATTGACATTGTCGTCGAATAGACGGATGAGCCTAATCACAATGCATACGCGAATAAAAACCCACATAAATTACACTTTAAGTAATATTTAAAAATAATGGGGATAAATCTACAAAATTATTAGTGGGAAAATACTTTATTTCATATGTAACCCCTGACGACAAGTGGCGATATCTGGCGGGGCCAGCCGATGGCACCCGACAAAAAAAACTCGAGCACCAGGGGTTAAAGGATAATTTATGATGCTCGGGTAGACGGATGAGTATAACCACAATTAGATTTTACTTTTTGATTTCGGTCATAATATTACTTTATAAGAAATTAACACATGTTTTTCTGACGTTTCGGTTTATTTTATTGATTAAACCATCTTCAGAGAAATACTAATGTTAACAGGCGGTTCACTTAATTAACTTACATTTAACTTTTTTGTTATTTTAATACAAATATAAATATAGAAAATTGATATTGTTTTTTTTAATACATTTTTTACACATCTGTTATATATGTAGCTTTTGCCAGTATACTACTCATGTATTAATTTCTTATAAAGTAATACTATAACCGAAACTCAAAAAAGTAAAATCTAATTAATAACTGCACGGTCAAAAAATAGAAATGAATCTAACCACAATGCATGTGTGAATAAAAACCTACATAAATCACCCTGTAAGTAATAATTAAAAATAATAGGACTAAATTTACAGAATTATTCGTGGAGAAATACCTTATTTCATACGTAATGACCCCGACGACACGTGCCAAAGGATTGTCGGCGCCGGGCAATAAAGCTTCTTCCGAAGAACGCAGTGAGCGATGTCTGGCAGTTCAAAGTGCCACTATTCGTGGAAAAATACTTTATTTCGTACGTACCGACCTCGATGACAAGTAATAAAGGATTGTCGGTGCCGGTCAAAAAAGCAGCTTCCGAAGAAACCAATTATCGATGTATGGCGGTTCAACGTACAATTATTTGAGATAACATACATTATTTCATAAGTGACAAGTGTCTAAAGACCGCCGGCACGGGTCAATAAAGGCGGTACTGGGAAACGTAATCGGTGATGTCTGGTTCAAAGTACCATTATTCGTAGAAAATCATTCATTCATACATAACGACCTCGACGACACGTGCTAAAGGACTCCCGGCACGTGTCAATCAAGCCGCTTCCGGGAAAACCGTCTGGCGACGTCTGGTCGGTCTACGGTGCCCCTATGCCTACTAATACATTTTTTTCTTCATAATTATACTTACTTGAACTACCAAATAAATTTATTTTGAAATGATTCGTTAGTTTTTATTTATGTAAGTAATGCAATAGATTATGAAAAATTGTTTGTACCATTTTCTTGACACTTTTTTTTTATACGATAGAAAAAATTATTCTATGGTTTTATACGAATTTTCAGAATTTTTTTTAAGAAGTTACTAGTTTGAACTTCTGTTTATGTTTTGATAAACATTTGGAAGTGCTAAAAAATATATCATACTACATGTTTTGGAAATTTAATGTGATACGAAAACAGAGCCAATATGTCACTAAGGTTCTGGTTAAAACATGTATTAAGTAAAATTTACAGAAAAAATATAATTCATAGACAGACTGTAAATTCATAACCGTTGTAAAGCAACATTATTTGTTTACTCTATGAAGAAAAAGGAAAATAATACAAAAAAGTTATGAATACATTTTAATTAAAATATTATTGGCTGGCAAACAAAACTAATTTGGAAAACTTTTTTCTTATAAATTCTCCTTTTATTTCGTCGGTTTTTTTCTTTGCAAAACTAAAAAATCTTACTTTTGCGTACACAAATCTACTACTGTTAATTAATTTTGATCTTGGCTTTTGTATTAAAACATGGTCAAAAAAATTATTATTAAGGAATAAAAATCTATTGTCATCTTCCATAATTTTTAAACTCATTTGTTTGACAAAAATGTCAAAGAAATTAGATTTTTTAGGCATCTATATAAATCCATCTAAATCGCAAACAACTGACAAGGCAAAAATAAACACAAAAATGATGTTAAGCCAATACTGTGCTGTTTATGGATGCCGTTACGAAACAACCGATCGATAATAAGAAGTCGCTTATGCGCATCTTCCTATCTATCCATGATCCAAAAATATGACTGGAGCCCAATGTGCAGAAACGCACTTTTTCGCCCATGGTTTGCCATTTTTTGGCTATAACAGCCGACAAGAGTAGGGATCCATATTAGAGGTCAGTGGTCAAGACAAAGATATAGGAACTTTTAATTTCTTATTTACATAGCAAATTCGCTGCAAATCTCTAATAAGTATGGATCTAGAAATTGGTCCAATTACTTATTGCGCACTTTGCTAATAATTTCCATGTATGAGTGATACATGACACAAATTATAAGTCATGAAGTGATAAACAGTTGATCAGTAAATCTATTGGGCATTTTTCCCTTCATCCTATCTCTTCTTCTTCTTCTTCTTCTACCTTCTATAATAGGTCCCTGACCTGTTCCTTCTTCGATTTTCCCCATTCTGGACTTAAATTATCGCTCCACCTTTTCCGTGGTCGACCTCTACTGCGTGTACCACTAGGCGATTTATCTCGTGTGATATTTACCAGTCTATCCTCTGTCATTCGGCTTATGTGTTTGTTCCATTGTGTCTTACGTTGTAGGACCCACTCATTAATGCAGTCTGTGTTGCATGATTGCCTGATGTTATCGCTTCTTTCTCTGTCTAGTAGCGTTTTTCCTGTTATTCGTCGAAGTATTCTCATTTCTGTAGTCTCCAATAGTTGTTTCGTTTTTGTCGTCTCTGGCCGTGTTTCTGAGGTGTATGTCATAATAGGTCTAATTGTGGTTTTGTAGATCCGAACCTTTGTTTCTTGTTGTAAGTGTTTGTTTCGCCAGATCACGTCGTTGAGGCAACCCGCCACTTTGTTTGCTTTGGCCACCTGCCCTCTTACTTCATCTTCGATGTTGCCATAATTAGTTATGTCGATTCCTAGGTATTTGAAACTCATTTCTTGTTGTATTATTCGACCATCTAGTTCAAGTTTGCATCGGAGGCGTTCTTTTGAGGTTGTCATACATTTAGTTTTTTCGGCTGAGATAATCATATTATATTTTCTTCCCGTAAGATTAAAGGTATTTAACAATTTCTGGAGGTCGTCTTCATTTTCGGCACATATCACAGCGTAACAGAGAATTTTTATTTCTGTATCACCCATTTTATATCCTCTACCAAGTCGCACCTCCTTTATTATTTCGTCCATTATCATGTTAAACAATAAAGGACTAAGCGAGTCTCCCTGTCTAATACCGCTGTATACTGGTATGGGTGTTGATAATTTACCGTTAGTGCGAATCTGAACTTTATTGTTTGCGTATGTGTTTTCGATGGTCTGAATTATATTGATAGGAATATTTCTTTTATATAACAGGTGGATTACGTCATCTAGCTTTATGCGATCGAATGCTTTTGTTAGATCTATAAAGCATAAAAATGTTGGTTTATTGTATTCTAGAGATTTTTCGACTATCTGTCGTAGAATAAATACTGCATCCACGCAAGACCTTCCTGATCTAAATCCCTGCTGTTCATCTTCCAGTGTTGTAACCGAATTGATTTTATTTTTGATTACTTTCGTAACGAGTTTCAGAGTTGTGTCCAGTAGATTAATATCCCTGTAGTTCCCTGGTTCTTGTTTGTCACCTTCATCCTATCTGAATTTGAAAAATACGGTAAAATAAATTAATTATTTATACCTAGGTATTAAATAAACTGTTCATAGAAGTACTGGGATCATCTTTCAACAAGGATTTGAACATTTCTTATTGCAAATACCAACAGGCAGGTGCATATTTTTCACTTGTCTTGTTATAATCCCTAAGAAATTGGAACCGTAAGCTAAGGTTTATTATCTAGTCATGATCTATCTCACTGACATCAGTTAAAGAAATATAAGGATGAAGACATGGTTACTGCCCTTGAAGATTGTGATAAAAGACTCCTATATAGCTAAGTAGGTCATAGAAATCGCTAATTCAGGATATCCAATAAGCAAAGATCAGTTACTGGAACAACAAGAGGCATTTCAAGAAAACGCCATGGAAGTTTGACTCAATCATCTGAAGAATGGAATAATCAGAGAATCATAGTGGTAAAGAATCTAATAATTTAGAAAATGTAGACGGATCCCTTTACACATCAGATAAATCTGAACTTAAAGAAAATTACTATGTTTTGGTCCCCTTCCCAAGAAAACAAGGGAGTATCAATATGTATATTTAATTTAATCTTGTTCCCTGATAATGAAGCAGAAGTTTTAGTAATAAAAATTGTGATGATGAAAATATAAATTTAAATTAAATGAGTATGATGAGACCATAATAAACTTTAATCGAGTAATCGAAATAATTAACCTTACAATAAATAACAGCACTAGTTATCGTTTAACATATTTATTCAACAATGAACTTAGAATAGACGGTTAAATTTTGTGCAATCTAACTTCTTTTGTGATTTATACAGTCTGTCCGGAACATTCGTATACAACGTTTGACGTCAAAATAGATCGATATTAAGCCAGCATGCTTCGTTTAGGCAGTAGAAGACGTCAAAATTTTAAGAAAATATTCCAATTTTCCAATTTTCTTGAGAAACTTGTTTAATAGTAAAATAGGCCTGGAAATTTATAATGTTGATCTTACTTTAGTCGACTTTTTAGACAGTGATGACAATTTGTCAATAGTCAAATTATTATAGATATTTTTTGCCATTACAGTTAATTGGTGTATACATGCAATTAAAAATATTTTTTCCTGGGAAATCCGTTCATCAAACGAAAATTTTTTAAGAGGTGAAAAAGCTTCCAAATACATCCAGTTATCCGATAGATGTATCTAGATTGTCATAACGTTGATGTCAAAAAAAATTAGAGGAGATGTTTAACTCATGTCACTTTTAAAACAATTACACTACTTTATAGCCGGTTGCTATACCACTAGACAACCTAATATTATAGTGTTAGAACATAGACTAAAAATCATTAAATTAAGTTCCCACATTTCTAAGAAATAAATATTTTCTTAAAACTTTGACATCTTCTACGGCCTAAACGAAGCAGTATCGAATATATCCAAGTTGAATTAAGTCGACCTATTTTGACGTCAAGAGTTTGTCATCAAATCCTGCATACGTATTTTCCGGACACTCTGTATAACGCAATAAATAATTTTTATATTTTTCATTGTTTTTACTTCTATAGTTAATCTATAGAGCATTAAACCCAAATGTGTCAATTATTTGAGTTCAAACTTAGACGGTTGAATTACTTTTTTTTTGTGTAAAACACATTTTAAAAAACAGATTTTTATTTTGGTAGGTAATTAAAAAAATTTGATATTTAAAAATTGAGTGTCGATATTTGGTGCAGACGTTTGTCAACCTTTGGGTATGTGGGCTTCTTTGCGTATCAACTATTTGATCTTTAACATCTTCCATATATTTGTATGCTAAATATTTTTGAACAAAACAATGTTGTAAGTTCTAAGTCATACCTAAGCTACAATGAAGATGCTAAATTTAAAACATTAAATTTTTTATACAAAAAAAATCTACGACCAATAGGAACATCTATCACAGAAGGCAAAAACCTTATTTTAAACTACTCTCACATGTAACAAAAGTAGACACATGAGACATCTAATGTTTTTTATAGTAAATAAGCATAAAAAATTGATCACATTTAAAGTTTCCTAAAACTTACAGTCAGCTCCATCTATGTAAATACGAGGTTGTAACAAAATCGATAGTGGGATTTGTATTAGATCGCTTCAATTCACCATTACAAGAAGCTGTGTTTGATTCATAAAATCAATTGATTTAATAAAGTAATGTTATTTTTAGATTTTGCCAGAAGATGGCCGCAATATACTAAAATAGTTTAAGGCTTTTTAAAGTATTTTTTTTATTATTAATTTATTTAGTCATTTAGTACATGAGAGGTAACTGTACTAATCATACTACTTTTAAGATCTTATACTTCAATATTAAATAACTTGTTTTGAAATATATTGGATTGGTTCCAGAATAGGTTTAGTTCTGGCAACGCATTCATAAAATTGAAACCTCGAATTAGCATTCCCTACAAATTATTAATAGTTAAGCCCAGAGGTGTGCAAAATAAAAGTCAACAAAAGTAACAAACATTTTATTAACAATAAAATTTGAAAATGGTCATGTACAAGAAATAAAATGACATACTAAAGGTTAAGAACCTTCTTGAAAAGTGTTACATAATAAGTACCGTCAAAAATGAGACGTTTAAAATTTTTTAATAAAAAATCAGAAAATTTCCTTTTCTATCGACCCTTTAGTCTGTCAAAAAGAAATAAGTTGACCTTCTATAATGTCTTAAAGTAAATAATACATTTAGAAATTAATATTCACCATTTTGTAGTTCCTTTAAATAAGTTAACAATAGTAATAGACAAGCAAAGGAAATTACAATGGTACGTAATATAAAAAGAGGAGAAGGTTGGTCAAACATCAGCTGAATAAAAAGTACAATGATATCTTTTAATGGATAGACACTTGTAGGTAGAAGATAAAAGAATAAATCAAATAAAGCCTGTTGCTTCAAGACAATATAGCTAAAGGTAATTTAAGATAATTTGTCTCCCGCAAAGACACAGTAAGATAAAAAGAAAATTAGTCTTCTGTAAACACACAATAAGATAAGACAAGAAACAGAACTTTAAAATAATTTTCATGGTCTCGTATCAAGATGGCCAACCAGAGTTAAGAAAAAAGTGCCGTAAAATGAACATATATTAAAACAAACTTCAATAAAAACAAAAGGTAATTTGAATTCCGGTTTCCACCACAGGAAAAATCTGAAAAAAAGTTGGACAGATTTTTTCTAACTTGACAGAACAAAGTAACAGAATCAAAAAAGTAACTAAACTAACAAGAATCACAAGAAACTCTTTTAAACTAAATAAGTAATAAGTATCCTTTTTTTCTGTTCACTAATACACATTTTGGAAAATAAAATCCCGAAAAATATGAAAACGTGATTCAATGAACGACTGTTTACTTGCGATCGATAATGTGTGCAATATATCAACTGATCATGCAGAAAGAATGGAGTAGTTGTAAGTTTTACTAGGTTGTTAAGAAGAATACTATTACGGAATTACAAAAATTCCGTAACACATTCCCGTTGCTACTGTACCGTATGAGCTAAATTCAAAAAGCACATTGCTTACAGAAAAGGTGGTACATTCTCTCTAAAAGGTGCGATGTTTTTTAAAAGACAAGTGGCTTAAAAGACAAAGCAACATCAAGTTTAGGTAAAGTTAGACAAATACGCTGCTCATGACAAAAAGTAATAATATGATTGGTTAAGGCAAGACAAAGGAAGTGTTGAGGTGACATTAGATATCAAGTCAGATAAAAACAATATTTTCAAAGACATTCAAAGAGGAAACACTTCTATTTGCAACATATTTAAGATAACTTAATTTTTTATCGAGCCCCACGTTGGCCGCCAATGTGTTATAAAATGTAGGATTAGAAAGAATCACTTCGTGTGTAAAATAAAAATCAACAAAACCAATAAACAATTTAATAACAATAATTTGAAAATAATGATGACAAAAAATAAAAAGACACACTATGGGTTGGTAACTTTCATAATAAAATACAAATAATTCCTTTTGACAAAGAATAGTCGAGCTCCTTAAACTTAGAGCAGACGAGCAAGTGGAGTCAAAATTCTACAGATAAGCTTCAAATAAGCAAAAGGTAAAAGATAAAAACTAAGACTCACTTCCAGTCTTTTTGATGAAGTAAATTGGAACTGGAGTATCCTCTTTCATATTGCTTTGGCCTCGGTTCACTTAAGTACTCGAAATTTACAGTGAAATGTAACAATAAATCATATTTTATCTCCCAATTATAATAAACTTGCTATATTATACAGAGTGTCCAAAAATTAAAACTAATAAAATAGGAAATTTAAGTGGCTATAACTTGATTAATTTAAATAGAACGCTATACCTTTTAACTTGCCAGAAAATATACCTTTAAAATACCTATCGAATGGTATAAGGGTGTTCTGTAGCTTAATCTTGGCGTTTTCACAGAATACGTCAAATAATCGTTTTCTGCACCATTTTGTGTTTTCTGAATAGATGTTCTAATGTATCTGATTGCTTACCATTCGATAGATATTTAAACGGTTCATTTTCTGGTAAGTTAAAAGGAATATCATTCTATTTAAATTAATCAAGTTATAGCAACTTGAAGTTCTTATTTTATTTGTTTTAATTTGTGGACACCCTGTGTAATATAGCAATACCCACTTTTTAAGTCCAATGTGGAAAACGTGTCTAGCGTATCATCAGTACGAGTTAAAGGAAAACTGTCTTTCTTTGTGACATCATTAAGCCATCTGAAGTCAACACAGAATCTAGTTGAGCCATCTTTCATCTTAACTAGTATAACTGGGGATGTCCATGGAATTTGAGAAGGTTCTATAATGCCTTGATTCTGCATGTCTTTAAGTATCTTGTCCACGTCACGTTTTGCTAACGGTATTCTCCTTAGAGTTTGTTTAATTGGAAATACTGCATCAATATTTATCCGATGCTCGACTATATCGGTCCTTTCCAAGTCGCTATCTGATAAAGAGAAAACATCCTTATTTCTTCTTAAAAGATTTTCAAGTCTAGCCACCTCTTGATTCAGTAAAGTTGTTGACGTGCTAACTAGGTCTTGAAGTACCTTAGGTAGACTAGCAGGTAATTTTTCAGGTTGCAACGGGATACTGGTAACTATCACGTCGACAGGTTGACAGGTATCAATCTTGTCACCTTTTCTCATCTGTTGAGGATAATCCTTCAAGTTTAGCATCTTGACAAATATAGGGCTTGTTTTATTTTAGATCAATGTTCTTACGGGAAGAATTCCTTTTGCACACAACGAGCCATCTTGAATTGGTTCAACCAAAATTATTTCATCTTCTTCGGAATCATCAATCTTTACTTTTACTATACATTCTGAACTTGAGGGTAACATCGCATCTTTAAAAAGTACAACTTCCCGGATCGACACGTTACTATTTTTTGGTGGATTCATAATAGTTTCTTCATTTCTAGTTCGCAGTACTCGTTGAGGAAGATCAAGGACAAGCTTCTGGTGCTCCATGACATCTAGATCTAGTATTATTTCTTCCAAAATATCAGAAACAATAACCACATGTTTGGAAGTAGTGCTGATCAGGGTTTTTTGGGCTTCATGTATCCCTTTCACAGGTATTACTTCACCACTGGCTGTTTGCAGGACATAATGCTTTTCCTGAAGATAAATTTTACATTGAGCCACGATATTCGGCTTTACAATAGTGTGAGTAGAACCAGTATCTAATATCATTTCACATACCCGACCGTATACTTTTCCAGGTACTGCCATTATTTTGCAGCCAGGATACCTTAATTGTTATTGTTGGTGGGGCTTGGTAACACCTAACCAGCTTTCACCCCTTTAAGCTGGCTTCTGAAAGTTTTCCTGATTCTAATTACTATCAGGAGCAGTACTACTAGTACAGCGGTGTTGTACATGCCCCTCTTGGACACACTTCCAACAACCAATTCTATTTCTGCTATGGAAGGATGTATTTTTGTTGTCACCTGTTTCCTGTTTGTTTAAGAAATCTTGCATCTCCCTCGTTAGCTTCATGAGGAATTCCTCGTTAGTCTTGGGATCATCCTGGGAAACTTTAACCTTTCTTATGATCGTTCCTTGGTTCCTTGGCTGTTTCAAATTACAGGACATAAGCAAGCACCTCGGAAATTCGCTCCAGTCGGACTATTCTTAGAGTTTGACTTGTTTCTGGGTCGCGTTAACCTTCGAGAAAACTATTTACTGCTAATTCTTGCTTTATTTCTTCCGGATATGTTGGGCAAGTCAAATTTATTAGCCTGATATTCTTGCAGACTTTCGTTTTATTTTTGTCTTCTTCCTTGGAGTTGGACCTTATAAACTTCTTGGAGGTGGACTTCACCATCGCATCTACAGAAATGTAACAATGAACTCGTAATCATTCTGTTTTTCTTCGGGAACGTTAAGTAGAACCTCCATAGCATCACCTCATAATGCTAAAACAAGAGCACGTGCCTTCTCCGGTGAACTCCAATTATTACCAGTGGCGGCGGCTTCGAATTGACAGACGTAGGTAAGCCAAGGAACTTTGCGGTCGAAGGTACGTGACTTCATCACACTAGTGGCATGAACATCATCTATCTTTATTACACCTGTAGTAGCTACCTTCTCGATTTGCAAATGTAATTGTTGTACCTGTTTTTAGATTCCTGTCACCTCATGTTGTACTTCGCCAAGTACGTCTTCTCTAATTTGCAGATGTAATTGTTCCATCTGTTTCTGGATACATTCCATGTACGTCTTCTCTCATTTTTCTAATCTTCTGTTGCATTTCTTATTCTATGCGCTTCAGGTCTTTTTGATTTTTTTTAAAGTTCCTGTCTCATGTTCTCCAGCCTCCTTCTTAGTTCTTGTTTTATATCATCTTGGCTTGTCCTTAAGTCGTGTTTCTTATAATCTTGGCTTATCTTTAATTCTTGTTTCATATTATCTTGGCTTATCTTTAGTGTCATCAATTCTTGTTTCATATCATCTAGATTTTTCGTCATATATTCTTAGCTTGTCTTTAATTCTTGTTTCATATCATCTTGGCTTATCTTTAATTCTTGTTTCATATCCTTTTGGCTTGTCTTTAGTGTCATCAATTCTTGTTTCATATCATCTAGATTTTTCGTCATATATTCTTAGCTTGTCTTTAATTCTTGTTTCATATCATCTTGGCTTATCTTTAATTCTTGTTTCAGATCCTTTTGGCTTGTTTTTAGTGTCATCAATTCTTGTTTCATATCATCTAGATTTTTCGTCATACCTTGTGGCTTTGTCTTTAATTCTTGGCTTGTTTTCATGTCCTGTATCATCATCAACATCTGATTTAAACTAATTTGAAGTTGTCGTTCCATTTTTGCTGTTTGTTTCCTAGTTTCTACTGACATACTATTTCGGTTCACTTTTTTTTTCTAATTTTCTAAGCTGAACTAACCTCTTCAGGATTTGATCGCATCTCTGACACAAATTTACATTACACTGTACACAATGTATTATTTTAATAACTTATTGTTGTCAACCTCAATTCTGACACATTGTCTCTGAAAGCCGATCTGGGCCCTTTATATACCCTTTTAGTTGATACCCTAATTTTTTAGAAGGATTTCCATACTACATGGTGTAATAAAAATAAGAAAAAGGAATAATCCGGCGACTTCTAGACCTTCTATCAGAGACATCTTCTGAGGAAATTAACAAAGGTAAAATTAATTAAATAAATTATGAACACGTAGAAAATAAACCTAAAACCTTACAAACTACAAACACAAACTAATACTATGAAATGTAAAACGTTGTAAAGTTCGTTACAATATAATAAAAATCTATAAAGTTATTCTTCCGTAATGCAATAAAATAATTTTATTTTACTCAACAGGACAGCATAATTTCTAAAATTATTTAAAAATCTTAAAATAAAAGTGAACTATTAACTAATCTTCCAGTTTCAAAAGAATGCTGTTTAAATCGTCTACATAGTATATCATAACTGGTGTTGAGCCCCAGTATGAAGAAATAGCTCTGTACAAATTTTCTTTGATTTTTCTTACAATGTGTTCTGTAATATGGTATTCACAATAGAAGTTCAAATTTCGGTGAGAAATAAAGAAATCTTTTATTGTCGTGTATAACCTGATGCATTTGTGAAAACAGTCCTCCTTGATTCTTAGTTCCTTGACTTAACGCCATCAGGAGATCGGGTTTTAGCTGCCTCCTTAACTCGCTCAACATATTTTCAGAAACTGTCACAGGAAGAAATGGTAGCTTTCTTTGTTCCAACGTTCTTTGATCTGAATATATTCTAGAAGATTGGTCTGCAAAAGAATATTTTAAGTGTCAAAAAGAAGAAGAAAATTGAGTGCAAGCGACGAATTCGTATTTATGTCGGTTTTGTTCTTGATCTGCTCAATTTGACTGTTAAGATTATAGGCAATATTCTCTTTCAGGCAGTTAAAGAAAAAATATACAGACTTTTTATTTCCCGCAAATAAAACTCTGGTCTTCCCTCGCTACTCGTTTCAACCACCTAATGGTCTCATCAGTGAAGCTGTAACAAACGCGCATGGAGCAGAGTTGTAATTGCAGGAAATAAACTGTCTTTATATTTTTCCTTTGACCACCTGAAGAATAATAGATGAGATAGTAGATACATGAATAAAGACGAAGTCAACTAGCCACAACTACCCACTGTAACGTCAATCCTAGCTGGATTAATGGAGAACATTAAATCGGTCAGGATTATAGTCAGATGCAATTCAAGCCATTTACCGAGGAAATCACTAGCATCGTCAAGGGACTTCATAATTGGAAAGCCTCAGGTTCTAATCATGTCCCGAACTATTGGCTTAAAAAGTTTTGGAGCATGCACCAAAGACTGACTGCTCTAATAAATAATATTTTGCTTGATCTATGGAAAATGCCATTGTTTCTTACCGAAGGAGCCACCTATTCCTTGTTAAAGGATCAGCATACAGAAGATCCAGCCAAATGTCGGAAAATCACCTTCCCTCTCGCGTTATGCAAGGTGATCAGATCCTGCTTGATACAACGTATCCATGCACACTGTGAGCAAAATAACAACTTTGCACTTCAGCAAAAAGTATGGAAACATGGAAAAGGCACCCACGGAGCTCCGTCTTTATGACATTTGAATATATCTGAGATTAGCAAATGTTGCTAGGGCCCGACAACATGGAAAAGGCCCCCCACAGAGCTCCTTCTTATGATATCTGAGTGTATCAAGGATGAGCGAATGTCCTCCCTGGAGGGAGTATATGAGAGTATGGAATACGTTTATTACTTCCAAGTAAATTATTTACAAAATACAAAATTTCCTTGAAAATAAAATTAAGTTTTTTAGTTTCTTGATTGTTAAAGCCTATAGAAATCAAATTGTAAACAAATTTTTAATAAAATATGAATGTACGTTGAACACAATATTCAAAAACAAAATACAAGAAAAACATAAAGATTTGACAGAACGACAAATGCTGATATGGAAATCGAAAAACAGAGACAATTCAGCCCATAACGGGACATTGTCAAGCATCTGCAGAATTGAAATACAAGGAGAGACCGGTCCTTAGAGACTACCTGTATAGTTTGTGGGAATACAGCAAACCACAATGTCATCTAGAGCCCGATAACATGGAAAGGGACCTCACAGAGCTTTAACCTTTTGATGTCTGAGGGAATGCTCCTTTGAGATGGTGTGAAAGCCGTTCGGCTATATCTATGGAAAATAATAGTAATAATAATTTGCGCCGAAATTTTGCAAGTATATAGTCATATCAAAATTGTTTTCAGAAACCAGATTATACGAACGAGAAATTATCTGAAATACGACACTATATCCATAATGAGCAAGGCTAGAATAGATGTCGAACATCGGAGGCAATCCAGCACATAACGAGAGCATGCCCAGCATTTGCCTCATCGGAATATAATGAGAAACAAGATACAGCTACCAAGATCATCCATCAAGAACAAGCAGAGAGATTAAAACTTTTGCAGCGCCATACTACACATAAAATGGGGAGCCTGGAAAATAATCAGTTCAAGCTGTACTCAAGGCTCCATATTTTTGATATATGAGTATATTTGGGATGAGTGACTTTCCTCTGAAGGAAGTACGAAACCTGTTTGGCTGAGTCTATGGATAATAGTAATGGTTATTTTTATCGATAGACGAGCGACGAATAATCCGCCTAACGTTATATTGATAGATAAGAGTCTCAAGTTTGTATAGCTAACAAATGTTGTAGTGCCCAACATGTTGGAAAATATAATAAAGCCTGGCCATTGAGATCCAACAAATGTGGCAGGTTGACCAAGTACAAGTGATTCCTAACATCGTATCATCGACAGACCTAATGCCGAATAGTCTGATGAATAGCCTATACTGTAAATGAACATCACATTAATTTTAAGATAATGTGCTGGAAGCAAATTTCATAAACTGTTTATTAAATGCATTTAATGTCAATGCATTAAATTTAATAATTTTTACATTAAATATTTTCAATTACTTTATTGAAATTTAAGGTAATATTGAATTAAATTTAATGTATAAAGCTTTAATTTCACAGTATATATAACTTATTCATGATTTAAGGTATAAAATCATTAAATTTGATTAAGAAATGTACATAAAATTTAAGGTTATTTTTAACAGTATAGATAAGCTGGGTCAGCAGAGAAACGCTTGTGCTGGCATTCAGAAGACAGTCATTCTGGTTACATGCCGCTTGGCCAGCAAATTTTTGCTTTAGAAACTTTAGCTTAAGTCTTCAGCTAAATATCTTGCCCTCGACTCTCTTACTCCTTTTGATGATGTACATCCGTTAGAAATACAAACATCCAACATCTGTTTACGTGGGTAAAAGGTATCACTGAAAAATAATAATAATAATAATAATAGATTTTCTGTTAAACCAAATTACAGTATGCAAAATGAATTAATGAAAATATACACGTCTTGATAATAATATTCCTTGGTTACATGCAATAATCTGGTTATTCAGATACTGTTCAGTCCTTAAACTATCTAACTAATAACCAAAGATACTCTCGTTATCTATTGGGATTGATCTTAACTGGAGTCGCGATTTTGCCGGATTTCTTTATAAGTATCCTTTATCAATTTTTACTTGGTAAATTGATTATCTGTTTCTGTTGCAGTTTTTGTATAGATAATATTAAATTTTGGACATGTCGTGTCGAGTATTTTTCCAATAATTGGCTGAAGTTGCAGTTGTGTAGAATTTTTAAAGAACAAAATCAACGCTGATTTTTGTTATATTTTATTTGATTTGGTTGATCTAGACCAAAATCAAGTGAATATGTTCTATCTTTTTTTTTATAATCGTTGAGTCCACTAAATTCAATAATTTCCAATATATGCAGGCCATAATCTCCAAATTTGTATGTTCAGTTAGACGTTTCTTTTAATTCAGGAGTCAGCTTTATTCGATTTTCCTCAAGACTTCATCCCGTTTTCTGCAAAATTTATCTCTCTTTAGAATTCAATCCTTTTCTCGAAATTCAACTAAAGTAAAAGTACTATATACTCCTCGAATATTAATTACGCTTACTGGATAATGTGTGGTGTCTGTTTTTCCTTTTGATCAAATTTACCAATTACATCGGAGACAACTGCATAATTCTACGATGGGTTCACAAAAATATTAACACGTTTAAGTTAATGTTCTGTTTTTTAAACTTATTCCATTTGTAGGAGACCTTTCTTTGGTGACTGTGGCCCTAGAACGAGTACCTCTAAGCAGATAAGTAGCAAAATCATTTTAGTTTGTTAAATAATGCTTTAAAGCAAATTTGTCATAAACCAAATTTAATTCTGTTAATTCACAATGTCAGTATAATGTAAAGGAAATTGCAGTTTTCGCATACAAATAGTGTAACATTTATTTTATTGTTTTTTCTGCTACAGGTATCATATTTTTTTAGTTCATAGTTGAGTACATGTATCTTTTGTTTTATTTGGATAACCTGAAGTAAAAATCTATCTGTAAAGATTCGGCCTTCAGAGTTACTATTGATCACTTTTAAGGTACAAATGACACCTTCAATTTGATTTTTCGGTAGGAACAACTTCAGGAAGTGCTGTTTGGCATTTTGCAGCGAGTGAATTGTGATGCCCCGGGACTACTTCCATTTTTCACAGAAGTTAATTTATTAAAAATAATAAAAATATTTTAAAAAGTCAAAATAATTCTAAGTTAATAAAAGAAAAAGTCGAATTAAAAATTAATTTTATTTTAAAACAAATAAATAAATCGGAAGTCTTGAAAAATAGTACAAGTATTTACTTTAAAATTCAACAACAGAAAAAAAAACTTTAATAAACTTAAACTATTAAAATTAAATTCTAAAATCTAAACCACAAGGTATGTGACGTATTTTGTTCTGGAAAGCTGAAAAATAAGTAGCCCAAGAAAGGAATGTCGGTCTGCTGACGTCGGGATCACGAGATTGTGTTAAAGAACCAACATCACGTCTACTTATTCTTGCAAAAGTAGGCCAAGAAAGGAATGTCGGTTTGCTGACGTCGAGATCACGAGATTGGGGTAAAGAACCAACATCACGCGACTTTTCTTGCAAAACAAGTAGATTCGAAAAATCCGGATTTCTGTCAAAAAATACACGTTTTTAATACTTTGTTTATGGATCTATCGTAATATTACGATATTATCCGATTAAATCAAATTTACTAACTGTATATATATATATATATATATATATATATATATATATATATATATATATATATATATATATATATATATATATATATATATATATATATATAAATGCAAACTTCGCTCCATTATATCCTTTCCGTATTAGAGGTTAAGCAGTTTGAATAAATTGCTACAAAAACACAATTTAGTCTATTTCACCACCATCGAGATAAATCCGTGAGGGCCGCATAAACATTATACATATATATATATATATATATATATATATATATATATATATATATATATATATATATATATATATATATATATATACATATGAGCAAGTCGATGGGCGACTACTTTTCGACTTATCCCTGTACACTCCTACATTACAAACAAGTTCGGTTTTCTTTTCTTGTCACTCGTAAGGGTTGTCACTATCTGTTTCTCTCATCGGGTTATTTTCGTCATCATCGGGCTATTAGGCAGGGAAAACCTAGAAAAGACCTGCCGTGTCACAATCGGGTTAACGTATTATGCGAATTTCTCTTAAAAATGTGGGTGTTTCGTCCCGGTACTAACTATAGGACTCGTCAGTGGGATTCTAGTTGGTACCTTCTCAGACACCCGTCGTCGTACTTATTAATACTCGGAACTTGTATTTAAAGTTAAATCTGGCCGGAGAAAGGCGGTAAGATGTTGGATAATACGACAATGTATATATATATATATATATATATATATATATATATATATATGTTATGTTATTAAAATTTTATTACCACATTGTGCATTTTAGAGTTAAAAATATATCTTATAATAGTTATAATTCATTTATATACAATTAGGTTGATTTATAGTTGCAAAAACACGGGCCTCTGCATGACCAATGACAGTCGAGAGATGTCTTGGTGAGACCAGTTGTGTCATGTTTGGCACATTTTTACTAGTTTCAAAGCACCTATTTAATGGAAAAGTTTGCTAATTTTGAAAATATTTATTTAATTCACACTTAAATAATCCTTTACAGCAAGATTTACTAAAACGTTTATGTCTTTAGGCGGATTTAGTTGCAATGGAAGTGAGATCTTTTGGTTTTACTTATAATATTCTTATACTTTGTATATGACAGGAACAAACCTTCACATTTAGGAAAATTAAGGGAAAACCTAGAAGTGTTGACATCGGTATCTGACCAATAATTTTTTTTATGTTTTATGCTGTTTGTGTATTTGTTATTGCATTGATTTTTAAAGGAGTAAAGTTAAAATTCGGTAATAATTGCTTATTTTCTTTTTTCTTCAAATCCGTCTCATAATAGTACCGAAATAAAACGCCTATTATGACACATTTAGTTGTATTATTAGATTTAAATAAATAAGTAAATGATATATATATATATATATATATATATATATATATATATATATATATATATATATATATATATATATATATATATATATATATATATATATATATATATATATATATATATATATATATATATATATATATATATATATGTTTTGACTACATTTTTTTTTCTAATGCAGAGAACCAATTGTCATCATTTACTTATTTATTTAAATCTAAAAATACAACTAAATGTGTCATAAATCATTTTTAATTAAATTGAAAAACTAAATATATTTCCCCACTCCCTCGTATTTTCCTTCTTTCTTGCTAGTCTTGTTTTTGGATATATCATATTTTTAATAATGATACGGTGAAAAATTAGCATAACAGCATAGGTTGGAGTAAGATCAAAAACATCAAAATTAGATTTAAATTTTGAAAGAATTTATTCGACACCTTATTTCTTGTAAATTTTTTTAAACCACACTCACACTGTCCCGACTTTGATTTTACTATATTAAAACATAACAAATAAATAAATTTTATGTAGTGTGCTGTTAATATTGAATAAAATTTACTCATTGTAGATAATATCAATAATTTTAGTTGTTTAAAAGAAATATTGGTCTTGTCCTTTCCAGTTAAATAGAGTGGCAATTTCTTTCGAAATTACGAATTCTAGGACTCGCCTTACCAGTCCTAATATCGTATAGTAACTAAGTGATGAGCAATCATGAGTTAGAGCGATATTTTTTCTTCATTTTGTACTGGATATGCATGTCTAAAAAAACTGTTTGGAACTATTTAACATAGAGATTAAGAAAAGTAATGTTTAAACTTTTTGGGAAAATTCCTTTTAAACTCCTAGGCCAATCGTTAGAGGGAGTGACTAAGTTGTATCAAAAATACTTAATTATTTTCTGAGACATCATTTTTTTGCGGTCAAGGAGCGAGTCACTTTTTTAAGAGTAAGTATTTTTACCTTACAAGGATAAAGTTGAATGAAACAAACTGAAATAAAACACGTAAAATTCTAAAAAGTTGGCGCCTACCCTCATAAGCTTCCAAGAATGTATTTCACCTGTTGACAAACTGAGTCTTATACTTCCCAAATACTTTAAAGTTCCGTAAATATATCGGGCTTGCAATTTTGATCTTATCTTAATTATTTTTACAGTTCTTACCTTTATTTTACACCAAAAAAGAACTAAATACAACAAGAGCAAATAATATTAATAACCTAAAAGGGAAAGGTCAGTTATTAACGAAGACCCGTACTACTCGAGAAAGCGGCATTGCCATGTCATTAAGCAAAATTGGTGTACTGCTTGATATTAGAATTCAATGTTGAAAAAACGCCTATAGGAAGATACAAAAACAGTATAAGATCATTGTATGCAGGGGTTAATTAAAGTAATTTTTTTATCTGTTTAAACGTATCGTATATTAGGCATAGCTCCATAATAGGAGTTTTATTTCGGTACTATTATGAGACGGATTTGAAGAAAAAAGAAAATAAGCAATTATTACCGAGTTATAACTTTACTCCTTTAAAAATCAATGCAATAACAAATACCCAAACAGCATAGGTAGTGAACATAACCCGATCCTCTTTATCCCCCCACTCCTCGACCTTGACCTTGACCTTGTCCCACCCCTCTTTGACATTGACCTCGAAAGTGCGCGTGTGCTTTGTCCTTGGCCTTGACCTTGTGTTCAAGGTTTGTGTGACCTTGACCTTCACCTTGGTCGAGACGACCTTGACTTTGTTGGGGGCCATCTTGGGTGTGTGACCTTGAAGTAGTTATTTGTGCATTGTAATAGTGTGAGATGATCTTGAAATGATTTTGACCTTGTAAATTGTTCTATAAAATTGTGTGAGTCTATTTACATTCATTCAGTGTGAAGTGTCAGATACGGAACCATCTAAAGAAAAAATTATAGAGCAAGTCGGCAGAGTAATTTGTTTATATCAGAGTAATTTAAAAAGTTTGTGTGATTTTGAAGAGAAGGATCTAGCATTTTTTCCTTTCGAATATTTAAAAATTTGCGTTGATACGCTGAGTTTACGGCAAATTTGGGATAAGCTGCCAGCGCCATATCGGTGTGACAAGGAACTACAGTTAAGCTTACCCTGTTACATTCACTATGAACAAATATATCGTCATTATATAGATGGGCCACCAGCAGCAATAAAAAAGTGTCGTGAATGTAAAAATGAGTGAATAATATGAATAGTGCTTTGCAAGAGACAGTAAAAAAATTGGGCGATGAGTTCACTGAAACGGCTAATAATTATTTCAATGATGCAATGAAAAGTCGAGCAGAATGGGCATCGCGCTATTGTGATTTGGCTTATGAATATGAAAAGGCTGCGAATGCATGTCGTAAATATTGCAGCAAAACAATAAATTTACAAGACTTTGTTGGTGAAATAAAAAAGTTGGGGTTTAGTGACTGTTTGGAAAAACTGATTAAGTTCATTGCAGATCCGGTTGTGTTAGATGAAATTAGAGTGTAGGACTTAAGTTTAACGTAGTAGTAGTTAATATGGAAAGTTTAGTGCGAGAAATGTACGAAGAATTTCTAATTTCTGCAGCCTGTTCGGAATTTTACGCATTTGAAATGCAAGATTCGGAGGCTCAGGATTTTAGTGTATTTTTTAAGTATATGGACCATGCCAAAGTGTGTATTTTAGCGAGTATAGTTTGTAAGAATTTTCTAAGAAATAAAAACGAACAATTATTATTGAACAAATTAAGAAAATTAGGTTTAGGTGATAATGTTACACGTATAGAAGAACGGCAGAAAACAGTCAATCAATAAAGTACATAAAATGTAGTTATTTGTTTCATTATATTTTGTCCTTGAAGTTATCCTTATACCAATTTAAATTTGTGACGTCATTTGACCTTGAATACTCCTCCCACTATTTCTACCGTTAAGCTACCCCCACCATTGTTACAATTCGACCTTGAAAACTCGCTATAAAGGTTAGTGAGAAAAGAAGTGACTTCAAACAGTCGCAGCTATCAGTGACATAAACATCAAATATTGAGTTCGCGTAGTGTTCTGAAAGTGCTTTTATATTCACGGTAATTTTTGGATTTATATACCATTTTTTCAATAATGAGTATTGCAAAGGAAACTCTAGATGAAATTAATGAAATGTTTAGCAAAGATTTCGAGGTTTTAGAGAGAAAAAAGGTTACCGAAATGATTGTAGGCAAAGTGTATAAAATTGTAAAGATGGTTTCAATGACTACACGATTTGGTAAAACTCTTTTAGTGGCTTTACACGATGACGGTGATAATAGCACATTTGAGACTTTTTTACCAAAACGTGTGGCCGAAACACTATCTGACGATATTGTAGATATTATGAGTAAAACTAAAGATAAATACACTCTAACTTATTTGGGGCAGGGCACTAGAGTTTTTGGAAACAATATTCGAACATTATTACGTTTTGGCTCATTGGAGTAAACTGTATGTAAATTGTTTGAAAAAAAGGATGTAATTAAATTTAAAATATAGTTGCACATGTCAGAATACTTACGCGTGTTCATTATTTCTGTTAAAGATGTCTGCTGATGCGACGACGACGACGACCGCCAACGAATGTGTAGATAGATACATATTTTGGTTGGGGAGAGAATTAAGAAATAGGGCTCACGATATGTTAGATAGCGTAAATGATTGGTCGCATATTGATGTAACCAAAGATCAATATAAGAACGAGATCAGGGATACAATCAATTTTATGGCTGGGGCACACTTGTGCGACAAATTTTTATATGGTTCCATAGACATGGATACATTTTGTGCTGAAATGGTTGAAGAAGAATTAAAAGAATACCTCGTCAATATTCCACATTTACCAGGTGAGCTTGCTGCAAAATATGAATTGGTTTCTGCAACAGCAACAGCCCAAGACGTTGACGATCGAAATAGTGTCGGATGGGATAGAATTTTGAGCAACGAAAACGAAGACATGGAAAATTAATTTTTTATAATTTTTGTATTTGTGCAATTAAATAACTGTAAATAAATATCTGTTACAATCACAGTTTTATTTTATTTCTTTTATAAACATACCAACCCAGTAGATCATAGTCAGTGTTTCTTTTTCTCAGCTGAAATATTTAATATAAGTAGGGCAAATAAAAATAAAATAGTTTAGTAAAGATTGAAAATGAGTCGAGGAAACAACACAATTGATAAATTTGGCCGTCAGAAATATAATGAAAAATATCATATATTATCTGGGCCACAAGGGATTGGTTTTAAACTTACAGCGGATGGGCAGTATGATATGGGTGGAAAAATCATAACCAACTTAGGCGAACCTAAAGATGATGACGATGCTGTGACAAAACACTTTGTTAATATAAAGTTTTACAATTTTGCAGTTGTAATATGTGACATATTTAACAAGGATGTCCTCCCCATGATATACAAAAATAATAGTGAGCTTAAAACAAAAATTGAAGTTATGCAGAAAATACTCTATCATCAGCCTTTAAATGACTCATTAAGCGCACTGTCGTACGGCTCGACTTCAAAAAAAATCTAAAAAAAGGGAAAGCAGGTTAAAGAATAGGAGAACGCACTCCGAGTGGCATAGCCTTGAAGATAACGTCGTAGTCGTCGGTGAATTGGACCTTCCCTCCAAGAATATTGAAATGTTATTTATGTGTATGATGTTTTATTGTCATTGTTTTTAATGATGAAGATTGAAAAAAAACTTTATTTTACAATATCTTGTTTATTTATTTTACATTTTAAATTAAAATTATAGTCATACAATATGTTATTTAAACAATATTAGCTTTATCTATCCAAGAGTTGAAGTGGTTGGGAAATCCTAGCCATTTGACAAATAATTGATCGGTGTGATTTTTCTTGCGTTGTCTAAGGAGCTTTTCTACTAGATAAACGCCAGGATTACTTGTTTTTTGTAGTTCTGATTCGTAAAAATACCCTCTTATAGGCTGACCTTCTAACGATTCCAACAAGTAAGTAGGTGGATTTGTAACGTTAACTTTTAAAACTTTAAACAATTCGGTTGACCAATAAGCTTCTGTACTTGCTAATACGCACAATGTCACCCATGGAAAACTTAAATTTTTTAGGTACAATTTTTAAATAATCGTATGCTTTAATTTGTGTTTTTTCTTGCACGTCTGCAGGCTTCATTCAAATGGTGCGATATTTCAAATGGTTATAGGTTTTTGTTACTGCCGATAATATCCATTTGTAAGATCCTCTTGTCGAGAATTGTTTATATAAATTAGTCCTTATAACTCGCTCAACAATTGCAGCTTTCTGCTGTAAGTGGAATAATGATTTATATTATATTTTTTCATCAGGCTTGAAAGTTTGTATTATAGAACTCCTTTTCTTGATCACTTTGCAGATTTGTTGGTGTATATGATGCCTCTTCAATGATGCTTTTCATCGCATTAGTAACTTCTATACCAGTCTTGTTTTTTATGGCTTTGGTATAGACAAATTTAGAGTAACAATTTATACAGACCAAAATATAACGATAACCATCGTTTTCATCAGCATACTGTTGCATTTCAGCCAAATCAATTTGCCACAAATCTCTGTATCCTTTTATTATCGTGCGCCGTCTTACAAAATTTTTTCTAGCCGTTCTATGTAGTTCATTAACAATTTTGATTTTTTCTAGACTGGGCTCCATATTATTATTAATATTAAAGGTTTCAGATCGAAGGAAGAACTGAATAATATCATTAAATATTGAGCTTAATATATTATATCTTCTTCTCGTAATTCCTCTATGATTGATATAATTTCATTTTCGTGTCCAGTGTGACCGGCCATTTTGGAACTCCACAACAAACGTAAACGATCCACCAACTCTTTAGCTTTGTTCCAGTAGACATATTGAAATTTTTTCGAAGATAATTTCTTTTTTGTGGGTAACTGTAGTTTTTCCGAGAGATTTTTTCTTGTAATAGTACCGCCTAATTTTGTGCCCATTATCAGAGGTTTAATAATTCGTAAATATTTGTTCCATCTGGTCTCCCGTAAACCATCACTTTTTTTAAAATTGTTGTAGACAGCGCTCGTTGATTCCAAAATTTCCTTGTACGTTGAAAGTACATTATCACTTAATTGTTGCTCCTTGCCTACACTTGGGGGTGTTTTAAGAAATAACAAATCATAAAGTGCCGGTGATCCACCATTTTCTGCAATATTTTTCCCTTTTTTGTATAAGGCAATATTTCCATTTCGAAAACGCACCTCTAAATTACCAATACAATTTTTGTTATAATTTATTTTTGAACCAAAACGTACACCATATACAGTATCGTATAGAGATGGTTTTGAACGTAATCCTTTCAGGTGTGCGTTTAACGTATCGGAAGTTGTGGTGTCAGAGGATGCCAGAGATGTATTAGTTCATGTCGAGGGTGTATCAAACACCGATTGGCTAATATCTTCTTTTGAAATGCGATGCTGCTGCTGCTGCTGAATAGGTGTGGAGGTTTGAAAGGAATGTGTAGGTTGGGGAAAACCTGATATTTGAGTCGACTGCACTGATGTACTGGGACTATGTGACTTTGTAGCTGGATAATGTTGTTGTTGTTGTTGTTGTTGTTGCTGCTGCTGACGTTGCTTGACCACATCAGATATAGTTGTCAACGGCTTAGAAATGGGTTCATAAAACTTTTCCAATTCCACAACATGAAATTCTTTAGCCGCTTTAATTTGTTTAAATTTTTTTCTGACGGCATTGGTAGCTTCCACTAGTTTACGTTTTAAGTCGATCGCGTTATTCATGATGTTAACACAGGACGTTTCAACAATCAAATGAGTGTTTTCTCTTATTATTACAGTAATATATAGCTATCAAATCCTTTGCGGTATCTTCCTGATTTCACATCACTGTCTTTATCAATTACTAAAAATCCATACTTATTATTCCAACATTTTGAGCACATTTCTTGAAATTGAGTAAAAGTTAGATCCGGTGAAACGTGGTCGGAAAATATGTGTTTCATATTCAACTCATCTTGTTTAAACATAATAATAAAATTGGCATTGTCTCGCACAAGCTGTTTAGGCACTCGCGAATATGTTTGCGCTAGGTAAAAGGAGTCGATATTTTTATGACGTCCCATGCTAAAGTACGACCTTATAACATCTTGTTTTTCACATATAACATCATCAAAGATAAATATAGAGTTTGGTTTTGCATCGGACGGTTCCACAATATTACTGGAATCACTAAAGGCATAGTAGCCTAAACCTTTGATGGGTGCTAAAATTTTCCTTAAATACTCATATTTCGGTTGATACAGAGGTTTCGAGAAAATATAGACATTTTCGAAACGTAGCCCAAGGGGGTGTGTAAGCAGCGAAATCATGACATTAGTTTTTCCACAATTGGATGGACCAATTAACAGGCCGCGAATAGAGGAAGGAAGTAGAGGACCGTGTCATTATCTTCTTTTCAAATCCAAGTCCGACTTTTTCATCGAGATTGTCAATAGGAAGTTTTTGTTTAAGATCGATAACGCGCATCTTAGGAAAATTTGATATTTTATAGGCAATTTTTCACATTCATTCAGATGCCGAGCGTCAAACGAAGTGGACGGTCTCACGTTTCCAATAAAACTGGACACGGTATTGTGAATTCGTTAATAAATAAATTACCATTCGAGGTACACATTCCCGGTTATCAATATTGCGGACCCGGAACAAAAGTAATAAAACGTGTAACAAGAGGTGATCCAGGCATTAATCGTTTGGATGCCGCATGCAAAAAACACGATTTAGCCTATTTACATAATAAAGACAACATAAGTGCGAGACATCGAGCGGATTACGAGTTCGAACAAAGTGCTTGGAATAGAGTAAAATCGAAAGATTCCAGTTTAGGTGAAAAAACAGCAGCTTGGTTAGTTACAAACATTATGAAAGGAAAACAACGTTTTGGTATGGGTGTACCATCATCATTATCAACAAAAAAAAAACATCTAGTAAAGGCACACGTCGTACAAAAAGGAAAGGTGTTAATAAAAATCGACATGTTCGGAAACTCAGTTTCGGAATAGCTATTCGACAAGCAGTTCGAAAGGAATTATTAAAAGCCGGAAGTAAAAATGTGTTGGAAAAAAATATCATGAATGCATCTAAAATAGCTCTGTCGGCAGCACGTAGATCGGTAAAAGCGGCAGGTGGCAAAAGGAAGGTTCGTACACCGAGAATAATACCGATTCCTAAAACTGGTGGAATATTACCATTAATACCAATTTTTGCCGGGTTATCAGCTTTGGGTTCATTAGCCGGTGGGGCAGCGGGAATTGTGCGCGCCATAAAAGCTGTAAAAAAAGCAGCGAAGATAAAACCGGTGCCGGCCTGTATTTAAAATCGAAAGGAAATGGTTTGTTTCTAAAGCCATATCGTAAAGGTATGGGATTACTTTTAAATCGTAGATCAAAAAACTAATTGAATCCCTACCTCGAAGACCACTATCTAACATCGATATAGAAAAATATGCCAAAAAGAAAAGAATAGGACACTTTCGAGGCGTTTATATGAGGGATTCATTACCTAGACAAGGTCCTCGACGTTACGAAGCAGCAATAGTGAATTTGGATAGTACGCGTGGTGCAGGGACTCATTGGGTAGCTTATAGAAAAAATAATTCTAAAGTAACATATTATGACAGCTTCGGCGATTTACCCCCACCGATCGAATTGGTACGATATCTACAAACGGGATCGGAACCATCAAAAATTATTTACTATACATACGATCGTCAACAGGATTTTGGAACAGTCTGGTGTGGACATTTGTGCTTAAAGTTTCTTGTCGAATCATCAGCGTAAAAGATGTCATCATCATCGTCACCATTAACACCGCAAATGGATCGCAATAACTATACTAAAATGTTGCAATTACTGAAAGCATTTCATCTAGCCGGTGGATTAAGAAAAATGACCGTGAAACAGTTAGAAAACATGCCCAAGGAAGGAATGATTGCATTAGCCCCAAATGAAATTCCATTCGTTTGGGAAAAGTTGCCCGAGCACCTCAAAAGCGATATCGATATATTAAAATATCAGTGCGGTTGCAAACATTATTTCAGCAGCAGCAATTTAAACGAGGTTACGGCTGATGAGGATCTTACGGCTAGAAAAATATTTTGTTGTTATTGCAAAATCAGCGATGTGTGCATAAAAGCAGAAAATAGCATAAAAACATCACTATCTAATGCAGTGAGAAAAGGTGTGAAGATGAACCTTTTTAAATGTTGCCGCTAAGAATAAAACCGAGATGTGTGATGTTTTAATGGTTAGTCATGTCTTATACGTTCACACTAACGGGACACTCGAGCGTCTTAAGCGCCGATTTTTATCCACCAGTCGAATTAAATAGAGAAAACAAATATGGTCTGGCATTGCTGGGATTTTACACATACAATTCAATTTTTAATGTGGACGAAAGCAACAATAAGTCTGCCTACATGAAGGAGGGTTACACCACCGAGCCGATACAATTGCAGATTCCACCTGGGGCCTATGAAATAGATGAGATAGGTAAAGCTATGTCGGAGGCTTTAAGGATTTCAACTGAAGAAAAGAACGATGGAATCTTTTACTTGGTCGCTAATAATAATACGCTGAAATGTGAACTGAAATCCCAATATACTATAGATTTCCGGGGAGAGGCGAGTATCGGTAAAATGTTAGGATTTAATCATACAGTGTTAAAAAGAGACAAAAAGCACGAATCAACCGAGATGGTGGAAATAATGAAAGTACGCATCATACGCGTAGATTGTAATATAATTTCCGGAGCATATATGAATTCTGTGGAAGGTCATACTTTGTTCGAATTCGATATCGACGTGGAGCCCGGTTACAAAATCAGTAAAGAACCACAAAATAATATTTATATGCCGTTAATGCCGGCAGGACGTCAGTTTATCGACAACATAACTCTTCGCATCTTGGACGATAGCGGTGATCTAATCAATTTTCAAGGCGAGAAAATAATCGTGAAATTGGAACTGAAGAAACTTTTATAGAAATGGGTTTTTGCTTCAATCGTCAATTGTGTGTGCTGTCGACTAAGATGGGGGAACCGCCGAAACATAATAAAAGTAAAAGAAGAGTTAACGTCAAGGTTAGTCGTCGTCCAGACTTTAGATCACAAACATCTCAACAGTTATCTGCCGAAGACTATAAATTTTTAAAATCAATCGGTCTTAAAGTGCGAAAATGATTTCCACCACCAGCGATAAAATAGAGGTTTTCTCCGAGCCCATCTTGGACAATTCCATTATTAGTCTAGAAGAGCATACGTATAAACCATACGGATCTCCATCATTCAACAATTCGAATGAAGTCCGTATCCCCATTAATTTTCAAGATATTATACTGGATATCGCCGAAAGTTACATATATATCGAAGGAAAATTTAAACCCATAGACGCAACGAAAAGATGTTTTTTATCAAATAATGCCCTCGCATTTTTGTTCGATGAAATTCGCTACGAGATGGGAGGTGAGCAGGTCGCCGTGGTTCGTAAACCTGGAGTTACGACGACATTAAAAACCATGGTTTCATTCGGAAGTTTGCAACAAAGATCTCTCATGACGTGCGGATGGGGTCTCGACGAAGCAAACCAAGATATCGTAGACACGGCAAGTAACGTATTCTCCGGGAAATTACCCTTAAAATATCTTATGGGATTCGCCGAAGATTACGCAATAGGTGTTTTCAACGTAAAACAAGAGCTTGTTATGATTATAGCTCGCACTTTTACCAATTGCTACGTCGGCGAAGTAGAGGCAGAAATTAGTATCGACAAAATCGAATGGAAAATTCGCCACATCATTCCAGACGACAAGCAAAAATTGAAAATACTGTCTCGCATTAATAAAGGTGGAAACAATGCCAGTATTCAAATGGCATATCGTAAATGGGATCTGTACGAATTACCAGCTTTAAGGCAAACATCTTCCGACGTGTAGGCCTTGAGAACGAGTACAAGTCTGGAAAGACCGCGCTATATAATCTTCGGGTTTCAAGACAGCAATAATTACGACAAGAAAGAAAAAAACGCAACCCAGTTTACCCACGCCGACGTATGTGACATTAGACTGTATCTGAATTCAACCGTTTATCCCTACGAAAGATGGAATTTAGATTTCGCCAAGAAACTGTACGCAGCAGCCTATTACAATTACGAAAACTTCCAAAGCAGCTACTACGGGCGCGAAATAAACGATCCGATGATAACGTTCGCGGAATATATGAAAAACCCCATTTTTATTATCAATTGCAGTCATCAACCAGAGGCGATTAACTCATCGACAGTGGATGTGAAATTGGAGTTCCAAACGAGAAAGAATAAATTCCCCAAAGACACTAAAGTGTACGCATTAGTTATTCACGACTCATTTTATAGTTATAATGTATTAAACGGTTCGGTGACCAATAAATCTATATTTTAATGTATCGATTATATGTAACACAAAATAATGTTAAAATAAGGTACTTGAATCAATAAATTTGTAATGAGTGAAGTAGTAGTTTTATATTTATTTGAAACCCAACCAAAAAAAAACTGACGGAAAAGTGTGGAAAAAAGAGCTTAAATAACACAAGAAAAAATTTTTAAGGCAAAATATGAAAACAACGATTTAGAAAATTTGTAGGAAAGTAACGGTTAGGAATAGGGAAAAAAGTTATAAGAAAAAATTATAGAGGAAATCGAGTACTATAAGAAAGCATTCTCAATAGTAAAAACGTAAAAAAAATTTTTTTTTCAAAAAAAAATTGAAAAATGGTGAATGCGCGCCAAAGTTGAAGTTTTAGAGCAAAATAATATTAGGAAATTAGAAAGAGAATTTTTTTCTACATATGGTAGTATTTTTCAAAATTCGGAAAGATGAAATTTCAAGAGAAGGGTTATAGTAAGTTAGTAATTTGGATTTTTTAAAGCGCTGTAGCTCGGGAACCGTTCAAGATAGAAAAAAATAAAATAAAAGCACTTTAATTATCTAGAATTTTGAGGAGAATACAATGGTGAAAAAAAAATTTGAAAAATCTTAAAAATGAAAAAAATTTAGACGAAAAAATTGAAATTCTCGAGTTAGGAGGCTGGACCGCCGAACGGGAGTATGTGGAAGTTGTAGGGGAGGTCACTAGAGTTTTTTTTTTCTAGTGTGCCGACTCCGCGCTAACGCGCTACGCGGCACACCCTCCTCCCACCCCAGTCCACCCATCCGTGGCGTGAAAATCGTTTTCTGATGGTTTCAGAGCGATTGCGCGGCTCCTTCACCATTTTTTTTCGCAATTTTGATATATCGATTTTTTTAATTTGCGGTGACAGAAGTTCGGAATTTTTTTTTTTGGATTCTAGAGAAAATTTCCCACAATATATGTATTTTTCCAATTTTTTATCGTCAACCGTTCCGACGCCAGAGCCCACCCAAAATGAGACGAAAAAATTTTTTTTATATTAGCGAATCAGGAAAAATAGTGTGATATACTTCAACTCTTCCTTATTACGATTCCGTCAAAACATTTTCAAAATTTTTCTTACCTTGCCTGAAAATAATTAAAATATATGCATAATTTGCATTTTTTGTAAATATGTAGCAAAGCAATGGTTAGAAATATCAAAAAAAATTATTTGAAAAAAATTTAGAGGAAGTTTAGTACTATATGCTAGAAAAGTGGAGGGGGTAGTTTGTCTCCATAACAGAGATATGGTGAGTTATAAAATTATATTATTCTCAAACTTATATATAATGCATATATGCACTCCACCTTACCCCCTCCAACTTTTTGAATGTATATAGAGGCCGGTATTAGAATTATTTCATCATTACACATTCGACCGTCAAGATGGAAGATACACCAAAGAAGATCATTGGCATTGTCAGGCCATTTGTGCCCGGCAAACTATGCAAGTGTGAGGAGTGCGGGGGTACCGCACCAGGAGCAGCACCTTCGGCACCACCCGCAACACCGACACCACCAGCGACGGCGACGGTGCCGCCAATGAAAAGACCAAGGGCTGCACCTAGGTCGGTGTTAATATCGTTGGGTATTATTCCACGGTAGGCACCCGACCCTCCCCCCAGGCCCTTTTAGGGCCACAAAAACGGTCCTTTTCAGGACCACATTATATTTTGATCGTAGTTTAGTAATCGTCACTTATGGGGCGAGATATTCGTTTAACGACGATTTGTCTCGTAGCTTAAGTGCCAAGTTATATGCTTGAGAACCTATGAAAATGTTAACAGTCCAAACAAGGTTTCTATTATTTTTTTTTGTAATGTATTCTTCACAAAATATTAAGAAAAAGTCTTACTGTCTAAACAAAAAAAAACAAATCTAATTCCTTATTTAAAGTTTTTGAAAAAATCAATAATTCTATAAGCTCTCACCAATACACAACATTTAGAATCCGTTGGTGGGGTGGGGGTGGTGCTATATATATGAGACTGGGCCAGTTACACAGTCATATATTCATCAACCCTCATACGATGAACATGGAGGAAGAAAGACTCGCCAGCAGAGGCTCATCCATCTTTAGTGATGACACCGTCGCCGACAACGTTGGAGACCTGCAAGTTTTCGACGACGACGAAGAGGTGGATTTTGAAATTGACGTCCTACGTTGGGACGACTTGGATGAGCCGATTCCGCTAGTGTATGACCACGATCCGGGTCTAGTGGAATTAGACGATGCGGGCGATTGGGTCTTACAAAGACTCGAAACTCCGTCGCCGCAGCCAGAGCCGGACTCGACGGAAGATGCGGTGCTGGAAATTCCAGCATCACCAACACCCGACGACCCGCAAGGCCCCTGCGATTCGTCAAGCTGGTGGTCGACCAGCGAGGATGGAGCACCATAAGCCCCACACTCTCCCTGGCCCTTTTTAAGGGCACACAACAACGGTCCTTTTCAGGACCACAAAATACTTTGATCGTAGTTTTAGTACACATTAGTACTTTGTTACTAATATTGTATGTATAGAATATACAATATTAGATACAAAGTATTAAAAGTTTAAGTGCTGGTGGAACCCAGCTAAATCGTTCGTTCGTATGTGAGACCACAAACAACTTTTGGTCTCAATACGTAATACGACATTTGTTTTCATCCCCCACCATTAATTTGTCTCTATATATACGACCACCAATACTTATTACAATCATTTTAGTTCAACATGTCTGCGAGTGAACAACAACATCAACAACCCATCCAATGCCCTGTGGAAGATTCTACCACAGAGAATTGTCTCGAGTGGGAGTCGGACGATCCCAGATGGGATGAACTTTGGCGCTTCATCATCGAATATGCAGAGGACAGCACCGCCACCACCCCCGTTGATGATGACGGGCCGTGCGACTCCACAACACAATAAAGAGTCGCATGTTTTACAACCAAACGGTCCTTTTCAGGACCACAAAATAATTTGATCGTAGTTTTAGTTGGTTATAATACTTTGTAACCAATATTTTATGTTTTTTTTTTCATAAAAACATACAATATTGAGATGCAAAGTATTAGAAGTTCTGGCGACAGAACCTTAACTTCTTAAACCGAACCATGTTTTAGCATACTTGTAAATATTATCAAAAAATATTTACAACTATTGCTATTGCGTAGTTTTAGTGGATTATTCACTCTTTTTTTTTATTATTACCTAATATTATGTGGGACAGGGCCTATATGAAATAACACACAAAAATAAATTTTCAAGTCATTTTTATTCTCTTTATAAAATATAAAAATCTGATCAAAGGCTTTTTTATTAACTACAATATATATATATATATATATATATATATATATATATATATATATATATATATATATATATTTACAAACTTAATACTATAAATTAAAAGCTAATACCTACAACTACCTAACAGCTACCACATAATTTATGAAAGTCCTTTAATTGTCTTTTATACCGCACACATTCCATCTTTTTTAACTCTAATTGTCTTTCCAGTTCTAAAATGTCACTCTCAGACGCACTCACTTTTTTTACTAAGTTTTTTTTCATTCGATAAATGTCTGATAGTTTGCTCTTCTGAGAGTTGGTGAAGTCTTCAACCCACTCCGGTTGCGATGTCTCGGAACATATTAAAGAAGAAGAAGCGGCTCCGTTTGGTGAAGACGACGACGACGAACCAGCGGAAACTTCATCGCCTTCAAAACACCGCTTAAACCGCTTCTTCATAGGTTTCCGGCACCCCAATATCGGCGACACTGGCGCTGGGGAAGACTTTACCTTCGACACTACTTCCTGCTCTACGCTGGCCGGTGTTGGTGGCGTTGGTGGTGTTGGTCCATCGGGGCCTTCTATCACTTTCACTTCTACCGACAACGGCCCTTGTGGTGCTGTTTTCAGGAAGTCGGGTAATGGAACAGGGGTGGAGGGATGCTTAAAGTTAAACTTCTTCTTTCCTTGTCCCACACCTTTAATCGCCGAATAAAAGGTTTTTTTTATCGGCGATTTCCGACTTCCGCATAGTCAAAAGCTTCTTTAATTTGGAAGCTTTCGGAGAAGATTCCCTCTTAGGCCGCGATGGTTTTCGCACAACCACATCACTTATTATGTTGATTTTCGGCTCCTTCTCCTCCGTCCAACATTCGAGGAATTGCGCAGCCGACTGTACCAACTCTTCGTCGCGACCATCATTCAGGGCCCTGTCTTCGGCATCTTCTTGCTCCCTGCCATTCCAATTTTCGAATACCCCCGGACTTAACACTTCCAAGCCACTAATGTCTTCCAACATGCCTTGTTGCGAACCGCAGCTCACGTCAAGAGCATCCAAAAGAGACCTTACACTCGATGACATCTTCGATACTACAACTCACACTATAACTTTATCTTACTACTGCACTGTTTGGTGTTCTGTCGAACTGTGAAGAGCTCGAGCCAGCAAGTCTGCTTTTATGCCCATTTCCCCCACTACACCACCTTTATTCCTTTTGTTCGATGCATTAAGTATAATATTTAAACTTGTCAGATGCAAGGCCAAAACCAAGGCCGACGTAACCGGCAATACCAGGGTCGTTTTCAAGGTTGTAATTTTCATGGATTTTTTTTTGTCCCTGTCAAGGTTATTTTAAAGAAACATATAAATATAGTACTAAACTTGTCAGATGCAAGGCCAAGGCCAAGGTCAAAGTACCCGTCAATGTCAGGGTCGTTTTCGAGGTTGTAATTTTCAAGGATTTTTTTTTGGTCCTGTCAAGGTTATTTTAAAAAGTAATACATAAATAGAGTACAGCGATTGAAAAGTACAACATATTCAAATATCATGTTGCCAACTGATGAACAACCTAGTGAAGCAGCCAAAACATACAGTCATATACCAAAAGCTTTTTATTTAACTTGTCATCATTGTAAAAGACTAGGTATCTGCTGGCGAAATGATCTTACGTACGACTTCAACTACATTGACCTTTTCAGGGTTAAATTTGTACAATGCGGCTTTTGTGGACTAGTTTACTACCAGTTCAAGGACATTAATGAACGTGCCATCCAGAGAAGAAATTGGGTCATAGAAGGAGCTTACTTGTACAGAAGAAATTAACATGTATTTTATTTCTTTATTTTTTATTTTTTTTTGTTTGTTATATTTTTTTATTTTTTAATAATAAAAAGTAAACTCAATCTTTTGTTATATTTTAATTTTTTTTTCCAATAAAACAATAGTAAAATGAATCTGTATGTGTATTTATTAAACATCACCTAAAATACGTTTTGCAATCCATATTTTTCTGCAGAGTTCGTTTATTAATGAAATAGAACCATATATTAGGGTGAAATCTAATGGTTTCAAATCAGTCTCACATAACAATGTCTGAAGTAAACACCATTGATAAGTTCGGTCGCAAAAGAAAATTTAAGGATTTTAACTTTATGCGAGGTCCTTCAGGAATAGGTTTTAAACTTACACCTAATGGAGATTACGACATGGGAAGCAAAAGATTGTGTTATTTAGCAGAACCTCTTGAAGGAGACGATGCGACCACACGAAATTATGTTGATAATAACCTTGCTCAGTGTGTGCAAGATACGCAGAAAGCTTTACATGACTCAACAATTGTTATTAAAGATATATTCAGAAACCAACTTGAAGGTTACGTACGCAAGAAATTAATTGAAGCCGGTCAAGAACTTAGAGGATACATTGATGATACTGTTATCGCAATATATAAACTTAGGCAAGACGAACGGCGTGATGAACTTAACTCTAGAATGCTGAAAATTGAAAAGACTATGGAGGATCTTGTCAGCAAAACTGTTTCACATTAAACATTTACTCGTAGACCTGTGCGTTTAATTTACTGTTAGACAAATTTTTCAACAATAACTTTTACAGTTTGTTATTTGTCGACACTTCATTATATTTATAATTTTAAAATAAAGGTTCAATAAAAAGCAATCAAGTAATGAATACATGTTTTTTATTTAAAAAAAAAATTACAATACTATCGTTACATATTAATGTTGTATGTTCAATAGAAGTAATAAAAACAATACAAATAATGAAATATGGATTTTCCAGATTACGTGCTGTCCTGACTTAGAAATGATTCCAACACGGTGACTAAATTTGCTAAGTTTTCTTCCGGGTCTGTTTTGTAAAAATCTATGTCTGCATGCCCCCAAGGTAGAGTTTTGGTTGAATTGGGAATTACATAACGTTTATCATCGCTATGTGACAATGCTACTTTATTTATTAAGTTGGTATAAATGTCTTCATCTTTCTTAATATCAAACCACCCCGTTCAACAATTCTTTGGTAGTCTTCCTGATGAAGGTCTTTCTCGATAACACATTTTTTGATACCTTTGGCTTTTTTTAATTCATTATTAATGGACTTTACATAATAGGCCTTCGCGCCGGTACCATAAAAACTTATTATCGGATCACCAGGAAACTCATCTTTCATTCTACCAACTACAGAATTACTTTTAATTATGTTGAAATTATTAATTTCGGGGTAATTTGGTGTATCAAATTTTTCGGGGTTTTCTGATATAGTTTGATAAAAGTTTTATGTATACACTTTTAATATAAGCGAATCAGTATCGGTGTAAAGTAACGAAGCATCATCGCCAAACTTGGATTTAATAAAATTATAATAAAAATCGTATATTACAGTCTTTGATATATCTAATATGGAAAATCCGATATAAATTGGTTTATTGTACAATATTTTAACTTTATTCATATGTATAGCAACAAAGTTCTCGGTAAATATCGAGCTACTATTGAAATTGGGGCGACTGTTATCCCAATGTGTTACTAATTTTATATCCTTTCGATTTTCCATATTTTCCATAGTTTTACCAAATATCGCGTTATTTTTTAATTTAAAAGTGTCCTTCGCAAATTTTGTGGTGGCCTTGTTACGTAAATTGGTAATAAAATCAATATACGATTTTAGCCATTTTGATTGCTTAAACTGTAATACTCGATGGGTTTGCATTACCACTAAGCCGTTGGCGATGGCTTGTTTTAAAGTTCTATAGTGTACAATGTATTTTTTTTTATCTTGTAAATTAGGAATTAATTTCGGTAATTTAGCGTTTTCTGTTGGCGGTATGATATTTTCTACTAGAAATGGAAGATCAGAATGTGCATCATGCAACTCAGTCGGATAATGCACATCCACTTCCAAAACGTAGCCATGTAAACTATCATCACCAACAGCCATAACATTTAAATCCAGAATTTCGCGCTCGCTTAACCATCGAAAACCACCATATGGTAATGCTTGTGACATACTATGACCATATAGATTTGTAGCATCAAGGTATGTTATAAATGAAGAAGGTTTTGTTGGGTCATAGTCTGGTAAAAAAATATTATTAGCGATGTGCTTCCTTTCTGTACACTGGCTTATGCCGCCGCGTATACCTTTCTTAAAAAAATGTATCATGTCTATATCAGTTAAGAGCTCTAACTCTACCTTAGTCATACGTAGCATACAATCAAATGATAAACTTGGAAGGGTATAGTAATGTGCTGGATCAAGTTTATCGAATTTTAAACAATTATTCCGAAATTGCTCAAAAACATCACACAATAGCAACACATCTGATTTTAAATACACGTCCGAATAGTCCCCCAAAGTTTTACACCCAAACAAGCGCCATACTTCTTTTGCTCTTCTATAGCTTTCATCGCTAATATGTTCTTCCCGTAAATTATCATAAAATTGATCTTTACTTGGAAGACATGTATTTTCCATTTTTTCTATAAAGTCAATAAAGCTATAGGGAAAAACACCCTTTTGACGCATCAAATTAAATTGGCTGATATTTGAAAAATGTTTCCGCGTTTCAATAAAATCGTCGTCGTTTAAACCGCTGCCTAAATTTTCCAAAGACGTTGACAGAAATTTAAAACTGTCAATAAATCGCAACTTTAAATATTTCCTCTTGACTTTTCCACATTTACTATCAAAATAATCGTGCACATAAATGATTTTGGTAAATGATATGTACTTTTCCTTACTTTGAGCCAGAACACCAATTTTATCCCCATATTTACATAACTCTTTTATAAATAAATGGCTGTCGTAGCCGCTTAAGTTATGAAATATGATAGGGATAAAAGAGGGTAATTTATAATTTAAATTACAAACGGAATGTGCAGCACCAAATCTTTTTGCACCAGTTATGTGACAGTGGTCTCGTACTTTAATCTCACCCTCTTCAAAAGGGCCTTCACATATACCACATATTTTAGCATCATTAAACTCCCTTTTTTCTTCAGGCGTTAACGGTTTCATAGGCTTAATGTCTTTTAAATATGTGTTATATAGAGCCCTTAAATCACACTCGATACGATCCACAAAGACTTGAGCTGCATTATTCCCACGAAATAGCTCAAATTTCGAAAGTGAGTCGTCAAAAGAGCATTTAATTAAATAAGCAAAAGAATATGGTTCATATTTAAAACTTTTTACGGTGTAAGAATTTTGTGGGTTTGGTTGTACCGTTTCAACTGGTTTTAAAACAGATTAGAAATCTGCATAAACCACGAATGGAACGCGCATTTGCTTTCCTATACCCTCGAATTTTAAAATATTTTCCGGCACACTCTTTCCAAATTTATCGATTTTTAAATCCACTGAGGGTGTTTGCGTGAAAATGTGGTTACAATCGTAGCTTTGATGGAAAGGTAAAGCTGACGGTGTACTAAAATAAATGAGGCAACCATTACAGAAATATATTTTATGTTGTTGACAACTAATTTGACTTGAAACTAAACGTGATAAATCCCGAATCCAACAATAATGACTCTTTGAACAAGTCGTATCACAAAAATGTTCACCGCCATCTTTACTACTACAGTCTTTTGTAATTAACAATAAATTTACATGTCTATCCAACCATACCTCAGTGAACCAATAACTTCATGTATTACTTCATTATTTTCATATTTAGATTGCAGACCGTATACGTAAATTGATATGTTGTTCATTTCCTCAAATTTTTTAATGTCACGTAATTTTACTGGAAAATCCATACCTGTTAAATTTAGCACTTTAGAAAAATGGGGGTAGGATGTCTTCTGTGAAGGCGCTGCTGTTGGAGGAAACAATGCTGATGTTACAGCCCACGCAAAGCAAAATTCGTCCTGGTTAATCACATTGACGACAGCTCCTTTCTTTCCAATAGAACACGGCAACTTGATGTATGATGCGCCACCCATAGGCATATACTTGTTGATACTAACTTCCAAGTATAAAATTCGCACAAGAGCCCATCCTATAACAAGAAAAATAATATATAAAAATCAGTTTAATATATCGGGTTTTGATTTTTCCATACCTGAATCTTTCTCCTGGAACTCTGTCGCCTGCGTTTTTATTAATTCGGTGAAAGAATGGTAAACGGCATCCAAATCACTTTCTACACTAATTATTTGATTAGCAGTGTTGAAGGATTTTTCACTGAATATTTCTTGTGATGGAAGCATGTACTCGCCAACAGCTGTCATGTTAACTTTTAAAGCATGATGCACACGCAATAAATTATTAACAAGTTCCACCACCTTGGATTTAATGTCTGCAAAGAACATTACGTAATCGGAATCCTCCATATCACTGCTAACCCGATAGGTTGTAATTCTCCTTTTGAAGGCACATTCAACGAGTTGCACACCATGACATACCGGCAAACAGGAATTATTTTTATGTTGTTGTGTTCGTTTATGCGCTGATATGTGATTTATTGGAACATCTACATTACATGTAGCGCAATTAATTACCGGAATCGTCGATGTATACTCTTCAATTCGGAGCCGTTTTCCTCCAGGCACTTCATTAAATCTCGCCGCACACGATTCTCTTTTATGACGTCTCATATTATAACTATTAGTAAACTTAGAACCGCAATTTTCACAAACATATGCCATGATTTGTCAAATATTAACACATGTACTACCTATACAAGTCAGAGCCAACTGATGAATGAAACTGTCCCATACCCTATATAAAACCATTCAAGGTCACCCCAAACCACGTAACATATCTTCAAGGTCACACACCCAAGATGACCTCCAACAAAGTCAAGGTCGTCTCGACCAAAGTCAAGGTCAAGGTCGCACACAACCTTGAACACAAGGTCAAGGCCGAGGACAAAGCACACGTGCACTTTCAAGGCCAATGGCAAGGACATGTAGGCGGGGCCAAAGAGGGGTGGGGCAAGGTCAAGGTCAAGGTCAAGGTCGAGGAGTGGGGGGATGAAGAGGATCGGTTTATGTTCACTACTAGCATAAAACATAAAAAAAAATTATTGGTCAGATACCGATGTCAACACTTCTAGGTTTTCCCTTAATTTTCCTAAATGTGAAGGTTTGCTCTTGTCATATACAAAGTATAAGAATATTATAAGTAAAACCAAAAGATCTCACTTCCATTGCAATTAAATCCGCTTAAAGACATAAACGTTTTAGTAAATCTTGCTGTAAAGGATTATTTAAGTGTGAATTAAATAAATATTTTCAAAATTAGCAAACTTTTCCATTAAATAGGTGTTTTGAAACTAGTAAAAATGTGCCAAACATGACACAGCTGGTCTCACCAAGACATCTCTCGATTGTCATTGGTCATGCAGAGGCCCGTTTTGCAACTATAAATCAACCTAATTGTATATAAATGAATTGTAGTTATTATAAGATATATTTTTAACTCTAAAATGCACAATGTGGAAATCAAATTTTAATAACATAACATGTATATATATATATATATATATATATATATATATATATATATATATATATTTAGTTGGTTATTTTCTTGGGAATATGGTTCATTTTATATTGAAACTACATAAAGTAGTCATACTTATTGTATATATATATATATATATTTATTTTTCAGAACGTTTCGATTCTTACGAATCTTTTTCAACTGACGGTTTCGGCGAATGCATTAAGAACAGAGATTTTTGTGTTAAACAAAAATTAATTACATCATAAACTGATTATAATCACTCACTCTTTTGTGAATTCACTTTTCAAAAGTATTTTTAACAGTCCAGTTAGAAGAATGGACACTACATTTTTAACCCTATAACTGCCTTGACTTGACTGAACTTGACATTCATTCAAGTCAAGGCAGTTATAGGGTTAAAAATGTAGTGTCCATTCTTCTAACTGGACTGTTAAAAATACTTTTCAATAGTTTCAATATAAAATGAACCATATTCCCAAGAAAATAACCAACTAAAAATATATTTAATGGTTCAAGAAAAATTAATCCCTATACTATATATATAGATATATATATATATATATATATATATATATATATATATATATACATATATATATATATATATATATATATATATATATATATATATATATATATATATATATATATATATATATATGTATAATGTTTATGCGGCCCTCACGGATTTATCTCGATGGTGGTGAAATAGACTAAATTGTGTTTTTGTAGCAATTTATTCAAACTGCTTAACCTCTAACACGGAAAGGATATAATGGAGCGAAGTTTGCATTTATATATATATATATATATATATATATATATATATATATATATATATATATATATATATATATATATATATATATATATATATATATATATCTACAGTTAGTAAATTTGATTTAATCGGATAATATCGTAATATTACGATAGATCCATAAACAAAGTATTAAAAACGTGTATTTTTTGGCAGAAATCTGGATTTTTCGAATCTACTTGTTTTGCAAGAAAAGTCGCGTGATGTTGGTTCTTTACCCCAACCTCGTGATCTCGACGTCAGCAAACCGACATTCCTTTCTTGGCCGACTTTTGCAAGAATAAGTAGACGTGAAGTTGGTTCTTTAACACAATCTCGTGATCCCGACGTCAGCAGACCGACATTCCTTTCTTGGGCTACTTATTTTTCAGCTTTCCAGAACAAAATACGTCACATACCTTGTGGTTTAGATTTTAGAATTTAATTTTAATAGTTTAAGTTTATTAAAGTTTTTTTCTCTGTTGTTGAATTTTAAAGTAAATACTTGTACTATTTTTCAAGACTTCCCGATTTATTTATTTGTTTTAAAATAAAATTAATTTTTAATCCGACTTTTCCTTTTATTAACTTAGAATTATTTTGACTTTTTAAAATATTTTTATTATTTTTAATAAATTAACTTCTATGAAAAATGGAAGTAGTCCCGGGGCATCACAATTCACTCGCTGCAAAATGCCAAACAGCATTTCCTGAAGTTGTTCCTACCGAAAGATCAAATTGAAGGTGCTATTTGTACCTTAAAAGTGATCAATAGTAACTCTGGGAAGGCCGAATCTTTACAGATAGATTTTTGCTTCAGGTTTTCCAAATAAAACACAAGATACATGTACTCAACTATGAACTAAAAAAATATGATACCTGTAGCAGAAAAAACAATAAAATAAATGTTATACTATTGGTATGCGAAAACTGCAATTTCCTTTACATTATACTGACATTGTGAATTATATATATATATATATATATATATATATATATATATATATATATATATATATATATATATATATATATATCAATAAAAATGAGAAGTTATCTTGCCGTCTGTGTAATTTTAAAATAAAATAAGAAATCCTCAGCTATGTGGGCAAAGACCATTAATGAATATTACTCTTATGCTGAAAAGTGCGGAGAACTCCAAAAAAACATGGATAAACTCCGGGTCCGAAAAATGACGACAGCGCTGATTCGTCCTAATATGGGATTTGTCAGGTCATTGCATTCGGTACAAACCATCATCTCGCATCTGTGTCCTATAAACAGATTTCACGATTGAAAAATAGTAAGTAAGACCCAGTGGCGACATCTCGATGGTTCACTCAATAACACAAGAATAACACAAATCAACAATGTCGTATAAAACCGCCATGTGGTGGCGCGACAGTAAACTAAAAAAGAAATATATCAAAACTCGACACACGAAATTTGCTACTCTAAGGATAGATGTCGCATTATCCGGCATCGCAAACCAAATTAACTATGTATTCCACAGTTTAAGTAAGGTATCGCACCAACAATCTCCCTAAGAGAGTTGTCGTGTGTTTTTATGCCTCAAATACAAAAATAACAAGGAGGAGTTATTGTCCGTGTAATTATAAAATAAAATAAGAAATTCTCGGCTATACAACATTGTTGATTTGTGTTATTCTTGTGTTACTAAGTGAACCATCGAGATGTCGCCACTGTGTCTTATTTACTATTTTTTACCCGTGAAATCTGTTTATACCACACAGATGCGAGATGATGGTTTGTACCGAATGCAATGGCCTGATGAGTCCCATATTAGGACGAAACAGCGCTGTCGTCATTTTTCGGACCCGGAGTTTTTCCATGTTTCTTTGGAGTTCTCTACACTTTTTAGCATGGGAGTAATATTCATCAATAGCCTTTGTCCGCATAGCCGAGAATTTCTTATTATATATATATATATATATATATATATATATATATATATATATATATATATATATATATATATAATATTTTCCAGATTCTTGAACCATATGTTATATCCTATTTCTTTATTTTATCTCTTCTTGGGTTTTGGTTATTATTGGCGTTTTGTTTATTAATGATGAAGTGCAACTTTTGTGACTTCTATTCAGGTACTCGGATAAAAGTCACAAAAGTGGCACAACCTAAACCTAAGAAAAGATAAAAGAAATAATAGGATATATAAATAATATGTATGTATGTATGTATGTATGTATGTATGTATGTATATATATATATATATATATATATATATATATATATATCCATCTTTTAAATTAAAATAACTTTGATTTTTAATGAATCTGGTTATATTATTTAGTTGATTTTAACTCTTATTCGAGGTTGTAACAACATTGATTTTTGTTGCCATTTCTCGTTGTTTTGTAGAGTTGAATCAATGTTGATTTTGTGGTTATTTCATCTAGCTGATTCCAACTACCATTCAATGTTATAAACAATGTTGTTTGGCGTGATATTTTTCTTGCAGTTTCCACATGGTGTTCTAATCAAGACATAATATTTGGTTACGTCTTTTTTATACGTTGATTCAACGTAAGTGTATTTACTAGGTGTAGTATATCATGCCTTATAATGTTATACATTATGTATTCGCAAATAAAAAAGTTTTTTTTAGTTATGTATTATTTTGTCGCACTAATTAAGGCTTTTACCATATATCCAATATTAAGTGAGGTCGGCAAGGTGTTTGAAATTTAGCATTTTATGTAAAAGCATATCGGTATTAAATGCCTAAAGTTTCACAAACATATATAGAAACTCGATTGCCTTTAATAACCAAACCGTAAAATTTATTTTTTCGAGAAGACATCGACTACCTGATAGCAAAACTTCATGTACGAATGTTACTATATTCTTTGCGGCAGTCTTTAAGAGCCACAACAACTCCTCAACAAAAAATATTATTTTTAGCTGATAAAGTAAACAAACGATTTTCTGTCCATGAACACTTTTAATTGTTTGCTTTCAATATTAAAATTTGGAACATCTAGCAATAACTGAATTGTACGATATACTTGCTAGTTTTACACCATTTACCTTTCAAGTTATAATATAATTTATTTTCTAAAAATTGGAAACAACTGAATAATAAATAAAACAATAAAATATATTTATCACATTTTTGTATTAAAATAATGCTTATAAAAGTCAGATATAACATTCTAATTTTTGTGATTTTAATGGACTTTTCTTATTATGGGTAAAGAGTACTATTTGGCACACTTCAAAATTGAGTATTTTGTACAGGTATATAAAGTGAGTAAAAACAGAACCAACATAATAGAATATCTTTTTAAGGATCATCTAATGATAAATTTATTATCGTCAATACGCTAAACACATTTTAAAACAATACGAAATAAAACTGTGGCATATATAAAAATATTTTAGAATATTGAGATTGAAGCATACCACTGATATATTAATAAACATATTCTGATGAAACAAGTAATCTTCCAGAAAACGACCTAATTTTTCCTAAATTTATCCTCCGAATTTAGCTTTATACTCTTACTGCTTAAATCAATAAAATAACTTTATTTTTAATGTAACTTAATAAGATTAGGGAATTTTAAAGGACAACCGCTTTCATTTGCTCAAGGCATAAGAATTCGGTTTTTTTAGAATATCCTTTTATACATATATAAAAATAAATTCGATGCCAATCAGTGTGTGCAATTTTGATACGTTATTTTTGAAAATAAATTTTAAAATTGTTTCCTAAATATTAAAAAGAAGTTTGTGGATTTAATTATGGTATATTATTAGGCTTTGAAATCGCAGAAACTGATACAAAGCGAATTGGAATTTTCACTGTCTGAAAACAATTTATTTTTGCGTTTTTACTGTACCTAATTTAAATTAACATATTCAAGTTACAGCGCTTTAACAGTTACATATTCAACAAGCAACTGATTATCACTATTCCAGGTTTTTTGCCATTCCCCCTTTTTCCCAAAGAAATCTCTTACAGCAGTTCTTGCCGTATTTTTCCATGGTTTATCGTTCTCACCAGATCGATAACCATCAGGAAAATTGGTTAAGCCTGCTGCTCCCACACCAAGAACTAGACGTACCTAAAAAAGAATTTATGTTAATGGATAGATTCCAGAAATTGATTTTTTCAACTATAAAAAAATTGTTACTAATTATTTTGTATCCACTTCACATTAAATATTAATATCTGATAGTAAATAAGCGTGTGCAATTTCGTATCGACAAGTCATGATGCGAACATTTTAATGTGATGGAGTTTTCTATGAATTTTCCTCTTGTTTCACTACCGCTGCATACGGTAGTCGAAATGGATCTGAAGAGTGAATCACACTCTCAATCTACCAAGCCGTGAAATAAGAGATGTGGCAATACAGTATGGTTGTCCATTGACGTTGGAACGTAAATAAATGATATGGCACTACAGCATGGTTGTCCATTACCGCTGGAACCCAAACGAACATTTCTCATGTGTCGCCATTTTTACGTTTGATTTGTTATTACTTTCAAAAAGTCATCAATAAATATTTTTTACCTAAGTAATGAGAGTGTAGTTAGGGGAAAGTAGGTTTTGTATAAAAAGTTAGTGCTTTATATTTGAGTATAACCTATATAAAGAGTTAGTGGGAAAATTTGTTTGCAACTTTACCTTATACATTATAAAAAAAAAGAATTTCGCTTCGTGATAGTTTATCTTTTAAATCGACTATTACTGGTTAGCACCTTAAAAACTGGGGGTAAACTGTATCAGCACTTGGTTTCCTAAAAGATGATTAATTAGAATCTAAAAGGCTGAAAAACCTTTTTCCCATTTCATTTATTGTATACACTTTCAGGCAAGCCATATTGTTAAGGAGGATATTTATCTTTTAACAGGTGATTTAATAAGAATATTCCGAGAAAAACTAGACTGACACCTAAAACTATCCCGTTTATTTTTCCACATTTACCTCAATATTTGTCCAAGAAAAAGTCCAGATGAGAGAAAGACTGTCAACATAGCTGGTATTGAACATTTAAATGAAAAATCAGATTTTTCTGATAATTTCGCAGGACAGTTAAAGTTGCGACAGATAATAATAAATATTTTGTACCATAAATTTAATCGACGACATAATTACTTGGCTAATCAAATTGTAGTTAAAGTGATTTTAAATAAACAAGAGTCATATGACAAGTAAAGTTTGTTTTTTCCTACTAACTTAAAGCTGAGTACACGTAAATAAGTCATTTATATTTTTGGAAGAGGAGAGTTTATTTAATTTAAATAATGTATTTAAAAAACTGGCTCCTGAGATCACAGAAGATAGTACTAATTTAAACAACGTAACCTTGCAAATTGTAATAGATCAAATGAAATTATTTATTTTAAAACGGAAATGACATTTATTTAACAACATAATTATGGCTTTTATCTCCATGTACCTGTGCCCTGATCCGCAATATGTCTTCAAATCTTGGTGTTATCTCAAATTCCTATACAAATGCGAACCATAATGACGATATCACAAACAGCTAAGATATATCTTTGTTTCTTTTTGTTAAACGGTAAGCAAATTATATACTTCTCTTTTCGGGCTTTTTTAAATTTTTTATTAATCCCTTCGTTTTATCCTGGCTTATAAATATACTTGATGGGTTTATGCTAGCTTTTATAAATAAGTAATTGAGACCATTATAAAAATATATGTATATTTTTGAACTAAATGATGCCATAACAAATAAGGGATTGACAAGCAGTAAAACTAAACTTAAGCAACTAAAATATGATGGTCATAGAGTATTTAGCAACAGTGCACACCTTGTTCCTTCATGGCTTGGAACTGGAAATGGCTGTGAGTGAACTATGCTGGAATTCACAGCGAACAGCTTTCCTTTCCTTTAGCAGCCTTGAGTAGAAAGGGCAACTTTTTATTTTATATCACTGTAATAATTTAAATCCATACGATTTAATGTTGGTACTCGTAGTAAATCTAAATGTTAAGTTCGTTTTTAGAATCATGAAGTTTTTAGGTTTTAAATGAAGTTGACTTTTATTGGAGATCATAGTCGCTTTTAGTGCCACTTCATATTTAAGTGAGATAATAGTAGAGAATCATCATATTACCACCTGTATTAAGAAATTGCTTTCTGGGCCAAAATTCCAAAACTGTTAATAACATTTAAGCTATACTTTTAGGTACATTCCCCTGCACATGTTTACATGAAAATCTGAAAACACAAAAAGTTTTATAACTTCAAAAGAAATGGTCGCGGCGTAAAAACTCCAACGGTATCTTAAAATTTAGGAATAAATCTTGAAAAAACATTACACTGATCTCCAGAACCCATAAACATAGGTATTAAACAATATAAAAAAATTAAAAAATTGAAAAAATTTTGACGATATTTGTACTGTTATAATTTCTAGTGTAAATATTGAAGAATACAAAAACCAAGACAGTTTGAAAGGGTATTGGGTAGATCGTCCAATTTCGTTCATTTGGACCAAAGTTAGACACATTTTTGTAAGAAAATATGTTTTTTTTTTTGAAACGCGTATGTTTAAAAAACTAAACAAAATAGAAAAAAGTTTAAATAGAAAAAAAAATGTGTTTTTGTGCAAAAAATATAGATATATATAATTTTTAAAAAATCGGAGAAAAAAAAATTTTTCCTATATTTTGTTGAAGTTAAAGAAAAACACTTTTATTTAACAAAGGGACAATTTTAAGTCATATTAACATTTACTAGGTACTAAGCCTTTTAATGAAAACAAAAATAAATATCAGCCATTACTAACTAATTAGCGATCAGTTTTTAAATATCAATATGCATAGAATTCAAAATTTAAATCCATAAATAATACAAACCAAGAATTTTAGCAAACAATTATAACGAAAAAAGTAAATATCTATTTGTTAGATAATATAATAGTTACGTGTCAACATTTTTCTCATCAAAATGGTAGCCTTTGCTTTTAATTACAGCCTGGCAGATTCTTGGCATTCGCAAGATTAATTTGATGAGTGCATCTGCCTTGATTTTTTTCACTCGTCTTGTAAGATTTCCCATAAGTAAGAAACCGATGTCAGACGTTGCTTTTAAACAGCTGTTTAATTCATCCTATAATAATGTGTACATAAACATGTACACTTTTCTTTTCAATTCAAAAACTGCAAACTTCGATTCGTCGCTTAAAGGACCTTTTTACAGAGCAATGCTTCAATTTTTTTGTTGTCATGCACATTTTAATCTTTTTTTTTATATTTACGAGTCTTAGCAAAGGCTTTTTAGTAGCAAGTCGTCTAAAAATTGCATTTTCACGAAGTCTTCGCCGGACTTATACTTTCAAATTATAATATATTAATTATAATTTTCAAATTTTTTTAATTTGCACAGTTATATCAGAAACACTGAAACGTCTATTATGTAAAGCAGTGTGAACAATATATCTGAGTTTTTTTCTTCAGATATTCTCTATTATGTCTACGATTAATAGAGTCAGTTTCCTTAATATATTTTCTAACATTATAATTAACAGTACATCTACTTATACTCGACTTTTCTGCAATTTGTTTTTCTTTAACTTATAATTCTGAAATTTTTTGTGTCATAAAAAATACGAAAAAATTTTTTTTTCTCTGATTTTTTTAAAACTATATATCTATGTTCTTTGCACAAAACACGTATTTCTTCTATTTACACTTTTTTTTTTTATTTTGCTTTATTTTATAAACTTACGTGTTTCAAAAAAAAAACATAGCTTTTTACAAAAAATGTCTAACCTTGGTCCAAATGAACCGCTAAATTTAAAGGTGAAGCAGTACTCTGTCTTGGTTTTTGTATTCTGCAATATTTGCACTTGAAATTACAACAGTACAAAAAATATCATCAAAATTTTTTCAATTTTTTATCGGTTTTGGAGATAAATATAATGGTTTTTTGAAGATTTATACCTAAATTTTAAGATACCGTTGGAATTTTTACGCTGCTACCATTTCTTTTGAAGTTGTAAAACTTTTTGTGTTTTCAAATTTTCATCTAGGTATGGCAAAAACATGTGCAGGGGAGTGTATATTTGACTTCTTGAGACTTGAGGTCAAATAATCTAATAGATTAAAACTTGGTAGTTTACTTATTACAACATGTTTTTTATTTATTTAGTCACAAAACAATTTAAAAAATTTTTCTTCTTATACCACGCTAAAATACTACATACGTTGACCCTAAACTTAAGCAAAACTTGTAATAGAGCTGGTACATTGAAAATCCAGAGAAACATAACAACATAAATTTAATGTATGGAATTTTATACAAAAAGACAGCAGTTAAGACTTTCAGAAGATGGAAGTAAATACAAAAAAAATTAAAAGATAATTTGTGCCCCCCAATAAATCGATATGCGCTAATGAAAGAAATAAAAATATCTACTTAGATCCTTAACAATTGCCTGTACTCCTGCGATACACCGAGAAAAGTAATAAAACATCTATGCTTTGATACTGATTAAATCTAGATTTATTGACGTTTGGATCAGTGAAAATGATTCGAAGAATTATTTTTATTTTTGTCAGAAATTTTAATAGCAATTGTACAAAGGATACATAAACTTAAGTAATTGAAGGCCTACAACTGCTTGAAAGGTATTGTCGATGTTATAGGTATTTCAAATGTGAGAAATGACACCCCAAAAAACCAAATTATTTAAAGGATTTTTATTCACAAAACGCATTTCTTAAATTTGTTTGAGATTTGATGACGTACTGTATACATATATACAAATATGTGTAAAATTCGCATTGTTTAGTAGAGTAAAAATACCTTAAGTAAATGAGTGTATTTCAACAGATGGTTCGAAAAGTCCCGATGCTAACTTATAAAAACACAATTTTTTGTCAAAATTCTATTTTATTTATCATTCCATCGACGCTTTATTATTTATGTGTTTTTCTTATAGAAAGATTTGTCTAAGCCTTTAAAATACGCTTCAGTTTCAGCGATCGCCCTTCCACTGGAGCCTTCGTTTGAGATTTGCCAACAAGTAGTAATCACTGGAAGCCAAATCTGGAAAATACGGTGGATGCGGAAACAGTTCAAAGTGAAATTCATGCCGTTTTTTCATCGTTGTGATCGACTTGTGACACGATGCATTGTATTGACGAAATAGCTTTTTAATTCGCGGCCATTTTTTCGCGATTTCTTCATTCAAACGCACAAAAAATGCAATATAATATTTGCTATTCATGGTTTTTTCCTTTTTAAGATAATCGATGAATAATACATATCCCGAAATACGGGGCTATAAACTTGCCAGCCGACTGTTGCATTTTTGGTGGCTTTGGTTGGCTTCCATTCTTTGCCGCCTACTCATCAAATATCGCTCTGAATCATCAACACGTTTTTATTTTTGGTCAACGGTGAGCAAACGCGGTACTGACTCCGAACACAGCTTCCGCTGAGGTGAGTCACTAGAACTTGAATATATTGATGACTAATAGTCGAAATGTCATCAAACTTTGAAAAGTATCGTTTGAAGGTTGATACTAACTGAAAATTGTATGGATATGTTACTAGTCACCATCTATGTACCAGTTTCAGGACTTTTTAAATCACCTGTTAATAATTTCAACAAATTTGTTTATCTGTATATAATATTGCCGTTACAGCTTACGAACATTGTATCAATATATCTAATGAAAAATTTATATCGAAGTGAATGCATAAGAAAATTGTAGATTTGGATCTAATACATAGCATAGTTCAGTGTAATTTTCGTTTTAATAAGCTACCATTTTTATTTTTGAAATCGTTAAAGAAAAAGATAGACAGTTTATTTCCTGCAATCCAACTCTGGTTCTTTTTCCATACGCGTTTCGGCTACCTAAGGATCTTATTAGTAAAGCCGTAAAGAACCAAGAGCAAAATTCGCAGAAAACAACCGTTAATATGAAGTCAAAATTCCAAGACGTATTAACAGGATGTTAAACCTGCAGACATTTTCGATGCCGGATTGTAAAATATTAACAGTAAAACGACATCTATACATACACTTGAGTAGTGAGAATCTTAAAAATTAAAATTTAAGTAAGATATAATAAAAAAAATTTTACCGCCGTAGAAATTTAATACGTTAACGTGTTTGACATTCAGGACCTTAAAGTAAAATATAGACAGTTTATTGCCTGCAAATACAATTCTTGATGTCTCTCTATACTCGTTTCGACCTGCTAATGGTCTGGTTAGTAGAACTGTAACGAACCAATAGCAAAATTCACAGAAAACAACTGTTGAGTCTATAAATATATTTATATTAGAGAAACTATTTTAGTTCCCAAACAACTAAAAACTTTATATTCTAAGGCCAGACGTACTCTGTTTTAACACGGCTAGAGAAAACTCAATATCTCAGCTTGAACAAAGTTTTTGTCACATAGAACATTTTTCAATCATTTGTTACATAACTAAAGTAAAAATGTTAAGAAAAGTACTACTTTGCTAGGTATGCACTTAGGTGTCCCAAAATATCCGATCTTTGTTTATAACTGTGTGTCATGACGTTCGAGCGACTTCTGTAGGTGATGAATGTAACTAGTTACCCTTTGCGCGTAAATTAGAAAATGACCTTGTCATTCCAAAAACTTGGGTTCCGAGAATTTTAACGGAGAATTTGGGAATGATTCGCGTGTGTGCGAAATTCATTCCAAAATTGCTCACGGCAGAGCAGAAAATGTTTCGCTTTGAAGCCGCTCAGAATAACTTAAAAGGCCACTAATTATGAAAATGTATTCAGAAACATTATTATCGGAGACGAGTCGTGAGATTGTGGTTATGATCTTGAAACAAAACAACAGTCTTCACAGTAGAAGCTCTCACCCGAACCACGGCCGAAAAAAGCACACCAAAGTCGGAACAGTATTAAGTCCTTATCGATTGTTTTCTTCGATTATGAAGGTGTTATGTATCACGAATATGGTGCAAGATGTCAAATAATTTATAACGAGTCTTATCTTAAAGTTCTGAAAAAATTGCGGGACACAGTGAAAAGAAAACAATCACGTTTTTGGCAAAGTGTCATCACGACAATGTATCAGCGCATTCAACGAATCTTGTGCAACAGTTTTTGGCAAAAAAAAACATCACACAACTTCTTCAGCCTTCATTATTCCCAGCGGAGCCTCCTGCAACTTTTGGCTATTCCGAAAACTGAAAATTTTGCTCAAAGGTTTCCTATTCGACGACTTCCAAACCATTCGAGTGCGACAAGTGTGCTCAGGGCAATTCCAAAAAATTAACTATGCGAACTATTTTAGCATGTGAAGACACCGATGAAAGTGTGTTGTTCAGCTGATTTGTGTCATCACAAATTTAATTAGGTCTCATTAAAAAATTGAACTATAGAATAACCAAGTCAACTTAGACTTATAGGTATTTGACCTAAGAGCTTTTAACGCTGCTTGGCTATCTGATAATAGGTCTATTTTCACCTTCATAGTGTTTCCTTTAAGACATTCATCAGCGGAGATTTGTAGTGTATGTATTTCTACTCCACCTCTTCTTTCATTTTGTATCCGTCTGCAAACTATATCATTGAATTCTTCTCCGTCCGCTTGGTAGGCCTCAGTTATCACTTCACAGTTCACGTTAAAATCGCGCCTAATCGACATGATGCCTATTGGTTTCGATATGTTGGAATTGTATCCAGAATTTTCATGTGCTCAATAAAGTTTCTAGGTTTGAGGCTTTCAATTTCGAGCAGCTTTAGAGTAGTTGTTGCTGCCGCCCTTATCACAGCTATATGCAATGAAGGAAGGTTCAGCCATGCCTTTAGTGCTGCAGTGAGGCATGTTGGCAAGACCTCTGTGACCCCTACACAGTACCCTCTGTATTTTTTGCAGCTTTTTTTAAACTGTATACTAAAGAGAGATGTGACTATACATTTGATGATCATTTCCTATCATCATAAGATCATTACTGGCCATAAACTCTAGGTTTTTCCAGGATTCTACGCCACGTCCAACGTGTCATATGGAGAATCTTTTCAATATGGCTATTCCAGATTAGTTTAGGGTCTATTATTACTGCCAAATATTTAGCCTCTTTGGAAAGCTCAGTGAAGTGTTAATGTCTAACTTTTGTCTCTTTGTAAATGGCACGACTACTGTTTCGTTAAGATTATCATGTAACCCTTCCTGTAGGCAGCAGTTACTATTTTAGTGTAAGGCAGTTTGCGTAAGTAAGTCTCAACGGGCTGTTCACGACCGAGAACCATAGTAGAGGTGAAAAAATTCCCACTTGGGACCTCCTCTTGCTGTGGTGTTTGTCGCCGCTTCGTTACCGATAGATGCAGTGAATTTCTTAGCGCTTGTCAAGTGTTCCAGGTTGTTTTTCATTTCTTTTGACCTCAATCGTCCCCCAAACTCATGCCACAGATGTTCTATGGGATTAAAGTCAGGACTGTCGGCTGGCCTATTCATAACCTACATATATATATATATATATATATATATATATATATATATATATATATATATATATATATATATATATATATAAATAAATAAATAAATAAGCACATAAATAAACACAATGTCAAGGTATGTACTGATAAAATTAAATACTTTTTTAGAAATTTGAATAGTTTTTTAAAGTGTTTTTTTTTTGTTTTTTAAAATTGTAAATATGTTTGTGTATACATTTTTATAATTATATAAAAAATATTTTTAGGATGATCAATAAATAAAAAATAAAAAATTTTTGAAGATGCCTTAAATAAAAGGCGAAATGTTAAATTGTTTCTGATTTTTTGTTAAATAAAGAACCTAAACCCAAGACAAAAGACAAAATAAAAAGAAAATTATATATATATATATATATATATATATATATATATATATATATATATATATATATATATATATATAGGAGTCCGTTGATAGTTCATACCTAAGGTTTTTATATATCAAGTAAAATTTATCTTTTGACTATATTGCATTTAAAAAGCTCGGTAGTAGTCTATGTTTTTTGATTAGCCTTACCATATTTTCTTTGTTAAACTCAGTTTTCTGAAGACTATCAGCATTAACAGTACCATAGTTTATGTCATCCATGTAAAACACTATTTGATCTGAAATAAAAATACAAAAAAATTACTTTTTATACCGTTAAATAAATTTATATGAGCTTTTTGAGAATAATCTGCATTGATAAAAAAGAGCTGTTAACGAATTGTTATTCTTCTCATGTTTTAAAAGTAATTACGTTATAGTAAAACAATTAAGATTTGATATACACATGTTATTTTACCCAATGAAAAAGTTGATTGTGGTGTGAAATACTGATCAATATTACATGTCTGTCGTCATACTGAAAAACCAGCACTTAGAAAATGTGGACTATAATAGTTTCTGTTGATAATAAATTTATACAAATATTAATAAGATATGACTTGCATATTTATTTCAACGTCCTAGTTCTGATGTAATTTTATTTTGCATGGCCTGGGATTACATTTGGAATCTTTTTAATATAGGTAAGATGGTTGATTTTTAAATAATAACCTGATTTCCGTCTTTGATTTGCATGTTCTCCTTAAAACTTCAACATCTATATACAAAACTTTTGAATCTTTGGATAACTGATAATCTTAAATTTATGATTAAATTTTTTTCCTAATATAAAAAGGTAAAAACTGATTAGGCCTGGAGTGAATACAAGTGACTGAGAAGTATTGATACTGTTGTTAAAAAAAATGAAAGAGTAGCATATTTACAGCATAAATTCAGGTTTGACCCTGGAGAATTCTGGAAACTTTAAAAACACTCAATATTAATTCAAAGTCCAAACCTAATCTGGGTGAGTTCTGATCAGTAGATACAATAAATCGTCTTTTTATTGTTAGGATCCCTGTAATTACCACAGTTAATAGTACCTATAATTATAAAGGTAAATGTTGTGAAAATTTTCACTAAATATTCCAATTATCTGCAGTCATGGAAAACGTTCAAGAAATTGTTTTCTTTACAAATTTAAGTCCACTGCAAAGGGAAAGGTGAAATTGATCTTAAAATGATTGCTTTAATAATTTAATATCTTGTTAGCTATATTAAGCTGGAAAAAAAGCAAATGTCATTCTAATTCCTAAAATAGATACACAAGTAGGAATAACTACTTTTCGTCCTATTATTGCCCTCTCTTTATTCTCAAAACTTTTGAGAAATATTGTCAATGATCATTAAATTAAATTCTTTAAATTTAACAAGATTTTATCACCAGTACAGTCAGGATTTCGTCCGCTTATAGTACTAGGACTGCATTTCTTAGTTTCCGATGATCTCTGTAAGGTATCTGGTCAAGGTAAAAATAATTTTCTCATCCTTTTAAATTAGAGCAAAGTATTAAATACGCTAAATCACAAAGTGCTGCTTACTAAATTAACATTGTTTGACAGCGTCCTTCATTTTTTTGGAAACTATTTTTCGGCGAAGGTGCAGTGCATTGTCTTGGGGAATTCCAGTTCAGTTTTTCTTCCAATTGATAAAGGCGTTCCACAGAGAAGTATCGTATCCCCCGTATTATTTTCTTTATATACATCTTGGTCCCACCACTTTGCAGATTTTCATTTGAAAGATATTGAAAATGCTTCTGCTGCTATTAATAAATAATTTTAATATTCCAAAGCAGATGGGTTGATATTGAATGGAAAAAAGACTCAGAAGCTTCTTGTTGGTCAGGAAAGGAAGTACTTGAATTCAAAAATTAGTTTTAAAATAACAATCAATCACTGATCCCTGTGATCGGGTCAAAAATTTTGGCTTAACCATGGACTCCGAACTACGTTTTGATGGACAGGCTTCTTACCTTCGAGAGAAGGTATATGGATAACTTCAAATATTTCCTGTCATTACTTGACATTAAATTAAAACTATTCGATAATATCAATCTTTCTAGTGTATCCTATTTAGATCTTGTTTACTTGTCTGTCTTGGGAGAAAGTAAAGTTTATAAAAACTACAAAACACTTAATTAATGAAACAAAATTTACATTGTTAAACTTATTACTTTTATTATTAAATGGGCGTGACCGCGATTTCTTAACACTGTTACATTCAAACGCAATGCATTAGAAACTACTGATTACATTATTTTATAGGGCTTTTTTAAGCTCGTTCTCATTTCTATTACTACTACCTAGGTGGTAAAAGCAGAACATGAAACAACGGAGAATTTCGTATGACTGTGTAATAATTCAGAAGGTTAACGGTACTGGTTCTATTCCACTTATAGATTTCTGTAGCCCTTAAGATATTAAGTTTTTTACTTTTGGGTACGGTATGCAAAATTTGAATATTGTTAATATCTGGGAAAATGTAGCCCGTTTATATGAAATGTTTAACGAAATTTGAACTATGTTTTTTCTTTCAATAAAAATGTAGTTTTGTGTTCTTCAAATCTTGTATGTAAATTTCTTCCTGTTTGTACGATGTAACCGCTATTGCAATTAGAACAATTTAGTCTATACATTCCTGACTTTTAGAGAAGAAATTTTGTCTTTGGTTTTGGCACGTTAAATATGTGATAGTTTTTGTGATGATTTGAATGCGATTTTAAAACTTTGTTTTGTTAAAACATTAGCTATTCTACCTGAAATATAAAATAGTTTAGATTTTCCAAATTTTCGACCTATATTTTACGGTTTAATAAAAAATTATAAAGAAAATGTCCGAATAACCCTAACCGTAAAATCAAATTGTAGATTTTAGAACAACCAAATGAAAATACATTCGGTCTTAGAAATGAGAATTCTAGGTAGTTTATTTGTGATACATCAATTAAGTTAAAAGATCAAATTCGTATAGCTGGAAATGAATGTTGTTCTTTAACTGATGGTTTACTGAATCTCCTAACACATTCACGATCTGATAATTATTCCTGTAATGATTAGGAAAAATATGAGGAAATTTTACTACTTACTGAAGCACATAGAAGAGATTTAAACTGAAATAAAAGGATTAATTCGAACAAAAAAAAAATGGCAATTTGCCAATATTATTATAAAGCTTTTTTCCACCGAAACGAATTTATTTAAACAATTCTAATAAAACCCTGCATTCCTTAAGAAATATCAAGTTATCGAATCGAAACAAGAAAATGTTACTGATATCTAAATAATCCGGCGAAGAGGGGTTGGAAAATGTTTAAGTTGTACATGAGCTTACGGGTAGATTAAAAAAATTTATGCAATCAAATGGAAATAGTGTTAATATTTCCAAAGTATATTTGATACTTAAAGAATTGAAATCACTTAGTGTAATTGAATTTTGGCCTAATACTTTTGTGTCCTAAAATTTAGAAGTTTAATTTATGAATATTTCCTGTTCCTTATTATTTATAAAAAATATATAGGTTTTTTTATTACGTATTTCATTTAAACACACTGTAATGATTTTGTAGGTGATATAGAGTAGATAGAGTTATTAATAATAAATTTAATTCAAAATCGATCTCGTACGTCTCTGATAACAGCATTTAAGTAGAAAATAATGCATTTGGAATTTGAATATCCTTTTAAAATCTGACTTTTCTATTTGAAGTGTTTTTTAACTGCTTAATTTATTATACATATGTTCAGTCTAACTGTAACGTTTTGAACACCGTATGTGACTTAATCCAAAGAAAATCAAGTACCAACGGTTCCAAAAACAATATATATATATATATATATATATATATATATATATATATATATATATAAAGTACACAATTTTTGAACCGTTGCATATTCATTTTTATTTTTTCATTGTTTCTTTAAGATTAAGTTCGCATTAAAATATGCTTATTATTATTTTGACATTTCGTTCTTTATTTAGAACATTTTCGAGAAATAATTTTCTAAAATTTAAATCTTATTATAATTATTAACATACAATCGCCCAACTAGTAATGAAATATTAGGAGGAAAGATTTTGTGGACAATTGTTTAATGGTAATTTCTCATGACTCATATCCTTTCTGTGTTAAGGGTTGCACAGTTAGAATAAATTGTTATAAAACGCAATTCATCCTATTCCACCACCATCGAGATGATGGCCTACCAGTACCACCATACCGAGAAGAAAGTCAAAACTTACCCTCCCCGCTACAGTGATACGGCAGAGGTACATGTTTCGTCTATACTAGACTCATCAGGGTACCGACATGCACCTGGCTGTGCAAAGGACAGATCGGAAGGAAAGCATGCAAATACTGAACGCGGCTTCCCCGACCTCCCTCATACATGGAGCTGCATATAGTTGTACGTTTGCTTAATGTGATTTCAGCACTACAACGGCATAATGTGGATATATCCACTGCTATTGCATCTCACACGGAGGAATCCGTGAAAGCAACATAAACATATACACGCCATCTGGCGGGAGGTCGGCGAAGCCGCGTTCAGTATTTGCATGCTTTCCTTCCGATCAGGTGCATGTCGGTACCCTGATGAGTCTAGTAGAGACGAAACATGTACCTCTGCCGTATCACTGTGGCGGGGAAGGTAAGTTTTGACTTTCTTCTCGGTATGATGGTACAGGTAGGCCATCATCCCGATGGTGGTGAAATAGGATGAATTGCGTTTTATAACAATTTATTCTAACTGTGCAATCTCTAACACAGAAAGGATATGATGGAGAGAAGTTTGCATTTACTGTTCGCATTTTACTTCATATATATATATATATATATATATATATATATATATATATATATATATATATATATATATATGAGTAATTCCCGCTGATTTTTGATATTTAAGGTACTGATGCATTGCTTAGCCAACTTAAACAGTATCAGAGTCTTAGTTACAGTGAAAAAGGTTCACAACGGCGTTATGAAGCAATTTTAAGATGAGTGATATTAAATGCCGATTTTTCACGTGGGTATTGAATACAAAAAATATTTATTTTACCCCTCAAAACTGAAGGACGATTGTTCTAGAAGTCTGAAACTCATAGGGTACCGTTAATGTGCTCTATATTTTCGAAAAATTTTGTATATAGACGTGTGCCTTCAGTTTTTAGAATATGTCATGAGGATATTTGATGGGTACTCAGTTTTCGTAATTTCTTTTTTTTATTTTGTCATTAACGCTTAATTCTAAAAACAGCACTATATTTGATATGGTTTATCTAATAACTATACAAACTAAAGATATCCAGATGTTTTTCTTGAAATACAATCATCCTGTATTAAAAAAAAAGAAAAAAATCGCTTGTGAAAAAAGACTGAATTAAATAGCAAGTATTAATGGCTTTTTTTCAAACTTTGTTATGTGTTAACTGAAGGGGTGGTTTCTTACTTTCTTGTCAAGTTTATTTTCACCTGTTTTAAGAACCTATTGAATAATATTCAACAACAAAGGAAATTCCGAAATGCGGATGGATTTTATACTGTAAAAATGTAGTTTGGAGTTGAAAGCCACACACAGGGAGTATTAGTACTCCCGACTTTTACATGCCGTAGTAGCTATATTTGTTTTCTCATCATACAAAAACTGGCATTTGTGTTTATTAATATTTTCTGAATTATCATGGAAAGATGTAGAGTCGGTTAACGTACAAAAGTTTCTAATATTTATTACACAAATAATGAATTTGATCGTTGTGCAGTTTATGTGAAGTATTTGGTCAAAATAATCAACTTCCAGAGCGTAATATTCTTAATTCAATCAACAAATATGAGTTAACTGCTAGTGTTTGTGACATTGAAAATCCAACACGTTCACCCAAGAACTTGAACCAACTCACCATTTTGCAAATTAGACTTAAAGAAAACTAGAAACTGATTCATCATGTTATTAAAAATCATCTTCAGTAATAAAGCATCTTTGGTTACATATTTTAAAAAACTAGTATAATTATCACATTCGAAACAATTCCAATCTGTATATCGTCATTAAAACAGTATTATATTTACAAAAGTGTTTGATGGAGTTTTGGATCTGCAAGCATCAGTTTAGCTTATTTTTTTGAAAATAAAATTGTTGCTAATGTTAGAGTTATTGGAGAACGGTACAGATTACTAATTATTTCTGGCAAGAATTGGACAATTTTGATCTGGACAATACATGGTTTTAACAAGACGGGGTAACATACATCCTGTGAAACAATCAATTTAATGAGTGTTAATTTTGGTGAACATGTAATCTCAGGGACTGTCACTATTAAAATTAATCACGATCCTGCGATATAACTTTATTCAATTTTTCTTCGAGGTTATGTTAAATATTTATTTATGTCAACATACTCAAATGCTAAATGGCCTAAAGACAAAAACATTTTTCTTGTCACTGGTAAAATACATGCCAATTTATATGAAGAAGTGGCTCGAAATGGTGTTCCAGAATCGATTTCTTGAAGGAATTACGAGGTCATTTGCAAAAAAAAAATGACAAATAAAAATATCGTAATCCAATATTTAAAACTAAAAAAATTATTGGTACCTTTTTTTGTTTTAAATTTAAGTTAGAAAGATATGATAACCCGCTATAGAAGGCAAGTGACCTATAATAAAGTAAAAACTTTATGCTGTTTCTCTAATTACCTTTCGTCCATCTCACAGTAAAGGTATGCCAGTCACTTCCAATATGATTTTGACTCCTGTAGGATGTTAAATACATACTTCTTTCAGGTTCTCTCTTGGAATTCATTGGCCCTCCAAATAGTAATTTACCTCCAATATCTTCGTTATTGTTGCCAAGAAGTATTTCATTACCCCTAGCATAAGCTAGCCAAATCTTTTTGGTTGGATTATTTATATCTTCTAAGTAAAGTTCTAAAATCAATATTAAAGTATAGTTTATATATAATTACAAAAAAATAATATATTTAAATATGCTATTCCTTTACCAGACAGCAGGAATGAGCACGTAATTATAGTATATCATTTATGCGTTTCAACCACTAAATGTTCCTGTCAGGGGAACTGTAATAAACCAAGAGCAAGATTCACAGAAAAGATCTGTCTTTATATAATCTTAATCCCGAAACATGTCGGCAAAATGTTATATGATATGGAGAGAGAATTACAGTGGAATTCGCAGGAAGTTAACTGTCCTTTTTCTCTTAACAGGCTAAAGCCGACAAACGGTAATTAATTAAACTAATTTTACGATCGCAAAGATTTCCTTATATTTCATTATATAATAGCCTGACATATCCCAGAATGAGGATTTTATATTCATATTTTGTGAATTTTACCCTTGGTTGGTTATAGCTTCATTAAGGGGACCATTAGATGTTGGAACTGCGCATGGAGAGAGAATCATAGTGAAATTCGCGGAAAATAAACTGTCTACATATTTTTTTTAAAGGAAGTATGTCAAAAATGTATTAGTAGACCTTCATAAATCAAGTGTTACTATTATATTTATTGTATTAAGTTTATTTTTATTCAAAAATGTATTATCAATATGCTAACAGCGAATTGAGGATACGCTGTGTTTATACTCAAGAAAATTCTAATAGTCATGCTGGTATATAAGCGAAGCTTTCATACCAGAAATCCTGGTTGCACACCAAAAACTGTAACATTAGTACAAGAAAAGGAGTATTGCAAACGAAATCAACAGTGTGTTGGATTGTCCACACAGAAAAAAATTGAAGAGCATCTAGCAAAAATAACATACGTCAATAAATCTTATTTTTGAGTTACTGGCAAACATGGCTTTACGAAAGTATTATTTTGGTCTAGTTTATGTAGTCAAAATATTGGGGTTCCGCAAAAACATCACTTATCATTGTCATGTATTGTTTTTGAAGAAAATTAGAATAACGATATCTGTCAAAATGGGGTCTCCAGAGTGTGTTGTTCCTATGAAAAAACAAATAAAATACCTTTTTCATGCCAACATTAACTTTCATTTGAAATGCCTCAGGTACTTTCAAAATATTTTTGTATTAACAGGTTGTGCTAAAACACAGGTTTAAAATATCTTAGGTGCATATATAAATAATTTTTTTGTTATTTCCCTAAAATAATTTTTTTTTGACTTATTCTGTTTTTGCTAGATTTGTACCCTTACTATTTTACGCCTGTGAAAAATTTATTCTAAAATAATTTACATACCAAAATGTGATTCTCACAGGTTTTATTAAATAAAGAAAAATGAGAATCCGATATTCCTAAAAATAAAATAATTTGCTGATGATTCGACGTTTACCAGACTTAAAATCTTTAACTGTAGAAATGTTCATTATTGTGCTCATGAAAATTAACGCCTGCCGGGGGAAATGCGTTTCTGCATGACTTTTTGATGGACATTTGGTAAGGCATGAGATAGGCCAATTTGAACTTCCACAAAGACTTAATGGTGACGCATATTTACAATTTTTAGAAGTTCTTAAAAATATGTGTTTTATGCAAAATGAGCCACCAACTTCACTTTCGATTTGTAGTTTCGAATCATCTCAATCAACGTTTCTTGGCTTCCTCCTAGCCCTTTAACTCGCTCGCTTTTTATTTGTAGAACAACATTCACAGTTTGCAAAGATGAAATAAATACAAGTAATGAACTTTTACAAAAAATTGAAGATACAATGAAAACTAATATAATTGTTTTCTCAAGAATGTAACGAAATAGAAGATTACGAAAGGAAATATGATTAATTTAATGTGCATAAAAAAATAAAAGAACTAACAACATTTTGAAAGGGAAACCATCATTCAATAGTTGACCAAAATGTTCATTTATTATTTGAAACAACAGAAACTATGCAGATGGAAGCAATATATTAAGGAAGTATTTCAGGATGGTCGACCTTCGGAATACCACATCACACAGGCTAACAGCGGACTATCAATAACAAAAAGCGAAGTTGAAAATGCTATCCGTTTAGCAAAGACTATTAAAGCACCACAGAAGTATTAAAGCTACTAGGAGAAAATGGAAGCAAGCTGTTAGTTGATCTGTTTAACGCACTATACAGTTATAAACACTTTGCCGCATGACTGGCTGAAATCTACTTTTATATCAGTTGCTAAGAAATCTAATGCAAGAGAATGTCAAGATCACCATTAGCCTAATGAGCCATGTACTCAAGGTCTTTCTGCATGTCAAGAATATACAAAAAAGTAGACGAACAAATGGGCGAGACACAATTTGGTTTCAAAAATGGTCTGGGCAAGAGGAAGCGTTGTTTGGCCTGCAGGCACTAGTACAACGAAGCAGGGATGTAAATGCGGACGTGTTTTTATGCTTTAGAGATTTTCAAAAAGGTATTTGACAAGGTATTACACAATAAAATGATAGAAGTTCTTAAGTGAACAAATATTGATGATAAAGATCTAAGCATTATAGCAGACTTATATTGAAACCAGAACACCACAGTTCAAATAGACGGAGATCATACAGAGGAAATCCAAATTCAGCGTGGAGTGAGACAAGGATGGCATTTTGTCCCTATTAATTTTTAACATCTACTCAGAAAAAATATTTACCGATGCACTGAATGACACACATTGTGGAATTCAAATAAATGGACAATCAATAAATAATCTTAGATATGCTAATGACACTGAACTCATTGCCAGTAACGACAGCGAATCAGTGACAGGTGGGACCACTCGATCGAAATTCGATGTAGAATCGCTAAAGCTAAATCAGCATTTTATTGATACAAGAAGATATGCTGCACTGATATAAATCTAAGTCTTAGGACAAGAATATCAAAATGGTACGAATTCTCCATACTTCTTTACGGAGTTGAGCCATGCACCTTGACAGAAAATATGCTTAAGAAAATCGAGTCATTTGAAATGTGGTGTTCTCGAAGAATGCTACGAATAAGCTGGATGGACAGAGTACGACACGATATTGTCTTGAATTAAATGAAAAAGGAGAGAATTGATAATAACTATTAAATCCAGAAAACTGGAGTATTTTGTACATGTAATGAGACATCGGGAAAAGTATAGTCTTTTGCATCTTCTTATACAAGGAAAAATAATTGGTAAGAGGAGTCGAGGAAAAAGGAGAACATCATGGTTAAAGAACGTGAGACAGTGGACTTCGGAATCACTTTTCAAATCTGCTGCAAAGAAAAGCATCATACCAATAGGATCACTAACGTCCGTTCAACGGATATAGCACAGTAAGAAGATCGATAATGCAAAAAAAAAAAATAATTAAGTCTATATGTCTATTGGATTTATTCACCCCTGTAGAGTGCGAATTTTGAAAAATTCTTTCTTAGTGGGTATTTATATTGTGTTGGCAACATTTCCCTAAAACTAAAACCGTAATAATTTGGGTTATGCGTTGATTGGTTAGTCCGCATTAAAATATAGATAGATTTACTATTTATTTCTATTTAAATATTGCTTTCTTTATATGAAATAACACAATCAGTTAAAAACTTGGTAAAACAAAGGACATTGTGTCAATTTATCGGCATAAATCAAAAAGTCCTTATTGACATAATTTTTTGTCTAATATTAAAAAGTATTTTCTTATAACTTTTTTTAAAAAGCAGGCGAGGCCGCCACGGGTAACAAACAGTAATCGTGAATATTTTTTTTATACGTGCGATGCTAAACTGTGGTAATTTTTATTGTTACGGTAATAATATCTACTGGCTAAGACTGGGTTCATTTCCAATAGGTTAAACTTAAGCAGAATCCGTTTACCCCATATAGAGTTTGAGTTATGCATGTTAAAATCCACGATTTAAAAAGTGAATTCTTTTTAAAGGAGGTACTTCATTCGCTCAATAAGTTTTCGAACTTTAAAATATATAGCCTCATTTTTTTATTTTAAATATGACAAAAAATATATTAGCACTGAATATTAAGAAATTTTATTTGATGTTTCAAAATTGGTTTTATGTCTTCACCATAAAATATGTATCTTTACCCCTTTTACCTTTTTCAAATAATGTATTTAATTAACCCTGATATTTACCTGGATAGAGCCAATCTCCTCGGGGAAGTTTCGCCCTAATTGTAATGTTTCCAAAGCAAAAGGCAGTTTTTGAGACTATTCGGCCTGAAACAATGGGATTCTGCACAATTCCTTGGAATTTCCTCTCACATTCTTCTGCAATCCCTTGATGTGTACAACTATAAGATTTTTAAATATTAAGCGTAAGTCTAAAATTATAATTTGTATGCGTAGAATATGTTAATTTCTAATTACTTTTCGATGTTTTGTTTATGGTTGCAAAATATATCTAGTTGAACGATTATTCCACCGTGTATTAATTAAATATTTTGAAAGCAAATTTATTCCGTAAGTCAAAGCAAATTTTAGTTGGTGTTATATATACCTAATACGAGGTGTGTAAATTAAGTAACAAGACTGGCAACTAGCGACACTTGGGACGAGTGATTTGGAGTGGTGGCAGGTGATACGCCCTCAATACGGGTTTGAACTCTTAAGAGTCATTTTGTCCGTAACGATTTTTTTTTGTGAAACCCTTTTTTTTTCTAATGCGTTCTGAAAATGAATGAATTTCGAGCAACCTTGTGCTCTTAGGATTTGTTTCTGGTCTAAATTTATTGTTTCAAATCTGACAAATGGTTACGTGAGTCAAACCAAGTTTTTTCCCGATCATTTTGATTGTAAAGCGAGGATCTGAATGCTCAAGATTCTGCGCTCTATCGACATTTTCATCGGTTCTTGAGATGAAGGACTTTCCCTGCATAGTTCATTATCAATTGACTTTTTTTAGACTGAAAATACCGAAAACCACCGAAAAATTTGAACCCCTAACAGAACACCATCTCCATAGGTCTGCTGAAGTTTTACAAAAGTTCTCATTATACTGTATCCAATCCTAAAGTAAAATTTAAAAGCACGCCGTTGTTCGAAATTCATATCACTCAGTTTTAGAACTTACTAGAAAAAACTGTTTCACTGAAAAAATAGCTACGAACAACCATATGATATAAGCAAGTTGAAACTCTTATTGAAGGAGTGTCATATGTTTACCTACCACCCCTCCAATTAAATTTAAGTATTATGAGAGTAATTGTATGTATTAAATTCCTAAATTTTTGTATCGGAAAAACTTGTCCCTTATAATACGTTAGAAAACCCAGTCAATAAAATCATTTTTCCACAAAAATTAACTCCGTTTGGGAAATTATCACAAGAACAGAACTTTGTCCCAATCTTGACTAGTAGACTTGAACGTCTTATTCTAGCATTAAAATTATTGTATAATTCTACAAAAGAAAAAATTTAAGCCAGAAAATGCACTAGCATTTTTCTCTGATTAACTATATAATTCGAAAACAATTTTTCATTGCAATTCCAGTAGCGTCTTTACAAACACTTAACATTTGTCCAATATTTATAATTTTCTGTGAAACTTATGGACGAGAAATTTGAAGCAAACCAAAACTATAATAGAAATCGAATTCTGCAGTTAATTTTAGTACATTTATATTCTAGAAATACTGAGGTTTCGAAAGTTATATTGTCTACACTTTTGCAGGCTATAACATCAAATGATACGACTTTAATTGAAACGATTTAGACCCGACTTTTCCATTTTTATTACGTTTAAATTTTAGAAATCTTTTAGGCAATAAGATATCCTTCATAAATGCTGTTTACTAAAACTAAACTCTTTATAAAGTAAAGATTAGGTAGCTGCTATTTCTCTAATAATAATACACAAATAAACAAATAAGAGATAAAATGTTGTTTCTTGGGACAAAAAATTATTGTTGGAATGTACCTACAGACATTTAAACTTAACTGAAATTTTAGAGTGTCAATAACAAAATAATCATTTTGGGATTGGCGGTCTTTAGTAAATTGAGGGGTGCATTTAAATAGAAATTGAAAAGGAATATTTTTACTCAGCGTATCTTGCCTGTCCTCATCTAAAAAGCCAAAGTATTAACCTACACGAGGGCATGAAATAATTTAGGCATAATCAACGACAAATAGAAATGTAGATGCTTGGTTTAGTTTTAGAAACATAGTATAAAACAACGCATTACCAAGAGGAACTTTAGAACAATATATTACTGAAGAATACAGAGCACATAGGAAGACGAGGGCAAATGACGAAGGTTGCCACATGTTGCCAGGTGGGGGAATAAAAGTATTCATGGTCGCCCATACTTGGACGAAGTTTTTCCCATTAATCTTATTGGAAAAAGAGGTGCGATTGAGTGGATACTAAGAGCACTAGACTCTAATACAGTAGACAAGTTAAATTTTACTCCCTGTGGAAAATATATACATAAGAACATAATGTCGTTTATTCATTATTGGGGATAAATTTCAACAAATCCACTGTGCCTCAAATTATGTCGGTGAGTGTCCAAAAATTTCTTCAACAGGGTAAAAAATTAATGCTTTTGGAAGGTCGGAATTCACAACAAGAGTACCTATTAAATTAATAAATATGTAATAACTGCTGCTATAGTTTTACAAATATCACAATTTTCTACTTAATGTTAAGCAACTACGCCAAGCATGTAAATACTTCTTTTTTATTATCATAGGTCATTTTATATTATGCATTTTTCAAAAGATATGCATTTTGTTAGACAGTTTTCGACAGTTCAACGATATTCTTGAAATAAAGCCTAAATTTGTTAGTGTTATTAAAACTTTCTTTCATGTTCTCGCTTTCAGGAGACGCAAAAGGAAGTATACTTGAGTAGTTAGATTGAACTGGTTAAGGGGCCTCCTATCACGGAGGATGCAGGACGAGGACGGACTACGTTGCATAGGCTTACTCACTGGCAAGAATTGCCTTAAGCTGACCTCGTTTTTTCCGTAAAACAATGGTCTTTATGACCGCGGTATTTTAAAAGGGTTACGTTTATTATTATGACAAGATTAACTCCATCATATTCTCTGAATTAATTAAATGATCATCTGGCAACATGACCCACCGGAGGAACATTTTGGGCCCTATCATACTTTCATGGTATCGCGCGTCAGGTGCATCATTATCTGCTTTTTGTTACCCATCAGGTGTTAAGAGTTCTATTGTATTTGAAAATAAATAAAGTATGTAAAGGGTTTTCCAATAAGAGGTGTTATTTTGATATTCAAAAAAAAATGCCATTTTTTAAGATAAATGATCGGATATTTATTACATTATAAAGAGGAAGGTATGCCGTTAATGATGGAAAATAACATCAGCCAAATGACCACCACGACCATGCCTACAGGACCATATCCTTTTCATGAAATTTTCCATAACCAAATCGCAAAGTGGCTGCCCTATGTCCTCGATAGCCTCACGAATTCCATCTTTGAGGTCATGAATCGACGCTGGGCTGTTGGCGTAGACCTTGTCTTTCACGTGGCCCCAAAGGAAGAAATCGCAAGGTGTCACATCACAAGATCTCGGTGGCCAATTGTGATCACCTCTTCGAGAGATAACACGGCCCGGAAACTTTTCCCGTAAAAGATCAAACGTGGTCCAGATAAATACCATCCAATTCCGGCCATAAAAAATCATTAATCATCTCTCGATAGCGCAATCCATTCACCGTAACTGTTGCTCCAGCCTCATTTTCGAAAAAGTAAAGTCCAATGACCCCGCCGGACCATAAACCGCACCAAACAGTCACACGTTCAGGATAGAGAGGCTTTTCAACGATAACTCTTGGGTTTTCCGAGCCCCAGATGCGACAATTTTGTTTGTTGACGAAGCCACCGAGGTGGAAATGGGCCTCATCACTGAAGATGATTTTTCGATGGAGTTCATGATCATTTTCATGCATTTCAAGAACCCAATCAGCAAAGGCACGACGTTGTTGATGATCGGCCGGCTTGAGTTCTTGCGTTAACTGAACTTTATAAGCCTTAAGACCCACATCTTTATGCAAAATACGGTGTAATGACGTTTGTGGAATCCCTAATTCCAAAGAACGACGAGGAATGGACAAACCTGGGTTTTATTCAACACTTTCGGCTACAGCAGCACTATTCTCGGCTGTTCTTGAGCGACGTGCACGGGTTTTCTTCTTCACATAACTAACTTGTCCCAACAGCTCGAATTTTTTCACCAATTTCTTTATTGCGCTCCAACGAGGTGCTTCATGACGACCCAAAAATGTTCGAGTTTTACGAACCGTCTCTGCCAAATTTTCACCATTTTTATAGTGAATTTTAATAATTTCTATGCGTTGTTGAAGCGTGTATCGTTCCATCTTTATTTATGGCGTAGTTTCTAGTTGTCAAACGTCAAAAACTTACAGCTTCAAAAGTGACATCTACCGAAATAGCGGGCTTTTCAAAATGACACCTCTTATTGGAAAACCCTTTATATTAATATGATTAACTAGTTTGGGTCTGATTATCATTTTTGGTGAATATTGTGTATCGTAAACAAAAAGATTAATTTTACAGCTTAATGGTCAAGTAATGATAAAATTGCCTTCTTTAAGTTAGTCGTACCCTGTATTTATTTGAAAGAGCTTTTGTAAGTTTTAAACTCAAAAAAATGTTAGTCATTGCCGGGGTATATTTTTGGGGGACTCATCATTACCTGCTTTTTATGGCTTGTCAGGTGCAAGAGGTTTTATCGTTAAAATTTGAATTGGCATAAAGCTATATATTGATATAGCCATTAAGTGGGTTATATTTTAGTTTCTATTATGTGAATGCACATAAATTATGTCACTTATATCTAAATAACTATTTTGGTTGGTATTTAATTTTAGCTCTATGTATTGTTATTATTAAAATTATTATTGTTTCTTCATTTTTTTTTTAATTTCATAGCTTATTTTTCTCATGATTTTTTGTATCTCGTTTCAGGAAGCCATTTTTAGAATACTTTTTGTGCACCGGAACACTATTTAATTTTATACTTAGTTGAATATGCTTCAATAATCAGGATATGTTGGAGGATGAACCAAATCTCCCGAACCAGGACGAGGTATGCGTACATGCAAATACAACCACACCATGGTTATGATTCTATCTATTTATGTTTATTATTAGCTATCGTTGTTTACTGAATACTTGTTTTAATATCGTTTTTCTTTTTCAATGTTCAGAACCAAGTTGAACAGAGCGGCATGGAATCTGATTCTGATAAATATATTTCATGTCGAACTGTTTCCCCAGTTTTAGATTATGATAGTTCTAACTATTGTTTTGGGTAGGATGACTCATCCTCCTAAGCCGAGACCAAAGTCTTAAATATGGCGGTGGAGGATTGGAACTGGAGAGGTGGCGGTAACGAAGCATACTTTATAATTCAAGATGATAATGTTGTCATCATGAACGACATAAATTTTAAATACTTTTAATATATTATTAGCAGTATTTTATAAAAATAATACTTTTAAAAAATAGTGAAGATTCTATTTTACATACAAAATCATTAAAGTGTATTTAAATCAAATACTATATTGCTTTTATAAATATTAAAGAATAAATTAACGTCTAAGTTTTGGAGACTCTATTGGGTTATATTTACTGATATTTATTTCCAAAAATAAAAGCTTAACTGAAGACCAATCATTATTTTTGCTGTAAAAGAGCCAAATTTTCGACTCGTTAAAATTTTTGTGAAGATGTCTTTTTAGGGTAATGATGTAATATCCCCAATTAAATTAAAAACACAGAAGTATCATTATTAGGCTGAAATTCAGTTACACCAAGTATATCAAATATACTTTGGAACTATTAACGCCATTTTTATGAGTTTTCACAAGTTTCCTTAATCTACTAAGCTCATTTATGTCTTTACAATATCGTCTTCAATGTCAGTAACATTTGCTTGTTTTGATCCAATAATTTGATATTTTTAAGGAATGCAAGGTTTTATTAGAATTTTTAAATAAATTCGTTTCGATGGAAAAAGCTTTGAAGTAGTATTGACATATTGCCATTTTTTTGTCCGAATTAATCTTTTTATTTCGTTTAAAATCTCTTCTATGTGAATAAGTAAGTAGCAAAATTTCCTCATATTTTTCTAAATCGCTTCAGTAATAATTGAGAGAATGAAAGAATGAATGCAACAAAGGTGGTGATACTTGATCATTGATGTCTAGGCTCTGTTGAATCCTTTACATCCTATCATAGCTGCAGGTCACTGGAGGCCGATTGCCTTTGCGAATCCAAGCAGTTTCGTTAATTGAATAACTGATTCCGGTAACAAAATTTTATCTCCGAAATGTCTTTGTTTCAAGCCGTCCAGTATTGAGCACTCTCTGACCTACTTCAGACACCACGTCGGGTCATCTAGGACACCGATTTTATGAAGTTGACAATGTCCGATTAATAATCCAACCACAATTCGCAGCTCTTTTCTTCCTAAGGAGAAAAGTTCATTTCTCATTCCCGCGTATGCCCAAGTGACTCGGGACTCACAAGACTCTGAGTGTGCAGCCGGCCTTTCTCAGGCTGTTTAGTACGTTCTTGTTTTCAGATACCAGTCGCGAAATTACGACACTGGACTTCAGTGCCATTATCGCAGCCTTACTGTCTTAGCATATGTTAAATACCCTATTCCTGTTTATGTTCTTCTGACAAAGATGTCCACACTGTAGAAGAGCATAAATTTCCGCTGTAAAGATCATCGCCCGTTGTCCTAGAGAGCAGAACTCTCTGACTCTCGTGCTTCTGCTAAACATTCCGGCTCCAGCCCTTTCGTCTTGTCAAGATCCATCTGCATACTACCAGGATCCATTTCTAGGAAGATTTTGATCTTCCTCCCAATCGTCTTTACTTGGCAGAAATATCTCAAGGGAGTGATTGGGTTTTCAAAGCGGCACCACGTAATCTGTCTGCATGGGGAGTGATGGACGGCAGATTCACCATAACTTCCGGAGTCCCTGTTGGGAGCAGTCTTCATCGCACTTAACATTCCCACATAAGCCATTCTTTGAACGTTGTCAAGTTGAAGACGTTGTTTGCGCTTTGCTGCACTAGGCCACCATACAATAGTGGCGTACGTTATCTTAGTATATATCCAAAATATAACTCTCGGTGTGAGCCCCCATATTCCAGGTCAGTCGTAAGTCCAGAATTACTCCCAGGTAATTAACTATTAACTTGTATTGAAGAGTCCTTCCCGACAATGTAATTATGTGAAGACTCCCCATTTTCCTGTTTTTTGAGGGAGTATCACCTAGGCCTTGCACGGTTTTATTCCAAGTCCTTCCCTGTGGCACCATCACTGCGCGATCTGAAAGACCCGCATCGGCGTAGGCCTGTGTATACAAACCAGGCTGTCTACCACAACGCTCTACAACAAAGGCGATAGAACTCCACCCTGTGGACAGCTCCTACTTGACAGTGCTTTAACAGTTACCTTGTTAAGCTCAGTATATTTTAGACTCTGAGTTAACATTGCTCTGATTCTTGCGACATACGCGGAGCTGCATATAATTGTATGTTTGCTGAATGTGATTTCAGCACTACAAAGGCATAATTTGGATATATCCACTGCTATTTCATCTCACACGGAGGAATCCGTGAAATCCGCATTAACATATATATATATATATATATATCAGAAAACTGTGCTTTACACTGACACAAGCTCATAATTTCATTAATCCAAACTGAAGATTTCCATAATGAGATGCGTGAGAATTTACGCAATAATATTTAAACAAAACTAGGACTTCGATGAATCCCATATTGCTTGAAAACATAAAAAATCACTACAACAACTTATATAGAATAAGCTTTTCTAGATAAGTTTCTCAATCTTGTATACCTAAGACTTAAACGGCTGACTTTTATACATATATATATATATATATATATATATATATATATATATATATATATATATATATATATATACATTTTAATTAGATTCTGCTGCACTGTACAAAAATAAAAACGATTTTTTCAAATAGATGTAAAATATTAAGCATAAATTTTACAGAAATCGATTGATAAAACTCTAAAGTTAACCTCTTTGGTTACGGAATATGTAATATTCCAAAAATTGGAATACAAAGTTTGTCGGCGCAGCAAAACAGCACCATTCAGGAGTATATATAGAAAAATAATATTTTTAATAATAACAACACCTAAAGCTGAAATTACATCCCAACAAAAATAGTGATTTAGATATCAGTGACAAAATTTATGTACATTCACATAATAAATCTATAGTAGAACCCAAACTTAAGAGCTAAATCAATACACTTGCTTAATGCATATTCAAATTTTAACAATAAAGCCCCTCACATCCGATGGGCGATAAAAAACAGGTTACGACGAATCTCGCAAAAAGTTACTCCCTAAACAACTAACGCTTTTTGGGTTTAAAAATTACAAAGAATCTTTTAAATAAATGCAGGTAAAAATTGCCTTCTTTAACATTACGCGTAGTTGTAAATTTAATATCTGTGTTCATCGAACCTACAATATTCACTTTAAATTATAACAGGATTTTTTTATCTATTTTCAGATACAGTAGAACACTTAACACCTGATGGGTGATAAAAAGCAGGTAATAATACACCTGACGGGCGACAACATGTAGGTATGACGAAGCCCAAAATGTCCCTCCTTGTTAAAACAATACCGCGGTCATCAAGACCATTGTTTTAAGGAAAAAACGGGGTTGGCTTAGGCGAATTCTTGCCGGTGAATAAAAATTAGAATATGCGATGTTGCCATTCCGCCCCCTGGATTCGCCGTGGTAGGAGGATCCTTAACCGGTTCATTATAACTACTCATTTGGATCTGTTCTATATACATCTGACATTTCTGAACTAGAAAACAAAACCGTTGCTACTTTCGTAAATAATATTGCTACATTACCAATAGGAAACTGCCACGAAGAAGCAACAGAAAAATTGCAGTTCTGTTAACAAAATTTATAACTGAATAAGAATATGGCGAATGAAGCTCGATGTAAGTGAATTATTGCATATTAACTTTACAAATAAATGATTTACAAATTTCATATGAACAAAACGAAATATCTGAGTATTACACTTGAGGCAATGCTCTGTTAGAGAGCTTATGTAAAAAAAAGGAAAAATTAAGGTCCTAAAATTTCTTCGAGTATACTAACAACAGTAGAAAAACAATTATTATGTAAGGGCCTATATATCGCATACCTGCTTTAGACATCATAAGCGTTGTAGAATCAATAAAAGTCGACGAAAACCATTTCGACAAATTAAGGTGGAAAATAAAATCAACCTCGAAATACAAGGAGAAATCTCATCCAAAATATGTCTAAGAAAGGAGCATTAGCTTTAAAACAACTTTGTAAGAACAAATGCTTAAAGATAGTATTAGCGTACAAGAGAAATGCAACAGTAATCATGGACATCCAAACATACGACGAAAAAGTCGAGGGTATCTTAGACAAAGGAAAATATAAACAGCTAGCTTGTGACTCAACCAAATCTATAGAGTCAAAAGTCTATAGAACACTAAACAAGTTCAAAGACCATATACCTGCCAAAATACGATCGACACTCACAACACACTGTAGCAAGCCACCACATGTTTATGAACTATCAAAAATTCATAAATCTAACATAAAATTTAAACCAATGGCCAGTTCCAGGGGATCCCCAATAAGTGCATTAGCGAGTGTTCTCTAAAAATCATACAACTTTTAGAGGTAAGACGAATCCGGATATTAAAAATTTAACACATTCTCTGAATATTATTGGTGACATTAATCTAGAACCAGACAATAGACTAATATATTTTAATGTGGAAAATATCTATACTAATATTTTCACTAGATATAATCAAAACTTTCAAATGATGCAACATTAGTAGATCGAACCACGTTACCATTGGAAGGGGTGATGAATCCTTTAGATTGTTACCTTCTCAGAACTACTTTTAAGTAAAAGATAAGTTCTACACTCAGGATGACAGAGTTCCAATGGGTTTGTCATTCCCTCTAGTTGTGGCCAACATATAATATATATAAAATGGTTCGAAACTTATGCCATGAAACAGCAACAGTGAAAAAAAAAGTATAATTGATAAATGCAGATGATTCCCTCATCATATGGAAGGATATTGATCAAGAACAAAATCATTTCTTGATGCATCTAAATTCCATTCGACCAACAATTAAGTTGACCATAGAAAAAGAAATAAATTATCAGTTGCCATTTCTGGACGTCAGAGTCACCGTTCAAATGATTACAACCGTATAGTTATCCTTTAAAATTAATTGGCGATGTTATAACTAGCCTTAGAACAAAATTCACTGGACAGCAAGAAACAAATTCTTTCTTCACAATTCCATATACTAAGGGAACTTCGGAGAAAATAAAACGAATTGACATAATGTGTTTATAAAGTTCCAAGTAAATATAGAGAAATGTTTATTGGAGAAACGAAGTGTCTACTAGAAGTTACAATTAAGGAACATAAACCTTATACATAGATAGCAAAAATATCGAAATATGGTTCAGAACACGTCTAAGATAAACAAAACCACAACATATTCTGAAATTATGGCAATATATATGGAACCCAAGATGAAAAAGAGAAAATTTATAGAAGCAGCTTACGTTAAGAATAATAAAGGAATCTTCAGTAAACTCAGTCATGAGACACCTAATCTTTGGCAACAACTACTTTGTAACATATTGCGGAATACGCCTGAGATAAACAACCATCACAAAATTGTCTGAAACTGCGGCAATATATATGGAACCCAAGATGAAAAAGAGAAAATTTATAAAAGCAGCTTACATTAAGAATAATAAAGGAATGTTCAGTAAACCCCGTGTTGGGATACCTACTAACTTTGTATCATTGAGATGTGTACAGTGAAGCACTTCAATGGACTCAGTCCCTTTATAAGCTCCTAGCCTTAAGATAAAATATTTAATTTATACTTGATATCGGTTGGAGATAAAGCCTAATCGAAACGTCATATAAACAAATAAAAATAAAGCCAATGCAAGCCCGATAACCACATTTAAATAAATGAAATTAATATATTGGAAGAAATTCGTATCAAACGAACGATATATATATATATATATATATATATATATATATATATATATATACATATATATATATATATATATATATATATATATATATATATATATATATATATATATATGGAAAAGCACTAGACAGTTTCTAGACACCGATGACCTTCCCGGGACCAGGGTAAGTGTTGGAAAATGTAAGACAATTTATTCATGTTGAGCAGGCAAAAGCTCAAAGCCGTAACAGGGCTCTATATTGGACACTGTAAGCTAAAACAACATAAGCAAAGGATATGAATAGCAGAAGTAATATGTCCCGTGCATAGAAGGAGACGAGGCGGCAGAACACTTTCTATGCCATTGCTCTGCAGCATTGAGAATCAGGCAAAACATCTTTAGAAAATCCACACCAAACACAATTCTTAATTTCGTTAAAAGGTTAAATACATTAATAGAAATTTAAATCCGTTGTAAGATATAACAGAATGAGTTGCAGTGTAAGATAAAGGGGCCCACTTTTTAGTAATCTAACATAACCTAAACTAACCTAGATCTAATGTTCTACTGTCCCCTGTATTTTATATAATGTTGAGAAAATTTTTCAATATATTATCCTCTTTCCTTGAGAACAACGAATAGTTAAATAATGAGTTCATCCAAACCTATTTTATGCAGAAAGAAATGTCAATAGTAAAAAGGTTTTTCATTTGTGACAAATTAGTTTAATCCAAACATTTAAAATTTAATAGCATTATTCTCAACAAATATTAATGATAATATTATATACAAATTGTAAACCTACCCATCTATATTAATATCTTCCCGTAGATGTCCTTCGTCGACTTTGGGCCTAATACGGAGTGCATTATTTTCGATTCCAATAACATCTGGTTCATTTTTGTAAATAACATATTCCCAATCCTAAAAATTATTTTATTAGAACTATAAAATTCTTAGACAGCTCAACGAAGGTTATAAGGAATTGTGTGCAGAATAAAAAAATGTTTGAATATATATAAGATATTTTGCATATCTAAAGATGACACTGTTACCAACTGTTTATTCTAAATCAAAATAATTTTATAGTGCATCCTAGTAAGAATGACTATATTTTGGAAAGGAAAAAGTTAAATACAACTTTTTAATAGACCACAGATAATGTACATATCTGGAAATATAATTCAGAATAAAATCTGAAATAGAGTGATTACCGTAGGCATATAAAAATGATAAATCACGTGTTCCGTAGAGTAAAACGTAGCTCCCGGTCTAAGAGACAAAAAGTAATAAGAAGGACAAATCTGACGAGAGGTCACAGAGACAGGATCGTTCTCATTTTTTCCGTCAATTAGGCAGCGCTAAAAGCGCCTATTTGTTATCAGATAAAATCTAAACAGGTTTTTAGCTGTCTTCAAAACCTTATCCCTCTGGTAAAACACAACAAGTTTACTCTTGGTTAAGTACCAGAACACAAAGTTATTTTAGGCAATAAAAAGGCGCATAAACTTGCAAGACAAGGATATGCCACCACATTTATTGCACCAGTATATGGCAGGCTGCTATTCGTACGTTGATACCCTGGTGGATAAACCATCAATGTCAAACTTAGCAAACGGCAACATACAACACTACCAGGTAAGTCTAATGGTAAAAACGACTAATTGAAGAGAATGATGGTCATATCTAAACTTTGTTCTGATTATCAAAGTGAGGCACGCTGTTCTCCTTATTACTTTTTCCTCCCTACTAGTAGATGTAATGTGACATCTGAGGAACGAACGGACATGGCAGAGTCACAAGCTGAAATGGCAACATCGCATATGAGATTTTTTTCATTGGCATAGATGGAACCGACCCCATTTATCCCGTGAAACAATTATCTTAATTATCGCGGTACCAACCGTTGTTGTTTTAAAAGGGTTGTTTTAATTCTTTTGAAGGGATTGGCTCAATTGTCTACTCGGTACTAATTAAATAATCATACAACATTGCAACCGCTTTTTCGAATCTACGGGAATCAAGCTTATCTGCATGTTATTGTTTGTCAGGTGTAAAGGGTTGAATGGTACCGTTTTGTTGCACCGATATGCTTTGTATGTGACTTATTGAATAATACATGTCTTTTGAACAAAATAGGCATTTAAAGTGTTTTTAAAGGATTTCTATAACATTAGTGCGTAATATTAAATTTGTTTTCTAGTAGTATTAGTACTCTACATTTTTCTGAATTGTACCGTTTTATTGTGCCGATGTGATATTTTGATTAATACATGTTTTTAGGCAAAATAGGTCCTTAAAGGGTTTTCAATAGATTTCTGTCACATCTATGCATATTGTCCTACATTCTTTAGAATGATCTTTTGCCATCTAAACTCATAAATGTCTGCCAAATCATGAGTAATTTTCGAATCTGCCTTTCTTCTATCACTATCAATTATTTTTAAGACAGTTGGGTTGTAAAAGCATATATATTAATTATTTAAGACGGTGTAATTATAATTAAGCTAATTTATATTATTGAAGATTATTCATCATCTAAAAAATAAAGACTTTTAGAAAACTATAAGACGTTTGTTTCATATACAAAATTATTACAATACGTTTAAATAAAATTTTCATCTAAAAAAACTATACTACTTTTATAAATTTTTAGGAATGAGAATAGGAAATACTCATTAATTAACGTCTAAGTTAACTAAATTATGATTTTATTCAGTTATATTTAATGATGTTTATTTCCACAAACAAAATGTTGACTAAGGACCACTTACTATTTTTTCCAATAGAACAGTCAGATTTTGCTGTTAAAATTGTTACAAATTCGTTAAAAACTTTGTGAAGATCTGTATCTAAGGTGACGATGACATATCGTGGATTAAATTAAAAACATAAAAGTACATGTACTGCTTATTAATTTAAAATTCCACTACACCAAGTATTTCCAAATCTTTAAGTGTCAAATAAATTTTGGAAGTGTTAACACCACTTCAATTAGTTTGCAATCTATGCGTAAGCTCATTTACATCTTTACAATCTCTCAATTCGTTGTAGTTGATTTCTTCAGATGTCAGTAACATTAGCTTCTTTGATCGGATATCTTGATATTTTTGAAGGTTTGCAAGATTTTATTAGATTTTTTAAATAAATTCTTTTAGGTGGAAAAAGCTTTGAAATAATATTGACATATTTCCAACTTTTGTTCAAATTAATTCTTTTATTTCATTTGAAGTCCATTCTATGTGCATTACTAAATAATGGTATTTCCTTATGTTTCTCTAAATCACTACCGGAATAGTTATCAGGTCGTGCATTTTTTTCCAAATTCAGTAAACCTTTAGTTAAAGTAGAGCTCTCATTTCCGACTGAAAAATGTGATCTCTCAAACTGATTGATGTATTGCCATAAACCACCTAGATTTTTCATTTCTAAGGCTGATTATACCTTTTTTTTAGCAGTTCTAAAAGCTTTAATTTGATTTTAAGGTTGACCATTTGAACTTTTGAAAATCTGATTTACATATTATTACATATTCACAGAAACATAACACGAACGTAACAACAACATAATAGTGTTGTATCAGTGAAAAATTATATTAGTTAGAATTTGTAAGATCTAACTGTTGCAAAAGTTTTATGTGATATTATAATAATGGCTTTAAAATCAATATAATTCATATCTTTTCAACTAGCGAAAAATACTTGTCTGTTGCGGCGTGCTGAAGGCATGTTTCAACAAGAATTACGAGTAAAATTTTTTTTGAAATTTAGACGAAAAAAGTTTCTGGTCTTCCCCAAGTAGACTTAATATTTTTTGAAATAAAAAGAGGTATTGTGCTGCATTAGCCAAAAACTTTAATTTATTTAACTGATAAATCAAATAAATTGGCCAAGTAGCAGATAACAACAACAAAATTCACAAAAAAGACCCCGAAACTGAGAATATTCTACTGAAATATAATTATTCTGAGTTGCTTATAATATTTTAAAACTCTAGGTAAATTAAAAACACATGAGACATACGATTTCAATCATATGATTTGTAAATTACCCACTATGAAGTGACGCAAAGATATTTAAATTAAAATAGGGTCCCAATGAATCTTATACTGCTAAAAACCGTAGAAATATACCAAAAAACTTATACTGAGTAAATTTTTCTGTATAGGCTTCTCTATTCCAAGACAATTGTGAATGACTTTTACACACATATATTAAGTTTACATAAGGCAACCATACAGCCGTGTTGTACGCTAACACCGATTCATTAATTTTCCATGCTCATATTAAAGATTTCTATAATGACAAGCGTAAGAATTTAGGCAAATATGTTTAAATGAGAACACGACCTCCATGAATGCTATACTGCTCAAATTGGAAATTTCTATAAGGACATATGTGAGAATTTGATACGCCTAATTATTGTAAGAACAAATATTACGGTAAACAAATATAGCGAAAATTTGCACTGAGGTGTCAACACTACAATCCCATTTACTCCATAATTATGTCGAACTTAAAAAAAAAACAGGTAGTTTTATCTTACGCGGAAGATAAGCCCTGTTTGATACCTATATTCAAATACAAAGTTGAGGTTATCATGATTTGGCTTTATATGAAGAACTGTACGACAATTAAAATCGTTTATCAACCTGTTAGCATAGAGTAGATATAACACCTAACCCAATACGCCTTTAGGCTGCAGTGTATGGGTATTAATTACATTTTGTGAATTAGATTTGCATGTAATTCTTCTAAATTTTGTGGTTTTGTTGTGTAAACTTTTTTTTTAAATAACCTCATAAGAAGAGGTCGAGTGATGTTAAATTGGACAAACGTAGTAGCCAATAAAATCATACGCCTTCATCCTATATGTCTGTACGAGAATACCCCGTCTAAATATTGACGGACATTTCGAAAATAATGAGATTAATCATCATCCAGCTGAAACTAAATTTCATCCATTTGATTATTAGCTATTGCTTTGATAGCTAAAACAATATATTCTTAGAGCATTTGCTCAAATTTTCTTCTATAAAAAAAAGGTCCGCATTTTGACTGTTGAAAACTTTAACCCATATACTCAGCTTTTATGGATACTGGGTAAATTTTCCCTCATACAATGAGTATTAATATCACTCTGGTATTAACAACTGTGCCTTATTAACGTTGCCTGTAATTTTAGATGTCTCATCCGATAATATAATATTATTAAGCCATAGAAGATCATCATCGATCATGTTCATCACGATTTTGCAGAATTTAAAGCGTCTATGGAATCATCCTCTGACAATTCTTGATCTAGACTCATATGAAATGGATGCCACTTATTGTTCTAGAGAAATATGATGCACATAAGTGTGCGGATTTTCAACCAAGGGATGCAAAATAGCCAGAGATTTTTCATAATTTGTTGCTGTTTTTTGCGCATTCTTAATAGAGCCCATTTTATGGAAAAGCTGAACCATTTTGACAACTGTACATTTAATAACTTTATTATCTTCATCACGAAACTCTTTATTGAATAACTAAACCATTTTTAAAATCTTTTGTAGCTCCGCCCTTCCTCTCATCATGAGCAGTATGATATGCTCTCTTAGATAGTTTAGTTGTGGTCAACATTGAAGTAAACTGTCCTTGAAAATAAATGGGAGCAGACTAGTAAAAACAATTGATGAAAACTACCTGTTGGGAGTTTTTACTGAGTTACAGTAAACAAATTTACTAGTGTAGAATGCCTGAAAAAAAGTCAATGCTAACAGAATCGTGAAAACAACTGCTGAAAGCTGCCCGTAGGGAATTTTTGCAGAGCAACAGTAAACAAATTATCTAGTGTAAAGTGCCTGAACAAAAGTCAATGCAAACAGAATCGTGAAAACGGCTGTTAAGAACTGCTTGCACTGAATTATCACCTAAGAAATAATAGTGGCAATCAAAATTTCAACGTTAGCAAAGTCGTAATATCGCAACTTAAAAAACCATACATATGCGCAGTAGAATGTGATTATGTGTAGTCATGGGAAGTAGACTGCCATAAAGTGTAAGTATACACAGTAGGCTGCTATGAGTTGTTGGCATGCGTAGTAAAGTGTTGTGTGGTGTGATAGTATGCAGCAAGCTGGGATAAGGTGTAGGCGTGCGCAGTAGCATGCAATGAGATATAAGGGATGTGCATGATAAGGTCATTGTCATTGTTTGAGATCATTTTTAGAACCTACGTTTGATTTGCCACAACTTTTGTTTCGGTCATTTATTTCTAAGGAAACTTTAAATAATATTTGACTTTTGTTTTCAGCTTGAAATATATATATATATATATATATATATATATATATATATATATATATATATATATATATATATATATATATAAATAGATAAGTTTTTGTCCGTGTAATATCAAATAAAATAGAATCAAATATTGGCGAAGCGGACGTGAAAATTTGTCAATCTACATAATTCTCGTGTTAAAAAGTGCGGAGCACTCCAAAATATGGAAAAACTCCGGGTCCGACAGATGGCGACAGCGCTGTTTCGTCCTAATATGGGACTCATCAGGCCACCGCATTCGGTACAAACCATCATCTCGCCTTTGCATCCTATAAAGCTGAGTTTAAAATCAAAAAACAGCAAACAAGACGACAAAGGCGACATCTCGATGGTCCACTTGATAACACAAGAACCACACAGATTAACAAAGTTTGTAAAAATCCATCATATAGTGGCGCGACGGTGAATTAAAACAGAAATATGTAAAATCGAGTACACGAAACGCGCTGCCCAAAGGATAGGGGTCGCATTTTTCGGTACCATCCTTTGGGCAGCGCGTTTCGTGTACTCGATTTTACATATTTCTGTTTTAATTCACCGTCGCGCCACCATATGATGGATTTTTACAAACTTTGTTAATCTGTGTGGTTCTTGTGTTATCAAGTGGGCCATCCAGATGTCGCCTTTGTCGTCTTGTTTGCTGTTTTTTGATTTTAAACTCAGCTTTATAGGATGCAAAGGCGAGATGATGGTTTGTACCGAATGCGGTGGCCTGACGAGTACCATATTAGGACGAAACAGCGCTGTCGCCATCTGTCGGACCCGGAGTTTTTCCATATTTTGGAGTGCTCCGCACTTTTTAACACAAGAATCATGTAGATTGACAAATTTTCACGTTCGCTTCGCCAATATTTGATTCTATTTTATTTTAAATTACACGGACAAAAACTTATCTATTTATTTATTTACTTGTTTAGCTTTGAAACACGCTAAACGTTGCTCTCATGGTGGGATCGTTTGGTGCGACACGTGGCTTTGGCTGCTAAAATGAGCGGTAGGCTTGGTTGCCAGTACCGAAAAATGCGACCACTATCCTTTGGGCAGCGCGTTTAGTGTACTCGATTTTACATATTTCTGTTTTAATTCACCGCCGCGCCACCATATGGCGGTTTTTTACAAGCTTTGTTAATCTGTGTGGTTCTTGTATTATCAAGTGGACCATTGAGATGTCGCCTTTGTCGTCTTGTTTGCTGTTTTTTGATTTTAAACTCAGCTTTATAGGATGCAAAGGCGAGATGATGGTTTGTACCGAATGCGGTGGCCTGACGAGTCCCATATTAGGACGAAACAGCGCTGTCGCCATCTGTCGGACCCGGAGTTTTTCCATATTTTTAACACGAGAATCATGTAGATTGACAAATTTTCACGTCCGCTTCGCCAATATTTGATTCTATTTTATTTTAAATTACACGGACAAAAACTTATCTATTTATTTATTTACTTGTTTAGCTTTGAAACACGCTAAACGTTGCTCTCATGGTGGGATCGTTTGGTGCGACACGTGGCTTTGGCTGCTAAAATGAGCGGTAGGCTTGGTTGCCAGTACCGAAAAATGCGACCACTATCCTTTGGGCAGCGCGTTTAGTGTACTCGATTTTACATATTTCTGTTTTAATTCACCGCCGCGCCACCATATGGCGGTTTTTTACAAGCTTTGTTAATCTGTGTGGTTCTTGTATTATCAAGTGGACCATTGAGATGTCGCCTTTGTCGTCTTGTTTGCTGTTTTTTGATTTTAAACTCAGCTTTATAGGATGCAAAGGCGAGATGATGGTTTGTACCGAATGCGGTGGCCTGACGAGTACCATATTAGGACGAAACAGCGCTGTCGCCATCTGTCGGACCCGGAGTTTTTCCATATTTTGGAGTGCTCCGCACTTTTTAACACAAGAATCATGTAGATTGACAAATTTTCACGTTCGCTTCGCCAATATTTGATTCTATTTTATTTTAAATTACACGGACAAAAACTTATCTATTTATTTATTTACTTGTTTAGCTTTGAAACACGCTAAACGTTGCTCTCATGGTGGGATCGTTTGGTGCGACACGTGGCTTTGGCTGCTAAAATGAGCGGTAGGCTTGGTTGCCAGTACCGAAAAATGCGACCACTATCCTTTGGGCAGCGCGTTTAGTGTACTCGATTTTACATATTTCTGTTTTAATTCACCGCCGCGCCACCATATGGCGGTTTTTTACAAGCTTTGTTAATCTGTGTGGTTCTTGTATTATCAAGTGGACCATTGAGATGTCGCCTTTGTCGTCTTGTTTGCTGTTTTTTGATTTTAAACTCAGCTTTATAGGATGCAAAGGCGAGATGATGGTTTGTACCGAATGCGGTGGCCTGACGAGTCCCATATTAGGACGAAACAGCGCTGTCGCCATCTGTCGGACCCGGAGTTTTTCCATATTTTTAACACGAGAATCATGTAGATTGACAAATTTTCACGTCCGCTTCGCCAATATTTGATTCTATTTTATTTTAAATTACACGGACAAAAACTTATCTATTTATTTATATATATATATATATATATATATATATATATATATATATATATATATATATATATATATATATATATATATATATATATATATATACATATAAAATTGTTTTTTGCTTGAGAGTGTTTATATATTCGTCTCTTCTGGCGGTTATTTTACGGTTGGTTTGGCCTACGTAAGATAAGCTGCATTCTCAGCATGGAATTTCGTACACTCCCTGGTTTTCTAGAGGAATTTTTTCTCTAGATGTTGGCAGGAGGTGGTGATAATGGTTTCAACGTTGTGTCTATTGAGAAATTTTGCGATTTTGTCTCTGACATAAGAAACAAAATCTTTGGAGCCATTTTCTTGCTTTTCGCGATTTTTCGGGACCAAGCGTTTGTTTTTTAGAGCTTTGTCTATATGTTCTTCTTTATAGCCATTTTTTGTTAGGGCGTCTTGCAGTATCTGATTTCCTTGTGGTCATTTTCCTGATCTGTAAGGGACTACGATCGAAACCAAAGTGATTTCACTACCGCAAATAATTTGGCGAGGTGGTAATGTGTATCATTGTGATGGATGATGGTTCGTGCCGATTCCAATATCCTCATGAGTTCCATACTAGGACGAATCAGCACTGTCGTCATTTTTAGGATCTGGAATTTTTCCATGATCTTGGAGTACTCCGCACCTTTTAACAGGAGAGTAATATTTATTAACGATCTTTGTGAATTTCCTATTTCCCTACTGTATGTAAATAAATGTAATTTGTAATCCTATAAAATAAATAGAAATAGGATTCAACTTGTTACAATAAGCCTTTACAAGATTAATTATTCAATTTATTAGTGCGAGCATGGTAAAAAATTAAATAAAATACAGAGCCTTTAGGTAGTCCATAGTTAGTTTCTTGTAAAAATTAAAAATCTTTTAGAAAATATAAGAAATTCTATTTGGAAAATAGTATTTATGTATTCTAAAAATATGGAAATTATCTTAAATTCAGTGAAAGCTTTTGTTACGAAAAAACGTTAAAAAAATATAACGAGTGGAGTACTTGTTGGGCTGCAGAAAGAAATAATTATATAAAAGAGTGCAAAAACATATAGGTTTATGTATAGAATTACAGAATATATTAATATAGACATTAAAAATATACCTTAGCATAACAACGAATCAAACAATCAAAACAAAAAAGAGAATATTTACTATAATAATGGAAATAATATGCAAAAGAGTATAAAGATATGTGAGTTTATATTGGCAAAATGGCAAAATAAATTAAAATTTTCATTAAAAATGTGACTTAGCTTAATGCTGCAACTTTATGAATAAATAAAACATACGGATAGTTTTTCATTGATTCATGGATTAAGTACATGGCAGACTAGGGTTCAGAAGCCCTTACACTGCAGCCTGAAGGCTTATTGTGTTCCCTGTTATATCTACTCTATGCAGGTTATTTATCTGTCTTATTTATCGTACAGTTCTTGGTATAAAGCCACATCATGGTAACCTCAAGTGTGTATTCGAATATAGACATAAAACCGAGCTTATTTTCCGCATGAGATAAAACTACCTTTTTTTAAGTTTGACATATATATGATGTAAATGTGATTGTAGTGTTGACACTTCAGGGCAAATTTTTGCCATATTTGTTTACCAGTATACCGTAATATTTGTTCTTGGAATAATTAGGTGTCATGTCATATGTCTTTATAGAAATTTTCATTTGAGCATGTAAAGCACCGTTTTATTGTCGTCACATATAGACTTAATATATATGTATAAATATCATTTATAGTGTCTTGGATGTACCCAGGATTGGGAAACCCATCTAAATAGGTTTAATAAATTTAACTTTTTGTGGTGTTCTTTTATGTATTTTAACAGTATAAGATCATATTTTAATTTAAATACGTTTACGTAAATTTCCACACATGTCAATATAAAAATTATGAGTTTGAGCAAGTTAAATTAATGAACTGGTGTTAGTTTAAAGCACGATCGTATGCCGTAAGAAGATTTAATATACGTTTATAAAAGTTATTCATAATAGTCTTGGGTATACCCGAAATTGAGAACTTATCTAGGCCAATTTACTATATATAAGTTTTTGTAATCTATTTCTATGATTTTTAGCAGATATAATTCATTGGGTCCTGCTTTCATTTAAATATGTTTGCGTAAATTCATAACTGGTATTTTAACAGTCATATGATTATTATCGTATGTCTGATGGGCTTTTAATTTATCTGGAGTATGAAAAGATTATAAGCTACCCAGAATAATTATGCTTTAAAAGTCCCAACATTCTAAGATTTACATGGAAACATTTTCGGGATCTTATTTGCCAATCTTATCTTTTCGATCTGCTACTTGACCTCACAATTTGTTTAATTTATTAATTAAATAAATTGAATTTAAGTTGTAGTATACATGGCAAAGACCGGAGAATTTTTGACTAAATTAAAAAGAAATTTTGCTAGTGATTTTTGTTAAAATGTGTTGTCCAACTTTATTTCATATATTAGAGAAAAAATCTTGATGCCTTTTGGTAATAGTAGGTGCAACTCGTCTTTTAACAAAACTGAGAAAAATATACAGACATAGTATAAAAAATGCCTTCAGCATCCCCCGATTGATAAGTATCTTTTGTTATTTGGATGGATGTGCATTCGGATATTGATATTAAAGGCATTATTATGATATCACATAAAACCTTTGCAATAGTTAAATCTTACAAATTATACTTAATATAAGTTAAGTCTCTGTTATGATACTGGTATCTTGTTGATAGGTTCGTGTTCTCCTTTGAATATGTAAGGCTACTAATAACCTGGGATTAGTAAATCGGACTTTTAAGAGTTAAGAAGGCCTATCGTAAAATCAAATTGGAGCTTTTAGAATTGTCACAAGAAAATATATTTGGCCTTAGAAATTAAAAATCTAGGTGGTTTATTGGCAATATATTAATGAAGTTGAGAAATATACATTTTTGTCGTTGGAAATTAGAGCAGCTATACTTTAACTGATCGTTTACTGAATCTGCTAATACATGCACTACCTGATAATAGAGATTTAGACAATTGTAAAGATTTTACAATTACTAATAATGCACACAGAAGAGCCTCTAAATGACGAAATAAAATGATCAATTCAAACAAAAGCTGGCAATATGTCAATAATATTTCAAAGCTTTTTCCCCCGAACAGAATTTATTTACAAAATTTTAATAATACCTTAAAAAATATCAATATGATCCGATAAGATCATAACAAGCAAATGTTACTGACATCTAGAGAATCCAACGAAAACGAGTTGGAAAATATAAAAATGTAAATAAGCTGACGGACAGATTAAGAAAATTTATACAAACCAATGGAAGTCTTATTAATACTTTCAAAAGATATTTGATACTTAAAGGACTGGAAACAGTTGTAAACAGTTTAAGCTTCTTTTGTGTTTTTAATTTCATTCACGATATGTCATCATTACACTAGGCACAGATCTTCACAAAGTTTTTAAAGAATGTATGGACATTTTAATAGCAAAATGTGGCTGTTTTATGGAAAAAATAGATGAAACCCATTAAAATTCTAATTAAATTAACTTAAATGTTAATTCATGAATTTCATATTCCTAAATATTTATAAAAGTAGCAATTTTTTTTCCGATTAGGTATTTCATTTATATGAATTTTAATAATTTTGCATATAAAATAAACGGTCTATAGTTTATTTAAAAGTTTTATTTTTTTTTATGTATAATCCTCATTAATGCAAATTAGAATAATTTTATTTACAACATATAAGGCAGTTAATATATATGCTTCTACTACCTAATTGTCTTAGAAATGATTGAAACTATTTCTAGAAAAAAGATTGATTCCGGAATAACTTACGACTTAGTAGACATTTATGAGTTGAAAGATAACAAACATGTTTTAAAAAGATGTAGGACAATATGCATGGATGTTACTGAAATTCATTTAAACCTTCTAAAGACCTATTTTGCTCAAAAATCTGCATTATTTACAATATCTCTAAAATTAAGATACAAAGCATATCGATATTAAAACGGTAAAATTCAAAAGGATGTAGAAATTTAATACTTTAAAGAAAACAGTTTTATTATTATGAATAGGTGTTATTGAAATCCATTGAAAATATTCTGAAGACCTATTTTGCTCAAAAAAAAACATACATTATTCGAAAAATCTAAACAAAACCTATCGAGACAACAAAACCGTACCATTCAAAAAGATATATAGAACAATAATCTTTCGGGTAGTAGAACCCAAACTTAATAACCATATCAATATTCTGGCCATATTGCCAGATGTATTTTTAATTCCCGTGATCTTTTATTATTATTTAATTAATATGGAGTAAACAATAGAGTCAATCCTTTCACGACAATAGAACCAACCCTATTTAAAAAAATAACTGTTAATACAGCGGTCATTAAGACCATTGTTTCACGGAAAAAACGGGACGGATTGTTGTCCGTTGTCTAGAAAAAAATATTAACTATCGGTTCAGCTGAATATATTTTTGGTTAAATCAGAAGTTAATATTTTTTAATATACAATAAGAGACCATCATTTAACTCCAAGATGCACCGTTTGATAGCTAAAGCAAGAATAACCAATGCATAAATTTCCAAGGATTTCAGTGAGCTTGATTTTAAGGATATTTACTATTAGGTCATAGGCGTGTCGTATTTTTAGTACTTATTTGATAATATTAAAATAATTATGTAACTATATTTTTTCATTTTAAAGACAATATTTATATAGTATTTAGCTCGATCACATACAGCTCGCATAGTAACTCCAGGCTTCGATACTGTCCAAATAATAATATTTGATTTACTACCATACAGCTCAGACCTAAATCCAATAGAGCTCATGTAGGATCAGCCAAAAAAACCGCATATGACAAAAAAATACAGTTCTAAATGCCATAAAAAAGCTTCAGTGTGCAGCACAATATGAATGAGATGCAATTCCACAAGAAAATAATTCAAATTTTATTTACTGGTATGCCGAAAAAGATGAAAGCAAGTAATTAGAATGTTGGGAAATAAAATGTAGCAAGACCAATACATTTTTCGACGGCAAAAAATTCTGAAAGTAGGAGAATAGTAGGATCCTTAAGACAGGAAAAAGAGATAACATCTCCTATTACCCTTGATCAGTGGGACAGATATTTTCAAAGCTGTGCACAAAAGATAGAGTGGATCTAAAAGAAAAGAGGTGCATTCTCTTGTAGAGTAAATGTGACAGACGTTATTAAAATGTGTAAGTCTCAAAAAAATGGAAAGACACTCGGACCTGGAAATATACCAGCAAAATTGATAAAAGAATGAAACAAGAAAGCTATACCAATCCTGCAAATATATTTCAGAAGTGTATAAATTAAGCAGCAATTACCCAAAAATGGAAAACCTCCTATGTAACACTAATACACAAAAAATGGTAGAAGGGACGATTGCGATTATTTAATATGTTTGTAACTGCAAAACCCCAGTAGTTACTGGGGTTTTGCAGTTACAAACATATTAAATAAATTATATGGAAAAGTCCTAAAGCAAAAATCCAAAAAGATTAAAGCGACATGGAAGCCAAAGAACAAGCGTGCTTTAGGGCCAGGAAGATCTACAGTAATGTAGCATAATGGGCTTGCCCTTACAAGATACTATGTTATATACACTATGCTTTGCAAACTGCCAGTTAGTAGTAGTTTACGAGTACGACTACGTAGAGTATATATCAAGAAAGTTGAATGAAGAATTCTGTTCTTTCTAGCACAACAAACTTTTTTTTTTGCAACTGCGAAAATTTCTCAATATTTCATAATTTTGTTCATTTTTTGTCTATAGCGCAACATGATTCTATCTCAGAAATATTGATTAAAATTACAGAACTGATATCCATCATTTCGTACCTCGAAAGCAGGCAAGCGATAGGTATCCCTTAAGAAGTTAAATATCGTTTCCATTTTTGGGGGTCTTTTATTTGAAAACTGTCCTAATTATCTGATTTTGTATTCTGCTAAATAGCGATGTATCAAGTGTCATCTACGTAACTATGTCTTAGCTAGTACTAGAACATATTAAATATATACTATATACATACATTAATTAATAAAGAAATTCTACAGTATTTATAAACTTAAATATGTAAAGGTAACAGGTTATTGCTTCTATATATACTTACAGGGTCAGTTGGAATAAATTGATCAACTAACCACACCTGTGCGTTTGGTGTACTTTCTGTGAATCTATAATTAATTACATCATCCCCAGAGCAAACGGAACCTTTGCCTAGAACCTTCGTCGTACTTCTAGGACATGTATCTTGTGGTGCTGTATCCAGATTTTTTTGTGGCAGTAATTCTAAAAATATATACTTTTAAATTTAGTTTTTATATAATTAATACCTAAATATTGTGATGATAGCACTTAACACTAACGAGAAAAAATAGTATCCTATTTTCAATAGTAACTTCCTTTTTGGAAGTTTTTTCTTAGTTTCACTTAAGAAATAACAAATAAGATAACTCAAGTTCATGCCAAAAATTAGACCAGTCTTGAAATTAGCAAATATTTGAATAAAACTCAATAATTAATTATAATAATGTATTGAAAGCCTTAAATCGTTTGAATTATGAAACTATTTGTAGCAATAAATACCTTATATGTATATTTTATTGTAACAATGATATACAAGCTTTCTGTGTTCAACTTATATATAACTGAATCATCAAGAGTATGTCGTACAATGACACCAAGAATAGACTTGTGGTGAAACTAGTGGTAATGCAGTGTTTGAATTTATGAATAGCAATAAATTTATCACTGACGACAACATATATATATATATATATATATATATATATATATATATATATATATATATATATATATATATATATATACAAGAAAACTCAATTGCTGTGACTCCATATTTCAACATTACTGCAAAGTCAACAAAGGCGCAAGTTAACAACAACAAAATGTTTGAACTAATAAAAAATCACAGTGCTCAGAGTTTTCACAACATCATTAAAAAAATCACAAAACATATAAACAACAACACTGAACTAAATAGTAAGTAGTTGAGCTATTAAATCCTGATTAAATATATATATATATATATATATATATATATATATATATATTGAATTAATTGATTTTATTTTTGATAACACCCAATTTGCTTTTGACTATAATTTTTACAATCGAATTTTTGGAACTTCCATGGGAGGCCCCATAAGTCCGATACTTGCAACGATTATTCTGAATCATTTGCTGGAAAACCTAATTCCAGGATTATCTTTCAGCTTTTCGTTTATTTATAGTTATATAAATGATATTGTATGTCCTGTATCGTCCGATTGTGATCAACTAACGTTAGGTACCTTCAATTCTTTCAACAAAAACCTGCAGTTTAGTATCGAACATGAAATAAATAACAGTATACCTTTCTTGGATACTAGGGTGATTAGATAAGTAACGGAAGAGTTATTCTGGACCGGTACGAAGAGGAGCCTGGATTAAGCAGATTTCTCAATTGTCACTCGAGTCATCCAAAAAATTAACACTGAAATCGCACAGAGAAATGAAGTAATCGACATTAGTTATGAAGAAATTTTACAACAAAATTAAAAAGAAAAACTTTCGATATTTTTTTGAACAATGGTTATCTTAGGCAGTTTTTAAATAAACTAATATACAATTCAAGTTTTAATGGACCCTTAAATATTCAAATAAAATTTTAAAAAATCACCTTATATTGATAAATTAACATGTTCTGTAAAATCCCTCTTTCCTAATATGAAGGTAGTCAAGAAACCAACTACAAAAACGCTTGTTTCTGGAAATGTGTCACATAAATAAGAGCAAAAATTCTCTTAATTCAAAGTAAGATACTAACAAACTAAGTAATAAGTATTGTAATATTTTAAACCGATTGTTATTTATGGTAATTGTCCACTTCATTTTACCTTTTAGAACATTTTCGATAAAATTTTATAAATTATTTGTTGTAATAATACGATATATATCAATATTTACATATTTAGTCACGGATTAACAGCTAAACTAGTTACTACCTCGTTCTGTAATGTTGTTTGTGTGTTTTGTGAATTTTTATTAATGATGTATACTTCAGCATCTGTTGTTTAACTCTGAACATTGTGAGTATTTGTTAGTTTAAACTTTCTGTTGCCAACTTGCGCTTTTATTGACTTTACAACACTCTTGAAGAAATCAAAATAAAATTGACGAAACATCGAGTAAAAACAATTAAGTTTTCTTTTCACAGATCGCTTCCCGATATCTATTTTTCTTTATATACATTTATGGAGCATTTCACGTTAGATTTACATTTGAAAAATAGATTTTATTTTAATAGTTTTTATAAGATTCTTTCATAAAAAATGCACATAGGCGTTTTCTATACGTCATTTGAATGAAAATTAACTGACTCTCTGACATCATAAAAACATCCATTTTTTAAGCGCATTATTGTCTTTAATTATCAGTCCTAAGAAAAAAAGTTCTATTACAAAAATTATTGACTATTAAATTACATAAAAATTAAAAATTATTGCAATTTTTTTTATGAAAAATGCATTGTCTAATTAGAAAATATAGTTTATAAATTTTATAATGAAATTCTTATCAGTTACGAAGATATTTATATTTTTCGAGTAACGTGCATGGACGAAAGATGTCTAACGTGCCGAATACAGATCTACCGAGTATTATGTTCGATGAAAAGTTAATTGTAAAGTGTTGTGTATTTTATTATGGGCAGTATTAAAAATAATTAAAATAAACAAATGTTTCATAATTTACAATATAAGAAGATATACTCTGCAAAGTTAATAGTGGAAATTCCCAACCTATAGACAATGAGTAAATGTAATTTTGTTGATAAGATATCCAGTGTTTTAAAAAATGGTGGCATTTTTGCATGACTCATACTGCATTAGTTGCAGTACCTGATAAAATATTCATCATTTTGGTTAGACGTGTTAAGACGTGCAAAGGGTGTAGTCAAATCTTAACTAGAAAGGTCGCTCATTATATTTGCAGCGCGTTGTTGTAATCCTTTCGAATGAAAACCACATTTAGTTTTTAAAAGTTTACGATTTTTTCCTAAAAGTCTAATAAAAAAAAGTGCCTGGTACATGAATATATGAAGTTTTTATTCAGAGGTACAGCATATATAATAAGAAAAAATTATTTGTGTCTTTTATCATAAATAGTTTTCATTATATTTACATGTAATATATTTTGCATAAAGTAACATTGTGTAACTTATAAAAAAGCAAACTAGAAGAGAGGTTTTATTGAGATTAATGTGTGACCATCCGAAACCAGAATGTTACTTGCGAATGTCCAAAAGTGTACTAATACTGGAAAATTACATAAAATATTAACAGATGTTTTGACTAAAAAGAACGTAAAATCTGTCAAATAGAAACATTGTGTATCAGATCCGAAGGCCAAATTACAAGAAACAACTAAAACAGTGAACAATTTTGCTTAAACCTTCTGTATTAAGGCTAATACATTTCTACCACATTCCTTTATATTGTAAGGCAACAGTAAATTATATATAATCAGATTATCCAACCATAAATAATGATGAATGTTTAGCCATTTGCGACTTTTCAGAAAATTATGCTTTTGTAATACAAAATGCGATTTTGGGTTTCCGTTGAAATCAGGTTGCCATTTTCCGGTGTTTTTTTATTTTAAAGATGATGATGAATTAAACCATAACAGCGGGATTTACTAACATGGTTTAAATTTAGAATTGCCCTAAGTTGACAGTAGAGGGCTTAAACTTTCAAGAACAACAATAAGTCAAGCAAGTTTTAAACCCTAAAAATACAGGGTGAGTTAACGATTGGATGAAGTAGGTTTGTGCCTTTTCGGTGAAATTAACAAAGAAACTATATTTATTGTTTGATACAGTTTATTTTTACGCAGATTTTAAAAATATTTAGGACTCTACAGGGTGAGCCAAAAAACTAGGACAGCATAAAGTTTTATTTTTTTAAAATAAAACACCCTATATACGAATCGTATTTTCGACTTAGCTTATAATTTTAAATCTTTTTTATTAAGGGTTTACTATAACAAAACTTTATAATTTCTGAGATAATTAAGTTTAAAGAAAAAAAGTCACATTTTCAAGCATCCATTCAATCCTAAATAACGTTTTCAATTTTGTGACAAATATATTCAAATTTGGAATTTAGTAAGGCCAAGGACGAGTTAACATAATTTTTACCTAACATTTGCAATAAAAGCTACAGGGTGTTGAACACATCAGCTCAAATTTGAACAAGTTTAAATGAATAAATATCTTTTTTTTAAATAGTACACCCTATATATTTTTATGTCATTTAATAGAGTAATAAAAACCCTAAAAGTTTTGTTCAATATATCCTATACCTATTTATAATAGTTTTTGAGATATTTCAGTTTTTCTTATTTTCCATACTTTTTTACAGAAATAGTCTTCATTATCATAGTAGCCATGGCAAAAACAATGTAAAAGAACATTTTTCTGTGTGTCAAATTTATAACCGCAATCGCTTCTTTTGGTTTTTATGTAGTGTAGTTTGGTTTTTTTTGCATTCATCTTATATTGTAAAATGAATTTTCCAAAGAATGAGTTAATAGATATGATTTATACAATAGGAGAGGCTCAAAAAAATTGCCTTCTTGCTCAAAGAATTTACAAAATGAAATATCCTGATCGACGCCAGCCTAATACCCATACTTTTCAAAACTTAATGCAAAGATTTGATTCTTCTGGTACTGTTGATTACCCAAAACGTAAAGTGGTCAACAAACCAGTAACTAATGAAGAAAAAGAACTACAAGTATTGTTAAATGTTCAGGAAAATCCTTATATTGGTAGCCGTCAGTTAGCAGCATTATGTGAAACATCACAATCCACCGCTAATCGTACTACCAAGAAATATAAGTATCATCCATATCACATGGAATTACACCAAGAATTGCATGGACAGGATTTTGAAAGTCGTGTAAACTTTTGTCGTACAATAAATGCGGAGATTCAATTAAATCCAAATTTATTATGCAAGGTAATGTTTAGTGATGAAGCTACTTTTAGAAGTAACGGTGCCGTAAATAGACGCAACATGCATTATTATGCCACCGAAAACCCATTTTGGATTAGAGAGGTGCAACATCAAAACCACTGGTCATTAAATGTTTGGTGTGGTATTCATCATAATCGAATTATTGGACCCCACTTTTTTAATGAACCACTAAATGGCTATAGTTACCTGAACTTTCTACAAGAAGAACTACCCCAACTGTTTCAAGGTCTCGATAGGGATGAGCTCGACAGTATGTGGTTCTAGCACGATGGTGCACCTCCGCATTACCATCCTGAAGTTCATGCGTTTTTGGACCAACGATAACCGCAAAAATGGATTGGACGTGGGGGTTTCATTGAGTGGCCACCAAGGTCTTGCGACATCACCCCATTAGATTTCTTCCTATGGGGTTATATTAAAAATAAGGTGTATGTTAATCCACCAACAACAGTGGAAGATATGCGAAACGGGATTAGGGATACTTATTAAAACACTTATTAAAAAGAAATAATTAATCTCAGTATTTAATAGGTAATTTTTTTGTTTCAATTTAGTATAAAAGTAAATATGTATTTGCCTTGTCGTTATTGTTGTGTTAATTTTTTCACATTATGTTTAATTAAACTATTGCCGTTGTAATATAACGAATAATGTATTTCATCATATTTAACCACATTCTGTTTGTTTCTGTAGTTTCTTTTTATTATTTTACATGGCTACTATGATAATGAAGACTATTTCTGTAAAAAAGTATGGAAAATAAGAAAAACTGAAATATCTCAAAAACTATTATAAATAGGTATAGGATGGATATATTGAACAAAACTTTTAGGGTTTTTATTACTCTATTAAATAACATGAAAATATACAGGGTGTACCATTTAAAAAAAAGATATTTATTCATTTAAACTTGTTCAAATTTGAGCCGATGTGTTCAACACCCTGTAGCTTTTATTGCAAATATTAGGTAAAAAGTATGTTAACTTGTCCTTGGCCTTGCTAAATTCCAAATTTGAATATATTTGTCACAAAATTGAAAACGTTATTTAGGATTGAATTGATGCTTGAAAATGGGACTTTTTTTCTTTAAACTTAATTATCTCAGAAACTATAAAGTTTTGTTATAGTAAACCCTTAATAAAAAAGATTTAAAATTATAAGCTAAATCGAAAATACGATTCGTATATAGGGTGTTCTATTTAAAAAAATACAACTTTATGCTGTCCTAGTTTTTTGGCTCACCCTGTAGAGTCCTAAATATTTTCAAAATCTATAAACTGTATCAAACAATAAATATAGTTTCTTTGTTAATTTCACCGAAAAGGCACAAACCTACTTCATCCAATCGTTGACTCACCCTGTACAAGAATCAAAAAATCATTTTGTTTTATTACTGAACCGGCAAAAATGGAGAACTTTATTTATTTTCGGGATACTAGTATTTGTTTTATATATTACAAAGCTTTATTGTAAGGTTTAATCCTTAATCTCACTATATATGCGTTTATTTATATTATATATTATAACCAAAACAAAACTGGCCGACTAGAAGATTTAAATTTCATAGCAACTAGATCGGGTTTAAATCTTCAATCTTCTTAGTTAATCTGGCTGTAAAAGTTTGCTTAAAACATGACACTGTTGCGGTGTATACATTTTTAAAAGCGTTTCATGAATTTATAACCACATCTTTTCCACATATAAAAAAATAGCTTATTTTTTTGATGGGGCTCCTTCGCAGTTTAAAAATTATAAACATTCTTCTACCATCTATTATCAAGCAGTAGATTTTGGCCAAAAAGCCCACTAGCATTTTGATACACCGGCTCACGGAAAGTAAACATTTGATGGAGCGGGGGTCAATTTAAAAAGACTCGCGAGCAAAGCTAGCTTGCAAATGACGGATACTCAAATATCAACTTTATGAGAGTTATACAATTAGGTCCAACATAATCCTAACTTAAAAAAGCTTCTGTGGTTCAGAAAAGTCGATTGATTAGGATGAAGAACCGCGGTTCGAATTGCGGAATCAATAAAAGAATGCAATATACATTACGTTGCAGCAAAAAATAATTCTGTTTTAACTTTGAAACGTTACTTTGCCACACCAAATTCAGAAGAAACTTGAGTTCTCAAAACACAAATAAAATCAATTCAACAAATCAAAGCAAAAAAAATTAAAAGTAAAAGAGCTAAATACTAATGTAACGAATCATGACAAAAATAAAATGTCATCATTATTACTAAAAAAATATTTTATTTTAAATGTATTTATTATTGCGTATAACAAAATAAAATGCAAAACACTTTACAGATAACTGTTCGTCGAGCATAATACTCGATAGATCTGTATTCGGCGCACTCGGTATTTTTCGTCCTTGCGCATCACTCGAAATATGTAAATATCTTCGTAAATAATACAGAATCCATTATGTCATTTATAAATTATTATTAACAACTAGACAATGCATAATTAAAAAAAAATAATGCTTTTTTTGAGAAAAATCCTTCTTTTTGCATTAATTTTTAATTTTTATCTTATTAATACTTACAAAAAAAACGTCTTTTATAACTTACGTGGAAACTTTACTTAATAATCAATAACTTTCGTAATGGAACCCTTTTTAGTAGTATTGATAATTAAGGAGAAAAATGCATGTTTTTGTAAAGTGAGGAAGTTTAAATCAAGATAGCTTTTAGTTTCATCCAAATGACGCAAAAAACGCCTTTTAGCTTTTTTTATGGAGTATATATATATATTTATAAATTGTTATTAACAACTAGACAATGCATGTTTAAAAAAAATAATGCTTTTTTTGAGAAAAATCCTTCTTTTTGCATTAATTTTTAATTTTTATCTTATTAATACTTACAAAAAAACGTCTTTTATAACTTACATGGAAACTTTACTTATTAATCAGTAATTTTCGTAATGGAACCGTTTTTAGTAATATTGATAATTAAGGAGAAAAATGCATATTTTTGTAAAGTGAGGAAGTTTAAATCATGATAGCTTTTAATTTCATCCAAATGACGCAAAAAAACGCCTTTTAGCTTTTTTTTATGAAGTATATATATATATATATATATATATATATATATATATATATATATATATATATATATCAAGTAATTATTTCAATATCAAGGTTTTGAAATTCAATATATTTAAAAATCTAAAGTGTGCGCTCCATTTTGATGCAGGCTAATCTTAAATTTTATTTCTTTTAATTGATATGTCAGTAAACCTTAAGGTAAGAATTCTCAAGAATTTGCATGGTAAAGTTATTCGAAATTCCACGATAGTAAAGATTACGACCTAGACTATTTTTAAAAAATTGATTTTTATTATGATCAAATATTTTTTTTAACATGGGCATCGATTGGATCTCCTTAAGGATATTATAGTACTTTTTAAAATAAGATTAAATTCGAATATTCAATGTATCAATAGTACTCAACATGAGGAGGAAAAAGGGTAAAACATTTTAGGATTGTTCAATAATTGCATGTAAAATCAAAGAAGTAATGAGAAATAATAGAAGGGGGAATAGTTAGAGGCCAATTCACACTATCAACTCGCCTTGAGTGTTTAACCTTTGAAGCATCAGCTGATTTGAATGATTATTCAAGGTCATAGGAGACTAAAAGCTTTTTTTAAATTACAATAATTGATTTTGTCCTTCGTCGTCGTGTTTTCGACAGCGAATTATTAGTTTTGATTATTTTGTAAGTCAATTATTAACTGGCTAACAAACATATTTTTTAATGTTTTTCTTTATATGGTTCACCTAAAGGACTCAAGGATCTCCACTGCGGGTCTCTCTTCTACCCACAATCCTGACAATATGAATGAAAAAAGTCGCAGAAATTTGATCAAGAGAAAAAAATTCAATGAAATAATTTTTATGTCAAACATATCCTAGAGGATTTTAGTATTTTACAAGAATATCGGACCTTTACACTTTATAAACCTAAAATTAGGACTTATGTTGTGTTCGCCATAAAAAATATCTAAATGATATGTGAATACCCTTATTGAACAAAAATACGATTTTTAAACTAGGCGGTGTTAATATGCACCAACGGCTGCATACCTGCGATACTTTATTGAGAGTGGAACCTATACTCCTCACCTCTTATACAAATCACAATTCCAATCCAATTTAAATGTAATTGTTTATATTTATTTGAATCATTTCGCTTCAAAACTAAACACAGAGTTATATAAAAATATCAAAACGTCATATCAGCACCAGAAAATGTCTCATAAATTACTAGGGGAAGGTGGTCACACTTCGCACACTTTTTCTATTTTTTTTTTAAAATTTTTAACAATTGGCTGGCAACTCTACTTTCACCAGAGACTTATTTTAATAGGTTAATAAGTAATAGTAATTTTTTACCAACCCCTAATTTTTTATTATTTAGAATATATTACTAAGATTAAATCCAATATCGTAATATTTTACTTTACCCAGATAATTTAAAACTTAAAAAAAATACAGAACATCAACAATTGTCAAACCACTCACAAACATTGACATAGGTTAGTAGAATTTTGCGATCGAAATAATTAATTATTTAATTTAAGTGAATGTTTAACTATAACCTTTTCTCGTAGCCAGATACAGCAATTTTTTATTATAAGATTGGCGGAATTACAGTTTTGATAGTTAGTTATGTGTGAGACTTAGGGATCCTAATGGACTCCGGAGTGTTATTTTATTTGTGTATTGATATGGTATCTAGAATGATGGGATACTTAGTGCAGAAGTACGCCATGTTCTCTATTATCAAATCTATATATATATATATATATATATATATATATATATATATATATATATATATATATATATATATATATATAGATTATTTTACGTTCCATTCAGAAAAACCTACTGTTCATAAAACTCCCCATTACGTAGTTCTCAAAAGTAGCATAATATTATTAAACAAAGCCTTGTCAACATCTTCTTCTTCTTCTTCTTCTACCTTCTATAATAGGTCCCTGACCTGTTCCTTCTTCGATTTTCCTCATTCTGGACTTAAATTATCGCTCCACCTTTTCCGTGGTCGACCTCTACTGCGTGTACCACTAGGCGATTGATCTCGTGCGATCCTTGCATGATTGCCTAATGTTATCGCTTCTTTCTCTGTCTAGTAGCGTTTTTCCTGTTATTCGTCGAAGTATTCTCATTTCTGTAGTCTCCAATAGTTGTTTCGTTTTTGTCGTCTCTGGCCGTGTTTCTGAGGTGTATGTCATAATAGGTCTAATTGTGGTTTTGTAGATCCGAACCTTTGTTTCTTGTTGTAAGTGTTTGTTTCGCCAGATCACGTCGTTGAGACAACCCGTTACTTAATTTGCTTTGGCCACCTGCCCTCTTACTTCATCTTCGATGTTGCCATAACTAGTTATGTCGATTCCTAGATATTTGAAACTCATTTCTTGTTGTATTATTTGACCGTCTAGTTCTAGTTTGTGTCAACATAAATATAAAATTACAACACATAGTATGTTTATCGGTAATTCTAATCTAAGTAATCAATCAGTCTAAATCAGATCTTTGTTAATGATGTCTTGGTAATTAACAATCTTCAATTTGGATAATCAGACATACTTCGAAAGTTACACATTAAAATTAATAAAATTAACCACAAAAGTCTAGACGATCCAGCTGTAAAATTTGTTGGTGGTTTGAGATCAGGTAGGATCATTGCTACGTCACTGATTTTCAAAATATATTCGTCTTCAACATTTGGGAAAACAAATAAGCATGATCACCCTGATAAGAACCTTTTAACTCGGTACTAAGATAATGACTCAGAATTTTCCCAAGTAATGCACAACAGAACTTATAAAACCAAAGGTTTTATAAGTTTTGTTAATGGTTATATCGCATTATGATTCGTCTTCGGGTTCCGAATTACAATCCGTTAAAATACATTTCTTCAGCTCTAACATTGGTATTTTCTGGTTTTCGCAAATTAAGATTTGAGTTTCGTTCCCTATATTTAGTTATTTATCCACTCTAAGTTAGCCAATTTATTCCTGTCCCATTGCACTGGTTGTTTCAAATTCAATGCTTTTGCTCATTCAAAAGCTAGCTTCGGGATTTGAACTGTTGTGAGCCCATTACGAGTCTTAAAAAACGGGTTATGCAGTCGTTTAAAAGCGCTTCTTTATCTAAATAAAAGATTTGAAAGCTCATGAATTTAGAGTGAAAAATGCGCAAAGATCCTTCGTTAACATCAGCTGTGAATTTTCAGTGTCGATGTTTTGATGTTGTATTTCAGTGTAGTTTTATATAAGATAACCATCTTTATATCACGTCATCAGTAGCTAAATTAATAGACTCTTCGTCCACTTCTTGGATCCTTGTATCTTATTTATATTTTCGCACCATAATTGTACAATAAAATAATTTATCTCATAAAGGAGCATTTATTTGCATACTAATGTGCTCCTCGTATTACTCTCCTAATGTGCCCGAACCTTTACACGAAACTAAAATACAGGCCTATATCTCCTAAAATTTAGTGTGAAAAATATTTGTTACATATTTGCTTGAATGTAACATATATATAGTGTTAAAAACATTATAACTCTGCTACTGATACGATCACAAATTTTATCAAAAGAATTTATTACCGCGCACGAAAATACACTGTGATTTGACAGTTGACAAGACTGCCTCAATGTTCGGTAAGTAATATGGCGGTCACTAAGTCTACGCATGCAAGGAAATGCGCGCTTTCGAGCCTCTTGGTTATTCTGTAATACCTACTGTACAAAAGTGCCCCATGTATGAAGAGTGACCACTTCCCCTACTTCTAAATTTCAGCATGTACCTTTTGAACTTCCTAAATTATCCGTATAATCTAAAGTAAAACTTATAAATATATAATTTGGTAATTTGACTTTGGTAATGACTAAGTAAAATAATATACAAGGATATAAAATTTAGGGAATTCTATTTTTGTCGCATTGTTATAAGAAGAGTATTAACCATTTATTAACTGTTTGTTCTCACGTTACAGAGAGAACGTGCGTAATTATTTTAAATAGTTATATTTCTTCTAAGTAACAAATACATGTTTTTCTTGGTATAATCGGAATAAACCAACCGAATATTATCACTATTTAAATATTTTTATTGTGAATGTATTCATAGACTCGCCAAGTTCATATTGATGGGCGCATTTATATGCATTAGCCAAAGTTAATTCGCCCACAACTTATTTTCAGGGTTCAAGGTTCTGGGCCCCTATCCTCGTAAGTGTGATGTGAAAGGTGAGGTGAACGGCGATGGGAATGGCGATGTGAACTTTTTGACAGTAAAAGCCGTATTTTTAAAAAGCCAATGTTGCCAAATATGAACGTGCTAAAACCCGAGAATTTCAAAAAATAAAATTGATAACAGATTGAATTGAGCTGTCAGACCGAAAATGTTCGTAGTATATTTTGTTGCCTTTTTAGGCAAAAAGTAGTTTTGGTACTTTAAATTAATCGTCAAAAGTAAAAAAAAAAAAATACTGCTGTTGTTATTTTTGTGAAGTTATTGATTGTCATTACAATATTTGTACTTTGCCTGGATTAAATTTATCTTAAATTGACACTCTTAGAACTGTTAAACAAAAATGCATACAAAGAGCCAAGTACTTGAAGATTCTAATATATAATGGAAAGGGGATATCAAAAAAAGCAGCAGTCATATATACAAAGTAATATACTGACAGTAATTGCAGAAAGTCAGCACTGATAAACCTTGAAACGGTGGAAATTACCACTCTACGTAGTATGATTAAGAGCCATCATCCCTATGCACTATGGACACTATCCAATCAGTTATTTATTGTATGAATTCACAAAGTGTCCAGCCTCTTACTGCAAGATGTTCTGTCCCGACAAGTAAATTTGAAAGAAAGCCTGAAACTTCAACGAAGATAGTGAAACTGTTTATGACTAGGGACCGAAACCAAAGGCATGACAGAATACGTCCATTAAAGATACTGGCGGATCTCACATTCAACTTTAAATATATATATTTTTTTATTTTATAAAGATTTGTAGAGGCTTGAAGATAAAATGTACCATAAATAAGGTTTCTATGCTGAAGGACATTCGTTGGTCTGTAGGGTTCATATTTATATGTCTCGGTAAATTATAATCATAATATTTATTTAATTGTAGTATCGTATAGTGTTTAACACAATCTAATTAAGTTAAGTGCTGTAGTTAACATAATTTAAATATAAAATTTGTTACTTATATAAATAAAAGTTTCAGATAGCTTACAAATTATGATTTCTCAAATTTGTTATAAGTCGCGTCGTAAAAAGAATTATGTTAGATTTAACTGTTTAAAACTAAGATACTCAGCTGTTATAGACACAAGTATTTATGTTAAATCCATAAGCAGAACTGGCCCTAGAAAATTTTTTTTAAGTAGCACACTCATACAATTGAGTTATGAACAGAATCTCCTGTAATAATTTTATATGTCTGTAATCTCAAATTTACTTAATATTTGCGAGACATATTCAACTTTCTAAGAATATTTTATTAAAAAGTTTGAAAATATTAAAAATATCTGGGTACAACCTAATTAACGTTTCAACTGTTTATTCAAAAAATAAAACGTCTTAAAGAAACGGTTCGTCAACATATTATTTTTTTTTGACAAGTTATTTTGAAGAACCAAAAATAAAATAAAAATTTTTAATACTATTTAATTTTTTGAAATTCGTGCGTTCAGTATGTCATTTAGCGGCTGACATTTCATTTGCGCATGTTTCACCGTTCGCTTGCCTTTCACCGGGCGAACGAGGATATGAGCGATGAACATTTCAAGAATACGCGTTCGCCACCTTTTCACCGTTCACTTCACGTTCCCCAGTACGAGGATAGGGCCCCAGATTTATGGAGAGTCTTTAGATTTGTTAGTTTTTTTTATATGAGGTAATCATTGGATATACACAAAACAGTGATAAACTCGTGTTATTAAAGTTTTTATTGCACTATGAAATAACAGTAACCCCGAACAAAAAAAATGTAGTATTGAATTTATAAAACATTGTTATTATTATAAATTATTAAAAAACAAAAGGTGCGTGTCGTGTATTTATAACAATATGAAAGAAAACAACGAAAAATATCATAAAAGCTGCTTATTTTTAAGTTAATTTTTAGCAAATTTATTTTTAATAATTTCAATATTCAGCTGCCTTAAAAAGGCAGATTCTAGATCGTAAGTAATTCTTAATTACATTTAATTTAAAAAATTATCTTGGCTGTATCTGCAGAAATCGCTATAATAAACAGAATTCGTAATTTATTTATTTATTTATTTATTTAGCAATATATTTCTAACCGGCCAAAGCCCAATTACAAGAAATTTGTTCACAAATTGTACATTTCATTTTAAATCGTAAACTCGAACTAACCCGAACACATACAAAAAAAAACAATACTTTATTAATAAGATACACACCACTAAACCAACCTTACGATAACCAAAAATCTCGCGTAGATGCCTTAACATTGTTGTGAGACTGTCAAATTGAATGTTGAAATTTTATTAAAAGTATGACACCGCATAACGTAAACTAGATTCTGACAAAGTACATTTGATCTTGGGCGTCTAATAAAAAAAGGTATGCTGACACCTTATACCTTATATGGGGCACCTGAAAAGATATTTGCTGCAGTAACCATGGACAATCAATTTTTGCATGTAGGAGATTGTATAAGAATTTTGCAGACTGAGCCAGCGAATGGTTGAAGGGAGCTCTCCAAACTTGGTCAGAATCAGTTTTTGGTTAATACTAAATATCAAATATTTCAGAAATCCTCCCTGAATAGATTCCACAGAGTGCTTGTGGCAATTATATACACGAGACCATATGACTGAACCATAATCCAACTTGGATCTAAAGTAGGAGTAACACAATAGCTTAAATGTAGATAAATGAGAAAAGTTTTTACAGTTCCTTAATATGAATTCCAATGATTGAGATGCACTGCTCATCATCTGATCAATATGTGAAGTAAAGAAGAATTTATAATTAAAACAATTCCCAGAACTCTCACCCAAACGAGGCTGCTCAAAATAGAAGAATTAATTGAATAACTGAATAGCACAGGATTCTTTGTTAAATCAGTGACAATCAGGACGAGACTAGATTCACCTTATATTAGCGGAAAACACTGCCAATGCGAAATATGGTTTTCTTGTGGCTAAAGTGAATTATGGAGCATTCATGCATTCATTCATACTTTGGAGCTTATAATTAATGATGTTCTACAACGTCAGTGTTTATTGAGTGATATAATTGCAAAATGGCACATTTTAATCGCGGACAAACTCTTGTGATCAATATGCCAAATGACAAGTAGAGCTATAGACTATAATTGCAAAATGGCACATTTTAATCGCGGACAAACTCTTGTGATCAATATGCCAAATAACAAGTAAAGCTAAATCTTTCGAAATTAAAACTTTTTCAAGACACTTTGGCACGCTGCAATACCACAATTTTATATGTTTTTACGTTTGCTTACACAAAAAGGTGTAAATTTATAAATTACTACAACGTCTCGGTTTCATCCGAGAAAATAATGTAGTCAATTCATTTTCGAACAATACTAAATTCGCGCCAGCATACTATGCAGGTCTGGAAAATCCAAACCGGAATCTGGACGTTTCTTAAGTAAGATAAAGAAAATACTATATTATTCATCAAATCAAAATGGGATAGTGGTAAGCATTGACATACGTGTAAATTACCAGTTTGGTCCTAGGGTGAGGGGTAATACAACGCTGTGGCGGTGAGAGCGGACGGCAGCATACGCCACGCCCTAGCACAAGAGGATTCCAAGTTATTTACTTTCATTCCGGTAGTCGATGCGTCAGTACCGTGTTTCGCGCCAAATTTTTTTGTTACAATGGTAGTTTATTCCACGGAACAACAAGAGCAGATTATTAAGTAGTACACTATTCTGGTAAATAATCGGCAGATTTGCATTTACGTGCGAAAATCATCCTGTTCCTTGAAAATTTAGAATTTCGGATATTATTAAAAAATTTGAGACAACCGGTTGTCTAAAAATTTTTAAAAAATCCACTGATAATAATGAGGAGCAACCGGTTCCTCAAATTACTGAAGAACGAGCAAATGGGAAGACTGATGTTCGTAGTTTAGCAGAAATAAATTTTCCTTGCAATAGTACCGTCATTGCCGAACAACTTGCTATGAACGCTCGAACAGTTCGGAATATTTTAAATCGGATATCACTGTTACAAATTGCGAATAACTCAAGAAATTTTTCCGAAAGACTAGGAAACACGTATGGTGTTTTGTGAGAACATGATAGAAAGGGCTAATAGGGATATAACCCCTGAAGTTTTAGCAAATACGCGAACCGTATTTTATAATAGACTGGGTTATTGTCTCGCTCAAAGTGGAGGCCTGTTTGAACACCTCTTGTAGACTTTTAGGTGTTTTCGTTGATTTAAATTGAATTTAATTATGTGTTTATTTATTTACAGTTTATTTTTGAGAATAATTTTTAATTTTAAAGTGGTCTATTAGCTTATTTACTTAGAAATTACCGTTGTGTTTCGCTAGTATTTTTATCAGAATAAATGTTTATTTTGTAACAGAAATATCAATTTTCTTTACGCTCAACGGCCAACAAAAACTAATTTTTTTTTGTATTTCTACTATTTGATGTATTTAAAACAATCAATGTATAGTCATTAAATATTCCAAATTCCGTCGATTACGTTATAAGTTTAGACGAAAAGTAAAGACACCCTCTCATTCGTTTCTAGGTACTGCTCGCCTTCGAGTCGCACGGAAGTTAGCGGGGGTAATATTGCGTGTAGGCGTTCCTTACGACCTTCTGTCCTGAACTAACCTGAAAGAAGTTAGACGGGCTTAGTGGGTCAGAATTTAGAAAACGGCCAAAATAATTTCTAGTTAAGAAATTTAAAATAGAAGGTTAGCTATAGTAACGTTTCTATTAAACCTCGGTAATATGAACGTCCAGTCTTTTCTTTCTAAAGTTTCTTCTCAGGTCAAAGGTAACAGTGTTGTGATTGCGTCGCGCCCAGTTATATTTGTGCGCCGCTTTTCTATTTGACATTGGATTGTCGAGAAACAAATATCAACGATTACAAAATTGGGCTAAACAGAAAGGCAGTAGTCTGGTGTGTAAAATACAAAAAAAAGCATGTTATCCACATGACGAGTATCTAACTTTTACTAAATCAAAAGCCGAGGTTAAATTTCAAGGCTTACTGGATCATACAGTGGATCGAATTATATTGCTTCAATTAGACGCCCTTGAACAAATTGATAAATTAGATTTGTAGATATGAGTTTCATTTGCAAATGAGGCTTCGATGGAACGTCAGGTCAGAGCCAGTACAAAATGAAATTCACTGATCTAAATATTTCTGATACAAACTTATTCCTAACCTCTCTTATTACACTTCAATTAGCAGGTATTAACACTCAAACTCAACAAGAACAGATTGTGTTGTAAAATTCCAAACCCTCCTCTACTATGAATTGCGGGCCTCTGAAATTTAAATTTATTAAGGAAACCGAATAAAAGTCTTTAAAGGAAACAGAAAATTATGAACTCGAACTAAACAACTTGCACCATACAAAAGAGTTCTCTTTGCCACCCCAGCTTCAGTACAGTACAACGTATCTATGACGATGGTAAACGGCTCAGTAAATGCTTTGGCTGGAACAAAATCAATCCAACGTTGTTACCTCTGCCAAACAACATCTCAGTTCAACAACATTGATACTGTGTCCCAGTAAATACAGCGTATTTCTAGCTACGACTGATAACTCTACAAGCATGTATTCGATTCTTCGAATGTTGCTTGTATTTGTCGTATCAACGTGACATACAGCAGTGGCAAGTCCGTAAGCAGAAAGACAAAGAGGTAAAAGCACAGACAAAAGCCAACAGGCCTTTAAGGAGACAGATCAGGACTTCTTGTTGACATGCCAAAGAAAGAGTTAGGAAGCACTAACGATGACAACACAGCTCGACGTTTCTTCGAGAACAGTGATGAGCCAGTTATTATAGCAAGAGTAAAGCGAAAACTGATCCTCTGGTTTTCCGTCATTTTGCAAACTATTGGAAGTGGACATTAACCTGCAATAGAGAAGATTTGGGATACACACTTCAAACAACAAGATTGTTTATCAAAATATATTCTTGGTAAAACATGTCAACAGAAATCCACAAATTACTTACTGCATTGACCAAACATCGTAGCATTTGCAATATTACCGATAAGTAAACTATCAAAAGATGCACAAAAATCAACGGACAAGTTGATAATAAACTATTGCCCGGCTCGAAAATCTTCTCGAGAAAAAATATGGAGGATGTGTTCCAAAACTTTTCGCGTCGATGGATCCTTACACTGTTTTTGACATAGTAAGGATTCGGATAACAATTCGTACGTATTGGAGAATGAGAAAAGAGCTGTTAACAAAGAAGGCAATGATTAAAAAGTTCTTTTTATTATTTTTATTACAGACGTATTATTTATTCATTTATGTGAATCAATAAATATTTTATTACTTACAAATTATTTGCATTGGTATTTATTAAGAAGTCTTAAGCATAGAGGAAAAAGGAACTTTCGTCTTTTTAACGATTATCGAAATCCATGTATTTATTATTATAGTATTATATTTAAAATGTACCTTGAAGTCAAGCGCAATATTTTATTCATGGAAATACAATTATTCTTTTTATTTTATTTTTAAAGCGTTGAACCATATTAGACGTTTTTCGAATTTATTTTCATGATTTTAAAATTTCCGTCTGCTATGTTGGATCCAATTTTTATTTTTAATATCAAATCCTTGCTTTCGACTCACTGTGTTTTGACCACCCGAAACCAGCGAAAAGTCCTTGCCCGACACCATTTTTGCTGGAAACCAGGAAGCAAGTCACGATACAACAGTATGCTTTATTTCACTTCTTCAACATGGCTAAATGGGTTGTCCGTCTCTTTCTGTTACCTTTCCATTATTTAGAGGTTCCGTTTTGGATTTTCCACACCTGTATATGCACGACTATGTAATGAAGGATTATCTTTTTAATGATGTGTTATTTTATTGTAGGTAATGTTTTTTCAATAAAAAATATATCTACATACTTTCTTATTTATGGCAAAAATCATGGATTAAAATTTGGTTGCGATTGATCGATTAGTTTTTTTTTGTTATACCAGACAAACACCCTCTTCCTCTTTATATAATAATATAGGTTGACCAATCAATGCTAACGCATTTGAGCTTATTTGAATTGGATCTAGTTTGAAGCACTGTAAATCTGCTAAGTATCTCTGAAGAAATAACATGAATATCTTATTCTCTAGTATTGCATTTCAAAGGTGATATCATTTAATTTCTAATTTTTCTCGAGCCGAAACTATGAATGAGGGACTAAAAAACAGTATAGCGCTTTAAAGACTTCCGTTTTTAATATAGATGAATGTATGCGTTCTCACAGCTGATCAATAAGAGAAATTGATGTTTGATACATCAAGTCTTTGAGGCATCCCCAATAAAAAAATCTAATGAATTTAAATCCGGGAAGAGGATTTACCACAGAATTGGACCTTGTCGTCGTGGATATCTTTCGTTTACATGTCGCCGTACTTGAACGGTGTAATGAGCAGGACATTCATTATTTTGGAGCCACATGCCCTGCCTGATTGTTAATTGTACGTCTTTTAGAAGCTCGTATAAATCGTTTTTCAAGAAATCCAAATACATTTCGCCATTTGGTTTGGCTAGCCGCTCCTAGGGTCCAATAATTTGACCCCTGTCCACAGATTGATTCCAGATTGTGTCTGGGAATATAATTTGCATAATTTGGACCAATGGGCGCTATAAAATCCGTATTTTATTAGAAAATATCATTCCAGGCATAAATTAAAATTAATCTGTGAATAGGGATAATTAATGCTCAAATTATTGGACCTAGCCGCACTAGAGAACGAGATGTATATGGATTTGTTGGAAAATCGTATATATGAGCTTCTAAAAGACGTACTGTTAACAATGAGGCAGGACATTTGACTCCAAAATAATGGATTTTGGCTTATTACGGCAACATTTAAACGAAAGGTATCTACGACGATGGATTGGGCGCTGAGGTCCAATTCTGTGGCCACCCAGATTTCCGGATTTTAATCCATTAGAATTTTTTTATTGCGACTGTGTCAAAGACTTGGTATATTAAACTCCAATTTCTATGGTTGTGCTGCTGAGAGAATGCATACATTCAGCTGCCGAACAAATAAATACTGAGGGTTATGCACGACAAATTAAAAGATATTTTGTTAAGAGGCGCCGGGCGTACATTAGATAGCAAGGAAGCCATTTTGAACATCCTTTGTAATTTTTTTTATATAAAATAAGACATAAATACATTTGTTGTCGTTTATTTGTATCGACTAGTGTCCACATAACTTAAAAAAGTATTTTTAATATCAGAACTGTAGTTTTAGAAATGTGCGAAAACGCACCCTTTGCTATTCAAATAACAATAACAATAATAAAAAAGCATAAAAGCAATAACTTTTATACCATCTCAAAATCTCCATTAGACAAGTGAGTCTTACAGACGATTGGTATAACACGCAAGATTTTTTTTATCACGGCTGGTTAAATTTGAAGGTTGAAAAACTTTTGAACTTAAAATTTGTGTAAGAATTTTTTTTTCTAATGGTTGAAAAGCAATTATTGAAAATTCATTATACTCTATTGATAACGCAATATCATTTAACACAAAAACAAATAAAACAGAATGAGAAAAAATTTCATTTGTTGAAAGGTCATAATTGTGTAATTGACATGACTCCTTAGACACCCGAATCTCAGTAAACTGAACCCCGATAAACCGAGTTCCTCGGTAAATGACCTGACTAAAATTAAATGTATTTTTATGAATGATATCACGGTTAATTCGAATTTCGGTGAACCAAATTCCTTGATAAGCCGAAAAAAAAATTATCCAATTATTGAAAATATAACCGCATGTTTTCTAAAAATAGCACAGACCGACAAAATCTTTAACCAGAAATCAGACTATATTTTTTCGAAAGCTTTTGACGCGCTAAATCCAAATTAGGAACCCGAATTGTTTAAGCACGTCCGGTTTTAGATAATTTAACTTTTCACTGCAAAAAAAGACATTTTAGGTCATAATTTAGATTATTTTTTAACACAAGGTGACGTTCCTTCAAAAAAACCCAATATAACATTTTAAAGTACTATTCTCGTTTTTAGAATCGTTTTTCAGTGGCCCCGATATTTTGTTTTCTTGCCAAGATATCCAATGTTGAAAATATCAAATATGAGTGTTTTCGTCAATATATCTCGCTAGACCCAGGTTATGTGGGTTTGGGAGCCTGGATTTGTGAACAAATTCACTTCGCTCGCCTGTCTGTTGTACTGGGAACCTGGTTCTCGCTACGCCCGGGTTATGTATATTTAGGAGCCTTGGTTTTTGAGCAATTTCGTTTCGTTATCCTATCTGCTGAATACTATTCAATTGTCATGTAATGACGAAAACACTAAATTTGAATTTTCAACAGTAGATATCTCGGCGAAAAAAAGATATGGGGGTTATCGAAAAACGATTTGGAAATGGGAGAGTAATACTTTAAGATGTTATAGTTTAGTGAAGGAACGTAATCTAGCGTTAAAAAGTAACCTCTAAGATGGCCTTAAATGCCATTTTTTGCAGTTTTAAGTTAAATTATCTGAAAAACCTGACTTTGAAGTAATTCGGGTTACGGATTTGGATTGAATGCTTTAAAAGCCTGCGGAATGGTATAGTCCTATTTCTGGTTTAGAAAGTTGGTCTAATTTTGTCGGCCTGTGTGTTTCTGCAGCAGTGCTGGCAGCCAGATCTATCTTGGACAGCTCGATTTTAAATATATTAATTAAAAGTCCATGATGTTTAACTCAAAGCGCCGATTTTTTAATTCAGTTTACCTTAGGGAATGATGCTTTTTAGCACAATATGGAAAGGCGAAAAAGTGTGAAGAAAAACAGATATTGTAGCTACTTTCGGGACACTTGCTAATAAGCTCACATAAATTTTAAATAATAAAGAAAAAAAATTATCAGAGTTTGAGAACTTCAGATTATGAAACGCGTGAAGCTGGCAGTATTACCAGTCATTGATGAATCTATGGTCCTGTGTACAAGAGATCGCCTAGATAAGCATATTATATTACTCAGTGTTATAACTAAAGATAATGTCAGAACATTCGCAAAAGAGCTAACTATCACAGGCCAGCAATCAGTGGCCAGCTTCAACGATAAAGTCAAAAATATGGATATTATGAACTGGGATGAATTCTCACTATTTTGTGAATATCTGCCTGATAAGATGTTCACTTTTAAAACTCAACCAACGTGCTTCTATGTCTGGATCGGAGAAGTACAAACTTCTCGTTATTTCAACATCAAAGTCGCTCTATTTTAGAGGCATCAGTTCGCTACCTGGATTTGGATAGTTAGCAAATTGTATGAGGAAAATTTGACACTGCTAGAGAGCAAATTGCAGCGAGTAGGAACGCAAATTTCAGGTAATGCCAAAAAATCCAAATAACAATATCAAACACAGATCACCATTAAGAACAACAGAACATATCCTTCGCTCAAGACACAATCACAATTGTCAATTATTTCAGAAAAACTATTAAATCACAGCAGGCTCTATAGCCTAGTGAAAAAGACGCAGAAGAAGAATCTGTAGACTGGCCCATATTGTTGAATCAGCTGGACTTGTGGTCAAATCTGATTTCAAGATTTTATTAGCATTGATGATGACATCTGCACTTTTGGTTGATCAGTGAGAGAGATATCCTCCTATCAGAGGTGCGTAATGAAGAAGACAGCGACGCAGCAGCTGGAACAGTCTATGAAGTTTCATAACAATTATCACTCGAAAAGATTTTTATTTATTTGTCTACCCTCAGGAGAGTTCTGTTTAAACAAGCTGACACTCCAGATGATATCTTCCAATATATAAACCAGTTTAAAAATCAGTTCGAATTGAGGGAAAAAAATTCGCAGTTAAAAATCACTAGTTATTTAAAACCCCAAAATACAATAAAAAATGTCTATTATTATTATATTGTTTATATTATTCTGTAAATACTGGATAAATACTATGCACAGATTTTATTGATCGAACCTTTCACACTATTTTAAACATTATAAGCAAACCTATCACACATATTTTGTTATTTTAAAGAATAATACGATGTGGAGGACTTTTATGATTTTATTATTTATTTTAAACTTAAAACTTTAAAAAAACTAAAAAAAGAAGAAAACATTATAATATTGCAAGTAGATAAAGGCATGCTACCATCAATATGATGATTAATATCTTAAAAACCCTATTTACTGTTCCCAGGGATCCCACTAGAGATTGTTAAAAACAACTAAGACGAAAATAATAAACTCACCAAAAAATATTTAGGCAAACCCTTTAAAACCTATCCTCAGTGTTTACAAGTCTTTTTCTCAAATAAACAAAAAATTTCTTGCTAGCTTCATACAACCACGGGTGGCTAAGACCGTAAATTAGGTGAAAATTCTACAACTCTGGAAGAAGATTACATCATAGCAAGCTTTGACGTAAAATTTCTGTATCAAGGCATACCAACAGGTAAAGCATTGGACTAGATAATACAAAAAAACAGACTTCCCATTTTACGTTATGAACCACACCACACATTACCTCAAGAACGATTATACCTTACTTAACGGTCAGATACGGACTTCAAAATAACACCTTAAAACCAAACTTTGATGTTGCCACATAGACAATATATTTGTGACATAGTTCCATGGTAAACACAACTCAATTGGTTGCCTGATTTCCTTAACTGTAAGCACATACAAGTTATTCTAGAACAATCAGCTCCTGTTCTTGGACGTTCTAGTAACAACACAATAGATGGACACCTCTAACATACAGTGTGTTGAAAACTAACCCGGATAGATACTTCATTGCTAACTCATATAAATGCCCTTCACAAATACAGAGATTAGCCAACACTCTGATCTCAAAATCCCTTCTTTTAACTAGTAGGCAAGAAAAAAAGGACTATAACTAATAGAAAAATCTCTCAGACGAAATGGCTGCAACAAAAACCCACTTGAAAAATATAACCACCTACTAATAACAAACAGATATCCAAACTTTAATACTTCAAAGATACAACCGGTTACTTTGACTATACAACACCTTACAAACCACACACGGCAACGATAGAATAACACAAACTAACTATAAGAAATTAACATACATCGAAAATAATGCATTCAGTCTTCCATCTACCTAGAAAATCTCCTCAAGCGTGATCCCAAACTGACACCACCAGTAATTTTTAAAAAATGAGCGCAGTTAACGCCAATCAACAAATTTGCACTAGATCCCATATAAACACACGCTACGTACAAAACTTCTCAGTTAATCTTCAGTAATAAGCACACAAGATGCCAAATGGAATTATGGCGAAACATCTGCCAGTTTCGACAAGAAGCCGAACCAACGAACGGGTGTCCTCGCAGATTGATACCAATTAATATGTAAACTTAAGGGAGATTTTCTTTTATATATCCTATATTTATTCTTTTAAATTTAACATACTTATATTAATAGTTTTTTTTAGATCTTTTATTGAGCTTTTTAAAATTATGTAAAGAAATCTTCGAAATTGGCTTTTCTTGTAATTATAAAATTTAATCCATCCGGCTAATAATTAGCTTTACTTTTGTTTTCTTGTTGAATCTGAATGTATGGACCGTCTTCCTGTGCGAGAATTTTAAATAGTATGCAGTTTATATTTATAAAGATAGCATAAAAAAATGTCAACTTGGGCATATTTCCAATGAAATTCCTATAGGCTACTTTCGTAAGTTAGTAATAATCAAATACTGTATAGTCTACAATTTTCCAAATTACAATATTTAGTGATGAATTATGAGAAAATACTAAAAAAAAATACTTACTGTCTACAGTCCATGATTGATTATCTTTTTTAAATCCTAATTGATCATGCTGTACAAAAACCCAGTAGTTTATGGCATCACCTTCCTTAAGCCTTACAGATGGATTAATATAAGTAAATCTTCCATTGCTAGGGCTTTTGATATCTTCATTAAACTCTCCTGGTTCAATTTGATTAATGGGTTTGTTTAATTTACCATGGAAGGCAAAAAGTTCAACCCCCTTCTCAGCTAAAAATGAAATAAATTATATTAACTGGTCAGTTTTATAAATATCATTTTAAAAAGCCAGCTGTCCTGACTTTGATTTTTAATAAAGAAATAAATTTAGTTTAAACATTTTCCGCTAAATTCACTAAAACGCTTGTAAGATTTAAATCGAATCTATTTGCCAAGCAAGTTAAATTTTCCAGTTGGTTAGTTTTGTTGTATTAATAATATTGTCACAATTTTTATTATATATGTCAACAAACAAACTTTTATATAAGAAAATTAAGCACAGAAACAGAAAGTAACTGATAAGAGAAATAGTTGTGTTCTGAAAGTTTTCCATTTTTATCAGTTTATTAATAAAAGAAAAAATGGTTTTATTATTGTGTTTTAAAGATAAGAAAACTTCGTCGACTTATTGTTTCATATGTTAACCAAGACCAATTTAAAGTTGGACAATGTTACCGAATTAAGGGGTTTAAGGTTCTACACCATGAAAACATCGAAATACGTCCATCAGTAAAATGTCCTGATTGTAGATCGACTCCTCTGAGATTTGACTGACCTCGACATATTTTGTCAGGATTATGCCGATGACGTGGTCATAATTGCAAGGGGCAAATTCGAGAATACTCTCTGCGCCATCGTCCAGAAAGGACTCGAAAATACTTAAGAATAGTGCTCGATGATGGGACTAAATGTCAACTCCATTACAACTACCGTAGTAGCCTTTACAAGGTTTTAAACCTGAAAGCCATCAAAATGGATGGGGACGTTATTGAGTGGAAGTCAGAGGTTAAATATATGGATCTGACCCTAGATAATAAACTTCTGTGGAAAATGCACGACAAAGAATTAATTAACAAGGCTACAAAAGCCTTAATGGTCTGTAGAAATTTCGCGGGAAAAAAGCTGAGGCATACATCCAAAAATCCTGCAATGGATGTACACTGGAATATTAAGACCAATCATCACATATAGGGCAGTGATCAAGAGCCTACCTCTCGAAAGTTCAAAGCCTGGCTTACGAATATAACTGGAGCAGTGGAAACCTACCCAACATTCGCCTTGGAAGTAATTCTAAACCTTACACCTCTACATATACTTGTGGAGAGTATGGAAAAGAAGGCAATATATAAGATGATGAAAAACGGAATCATAAAACGAAGGCCCAACCTCTTACCTACCTTTAAACAAATCTGGGACGTGCCCCAAGATGAAATGAAAAAGAAGTTCAACTTTGTGAAAAACTTCAATACAAAGGTAAGTCGCAAAACTGAATGAGACAGAAACACCATTGAAAAACTTAACAAGAATTCCATTAAATGGTATACAGATGGCTCCAAAATAACGGAAGGAACTGCAAAAGGAGTGTATGGACCCAGAACCAGGAACCATGAAAGCTTCGGTAAGTCACTAAGCATCTTCCAGGCGGAAATACGTGCCATCAGGAAATGTATCCAATTCAGCAAAGAGGTTATTATTATGTTGAATGGTCAAGCAGCCATCAGTGTGTTGAGTTCTCAAGTAATCAGCTCCAGGATAGTCTGGATATGCGTAGAAAAACTTATTAGGTAAGAGTAATAAGGTTACCTTCCTGTGAGTACCGGGACACAGTGGGGTAGAGGGGAATGAAATAGTTGACAAGCTCGCGAGAAAAAAGGCTGGGGCCCGAACCTTTCTGTGGAATCAGTAGCAGTGTAATGTTGGAAGAACTAAAAAGAGAAGAAGAGAGCAGGAGATACAATTATTCGACGGATCTGTAAGAAATGAGACAAGCGATGATTCTTCCTGGAAACCATGACCAGAAGAGATTCAAGGAATGCATAATCCTAAGCAAAAACCAACTTAGAGTTCTGACAGGAATCCTGACGGGGCATTGCCGCCTGAAGGGATACCTCAAGAAACTCGAATTGGCAGAAAGAGAAGAGTACAGATTCTGACAGGAAGAGGACGAAACCTCTACTCACATCTTCTCAGCGCTTTAGAAAAACCTAGAATGTGGTTTTTGGGAGCACTTCAAATACAAGAAGGGGAATTATCCACTTTAAAGCCATCCAACATTTAAAGGTTCCTAAGGAAAATACGACTGGATGACCTTCTCTAGTCGGCAAGGTATCACTAACAACTTGGCAATAGAAGGAAAATATAACAGATCTATTAGATCGCTGTGTACTGATCCCCAATTTTGCACACATACAAAAGATATCCTGATGACTCTTATTTGCGTTAAAATTGTCAATACAATTAATGTAAAAAGATATAGTGTTATAAATTACTAACACAAAAAAAATCTAGTACTATAATTTAAAATATTTGTTCAGTTAATGTGATGTGAAGTAAGTATAATCAAAGAAGCAGATCAACTTAACAGAGCTATGCTAAATCTACGGACCAAAAGATGATATAGATATTAGCTCTTTTTGTCAATAAAAGTTTTAAATATTAGAATTTAACAAAGATGTTGCTATTTTTGGAAAAAATGGGCCATTTTATTTTAATCTGGGCTAATAAATTTATTTTAAAATCACGAAAAAAAACCTCTGTTTGTCAATGGTAGGCCGAAAATTTTAAGATTTGGTGATCTGTTCGTATTGTTCATTATCTGCAATGAGATACGTAAAAAAGGGTAAAATATCCAGTATCGAAAAAATTATACGAAGATCACCGAGTAAAAAGTAGAAACATCAAAATTGGTCCAAATTTAGTTAGCGTTGCCATTTGTTAGAAAATATCTCAAACTTCAGGCTACGCAACCCAGCAAAAAAGGAGAGTCAATTGTAATAAGCACTTTATATACGACCATGTGGGGAAAAAAGGGGCAGTGTCCGCAGAGTACAAGGAAAAAACGGGGTATGTCCGAATATATATCACAAAAATACACATTTTTTTTTAGCTTTTTGTGATTTTAGAAGTATTGTTTCGATATTAGTGTCGGTAAAAAAAAAAGGAAAATATTTGGTAATAGAAATAATGACCATGATGTGTGTTGCAATACTAGCTTTGAAAAGAAAAAGTTTCGAAGGTATTAAAATGAAGCACATATAAGGCAGGAGTGGTTTTAAAAGGTTAAAATGATTTCCGAACGATAACGCTGAAGAACGAGAAGTTGTTAAAAAAAAATTAATGAACTGAAATTCAATGATGAGCAAAATGCATACTTATGTAGTCTTACTATGGCAAGTAATATAAAACAAAGCCTTCCACGTTAAAACGAAAACGATTGTTTATTGCATAGCAAATTCCATTCGTACCAGGTAAAGCAGATATTTTCTGAGCGAAGACCTCAATATTTTGAAAATGTATTGTCTCAAAAAATTTTATTTTGGTATACCTGACGAGATACTTGTAGAATTTCATGAGTATATGGCAAAAAAAAAGAACTGTAGCTAAAAATGAGAAATTCATAAGATCCGCGGCTGAAAATTTAAAAAGATCCGCAACGTATAGGTCCTCTCCCCACTGCTTTGGAACCTAGTAATGGATGGGCTTCTGCGAACCCTGAGTAGGGAAGGTCACTCTGTACTGGGATATGCAGATGGGTAACCTTAACCCAAGACAAAATTTAATACAACAGTAAGAGAGAGAATGCAGAGGGCTCTTAAAGTTGTAGAAAGATGGGTAAGGCAGGAGGGACTCAATATAAGTCCCCAAAAGACTGTCCTAATCCCCTTCACAAAACGGTGAAGGATAGAGGATCTCGGTCCCATCATCCTCCAAGGAAACACAATACCACTTTCCAGAGAAGTAAAATATCTGGGGGTGATTTTAGACTCCAGGCTGACCTGGAACAAGCAAGTGGAAATCATAACCAGAAAATCGGAAACAACTCTTATGACTGTTAGAAGATTATGTGGGAAAACATGGTGTCTCTCACCGAAAATGGTACATTGGTTATACACCAGTGTTGTGAGACCAGCCATCACTTACGCAGCTTTGGTCTGGCGGCCCAAGGTAATGCAGAGAACAACCATGACAAAGCTGAGTGGAATACAAAGGGTCGCCTATTTGTGTATTACTGGGGCCATGAAATCAACCCCCACTTCGGCAATGGAGTGTATTCTGGCCTCCGCTACACATAGTGATTCAGGCAGAGGCAAGAATGGGACTCCACCGACTAAATCACTCAACAGTAAAATCGCAAAGGACGTTGTCAGGACATAAAAACATATGTAAAAAAATCAGGAGCCCTGAGTTGGTAATGGACACAGATCATATGAGCTCGAGCTACCGTTATAATATACCGTTTGAAGTCACAATAGAGGATCGAATGGCAAGTAAAAGAGAAAGACCGGAAACATTCTCGGGTGCAAGTATCTTGTACACTGACAAAAACAAGTGAGGGTACTGGAGCTGGGATATATGGGCTACAACTGGGGAAGGAATTAACCCTTCCCCTTGAGAAATACCCAACAGTATTCCAGGCAGAAATATACGCAATCTTACGGTGCGCAGACGAGATAAACAGGAGAGCTTACAAAGGGAAGCAAATCCTCATTTACTCTGACAGCCAGGCAGCCCTAAAAGCCCTTAAAGGCCAAAAGGCATCATCGAGGCTGGTTTGGGAATGTCAGAGTGAGCTGGAAATTCTGGCAAAAGACAACAGAGTTATGTTAATGTGGGTACCAGGACATGAAGGCATACATGGAAATGAAAAAGCTGACGAGTTGGCTAGAGCAGGGTCGGCATCTCAATACATGGGTCCAGAACCGGCCTTTGGGGTGCCGCGGTGCGCGGCCCGGGAAGCAGTCATAAAATGGACCAAAAGAGAACATAAAAACCACTGGATCACCAGATAGGGTTTAAACCACAGCAAGCTGTTTATTGGGAATCCTGACCCGAAACTGGCAAGAAAATTACTACAAATGAGTAGAAACCAATTAAGGACTATTACGGGTATAATGACGGGACACATGGCCGTCAAAGTACATCTGAATAGTGCATCTATATAACGGAAACCTCGGCTGCAGACTATGTGGACAAGCTGAGGAAACGGTGAAGCATATCATATGTGACTGTGAGTCACTGGTGAGATTTAGACAACAAACTTTCGGGTCAGTAAGATTGGAACCGGGAGAAATACTCACTCACTCCTTAGCAGGACTGTACAGATTGAGCCAGGGGACTAGGTTGATAGAGTGGCTGTAATGTCTAGGGTGAGCACAATAGGCCTACTCTGGTCGCGGTGCGTCCGGCTTTAGGACAGACCCGGGAATATAATAAAAAAAAAGACGTATAGGTACCGAAAATTTGCCATATGAGAATAATATGACAAAAAACATTTTTCCAAAAATGCAAGTGTCAAAAAAAAAAAATAGAACAGCAGAAGCTACGTATATAGATTTTTAAAAAAGTGTCTCCATTCCCAATATGTCGACCAATGATGATGAATACTACTACAAAAGACAATTGTCGGCTCTTCTAATACACTCGGAAATTTGGCAGAAAAAGGAAGCAATGAAGTAATTTCATTGTTGAACAATTATGAAAAAAATTTAAAATTATCTTAACCAAGAAATTACACATCCAATATGTTTTGTGATTCGTTGCACGCACTAAATAATATAGGAGAGAAAACTATTTAAATATTTTAAGACATCATTACCTGTGACGAAGATATGGCAATTATAAACCAGAAGTATTTCGCTGAAATTCCTAAACATTAGGTAGCAGAATTTCTAAGAGTCAAACACAAATCCTTTCCATTTTATGTGAAAAATATCGAGCAGTACCAGGAAACAATAAGAAATTGGACGTCATTTCTTTAGGAATTTGTATTCAATATAAACGCCCGTTCTCAGTAAAATTAATTAACGAGATTGTTTTGCAGGTCCGCGTTTCTTTCGTTAAAGGTAATCAGTGGAAACTGAAAATAAGCAATAATAATGCCTCCAAGAAATAAAAGGTATAAATCATGATTACAGGCTGGATTTCTTAACCAAAAAACTAAACAAATAGTGAAATTTTAATTTTTTTTTGGGATTCCGTAGCTAGTTGGGAATCCTTATAAATTCGCCGTATACATTCGCCCGTCTGTATGTCACAGTCTCAAAACTTCGTTAGTTTTTAATCTTTTGCAATGTAATTTTGCAGACAAATGCTTTCTATACACTCAAAAACCCTTGAAGTGAAATTTGAAAAAAAAATGAGAATACCTAGACGTGTGTGAAAAATAGGGATACTGCTAGTCAGTTGATTCAAGCCAGTGCCATAAAACTCAATCCACACACACATACAAACAAATTTTCTTCATTCACCTCATCGAGTGGAGCACCGTTGAATAGGTCTTAAAAAATATAATTAAATAGGTCATATAATATTTTTTATTTAGTCATTTCATTCACATTCTAAGATTGTATGGGGTTTCTTAATATAGAAGTATGGAGTTTCAACAAGTTTGCCCTTGTTTTTTTTATATTCCAGTTAACTTGTCAGTTTAATATTTACGACATATTTTATATCGGCTTTTTAGATTTTTTTATAAAATGCTATCCTAACTTGTTTTAGGCGTAAATGTGGAAATTTTTGATCAGTTTTTTTCTAGTTTATTTTAGATCTTACTCCAATTTTGTCAGATCTTCTTCCTATAAATGTATTACAATATAATTATCTGCAACACCTCAAATAGTTTTGTAGTTTAGAGCTCAGAAATATGACCAAAATCTACCATTTTCCAATATACAAGTTGAAAAAAGATTTTTAATCATCTAACCCGAAGTTCTTAGTTGTAAAAACTTCATTGCACACTTCAGTATTGGTTTTTATGGATTTAAATATTCTATTTAATTTAATCAAAATTAAAATCGGTCTATTTTGCAAAAAATATTCTCCACACACAAACTGATGTCAGTGGAGCTGTAACAAAACAAGGATAGCCATAGGATATTATGTATAGATATCGTTCGGCTGGCGCTATTTTTCGTCTGACATCGAAGAGTAGGTAGGTTTTAATATTCTACTGATATGTCTCGGAATTTATAATTTATGTAGACAGCTGCTTCCTACGAATGTTGCTCTCGGTTCAATACAGCTCTATTGACGTAACTGTACGGTGGCCAAAACGCGTATGAAGAGGGGGCCAGAGATGTATTTGCAGGAAATAAACTGTTAGTATATACTCTTTCCTTTATCTGTTTTGAAGAATAAATACACACACACACACACACACACATATATATATATATATATATATATATATATATATATATATATATATATATATATAGAATGATCAAGAAGAAGAACAAAGGGAGACTATGGATGAAACCATCAGATGTAGATGGTTTTCAGCAGTACATTGCCGACCTAATTAGTATCCCTGAAGCAGAAACTGAAGCTAACGACCCAAATAATAAATTAACAACTGTCTTACTAGAAAGTCAGACCAAATTTTGTCCTAAAACCCAAAAAGAAGAGAAGCTCAGTCAAAATACCAGACAACTAATGCAGAATAGAAGAGGAATGAGAAGCAAACCGGACACTAAAGCTGACGAACTACAAATAATAAATAAAGAAACATCCAAAGCTGTTTGACAAGACACTCGAAAATACAATCAAGAACAGATCGAATATATCATTGAGAACAATAAAAGTATGAAAGAATTGATAAGAAACTAAGAACGGGAACAAGACAAATAATCAAAGTGAAAGATAAGATTGGTCAAATTTCAGTAGACAGAGAGGAAATCCTTAAAGTAGTCGACGATTTTTACAAATTACTATACAGACGCCAAAACAAAGACAATAGCAAAGATCAAATACAAGAAATATTGACAAGGAAAAAGGGCATTGTCAACCAAGGCTCAGAACAAATGCTGGAAATCACAATAGATGAAATAAAACTAGCCCTAAGAAAAACTAAGAATAACAAATCTCCAGGCGAAGATGGTGTAGTTACTGATGCAATTAAAATCGGAGGTGTTTGTCTACTTAAGAAAATAAAAGACTTTTTAACATGTGCCTTTTGGACAGTACTATACCCGACAAGTGGCACAATGCTCAGGTAATTTTGATTTACAAAAAAAGGAGTTCCCCATGATTTGGAAAACTACAGACCAATAAGCCTTCTTAGTCACCTATATAAACTCCTAACAAGAATAGTAACGACTCGACTTGAGAAAAAACTTAATTTCTACCAACAAATAGAGCAAGCGGGGTTTCGTACTGGGTTTGGAACAAACGATCACTTACAGAGCATCAAAACGGTAATAGAAAAAACTATCGAATACAATCGACTACTCGTTCCACCTTTTGTGGATTTCCATAAGGCCTTTGTTACCTGTAGAGCGTGACAAAATTATGGAAGCATTACAACCATGCCGCATTGACTAAAGATACACAAAGTTAATTTACAATATATACAACTATGTCGGTGAAACTACACAGAAACACGGATCATATCCCAATTGGCAGATGAGTCCGACAGAGTGATACCTTATCGCCTAAACTGTTTACTACAGTACTAGAATACGCCTGTAAGATATGTACAATGTTACATGAACTTCAGCTAGTGTACGCCAATGTGGGTTTTAAAATAAACATATCAAAAACAAAATTTATGACCAATCTGGTACCTAGTGGAAATATCAATATTGGAGACAACGAAGTTGAGCTTGTCAAAAAATACATATACCTTGGACACGAAATAAAGATCACAAGAGATAATTAAACATGCGAGCTACGAAGAAGAGTAAATCTCACATGGGCAGCCTATGGAAAACTTAAAGACATCTTTAAAAGCGATATACCAATTTCTTTAAAACGTAAAACATTTGACGAATGTGTGTTACCGGTTATGGCCTACGGTGCCGAAACTTTGACATTGACAACAGCAACTTCTAAAACACTGCAAATAGCTCAGAGAAAGATGGAAAGATCAATGCTAGGTATATCACTGCGTGACCGAATTAGAAATGAAGACCTGAGACGAAAGACAGGAGTTACTGACGTAATTTTCCGAATTGCCACACTCAAATGGAACTGGGCCGGACATGTCGCCCGAATCAGTGATGGAAGGTGGACGAAGAGATTACTCGAGTGGGGGCCGAGATTATACAAAAGAAGTAGAGGAAGACCCCCCTACTCGTTGGACTGACGATCTCAAGAGAATTGCAACAAATTGGATGCAAATCGCTCAAGATAGAGCACAATGGACAAGAATGCGGGAGGCCTATGTCCAGCAGTGGACGCAAAGGGCTGGATAAAGAATATATATATATATATATATATATATATATATATATATATATATATATATATATATATATATATATAAATATGTGTATGTGTAATCGAAGGTTTTCGGGTATACTGTGTATGGGCTGAGTCCCTCTCAGGACTATAAGGCAGCTGAGGTTTCAATGAAATCTCAATAACCATTTTCAAAGTTCACTGTACGGCGGTCCCGTGTGTACGTGGGACGCGTTTGTTGGCCGGATGGTTTTGCCCAATCAGGTTGCGAGACCTGCTGCGTGTCATCGGCCCTGTTGCCAGTGTTTGGGGTTGGGTTTCCGAGTTGTAATCTGTTTCTTTACTACCAACTACTGGTTGACGTTTCATAAGCAGATTTTTCCAAGTATTAGGCAATTACTGGCTATCATCTCTGTTATTTAAGTTATTGGGCCTCTTTGCAATTTCGATGGCTTTTTATAACTCTTGTGGATAGGTTTTCACATCTCGATAGCATTTTTGTTCCTGATAAATTTATCTTATGTCCTGTGTTTAGCAGGTATTGGGTCAGTGCAGAAGCAGTTGTTTTTTGCTTGACAGCGTTTATATGTTCGTCTCTTCTGGCACTTATTTTACGGTTGGTTTGGCCTATGTAAGATAAACTGCATTCTCCACATATAATTTCGTACACTCCCTGGCTTTCTAGAAGGATTTTTTTCTTTAGATGTTGGCAAGAGATCTTTTACTTTACGGTCTATGGTGAAAATGGTTTTTATGTTGTGTCTCTTGAGCATTTTTGCGATTTTGTCTGTGGTGCCTCTTGGTTTTCGCGATTTTTCGGGGCCAAGCGTTTGTCTTTTAGAGCCTTGTCTATATATTCTTTTTATAACCGTTTTCTGGTAGGGCGCGGGATTGTGACGTGAGTTGGTGTTAAGGTATCTGTTGGTGAGAGTGAGTCTCCTGTAGACAGTGTGCGAAAGCAAGCCATCCTCTTTTCTTTTCAGTAGGATATCTACAAAAGGTAGTTTTCTTTCCTGGTCTGTTTCCATGGTGAATTTGAAATGTGGCTTTACACTGTTTATGTGATTCGGGAAATTTTTGAGATTTTATTTTCCATATTGCCAAACATATATATATATATATATATATATATATATATATATATATATATATATATATATATATATATATATATATATTAGCAACGATTTAAACAAGACAGGAAAATCGATTTATTTATTTCTTACTGAAATCTTAATTTGTTTAATTTCGCACTTCTCCGGTGATACATTTATGTCATTCGACTGGCGACATTTTTCAGTCTAACATCAAAGAGTCGGCCGATTTTAATATCCTACCGATATGTCTCGGAATTTATATTTCATGTAGACGGTTGTTTCCTACGAATGCTGCTCTCTGTTCTATATAGCTCCACTGACAAGACCATAAGGTGGTCGAAACGCTTATGGAGAGAGAACCAGAGTTGTGTCTGCAGGAAATAAACTGTTTGTATATATTCTTTCCTTTATCTACTTGAAAGACGAATGCATATATATACTAGCAACTATTTAAACATTTTTAAGTTAGCAACTTTTTAAGGTAAAAAATTTCTAATTTCTAATTGCCATTGCCTCTTATTCCCATGTGCTATTCATATATAGATTTCTATTTGAAAAAATCTATAATTTCTGTTTTAAAAGTCTTAACTGAAATTTATAAATATTATATTAGTAAAAATATCCTCGAAACAATATTTGTCACAGAAAATTATAGATTCGTTAATTTTTGCCATTTGGCTTTTATGATCATTGTTATTTCATTTGAAGAAATATATATAACAAAGATTTGAGTTGAAAGGTTGTTGACAATATTGAAAACTGGCTAAATGGTACTTGGCGCACTTGCAGTGTCTTTATTTTTAACTAACAGCGGATTCAGTGTATTAAATACACTTCACATTTTGCTTTATGACAAAATATCAAATTAAAGATGTAATATTGCTCCAAACTCGTTAGTTAAACGAAAAACTACCACTACTATGCCAAAAACATCAAAAACTTTTTACATCGAAAAATATCACACATTAAATGGCGGTGCTCCGATTGGGAACATCACCTAATTTCAGGGCATGGCGGCGCCATCCTCGATATACAAGAAAAACCAGCAAATTCAGGACATTGGAGGTTGTTGTGGTTATGACAACTTGTCCTTTCTTTATGGAGCCGTAACTCTCAGAGGCCACGAGAATTGAGACAAATCGTGGTTCTCAAAGTAGGTTGCTGCGAAACAGAGCATCTGCAGTCCTTGAGTAGCGCGTGCGATTCTAAAAAAATTCTTAACCGTCAGAAGATCGATAAGAATTAGTGATGCGTCAAATTACCTTACATTTTCGGGAAAGTTAAACTCGGATGCCGGAAAGTCTAATTAACTTATGTGCTTTCATAAAAGCCAAAACGATTCGTTTTGGGGAAAATATCGATTCAGTGTACTTAAGTTAAAACAAACCATTTCTTTGCCAGTCCAGAAGGATTTAATAAATTCCAGAAAAACCTCATACTAATTTAACAATTCATGGATTGATTGATTATTTTCGGTAATGTTAAATCATCATAATAAGTAACAAACGGTTCTATTCTTGTACACTGCCAAAGTGATTTAAATTCATTGCATTTTCCTGGATTTTTCGCAGTTTAGGAAGTACAAATCCACAACTTACTGAACGTGACCAAGTTGAGAGAATCATGAAATAGAGAAAGTAATCCTGAACGTGACTTGGTAGTGAGTTAAAATCCCGGACTTGTCAAAGCGACTAAGAATCCAAATTACGGATTATAAAACCGACTAAAATTAGAGTAAATTAAATCTTCTTTAAAATCAGAGCTACACTCAATCCATTCTAATTCCGGTGAGCGAAAAGAAAGGTGAGACGGCTATGAGTTCTAACACAGTCGGGAGGTTTGGCGGGATCTCGTTAACAACCTTGTGATTTGTTATAAATACCTAAATTACACAAATAATTGAAAAATCTGAAAATTAAAACCTAGTAATTGAATGAATTTAAATAATAGAATACGGAACACATTACTTTGGGTGTACCAAAATAAATATGAAAATAGATTCATATTTCGGAGGCTGCGTGACGACTATAAATTGAAAAATCGCTACCTGCTTTGACGTTTCGTTAAACTAACTAAATAGTACTATAAAAAGATTTCCTTTTCTGATGTTTAGATCCACTTGCCTACCCTATACTGAAAAGAACCGGTAAGTTCGAAACCGGTCTGTAACTGACGGTTCATTACCACGGAAGAAGCCTCCACCCTTTCCTGGTACTTCCTTGCAATTTGAGTGCTTTCTCTCTAATTGTATTAGAATAGAGTACGTCTGTCTTTCCAGTGTAAGGTTTATTGAGCTGGTTGAGAACTACAATAGTTTCTCTAATACAAATATCTTTATTTTGTTTGTTTGTATAGCGTTTCGATGGGGTTACATCTCTAATCATTTGTTAGCTTTACACCTACCCATTTTGCATAGAAAAGAATAGTGCAAAGACGTAAAATTGAGGTCTATAGTTTTTTTATGGACATAAAAGGATTTTAAGTATTTAAATATCTAAAACAAAAATTAACTAAAAAATAAAAATATGAAGAAAATTATACAAACGAGCATAGCAGTAATATTAATAAAAAATAAAGATATACTGTTAGGGTGAGAATAGTATATTGTTCATATAAGTACAGATCTTAATACCAAGATAGCTCACGAGTTAGTGAATTAACAAAATTCATTTCTTTGATTTTTGTATCATTCAACAGCCTATTTTTATGCCTAAAAAAATGAAACATTCAGCTTTTAACGGACGTTATTGATCATTCCGAATGAGATAAGATTGTTTTACCACAGATGTGCCGGAATTTGTTCGAAAATTTAATACAACATATTTTTGGTGATCGAATAACAATAAATATCTTAGAACTAGGAGCTCACTGCGTAGTTCTAAAGTCAATTCATATTTAGCAGCCTCAGGTTATCTAACATTAGCTTTTTTCATCAAAGAACTTTTTGTTTATTGCCTTGTATTACATTAAAAAAATATATCGTTATTTATTATTTAAATCAAAAGAGCAAATTTGGTTATATTATTTAGATTAGTAATAATATATTTTTCGTCATAATAACCTTGCTATATACAATTATTTTTAACAAGGATTTGATCTTCGACAAAACAAAACTTAATCGTAAACACGTCTTTTTACATATGTATATAACAGTTAATATTTGAATCCAAAAATAGACATGTGCTAATTCAGTGAATACTTCCACCAAAAACAACTTTGTGGTTCTAAATTCAAAACAACTGTATAAAAACAGCAACTGAAGGGGTCACATTTTATATGGGTTCAAGAGTATAATTATAAAAATCCAAAAGTTTATTCTTCGCAAAATCTGAGATAGATAGTTTTTCAAACGGTTTATTACTCAGTAATTGTAGACGTTAAACAAAAAAGTTGTCATGTAGTGTTTTTTTTTTGGATTCCACAAATGATGACAATTAAAACTTTTGATTTATAGAAAATAATATTGAATAGAGTTTTTTTGGATTAGTTGAAGTTACTGTTCACACAGAAGCGATAGAAAGTGTGATTTTTAACTATTGAATCGATTTATGCATTGAATAAGATTCGTCCTTAAAAAATTGTATATTCATCAATCGTTTTTATGAAATACAAGGTTTCTGAAGATATAAAAGTAAAAATATTTAAGTTTGCATTATTGTACTGCCTAATTCAGCGAACCTCCAGATACGAAGTATTCTTGAATAATTCCTGAATGAATCGTAATAGAATCGGTTTTTCCTATTTGAGGAACTCGATTCTGTTACTCCACCAAATTGATTTAGTCCTTTTGTATGGATTATTGACTAATAGAACACCTCTATCACCACAAAAAAATGTTATAAGCGTCCAGAAGACCTCTGATTGGATATTCAAGAAGTCCATTTACATGTGTTATTGTCACATCTTTGCAACTTTCTATAAATATCAATCTTGGATGTTATGCGGACATTCCCTCTGCTTCAACCAAAAATGTTGTATATTTAAAGAACCTTAAATAAAACCATTCTTAATTAGCTTCACAGCCCATCCTTGGTGGACGTCGTGATGAGTTTGGAGCGTCGAATGCATTTACCGCGGAAATTTTGATTCCACTAACAAACATCTGCCATTTAGCCGGCGTTATTGAACTATTTCTTGGGCAAAAAAGGCGGTTCATGTCCTACATGGCGCAACCTGTCCCACCGTCTCTGAAATGTTAATTGAATTAAAAGCATTGGTCTGTGGTACGTAAATTACGCCACGCTGGTCGCCCCGTTGGCGCATAAAAGCGTTCAAATTATCTGAAAAATCTGTAGCGACGACCCGCCGGTTTTAGCAATTTGGTGAATTAGTTTCAGATAGATGCTACGGGAATTATTGTCATTACAAAACACATAAATAATTACTGTTTGAAAGTGCATACTTTTCATATACACAGAGTGCATTTGATGAGCAAAACGTCGATTATGTTAAAGAGAGTACATTTTAAAAACAGTTTAGCTTATACAGGGTGGTCCAAAAAAATGGCGCATAATTTTAATTTTTTTTTTCAATTTAACTACGTTTTTTTTAACGAAATTTGAGCCTTATTGAACTCTGATTGAGCTGGGATTACTTTATCTCACAATAGTACAATAGTTATTTTTTTATACAGAGTGTCTAGAATTGTAGTTTAAATCTTGATATTTTCAGTTCCGTTTTACGCAACTTTTTTTAATATAACACCCTGAATTGAACATTTTTAAACCTCAAAACAAGTTATAAAATAGTCAATATTGCCTTCTTATGCCCGTTTACACGGGGACAGCTGAAGAACAATCGTGAGGGATCAGCGGTAGGGAAATGTCACTATCTTGAAAAGTTAGCGTTCTAGCTATTGTCCTGTCTCGATTACTAGCTTGGGATAGTTGTGCTGTTCTAATATGATCATGCACACGTAGACAATACTAGGCTGGCTTACTGACCTGGCTCGGCTACTGGTTTCGTATGCAACTGACTTAAAAGAGGGAAGTTCTAAATTTGAGCGCTGTGTGTATACGTCGATTACCCCGAAACAGCGGCACCGATTTCAATGAAATTCTTTGTATTATGTTTAAGAAGTTGCTGCGATAGTCTCATATTATTGTCGCCAAAATTGGTTAAGTAAAATCCAAGATGGCGTTGATGATATGGCGGAAAAAAAATAATTTTGTCCGATTTTATCATAAATTGCTACGGGGGAGTTTTCGGAGTCGTACATAACGATCTTAAAATTATTTTTAAAAAATTCAATATGGGATTAAACATTTCACATCTCTCGATTTTGTCAAAACTTGGTATAGGGGGGTTTTTGAAGGTGTAAATTACGAATTTAAAAATACTTTTAAAAAATTTCAGTTTTGCGGATCCAATATGGGCACTAAAAATTTCTCGATTTTGTCCAAAATTGATATAGAGAGGTTTTGGAACGTGTAAATTACGAATTTAAAATTATTTTTAAAAAATTCAGTATTTCAGATCCAATATGGGCACTAAAAATTTAGCATTTCGATTTTGTCTAAAATTGGTATAGGGAAGTTTTGGAGGGTGTAAATTACTAATTTAAAATTATTTTGGCGGATCCAATATGGTAGACCAAAAATTTAACACCTCTCAATTTGATTAAAAATTGATACTAAGTGTAAATAAGGAATTTAAAATTATTTTTAAAAAATCAATGGGACAGATGCAAAATGACGATCTAAAATTATTTCCGGATTATGACCAAAATTTGTACTGGGGGGATTTCCGATGGTGTAGTTTAAGATTCGAGTAAGAGTTTCAAATTACTTTTTTAAAATTTAATATGGCGGATCCAATATGGTTTTACGTTATTCACATTTGGTATTAATTTTTTACAATTTAATATGGCAGATATAATATGGGGAACTAAATATTTTATATTTTTTCAATTTGGTCCAAATTGATTTAGCGGGTTCCTGAGGCGTATGTTGTGGATTTCAAATTAATTTCTTCAAACTCAATATGCAAGATAAAATATATTGGACTAAAAAAATTATATGGGTTTTGGCGGCCTACGTAAAATTCAAGCTCTCAGATTTACAATTGAAGATTAAATATTTCATTTAAAACTGGTATTTGTAGAATTCTCAGAATCAAAGAATTTTTATTATTCAATTTAGTATGTTCGACAACTTTGGATAAAATACGTCCTTGTTTGCGACCTTAGAAATTCGACAACAAAGTACGTTAATGATACCCCGAAAAGAATACGCATGTTTATTAAAATAACATAAGCAGAAATTTTGAAATTGAACATATTATGAATGCATGTAAAATGAGACGTTTTAAGTTTTTAAATGTTCAAGTATAAATAGAAAAGTTAAATCTGGTGTCCGTATATTTGTGATCGAAAAATTGTTGTTTTTCATTGCAAAAAAATTAGGTGAATTAACTCATTTTTGGATTAAATTTTACTCTTAGGCCTGTTCTAGTTATTTTCTGGACTCTTTTTGCTCTTGAGTTACATTTTTATGCAGCTCTTGTATTTACATAGTTATAATTACGACTGTGGTTACTCCTATTTTATTTTTCTTCAATTTGTTTCTAATTTTTGTTGTTGATTAAGTTGCCTTTAAAGATCAAAATCCTGATAATGTAATAATCTTGACGAAATACTCTCTTTTACGACCTGGCTGCAAAATTGGTATGTTGTCATAAGACTTTTAAACAAAAATTGATGTTAGTTTACAATAATTTCTTCAATCAAGTTTTTTTTTTAAATTATTAACAATTAAATAATTAACGATAAAATAATTACCTGAAAATTCGCTGTCAGTAGCCAAAATTTCTCCTCGCGGAAGATTTATCTATCACATGAATAACAATGTCAATTATTTGATTGATTAGATTAATATTTTAGAACCTGCAATAATCTTAGGATCATTTGAAGAACAATTTTTTTCTTGAGATTAGGGTTCATACCCTTGGTGCATCTAAAAAAGTCCAAATTTCCAATGTTATACTCAAACGGGCTCAAAAAACTATTGCCATGAAGGATGCAAATACTCAAAATTGAGATGCAACTCTAATGAATTTTCGCCTTTGAGATCAGACAGCAATATTTAAAAGAAAAATTATTATGAACAGTATACTAATATTATTTGAAGCATGTAACTCAAATAACAATGTTAAAGGATTTTGAAATTTTATAAGTTGAAGAAGAGAGGCAGCAACCTTTATAAATTATGTTTTCCTGGATATTCTGAAGTTCCCATATTTATTCATAGCCCCATTATTTGACTTTATTTCCACTGGAGTAACTTTTCAACCTCTAAACCAAAGGCACTTTTTTAATCTGTCGCTCAATAGTGGTATTTTTCTTCCTATATATATATATATATATATATATATATATATATATATATATATATATATATATATATATATATATATATATATACTATAGGTATAATGAAGAAAAACTCATCTGTTAAGCGATAGGTGAAAAATGTGACTTTGTTTCATATAAAATTAACCAATATATATATATATATATATATATATATATATATATATATATATATATATATATATATATATATATATATATATATATATATATATATATATATATCGGGTTTCAATCCATTCGTTCAAAAAATCGTTTTCACGACGTTTCGCCAAAATCTTATTTGGCATTTTCAAGTGCGGTTCATCTCGTTACTCGCTGAGAACTGATGGTGGCCTCTGATGAATTTCGAGTTTTGTTTAGCTGGCTCGCTGCCTGATTGGATGAGCGGTTTCGCAAACTCCTCCCGTCTGCCGAGTGCGATATATTTTGTTCTTTTATGCAGGTCTCTCGTGTACTAGTTGATTTTTATTGTTTTCTTTCTTGATTTTTTATTAATGTTTTCCATGTAGTGGAAAAATTTATAGCATCGTCTCGTTTATTTAGTTGTCCCGCTTTTTCGATTTCTATGGCCTCTCTTATGACGCGTACCTTGTAGTTCTGTGCTGGTGCTATTTATTTTGTTTTTTCGAAGTCGATGGTAGGTCCAGTTGTTTGGTGATGTTGAAATAGGGCTGAGGTTGTCTGTTTGTTTTGAGGCTACTTTTATGTTCTTGGATTCTTACTGATATGCGCCTGTTTGTTTGTCCTATATAAGTTTGATGGCAATCTGCACATGGAATGCTGTAAACGCCATGATTTTCAAGGTTGGTCTTGTCTTTCGGATTTCCCAGGATGTTGGCTATTGTTTTTTGTGGTTTAAATATGGGCTGTATGTTATGTTTTCTTAAGATTCTTCCGATTCTGTCTGTTATTCCTTTTATGTATGGTATTATGGCTTTGTTCCTTGTTTGATCTTGGTCTTTGTTGTAGTCTTCTGTTGTCATTTTATGACTTTCTTTATATCTGATTGTGAGAAACCATTCCGTTCTAGAGCTGTTGAAATATGTCTAATTTCTTCTTGTTTTGAGACGAGTTCTGTTAGGCGGATACTATTGTGTCGACTACTGCCTGCTTTTGAGCAGGATGATGATGTGACTCTGCATTGAGACATCGGTCAGTATGTGTGGATTTCCGATATACGCTAAAACCTAGGGTGTTGTTGGGTTTCCTAGTTAATAAGAGTTCCAAAAAAGGAAGTTTCTGTTCTTGCTCGATTTCTAGCGTGAATTGGATTCTAAGGTGGAGATTGTTCAGATATATGAGGAAATCGTCCAGGTGTTCCTTTCCATGTTGCCATATTATAAAAATATTATCAACATAGCGTTTCCAAAATTTCGGTTTTAAAGGTCCCTTTTGCAGTGCCTCTTGTTCGAAATATATCATAAAAAGGTTGGCTATGACTGGTGAAAGCGAGGACCCGATAGGTGCGCCATCTGTTTGTTTGTGTATTTGGTTATTGAACAAGAAGTATGCGTTCTTTAGGCAGTGTTCTGCAAGTTTAATTGTGTAGGCTGGAAAATCCTCGTTCATGGCGATTTTGTCCAACGTCTCATCCAGTGGTATTGGATATAGCGATTTTATGTCGAGGCTTGCTAAGATGTCATTTTCTTCGAGGTGAAAACGATATTTTGAACGAATGGATTGAAACCCGGAATAACCAAACTATTCATTCTACCATCCGTCAAAATTTACGATATATATATATATATATATATATATATATATATATATATATATATATATATATATATATATATATATATATATATATATATTGGTGAATTTGAGAAAATTGTAAGGAACGAGTAATGCCTATTTCAACTCCGGAAGAGTAGGCGTAAATCAAGTTACGGACATCTTACTTTTAACTCAGATACTCTTGACTGCCTTGAAGAGTGGGTGTCAAATGATTTTTTACACCTACTAGTAAGACATATGATCCAGACAACCATCGGGTCTTGGCTAGGAAATTGGAGTCCTTTAATTTTAATAGTATGGCAGCTAACACAACTCGTTAATGTCTTATAGTAGCAGCAGAAGTAGTAAAAGTAAAAGATTTTGTAACGCAAAAAATTTTGGTTAATTTTGGTATTCCTATTAGAGAAACTATTTTAGTTCTTAACTAATTTAAAAAACTTTATACAATAAGGACAAAAGTACTCCGTTCTAATACAAATAGACAAAGCACTATCTTAAATTGCAAGGAAATACTAAGCACTGTCATCTACACACCGGTTTTGAACTTGTTTGTTCCCGTCAGTACAGGGTAAGCAAACACATCTAGACATAGAGATCTATGAGATTAAATACTCAGACTTCATGGAATGCTAGTAGATGACGCTACTTGTATTAGACTTTATATTTTGTCTGATATAAGCAGGAGGTGGTGCACTGCCATAGGAGAGGCCTCCATCCATTTCTGGTGTTTCTTTGCAATCTGAGATAGTGCTTTGTCTTCAACTATTTAATAGAGAGGACGTCTATCTTTATTATATGTAGTTTTAATATGAGTGTTTTTATACACCTAGTTGCACAGAGGCAGATACAACCTCGCTCTTTGGGGGGAGATATCACAAGAGCCAAGAAAAAATCGAAATTATCCCCACCCTACACGTAATCAAGACAGTAGAGTATGATAATCGAAAGCAAGTTATCAGCAGGAACGCGTCCTAATGCAGCAGATAGGTGAGTATATTTTTTCTCAATTCGACCTTGAATCCGCGCCTGTAACTGCAAGTTGTATTGTGTCCACTGTTGCAATCATTTGTGTTTATATTTATTTAGACTTTGTATAACAGACATAGTCACTGTTTTTCGCAAAGGATTTAAGAATTTCTATTTCTATAAATACTTTGCAAAAGGTTGTGAACTTCCAGGAAAATCTTGATTGAAAATTTAATCCGTAGATTCTCAATAAAATGAGTTTAAAAAAATTCAAGGTTATAAAATTTCATCGAACAACACATTCTCCTAATTTTGGTTAAAGAATTAACAGTCAAATTTTAGAACGAGATTTAATCATTTATTACTTGGATTTGCATTTAGATGTGACGTTAGACTTTAATTTGCATTATGAGTATATTCTTCGCAAATCGTTGTGATTATTAAATTTTGCCTGTAGAAACACCAAAAATTTCTAGAGAATGCTAAGGGTCAATAACCTACACAAACCTGTTGTTCGGTGTTGTATAGAATATTTATCTTGTTTGCGGTCACAATGTTATGCTGTGCAGAAAACTGAACGAGTGCAGAGAAAGTTTGCAAAACATATTTCTTTAAGTGTAAAATTCAATATGATTATACTGATCTAAGGCATAAGCTGGGACTAGACTCTTTGTCAGGGCGAGGTAAGTTTCATATACTTTCTATTTAAACTTTTAAATGGTTTTGCCAATCGTCCTGATGTTTAAATACGATCACTGCTTGAGTGCCTTTTTTGTTATTTATTTAATTCTCCTAAAAAAACTACCATTAATACTAGTATATTGGTTAGAATTAGAATCCTTAAATGCAATTCTCGATGTTAATGTTAATATTTTTTTATTGTAAATGTACGTAAATTTTATCAAAACATATTTAAATTCAACACTTTCGAGTTAAGAGTATTTTCTTTTTCTTTTAGGCACTCAGAAAATTAAATTAAATTTTTGAAAATTTTTAAAATTGCGTGAGCGGCCTTAAATAACTGCAAGTACTAATTTGAACTGTAATGGAACAAATATTAATTATTTTACACTGTTCAATGTGAACTATATTCAGTTAAAATGAATAATTAAATAATCACTCTGTGAATAGATTTCCCGTGGGAATAGGGTAGTTATATTTTTTATCACTATCCACGAAAGTCTAAAGGAAAAATAAATCAGTTATCGAACTTAACTTTTATGATCTTTGTCGTTTAAATGTTTTCTTAAAAAAATACATAAAGTCAGTTAATTTATGAAGACCTAAAAGACCCTCTCTTAGAATTGCCTATAAATCTGTCGAAATAATCCTACTCTAATTATGTAAGTAAAACCAGACGTGTGAAGGGTAGTTTTTAACATATGGTATATGAAATACCGTTAAAATGTATTAAAATATTGAACGATTTTCCCTTTATTAGGAAACAAAAGAATAATCAAATAAACTCATTATACTGTAATATAACGTTTGACCTGTGTAAGGAATCCAATATGGCGATTTTTTTTCCTGATTGCAAGAAAGAATGCTTTAAATCCCAGCAATAGGAATAAAAGGGCATTCAGGTTTTTTCACAGACGTTATATTATCTTAGTCCTTTAGTTATAGAAAGAAATAGAATAGTTTTATTAATTGTGTTTATATAAAAATTATTATTAAGATGCTCAGAGGCAAATTCGGGAATCAAGCATCCGGTATAGAATAGCTAACGCCCTCAGCACGTAACGATCGAAACCTTCGAACTTTAAGGGAAAGAAATGGACGTTTCAGGGTTCCATCGGGTAATATGGGTACAAACGGGAATCAGAGGGGTGTCGAGAGGTGTAAGATTCGAAGACACTGTTTTAAGGAATAATATATGTCAGTCACAGTTTGAATGTCGTTAGAACGGTACCGTGAGTACCAGTGCCGTAGAATAATTACGTCACGAGTATAATCGTCGGGAAAGGTTATTTTTGTTTAATTTGGGAAATTAAGGAATTATCGCGTGTTATTTTAGTGGGGCATTTCGCGATTTCCATACGGTTCGATTAAGTAATATAAATAGCTGTTTTTTCGCGTTTTATTTTTTTTTTTTGTTTAATATTTGATTAAGCTATTTATACGTGTTTTTTCAAAATTGGGTTTTAAGTTTTTGGTTAAAATAACGGCCGAGAAGAGCAATTATGTTAGTTTTTTATAATTGTTATTAGTTTTAAGTTTCTCATTGTAAATAGTTCGTTTTTCTATTTATTTTTGTTAAATATATTTAAGTGTTTTGAGAGGCTTGTTTTATTCAATTTAAATAAAACCTTCACGCTAATTAACTTGCGGGCGAGCTGTTGCGAGACCTACAAAATAAGAGATGTCTTCTGACCCTGAAGTTCTAAGTTGTGGTTGGTAAGCTTAAATAACCGTAGTTGTTTGGTACTAAAGCTGCAAGAGAGAAGATGCACGACCAGACTTCCAGAGTGTCTTTATTACTTTGAAATTTAATTGTAGGTTATTAAAATAGTTACTAATTAATATGGGGCAAAAATGATTATAGATAAAATGATTAACGCTACCTCAATATGTCATTAGTAGCAGTCTATAATCAAATTCTGTCACAGAACTGATAAGTTCGTGTCGTAATATCTTTTTATAACATGATTTGCACCAGATACCACGAAATATATAAGATATAACTTACTGAAATATCGAACCAGAAAATATCCTGGAGACTGTTTTTTATAATTTTGTAGATCATTGATTCCCAAAGTGGTCTACATGGACTATCAAGGGTTGACTGTCGAACTGCTTGTGTTTGATAAGATATTTTTGAGTTTTGAGATTTCTTGAGAGATTTTGAATGCTAAACATCCCATTTTAAATGAAAATTGTTTAGTTTTTTGATTACAAACGGAAACCAGACATTGCCTATATAACAGATCTGTTTACCAAATTTAAAGTGGTTAACCTACAACTGAAAGGTGAATTTAATAAAAACAAAGTCCATCATTGCAGCTTTTCTTGCTCTGAAGCAAAACGTGAAATGGCGAGAATATTCTTGGTTGTTGCAGACGTGCTGTTAGGATAATGATGAGTCGGTCTACGATTAACATTTAAATGTCCTGTACATAGATTTTAAAACCAAATTTGAAGATGTTTTAACCACGAAAATCTCATGGTGCATTATTAGCTGATATTGTGACATTGATGAATCGGATGTCGAAATACAAGAAGAACTGATCCGAATAAGTACTAACAAAGAACTTAAGGTGTTGTTTAGAAGTGGATATCTGCAATTTCGGCTTCAGGACTTCAGACACCTGCCACTTATACTGCATTATGGATCATTGCAAGAAAGTTGCCGATAGCTTTTCCCTCTTCAACCCTCATGGAAAGGGCTTGCAACACAGTTGCTAATCTTATAGATAAAAGATCTTCACTGGAAATTACTGTTCGAGGATATTTAAATCAAAACCTGACTAATTTGAAGCCACAAATTGAAATTTTGGTACCGAAACATCAGGACCATACCTCCTGTTAAAAATATTTTATAACTATCAACAAAGTTGATAGCAGGTGGAGAACGATGCATCAAAAGAAAAAATGGAAGTTGCAGAGATTTTTGCATTCTGCGCATCGTCCCTCACCTGCTATAAAATTTGACGAGTAGAATAACAGGATTGATTTTTTTTAGTTTAAATAATAATTCGATTTTGTGCCATTTTAATTAATAAAGATTTGAGTTGTAATCTAACATTTTTTTTAAATTTTAATATACTCCATTTTACAGCAATGAGGAGGTGCGCGTTTCGCGGCACCGTATCGAAAATATTATGAAATATTATGTATCGTTACGAAAATATAGCGGGCTTCCCTTGTAATCTTTAGGTTTCAACATATGTCTCAGTTATTGGTTTATTCTTTGATATATCTGTTCCCTATAAAAATTTAATGATATGACATAAAATAACAAAGAAAAGATGAAGTGGATGGTCGCTAAATATATGTCATAAACAGTCTGTAACATTATTCCTTTTGTAGTTTTGCACGGTTATTTGTGAAACTGTGCCAGTTAGTCAAGTCAATATGAAGCTCAAAAAAGTTTGTGGCGCTATCATTTTCTTGCCCAACGTTTTAGCATTTGATCGCTTTTCTGTATTATCCTTGTTCTGTGATATTGGTTGAGAAAAATAATATACCTTATGTAGGGCTCTTTCGCCTCATTCTGACTTGAGTTAATTTTTAAGAATTTACAAAAAAATATCGGTAAAGTGTGAGTATGATCCCCTTACTAAAGAGAAAAATAATATTTTACTAATTCCGACTCTTGAATTTAATGCAGGCAAACAACTTTTATAAGTCGTAATGATCTGTATCCCCTGAGAAGAACGCCATGCAGAGAGACACCGAAATCTTATCACCAGGATTCCGTTTATACTTTTTTGGTACAGAACCCTAAAACGAACCAGTTCATTACTTACAGTAAAATATATAATAATGAAAATTTAATAAAACGATTTTGCTCGTGATGAAAATGCATGACACCATCAGAATTAGTTGTAAAAACATAATAAAATATTTATTAATAAAATTATGTTATCTTACCTTGCAGTTCGTGTTGGAAGTATTAACACAACACTCTTTATATTTATTACTTAATTGTTATGTAAACAAAAAATAATTATTTAAATATTATCTAGCTTTTAAACGTCTGTGCCTATGATTAAAATCCATTCGTAATTGAACAAAGATTGTACAACATCTACACATGTCCCTGGTTCATATTTAAAATACGTATAGTTTTTCAAACTTTCAACATACATGTACACAATTACACTAAAATGTCAGAAATCTAGATTGTTTGTACTTTTTTAGCAACACTTCCAAGCAACTGACGATTGCAGATGCCATTTTTCCCTCAAATATAATTAATCCTGTATCCTAGGTAGCCAACTAACGCGGCAAAGTTGGTAAAGGCGTTTGTGCAATTTCTGGGTTTTTGTGGTTTTTGCGGCAAGAGTGCACGATAATAGCGGCTAGATTCACGCTGTGTTCTAGTGAGCGATTCAATGCCGTTAGGACGGCAAAGAAGTTTTACGCGGCGTAGCTTACATAGGACAGACCAATGCTTTCATTATTCAGTCAAGTTAGGCTTAACAATATGTCACTCTTGCACCAGTCTGCTCGAAGTAGGATAAACTATTTATTCCATTTGACGTATTTTTCGACATTTTTCCGTTATATCTCCGTAAGCATTAATCCCAGAGACAAATTGTATGGAACATAATTTGTTAATAACAAAATTTCCTTTCCTACTTGTGCGAATTTACAAATATACTAAATTATATTGCAAAATGGAGAAATGCACAGAAAAGATTGAAAAAAATGGCTTTTCTGCAAGTGGCATTTGGACAGGTTAAATTTCACTTTTTAACAACTAAATTTTCTTTTTTGCGGCCCCGATTGGCCAAATAGATTTCGTATAATAGGCACACAATGCCCAATGTTAATCCAGCTCGGTGCGCGAATAGAGAGTTGCAAGCAATTATTGAAAATATGGTAAAAAATGATTTCTCGATAGTGATTTTTTTTTATATATTCTAGACGTCACTAGCTTTTAAACCTTTTTTAATTGGTTACGATCGAAGAATTAGGAGAGGCTAAGGAATTTAAAAAAAAAACTTTTTTGTTTATAAATAAGTTGAATATCTTTGCTATTTTTAATTCAAATTTTATAAAAAAGTAATAAAAATTATAAAATAAGTAAGCTGAAGCACTTGGAAAGACCTTTTTAAAAAAATCGTTATGATTCGGTCAGTAGCGACGCAACATGTAGGGACCATTTTTTAACTATTCGATTGTTTTTTCCTCGTACATTAATGATATAAAGTTTATCTTTGACGTATGCATCGGCTTCATTGTTAAAAACGCTTTAGAAGTTCTTAGAAAGAAAGAGAGATACAGATAAATTAATCGTCCAAAAAGCAATTGCTCAAGCTTCAGATGTAAGGACAGCTATAGTAACTGCAGAAGAAATTGACGTGTTGGTAATTTTACCCCAAACTGCACCTGATGATAAAAAAGTATACATTGTAAAAACCTTTCATAGGTAAATATCTTTTCTCGGGATGAGATAATACGTCACTCTTTTTCAAAGGGAAAAAAATAACTTACAGATCTCGAAAAACACAAAACACTGTGGGCAGCATTTCTGATTTTTAACAGGGCCAATGCAGATAGAAGTGAAATAAGTAGGTCAAAATATAGTCACCATCAAGAAAAACAATATATAAAAAGTTGAATGATTATAGATATTTATACTTTGATGGGAAATCGTTCAAAAAATCCTGTGACTTATCTTCGCTGCCACCCAGTGAATTCGCCGCAAACGAGCATTTCTTTCGCATATATTAACATGTTCAGACTTGGCTCAGTAATGAAAAGGTGAAAGCTACTGATTGGGGCTGGAAGATCTGCGACGATTTTCTATTACCTATAACTCTTCAGGGACCTCTCATTCTCGATGCCATTTGGCAATATATAAGCTCTAAATGTATGAAAGGGTATCAAAAAATTTGCGGCTGTGTAAAGCATGAGTTATCTTGTACAAATTATTGTATATTGTGTCACGGGCAAGACTGCTCAAATGCAGCTATCATCGACACTGATTCAGTTCACTTAAATGAAGACGATAATAATAACCATAGTAATTTCCCCAGAACTCTTCTACCTGCTCTCGATTTGGATATCTATTATCTGCCATATAAGGTGAAGAGTTTAGCTTACGGCAGAAAGTCTTTTCTGATCGTTGGAACAGCGCATTGTTACATTTTTGGTTATTGTTGCTATGTATTTAGCCGTCCTGCAATAACAGAGAGCTTCGGTTTCAGCGTGACAAGGCATTGCTGAGTAGCATAATTCGCTGTTGCGAATGGTATCGGATACGATTCATGATTTCTTCAACTCGTCTTTGCAGTTTACTTGTTCTTGTGCCCCTGATGTACTCCGTCAGGTGTCCTATATTTTTGCTTCTTTAGACGTCTTTCCCATGGTGGTGTGCTGGGTTCTGTTCTTGCTGATTGGCGGTCTGTTGTAACTTTAATTTTTAAAGCTCTAGCTATTGCAGTCGCGGCACCGTAGATGGTCATATGCTCCAGAGTGTAGGCATCTGAAGCGTAGACTGGTAAAATATGATTGTTCATGATGTAAAATATGATACCCAGTTTTTTGAATGAATTAATTTTTGGCAGTGCCGGTTTGCTTAATGGATTGCTTGCATCATACTCTAACACCGCAGCACTCATTTCTGTTGACAGTTTCTGATAAAAGAGATCAGTGTTGTCCTGTTGGGTATCGTCATTCAGCTGTTCCTGTTGTTCTTGGACCTCAGGTTTCGATTGTGGCTCAGGTTAAGCAATCAGATTGTTGTTATGGTCAGTGCCTCTGATCTCACATTCAATTTCCGCTTTGATGGTATTAAGCCGAGTTTCAGGAATTAGGCTGTTCGGAGAATAACTCTTTATTGGTCTCTGCTGTGATACTTGCATGTGTGGGTAGTCTCTCCAAAATTTGGCGTGTAGTTGTTGTCTGTAGCCGATCATCTCTCGTCCTAGTTGAGTCACCCTATAAAAGATGCGCATTATTGTTTGGTTCATGGACACAGTCCATTTCATGCGCTGTCTTGGTCGCCCCGCTTGCGGGTGGATCTCTTGAAGTTGTTTAGCCCTTGTGTTGATGTAGTTGTTGTTGTTGCTGCTGGTCTTCAGCGATGTCCTATCTCATGCCGTTGTTTGGTTGTTCTTGAATCTCGAGGTCTGGCTGTGGTGCAGGTTCTGCGATTTCGTTATTGTTATCGTCGGTGCTTCTTATCTCTCGTTCGATTTCCGCTTTGATGATGTTAAGTCCTTTGGCAAGAGATAAGGAATACCTTCGGTCTAAAACAATGGCATTTTTGATAGGTTAAGGAAACATCATTAATAAGATTAGCCAGTTGATGGTGCATACACCAGAACTTCTTGAGCCAGTAGTTCTGGATCCTCTCAAGACCTGGAGCTTTCCAGTTATGAGATTCCTTGATTACTCCTGGCTGTAGTCTTGGCAGATTTGGTGTTCTTCATTGATCCAGCCGACTGCGATATTACAATTCGCGGGTGTGGAAAGTAGATCATACTACCATGATAATTTTATTGTTCATAACACTGATGTGAGCGATATAGCTCCTCAGAATCTGATTATGTTTGTAGCCCGGTGAAACTCTGCAAATTGATTTAATGTAACATTTTATTGTGCTTCTCTATATGGATTTTTTTTTGTAATATGTAATATATGTATTTTAATAAATTATTTAAGTGTAGAATTAATTGTGTTTAAATGATAATAATTTTATACAATATTGCAAACGTTGCACAGATGCTTTCATCTTGTTTTTATGCCCAAAGTTCGCATTTCCAGACAAACAAATATTTTAACAAATTCTTAAAGTAAAGGTAAAATATCATTCGTGTAATATATAATTGTGTATAATGAAATATTAACAAATTACACGAAAAATATATGTACTCATTTTAATTATTAATATAGAAAACTACATATAAAACAACATGTAGCTCGGTAGGTATACAGACATATCAATTTTTAAAAGAAAATCATCAAAACTGGTCGTGTAGATGCCGAGATAATTGATGCTTTACACCACCAGTTATCCCACCACCTAATAGTTATCTCGTTTCAATTTTCGAGCATTTTTAGACTCTTCTAACTTGGATGGACTTGGATATCTCGTTATAGCAAGAAGACTGCTAATATTCATTTGAAGACACTTGAAAATACCTGTATTACCATGACGTCATTTTTTAATAATCTAGAGGATGTGTTGTCGAGATACAATTTTGGCGTTGTTTGAATAATCAATTTCGATGAATAGGTATTGGTGCAAAACACAGTAACATGACGTCCATATCATCTCTTTGGAGAGAGAGGATTTAGTCACTTTTTGAATAATCATTACTGGTATTGGTAACACTGTTCCACCTATCTTTGTGTTTTTCAGAGTTCATTATAAAAGTAATTTTTGAATGACACGACAGAAAGATTTCTGGGTTTGTCAACTAGATCAGGTTAAATAAACTCTTCTTTTCTCTCTTCTCAATGATAATAAGCATACCCAAAAACATACAAACAGTACAAAAGAAAGGCTTTTTCTTCTGCTTTGTGATAATGTCCCATAATTCGATCGAAGCAATAAATATTAGCGTGGTAATGGAATAATTTACTTTTCATTTCCTTCATACACGTCCCATAATCTCCTATCTCTTATTGGAGGTGTCTTTGATCCATTCAAGGCAACGCTAAAGGTAGCCTTCAGTGACTGGCATAGTAAACACCCGGGAAGAGCATCAGTTATTTAAGAGTCTCGCCTTTCCATTTGCAACTGATACTATTTCAGTCCATTTTTTACAGTCGTGTTTAACAGGCGTATATTATTTATTTAAGTATAGACAAGAAAACAAGATAAACCATTAAATGAATACCTAATAAGATATAAAAAAAGCCATGGATCTCTTTCTTACTTTTTAGTTGAGAGTTGAGAAATCAGACTAAATTCTTTTTGACATTTTTTATTAGCCAAATTTTTTGAGGACAAATTAATTTTTTTTGACGATTTTTTAGTTAGCGGGCTTATAAAATAGAAACTACCCGTACGATTTTAAATTACTTACTAGTACACAGAAATACCTAGCGCTTTCCTGAACGAGAAAATTTTTGTGAAATATAACTCATAACACATAAGAATATTTTCTTGTACAATTTTTTTGAGAAACACTCTTGGCAGACCAAAAGTTATAAAATAAAATTTATATTTTCATCACGAATTATACTTTCCTATAATTTTTTCTCTTGGAAATTTCTTGGTTCTTAATTTAAAAAAAAAACTATAAAAAATTCCTTGAAATGCGGTTAAATTACTTTATAGGTTCCCAAATTTTTGAATTAATTTAGCCAAGGACATTCTGGTTTGAGTAGAAAATTACAATCTATAATAAGTTCTGATCCAGCAAAAGTTTTAGAAATTTAACATGTCATAATGGATTACAATTCGTTTGCAATGAATTGATTCTAAAAATCATTTACTTTATTCACAATAATAAGCTACATGTTGTTATATTTATTAACAAGTAGTAATACAATATCATCATTTATAATATTGTTTATGAAAACAAGCTGTTAAGTAACAGAGAGGTACAAATAATTATATTACTATTTTTAGAAATAATTATAATGTAAAGAATATTTGATATTTATAAATAAAATTATATTCGTTGAAGCCAGCAAAAAAAATATGGCAAATATATATATATATATATATATATATATATATATATATATATATATATATATATATATATATAAATATATATATGTTTATACGGCTTTCACGGATACCTCCGTGTGAGATGCATTAGCAGTGGTTATATCCACATTATGCTGTTGTAGTGCTGAAATCACATTCAGCAAACGTACAACTATATACAACTCCGTACATAAGTGAAGTAAAATGCGAAACAGTGAATGCAAACTTCGCTCCATCATATCCTTTCTGTGTTAGAGGTTGCACAGTTAGAATAAATTGTAATAAAACACAATTCATCCTATTCCACCACCATCGAGATAGTGACCTACCTGTACCACCATACCGAGAAGAAAGTCAAAGCTTACCCTCCTCGCCCTAGTGATACGGCAGAGATACATGTTTCGTCTCTCACTAGACTCATCAGGGTACCGACATGCACCTGGCTGTGCAAAGGACAGATCGGAAGGAAGCATGCAACACTGAACGCGGCTTCGCCGACCTCTCGTCGGATGGCTTATATATGTTTATACGGCTTTCACGGATACGTCCGTGTGAGATGCATGGACTTTCTTCTCGGTATGGTGGTACAGGTAGATCACCATCTCGATGGTGGTGGAATAGGATGAATTGTGTTTTATTACAATTTATTCTAACTGTGCAACCTCTAACACAGAAAGGATATGATGGAGCGAAGTTTGCATTCACTGTTTCGCATTTTACTTCATTGTGTTTTATTACAATTTATTCTAACTGTGCAACCTCTAACACAGAAAGGATATGATGGAGCGAAGTTTGCATTCACTGTTTCGCATTTTACTTCACTTATGTACGGAGTTGCATATAGTTGTACGTTTGCTGAATGTGATTTCAGCACTACAACAGCATAATGTGGATATAACCACTGCTAATGCATCTCACACGGAGGTATCCGTGAAAGCCGTATAAACATATATAAGCCATCCGACGAGAGGTCGGCGAAGCTGCGTTCAGTGTTGCATGCTTCTTTCCGATCTGTCCTTTGCACAGCCAGGTGCATGTCGGTACCCTGATGAGTCTAGTGAGAGACGAAACATGTATCTCTGCCGTATCACTAGGGCGAGGAGGGTAAGCTTTGACTTTCTTCTCGGTATGGTGGTACAGGTAGGTCACCATCTCGATGGTGGTGGAATAGGATGAATTGTGTTTTATTACAATTTATTCTAACTGTGCAACCTCTAACACAGAAAGGATATGATGGAGCGAAGTTTGCATTCACTGTTTCGCATTTTACTTCACTTATGTACGGAGTTGCATATAGTTGTACGTTTGCTGAATGTGATTTCAGCACTACAACAGCATAATGTGGATATAACCACTGCTGATGCATCTCACACGGAGGTATCCGTGAAAGCCGTATAAACATATATAAGCCATCCGACGAGAGGTCGGCGAAGCCGCGTTCAGTGTTGCATGCTTCCTTCCGATCTGTCCTTTGCACAGCCAGGTGCATGTCGGTACCCTGATGAGTCTAGTGAGAGACGAAACATGTATTTCTGCCGTATCACTAGGGCGAGGAGGGTAAGAGTAGTGAACATAACCCGATTCTCTAAATCCCCCCACTCCTCGACCTTGACCTTGACCTTGCTTCACCCCTCTTTGGCCCCGCCCACATGTCCTTGTCATTGACCTTGAAAGTGCACGTGTGCTTTGGCCTTGGCCTTGTGTTCAAGGTTGTGTGTGTGACCTTGACCTTGACCTTGGTGGAGACGACCTTGACTTTGTTGAAGGTCATCTTGGGTGTGTGACCTTGAAGTAGTTATTTGTGCATTGTAATAGTGTGGGATGATCTTGAAATGATTTTGACCTTGCAAATTGTTCTATAAATTGTGCGAGTCTACTTGCATTCATTCAGTGTGAAATGTCAGATACGGAACTATCTAAAGAAAAAATTATAGAACAAGTCGGCAGAGTAATTTGTTTATATCAGAGTAATTTAAAAAGTTTGTGTGATTTTGAAGAGAAGGATCTAGCATTTTTTCCTCTCGAATATTTAAAAACTTGCGTTGATACGCTGAGTTTACGGCAAATTTGGGATAAGCTGCCAGCGTCATATCGGTGTAACAAGGAACTACAGTTAAGCTTACCCTGTTACATTCACTATGAACAAATATATCGTCATCATATAGATGGGCCACCACCAGCAATAAAAAAGTGTCGTGAATGTAAAAATGAGTGAATAATATGAATAGTGCTTTGCAAGAGACAGTAAAAAAATTGGGCGATGAGTTCACTGAAACGGCTAGTAATTATTTCAATGATGCAATGAAAAGTCGAGCAGAATGGGCGTCGCGCTATTGTGATTTGGCTTATGAATATGAAAAGGCTGCGAATGCATGTCGTAAATATTGCAGCAAAACAATAAATTTACAAGACTTTGTTCGTGAGATAAAAAAGTTGGGGTTTAGTGACTGTTTGGAAAAACTGATTAGGTTCATTGCAGATCCGGTTGTGTTAGATGAAATTAGAGTGTAGGACTTAAGTTTAACGTAGTAGTAGTTAATATGGAAAGTTTAGTGCGAGAAATGTACGAGGAATTTCTAATTTCTGCAGCCGGTTCGGAATTTTACGCATATGAAATGCAAGATTCGGAGGCTCAGGACTTTAGTGTATTTTTTAAGTATATGGACCATGCCGAAGTGTGTCTTTTAGCTAGTATAGTTTGTAAGAATTTTCTTAGAAATAAAAATAAACAATTATTATTGAACAAATTAAGGAAATTAGGTTTAGGTGATAATGTTAAACGCATAGAAGAATGGCAGAAAAAAATCAATGAATAAAGTACATAAAATGTAGTTATTTGTTTCATTATATTTTGTCCTTGAAGTTATCCTTATACCAATTTAAATGTGTGACGTCATTTGACCTTGAATACTCCTCCCACTATTTCTATCGTTAAGCTACCCCCACCATTGTTACAATTCGACCTTGAAACCTCGCTATAAAGGTTCGTGGGAGAAGAAGTGACTTCAAACAGTCGCAGATATCAGTGGCATAAACATCAAATATTGTGTTCGTGTAGTGTTCTGAAAGTGCTTTTATATTCACGGTAATTTTTGGATTTATATACCATTTTTTCAATAATGAGTATTGCAAAAGAAACTCTAGATGAAATTAATGAAATGTTTAGCAAAGATTTCGAGGTTTTAGAGAAAAAAAAGGTTACCGAAATGATTGTAGGCAAAGTGTATAAAATTGTAAAGATGGTTTCAATGACTACACGATTTGGTAAAACTCTTTTAGTGGCTTTACACGATGATGGTGATAATAGCACATTTGAGACTTTTTTACCAAAACGTGTGGCCGAAACACTACCTGACGATATTGTAGATATTATGAGTAAAACTAAAGATAAATACACTCTAACTTATTTGGGACAGGGCACTAGAGTTTTTGGAAACAATACTCGAACATTATTACGTTTTGGCTCATTGGAGTAAATTGTATGTAAATTGTTTGAAAAAAAGGATGTAATTAAATTTAAAATATAGTTGCACATGTCAGAATACTTACGCGTGTTCATTATTTCTGTTAAAGATGTCTGCTGATGCGACGACGACGACGACGACCGCCAACGAATGTGTAGATAGATACATATTTTGGTTGGGGAGAGAATTAAGAAATAGGGCTCACGATATGTTAGATAGCGTAAATGATTGGTCGCATATTGATGTAACCAAAGATCAATATAAGAACGAGATCAGGGATACAATCAATTTTATGGCTGGGGCACACTTGTGCGACAAATTTTTATATGGTTCCATAGACATGGATACATTTTGTGCTGAAATGGTTGAAGAAGAATTAAAAGAATACCTCGTCAATATTCCACATTTACCAGGTGAGCTTGCTGCAAAATATGAATTGGTTTCTGCAACAGCAACAGCCCAAGACGTTGACGATCGAAATAGTGTCGGATGGGATAGAATTTTGAGCAACGAAAACGAAGACATGGAAAACTAATTTTTTATAATTTTTGTATTTGTGCAATTAAATAACTGTAAATAAATATCTATTACAATCACAGTTTTATTTTATTTCTTTTATAAACATACCAACCCAGTAGATCATAGTCAGTGTTTCTTTTTCTCAGCTGAAATATTTAATATAAGTAGGGCAAATAAAAATAAAATAGTTTAGTAAAGATTGAAAATGAGTCGAGGAAACAACACAATTGATAAATTTGGTCGTCAGAAATATAATGAAAAATATCATATATTATCTGGGCCACAAGGGATTGGTTTTAAACTTACATCGGATGGGCAGTATGATATGGGTGGAAAAATCATAACCAACTTAGGCGAACCTAAAGATGATGACGATGCTGTGACAAAACACTTTGTTAATAGAAAGTTTTACAATTTTGCAGTTGTAATATGTGACATATTTAACAAGGATGTCCTCCCCATGATATACAAAAATAATAGTGAGCTTAAAACAAAAATTGAAGTTATGCAGAAAATACTCTATCATCAGCCTTTAAATGACTCATTAAGCGCACTGTCGTACGACTCGACTTCAAAAAAAATCTAAAAAAAGCAGGTTAAAGAATAGGAGAACGCACTCCGAGTGGCATAGCCTTGAAGATAACGTCGTAGTCGTCGGTGAATTGGACCTTCCCTCCAAGAATATTGAAATGTTATTTATGTGTATGATGTTTTATTGTCATTGTTTTTAATAATGAAGATTGAAATAAAAAACTTTATTTTACAATATATTGTTTATTTATTTTACATTTTAAATAAAAAATATAGTCATACAATATGTTATTTAAACAATATTAGCTTTATCTATCCAAGAGTTGAAGTGGTTGGGAAATCCTAGCCATTTGACAAATAATTGTTCGATGTGATTTTTCTTGCGTTGTCTAAGGACCTTTTCTACTAGATAAACGTCAGGACTGCTTGTTTTTTGTAGTTCTGATTCGTAAAAACACCCTCTTATAGGCTGACCTTCTAACGATTCCAACAAGTAAGTAGGTGGATTTGTAACGTTAACTTTTACAACTTTAAACAATTCGGTTGACCAAGAGGGCGTATATCCTTTCTCGAATAAGCTTTTGTACTTGCTAATACGCACAATGTCACCCATGGAAAACTTAAATTTTTTAGGTACAATTTTTAAATAATCATATGCTTTAATATGTGTTTTTTCTTGCACGTCTGCAGGCTTCATTCCAATGGTGCGATGTTTCGAATGGTTATAGGTTTTTGTTACTGCCGATAATATATGTATCCATTTGTAAGATCCTCTTGTCGAGAATTGTTTATATAAATTATTTTTTAAAGTCCTTATGACTCGCTCAACAATTGCAGCTTTCTTTGTGCTGTAAGTGGAATAATGATTTATATTATATTTTTTCATCAGGGCTTGAAAGTTTGTATTATAGAACTCCTTTCCTTGATCACTTTGCAGATTTGTTGGTGTATATGATGCCTCTTCAATGATGCTTTTCATCGCATTAGTAACTTCTATACCAGTCTTGTTTTTTATGGCTTTGGTATAGACAAATTTCGAGTAACAATTTATACAGACCAAAATATAACGATAACCATCGTTTTCATCAGCATACTGTTGCATTTCAGCCAAATCAATTTGCCACAAATCTCTGTATCCTTTTATTATCGTGCGCCGTCTTACAAAATTTTTTCTAGCCGTTCTATGTAGTTCATTAACAATCTTGATTTTTTCTAGACTGGGCTCCATATTATTAATAATACTAAAGGTTTCAGATCGAAGGAAGAACTGAATAATATCATTAAATATTGAGCTTAATATATTATATCTTCTTCTCGTAATTCCTCTATGATTGACATAATTTCATTTTCGTGTCCAGTGTGACCGGCCATTTTGGAACTCCACAACAAGCGTAAACGATCCACCAACTCTTTAGCTTTGTTCCAGTAGACATATTGAAATTTTTTCGAAGATAATTTCTTTTTTGTGGGTAACTGTAGTTTTTCCGAGAGATTTTTTCTTGTAATAGTACCACCTAATTTTGTGCCCATTATCAGAGGTTTAATAATTCGTAAATATTTGTTCCATCTGGTCTCCCGTAAACCATCACTTTTTTTAAAATTGTTGTAGACAGCATTCGTTGATTCCAAAATTTCCTTGTACGTTGAAAGTACATTATCACTTAATTGTTGTTGTTGTTCCTTGCCTACACTTGGGGGTGTTTTAAGAAATAACAAATCATAAAGTGCCGGTGATCCACCATATTCTGCAATATTTTTCCCTTTTTTGTATAAGACAATATTTCCATTTCGAAAACGCACCTCTAAATTACCAATAAAATTTTTGTTATGATCTGTTTTTGAACCAAAACGTACACCATATACAGTATCGTATAGAGATGGTTTCAAACGTAATCCTTTCAGGTGTGCGTTTAAAGTATCGGAAGTTGTGGTGTCAGCGGATGCGAGAGATGTATTAGTTGATGTCGAGGGTGTATCAAACACCGATTGGCTAATATCTTCTTTTGAAATGCGATGCTGCTGCTGCTGCTGCTGAATAGGTGTGGAGGTTTGAAAGGAATGTGTAGGTTGGGGAAAACCTGATATTTGAGTCGACTGCACTGATGTACTGAGACTATGTGGCTTTGTAGCTGGATAATGTTGTTGCTGTTGTTGTTGCTGCTGCTGCTGCTGCTGACGTTGCTTAACCACATCAGATATAGTTGTCAACGGCTTAGAAATGGGTTCGTAAAACTTTTCCAATTCCACAACATTAAATTCTTTAGCCGCTTTAATTTGTTTAAATTTTTTTCTGACGGCATTGGTAGCTTCCACTAGTTTACGTTTTAAGTCGATCGCGTTATTCATGATGTTAACAAAGGACGTTTCAACAATCAAATGAGCGTTTTCTCTTATTATTACAGTAATATATAGCTATCAAATCCTTTGCGGTATCTTCCCGATTTCACATCACTGTCTTTATCAATTACTAAAAATCCATACTTATTATCCCAACATTTTGAGCACATTTCTTGAAATTGAGTAAAAGTTAGATCCGGTGAAACGTGGTCGGAAAATATGTGTTTCATATTCAACTCATCTTGTTTAAACATAATAATAAAATTGGCGTTGTCTCGCACAAGCTGTTTAGGCACTCGCGAATATGTTTGCGCTAGGTAAAAGGAGTCGATATTTTTATGACGTCCCATGCTAAAGTACGATCTTATAACATCTTGTTTTTCACATATAACATCATCAAAGATAAATATAGAGTTTGGTTTTGCATCGGACGGTTCCACAATATTACTGGAATCACTAAAGGCATAGTAGCCTAAACCTTTGATGGGCGCTAAAATTTTCCTTAAATACTCATATTTCGGTTGATACAGAGATTTCGAGTAAATATAGACATTTTCGAAACGTAGCCCAAGGGGGTGTGTAAGCAGCGAAATCATGACATTAGTTTTTCCACAATTGGATGGACCAATTAACAGGCCGCGAATAGAGGAAGGAAGTAAAGGACCGTGTCTCTTCATTATCTTCTTTTCAAATCCAAGTCCGACTTTTTCATCGAGATTGTCAATAGGAAGTTTTTGTTTAAGATCGATAACGCGCATCTTAGGAAAATTTGATATTTTATAGGCAATTTTTCACAAAAACTGTCATTCAGATGCCGAGCGTCAAACGAAGTGGACGGTCTCACGTTTCCAACAAAACTGGATACGGTATTGTGAATTCGTTAATAAATAAATTACCATTCGAGGTACACATTCCTGGTTATCAATATTGCGGACCCGGAACAAAAGTAATAAAACGTGTAACAAGAGGTGATCCAGGCATTAATCCTTTGGATGCCGCATGCAAAAAACACGATTTAGCCTATTTACATAATAAAGACAACATAAGTGCGAGACATCGAGCGGATTACGAGCTCGAACAAAGTGCTTGGAATAGAGTAAAATCGAAAGATTCCAGTTTAGGTGAAAAAACAGCAGCTTGGTTAGTTACAAACATTATGAAAGGAAAACAACGTTTTGGTATGGGTGTACCATCATCATTATCAACAAAAAAAACATCTAGTAAAGGCACGCGTCATACAAAAAGGAAAGGTGTTAATAAAAATCGACATGTTCGGAAAGCCAGTTTCGGAACAGCTATTCGACAAGCAGTTCGAAGGGAATTATTAAAAGCCGGAAGTAAAAATGTGTTGGAAAAAAATGTCATGAATGCATCTAAAATAGCTCTGTCGGCAGCACGTAGATCGGTAAAAGCGGCAGGTGGCAAAAGGAAGGTTCGTACACCGAGAATAATACCGATTCCTAAAACTGGTGGAATATTACCATTAATACCAATTTTTGCCGGGTTATCAGCTTTGGGTTCATTAGCCGGTGGGGCAGCGGGAATTGTGCGCGCCATAAAAGCAGTAAAAAAAAGCAGCGAAGATAAAACCGGTGCCGGCCTGTATTTAAAATCGAAAGGAAATGGTTTGTTTCTAAAGCCATATCGTAAAGGTATGGGATTATTTTTAAATCGTAGATCAAAAAACTAATTGAATCCCTACCTCGAAGACCACTATCTAACATCGATATAGAAAAATATGCCAAAAAGAAAAGAATAGGACACTTTCGAGGCGTTTATATGAGGGATTTATTACCTAGACAAGGTCCTCGACGTTACGAAGCAGCAATAGTGAATTTGGATAGTACGCGTGGTGCAGGGACTCATTGGGTAGCTTATAGAAAAAATAATTCTAAAGTAACATATTATGACAGCTTCGGCGATTTACCCCCACCGATCGAATTGGTACGATATCTACAAACGGGATCGGAACCATCAAAAATTATTTACTATACATACGATCGTCAGCAGGATTTTGGAACAGTCTGGTGTGGACATTTGTGCTTAAAGTTTCTTGTCGAATCATCAGCGTAAAAGATGTCATCATCATCATCGTCACCATTAACACCGCAAATGGATCGCAATAACTATACTAAAATGTTGCAATCACTGAAAGCATTTCATCTAGCCGGTGGATTAAGGAAAATGACCGTGAAACAGTTAGAAAACATGCCCAAGGAAGTAATGATTGCATTAGCCCCAAATGAAATTCCATTCGTTTGGGAAAAGTTGCCGGAGCACCTTAAAAGCGATATCGATATATTAAAATATCAGTGCGGTTGCAAACATTATTTCAGCAGCAGCAGCAGCAATTTAAACGAGGTTATGACTGATGAGGATCTTACGGCTAGAAAAATATTTTGTTGTTATTGCAAAATCAGCGATGTGCGCATAAAAGCAGAAAATAGCATAAAAACATCACTATCTAATGCAGTGAGAAAAGGTGTGACGATGAATCTTTTTAAATGTTGCCGCTAAGAATAAAACCGAGATGTGTGATGTTTTAATGGTTAGTCATGTCTTATACGTTCACACTAACAGGACACTCGAGCGTCTTAAGCGCCGATTTTTATCCACCAGTCGAATTAAATAGAGAAAACAAATATGGTCTGGCATTGCTGGGATTTTACACATACAATTCAATTTTTAATGTGGACGAAAGCAACAATAAGTTTGCCTACATGAAGGAGGGTTACACCACCGAGCCGATACAATTGCAGATTCCACCTGGGGCCTATGAAATAGATGAGATAGGTAAAGCTATGTTGGAGGCTTTGAGGATTTCAACTGAAGAAAAGAACGATGGAATCTTTTACTTGGTTGCTAATAATAATACGTTGAAATGTGAACTGAAATCCCAATATACTATAGATTTCCGGGGAGAGGCGAGTATCGGTAAAATGTTAGGATTTAATCATACAGTGTTAAAAAGAGACAAAAAGCACGAATCAACCGAGATGGTGGAAATAATGAAAGTACGCATCATACGCGTAGATTGTAATATAATTTCCGGAGCATATATGAATTCGGTGGAAGGTCATACCTTGTTCGAATTCGATATCGACGTGGAGCCCGGTTACAAAATCAGTAAAGAACCACAAAATAATATTTATATGCCGTTAATGCCGGCAGGACGTCAGTTTATCGACAACATTACTCTTCGCATCTTGGACGATAGCGGTGATCTAATCAATTTTCAAGGCGAGAAAATAATCGTGAAATTGGAACTGAAGAAACTTTCATAGAAATGGGTTTTTGCTTCAATCGTCAATTGTGTGTGCTGTCGACTAAGATGGGGGAACCGCCGAAACATAATAAAAGTAAAAGAAGAGTTAACGTCAAGGTTAGTCGTCGTCCAGACGTTAGATCACAAACATCTCAACAGTTATCTGCCGAAGACTATAAATTTTTAAAATCAATCGGTCTTAAAGTGCGAAAATGATTTCCACCACCAGCGATAAAATAGAGGTTTTCTCCGAGCCCATCTTGGACAATTCCATTATTAGTCTAGAAGAGCATACGTATAAACCATATGGATCTCCATCATTCAACAATTCGGATGAAGTCCGTATCCCCATTAATTTTCAAGATATTATACTGGATATCGCCGAAAGTTACATATATATCGAAGGAAAATTTAAACCCATAGACGCAACGAAAAGATGTTTTTTATCAAATAATGCCCTCGCATTTTTGTTCGATGAAATTCGCTACGAGATGGGAGGTGAACAGGTCGCCGTGGTTCGTAAACCTGGAGTTACGACGACATTAAAAACCATGGTTTCATTCGGAAGTTTGCAACAAAGATCTCTCATGACGTGCGGATGGGGTCTCGACGAAGCAAACCAAGATATCGTAGACACGGCAAGTAACGTATTCTCCGGGAAATTACCCTTAAAATATCTTATGGGATTCGCCGAAGATTACGCAAAAGGTGTTTTCAACGTAAAACAAGAGCTTATTATGATTATAGCTCGCACTTTTACCAATTGTTACGTCGGCGAAGTAGAGGCAGAAATTAGTATCGACAAAATCGAATGGAAAATTCGTCACATCATTCCAGACGACAAGCAAAAATTGAAAATACTGTCTCGCATTAATAAAGGAGGAAACAATGCCAGTATTCAAATGGCATATCGTAAATGGGATCTGTACGAATTACCAGCTTTAAGGCAAACATCTTCCGACGTGTGGGCCTTGAGAACGAGTACAAGTCTGGAAAGACCGCGCTATATAATCGTCGGGTTTCAAGACAGCAATAATTGCGACAAGAAAGAAAAAAACGCAACCCAGTTTACCCACGCCGACGTATGCGACATTAGACTGTATCTGAATTCAACCGTTTATCCATACGAAAGATGGAATTTAGATTTCGCCAAGAAACTGTACGCAGCAGCCTATTACAATTACGAAAACTTCCAAAGCAGCTACTACGGGCGCGAGATAAACGATCCGATGATAACGTTCGCGGAATATATGAAAAACCCCGTTTTTATTATCAATTGCAGTCATCAACCAGAGGCGATTAACTCATCGACAGTGGATGTAAAATTGGAGTTCCAAACGAGAAAGAATAAATTCCCCAAAGACACTAAAGTGTACGCATTAGTTATTCACGACTCATTTTTTAGTTATAATGTATTAAACGGTTCGGTGACCAATAAATCTATATTTTAATGTATCTATTATATGTAACACAAAATAATGTTCTTGAATCAATAAATTTGTAATGAGTGAAGTAGTAGTTTTATATTTATTTGAAACCCAACCAAAAAAAAAAAAGCTGGCGGAAAAGCCCGCTCTTTAAGAAAGGAGTACGGGAATTTAGAAAATGGTGGTTTATTAAGTGGAAAAAAGAGCTTAAATAACACAAGAAAAAATTTTTAAGGCAAAATATGAAAACAACGATTTAGAAAATTTGTAGGAAAGTGACGGTTAGGAATAGGGAAAAAAGTTATAAGAAAAAATTATAGAGGAAATCGAGTACTATAAGCAAGCATTTTTCTCGATAGTAAAAACGTAAAAAAAAATTTTTTCAAAAAAAAATTGAAAAATGGTGAATGCGCGCCAAAGTTGAAGTTTTGGAGCAAAATGATATTAGGAAATTAGAAAGAGAATTTTTTTCTACCTATGGTAGTACTTTTCAAAATTCGGAAAGATGAAATTTTAAGAAAAGGGTTATAGTAAGTTAGTAATTTGGATTTTTTAAAGCGCTGTAGCTCGGGAACCGTTCAAGATAGAAAAAAAATAAAAGCACTTTGATAGCCCAAAATTTTGAGGAGAATGCGATGGTGTAAAAAAAATTATAATTTTTTTTTTTTTTGAAAATGCTGAATACGCGCTAAAGTTGAAGATTTAGAGAAAAACGGTATTGGGAAATTAAAGAGAGAACTTTTTTCTACATATTGTAGTATTTTTGAAAATTCGAAAAAATGAAATTTGAAAAAAAGGGTTATAGAAAGTTAGTAATTTGAATTCTTTAAAGCGCTGTAGCTCGGGAACCGTTCAAGATAGAGAAAAAATAAAAGCACTTTAATTACCTAGAATTTTGAGTAGAATACAATGGTAAAAAAAAAATTTGGAAAATCTTAAAAATGACAAAAAATTTAGACGAAAAAATTGAAATTCTCGAGTTATGAGGCTAGGGCCGCCGAACGGGAGTATGTGGAAGTTGTAGGGGGAGGTTTTTTTTTTTTTTTTTTTTTTTTTTTTTTTTTTTTTTTTTTTTTCTAAGTCCACCACCGCCTCCCCCACCCTCCTACCCGCGGAGGGAAAAAAAATCGATTTTTGATGGTTTCAGAGCGATTGCGCGGCTCCTTCACCATTTTCTCGCAATTTTTGAGGTATCGATTTTTTTATTTGCGGTGACAGAAGTTCGGAAATTTTTTTTTTGGATTCTAGAGAAAATTTCCCACAATATATGTATTTTTCCAATTTTTTATCGTCAACCGTTACGATGCCAGAGCCCATCCAAAATGCGATGAAAAAAATTTTTTTATATTAGCGAATCGGGAAAAATAGTGTGATATACTTCAACTCTTCCTTATTACGATTCCGTCAAAACATTTTCAAAATTTTCCTTACCTTGCCTGAAAATAATTAAAATATATGCATAATTTGCATTTTTTGTAAATATGTAGCAAAGTAATGGTTAGAAATATCAAAAAAATTTATTTGAAAAAAATGTAGAGAAAGTCTAGTACTATATGCTAGAAAAGTGGAGGGGGGTAGTTTGTGTCCATACCAGAGATACGGTGAGTTATAAAATCATATTATTCTCAAACTTATATAATGCATATATGCACTCCACCTTACCCCCTCCAACTTTTTGAATGTATATAGAGGCCGGTATTAGAATTATTTCATCATTACACATTCGATCGGCAAGATGGAAGATATACCAAAAAGGATCATTGGCATTGTCAGGCCATTCGTGCCCGGCAAAATATGCAAGTGTGAGGAGTGCGGGGGTACCGCACCAGGAGCGGCACCTTCGGCACCGCCTGCAACGCCGACACCACCAGCGACGACGACGGTGCCGCCAATGAGAAGACCAAGGGCTGCACCTAGGTCGGTGTTAATATCGTTGGGTATTACTCCACGGTAGGCACCCCACCCTCCCCCCAGGCCCTTTTAGGGCCACAAAAACGGTCCTTTTCAGGACCACATTATATTTTGATCGTAGTTTAGTAATCGTCACTTATGGGGCGAGATATTCGTTTAACGACGATTTGTCTCGTAGCTTAAGTGCCAAGTTATATGCTTGAGAACCTATGAAAATGTTAACAGTTCAAACAAGGTTTCTATTATTTTTTTTTTGTAATGTATTCTTCACAAAATATTAAGAATAAGTCTTATTGTCTAAACAAATCTAATTCCTTATTTAAAGTTTTTGAAAAAAATCAATAATTCTATAAGCTCTCAACAATACATAACATTTAGAATCCGTTGGTGGGGTGGGGGTAGTTCTATATATATGAGACTGGGTCAGTTACACAGTCATATATTCATCAACCCTCATACGATAAACATGGAGGAAGAAAGACCCGCCAGCCGAGGCTCATCCATCTTTAGTGATGACACCGTAGCCGACAACGTTGGAGACCTGCAAGTCTTCGACGACGACGACGAGGTGGATTTTGAAATTGACGTCCTACGTTGGGACGACTTGGATGAGCCGATTCCGCTAGTATATGACCATGATCCGGGTCTAGTGGAATTAGACGACGCGGGTGATTGGGTCTTACAAAGACTCGAAACTCCGTCGCCGCAGCCAGAGCCGGACTCGACGGAAGATGCGGTGCTGGAAATTCCAGCATCACCAACACCCGACGACCCGCAAGGCCCCTGCGATTCGTCAAGCTGGTGGTCGACCAGCGAGGATGGGGCACCATAAGCCCCACACTCTCCCTGGCCCTTTTTAAGGGCACACAACAACGGTCCTTTTCAGGACCACAAAATACTTTGATCGTAGTTTTAGTACATATTAGTACTTTGTTACTAATATTGTATGTATAGAATATACAATATTAGATACAAAGTATTAAAACTTTAAGTGCTGGTGGAACCCAGCTAAATCGTTCGTTCGTATTTGAGACCACAAACAACTTTTGGTCTCAATACGTAATATGACATTTGTTTTCACCCCCCACCATTAATTTGTCTCTATATATACGACCATCAATACTTATTACAATCATTTTAGTTCAACATGTCAGGGACTCAACAACAACAACAACAACAACAACAACAACAACCCATCCAATGCCCTGTGGTAGATTCTACCACAGAGAATTGTTTGGAGTGGGAGCCGAACGATCCTAGATGGGATGAACTTTGGCGGTTCATCATCGAATACACAGAGGACAGCACCGCCACCCCCGCTGATGATGATGACGGGCCGTGCGACTCCACAACTCAATAAAAGAGTCGCATGTTTTAAAACCAAACGGTCCTTTTCAGGACCACAAAATAATTTGATCGTAGTTTTAGTTGGTTATAATACTTTGTAACCAATATTTTATGTTTTTTTCATAAAAACATACAATATTGAGATACAAAGTATTAGAAGTTCTGGCGACAGAACCTTAACTTCATAAACCGAACCATGTTTTAGCATACTTGTAAATATTATCAGAAAATATTTACAACTATTGCTATTGCGTAGTTTTAGTGGATTATTCATTTTTTTTTTTTTTTTTTTTTTTTTTTTTTTTTTTTTTTTATTACCTAATATTATGTGGGACAGGGCCTATATGAAATAACACACAAAAATAAATTTTCAAGTCATTTTTATTCTCATTATAAAATATAAAAAATTTGATCAAACACTTTTTTATTAACTACAATATATATATATATATATATATATATATATATATATATATATATATATATATATTTACAAACTTAATACTATAAATTAAAAGCTAATATCTACAACTACCTAACACCTACTACATAATTTATTAAAGTCCTCTAATTGTCTTTTTAACCGCGCAGATTTCACCTTTTTTATCTCTAATTGTTTTTCAAGTTCTATAATGTCACTGGCACACTCGTTCACTTCATTCACTAACCGTTTTTTCATGGCATAAATGTCAGTCAATTTGGTCTTCTGAGAGTTGGTGAAGTCTTCGACCCACTCCGGTTGTGATGGCTCGGAAGAAGACGCGGTTTTATTTGGTGAAGACGATGACGACGACGACGACGACGAAGCAGCGGAAACTTCATCGCCTTCAAAACACCGCTTAAACCGCTTCTTCATGGGTTTCCGGCACCCCAATATCGGCGACAGTGGTGCTGGCGCTGGGGAAGACTTCACCTCCGACACTATTACATTCTCGACGCTGGCCGGTGTTGGTGGCGTTGGTGGTGTTGGTCCATCGGGGCCTTCTATGACTTCCACTTCTACTGACAGTGGCTCTTGCGGTGCTGTTTTTAGGAAGTCGGGTAATGGAACAGGGGTGGAGGGACGCTTAAAGTTAAACTTTTTCTTCTTCCCTTGTCCCACACCTTTAATCGCCGAATAAAATGTTTTTTTATCGGCGATTTCCGACTTCCGCATAGTCAAGAGCTTTTGCAGTTTCGACGCTTTCGGAGAAGATTCCCTAGGCCGCGATGCTTTTCGCACAACCACATCACTAATCACATTAATTTTTGGCTCTTTCTCCTCCGTCCAGCATTCCAGGAATTGCGCTGCCGACTGAACCAACTCCTCGTCGCGACCATCGTTGAGGGCTCGGTCTTCGGCATCTTCATGCTCCACGCCATTCCAGTTCTCGAACACCCCCGGACTTAGCACCTCTAAACCACTCATGTTATCGAGCATGCCTTGCTGTGAACCGCAGCTCACGTCAAGAGCATCTAAAAGAGACCGTACACTAGACATTTTCGATATTCCAACTCACACAATTAACTTTTTCTTAGCACTGTACTGTTTGCTGTTCTGACGAACTGTGAAGAGCTCGAGCCAGCAAGTCTGCTTTTATGCCCATTTCCCCCACTACACCGCCTTTATTCCTTTTGTTCGATGCATTAAGTATAATATTTAAACTTGTCAGATGCAAGGCCAAGGCCAAGGCCGACGTAACCGGCAATACCAGGGTCGTTTTCAGGGCTGTAATTTTCATGGATTTTTTTTTTGTCCCTGTCAAGGTTATTTTAAAGAAGCATATAAATATAGTACTAAACTTGTTAGATGCGAGGCCAAGGCCAAGGTCAAAGTACCCGTCAATGTCAGGGTCGTTTTCGAGGTTGTAATTTTCAAGGATTTTTTTTTTGGTCCTGTCAAGGTTATTTTAAAAACAAGGACATTAATGAACGTGCCATCCAGAGAAGAAATTGGGTCATAGAAGAAGCTTACCTGTACAGAAGAAATTAACATGTATTTTATTTCTTAATTTTTAATTTTTTGTTTGTTATTTTTTTTATTTTTTTTAATAATAAAAAGTAAACTCAATCTTTTGTTATATTTTAATTTTTTTTCAATAAAACAATAGTAAAATGAATCTGTATGTGTATTTATTAAACATCACCTAAAATACGTTTTGCAATCCATATTTTTCTGCAGAGTCCGTTTATTAATGAAATAGAACCATATATTAGGGTGAAATCTAATGGTTTCAAATCAGTCTCACATAACAATGTCAGAAGTAAACACTATTGATAAGTTCGGTCGCAAAAGAAAATTTAAGGATTTTAACTTTATGCGAGGTCCTTCAGGAATAGGTTTTAAACTTACACCTAATGGAGATTACGACATGGGAAGCAAAAGATTGTGCTATTTAGCAGAACCTCTTGAAGGAGACGATGCGACCACACGAAATTATGTTGATAATAACCTTGCTCAGTGTGTGCAAGATACGCAGAAAGCTTTACATGACTCAACAATTGTTATTAAAGATATATTCAGAAACCAACTTGAAGGTTACGTACGCAAGAAATTAATTGAAACCGGTCAAGAACTTAGAGGATACATTGATGATACTGTTATTGCAATATATGAACTTAAGCAAGACGAACTGCGTGATGAACTTAACTCTAGAATGTTGAAAATTGAAAAGACTATGGAGGATCTTGTCAGCAAACCTGTTTCACATTAAACATTTACTCGTAGACCTGTGCGTTTAATTTACTATTAGACAAATTTTTCAACAATAACTTTTACAGTTTGTTATTTGTCGACACTTCATTATATTTATAATTTTAAAATAAAGGTTCAATAAAAAAGCAATCAATCAATGAATACATGTTTTTTATTTAAAAAAAAAAAAAAAAAAAAAAAAAAAATTACAATACTATCGTTACATATTAATGTTGTATGTTTAATAGAAATAATAAAAACAATACAAATAATGAAATATGGATTTTCCAGATTACGTGCTGTCCTGACTTAGAAATGATTCCAACACGGTGACTAAATTTGCTAAGTTTTCTTCCGGGTCTGTTTTGTAAAAATCTATGTCTGCATGCCCCCAAGGTAGAGTTTTGGTTGAACTGGGAATTACATAACGTTTATCATCGCTATGTGACAATGCTACTTTATTTATTATGTTGGTATAAATGTTATGTAATTCACTTCTAAATGTCTTCATCTTTCTTAATATCAAACCACCCCGTTCAACAATTCTTTGGTAGTCTTCCTGATGAAGGTCTTTCTCGATAACACATTTTTTGATACCTTTGGCTTTTTTTAATTCATTATTAATGGACTTTACATAATAAGCCTTCGCGCCGGTACCATAAAAACTTATTATCGGATCACCAGGAAACTCATCTTTCATTCTACCAACTACAGAATTACTTTTAATTATGTTGAAATTATTAATTTCGGGGTAATTTGATGTATCGAATTTTTCGGGGTTTTCTGATATAGTTTGATAAAAGTTTTCCGTATACACTTTTAATATAAGCGAGTCAGTATCGGTGTAAAGTAACGAAGCATCATCGCCAAACTTGGATTTAATAAAATTATAATAAAAATCGTATATTACAGTCTTTGATATATCTAATATGGAAAAACCGATATAAATTGGTTTATTGTACAATATTTTAACTTTATTCATATGTATAGCAACAAAGTTCTCGGTAAATATCGAGCTACTATTGAAATTGGGGCGGGATATTAGTGCTCTAGCTCCATTTCTGCCTACACTGTTCTCCCAATGTGTTACTAATTTTATATCCTTTCGATTTTCCACATTTTCCATAGTTTTACCAAATATCGCGTTATTTTTTAATTTAAAAGTGTCCTTCGCAAATTTTGTGGTGGCCTTGTTACGTAAATTGGTATTAAAATCAATATACGATTTTAGCCATTTTGATTGCTCAAACTGTAATACTCGATGGGTTTGCATTACCACTAAGCCGTTGGCGATGGCTTGTTTTAAAGTTCTATAGTGTACAATGTATTTTTTTTTATCTTGTAAATTGGGAATTAATTTCGGTAATTTAGCGTTTTCTGTTGGCGGTATGATATTTTCTACTAGAAATGGAAGATCAGAATGTGTATCATGCAACTCAGTCGGATAATGCACATCCACTTCCAAAACGTAGCCATGTAAACTATCATCACCAACAGCCATAATATTTAAATCCAGAATTTCGCGCTCGCTTAACCATCGAAAACCACCATATGGTAATGCTTGTGACATACTATGACCATATAGATTTGTAGCATCAAGGTATGTTATAAATGAAGAAGGTTTTGTTGGGTCATAGTCTGGTAAAAAAATATTATTAGCGATGTGCTTCCTTTCTGTACACTGGCTTATGCCGCCGCGTATACCTTTCTTAAAAAAATGTATCATGTCTATATCAGTTAAGAGCTCTAACTCTACCTTAGTCATACGTAGCATACAATCAAATGATAAACTTGGAAGGGTATAGTAATGTGCTGGATCAAGTTTATCGAATTTTAAGCAATTATTCCGAAATTGCTCAAAAACATCACACAATAGCAACACATCTGATTTTAAATACACGTCCGAATAGTCCCCCAAAGTTTTACACCCAAACAAGCGCCATACTTCTTTTGCTCTTCTATAGCTTTCATCGCTAATATGTTCTTCCCGTAAATTATCATAAAATTCATCTTTACTTGGAAGACATGTATTTTCCATTTTTTCTATAGAGTCAATAAAGCTATAGGGAAAAACACCCTTTTGACGCATCAAATTAAATTGGTTGATATTTGAAAAATGTTTCCGCGTTTCAATAAAATCGTCGTCGTTTAAACCGCTGCCTAAATTTTCCAAAGACGTTGACAGAAATTTAAAACTATCAATAAATCGCAACTTTAAATATTTCCTCTTGACTTTTCCACATTTACTATCAAAATAATCGTGCACATAAATGCTTTTGGTAAATGATATGTACTTTTCCTTACTTTGAGCCAAAACACCAATTTTATCCCCATATTTACATAACTCTTTTATAAATAAATGGCTGTCGTAGCCGCTTAAGTTATGAAATATGATAGGGATAAAAGAGGGTAATTTATAATTTAAATTACAAACGGAATGTGCAGCACCAAATCTTTTTGCACCAGTTATGTGACAGTGGTCTCGTACTTTAATCTCACCCTCTTCAAAAGGGCCTTCACATATACCACATATTTTAGCATCATTAAACTCCCTTTTTTCTTCAGGCGTTAACGGTTTCATAGGCTTAATGTCTTTTAAATATGTGTTGTATAGAGCCCTTAAATCACACTCGATACGATCCACAAAGACTTGAGCTGCATTATTCCCCCGAAATAGCTCAAATTTCGAAAGTGAGTCGTCAAAAGAGCATTTAATTAAATAAGCAAAAGAATATGGTTCATGTTTAAAACTTTTTACAGTGTAAGAATTTTGTGGGTTTGGTTGTACCGTTTCAATGGGTTTTAAAACAGATTCGAAATCTGCATAAACCACGAATGGAACGCGCATTTGCTTTTCTATACCCTCGAATTTTAAAATATTTTCCGGCACACTCTTTCCAAATTTATCGATTTTTAAATCCACTGAGGGTGTTTGCGTGAAAATGTGGTTACAATCGTAGCTTTGATGTAAAGTTAAAGCTGACGGTGTACTAAAATAAATGAGGCAACCATCACAGAAATATATTTTATGTTGTTGACAACTAATTTGACTTGAAACTAAACGTGATAAATCCCGAATCCAACAATAATGACTCTTTGAACAAGTCGTATCGCAAAAATGTTCACCGCCATCTTTACTACTACAGTCTTTTGTAATTAACAATAAATTTACATGCCTATCCAACTTTTTTGACGCATACCTCAGTGGACCAATAACTTCATGTATTATTTCATTATTTTCATATTTAGATTCCAGACCGTATACGTTAATTGATATGTTGTTCATTTCCTCAAATTTTTTAATGTCACGTAATTTTACTGGAAAATCCATACCTGTTACATTTAGCACTCTAGAAAAATGGGGGTAGGATGTCTTCTGTGAAGGCTCTGCTGTTGGAGGAAACAATGCTGATGTTACAGCCCACGCAAAGCAAAATTCGTCCTGGTTAATCACATTGACGACAGCTCCTTTCTTTTCAATAGAACACGGCAACTTGATGTATGATGAGCCACCCATAGGCATATACTTGTTGATACCAACTTCCAAGTATAAAATTCGCACAAGAGCCCATCCTATAACAAGAAAAATAATATATAAAAATCAGTTTAATATATCGGGTTTTGATTTTTCCATACCTGAATCTTTCTCCTGGAACTCTGTCGCCTGCGTTTTTATTGATTCGGTGAAAGAATGGTAAACGGCATCCAAATCACTTTCTACACTAATTATTTGATTAGCAGTGTTGAAGGATTTTTCACTGAATATTTCTTGTGACGGAAGCATGTACTCGCCAACAGCTGTCATGTTAACTTTTAAAGCATGATGCACACGCAATAAATTATTAACAAGTTCCACCACCTTGGATTTAATGTCTGCAAAGAACATTACGTAATCGGAATGCTCCATATCACTGCTAACCCGATAGGTTGCAATTCTTCTTTTGAAGGCACATTGAACGAGTTGCACACCATGACATACCGGCAAACATGAATTATTTTTATGTTGTTGTGTTCGTTTATGCGCTGACATATGATTTATTGGAACATCTACATTACATGTAGCGCAATTAATTACCGGAATCGTCGATGTATACTCTTCAATTCGGAGCCGTTTTCCTCCAGGCACTTCATTAAATCTCGCCGCACACGATTCTCTTTTATGACGTCTCATATTATAACTCTTAGTAAACTTAGAACCGCAATTTTCACAAACATATGCCATGATTTGTCAAATATTAACACATGTACTACCTATACAAGTCAGAGCCAACTGATGAATGAAACTGCCCCATACATTATATAAAACCATTCAAGGTCACCCCCAACCACGTAACATATCTTCAAGGTCACACACCCAAGATGACCTTCAACAAAGTCAAGGTCGTCTCGACCAAGGTCAAGGTCAAGGTCACACACACAACCTTGAACACAAGGCCAAGGCCAAAGCACACGTGCACTTTCAAGGTCAATGACAAGGACATGTGGGCGGGGCCAAAGAGGGGTGAAGCAAGGTCAAGGTCAAGGTCGAGGAGTGGGGGGATTTAGAGAATCGGGTTATGTTCACTACTGGTAAGCTTTGACTTTCTTCTCGGTATGGTGGTACAGGTAGGTCACCATCTCGATGGTGGTGGAATAGGATGAATTGTGTTTTATTACAAATTATTCTAACTGTGCAACCTCTAACACAGAAAGGATATGATGGAGCGAAGTTTGCATTCACTGTTTCGCATTTTACTTCAAATATATATATGTATATACAGCGTGTCTCAAAGCCAAACAAGTAAATAAATAAATAGATAAGTTTTTGTCCGTGTAATTTAAAATAAAATAGAATCAAATATTGGCGAAGCGGACGTGAAAATTTGTCAACCAACATGATTCTGGTGTTAAAAAGTGCGCTGAACGTTGCTCTCATGGTGGGATCGTTTGGTGCGACACGTGGCTTTGGCTGCTGAAATGAGCGGTAAGCTTGGTTGCCAGTATCGAAAAATGCGACCCCTATCCTTTGGGCAGCGCGTTTCGTGTACTCGATTTTACATATTTCTGTTTTAATTCACCGTCGTGCCACCATATGGCGGTTATTTACAAACTTTGTTAATCTGTGTGGTTTTTGTGTTATCAAGTGGACCATTGAGATGTCGCCTTTGTCGTCTTGTTTGCTGTTTTTTGATTTTAAACTCAGCTTTATAGGATGCAAAGGCGAGATGATGGTTTGTACCGAATGCGGTGGCCTTACGAGTCCCATATTAGGACGAAACAGCGCTGTCGCCATCTATTGGACCCGGAGTTTTTCCATATTTTGGAGTGCTCCGCACTTTTTAACACGAGAATCATGTAGATTGACAAATTTTCACGTCCGCTTCGCCAATATTTGATTCTATTTTATTTTATATATATATATATATATATATATATATATATATATATATATATATATATATATATATATATATATATATATAAGTGCGTCCCACTAAGAATCAATTCGATCTATACATGGAAAACGATATATAGGAAAATTTTAAAAAATAACAGTGAATGGTGGCAACGCAGCTAAAATATTTTCAAGATGGAAGTACGTATCAACTTGCTTATTTTAATGGAACACCCTATATATTATTGCATTTCTAGATTCTGCGCGTTTCTGTCATACTTAAGTTTTTATATCAAAAATGATGTTTACAGACCCTAAAATAATTATCAATTTTTCTGCCTTTTTTACTTAATTTGGGTTGGATTCCTTGTTAAAACGGACTTACTTTATTATATTTTTATAATATTTTGATAACCAGGGTGTTCAAAAAATAGGATTAAAAATTAAATTGTCAAAAGTAAATTTTTTCAACTCCAAATTTTCTAATTTTATCTTATTTAGCATTAAAAATAAGAATAAGTTTGTGTAAAGTTGTCTATGACGAAAATTTTTAATTTTCGAAATATTGCCGATTTATTATTTTTATATGGCGATTTTGTTGCGGATATTTAGTTCCGTTATAATCATAGTTGGCTATGAAGTTTTACTTATAGCTGGCTATGACGGCATTGAAAAACAATCAAATGCTAAAGATATGTATGAAGCTGTCACCATTTAAAAGTTACTAATACTCGTGCCGGGGCGCTTAAATTATACAAACGAAGATTATTTAAACTTATTTATTGTTTATGAAGACTGGGATAGAGTTATATCAAGAATATATGACACATTTGCTATTCGATGTCCACAAGAATTTTAAATCCGTCAAGGCAATAGTGCAAAGAATAAACTAATGAGAATATTGCAATTTCTATTTTGGGATATTGCGCTGCATATTCAACAATGTCTGTAAGACAAGATGCTTTACAAAAAATGCTGTCTTTAATCGACATTATTGGAGTTATTCAAATTTACATGTGTTTAGAGAGCAAAATTTTCAATAATGTTTATTTTACAATAAGAAATGATGGCGTCGTGGCACTAAATTTTTATCAAGAAAATGTCTTTATTAACTTTCAGATGAAGACTATTTGAACATTTTATATAGTTTTAAAAACTATTACTAAGACAATTTGCCGCTCGTTGTTCATAGAATCCTTTTTTACCAGCATGATGGCGCACCTACACATGATGGCTATCTAATCTATAATTTTTGCCAAAATACTTTTGATGATCAATGGATAGCCAACAATGGTCCTTTCCTTTGGCCACCCCAATCTTTCAATGCTCGTATAACAACTATGGAAGATTGTATGAAGCTAGGTAAGGATTGAATTTGCAAGTTTAAGTCCCAAGTCAATAAGAAAAGTAACTCACGAACAAGTGCTGCTCAGATGCGAAAAATTTCTGGAAGTTCAATTGAGTCAGTTTGAACATTTACTGAAGAAATATTTTTTTTATTCTAGAGTTTTATAATTTAAGTTCTTTTTTAAATCAAGCGTGCTCTGTTATTTTGACGTATTCAAATTCTAAAAATTTTCGATAATTTGTTTAACAGCACATAGTGATGGCTTTTGTTTTTGCGGACATCGAATGGTAAATGTATTACATGTTCTTGATAAAATTTTATTACATTCTACATAAATAATAACTATAAGTTTAAATAATTTTCGATGTTCTGGCATGATTATTAACAATTTTCCAATGGTAAGTGATAGCTTCATACATATGATTGTTTTTCAATACTCTCCTAGTCAGCTGTGAATAAAACGTCATAGCCAACTAAGATTATAACTGAACTTAAAATCAGCAACAAAAGGCCATATAAAAATATTAAATTGGCAATATTTCGAGAACTATAAATTTCCGTATAGACAATCTTACACAAGCTTACCTTTATTTTTAATGAGTGTTTGACCTATGCAGCACGTGTTGGAGCTCTCTGAATGTTTTTTGGTGTTAATCGTTAAGTCAGTCACCATTATTTGAGTGTCTAATATAAAATGATTTTTTAAAAGACGGCAGTTTTAATGATATGACCTCTTAAATGTTTAAAATGTAAACAATTGATACAAAAAATCATTAATATATTTGTGTAGTAATAAGACTATATTTGATTCTGCTGTTGGAATACTCAATTTTTGCTTTTTTTTTGATTCTGATGTTTACATTTAACATTGTGATAAGAAGTGCTTAATTTTGGAAGTATCGTTTTTTTGGAGATTAAAATACAGTGATATGTTAAAATTGCAGGTCCGGAATAACTATAATTATTTTAAATAAATTAATGTGGTTGCTAAAATACTGCATTAAAGCTTGCAATAATAAACAACAAACTTTAAATTGAAGTATGTTCGTAATTGATAAATATTTTATTTTTTATTTTTAATTGAAAAATAACAATGAATATATGTAGTAAATTTAAAAAGCAATGCATTTTTAAGCTAAGATCCAAAGAGGATGAACTTTTTGGGGCTAGTTGTGACACATGTGAAGCATGAGCAAAAAATGCTTTGAAATTAGTACAATACAAGCACATGCCGTAGCACTATCCCGACGTGTTTTGATTTTATGCCCAAGTTGTACGAAAATCCTGACGGATTTAAAACAGGAGAAAATATTATTAATAGGAAAATTAGAAGAAACTAAAGCAAAATTGAATAGCAAAAATCTACACATAGAACAGCTAGAAGGGCAATATAAAGACAAATATGATTTATTAAATGCATAAATTGAACAATTACGTGAAGAAACCAAGTTTAAAGATGTTAGTGTTAGTGAGAATTTGCCTTTTGTAGCTGATAACCACATATACAAAAGATGAGAGAGAAACAACTTGAAATATCAGAGGCTAATAAAGAGATTGTACAGCTAACAGAAAGAAATAGTAAGCTATCTAAATAAATTAATGAGCTTCAAACTAGATCAAATGGATTATTAAAGGAATTAGATGAACTGAATGACCTTAAAACCAAATTATTAACAAGTATTGAGGTTTTATCCACCGAAAATGAAATGTATATAACAAGCTTGAAAAAGGTAAATAATGACTTGTTTGAATTACAGATAAAACAAAATGCTGGGAAAAGAAGCGTCGATACTCAAACGGAAGAAGAGCATTGTGGTATTTCACAGAAAAACAAAGTTATGCTTCCAGAAAACACTATTATTAGTCCAAAGAATATTTTGGTTTTGTGTGATCAAGTGATCAAAAACTTAAATAAACATTTGTGATGTGTGTTTGATAATGAAAATATTAAAATTTAGGCTATTTTTGAAGTGCTAGACAGGAAATTGTTTTGGAAGACATAGTGAACCTAACAAAATATTTCACCAAAAATAACTTTGTGATAATTGGATGCGAAATCAATGATTTATCATCTGGCAAATATCCACGAATGCATGATGTAAATAAAATACTTAAAGATTGTATGTATACAAATCTTTTGTTTCTCTCAACGAGGTCAGTGAAATAAAAAGATATCTCGAACGACTTGAAATATATAATAAAAAACTGTAATTTCTATATTTTGCAAACAGGTTTACTAAAAATTGTGTAGGATATCTTAATGTATGTGATAATTTTAATGAAAAATTAAATAATTTTGATGTTTCTCGGTTACTGTATAACATTATTTTGGAAGCACCCTTAATGAAATGTAAAGTAAAAAATTTAATACACATTGTAGTATCTAATGTTGACAGCATCCGAGCGGCATTAAATATAGACTCTGAGCCTGAAATTATACTACACTGTTAAAAATTACCTTAAATTTAATGTACATTCATTAATTCAATTCAAATATTTTGTACCTTAAATCGTGAATCAGTTACATGTACTTGGAAATTAAAGTTTTGTACATTAAATTTAATTAAATTTTACCTAAAATTTCAATAAAGTAACTGAAAACATACCAAATTTAATGTATAATTACATTAGATTTAATTTAAAAGTTATTAAATTTAATGCATTAACATTAAATGCATTTAATAAACGGTATATGAAATTTGCTTCCAACATATTACCTTAAAATTAATGCGTTTAAGTTTTTTACAGTGTAGATAATAGTGGTAAGAAAAACAATTATAATCAAGCAAATGACGAACCTAGACTAGATAATAATATGGTAAGTGTTTGTAATCTAAATGATGAGCCGGCTAATATTAATAATAGGAATTTTCTAAAAGACATCAATCCTCCACCAATCACTTAGATTCAATGAGAATATATGATCAAAACTGTAGGGGCGTTAAAACTAAACTAAAAATATTAAGACTTAATGTGTTAAATCATAACGCAGATAAAATTGCCTAACTGAGATTTGGCTGAATAGTACTCTTTACAATTGTGGTATGAATGGATTTAGAAAACAGAGAAATCAGATAGAGACGGGAACAAAGGACGATGGTGGTATCTAACTGGCAGTGAATAAGAAATTTTCTGTGAAAGAAAACAACATATTTTAAAATGAACAAGAAGCACTGTGTATTAAACTAACTGTAAATAAAAAAAAAATGTATTTATGTAGTAGTTGTATATTTTGTACCTGATAGTAATTTAAATACTTACAGGAAATTTTATTCTTATATTGAGCCTAATCTTTTAACCTGTGATTGTATAATTCTGGGTGATTTTAATTTATGTGACCTTGTATTAAAATCTTCCTAATGAGCATATATGTGATTTTAAAAGTTTTTTATCCTTTACAAATATTTTATAAATTAACTGTGTCCGTAATGTAAATAATGTTATCTTAGATTTGGTACTTGTCAGCCTTCATTTGCATGATTGCAAAGTAGAAAATGATGATGACCCATTGTCACCGCTAGATCAGCATCATCCTGCATTGTCACTAGGGTTAAGTTTCTGTTATGAATTGACTGAATGTGTACAAATGCCCAGTACTAAATTTAATTTTAAAAAGCCGTATATGTATAGGCTAATTAAAAATCAAACGTTATATATGATTGTTGTGATATTGATACTGTGATAACTCAGTTTTACAAAATATTTTATAATATCTTTGTACAATTGTTTCAATATCAACACAGATAGGTCGAACTTTTCGAGTATGGTATAGAAAAATATTTTGTAAAATACAAAAATCCAAAGTATTTATTGGTATAATAAATACAAATTTAGTAGACAGAATATTAAAAATAAAGTAAAGGCAGCACACTCGGAGTATTTGGCACGAGTTCAATTGACTCTAAGGGACAATCCCAAGTATTTTTGGACATATATTAAAAGTCTGGGAAGTTAAAGTGATATTCCTGCAGAAATCTCTTATAACAACATTTTCTATTAGGGTGCAAAGGGTGTTGCGGATGTATTTGCGCTTTATTTTGGTAATGTATTTAGTGCTGCAGAAGTGACAGAATGCAATGGAGGTACATCTAAAAATCATTTTTTTGACTATCCCACTAATAAAACTGAATTGCGCTATGCTCTTCAAAAGTTAAAGGGTGACAGAGCTATTGGACTTGTTGAGATGCCCGGCTACGTTATTAGGGGCTATAATGAGTCTCTGTTAGAACCATTATTATGTATATTTAACCTTTCACTTAAAACATCATTGTATCCAACAGAATGGTATATTACAAAGGTTATACCTTTTTTTAAAGGAGGAGTAAAGCATGAAATAACTAATTATAAGCCTATTGCCATAGTAAATGCAACGTTAAAGTTATTTGATATTGTGATTTTTAACAATATATATGATGAAGTAAGGCACAGTATATCTGAGTGCCAACATGGGTTGTTACCAAATAAGTCAACATTAACTAACTTAATTACTTTTACATAATATATATATATATATATATATATATATATATATATATATATATATATATATATATATATATGTAATCGAAGGTTTTCGGGCATCCCGTGTATGTGCTGAGCCCGCAGCTGACGTTTCGGTGAAATCTCATTCACCATTTTCAAAGCTCACTCGGGAACAAAAGTGCTATCGAGATGTGAAAACCTGTCCACAAGAGTTATAAGGGAGGCTATTGAAATTGCAAAGAGGCCCAACAACTTAAATAGCAGAGATGATAGCCAACGTGTGCCTAATACTTGAAAAAATCTGCTTACAAAACATCAATCAGTACCACTTAGTAACGAAAGAGCTTACAACTCGGCAACGCAACCACAAACACTGGCAACAGGGCCGATGATGCGTAGCAGGTCACGCCACCTGATGATGAAAACCGTGAAAGCGTTCGTTCTTTATTAAAGCACAATTATCTGTAAAAAAATTATTCGAACCTAGCCTCCAACATATTGAGGTGCCGTACGCACCATGGCCATACCAAAGTCCAGACGTTACAAGAAAATTACCTTAAATTATTGAGACCACTGGTTTCTAATGATAAATAGTACTAATTAAGTAATTGTGCAGTTGTAGATTTTAAATAGATTTCATTTGGTTGTAGTAATTTAATTAATTAAGAACAAAGCGCTAAATTAATTTCGTATAATGTGTAATTACTGCTATTACTAGGATATGCGTGTTTACATAATTGTCTAAAGTATTTGAGTAATTGAGTTTTAACTCAAAACACTGACATCTGTCAAAATTTTGGTATTACGAGTTTAGTGGCAAGTCCATTTCTGACGTCCTTGGTAATGTCAAAGGTTGTTTATAATCTAGATTCATAAGTCCCTATCGGTTATATGACAAGTCAAAAGTTTATCAAAATAAGCAAATCTGCTCAAAAGCTACAGCACTAAAAGTAAATCACTGCGATGCTCCATACCTTCATGATGTCAGTATGATGCTCACTATTATATGTTAGATATTTCTTTTTGGGAAGGCTTTTGAAAGATGCTCTCTTACTAATGTGCACTCATGCGTCTTATTATGTAGTGGCAAATTTTTGGCCGATGAGTGGTCTCCCCGAAATGAGATATAGTGCTCGGTTATTTGATTGCACCCATGAGGTTAAATCGATAGAAAATTGGATTGAAAAGTGTCAATGGGGTTACAGAGGGTACAATTTATAAAAATTTTAACATATAGAAGGTGTCTCGAACAACATTTTTTTATCGAAATTCGGATCTAATAAATTCTGTCTTTACCCCAATTTTTTTTTGGCTTAATATGCGAGGTTGTCATATTATTAAATTTTTAAATAGTCTTTTCCCGAATTCATTGTTTCACTTACATCTTAACATCCACACCAAGGTCGTTTACTTTTTTGTCTTTGCTGGGATCATTTTATCTCACAATGATACAATAGTTGTTTCTTTTTTGTACAGGATGTCCATTGTTATGTAATATGGATATTTCTAATTTTGTATTACGCCATTGTTTAAAATGTGATTCTATGGATCTATTGGCATGTAACGAAATAGTATTAATTGTCAAGTTGATAGCAACATGTATGTCCTTATCACCAATAGTTTTCTCAAGAATTGTCATTATACAAATAATGATATATTTTTATTTATACGACTTTTACGACGATACACACAAATAATGGTTTTTTGTATAAAGTATAAACCAAATATGGGCTTTGCTGCAAATGCCTTCAAAACCGAAACCTTCCTACTAGCTATTGAAGATCAGGTTATCCCAAGGAAAATTATCTAAAATACATAAGCTGACAAAATGTGAGTGGCATCAAAAGATTAAAAAATACTTTATTTCTATTCGCTTTCTTACCGTTGTTTGTATATATATCTCGTGGTTTTGCGCCGACTTAAAAAGTTTTAATTTCATATTAAAAAGTTATATTATTCTCGTCCTTTTGCCGCATTTTTAGAAGTCGGTTCAATTTTTTTATAAAAATTTTATTTTTCAATTTTTGGTTTTGAATTTTTTATAATATTTGAACTAAGTACTAAGTGAGATTAGTGTACCTCGCAGTGATTCCAAGGCCATAAAAAGTACCCACTTTATTCACCGTTATAAACCACATTAAAATAGACAATTAAAAAATCTTTAATTCTAAGAATTCTCCAAATACTAATTTTAAATGAACTTGTATCAAGCATATATTTAGTCTGTTGTTTTTTAATTAATTTTGAATTAGTAATATAGGTCCTCAGAATCTTCTAATACTGATATTCGAAGAACTTGAGACGTAATTTTTTTAGTCCGATAGATTTTATCCTGCATATTGAGTTGGCATACGCCCCAAGAACCCCCAATATTAATTCTGGACAAAACCGGAAAAATGTAAAATTTTTAGTCCCCCATATTGTATGTCACATATTAAGTTGTAAAAAATGAACTTTAGATTTGTAACCTACGACCCTGAAAACCCTCTAATACTAAATTTGAAAAAATGTGAATGTAAAATTTTCTACCCACCATATTGGATCCGCCAAATTGAATTAAAAAAAAATTAACCCTTTAATCTAATCTAAATCTACTCCCATGAAAAGCCTTTAGTACCATTTTTGAACAAAATTCGGAAATGTAAAATTTTTAGATGGTCATATCGCATTTGAAGTATTAAATTTTCCTGAAATAATTTTAAATTCATTATTTACACCTTCCGAAGCGACCCAGTACTAATTTTGAACAAAACTGAAAAATCTAAAATTTTTAGTCCGCCATATTGGATTCATCATGTTGAATCTTTTAATTTAATTTACACCCTCAAGAACCATTCTATACCATAGAGAGATATTAAATTTTTATAACTCCATATTGGATAAACCATATTGAATAAGCAGTATTGAATTTTTAAAAAATAATCTTCAATTCGTTATGTGTGACCCCGAAAATTTGCCCATACCAATTTTGGAAAAAATCAGACAAATTTTTTTTGACAGCCATATTATCAGCGCCATCTTGAATTTGATGCATCAATATGGTCCGAAATAATATGAAACCTTCTCAGCAACTTCCTTAACAAAAAGTAAAAAATTTCATTTATATCGGTGCTGTGGTTCCAAGGTATACACCGATACACAAAGAAATATTCTTAACCGTCGAATCTAGAATCTGCTTCTTTCGAAGTCGGTTAAAAATAGAATGATAACAAATGTTTGGCAATTATATTCCAGAAACTTTGAAGATGTAAACATTATCAGAACTTGAAAATTTCTTGGAAGCCGTAACTAAATTATTTATTATTGAAAAAAAAATAATTAAATTTTATGCTTTAAAAATCTGCCTATTAACTACAATTTCAAAACATACTGACAAGAAAAATATTATAGATAAAAATAAAATAGAAAGGAAAAAAATGGCAACCATTTAAATAATCTAATTTTCACCCATCCAATAATATATTTATAAAATCTAGTTCCCATAATGTTTGTTTCTTGTTAGGTAACATCTTGTTTCTAATTTTTTCTAGAACATTTTTAATGAATTAACCTAGATTTTCATAAATCTTAAAATTTGTAAGTAGTTGTTATAAAACTCTTAAAAGGGTCGTGAATTTTAATAGATAATTCACTATAACTGCGTCCTTGCACCGAAATATCTGCTAGCTCAGCTCAGTAACACATATGTATGAGGTCCAAATCAGAGAGGAGCCATCACAAACAACGCCCAGTATTACATCTCGCTGCATTGCGAAACAAGCTTGTAGGAAAATTTGTTATTAACAAATAAAGGTGTAAAAAAATAGTTATTTCAAATTGTAAGAAAAACTATAAAGTTTTCTGGAAAATGTTTCAGACAAACGTAGTGTGAATTTGGAAAATTTACAAATGAGCTAACCCATAAAATCGGTCAGTTTGTTTAAAAGTTAATGCAAAAAAAAATTTCAAAAATATTAACAAAAAATTTTTTTATTTCTAATGGAAATTTTTTTCGCATGTGCAATTTCAAGTTGATCTATAGAATTGTTCTCGAGATAGGTTAATTTTATTTTCGCAAAAAACAAAAAAATATTTCGTTTCAGGATCACCGCAAAATTTTTCAGCAGTTCTACACAAAATTGCATATCTCGTTGCAAATCATGGATATAAACCATTTGATTATAATCTATCACAATTTTTTTAGAAGCTCTAATATATCGCCAAACTGCGATAAGTGAATGTTCAATTTTCTGTAGAAAAAAATTTGCAATAGTCATCAAACGAGATTGAATGAATGAGTTAATGAATAAGTAAACGGTGGTGATCCTGTGACGCCTAGCCTCGTTAGGCCCTTTACATCCCACCATAGCTGCTTATGGGTAGAAAACATGCCAAAAAGCGGGATTGTCTACACAGAACTACTTGGAGAGACGCTGATGTCGCGGGTAACTGGGTTATGTCCGCAGGGGGAGTTTTCTCTCCACTGCTTTAGAACCTGGCAATAGATGGACTTGTAATGGAACAAATGTTAATTATTTTTCATTGTTCAAATTTAACTAAATTTTGTGAAAATAAATAATTAAATAATCATTCTGTGAATAGATATCCCGTGGGAATAGGGTAGTTATATTTTTATCACTATCCACGAAAGTCTAAAGGAAAAATAAATCAGTTATCGAACTTAACTTTTATGATCTTTGTCGTTTAAATGCTTTCTTAAAAAAATACATAAAGTCAGTTAATTTATGAAGACGTAATAGGACCCTCTCTTAGCATTGCCTATAAATCTGTCCAAGTAATCCCGCCCTGGTTATGTAAATAAAACCGAAAGATAAGGGAGGTTTATAACATATGGTATATGAAATACCGTTAAAATATATCAAAATATTGAACGATTTTCCCATTATTAGGAAACTAAAGAATGATCAAATAAACTCACTATAATAGAAATATATCGTTTGGCCATTTGTAAAAAGAATACTGAGTAATCACTGTTTTTTCTATTCACTAGAAATAGCGAGTTAAGATGTTTATTGCCAAAACAACCAAGAAAAGTGAATAGTTTTTTTTTACAGTCTTTAACATATATTCTTTTAGTTATAGAAAGAAATAGAATGGTTTTATTAACTCTGTTATATAAAATTTCGGACTTAGATGCTCAGAGGCAAATTCGGGAATCAAGCATCCGGTATAGAATAGCTAACGCCCTCAGCACGTAACGATCGAAACCTTCGAACTTTAAGGGAAAGAAATTGACGTTTACCGGGTTCCATCGGGTAATATGGGTACAAACGGGAAACAGAGGGAGAGGGGGTGTAAGATTCGAAGACACTCTTTTAAGGAATAGTAAATTTTAGTACCAATCTGAAAGTCGAATTAGGGTGATTGGTGTCGTTCTTTAAGTCCAGTGCCGTAGTGTATATTCGGCAGGAATGAAGATTTTCTTTGTTGGATTTGTCTTTGTTTAATTTGGGAAATTATAGGATTATCGGGTGTTATTTTAGTGGGGCATTTCGCGATTTTCATACGGTTCGATTAAGTAATATAAATAGCTGTTTTTCGCGTTTTATTTCTTTTCTTTTTGTTTAATATTTTATTAAACTATTTATACGTGTTTTTTTCAAAATTGGGTTTTACGTTTTTGGTTAAAATTACGGCCGAGAAGAGCAATTATGTTAGTTTTTTCGTAATTGTTATTAGTTTTAAGTTTCTCATTGTAAATAGTTTGTTTTTATTCTATTTATTTTGTTAATAGACTAAGTTGTTTTGAGAAACTTGTTTTATTCAATTTAATTAAAACCTTCAAACAAGAGATGTCTTCTGACCAACTAATTAGCAGCCTTTCCTGAGTCCTGAAATTCTGAGTTGTGTTTGATAAGCTTAAATAACCGTAGTTGTTTGGTACTAAAGCTGCAAGAGAGAAGTTGAACGACCAGACTTCCAGAGTGTCTTTATTACTGTGATATTTAATTGTAGGTTATTAAAATAGTTACTAATTAATACACAGTCACAATGTTAATTTCTATAAGAATTTAGCAAGGTCATCAAATTTTAATTACATTTTAATTATGTTTAGATGCAACAAAATTTAATAACATTTTAATTATTTATTATTACTACGTTTAGGAAATTGTTTTAGTAGTTGGTAACTTTGACTCAATACTATATTGACCGTAAAATATGAGATTCTCCCAAGGTATTTATACTATACCTTATCACTTTAAGTATAATCGTATATATCTTTTTGTCCCTTGTTAAAAGCATAAATTGCCATATGTATGTATACTGGATAAATCACAATTCGGTTTTGCTGTGAATTACTTTGAAGAAAGCTTATAAATTATGTTGTACAACTATCTGGTTTCTGATTTTAATTTTCGTGACTTTAAAAGAAGGGGATTATCACCTTAACTAGTAGTAGCTTTCCAGTACGTAAACTATTTTTGCTATTTTTAGGATTTTTGTGGTCGTGGATAGGCAGTCTATGTATATTTTCAAAAAAATCGAAATGGTAGATCCAATGTGAAATTTTAGGGACAAAAAATAATTTATAACAAGTTTTTTGTAAGGACACTGGAAAGTTTTCGGTATACATGGGAAAACAATAGATATCTGGAATTTGATATTGTCATTAAATATATGTACATATATTATTTGAAGAAGATATCAATTGTTGTTTTAATTTTGGCACTACGCAATATAAAATTAATGATTGATAGTATTGATCTAGTAGGCTGATACATTTGTTTCAAAAATGTTAATGTTTAATTCATATTAATGGCGCTAATTGCCTTTCGTTCATTATATCATAAAAATTCGTTTCATAATTCGAAAATTATTAGTTACAGTTATCTGTGGAGAAATATTTGAATCAAGTGTTCCTTTCTTCAACTCTAACAAATGCAAGAAAACGGCAATGACTAGGAAATGGAATAAACTTGGAACTGTAACCTGCATGTGATTTCTTTGACCTTCTAATCACCAGAAAAGATGATCCAAGAATCGATTATACGGTCTACAGAAAACCCACACTCACCAACAGATATCTGAACGCCGAATCTCACCACCGTCCATCACAGTTACAATCAGTCGCCAACACACTGATCTCCACAAAATAACTACAAAGAACACAATATCAGAAAGGCTATAAAACAGAACACAAATGCAATAGCAGAGAAAAAAGACGAAGATGACCAATCCAAACCAAAAACTACACTGCCATACATAAAAAGTGTAACAGACGTAATTGGAAGAATTCTGAGGCGGCATATGCACAATTTACAAGCCACAAATAACAATACACAAATTATTGAGCAATCCCAAAGACAAAATACCAAGGGAAAACCAGGGAGTGTACATGTAGAATAAGCAAACCACATCAGCGTTATTCCAACATAATCAGGAGACACAACACACTATAAATGTCCAGGAAACTAAACAGATCGTATCCATAAAGTACTATAGAACGCGCATCATCTCTTAGAAGCTCTTAAAATAGAAGACACTAAAAACTTTAACAAGAGAGATGATGCACAAAACATCTTAAATACATGGAAAAACCTAATAAAAACCCAACCAAAAAGAGCATACCAGAAAAACAGGACAGCGAGCTACATAAATACACAATACATATATATATATATATATATATATATATATATATATATATATATATATATATATATATATACATATATATATATATATATATATATATATATATATATATATATATATATGTATATACATTATATGTATGTATGTATGTATGCAGTATATACGAAACAAAACTCTAAAAAAGGAAACGAAACGAGATAAAAGGAAATATAAAAGAAAACCATTGGGAAAAGAATGTGGGTAATACACAGAGAGGTAAAAGCGAATATAAAAGGAAACTTTGGGAAAATTTCACAAATGAGGTAGAAAGGAATATGTATGAAAGAATATGGGTAATGCAGAGAAACAATAAGTTATAAATCAAGGATACCGTGCAAACCTACAAAATCACAATATCGCACTAACAAACATATTTTAAAAGTCTACAAAAGGAAGAAAAAAGAACAGAAATAATACAAAACTATTATGGGGAGGATAGTTCTAATAAACTAACAAAAGTAGCGCCGAAAAAAACCCTTAAGTTTTTTGAAAATAGAAAGAGCCGAAGAGCAGACGAAACACCTAACGAGAGGCTTAAATATGGAGGAGGAGGGAAGCATACAGAATGAAATATTAGCTGTATATAAGAATATCCCAGAAGAATGGAAGATACCGAACGAGTGAAAAAATAGTATGACGATAACAATTTTTGAAAAAGGACAGAAAACGCAATCAGAAAACTATCAGGGCATAACGTTACTTGATTTCATTCAGTAATAGAAAAACAACAGGGGTTTCGAAAAATAGATCCATGAATATCCGAAATATTCCACGAGTTGCGTTTTGCAGAGCACGTCCTGCAAATATTAGAGATAAAAGGTCTAAATCAAAAAGTATTCAATCTAATCTATAATATCCAATATAAAACAAAAATAAGAGTAGGCCATATAACAACGAAAGATATACAAGTACACAAGAATTAGACAGGGTGATTCACTTAGCCCCTTCAACTTTAATTTAATAATGGATAGAGTCATAAAAAATCTACCCCGAGAGGCAGGATACAAAATCGGAAAGATCTTCTTTTATGCTGTATGCTATGCTGACAAAGCGGCTTATTGCAGATTTTGAAGATAACCTTCAAAGATTATTACATGTTTTCAATATACAAGCAAAGGAGCGAACCATGCTGATCTACACAGAGAAAACTACGTGCTTAGTAGCATCTAAAGAACCAATGAGATGTAAATTAGAAATCGAATTCAAAATCGTCGAACAGGTCATTTCAAATATCTGAAAGTAGAAATAACGACCCACGGAAACCTATAGAATGAAGAAAGAGAACAAACAATAAGAGTAGCTCAAATCTCAGGATGTCTAAGAGAAATTCTCTGGAAGAACAAATATCCTTAAACAGAGAACAAAATCAAAATATATAAAATAGCAGAAAGGAGCGTCAAAGCATACGCGGTAGAAACAAGACAGCCAAAACCCTTCAAATACTGAAAAAAGTCGAAATGAAAACATTAAGAAGAACTCAAGGCAAAACACTGTACGACAAAATACGGAACGAAGGCTTAGAAAACAATGGGAAATACGGGACCTAGGAAAGTTGGTAAAACAAAGAAGAAGATTTTGGAACAAACAAAAAAAATAATGAAATACACAAGACCAGTTAAAAATAAAAAAAAAACTAAACAACCCAATGGAAAGGAAACCGCACGGAAGATCACCAAAGAGGTGGAGAGAATGGTGGTCCTCTTTCTTTAGGCAGGACGTATTGACAATGAACAGGCACTAGCCTGTGTGGCAGAATATCACATTAGAAAGAAGAAGAAGCTCCTTTCTTTAAAACTTTAGTAAGCCACCAGTACGGAACTGTAATGAAGTTGAAGGGGTACAGGTATATTACAAAGGATATATACAAAAATATATCGTGAAATTATATACCGAATCGCACGCTGACATTTATGAATCTCCAAAAATGGATTTAATGTAGGATAAATTAATGTGGGTTCAAAAACAGTCAGCTGAGAGGCAGATTTAGAGATAGGATGACCTGTAAAAGTTGCATGTCTTTTCAAAAATCATAAAACTCGATTTAAATTTTCCAGAACACATGTTCAATAGAATATCTAGAATTGAAGAACGATTCTGTTCAGGGATGAGATTAGAATTTAATAATGGAAACTAGATCGACATGTCATATAAAGCGTTGGTTTTGGAAGGATCAACATAATGTTTTGAGGAGGTATTAGTTGAGAAGGATGCACCGAACTCAAGAAAATGAGTGAACGAATGACTAGTGACTTTTATATCTAAAACATCCTGCAAGATCACGTTTTGTCATTTATCGGCCATATTGGATGGGAAAGATTATTTTTAATGCAGGTAAAGCACGATCACATGCAGGTAGCATAGTGATTAATTACATGGATGCGCTCTCAATCCAAAGATTAGAATGCTACTATACAGCCCGGACTTAAATTTAATAAAACGCAAATGGAATCAGCTAAATCACCGAATAGAATGAAGAAATACAGTTTCAAATACAATGAAAATCGTGATTCCTACTATCTGGTATATAGATCGGATAGTTGCTATTAGATCTAGAAATCTCATTTACGAGAAGTTTGTAAATAGGACTTCGTTTCAATTCAACTGACATATAATTTTGATCATTGTCAATTTATATAAATAATTATCTTCTCATCGACGGCTCATAGTTCAGTAGTCTGGGGAGACTTCTCTTCTCTACCTGTATCTGTTGGTGACGGGTAACATCTAAAGCAATACCAGTTTCATAGATAAGCGTGGATAATGTAGTAGTGTATACGTTCTCCATTTCAGAATTTGTGTATAAGTTAAATTTGTAACTTGGCAACGCTGTACAACTAAAGAATTCAGTCATTGCATTAATGATAACTATATACCTTTAAAATATGTATTTGAGTACTTTCATCAAATGTTTTAAATTTACACTTAAAAGAGTAATATTTGAAAACACCTACAGATAACTACTACTCAAAATGTCGTGATATTCGAAAAAAAATAATAAATCCAATGAAAGTACAACAGACATCTACTACTTTTCAAGTTTACATACACAATGTACACGTGTATAGTGATAATCTTTTCCACCTAACCGGTAGATACTGTTTTTCATTGTTTATAATAAATATAATTGTTCTAAACGTTATTTAATTGTTGAAACTAATGATTAACGGTTTATGTTAATAATACCCAGTTATTATTTCCTTCATCTTATCGGCGGAAACGAATTTTCATTGTTTATATTAAATGTAATTAATTTAAACAATAAATATCAAAAAAAATAGTCTATATCACTCCCATCTGTAAAATTTTATCAAAATTGGATCAGCAGTTTATTTATATGCATAAATAATACTTTTGTAACAACATCTTGAATACCATTTAGCTTTAGTTTCTGAGTTCCTGTCAATATATTATGGTTTAAAAAAGCCTATTTTTATTATTGCTGTAAATGGATTACTGAATATAAAAAAAACACCTATTGTGGTGTGTTTTATCGAATCGAATGAGGTGTCTCATGAGGTTTTAGAAACATATTTTAACAGGTACGTATAATATATATTTATTGCTATCAAAAAATCAGAGCTGCGATGAAATACTGAAAAGTTCTTTTTACATTATGGATACCCGAAAAAAAGGCATCCATATTTAGACATATTTTTTAGATTAAAGAACTACTTAGTAGAACGTGGAACTTTTAAGGAACCACGGCCCAAAATAAATGGCAAAGAAAAGGCAGAGATAGTGTTCTTGCTTGTGTAGAAGTAGAACCTTTAATTTCATGAAGAGGGATAGAAATGGAAACTGGAGTCATCAAAAATCGTGCTAAATAAGTACTACCCCTATAAATTTCATGTTGTGCAATATATAATTCTGAGTGTTGCAGAGCGCCGAGTAATATTCTGCTATTGTTATATGGAACAAATCAGAGCCAGAAATAATTTTGGAGACATCTGCAGGACCCACCAAATCGCTTGATATATCTGTTTTAAATTTTTTGTTATCGGGCTTTTTACAAAATATGATTTATAGGCGTCGTTCGGTAAAAGAACTTCGCAATGGCTTTCAGTTTTTTGCAAAACAAACCTGTTATTTTTTAAAAATGCCTTAAGAAATATTGCATAAATATGCCAATATTGTATCAGGGGAACTATTTTCAATAGTACTTAAAATAAAATGTTTTATTTAGTGCTCCGTTTGGTAAATATATCTGTTGTTTTTTCTACATAATAAGATTAGACATTGTATTTTCGGAATGCATGAAGTCTAGTGTATAATAAAAATTGCCTTCAACTCTTAAACAATATTATATTACAAGAATCTTGAAAACTTATTCTAAATAATATTCAAAATGTTTTACCAAAGGTATTATTATTAATAACATATATATATATATATATATATATATATATATATATATATATATATATATATATATATACAGTGCCTTCATTTCAAAACGAACCATCCTTAATAACTTTCATAAATAGAAAAATTTAAAAAAAAGAAAAAACACGTCAATTTAGATATACAGGGGGAAGTTTAATTTTGCATTTGTTAGAAGTCTGTCAATCACCTCCTCACCTCCAGCTAACCTCACTTTGATATGTCAAATGGGAACCCCCACCTTGTGACACATCATTGTAAGCAGCATAAAATTGTCTATCCAACCGTATAAAAAAAATTAAATCGGTTGACGTACAAGCGAATAGTGTGTAAAAATGTCTTGTAATAATGCATAATATATCGGCCTCGAACTTTGGTATGTCAAATGATTACCCTATAGTGTGATACATCATTTTAAAGGACGTACGATCTGCTATCCAACGATGTCAAAAAAAATTAAGTTAATAGACATTATAGGCAATTAGGATGCAAAAATGTGTGTTAAATATAAGCAGTTTATTCAGTTTTATTCAGTTGAAGAAAATTATTGTATTAAATGTTCAAAATGTGCGCCGTTATTAGCGAGACAATAAAAAAAGCCTATTTTGAAATTCCCCACGAACATTGGCAAGGGTTTCTCTGCTAATTCCTCTACATTCCCGAACAATTCGATCTTTTAAATCGTCAATATTTTCAGGTGGGGTTTTATAAACCTTGCTTTTTAAATACCCCCAAAGAAAAAAGTCTAGAGGGGTTAGGTCTGGAGACCGTGCTGGCCATTCAATTGCACCACGTCTGCCAATCCACGTCCCTGGAAAATGTTCATCAAGCCACTCTCGAATTGCCAAAGCGTAGTGCGGGGGAGCTCCATCTTGCTGGAAATGCAAATTATTTTCATTTAGTACCATAACAGCATTTTCATCCACTTGATTTTCTAAAGATTGCACAATGGCAGGGTATATTGTGTTTTCTAAAAGGTTTAAATAAATTTGCCCAGTTAAATTATCTTCCAAAAAAAATGGCCCGATGATTTCATTGCCATAAGTTCCTGCCCACACGTTAATTTTTTCGGGATATTGAGTATGCCCTTCTCGGAAAAGGTGCGGATTTTCATTATCCTAGTATCTGCAGTTATGTCTGTTAACCAGTCCATTTAGAAAAAAAGTTGATTCATCACTAAAGCAGATATTCTTAGGTAAATGGGGGTCCTCGTCAATTCGTTGGCACATTAATTCGCAAAATTGAATTCTCCTATCAAAATCGTCTTCTCCGAGTTCTTGAAGAATTTGAATTTTGTAGGCAAAAAACTTATTTTGTTTTAAAACTTTATGCACAGAGCCAGCAGAAATGTTGGTTAAATCTGCGACCTTTGAGATGGATAAAGTTGGATCTATTGCAAACTGTCCTAGTACCTCGATTTGGCATGCTTCATCTACAACCCTTTTCTCAATATATTTTTTATTACAAACGGATCCCGTTTCTTCAAACTTTCGTACCAATTCGAGTACATATTTATGGCCCACGTTTTTGTCTTGATGCCTCTCGTTAAATGCTCTGGCGGTTCTACGAGCGCACCGATCTTCAGCTCCATAGAGAAAAATTATTTCTATTCTTTCGGCTAGCGTATACACCATTTATATTCACGTTTCAACTAGGCGTCACAATGACAATTTTAATAATAATAAACAACCGGTGTTTAAAGATCCTAAAAATTTTATTTATTGCAGTGATTTCTTGTACCTATCAGGTACCGCAAAAAATATCATTGAAATAAATACACTAGATTGATTAGACTGCAATGAATTTTGCGATGAATTTTAAAACAGGCTTAGTTTTTTTCTCGCAAATATTTTAACTGTTTATTATTTTAAAAAAATATTTATTTTAAATTTAAAATAATATTTTACTCTATGAAGTAGCCATTTGACATAATAAAGTTTAATGTGATAAGGTGTCTATTATTACCACATATCTTTTCTTACTATTCGCTTGTACATCAACAGATTTTGTTTTTTTTTTATTGGCTAAATAGGAGATAGTATGCCCTTTAAAATGATGTATCACACTATAGGGTAATCATTTGACATACTAAAGTTCGAGGCCGATATATAATGCATTATTACAAGACATTTTTGCACACTGTTCGCTTGTACGTCAACCGATTTAATTTTTTTTATACGGTTGGATAGACAATTTTATGCTGCTTACAATGATGTGTCACAAGGTGGGGGTTCCCATTTGACATATCAAAGTGAGGTTAGCTGGAGGTGAGGAGGTGATTGACAGACTTTTAACAAATGCAAAATTAAACTTCCCCCTGTATATCTAAATTGACGTGTTTTTTCTTTTTTTTAAATTTTTCTATTTAAGAAAGTTATTAAGGATGGTTCGTTTTGAAATGAAGGCACTGTATATATATATATATATATATATATATATATATATATATATATATATATATATATATATATATATATTCAATATTTATTATTCATAGCCTATTGTGACTTTAGGACTGAATTTTCCAAAAAAAAACAAAATTTTAAATTTACTAGTAAAATCAAATATTATCTATTATATATTTTTGAGAAACTTGAAATCAGGTTGTCACATAATACACATGATGCTTTTAGAAAAAAAAAACTAAGCTCATTAGCGGATTTTAGGTAAAAAACTCTACAATAGCCCGTTTTCACTTTTTCATTAAAGTAGAACTAAGATACGAGGGAAGCTTGTAAATAGAAAAATTTCCATTTCGCCATGTATTTTAAGAACAGAGTCGGCTTGAAAATTTTATTTGTTGCATCTTTTGTTTAACAAAAAGTAGCACAAGTTCGCGAAAATCTTAAATAATAATAGAAATATCCAGAAAATGTGTTGAAAAATTGGACAGACTGTACATGAAAAACCATTCAGAAAAATTAACAAATTACTAAACTGTTTTCAATCTACCGAGCATTAAGCTGAAGATATTGATATGTGCAATTATATATAAAATTCATATTCTTTTACTCAATACCTAATTTAAACGTTGATCAGGCACATTTGTAAGTACTACACTTAGACATTCACTATGTTTTATTACAATGAAAAATTCGTATTGCCTAAAATTCTCGAATCTTTAAGTTTATATACCTATTTATCTTTACTGTTAATAACATTGAACATTTATTTGGCCCTGGTGTATTTTGTAAACATGTAGTTACGTGAAGAATAGTAGTCTGCGTATTAAACGCCTATCGCCTTGTCACAAAAAGGTTTCTCTTAGTTTTACTCAGAATTGTATTACACTATCACCTGCTTCTGAATATGGCTATTTTCGTCTAAAAATTTGGTAACCCCCACCCCCGTTAGCTTGTCTCCCTAGTCTTTCGGCTAAAAAGTTGTTACAAATGTATTTAGATATGGATTTTCATTTGAACACAAATAAATGATATGGAACAGGTATCTTTAGTATCGATATTCACAGTAACAGATTAAGATAAAAGAAGCTATCCTTATCAAAAATCTTTTGTTATCCATTTCAAAAATTATTTGAACTGCCTTGTACACTTATGCTGTGAAGTTGCAACTTTCAATCTATTAATCTTAACCTATTCCCCCATAGAATTAACATAATCGTCCGAAGAAGGCTTCGTGATGAAATTTTTATTTATATTTCCAAAAGTGTTGATAAATAGGGCTAGTTCTTTTATTTCTTGGTATACACACCGATTATATGGCATCCTTTTCTTATTATTTAAACTAGTATACCATACCAATCAATACATCAACTGAAGAATAAATTAACCTGGCAATAAAGTAATAGTTTGAATTTTTGGTTGCCTAAATTGTCATGTTATTTTTGATATCTAAATAATATATAGCAATATTTCTCGAAAATAACTTTTTAAATCCTCTCTTTGTTGATATTAATTATAAAGTTCGCATTTGTAATAATTTTTAATACTTATGTCTGTCCAACATAAAAAAGTTGCTCCTCTGCTGACTATAAAATGCGACCAAACAAATTTGTTGTTTAATTTTACTGGTATAATCCAAAGAGATTTTTAGATTAAATTAGAAACCGTTAAATCAGTAACAGATTAAGATAAAAGAAGCTATCCTTATCAAAAATCTTTTGTCTCCCATTTCAAAAATTATTTGAACTGCCTTGTACACTTACGCTGTGAAATTGCAACTTTCAATCTATTATTCTTAACCCATTCCCCCATAGAATTAACATATCGTCCGAAGTAGGCTGAGTGATGAGATTTTTATTTATATTTCCAAAAGTGTTGATAAATAGGGTTAGTTCTTTTATTTCTTGGTTCATACACCGATTATATGACATTCTTTTCCAATTATTTAAACTAGTATACCAAACCAATCAATACATCAACTGAAGAATAAATTAACCTGGCAATAAAGTAATAGTTTGAATTTTTGGTTGCCTAAATTGTCATGTTATAATATTTCTCGAAAATAACTTTTTAAATCCTCTTCTTGTTGATATTAATTATAAAGTTCTCATTTGTAATAATTTTTAATACTTATGTCTGTCCAACATAAAAAAGTTGCTCCTCTGCTGACTATAAAATGCGACCAAACAAATTTGTTGTTTAATTTTACTGGTATAATCCAAAGATATTTTTAGATTAAATTAGAAACCGTTAAATCTATTTTAAACATACAATTACTTACAACTAAAATTACTGTGAATACGCGGAGAAAAAAACTATACCATTTTATAATTGAAAGGAAAGTCTGATACTCCTTTTCACTCTTTTTTTCTTATTAGATGTGAGTACTCCACACATTTTTTTTTATTTATTAGTTCCTGCAATTTACGCAGTATTTTACTTCTGTTCAAAATTTGATTCCATTTGTTTTAAAAAGACAAATCAATATCTTCAAAATGGTACTAAAAATCAAAATAAAATTAAGAGTGAAAGAAAATTGTCGAGATGTGCATATAATCTGAAAAAATTGTAATGTTACGGATTCTAGTATTTATTGGAAAAAACATTATAGGTAGAAGCCAATGACTTTTAGGTCAAAGCAATTGCTTACAGGTTAAAATATTCTAAACATTCCAGATATGACGGTATTTAATATCTTATGATATTTAAATAATTAAAAAAGGAAGAAAAAATTAAACTTCATATTTCCTTACAAATATAGTTCGGAATCAGCAACAAGGTAGATTATCACCAGGCGGTTACCTTGGCTACATGAATATCTGTGACACTAAATATTTACATAGATCCGGAATTTTGGACTAGGTTTTTCTTATGTGTGTCTGTCTCTGTTTTAATCTAAAATCATTTTGGTATGATTGAAGATATTTTTTATGTCCAGCATTAAAAAATTACTCCAGGTCTCTACAAATATCAATAAATAAAAGCCTTAGCTTAGATAAGTAGGTGTGGTAAGAAGAGTTATAAGAGAATACCTAGGCCTGCATATTAAGGTAGTTGTAGCATCAGGCTTTAATTAACTTTCAGCAAAAGCGTTTCAGAAAATTGAATTACTATAGTTTGCCACTGGTAATAATTTTGACATGAGTATTTTCTTTATGTAATTTTTTATTTCGTTGTATATGCTTTATTGTGAATTAACCATTTTTGTCGGACAACGATTTGAAATTATTTAACCAAAAACTATCAGAATCAATATGCTAAAGGTCAGATATAAAAAATTAAATGGGTTTTTCTTAAATACGCAAATATTGTCAATTTCTTTGCATTTTATTGTGAATAAAGTAATTCCCCAATTACGCAATTTATTTTAGGAAACATTTATTATACGAGGTTTCATAAAACGCACTTTTTAAAATCGAGCTTGTCTTTTTTTCTCACACTAGTAGTACTGTCTATGAAGTAATATGTATATTTTTAGTCATGTCAGGTATACTTTCTATTTGGTCAGTTTTATTCTGTTAAAAATATTTTTGTAATTTTTATTATATGTGTCAAAAAATAAACTTTTATTTACAAAAATTAAAGATAAAACATTGAAATAAAACCTTTAAATACATAGAGAGAGTTAGCTCAAGAAAAAAAGTAAAATAATTTTTTGCTATTGTGTCTTTAGGGATAAAATCTTTATTGCTTTATCTTGGTTCTTATTAATTTAAATCCTTTACTCCCAACTTGTATCATTTTGCCTGATCCAACTCACCTACAACTGATAAAAAAATTAAGAAATATAATGCTATAATCGCGGAATTATTATAAGGGATATTGCTGAACAAGTTAGTATCTCTTAAGCCGCCTGTGGCATAATTTTGGGTATGGCAAGGTCAAATTCGTATAAAAATTGTGGAATTTTTAATAAAATAACACTGTATTGATGCCCAAGCCACTATATTCATCTAACATAATCTCCTGTCACTTATTTCTTTGTCCGAAGATAAAGCGGAAAATGAAAACAGAACATTTTGCTACCATGCCAAGTCAAAATATTCTATACATTCCAGAAATTACGTCATTAGTATCTTACGATATTTAAATAATTAAAACATTTAAAAAAAAATAAAATTTCATATCTCTTTACACATGTAGTCTGGATTTAGCAAGAAAGCAGATCATCACCAAGCAGTTGCTATGGCTACACGAGTACAGTGAGCTACTAAATACTTAAATAGGTCAGAAAGTTAAGACCGGATTTTTCTTGTATGTTTGTGTATCTGTATAAATCTAAATCTTTTTGGTATAATCGAAGATTACTCATATATTCAGCATTTAAGATGCACTGCAGGTCTCTGTAAATATCAATAAATAAAAGCCTTAGCTTAAATAAACCGGTGCAGTAAGAAGAGTTACTGAATAATCTTAAGAAAGAATCTAGGCCTGCATGTCAGGTTGGTAATAGTATCAGACTACACCCTTGAGAAGCTTTAACTACACTGTTAAAAATGACCTTAAATTTAATGTACATACAGTTTAATTATTTTGTACTTTAAATCGTGAATAACTTACATGTTCTTTAAAATTAAATTTTTTCATTAAATTTAATTGAATGTTACCTTAAATTTCAATAAAGTAACTGAAAACATACCAAGTTTAATGTATAATTACATTAGATTTAATGTAAAAAATTATTAAATTTAATGCATTAACATTATAAACGGTTTATAAAACTATACTACCTTAAAATTAATGTGAATTTTTTTTACAGTGTAGCAAAAAGGTTTAAAAAAATTTAAATTACGATAGCTTGACACTGGTAAAAATTTTGAAGTTACTATTTTCTCTATGTAATTTTTTGTTTCGTTGTAGGACTTCATTCTGGGTATGTTTCATGTCAAAGGTCAAATACAAAAAATTAACTAGTTATTTCCTATATAGACAAATATTGACATATTCTTTGTATTTTATTTTAAATAAAGTAGTTCCGTAAATAGGCAATTAATTTTAAGGAACATTAATTGTATGAAGTTTCATCAAACGCTTCTTTTTTAACCGAGCATGCCTTTTTTCTCACATTAATGGTACTGTTCACAAAATAATATGAAAACTTTTAGCCATGTAAATTAGACTTTCTACTTGGTCAGTATAATTTTGTTTATAATATTTTTATATTTTTTATTTTAAAACTTTCCACATTAATCATACTATTAATACTTCGATACAATATTTTTTATGAACTGAACGAAAAATCTTCTGGGATCACAACCAATTTAAATGCAATTTTGGTAAAAATTAATCTATATACACAAATTGGGCTTATTACTTCTTCACAGTACCCATTAAAAACAGTCACATTGTCTACTAAATCCCCTTTAAAATGTAGTATAAAAAGTAGTTTTAGTTTTATACGCTATTAAATGATCTCGAGTTAATTTTTAAACTACCCTAAATCAACAATCAGTACGTTTATATCGACAATTTCCAGCACGCTTGAAGTCAAGCGCCTTCTACAAGCGGCTTAAAAATAACGAATTAAACTGGCGAGATTATGCTTGAAGCCGGCTTGGATTTGTTAAGTCAAGCCCGAAACGATTTAGGGTTGACTTGACCCAAGCGCGCTTCAAGTGTGAAATAAACACCTCAAGCGCGCTTGAAATCAGCTGTTGACTTCTGAACGATTACGATATGAGTCAAATGGGCGTTAGTATATTATTTCGAATTATTTTTAAACACCCAAGTTAAAGGCTAAATGCAGAATAAAATATTCTACCCCTCACAATAGTCAACAGTTGATTATTAAATAAAGAAATATCAAAACAAGGCGTTATTTTGAGGTTAGGTACAGACAAGACATCAAGCTTTTACGAAAATGATTTGAAGCCAGGGTCAAGTCATGTTTAAGTTTGTGAAATAAACGTCAAGATTTCAAGTAAGATATGAGGCGGCTTGGGTTTGAAACTGGCTCGAAAAACGTCGATTTAAACGAAGTCAATGACCAACCAACAAACGGTAAGGCAAATTAACACGTAATATTGTATAGCACCATGTACAAATTTTATTCAGTATTAAAGTTATTTTTATGAATACAGTTTATTTTTTTTTATAATTTGTGTATCCTGCGATGCTTTTCCTTCTTTCTTTCTTATTCGTGCTCTAACAAAAGGCATTAAGTTTACTAAATTTACTTTCATATTCGACTAATTCTTTGTTGGAAACGCCACTGGCTCCGTTTATAAATTTCAATTTTTGGATTAACAGTAAACAAATACCTTATCTTGTAACTCTAAAAATTACCGAAATCCGTCAACAACAAGTGCAAAGAGGTAATTTACTGATGTTGACTTGACATTTATGTTATTATCATTACTCTAACCACAAATTAGTTCATGTTAAAGATCCGACAGCGTTGGCGTTACCTTTAAAATTATTCGACTAGGAAAAATTGTAAAAACTAGAAAGACACTGATTTCATTCTGGTTAAACAAATTAGTTTACTTTCTTTTTCCTATAATGTATAAATTTGATAGTCACATAAATAAATTATGCTTAAAATTAACTTTGTAAACTTCGACCACGAGAGTCGTGCAGACAGTACCCTCAAGTTGAAAAAATTATGACATTGCCTAGTCTCTTTAACTTCAAAACGGTATGTCTCATGTACGAGAAGTATTTTGCTCAAATACAATCTCACAGTGCAAGTAATACCCGCAGAAACTAAAATCTTGCAAAATTGTATAGTGGGGTTTGTTAAGTCAGAAGGGAGCATTTGAATGATACCCGAGGTTCAAAAGTAATTGATAAATAGAAATAAAAATATTTATTCTTCATTTCACCTTCACGTTCTTTATTTATGATCTTGGCGTGTAAAACTGAAACTTTTTTTAAAAAAAATATCTACTTTTAATTTAATTGCCCAATTACTTGCGTTAAGTAGAAGAAAGGCACGATATCTGAAATAGCCTCCTAAATTAAAATAGAGGTCTAACTTCAGTTATGTGTTTCCACCTTGCGGTAATACCCTAAAAAAAAGAGTGTGTGTGTACTTGCGATTTGTCAGCATTTACAGTCCCATAAGGATGCACTGTGCAACGACATGGTATTGGAATATTGGCCCAAGAGGTTTTGTTGGTGGTTTTAAAAAATCGATAAATAGAAATAAGGTAAGGCTATTTAAATGATTTTTATTTATTTCTATGGTATAATATTGGTTTATGCATTTGGTTTAACTTTTCTTACTTTTGTTGCATGTATAAACCTCATAAATGCGATATGTTAACGGAAAATTCCTAATTTGAGATACTCTATGAGTTCCCAGTTTGACAGTATGTCAGATTGAAATCCAAAATCATCAAAATATATTTTATTGCATTTGGACAAATAACACAGAAACATAAAAAATGTAATCCTGTTGATACCATAAGGATTATAAGCGACTTAAAAGCACGCAAATGGCGTATTTAAAGGCAGTAAAAATTTTTTGGGTGCCCAAAGGGACAGTTGAAAGATATGCAAAATCTGATATGAGTCCGGAAGAACTTGTTGACTTATCAAATGATCGAAAACTATTTCTTCTTGTAGAGATAGAACGTGAGTTACATACATTCGATATGGAGGAACAGTTTTATAGGATAAGAACATGTGGTATAAAGAAGTTGGCATATCAAAGGTCCACTGAAAAAAAACTCTACTTAGCAGATTAAAAAAAAAATAACTAAAAAAAAGTGGTTGCGACTGTTTTTGAGAAGATATGTACAACTTTCGATGTGAACATCTTAAGACATGTCAGAATAAAAATTTTATTCCTGAAACTTTTTCAAAGAATCGGATTGATTCTTCTCAACCCACAATTTTTAGAGATTGTTATTCAGAAGTCCGTCAAATGGAAGGCCAATAAAGTCAAAAACATCATTCAGAAGCACAAGTTGAAAATGTTGAATCTAATCAGTTAATATATGAAAACACAAGACTTCAGCTAACCCCAAAGAAAGAGATCAACAAGTAAATCGAAAAAAAGAGTGATTTTGGGCTAGAGGAAATTGCCAGTTCAGTTCTGTCAGATCTTTCAGTGCCTTCTACAGAGCAGCGGACACCAAGTCTGCCTTCAAAAAAAAACTTATTGACAAATTTGTCTCATATAAAAAGAGAAATAACAAAGTAAGATCAGGGAAAAGCATCAGTTATTACTTTGACTCCAAATAAAGAGGAGTTGCTAGAAAGCCTAGATAGGAAAAAAAAGACCCTAATACCAAAGAAAAATTTGGACGGTATATTAGCAACAAGATCGAAGACACTGTTGAGAAAAGATCCCAAAAAAGTTTGTGCATCCTTTCAGATATGGTGCAATCAATAGATTTAAAAAAACAAACCTTTCACATATGGTATTAAAAAATCGAGAGAAACAAAGAAGTCTATTTGGTTCAGTTCAAGCTCAGAAAGTAGGGATAGAGTTAATTTGGCTAATTCGTCTTCAGTTGAAAGCAGCGGAAGTCATGCTGAATGTTTATTCTGTATGGGCTGATTTTCTGAAAACAACTATGCTGAAAAGTGGGCAAAATGTATTCAGTGGAGCAGATGGATGAAGATTGAGGAAAGATACGCAACCATACATTTATTTGCTATTTTTGTTAAGGAATGGGATTTTTTGAATAGTATTTCAAATGGTGATTCCTGCTTTAAATTTAAAGATCTGTTTAACTCAATTTAGGAGACTCTTTTCTTTCATAACAGAAATGTTAAAGATTTTGGACTTACCTTTTTCTAGTGCAAATATTTTCTCGTTTTTTTCGATTTTTTTGTTTTTAAGAAATTTTAAACAAAGTTTGATTTAAAAATGTATGCCATTTGTTTCTAAAAAGTAGTTTACTTTTAATTAATAAAAAAGTGTTTCAAATTTGGCGTCTTTCCTCTACATATTTTCATTTTCCTTTAGACTCTTATCTCTAAATATTTTTTATCTAGTTATTAAAATTTTTGTAAACTAAGAAAATGTTCACTACGATGATATTTCAGTTGCAAATATTTTATGTTAAATTTCTTTCAAGTTAGTGTGCGTAATTATTACCGATAATGTCAAAGATCGGGTAAAAATGGATGCCGCCCAAAACTAGCAATTAAAATTGAAAAAAATTATCGTTTTGTATTATTTAAGCGTTGTGTATGTTCATTTCTACATACATTTTTGGATTCTAGTTATTAAATGTATTTCATATTTTTTCTTTATCTAAGTCAAATGTGATAGGAGCAACATTACATACCTATATCTATCACAATCATTTTCTTTTATATTATTACGCATTTTTAATAAAATAAAAATTCTCCATGATAAATTTACACTATATATTAATATATGTACCCAAAAATTATCTAAAATCATATTTATCTAATAAAATGGAAGATTCCTTAGAAATAATTTAAATTGGTCTTAAACTAGATGTAAATATAACGTGTCATACAAACTTTCCAGTAAAACATCTTTAAAAATTTAACTTGTGTATATATTTTGTTCTTGTTTACATATTAAGATATAAAATATAAAAATGTAGGATTTATAGTATTTAGAACTATATTTGTACCTATTTGTGATAATAAGGAGTTTCCTTAATTTTTCCAATAATTTTTTCTGTTACTCAGGGTGCATATTTATAATTTCTATATTTACGAAAATGCCTTATTGGCGCATGCTTATCAAGATAACTAAAAATACAATTATTAAAAAAATTCATTCATCATCAATATTGCACATGTATAAGATATTCTGCTTAAGTCGCTGCTTCAAATCTAGCTCAAATTCATTAAAATTTATTCTTTTTAGTAATCTATAAAAAAAAACTTTCGGCAGCCCCTTTATCTGAATGTATTTTTAAGTGAATTAAGTGTGAAACCGAGATCCTGAGTATATATTTAAGTTTAACGTATTTATATTAAAATCGCCGAAAAATATAATGTTATCATATTCGGTATATACATTAGACGAAGTATCCTCAAGAGAGCCAAAAAACTGCTTTAAATCGGAATTTGGAGGCTTATATATAATACCTAATATTACGATTTTATTCTGAAACTTTAGATAGTTTTAATTTTGGGAAATTATGAAATCTAGTATATAATAAAAATTGCCTTCAACCTTTAAATTATATTATATTACAAGGACCTTGAAAACTTATTCTATTATTCAAGACGTTATACCAAAGTATTAGTAGTAATACTCGTAAGATATGTATTCAATATGCATAGAGTACTGCAAATTCAAGTCTGAATTTTCAAGAAAAATTACAATTTTAGATTTATTAGTGAAATTAAATATTAACTATAATACATTTTTAAAAGCTTAAAAAATTAAAATCGAGCTGGATGATGGAGAATTTTTAATCTCGCCCTGTATCTTGAAAACAGAGAGGGATAGGAGGTTTGTGTTTGTTGCATCTTTTCTTTAACAAAAAGAAAACACAGTTTTGTGAAAAGTTTTTATTTTTAAAGTATTGGTATGAAAAAATAGATTTTCAAAAATTATTTGATTTATATTTTTTTCCTATCGTATTGCACATTTGGAAAGCAACATTAGCTTAAACGTTGAATAAGAAATTGGACAACGTCACCTTATATCGATGTTTTGAAAGGTTCACACATATTCATTGTCATTTCGAATCTCTTTACCATCAGTCCTCGAACATTTTTTTTACAAATGTGCCTATCTGTTGGACTCTCGGCATAATACGCAGGAGTTTATTTAGATCTATTAACGAAGAAGTGAGTATTACTAATAAATAGTGTTGCCACAGATCCATGTTTTTTCGAGCGAGCCGTCCGTTAAAAACAAGCGAAATTTTAATTAAAAGACCAAAATTTTTTTAATATGAAATCTGGTACCTAAGCCACTGAATACTGCTTTCGGAATTTTGCGTAAGTTACGTGATAGAAAGAGAGAAAGCCAATAGCTGTACATGCTATCTCTCTCTTTTCATGTATGGTCGTAAGGAGAGAACAAAAAGGTTTGGACTAAGAGAGGTAGCATATACCGTTATTCGCTTCCTCTCTCTTTCCAAGAAACGCTTGAGAAACACACAACGCTACCTGCATTAATATGTGCTTGAAATAAATCAGTCGATCACGCGACACTATTTAATGTTAATTAGAAATCAAGACATTTGGAAAAATTATCAGAAGAAATTATCTTCAACTTGCTAAGCATATATTTATTTAGAATATAGGCAATGACGTAAATATTAGAAGTGGTGCTACATATACTACAATAGCTAAGCTCTTCATTAAACTACAGGTACTGTTCTTATAGAATTTATTGAAGTTGACTGTCTATTTACTTCTTTACTAACTCAATACATAGCATAATTTTGAAAACATTTTCTTGTTTGAAAAATTTCACATGTGAAAAATATTTAAAAAACTCAGCCGATTGCTTCTTCTCCATCCTATTCTCGTTGGACGCGTGGATTGTTCAACCAATTTATCTTAGAAGAGATCTTAGCTTTCAGTGCTTAGGGCTATTTTGTTAAATACTCTTTATCTAGGCAACCAAGGTAACCAATAAAATTACCAGCACTATCTATATCAAAAAAAGACAAAGTTTAGATTCATCAAAAATCCGTTATGATTACTGTTATATTAAAACGAGCGAGATTTCACAAAGAGGAACGAGAGTGAATCAGGAAGAAAAAGGGCGATATCTCGCTCAATCGAGCGAGTCGTGGCAACGCTGCTAATAAACAACGCGCAGGAGCCCTATCCTCGTACTGGGGAACGTAAAGTGAACGGTGAAAAGGTGGCGAACGCGTTATTCTTGAAATGTTCATCGCTCATATCCTCGTTCGCCCCGTGGAAGGCAAGCGAACGGTGAAACATGCGCAAATGAAATGTCAGCCGCTAAATGACATACTGAACGCACGAATTTCAAAAAATTAAATAGTATTAAAAATTTTTATTTTATTTTTGGTTCTTCAAAATAACTTGTCATTAAAAAAAATAATATGTTGACGAACCGTTTCTTTAAGACGTTTTATTTTTTGAATAAACAGTTGAAACGTTAATTAGGTGATACCCAGATATTTTTAATATTTTCAAACTATTTAATAAAATATCCTTAGAAAGTTGAATATGTCTCGCAGATATTAAGTAAATTTGAGATTACAGACATATAAAATTATAACAGGAGATTCTGTTCATAACTCAATTGTATGAGTGTGCTATTTAAAAAATTTTTGTCTAGGGCCAGTTCTGCTTATGGATTTAACATAAATACTTGTGTCTATAACAGCTGAGTATCTTAATTTTAAACAGTTAAATCTAACATAATTCTTTTCACGACGCGACTTATAACAAATTTGAGAAATCATAATTTGTAAGCTATCTGAAACTTTTATTTATATAAATAACAAATTTTATATTTAAATTATGTTAACTACAGCACTTAACTTAATTAGACTGTGTTAAACACTATACGACACTACAATTAAATAAATATTATGATTATAATTTATCGAGACATATAAATATGAACCCTACAGACCAACGAATGTCCTTCAGCATAAAAACCTTATTTATGGTACATTTTATCTTCAAGCCTCTACAAATCTTTGTAAAATAAAAAAATATATATATTTGAAGTTGAATGTGAGATCCGCCAGTATCTTTAATGGACGTATTCTGTCATGCCTTTGGTTTCGGTCCCTGGTCATAAACAGTTTCACTATCTTCGTTGAAGTTTTAGGTTTTCTTTTAAATTTACTTGTCAGGACAGAACATCTTCCAGTAAGAGGCTGGACACTTTGTGAATTCATACAATAAATAACTGATTGGATAGTGTCCATAGTGCATAGGGATGATGGCTCTTAATCATAATACGTAGAGTGGTAATTTCCACCGTTTCAAGGTTTATCAGTGCTGACTTTCTGCAATTACTGTCAGTATATTACTTTGTATATATGATTGCTGCTTTTTTTGATATCCCCTTTCCTTTATATATTAGAATCTTCAAGTACTCGGCTCTTTGTATGCATTTTTGTTTAACAGTTCTAAGAGTGCCAATTTAAGATAAATTTAATCCAGGCAAAGTACAAATATTGTAATGACAATCAATAACTTCACAAAAATAACAACAGCAGTATTTTTTTTTACTTTTGACGATTAATTTAAAGTACCAAAACTACTTTTTGCCTAAAAAGGCAACAAAATATACTACGAAGATTTTCGGTCTGACAGCTCAATTCAATCTGTTATCAATTTAATTTTTTGAAATTCTCGGGTTTTAGCACGTTCATATTTGGCAACATTGGCTTTTTAAGAATACGGCTTTTACTGTCAAAAAGTTCACATCGCCATTCCCATCGCCGTTCACCTCACCTTTCACATCACACTTGCGAGGATAGGGGCCCAGGTAAAAAGTTGGCAATACTAGATGTAGAAGCTGTTGCCAAACCCCCTTCAATATTTGTAAATTAAATATTATTAATAATCAAATAGCAAAACTTTTAAAACGTTTTAAATGATCATAATACAATTCAAAATATTATTTATTTTATGTTATTTAATTTATTTGCGAGACATTGGAAAAGATATTTTTTTTTTATCTAGGGTTTGCAGCACTGTGATCTTCCTATGATTTTATTCCATGGCTCTCCTATCCCACATCCTCTCTATGACTGCCATCACTGAAATTCTTTAACTAAACTCTCTACTTATTTTGCATATAAAAACATGTGTTTGGAAGGGTTTTGAGTTTTAGCATTTATACTATTTTTCATTAATCTTAATAGCCAAATGAAAAGAGCGCCTGCTCGAAAATTTTCTTAATTTAAAATAAATTGATAAATACGTAATTATACAGAATGTTTCTAAAACGTGTGTACAAATCTCTAGCACAAATTTCTGAGGTTAAAATATGAGCATCTAGTCCAATTTACCTTAGTCCCAAAGTTGACAGTTTCTGAAATACAGAATGTCAAAATTTTAAAACTTTTTTGTAAATATGTATCTTAATAAAAGCTTGATTTGCTAAAATTTGGTACTTTGGCGTTTTTTAGGATGAGATATCAAATCTGATTACAGTTTCTATTGTAGAGGGTGCCACCAGCAGCACCTCGCCTACATCTAAAGATTCATAATTTTTTGTGCCTCGGTATACTAAGATTCTAATTAAAAATTTTACCTTTCGACATTTAATTGAGATTAGGCTTCTGTCGATTCATTTACGACGAGTGACGTAAATTTTCATAAAAAAATGTTTTTACCAATGAATGTTGCTTTATAAGATGGGTATGACAAATTTACATAATTAACATGGTAATGCTGACAAAAAACCGCAATTTATTGATCATGTCATCTTACCGCCTCGTTTAAATGGATTAATTTATCTAGAACACCTAGTAAATTCGCCAGATTTATTACAAAATCTTCCACTGGCTTCTAGTCAAAATATGTGATTCATACACCTCACATTAAATAAGCGAAATCATTTAAATGAATCGGGTTATTCAAGAAATACGGTTAATTACTACAACAGTCGTCAGAAATGTCCAGAATGAATTTATAAATCGCTTAGGTTATTATCAATTAACAAGTGGGAGGCATTTTCGACATTTAATAAAATAATATATTAACTGTTGTTAGTTTTACTAACTAATATTGGCAGTAACTCTCTATATTTATGTATAGTTGAGTGGTTGTACTAACCAATTGTTTGTCGTGGTAGTTGCTAATAGTGAAAACATTCCCTTATAATTGTTACTCCATAGGTTGAAATAGATAATATAGTGACTAAAACCTTTTTGGTTTAATACTAATTTATTATCGGAACTTATGGTGTAAATAAAAAAATTAAATCTAGAACCCAATTACCTAACGTAATAATATTTACAATAACATTGTCGAACAAGTAAAACAATTAATATGATTATTTTAGAAATTATTGACCCAGTTTGTCCACGTGCTGATTTAGCAACATGTGTTGGAATACTGGGTTATATGTTTGTGTTTTATGTAAGATTAAAAAATATGTATAATCTTAGATTAGACAACTATTGTTACTACTTCATTTCGAGTTTTAACTGTCGATAAATCGAAAACACTGACATTTAGGTATGGAACATGTAATAGAAAAAATGTTTAGAATCTTACAAAAAGTCTAAAAGGGCACAGAAAATTAAAAAATTGGGGAAATTCTGAATATAGCACATCTTATGTCGAGTTATCCTGCATGTATGAATTAATATGTTGGAAAAAATTCAAACAATCAAACAAAAACAAAGCCGAGTTACGGGGGCGATTTTTCATATATATATATATATATATATATATATATATATATATATATATATATATATATATATAAACATGTACTACTTCAAGTGGCCCCTCCCTCTGCCTAAAAATTGAAGCGACTTTTAATATTAAATATGGGCTTAAAATGTTCGTATAAGCGAGGGCTTTTGAAATTTGAGTGACCTTTTTGAAAAACAACATAACCATATAAGCACAATAACCCAAAAACCTGATGAAATGGTCTTACAATATGATTTATACGACTGTTTTATCTCAATAATCGCCTTAATTGTGCAGTTTGGCCCTAAACCCATAAACTATTAACCCCATGACCCCATGATCATATAACCCTCAACCTAACACCAAAAATCAAAATTAGAATACGCATCATGTCTTATCTACACAGTGCCACAACTTATTCCAAAAACTGCATTACCATAAAAAACGAAAGCTTTCACGGTTTTGGTCAAGGTTAAAATCATAGTTCTTGGGTTTAGACCATGTCAAATTGTAATTATTTTCCATCGTTTTGCATGCGACTGCACGAGGCATCTTCACGGATTTCAACTCCCCGAGATCAGAATACTGAATTCATTCAGTTTTTTTTTCGTATACTGCGAGTATACCGCTCCATCATTCACTATTGAAAATAATAAACGCTATCAAGTCTTTGCTACTTCGCTCTTATACTCAATTAGCTTTACCATTAATGTATTATATGAAGGGTAAGGTTGCTTTAGTCGTACCACAGCCTAAGTTCTACTCTATTAATATCTGATCTCCTGTTCCTAACAAGTGACACCTATTGGTGTGGAATTGAACTATTTAGAAGCGCAAATGAATAAATGAGCAGCCTGCCGGCTATCGTGTTAGAAAAATAAAATAAACGTAAGTTTTTTTACTGTTTTCATTAAAATTTTTTACTCATTTTTAAGCCATTTCAAACAACAATATAATAACAGAGTTATTTTTTGATTCATTTCTAATTTCGTAGTATTTTGCTATTAACTTAAGCGGAATCAAATGGTAGGACACTTTTGGGTTATGTCAGTTATTTTGGTTTACAACTTCGAATGTCTCGCTGCCTAAATCGTACTTGCAGTGAATTCGTTAACTGTATCGATACAACTTAAGTAGTGATAGAATATTTTTACTAATTCATAATTATTTTTTCAACTGATCAATATGACGAAGAGCATTTACAATATTTGGAAGCAAGAGGATATGGAAGAAGATTTACTGAAACATCAGAATGGTCAAATTATATTTAATGAAGCGTGTAGGAGATATAATATACCAAAGCCTACACAATGACTTTACTTAAAAGGTTTAAATAAAACAAAACTAAATTTGGAAGACCAAATAATACGATAGCAGAAATGAAAGATGAATTAGCACAGCATATAATTAATTTAGAATCTAGTTTTTCTCTTATTGATTTAAGGACACTTGCCTATTAATTTGCTGAAAAATAACAAATACCTCGTCGATTCAACAAGGAAAAAAAATAGCCCGCAAAAAATAGTTTAACAGGTTTATGACAAGTATGAAGAAATACTGGATAAACACAAGTTAACTTCAAACCAAATATACCCTAGAGATGAAACTACGTTATTCGCCTTTCCCAAAACTTCCAAAATCATTGCCCAAAAAGGTAAACACCAAGTGGGTGCACTCACAAGAGGAGAAAGAGGTTTAAGTATGACAACTATATGTGCGATAAATGTAGCAGGTGAATTCATACCACCCATGTTGATATTTAAGCGTTGCAGAGTGAATGACGTATTAAAAAGGCACTCCGGCAAAGACAGCGTTTGGATGCTCGAAAAAGGGATGAATTACGTCTGATCTATTTGTCCAATGGCTTGAACATTTTATAAAATGTACTAAAATAGAAAAAAGTGATCAAAAATAAATGTTACTTTTACTGGATGGGCACGACACACATACAAAAAATTTGGAAGCAATTGAACAGGCTCGGTGCTATGATATAATCATGTTCTCATTTTCTGCTCACACAACACATAGATTGAATACATTGGACAAATACTTCTTTAAATTACTTAACAATAACTACAATGAAGCGGCATCCTCTTGGCTATGCTCAAATCCTGGCAATGTTATAAAACAAGCTAACATTGCAGAACTTCCTGATTATATCTAACCCAGATCAGTTAGTATGGATTTAGAGTAACAGGCCTACGGATACGAGATAGAAACATCATCAAAGAAGAAGATTTTAAAGCTTGTTTACATATGTTGAACAATTAGACCAAGGATCTGCTGATGCAACTGAAGCAAGAACGAGACCTATAATTACAAAGTCACTGGCCAGAGCTGTATCTCTACCCAGAGTTATGATGCCGCCAAAAACTACAGTGCCACCTAGGATTGTAACACTACTCAATATTCCACATGGATCTTCAAGAATCTCACGCGAAACAAAATTGCAATAGCTGATAATATTAATAGTCAACAAATAATGTGTTACTTGAACAATGAAGTTAACCTCAAGTCCCTGTAAAAATGAAATAGAATCCAAAGAAATTGCAAATAAAAAAAATAAACCTATATTGGATTTAAAACAAGTTGCAGGAAAAGGGATGCAAAAAACTCTAAAAAATGAAAGATAGATAAAAAAACTAACCAGGATAAAATACCAAAAGTAAAAGAAACTTGGTTATGCTGACTATGTAAGGAAGATCATGAAGAAAACATGGTTTAGTATATTAAATATAAGAGTTGGGTACATGACCTATGTGCTGAGGTGGAAAGTAAGATAAATAAATATTTGTGATATCTGTGTTTAAACTAAATGATTTTTTATATGCCAATAATTATTTTTTAAGAACATATATTTTGTTTTGTATGTGTAGTTTACAAATAATTTTAATTTTGAAAAGTGTGATAGAGAAGAAGAATGTGACATGATCTCCCAAGAAAATATCTATTTGTAGTTTTTAATTTGTTATTATAAGTTACTATTATGTTATTCTATAACGCCTTATTCTAAGTATGATTTAGGCTATAGGAGGTACGAATTAGGTAACCAGGTGCCTAAATCGTACCGAAGGTACTTTTTCGAAAAACGTTTAAATACCTATTTCAACAAAATATTTTTATATGTTCATGAAAGCCAGTTGATAGCTTAATGAATAAAGATTCAATGAACGCAAAATATTTTATTTAGATTTAAATGATCCCAAAAATTACAAGTTACGGGGTACCACTTAAGCACCTTTACCGCCATTTTTTCTTTTACTTTTTGAACAATATTAAGTAACGTACTTTTGGTAATTTGTGAGTTATTTACACAAACCTTTTTACGTCCACTTATTTCAAGCAGAATAGAATATTTATTTTAAATTCTCTAATATATTTTGAAAAGAGGAAATGATCAAGGAATATAATGTATTTATAAATACTTAATTGCTGCAATTTTATAAGCACTAACGTACTTCAATATTTTATAATATATTACCATATAAAATGTAAAGTAAAAAAAGTAATTTAAACTCTTCAAAATAATAAAAATGTAATCTCAACAGTTATTATTCTTATAAAATTGTCCAGTTAAACTGGATATTGTTAGTTGGTGTTAATTAATTTAATTAAATAAAGTTTCTTTGTTGAGCTATTTTTAACATCTTCAGGGAAAAATATATTTAATAGAATAATTGATTCAAGTAAACTTTTCACTGAAATACTAAAAGTAATTAATAATCATTCCTTCTAAACACTTACAATTATAACACATTAAACGCTGCTTTAATTTAAAGTTTTGGGTTAACATATTCTTATTAAAAGGATTTTTTCTGGAAACTTCTAGAAATAGTTAAATTAATTATTCCCCTTAAATAATTAGTCATTCTAGTCGAGAAAAACGACGTTGTTGATAAGCTGTTGGTTAAGCCGCTAAAACAGAGTATTATATTAGCGATATTGACACGCCCACTTCACCAAGAAATGGAATAGATTCAAATACATTGTTGTGAAACTTCCCTAATTATTTTTTCTAGGGTATCGGCAATTTCTGCCAACTGATTAAGATTCCTAAAATTGGTGTTTTTAAACAAAATTTTAAAGCAAATTTTAAATGAATGTTGATTCAGTTTCACTTGTTGAGCTACTCGCTGAAAGTTTAATAAGTAAATAAACTTTGAAAATGGTTAACCTTGTCAAGAAAAAATTCTAAGGATTTTTATGACCAGCTTGTGAAAAGCGCAAAGAGCGCTATTTTTTTTTAATGAAAGAAATTCAAATCGCTATGTAGGTCATATTATGTTCTTGATTAGGTGGCAACGTTTTCAGAAACTAGTTCGGTAAAAAACAGAAAAAGAAATCATCGGCAAATATTAAATAAGGAAGCTCATATTTTGGTTTTGGGAATATTTGTTGCAGTGGCCACCAGTTCTTGACCAACAATGGCAGAATCTACGAGGATTTCACACTTGAAGAGCTGCATGAGGACGATTTTGATCGAAGAATAGAGTTTTGTGAAACAAGGGTCAATTTGTTTGAAGGTTGTAGACAATATTGAAGAATGACTAAAATGTGGTCGGACTTGCATTGTCTTTATTTTTATTTTTACCATATTTCGATTAGGTTGTATCTCTAATCGTTATCAAGTATAAACTTTTTTTACTTGATAACGATTAGAGATACAACCTAATCGAAACGTCGTAAAAATAAAAATAAAGACAATGCAAGTCCGACCTCATTTTAGTCAATGGTCAATTTGTTGTCATTGCCATCCGTAATCTTCCGTCAAACATCCGTTTCATGAGTGTACATTTTTTGTAAATGGCAATGTAATCAACAAAATTATGGGTATTGAAATGACAAAAACCCGTATGTTTTTCGAGAAGGGCATACACAACGCCCATAAAAAATTAATGTTTAGGCTGTTATTCTTGGAAATTTAGTTTTACACTTCCAGCAGGACGGTGTTTCACTTCGAAGTTTTCTTTCCCTAAGAGCCAAAATTTATCTCATAATTATGTTCAAAATTTTTATAAAACTGATTTGCTGTTTTACACATTAAAGAATTATTGTTAAAATTTTGGTGAAAATTTTCGGCATAAAAATATAGAACGTGTTCTATATTTTTATGATTAAATTGCAGAAAGTGCGCTAAAACCGACGAAGGATAAAATTTGTGAATTGACAGCCCGCGTTTGGTAATCAACCCAATCTCAATATTTACTCATTGTTTCTTGAACAAAATATCCCTTATTTTGTGGTTTCTTGATTAAATATGTTTGGAAACTTTCATATTTATGACATTTTAAGGTTATTCCCAGACCATATCTTCCTTTTTAACTGCTGGAACGTCACATGTTATAAAAATGCGCATGAGCAACGACAAAATTATCACAAAAATTATATTCAGATTTCTTGTACGTATCAAACAGAGTGGTATTTTATTGTAAAAATTATCTCCAAAGAATTTTCGGCAAAAATTTGCTGAAAATTTTCGGAATAATTCTTGTGTGTGTAAAACGGCTCTAAGACTGTAGTAGGAGTAGAGAGATTCCCGGATTGGCAAAAGAGGAACAACGGAATGGCCTCCAAGATCACCGGATTGAACTCCTCTAGACTTCTTTCTTTGTGAACATCTTAAAACCACTGTTTACTAAACGCAAGCTGATGATTATTGATGATCTTAAAAGGAAAATCACAGTACCATGCCGGTCAGCTGCCTTTGAATTTTGATGAAATGTTAAAGAGGAATCCGGAAACAGCATAATATACAATATGTTTAATAGTTTATAAGACAGTGGGTAAAGAAATCCTATTCTTTTTATTTTTGACAATTCTCTTTGTAAAAGTAAAATAATCACCAAATAAAAAATGAAACATTTAGACTAGACTTTACTCCTGTTCAAGGGTTGAATCTAATCTCACCTAATCACACCTAAATTTAAATACCAAAAAGAAAATCGAGTAAATAAGTGTGTTTAAAATAATTAGTACTAAAAACAATAAATCTCAGAGCAGGTAAGTTCTAATTACGTCTGTTTTGGAACATCATTTCTTTGAAATTACTGAACATAATATATTAGGGTATTATTGGAAAGAGAATTAAATGAACTTTAAATTGATGAGTTACTTGACACCCTTCGTATTCAAAATTTTAAGGGTAATATCTACTCCCCTTAGGTGGTTGAACTACGAAAGCTACAAATATTCGTTAAAAGGGTGCGCAAAATAAAAAGTTTCACAGTCTATATATTTGGAAAAGTTGTTATTCTCTCGTTACGATTTATCGTTCATTTTATTGTTTAGTGTATTTTTATGTTTCGGCTGTCATACCACGGATTTGCACCGGCTGCAAGGAAGGTTAGCATAAGAGATAAGTGACTAAAACACTGTTATCGTAATAATACTACTTACTGTGCAAAAATTACAATTTATACATTTTTTTTGCTAATTTTATATTTTTCTTTATGATTTTTACCTTATGTAATAGATTCTACAATGGCTAAATGGAATATTACAAAATCAGATATGCAATAACAGTTTCACAGGTTAATAAAATTAAAATTCTGCTTTCTTATGTTTATTTTATCGTGCGGAATTTGACATTTCTGAGACAAGGTAACGAAAATATTCGGCATTATTAAGAAGTAAGGTGCTAATGAATTATTTACAAGTATAAAATCAACAATATAATGTTTAATTTGTTTGCTTATAGACATTGCAATTTCGTACTAAAGTATTATACAACGTAAAATATTTATTATTTAATATAAAATGTAAAAATCTCTGGCATCATTTTGAATATAGGGAAAATGTTTTCTATATTTTTTGAAAAATTTTAAAATTAGGACCGCCATCAACAACTAAATATAAACTTAGATTAAACCATAAAATAAACAAGTAATAATGATCTAAATTAATAAAATTGTCTTCTTACAACTGTTAAATGATACTTACACATAACTTTTTGTTTTTGGTTTATTAATAATATTTATACGGATTGCTAGCCAATCACTGGGATTCTCAGATCAGTAATGTCATGAAACAAAGCAATGAAAACAATTATTTAAAATATCAAATAGAAAACTCTATACTTTGGAAATTTTAAGAATTAAATGTTAGTTTAAAAATAAATGATTTCAAAGAGATAAGTTATACACCATCTGAGGTGGTAAAGGCAGCGAAAGTAGCAATTTGCAATCTTTTTACCTAAAAACTTGTTTAAAATGTTTGGAAAAATATTTGAATAACTTCTATTCTAGGGCATCAGGGATGTCGAAACTTTTTAGTGACTCGTTTATATCATTGTAGTAAACAAAATTTTATTATGGTGGTTCAGGAAAGCACTGACCTTTACTGCTTGATCTAAGAGGTTCCAATAATGACCTCGCGAGCCACGACGTTTTCGACAAATTTATATTACCTATTAAGTCATTTAATTCAGGTTGAAAAAAAAACAGGAGGTTCGGGTGACTGAATCATAACAAAATTTGTATCTGTGTATGGTACTTCCCGAACAATACTAAACAAACATTAACTATAAAACTAAATACTATCGTTCTATTATCTGTTACATATTTTTCTAACCATTAGATCCCTGCAACTAGAAATGGTCAACTAAGCCTGATTATCTCCTTTGCATCGTAAGTTGGAGTAGTTAAAAATTTGGTCAAACCATAAATAAAAATGGTCAAGATTTCAAGTATTTCAAGAATATTTTCCATCAAATTAAGGATGTTGCCTGAAAGAAGCAGTTTTTATAGATCTTAAGAAAAAAAAAATGATTAAAGAGAGTGTTTTGATCAAAAAATATATGAAAAAAAAACTAAAGCTTGGAACTGTTTCGTCACACAGTCAAAATGAAGAACACGGCTGAAAATTATGAAGCATTCTTACAGGAACTGCTTTACTCATATCAAGACTAAGGATACAGAATGTCACTCAATATTTACTTTTTAAATTCTCATCTAGACTTTTTTCCCAGAAATTTTGGTGCAGTGAGCGGTAAATAAGAAGAGAGGTTTCATCAAGATGTCAAAATATTAGAAATCAGATCCAGTTATGATGGGCGATAATTTTGGTTCTTAGAAAGAAAGCTTTATGGCAGCATAAAAATCAAAGAAAAAGTCATTAAGTAAATTGTATGTTCTTCAGCTGAGTCAAAATATTCTATAAGAATATACATGCGCCAATGACATGATTATTTTGTGTCCTGATCTTAATATACGGGACCTGGAGAACCAATAATGCTCCTGATCGTGAAGCAATAGTGCAATAGGGAAGGGCTCGGAATGAACCTTGACAAGGTCGAGATGGTACTCTTTACAAAAAGGAGAAAAACGGGGGGACTTCCTACAATTACATTGACGGGAAGGGCCCTTCAATACAAGTAAACAGTTAAATACCTGCGAGTGATTCTGGACTCATGGCTTAGCTGAAATGATCATATTGAGGCTCGAATCAAAAGGGCTATATGTGTTTCCTGGACTTATAAACGAGTTTTTGGATACACATGGGAGCTGACACCGAACGTGCTATTTTCACCATGGTGATCCGCCCCATGATCGCGTACGCCGCTATGGTATGGTGGCTTAATGCACCAAAGCGCAAACACTGTCTTCATCTTGATAAACTTCAAATAATGGCTTGTACGAGAATAATGAGTGAGATGAAGACTACCCGCACTAAGGCTCTAGAGATCGTAGTGAACCTACCTCTTCTGCACTTATACATAGAGGATGAGGCCTTGAATGTTGTCTATTGTCTCAGTTGTCTAGGACATCTCAGAACTAGAACGGATGGCTACTCAGGTGTCTGGGAAAACATGGTGGAGAGATGTCTATTACTCCCCGTGCAAACTTATTATTACTTGAAACCCGACCACTTTATTGAGATATTTTTGCCAAGTAGAGAGAATTGGGTGAAAGAGCAAAATCGTCCGAGCAATGGACCTCGACAGAATGGAAATGCTGGAGCCCGAGTTTTGGTAGGAGCATGGGAGAGTTTTACTTTATCGAACAACACGCCACGATCTTTAGAGCGAAAATTTATGCTATTCTACAGTACAGCTATCTCTGTGAGAGGGACATAAACAGGAATAAGATAATAAACATATGCTTAAAGAGTGAGACTGTAATATTGGCACCGAAGTCTAGTGTGATAATTTCGCGAGTGGTGTCCGAGTGCAAGGATATACTGAATAGTCGAACAAGGAACAGATTCACAATCAGACTCATGTGGATCCCGGGTCACTCATGTATACACGGGAATGAGGAAGCGGTACATTTCACAAAGATGGGATCCGCGATTACCTATTTCATTTACCGTTGGTAAAAGGGAATTAAACTTATTGCTAGAAAATAAATTTACTGAATGGAGGAGTGTCAAGGAGTATACAACTGGACCTAGCGCATTGCTTACTAGGAAGGAAAGAAATGCGAATCGTGGTGCAGACGATGTTTGAAGGATTCTGAAACTGTTGAATATGTTTTCAAAGAATGCACAGCACTCAACGAATGAGGCACAGACATTTCGGAAACACAATTTTGTAACTGAGAGCTATTAGGTAAGTTCAATCAACGAGTCTACTCGCCTGGAATGACCTGTAGCATGGTAGGATGTAAAGAGACCAACGAAGCCTAGGCATCTATAATCAAGTATCACCACCTTTTATTCATTCATTTATTCACTCTATAAGATTGCATTATTAAAGAATTATATTGTTTCGTTAAAATCAAGGATTGTTTAAATATTTATTTATTTTTGAACTGAAATTTTCTACTTATTTGCTCGATTTTTGTAGTAGAACGAAATTTGTAAATCAAGACCTGTTAAAACAAATTAATTATGGTAATGTGAGATTGAAGTAATCTGAAACATTTTTTATTTTGTTGACCAAAATTGAAAATTTATTGCCTTGTGTTATAAATTGATTTCAATTTACAACAGATTATAATTTATTTTTTTATATTTTAGTGCCATTTTTTGAGGGCGGTATTGTTTTTTCTCATTTGGAAACATTTGTGTATAAATACGCTGTTTTATTTCTTCCCGCAGATTTTCAGTGGAGTTAAGGTCTGGATATTGTAGCTGCCACTGCAAAATCCGAAAAATATTTTTTTGAGATTACTCTTGAACAGCTCGTGAAGAGTGATTTGTATCGTTATCCTGTTGGAACATAAAACGCAGTGATATTTTGCATTATTTTCTTATCGTCAAATTGATTCATGGTATTATTAATAATGTTTAAAGTGCCCACCTCAAACCACGAGAAACAATTCCACAGAAAATACTGTTTTTGCGATGTATATGTACTGATTGGTGATCCTACATGTTTCATTCTATGACAATCAAAAATCTTATAACTGCTTTCATTGCTAAATAAAGCTTTTTCACTCATTTACTGACCAGTTTAAATGTCTACGTGCAACTACAAGCCTCGCGACTCCTTCATTGAGCTCACCACAATTTCTGGAACTTCAGCAATAATTCTAGATGCAGACCATTTTGCAAAATTATTTTCTTGCTCTTGTCAGTGCATATTGTCCTTTTCCTCAGCCTTCTTAATATTGGTAGATTCTTTAAAGGTCCCCTTTCATTATAACTTGAAATTATTTTCGAGACTCTATATCTCTCTTGAAGTTGCGGCTCTCTGCTTTAATTTTTTCAAAATTGGAATATGACTAGTATTATTAATTCAACACAGGAATGTTTATCACAAATAAATTAAACTCCATAAAATTACAGTCGCCCTTCTTCTTGTTAAAAGCGTTGTTCATAGTTTATTTTGATTTATTTATAGATTGTTAGACAAAGCCCAGGAAATAAATAATAGATCAATAGAGATCAGGGAAGTTAGAGGGGATATGGAAAACTAAAAAAAAATGGGCTAAATGCCTAAAAAATTAACCCAAAATGCAGAAAATAAATATTATAAATTGATATCAAGTGGCTTTGAGGAGTAAGGGCAGAAAAAATTTCATAGTAAATTTGCTGTATGAGCTAGGCAATATGAGAACCAGAAAACAGAGCAGGATTTTGCGAAAGTACAACATATTCTTTGTATTTAATGTGGTCGTTTGTCATTGTCCCGGTGCTTAAAATTCTCTTAATTATTTTTTTGTTTTGCCGTGCAGTGACATTAATTAAATATTGAAATTTATATTTCTGTATCTTATTAAGACATTTGTCTATAGTTTTTATTTAGAACAATGCATCAATGTATGGCATTGTTGTGCAAATCTCGTTAATTCATTATTTTCGGTGAGTACATTTTTTATATTTTGGTAATTATTTACATTATTGTAAATGTAGGAAAACGACGCTTTTTTGGAAAAAAACACGATTTTGACTTTGATTTTTCACCATTTTTTTTCTTACATTCTCGAAAAACTCAAAAAACGTCAAGCATCACTTCATCAAGCAATTTTAATTCTGAAACAAAAACCGAACTTACATATTTATTTTCAATGATACTAGTTAAAATATCATGTATGTAATATATTTCAGCTATTTTTGTACAAATTGTAGTGAATAAGTTTTAAGAGACTTGTATTTTCAACGAAAAACCAAAAACACGTTTCAGAAAGCCCATCGATCATCAGACTCGTGAAAACGACTAATATTCGTTCGACACGTTGCTAGATGTGAAATACTTTCGTGATATAAACTATAAAATTGGACCATCTCAGTCAACAATATACTTCAATTTTTGTAATGTTTTACACAGTCTCAGGGAAAAATTAATCGTAACCACCCAAAATTTTTGTTTAGTACGGGTTTAGCTTGATTTTGGTTAATTTGTAAAACTGAAACTAATCTGAACTAACCTAGATCGACCTAGACTTATACTTTCGTAATATAAGCTATAAAATTTATCCATTAGAGTTAACAATATAATTTAATTTTTGTAACGTATAAAAAAGAGTTAAATTAATCTTAACCACCCAAAATTTTTGATTAAAAATCACGTGAAGGCAACCTGTAAAAGAAAAGAATATATGTGAATTTCACAAAAATCGTGTTGGCAATCTAGCAACAGTGCTAATTTTTCGAGTTTTAGGAACAAAACACATCAATATTTAATGCGGAAGCCATTTTGTTTTAATTTGTTTTTTGATAATTTTCTTGATATTTCCAATAAAAGTGTGCAAATTCATGAGTTTTTATATAATACAGAGGCTTCTTTCTATCAGTGTGAAATTTGTGGTTGTAACAAAATTTTAACGATTTAGTACAAAAAATTGAACCTAAAGTGAAAAGGAGTTTTTCGCAAAACTGAGGAAAAATTATGGAAAATAGAGGTCTAAATTGTGTTCTACGACCTCAAAATAGGGGGAAGTACCGAAATTTTTTCAAAAAAACGTTGTTTTTCTAGATTTTTCGTAATGAAATTTTTTGCCCAGAAAATTATGTTCAAATCCATTTTATGTCAGTATTTATTGCATCAATCATTTAATAAATTGTAATTTTTCCAATATAATAACGTAATATAAGGTTGCTCAAGTCCATTGCTGTCCCCTGATCTACAGCACAAGTTCAGTATAGCCCCTTTAAGAGGAGTAGAGCTTTACATGCTGGACCAAATTTATTTTACTGTATTCCCCTTCCTTTTATCCTCTCCAACTTCCTTGACAGAGGTAGACTTTCATAACGGAATATCTCCACTAGAAGAAGTTTATTGTCTTCTATGTTGCCTGCCGTCTCACTTCCTTTATTTATATATTTTGATATGGTTTGGCTTCAGGTCATTTTATTCAGCTTAAATGGACATTATAGCAAAACTAATATTATCAGATTTTCAGTTATCTGTTACATTGTGACGTGGTGAACACGTAATGTTTGCTTAAGTATAAATTTATCTTTTTACTTATTTCAAACTCGTAAAAAAGCAACAAGATTAACAAGAAATATAATCTTTATTAGATATTTTAGGATGGCTAAAAGGTCAGTGGGCAGTTAAATTGTATTCTAAAATCAGAAATCAGGATAATTATATTTCACGTACAATATCTCAAAAATCTTCACCAGAATCAACTAATAAAAGAAACACGATTTTTTTCCCAAAAGGTCAATTAGATGCAAATTACATTCTAATTTTTATTTAATATTCATAATTAGCTGATATTTTGGTATAATAGATATAGTTGTATTTATAAAATTTCGCTCTTTTAGCTACAACATTTCAAAGTAGAGACGATTTTGCATAATAAAAAACGCCTGATATTCATATTTTATTTAACTATGGTAAACATCATAATTTATTATTTCATGGTCTGTGTAAGAACTGTCAAGGTAGCGTAATTCTTTATTATAATAAAAACCTCTTCAAAAACTCTTCGACAACTTGACCCTAAGTAAATTTATGTTTTTGTTAAGAGGTATCGAAAAATATTATTTTATCTTAGCCTGTTTGTTTATTTATCTATTTATTTAAATGAAATATTGAAATACAGTTACTATAGTTAATATTAATTAAAGTTTTATGCCTATATTTTGACATACTCAGAGGTGCAAAAAATGTCCTAACCTGGTTAGGGGAAATTTTTAGCAGTCGGGAATATTTTTGGGAATTGAAAGATAAAAAACATAAGTTTGATGGAAACAATTTGGAGTACTGGGAAACTTTAGATGAGCAAAAAATTAAAATATAGGTTAGATTGATGCTATAATGATTTGGAGAATTCTAGTATGCAGACACAACTCAAACATACAATGTCTATAATGCTACTTTCCAAAACGAACTTTTCCGTTAGTGGTCAAACATTTGAGACGCACATGGATCACACCTTAAATTGGTTAATGCATATATAGCGTGACTATATGCTTTTTTAAGGATTATTATTTTATTCGCACTTTTTTTTTTAATTTGATATGATTATCACTGCTCCTGTTTTTCAAGCCTAAAAGTTTATTTTATAAATATCGCATTGGAAAAATTATAAATAACTTTTCATGTACCATTAAAAAAACTGCTTATTTCAAGTGTTTGCAGGTAAATCTTACTGTGTTATATTTAATGTTCTTTTCGGTTAAGAGATGAGTCTTTTTTCTTTTCAATAAATCTATTTATTATTATTATTTCGCTGTTATTTTCACCTACCTAAGAAGGTAAAAGTATAATCTCTGTTATAATATAAGTTGGAATTTTTTTCTTGTCCTGAGAGCGAATTCGAAAATATAACGGAATTTTCAATATACTATTTAGTTTGGTTCGTCGACGCAATAGACACGTCTTTGTGAATATAAACGTTGTACTAACTAATTAATTTTGCTTTAGTTCAGACGGTTATTATTGATGACGCATGTGTCTTCTCTCGCCGGACTAACTGTATAAACCGCGAGATGTATAGAAGCTCATTGGTTCTCGCTTAGAAGAAGACAGAGTGAAATAGGTTACTAGAACCTCTCTTTTTCCATTAAGAAATATCTTTTTCTGATTAGTTGTGGTTGTTAGATGCGAGGAGTATCATATCTATGGTGCTCTGAATCCAGCCCATAGAAAGAGAGGACCTTTTCGCTCTGTTTCTTTCTAAGGAAGAGCCACTACGCCTCTATAGGACCCGCGGTCTTTATCTTTATAAAGGGTGTTTTTTTATAGAGGTATAGAACTTTTAAATGGAATAAAACAAAGATGAATTTTTTAAATTGACATGAAATTTACTTTATTCGAAAGATAACCTTCTGGCATTATAATTTAAATATGATTTCTGGCATATCACCGCCACGGCTGGCTCGGACGTAGTCCAATCCGGAGGTCCAATTTTCGATGACTTTTTCCAACATTTGTGGCCGTATATCGGCAATCACGCGGCGAATGTTGTCCTCCAAGTGATCAATCATTTCGGACTTATCGGCGTAGACTAGCGACTTCACATATCTCCACATAAAATAGTCTAGCGGCGTTAAGTCGCACGATCTTGGAGGCCAATTCACGGGTCCGAAACGTGAAACTATGCGGTTACCAAACGTTTCCTTCAATAAATCAATTGTGGCACGAGCTGTGTGACATGTTGCGCCGTCTTGTGGAAACCACAGCTCCTGCACATCATGGTTGTTCAATTGATGAATGAAAAAGTCAGTAACCATGGCTCTATAGCGGTCACCATTTACTGTAACGTTCTGACCAGCATCGTTTTTAAAGAAGTACGGACCAATGATTCCACCAGCCCATAAAGCACACCAAACAGTCAGTTTTTCTGGATGTAACGGTGTCTCAACATACACTTAAGGATTATCATCACTCCAAATACGGTAGTTTTGTTTATTGACGTATCCATTCAAACAAAAGTGAGCTTCATCGCTAAACAAAATTCGCTTATGAAAATCGGGATCAACGGCAATCTTGTTTTGGGCCCATTCACCGAATCTAGGCCTTGCTAGGTGATCGTGTGGCTTCAATTCTTGCACGAGTTGGATTTTGTAAGCACGCAAACCAAGATCTTTCCGCAAAATCTTCCATAAAGTGAATGGACACATATCCAATTCCTGTGCACGATGGCGGATAGACTCATTCGGGTCTTCCTCTACGCTACGGTCTACTTCTTCTGTACGCACTGTACGACGTCTCTGTGGATGCGTATTATCATTTAGAGTAAACGTGGTGCGAAAACGTTCCATAGTTAATCGAATTAATTGCTCTGATGGACGATTATGTTGACCGTAAAATGGACGTAGTGCGCGATACGTATTTCGAACAAAACCATGATTTTCAAAATAAATTTGCACAATTTGGAAGCGTTGTTCAGACGTCAGTCTATTCATGTTGAAATGCCAAACCAAACTAAATATAAATCACTTGACAGTTGACAAAATGGCCGCCAGTTAAAAAAGTGTTGCCAACTTAAAGTTCTATACCTCTATAAAAAACACCCTTTATATCTATGCTTGTTAATCAAGGGTAGCCTCTAAAAATCTGTTTAAAGTGCAAAATAGTATTTAATTAAAAGTTATTACACTTTAGCACGTAGAGAAAGGTCTATTTTACATATAGGACATTTTCCCCTGTATATTTAAATATCTCAAGATTCAAGAAAATTCGTACTCAGATTAATTTTAGGTAGCTAAATATGCTCTGGCTTAACAAGATAACTAATTTTAGGTTATAACCATAAATAGCTAGTGGTGCATAACCATCCATCTTTACGTATCAGCAGGTGTTCTACCAGATTGGCAACATACTATTGTATCCTAGTAATGTAATTTAGGAGGCATGGGAATATATAATTCAAATTTTTTGGATGGGCTCGCCTGTCTGATGAGTTTTAAGGACATGAGTTCAATGGTGTTTAGGCAGTTATACAAAAATGCAGTAAATATTTATAGTAGGTCGTGAATGTGGAAGAAAACCTTTTCAAACAATTGATACGCGAGGATATACAAATCTGTACCTATAACTATTTCTATGAGGTCGTGTGTACCTCCCACAAATCAAACTTTGTTATCTCGCAAAGCCAGATGCATATTTAGTTCTCAGAATATGAATTTTGGTATAAATACTTCTAGAATTGATGATGGACGTATCCAAAATTCAAGTTCCATGAATAAGATTATGCTGCCTGCCCCCAATACTGACCGTTCCCACAGTGCGGGAAAGAAAAAAGATGGAGAATCATATTTTTCTTTATTTCTAATAAGCACAGAATCAGAGATAGAGTATTATCCGCGCTTGACGCTCATCTGGATCAATGTTCCACCCATTAGAAAGAGAGCAGAATATGGCTTTCACTCTTCGTTATTTTTAGTACTGTGAGAATGGCCGGCATTAGGAAGTTTATGGTTCTGAAGGATCTGAACCAGGATTCAATAAATGTTCATACAAATATGTTGTAACCTGTTAATATGTGAAGACTTCCTATTATCATTATGTCAATATTTATTTAAGGTTATGTATGGCTCTCATAACTTAAAATATGATTTCCTGGTCAAGCCATATTTGTATTTAGCTACCTTAAGTTATTCTCAGTTCGAATTTTTATTTTAGAGTTTAGGGGGTTTGAAAATTTTGGAAGCTTTAGCTCCTGACATATGCATCGGATGATGTCATAATAAAAATAGACCTTTTTCGGCGTGCTAAAACCTAATGACTTTTTATTAAACACTATAATGCATTTTGAACTGATTTCTAGATGTTATGCGTAACTATTTTCTACAATGCCGTAGTAGCGCTGATGAACAGAGACGCACAAAAAACTTAAGGAAAAGAAATATCAAAAGTACTTTACATGTTACGAATAATATTTTTTGTTTGTTTTGTTATCCATATTCCACATTACCTTTTTAAGACGAATAAACTTCAATAAAATTAATGTTTACACTGGTAAGCATATTAATTACTATTATATATTTTTTTAAATGTGTACTTTTCAAAGATAAAAAGTGAAAATTAAAAACTTATAAATGAAACAAACAATTAAACTGATAATAAACAAAAATTATAATCATGTTTCAGTAAATAAAAAAAAATTTAACACATTTGGAATTTTTATTATTATCCTCATATGTATGATTCCAATGTATTGTGTGACGTTACCAACGAGTTTGGTGTTATGTCTAGTATATAATGGTTGTCAGTTACGAATTCTTTCGGAAAAGACTGATTGCCTTGAAATTTTGACAGTAAATAGGGAATAGTCCTAGTTGTGGTTATATAGGATGCCTGAAAAAATATGAGATCTCTCCCGGATATGAAAAAACCACATGAAAGGAATACTACAAGTTTAGGTTAGTATAGTATAAACTTTTTTCTTATGGGCCTCATGGAATCAAGTTTTTTATACATAATTATTGAACCACCAAATACATTTAAACTTTGTTAAATTTAATGTATACCAGGCAAGACCTTTCAAACTACTATCCAAGAATATGTTGTGAATTACTCAGGAACCGACTAGTTGTGACACTCATGATCCCATTTCGTTTACGTATGGTAACAACTTTGGACAACGTCTTTTACATACCTTTAACTATGGGCTAAAAATTAAATACTTTTTATTCATGTTGCTAATACTAACCGTTTTCGAAAAAACGTCATTTTATTTACATCATGTATTTGGCGTATTTCGATAAAGGACACATGTTTGTTCCTATCAAATGTTTAACCTTCAACCTTATGAAAAAAAAATCGGTACAAAATTACCTCTTTAGTCAAAAACGTATAATTCTGTGAATTGCGGTTCGACCTAGGTTCGCAAAAAATGTGCGTTTTATTCTATCGGCACCAAAAAGAAAGTATTGTTGTTGAAAACGTTGCTAGGTATGAAGGAAATAAATATCCTGTATTTTATAACTTGGCAACTTTCACATAGCGGACATATTGAGTCTTTACTTGAATATTAATTTACTGATTTTTGGATTTCGTGGTGAAATTAGTTGTGAAGTAATTCGAAATATGGAATACACGTATATTGAGTATGCATATATGCATCTGATGTATGGCCCTGCATCTTTCAATGCTTTGGAAGCCAGGAGGTTATATCACAACAGATATCATAATCGTACTCGTCCAGATCAGAAAAGATTTCAATGAGTTGAACAACGTCTAAGGTAGAATGGTAGGCGGTTCCATTTAATAAGGTACTATTATTAAAATTTATAATTTTAGGATATTTTTGGAAAAGAAGTACTGATGCTGGTGGGAGAAGAACAGTACGTACGCTGCAATTGGAGGAAAATATTTTAAATGCTGTAGATAACACTCCTTCAACGAGCACTCGAAAATTATCAGCGCAGTTTAATACGTCGAGAACAATTGTACATGAAGTTCTTCAAGAAGAGCCGTTATATCCATATCATTTGAAAAAAGTAAATGAACTGATTCTTGAAAGTTTTGTTCCTTAGGATGCAGTTTGCAAACTAACTATTGGATCAGGAATGAAATAATGTAAACTTCATTGGCAATATTATCTTCACAAATGAAACAGTGTTTACCAAAAATGGGATCATAAATTTACACAACTCATATATGTGGGTTGATGAAAATCTTCATGCAATTATTGTTTCGCGTCAACAATATCAGGAATCATTAACAATTTTCTGAATGGAACATTCATATTGCCGCCAAGACTGAATGTAGAACTTTATTTGGAGTTCCTCCAGAACGCTTTTCACGATTTAGTAGAGCACTTACCACTTGAAACCCGCCAAAACGTCTACTATATGCACGATTCGGGCACCATCTGATTTCAGCGTTGCTGTCCGGGAGCACCTGAATAATTTCTTTGCAAACCGTTGGATAGGTAGAGGAGAACCTGAGAACCTATTGCCTGGCCTCCTCGATCTTTCGACCTAACGCCGTTGGATTTTTACCTGTGGGGACATCTCAAACCCTTGGTGTATTCAACTCCGGTCGAAAGTAGGAAAGAACTTCTATGGAGAATCACGTTTCATTGTGATCAAATAAGAAACAATGCTGAGTTAATATGGCGGGTACAGCAGTCCTCAATTCGTCGTGCCCGCGAGTGTATCGGACATTACGGAGCTCATGTTGAACCCTCTTATGAAATTTTTAACTAAGCAGTTAGTTCAGGTTAGTTTTTATTGAAACTATGGTGACAGGGGAAAATTCTTCTTTATCCTATTCAACCCGACAGAAGTCAGATGACTAACAGTGTAAATAAAATGACGTTTTTTCGAAAACGATTAGGATTAGCGACACGAATGCGGGGTACTTAATTTTTAGTCAATAGTTAAAAGTATGTAAAAAACATTGTCCAAAGTTCGTATCATACAGGACGTAAAAAAAACTCGGGTCATGAGTATCACAGCTAGTCCGTCCCTGCAGCTGTGAATAATTCACAACACTTTCTTGGATGGTAATTTGAAGGATCTTACCTAGTATACATCATATTAAAAAAAAATTAAATATACCTGGTGGTTCAATAATTGTGTTAAATGTGTAAAAAACTTGATTCCATTGCAGCTCTTTGGAAGCTCATATCTCCAAAGAGGAGGCCTAAACGAAAAAAGGTTATATGAACTTGTAGTATTGCTTTCATATGTTTTTACCATATCCCCTGTATAGTGCCGTTGTGCGCTTTTATATACCCCCTCTTCTCGGGGTAAATAAGTACATTCAAAATAAATAAAGGGATGAATTCTAAGCAAAAAATACTTTATGAAATTTTTTCGGTATATCAATATTTTTCTAGTTATCTGCGATTAAAAATGTTGATTTTTCATCTTAAAAATGTCATCATCTACAAATAAATGGAAAACCGTGCGTTTTATCAAAAAAAAAAATCATTAGAAGTAAAAATAAATCTTATAAAATAACAAATCGATTCGTGGTTCTCTAATATCTGTAGATGCAATGTAAGTCGAGTTATGGCTCGTTGAAGGTAACTTTTTGTTTGTCGTAAACTGATTTCGAGCTTTTTAACATCAAATCACGAAAAAACGATATTTTTCTTTGAGAAAAACCTATAGAACCTTTCATAAAGTGCTTAAAATACCTTTAAAATGATTTTTGTTGGTTGTCTTGTTTTTTTTTTGAGAAAAAATCAGCAATTAAACCAATGGCTTAATCACAAGAACTGTCCCAATTGCTATTGGCAAAAGGGAATTAAAATCGTTTCTGGAAAGCAAGTTTATTGAATCGTGGATGGGAGCTCCTGGAATGAGGTGTGCTAAGGAACATATAACTGGGCCTAGGGTATGGCGTACTAAGGAGCTTCTCTCCTTGGGAAGGAAAGAACTGCGAATTGTGGTGGGATTGTTGACAGGACATTGTCACCTCAGGGGCCATCTTCATAGAATCGGTGTCGAAGACTACCTGACGTGCAGATTAGTCTATTTTTGATGTACTGTACTGACATCTCCATTACAACCTTCACATGGAATTTGATATATAACATGGGGTTTCTTGTCTTTGAGTAGTTTTGATTTTATTTTACTGTAGTTGGCTTTTAGGAGGTTATGTGCTTTGTGGTTAAAGGTCTTATTGTGGTTTTTGAAAACATTTTATAACTGCTGTGACAATTTAAGGATATATGGCATTGAAAAATACTGGAAGTTTTATTTTTGGTTTTGTTTCTGTATGTAAACGAGGTGTATTCTTTTTTACAAAATGGTACTAATTAGCTTATCGGGGTATTTCATACATTTTACTGTAAGTTTTGCTTTATTAGTTGCATCTGTTCTATATTCGGTCTCAGATGGTCTTGTACTGCGATCTGCAAGACTCATAATTACTGATTTTTCTTGAGATAAGGGATGATCAAGTTGTTTTGGTAAACCATTTTGTTTTTAGTTTGTTGTTCTGTGTTTGAGATCTAAGAAGTCTATTTTATTTTCAGTTTCTCTTTCTATTGTAAATTGTAGTCTAGAGTGGTAGCTATTGAATTTACTTAAAATATATTCACATCTATTTTTTGGAATTGCGCTTATGCAGTCATCTACATACCTAAAGAAGAATGGTATATCGAGGTCGACGTTCTGTAGTTCAGTTTCTTCTAGATCTTCTAAGACTAATGGAGCCACAACACTTTGAGGCTCCTATAGCACAACCTTCGATTTGTTTGTTAAATTCTTGGTTGTATAAAAAGTATGCGAAATTACGGGTTTGGTCAATTGCATTTAGGAATTCTTCAACAGGTATGTGGGTATATTGTTTTATATTATTCCATTTTTTTGTAATTATACCTTTAGCAAGGTCAATAGAGACCAAGGTGTAACGAGAAATTAAATCTAGTGATATTAGTATGTAGTTTTTAGAAATTAATTCTCTAATTTTATTTTTAAAGTCGAAAGAATCTTTAATGTAATGATGATTTCCGTTTATTACGATTTGTAATATATTTTTCAAGTATTTGGTATTACAAATTTAAAATTGCTTTAAAATAATTCGATATGACGGATCCAATATGGCGGGCCAAAAATTTTATATTTCTCTTTTGGTCAAAATATGTTGCTGAGAATCTCTGAAAGTTTACATAACGAATTTAAAAATGTTTTTAAAAAATTCAGTATAGCAGATGCAACATGGTAGTCTAAGAATTTTATATTTTGAAGTATGTCCAAAAATGGTATAGCGGATTCAATATGGTGGAATGAAAATTTTATGTTATTCACATTTTTCAAAATTCGTGTTAGCGGTTTTCGGAATCGTAGGTTACGAATGTGAAGTTAATTTTTTACAATATTATATGAAAGATACAATATGGGGGATTCAAAATTTTACACTTTTTCAATTTTATCTATATTAATATTGAGGCGTATATTACAAATCTTAAATTAATTTCTTCATGACAAAATATGTCGGACTAAAAAATGTACATGTCTCAAATTTTTTCAACATCGCTATTGGGGAGTTTCGGAGGTCTACGTTACGAGTCTAAATTTAATTTCTTAAAATTCAAGAGAGCAGATTTACTGTAACAGACCAAATATTTGTTTCGTACAATTTCATTCAGAACTCGTATTTAGGATATTCTCTAAATCAAAGAACTTTTTGTGGTTCAATTTAGTGTGAGTCACAACTTTGGATCAAATAACTAATTTTAACGACATTAGAAACTGAACTAAGTTTAAAATTAAAAATCGGAAAATAAAATTTTTTACAAGAAAATTGAACCGAATTTTAAAAAAAGCTATAAAAAGAAAAGAATAACAATATAATTTTTTATATTAAATTGGAATTTTTGAAGTCAACGCCAAATTATTACCAAATAACTTCTAACACGAAATACGGTATAGAACCAATTACAAATAAAGTATTTCTTAATCTTTTTATGCGACTAACATATTGACAGGTATTAATTTGGCGCCGACTTCAAAAATTTCATTTTCATATAAAAATTTATATTGACATTTTTCGCTTTTAGGGCTCCTTTAGGAGTCGATGCTTTTTTTTATAATTTTATTTTAATTTTTATTAAAGTGTGACTGGTCGAATGACCCAAAGCCATAAAATAGCATTTGCTCTTTAAAAAAAATCAGAACTAGACACAACTTAATTTAATTAAAAACCTTTTTTCAATATTAAATTTAAATACCAAATAATCAAGAAATCTCTTTCTAATTATTCTACCATATAAATTTTTATCAACACAACATTTAAAATAATATTACAAAATTATTGCTTTGACACGTTTCAAATGTTTTTTAACTCGTGAACGAATATAAATATCAGGATCCGGTTTGAGCAGAATATTTAATATATATATATATATATATATATATATATATATATATATATATATATATATATATATATATATATATATATATATATATATATATATATATATAATAGCTTATTGTCATGGTGGTACCACCTGATATAATAAAATCCTATTAATACTCGTCTTTAAAATGTCTGTAATTGAATAGTCATATACAATGCGATTTTTCTCATCTAGTGTAGGATTTTTCCAAGTATACACTTGGGCGTTGTTTATACAGGAGGAAAATTCAAAAACAAAAACCAAGGAAGGAATATCCAAAAACACGACAATGTATATTTTTATTTTAGCACATTTTGTTTCTTTTTTCTGTAAACATCACACCTTTCTAATGGTCCTCTACAATTTTTCACAACTGTATCCTTATTTCAGGAGTATGACTTTTGGTGAATGTACCGGGCAAGATAGGGGTAAATTAAATATGAATGTAGTTCTTTTATGAAGGGTGCAAATCATCGATATAGATACGCGGGATTTCAGTGGATTAGTTCTCGTACTTTGAAGGTATTTTAGCACATTTTGTTTCTTTTTTCTGTAAACATCACACCTTTCTAATGGTCCTCTACAATTTTTCACAACTGTATCCTTATTTCAGGAGTATGACTTTTGGTGAATGTACCGGGCAAGATAGGGGTAAATTAAATATGAATGTAGTTCTTTTATGAAGGGTGCAAATCATCGATATAGATACGCGGGATTTCAGTGGATTAGTTCTCGTACTTTGAAGGTTGATTGCGCACTAATTAAACGTTTCATTATTTTTTAGCTCAGCTATTTCCAGGCAGTGACGCGCCCTAGAAACATTGCATATCCCAAAACTTGGTCCTGGTTTGGTCATTTCTGCGCCCCTCCAGGGTCTGCGCCGTTTGTCTGGGCAACACTGACACCGCTCTAGTTACGACACTGTTTCCAGGATGTTGCTCTGTTCAATATTTACCACAATCTTTATGTCTGTTTGCATGTAAACTTCAGATTTTTTTATTGAGTTCTATCTTAATTTGTTTCAAACATAAATCAAAAATTTTATTGTGTTCCACTTTAGTTTTCCAACGGTAATAGTACTTGGCACATTTCCAGTTTTTTTGGGTTTGTTTATCAGTTATGATGATTTTATTAAAGTAAAATTTCAAGTTGTTGGTAGAATATGCTCGATTCTGATTAAAATTGGTAACTTGTTTTGGACTGGAAATTTCTCAATAATTCAAAATGGCCGATTAAAATCTATATTTAGACCAAAATTGACATCGTTGGATTTTCGATGTCTAGATAATGGGTAATTCAATATGATAGATTTTTTAGGAAAACATTATTATAAATATTTTCTTAGTAAACGCTGCAAGGGCACATGTAGTTGGAAATAATTACTTATATTACTTATAAATAGAAAAAAGTGCTAATATGAAATGTCGTATTGTCACTAATTGTACATATTACTCCGGTTAACACTAAAAATATGATATATTTCTTACAAACTAAAACGGTTACAGATATACAGAAAAAGAAAATACTGAAAGGACAAATAAGAATTATGGTAAAACCCGCGGGTTCAACAGTAATTTGAAGCTGACAATACACTCATGTGTTTTATTTATTGTTTATTGCTTCTTCGAAGTAAGTTTGATTATTTAAAAATAGTGATTACTTTACATAATCACCAAAATGCGTAGAATAGTCTGACAAAAAGTGAATATTGGGAAATAAGGGGTTTAGGATAAAAGCGATTTAGTTTTCAAAGGTTCTTATTATATAAACGATGTTAAATAGTGGAAATGTTTACAAAATATTTTTTATGTTGTTTATATAAATAACAACTATTAAAATAAATTGCATGTTTTATTTTAAAATTACTAATTTATTCTTAATGTTTATTCTAGGTATTCCACAATCACTGTTACTTACCGGGAATAGAAATCCTTAATCCTTTGGGCGAAAACGCCTCAAACTTTACTTCAGGAATTGCATATTGTCCAACACAAAATTTTACAACACACACAAGAACAAGAAATACTGAACACGCGCTGTGGTAAGCCATTGAAAAACTGCAAAACAATGTAATTAATATGAACTCGATGTGGTTTGAAGAACCAGTCTATGGAGTTGACCAGTAGATAACATTTTATCCTCGGGTCAGGCACGGATTTACAATATTTAAATATAGTGTGTCCCAAACAAATAATTAAAAATCTATATAATTGGAGGATTTGAAATTAAATCATTTTAATAAATATATACGTATATATTTAAATATATAGACAGTGGCCAGTGGTGGCAGGGATGACAGTACCACTCGGCGCGAGTCACATAGGCGCTGTCCCATTCCTATTATTTTATTACTGCAAATGAATTTTGTAAGCTAGAATATACATATTGGTCTAAAAATATATGAAAAATAAATATGTATGTAGTGTGTAGTAGCATTATTTTTTAAATGTATGTAGTTATCCTAATGCTAAAACAAGTAAGCTTTTTTTAACGGCCAAAATTCTCTATATTTCAATAGACAGCGTAGCGCCGCGTCATATGTAAATTACGGACAAATAGTAGCGACACTGCGGCGAGGGCCTATTTTCTTTGAAAAGTGGGGACGCGAAACGCGGGCAGTGGATAATTATTTTTATGAATATTTACTATTTTTTTGATCCGCATTTTAAGAACAATGTGTTAAAAAGTGGGAAGGGCTACATATTGGGTAGGTATGCAATAATTTTATTATTTTCTCATATTTAGTTTTGTCTTGTGTATTATAAAGTTAAAGTAAAATAATAATTAAGTGTGATATTCTTTTGAAAGCTTAGGTAAGGTAAATAAATAAATAAATATATATATATATATATATATATATATATATATATATATATATATATATATATATATATATATATTAATTATGGGGAGAGTTGAGAGTAGTTGAAAGTTTTTTAATATAACTATTAGTAACATGTAATGTATTTTTATTGGAAAATTTGTTTGTTCTTTCTATAACGTTTTAGATCAGCCTAAAATGGAAAAAAAATAAAGGAAAAAATCCAGTGCTTTGGAAAACTTAAAAAAAAAAGAAAGAGGAAGAAATAAAAAGTACAAAGTTACCGAAAATTTGTGTTTATTTCTCAAATTCCTCAAAATAAAATCTGGGAGTAACGGAAGCGGGAGCGTCATGCTCGGAAATTTCAACGCCAATGGAAGAAGTTTCAGTTCCAAATAATTTAGACCTAGATGAACTTGTCGTAAACGACAAAGAAAATTTAAATACTTTTGAAGTGTCTTCACAACTCGCAAAAAATGAAAATAGTTTTGGTTCCGCCGATGAAGACTAAATGCTAGAAACATTAATAAAACAAAGATATCCTACAGACAGAGGTTATTATGAATACATTGTTAAAAATGGCGCAATTAAAAAATTTATTTTAAGTTATGGGTCTTGCAGACCAAAAGACATTGATTTTCCAAAAACTAATGGTAGGACGTTTTCTGCTGTTTAAAATGCAAATTCGGTTTAACCGTAAGGGGTTGTGTTACTCTATTAAACTAGACTATTGTTACTGAGAACCTGATTGGCTATTTGCTGATAGACGCAGTCAATATTTTAAGTTTAATTGGGTCAAATGGAAAGCTTTAAGACAAAAAATTGTAAAACATGAAACTGGCGATACACACACAATGTCGGTTGTGTAACACACGATGCCTGGAAACTTAACAAACATATTCTGGATCAAAATTTAAAAAGAAATATAAAGAAGGTCATCATTTTTGGCGGCATGTTTTACACATAGTTTTAGATGTTATTTTGACATTTTCTCTATGTATAATGATGATTCCAAACAGGACAATCTTCTAACAATAATACACCTGTTATTGCGTTACGATAACATTTTATAAAAGTTACTGGAACTTCCAAAAATTCAACAAAATACTTAAACCTAACCATGCAAAATGAGTTTATTCATATATTGGGAACCGAGGAAGAAAAAATTCGCGCAGCTCCATTTTATACATTAATTTTAGACACTACGCAATATATACATATACATATACATATATATATATATATATATATATATATATATATATATATATATATATATATATATATATATATATATATATATATATAAATAGATAAGTTTTTGTCCGTGTAATTTAAAATAAAATAGAATCAAATATTGGCGAAGCAGACGTGAAAATTTGTCAATCTACATGATTCTCGTGTGTGCGGAGCACTCCAAAATAAGGAAAAACTCCGGGCCCGACAGATGGCGACAGCGCTGTTTCGTCCTAATATGGGACTCGTCAGGCCACCGCATTCGGTATAAACCATCACCTCGCCTTTGCATCCTATAAAGCTGAGTTTAAAATCAAAAAACAGCAAACAAGACGACAAAGGCGACATCAAGTGGACAATCGAGAAGTTTTGACTTTCTTCTCGGTATCGTGGTACAGGTAGGCCATCATCTCGATGGTGATGGAATAGGATAAATTATGTTCCTTAACAATTTGTTCAAACTGTGCAACCTCTAACACGGAAAGGATATGATTGGAACGAAGTTTGCATTTACTGTTTGCATTTTGCTTCATTCATACACGGAGCTGCATATAGTTGTATGTTTGCTGAATGTGATTTCAGCACTACAACGGCATAATGTGGATATATCCACTGCTATTGCATCTCACACGGAGGAATCCGTGAAAGCCGCATAAACATATATACGCCATCCGGCTCTTTTTTAAAATTTGGTTTTTTACTGTCTTAAGCAAGCAGTGTTTTATATATTTATTTAAAAAAAAAACAACTGTTCTTTAGTTACTCTATATTCTAATTGTATTTATCTGTAACGTATCCTTGTGATATATTGCCTTAATTTTAGTCGAATTTATGTAATACTTTAAGGTCGTATTTGTTTGTCTAGAATATTTAGTATAAACATTCTTTAAGTAAGTATAAGGATATTGTAGTATAAGTTGTAATTTTATTTTGAATTTGAAATTAGGTTCTAGACTCGGTCCTAAAGTAAATAAACTAACGTTCTTGTCCTGGGATTTCCATTGAACATATTATTCTAGAGGGATCTTTTGTGGTCCAGTGCCTTCCATAAGAGCCGTTTTACACACACAGGAATTATTCCGAAAATTATAACAAAAATTTTCAGCAAATTTTTGCCGAAAATTCTTTAGAGATAATTTTTACAATAAAATACTACTCTCTTTGATACCTACAAGAAATCTGAAGATAATTTTGGTGATAATTTTGTCGTTGCTCATGCGCATTTTCATAACATGTGACGTTCAGGTAGTTAAATAATCTGGGGATAACCTTAAAATGTCATAAATATGAAAGTTTCCAAACATAGATAACCAAAAAACCACAAAATAAGGAATATTTGGTGCAAGAAACAATGAGTAAATATTGAGATTAGGTTGATTACCAAACGCAGGTTGTCAATTCACAAATTTTATTCTGCGTCGATTTTGGCGCACTTTCCGCATTTTAGTCATAAAAATATAGAACACGTTCTATATTTTAATGCCAAAAATTTTCACCAAAATTTTAACAATAATTCTTTGATGTGTAAAACAGCAAATTTTCATCATAATTATGAAATAAATTTTGGCTAGAATTCTTGCTCCAAGAGAAATTTTTCTAGTAAAGGGATATTTTGTGGTTTTTACTCTTTTGTACTTAAAGTTTATTTGTAGTCCTTTTGAATTTTAGTTCCTTTGGGTAATTTTCAATAATAAAATTTGTGTGTCGTGTTATTGACTAACTTTTTTTGTTCCAGGGTGACGAATTCTAAAAATGCCACAGCAAAAAGGCAAGACCATGTTTTGTACCTCAATGCAAATCAAGGAAAGGTCAAGGAATTTCTTTTTTAAGTTTCAATCGGATACTTCTAGGTAAGTACAGACATTATTTTTTACTAGTAATAACAGTTTTTCCTAGTATTATCAGGAAAAAGATATACATATTGTATATAACCTATTTTAAAACTAACCTATCATTAATTTGTTTTTGTTTTGATTTAAAACAGGCCTATACAGTCGTGCTTAGGTAAAAGGCAGTAAACAATAAAAATAAGAACAGAAAATACTGGACTCTTAAGGTTTTGATATTTTTAAACTGAATCAATATTTTTTCATAGTAATTATTTAGTGATGAATAAAAGGTTATATTGCTTACTCTTTCATTTTTGTAAATCTAAAAACATACTGCCTTCATACTCTTTAAAAAATTATTACAGCTTTTTCACTGGTTTTATTATTTATATGTTTTATTTTGTCAGAGGTACAACGCAGTAATGCAGAATAAAAATTTTGTTTTATTTTAATATGTTTTATTGATATCACATTGCAATAATAAGTGATATAATATTGTTTGTCTAATCACAAAATCTTAATAATCAACAATCCAAAAAAAAAACAGGTAAAATTACCACTACTGCTTTTTTTCGTGGTAAATACAGATGAAATTATAATCATAACAGATCATAAATATAATATATTTTTCAGTACAGTTTGAAAACTACTGCTTTTTTACTTTGAAAAATAGATTTACTGCTTTATATTCAGAAAATGTAACCAGTCTGAAATATTTGCCAGATTTAAAAAATTAATGTCTTATTGAAATAACATTCTTAATGTTTAATTTTATAATTGATATCTAGAAATTTATTGGAAAAATCTATCAGCATCAAAATTAATAAAAGGCAGAAAATGAAGTTTACTGTTTTTTACCTAAACACAGCAGTATATTTTTAAAGTGTTCTTTTTTTTTAAGATAAATTTAGAACTACCTAATTGTATTTTAAAACATTTTTCATGAAAATTTTGCATAATTAGCATTTATTTTTAATAAAATTTGTTACTAAAATTTAACTTTTTTCTTTTAGGTGCAAAATCTGACTTGAAACTTGCTCCAGACAAGATTTACTTGAAAAATACCCTACAACGTGGCATTTTCTTATTGGATATGCGTGCATCATTTTGGGAATAAGTACAAGGCCAAGGGTGATGTTCGTACAACATTATTTGCTAATGCTGTACCTACCATTTTCCCAGCTTGTATAATTACCTCTTTTGTTTCAAATGATTTATCATTTGAGGGAATACCTACCAGATTATTGGAAGTTACTGGTGTGTATATAACTCATCTTTTAATTTAATTTTTGTTGCCATTATATTACCAATTTTTTTTTGTGATTTGTGGGTTATTTTTTAATATGTAATAAAAAAAAACAAAAACTATTATTACTAACGACACACATTGTCCCTCTATGACAGAACTGTTCCAAGTTTAAATATTGATTTGTTACTTTCTCTGTACTGTTAAATCTACACTAATCAGATAAAATTTTTGAAAATAAACTATTTCTAGTTATGTGTTTTAACCACATGTTAACTGATATATTTAACTATTAGTTCATTGTAAAACAAATGCATTTCATGTGCTTCTTACGAGTATATAAGAAAATATTAAATTATAGACTTAAAATACTTCAGTTATTATAAGAAAATATAAGTATAAAATTTTTTATCCAAATATAAGATTTGTTCACCCTATTTTTTATTGCAGTTAAGGAAAGTCTATGTTAGAATACTGCTTTACCTTGTGTTGATTCTGATCCTACATCAAGTATAAGCCAACATTTTCTTTTATTGTCCGATGAGAAAGAGAGTACTTGTGAGTAAATAGTTATTGCTAAAATACAGTGTTGGATTGATTTAAATCACTCGATTTTTCACAATAAAAATCATGATTTAAATAAAAAAATATTTATTATAATATTTCAAACAATTTGTGAAAAAAATTTCACAAATGGCTTAATAGCTACAACGCAACATCTAAGAACATAAAAAAAGATAACCCTTATCTTCAATTACGTCAATATCATAAACTTTTAAATCAAATAATTTAGTTCCTATAATATTTAAAGCTTACAGCAGCTAAAAAATATAAATCTAAAAGACAACTTGAAATCATAAATTTCTAATTTATGATCATTTGCATTTTCATTGTAAAATTTAAATAAAAATTCCAATTTTCCACCTTTTTTAATGCCCAATCTATTTCTTAAATCGAAATGCACAAACCAGGATCTGCATTATTATTGATAACTGTTTTGTAATTTTAGACCCATCATTTTATTGCTAGTGGTAACAGTCCCGTATCTTCAAATAATTTACCAATAGTTTCTAAGGCCAAATTTATTTCTTCTGAAGACAACTTATACTTTTGTTTTTGGAGATCAAACATACAAGCTACAAATGACACGGTGTTTTAATGCTTGGTCATATCTACGATGAAATGCTGTAAGGTTAGTAACATAAATATATAAATAATAACAACATCCATGAACGAAACAATAATGCGCATTTTTTATTGGGTGACTGAACTAGGACGAGAAACAGTCGACTATAGACAACAGCTTCATGCCGAATTTTGTAGGAAATATCCACACCTACAAGTGTCACAACAGAGAATAGGAGACCAATAATCCCAGAAGCTCGACTTAACATCATCAAAACGGAAATCGAAGGAGAGATAAGAAGCATCGACGACATCAATGACCAAATCGCAGAACCTGCACCACAGCCTGACCCCGAGATTGAAGAGCAACCAAACAACGACACTAGAGCGGACATCGCTGAAGACCAACAACAACAACAACTACATCAGCATGAGGGTCAAACAACACCAAGAGCTCCACCCGCCGAAGACGCTGCGCGGGAACCTCAACCAGAGCTTACTCAAGCAGGACGACCAAGACAACGCATGAAATGGACTACGCCCATGAACGAGTCAATAATACGCAACTTTTACAGGATAACTCACCTAGGACGAGAGATGATCGGCTACAGGCAACAACTTCACGCCGAATTCTGCAGGGAGTATCCACACATACAAGTGTCACAACAGAGAATAGCTGACCAATATAGAGTTATTCTCCGAAATGGCCTAATTCCTGTAACATGGCTTAATACCATCAAAGCGGAAGTTGAACGTGAGATCAGGAACACTGACAATAACGATCCGATTGCTGAACCTGAGCCAGAGCCGGAACCCGAGGTCCAAGAACAGCAAGAACAGCTGAATGACAATACCCAACAGGACAACGCTGAACTCCTTTATCAGAAACTATCAACAGAAATGAGTGCTGCGATAATGGAATATACTGGAACCAATCCGTTATACAGACCGGCACTGCCAAAAATTAATTCATCCAAAAAACTGGGTATCATATTGAACATCATGAACAATCGGATTTTACCAGCTTATGTTTCAGAGACCTATACCCTAGAGTCCTTACATACAACAATCTATTGTGCTGCGATTGCGATAGCCAGAGCTTTAGAAATTAAAATTACAACAGAGCTCCGATCAGCAAGAACGGAACCCAACACTCCACGATGGGAAAACCGTCTAAATAACAAAATCGAATATCTTCGAAAAGATATAGGACAGCTGACGGAGTATACTAGGGGCACGAGGACAAGTAAACTTCAAAGACGAGTTAAGGAAATAATGGAACGAGCCCGGTACCATTCGCAATACGATCCGGTGAATGGTACGGCTCAACAATGCCTCGACACGCTGAAACAGAAGCTCTCTGCTGTTTCAGGACGGCTAAGGAGATACAAGACCAGTAATACCCGGAAACGAGACAATGCGCTGTTTCAACGATCCGAAAAGGTTTTCTACCGTAAGCCAAACTCTCCATCTAACATGGCAGATAATAGATATCCCAACAGAGAGCAGATAGAAGAGTTTTGGGGAAACCAACTTTCCACACCCGCTAATTGCAACATCGCAGCCGGCTGGATCAATCAAGAACACCAGATCTGCCAAGACTACAGCCAGATGCAGTTTGGGCCATTTACCACCGAAGAAATCTCGGGAATAATCAAGGAATTCCATAACTGGAAATCTCCAGGTCTCGACAGGATCCAGAACTACTGGCTCAAGAAGTTCTGGTGTACACATCATCAACTGGCTAAACTTATTAATGATGTTTTTCTAAATCCGGAGAAGATGCCATTGTTTCTGACAGAAGGCATTACGTATCTCTTACCAAAGGACCAACATAACACACATGACCCAGCTAAGTATAGGCCGATCACCTGCCTTCCCACAGTATATAAGGTAATCACCTCCTGCTTGACCCAACGCATCTATGCACATTGTGAAAAAGATAACATCATCGCAACTCAACAAAGAGGATGCACCAGGGGAGCAATGGGATGCAAGGAGCAATTGATTGTTGACTCTGTCATATGTAACCAGGCCTGTACCAACCGAAGAAACCTCTTTGCTGCCTATGTGGATTATAAGAAGGCCTGCGACTCAGTACCACATGAATGGCTCAAAACTATACTGAGAATATATAGGGTCGATGATCATTTTGTTTCCTTTTTAGAACGCATCATGTCAACCTGGAGAACTAGGATCCAACTGCAAGTTCCATCCAGCGATACCATCGAAACTAATACAATCCCAATACGAAGAGGAATATTTCTTCACTGAGACCATTGTGGTTCTGCCTTGCAATGAACCCTCTGTCACGCGGTTTGAACTCCACCAGATACGGCTTTAGTATTAGAAAAAACAACGAAGAGGTAGCAAGATTGAATCATCTTCTATACATTGATGATCTTAAACTGATGGCTGCTACCAAAAACCAGCTGGAGCAAATGCTCAAAATTGTCGAGGAGTTCTCCGGGGATATCGGAATGCAGTTTGGACTTAACAAGTGTCGTATTTTGAACATCGTTAAAGGAAAGATACAACCGGGTGCATTTGAGATGCAGAACGGTGAAACCATTGCTGCAATGGAAGCAGAACAAACATACAAATACCTAGGTATGAAACAAGCTAAACGAATTGACCATCGCACTATGAAGGCCGAATTGACAACCGAATTTGTCAAGAGGGTAAGACGGGTGTTACGAACTAGTCTAAATAGTAGAAATTTGTTTAAGGTGCTCAACACGTACGCATGCTCTGCGCTTAGCTACTCTTTTGGAATAGTAAAATGGAGCAAGACCGACATCGAAGGCCTGCAAAGAAAAATAAGAACACTCCTAACAAAAGCACACAAACACCACCCTCGGAGTGCTATTGAACGTACAATGCTTCCAAGACACCAAGGAGGAAGAGGATTGGTCGATATTGGTAAGCAGCTCGATCAACAAATAATAAACTTACGTTCTTATTTCCATAGGTTAGCGGACTCTTCCACACTACATCGAGCAATATGCGAGGCAGACGATTCAACGCCGCTACAGCTGAGGGAACGGGATATTGCTTCTCACCACCGAATAGACCAAGAGAAGTTACAAGCTTGGCTACAGAAGCCACTTCATGGACGGCATCCAAATGAGGTCAACCAGGACAATGTCGACAACTTAGCGTCGAACAACTGGTTGATTTCAGGACAGATGTTTTCGGAAATGGAGGGCTTCTTGTTAGCTATCCAAGACCAGGTTATTCCGACGAAGAACTATAGAAAATTCATTATCAAAGATCCCTCAATAGAAAATGACCAATGTAGATATGGCTGTCGAACATCAGAGACGATCCAGCACGTAACTGGAGGATGCCAAGCGTTTGCCGCAACCGAGTATAAGGAAAGACACGATTCAGCCGCTAAAATACTACACCAAGAGTTAGCAGATAAGTTAAAACTGTTGCAGGTAGGAAAAGTGCCTTACTACAAATATAATCCAGAGCCTATTCTTGAAAACAACGAGTTCAAGTTATACTGAGATCGAACGGTCCTAACAGATCAAACAGTTGCTCATAACAGGCCAGACATTATACTAACAGATAAAATTTCCAGGCGAACTACACTAATCGACATCGCTGTGCCGAACAACAACAACCTAAGGTCAAAGTACAACGAGAAGATCGCCAAATACAGAGATCTGGAGGTGCAAATCCGCAGACAGTGGGCAATGAACAGCGTCCACACGATTCCTATAATACTGTCAACAACTGGAGTGATACCAAAGAACCTCCTGCAGAACATCAAGGGACTGGACCTTAGTGAACGTCTGTATAAACCGATTCAGAAAGCGGTTCTCCTTGCAACCGCGCGAACCGTCCGAAAGTTTGTAGAAAGTGCAGAAGACCACGCCACCTAGAACCCGATAACATGGAAAGGGTCCCCACAAAGCTTCATACTTTTGGTGTCTTTGCATACCTGGTATGAGTGAATAATCCCTGGAGGGAGTGCGAAGCCGTTTGGCTTGTAAGTCTAAATAATAAAAATATGAAAATAATATTAAGGAGTTATTTACATGGGTATTTATACTCAATAATAAAATAGACTTTATAAATATGATTGAATCTTCTCGACTTGTTCCCTATGAGTTTTAATGTGGAAATCTAAAAAAAAATTTAGGAAATCATGATTTTTTATTTAAAAAAAAAATTATAATCAAGCCAACTCCGCTAAAATATGTTAAGAAATAACTATTTTTTCAAAATAAAACATTTGTATTGAATTAATACTTACAGAAAATGGATGTTATGGTTCACATAGCATAAATAATATTGTTACGCCCAGCTTTAGGGTATGACCTATAGGAATTAGAAACTTTGGTCTGCAGTGATTAAACTCTAAGCAACTTCTTCAACTTCAGTTTATTAAAAATGAATTACTGAATTTCAGAAACGCGGGTTAATGAAATATTGTATTTCTCTCTCTCTCTCTCTCTCTCTCTCTCTCTCTCTCTCTCTATATATATATATATATATATATATATATATATATATATATATATATATATATATTCTTTTTAGTAATTAAGTTTATTTTAAAAAGTCACAAATTACTAATTTTAGGTGATGCTCATGCTGATCTAAGTGTAAAAGCAGACACATCAGCTTAAATGGTACAGATACCTCTTGATAATGAAGACCTATTCTCTCCCAGTACCTAAACCATAATATTAAAAGAAGATCCAGGATTGATTTCACCGATGTCATTAACACAGACTTCAATTTTTTTGTCGCATTCTTCACCTAGGAAAAAGAAAATGCGCCAAATCATCAATACCTTAAAATAACGTGATTCTAGAAATATTTTACAAATGGAAAGGGGAGTGAATGATAAAAGGGGCTTTTGTTTCTTCTGTTTACTTCGGAAATTGAAGTAAAATTTGCTTCCAAAAATAAGCATTTGTTGGCTATGCATAAAGCATGATGAATATTTGAGCTTGGAATGCTCCAAGGTTGAGATTCTGAGAGAAAATCAAGAATTGGGTAAACTAAGCATTGCGGTGAATAACACTTAGCCAAGGGGAACTTGCAAGTGTTTGAGTTTATAGGCCTTTTGTTTTTGTTTAGTGTTGGTATTTTCCGCAAAGAATATTTAGAAAAATTTTTGTAATAAAAATTTCCGCAAAAGATATTGTTGTACAACTTTCCGCATGAAAATGATTCATAAATTTGAATGTAAATCCGCTACGGGGATGTAAGATAATGCACATATTGAAAATTGAGAATAGAAATTATTCCGCAATAAAATGTTTTAGCGTTGTTTTTACTCATGTGTTAATTAACGTATGATGTGTGTAAGTATAACTAACTGTACATATCTTTCCTTATAATTTATTCCTAAACGTCGTAAATATAACAGTCCATTTAACTCTCGCAAGGGATACATCCTATCACTTTAATCCTGTCATAAGTTGCCTTTAATTCCCGCAGTTAAATTCGCTGAAGGGGGATAAAAATTAAATCCAGAATAATATTTCAGGAACCGACCTTTTTTCCCGGGTATTCCCAACGATGAGCTAAAAACAGTACTAGTAACTATGGACTTAGAAAAATTATGAAAATTTTATCTAAGCGAAAATTGGATATAATATTATGTAATAATATTATAGGAGTGTTAAAACGAATGAAAGTGAATTTGTTTTGGAAAAATTTGAATGAATTTTTCTGGAAAAATATGATATAGGAAATTATACCATATTTGTGGATTTGAGGTTATGTTTTGTTTGATTATTGGGAAACTCATGTTTAATTCGAATTGAATCGCGAAGTTTATGTCGGTGATCTGCTACTACAACGCCAGTTCGCGTATGTAGTCTCGAATAGCACCCGACTTTCGAACTATAGTGTCTGAGAGCCTTGTAGTTTCGAAAACTTACCTAGGCGTTCGTATGCAGATACTACCTAAAGTCCAACACTATGTTTTATACAAGGGAAATTCTCAGACACCGTATTTAATCCGAGTTGTTTGCATTTCGCTTTAAAATCTTCTTGAATCTTTAGTTTTTCACTATCTAAGTGCAAGTGATAGCTACTAAACGCCCAAAGACCCCGAAAAAATGATTTTAAGTTTAATGTTGCGAAGACTAGACGCTCTCCGAAGACTTCGATGCCTTCAAAAAGATCGTCGTAGTTGTTGTATGGAGGTACTGGAACTGGTAAGCGTCACGGCCGTTGCTTTTTTGCTTCTGATGGATGTTGAATCGAGAGATCGACGTATTTTGTAGTAACTTTTAGGCCACGCCTTTAAAGTTAAAATCTACAAATGAGAATGCTGGATTTTGTTCCATAAGCACTAATGCTTTTTGAACTGTGAATTTGAAAAGGAAATCATATTTGAAACTCAGTGAAATGGTGTTTTTCACGTGTAGTATGATCCATGGTGATCTGATAAGAATCTGTTTTTAAGTATTGCAAACAGATATGTACAATACTTATCACACCAATTTATTGAAACCTTTTGTTTCAGGTGACGATGAAACTCTCTAAATTATTTTCCTTTTTCGCCCTATTACTATTTTTTATGCCCCTACCTTCTACTTATCCTATATAAACGACCAAATCTAGACAAATACGCCACTTAAAAATACGGCAGGGATATTTTGTCACAACTTAGGCTATGCTAAAATTCACACCGACGATTTTTGTTTAATTTCGTATACAAATATTTCTTTCTTAAATAAAAGAATAAATTTCGTTAAATCAATTTTCGAAAGTACTCTTATATTATGTTCCAATGCACCTGAATCAAATTCTTGTCAAGAACCTTTAAAATTAATTAAAATTCAAATTCCACAATTAGAAACTAAATTTGAAACGATTGGTCACCTCGTTGGTCACAATCAGGAAATAAAAAGAAACGTCGCAGACTTTTTAATGGCGTATCTTACGCATTTAATTGGCTTTTTGGCACTCAAGATGCATCCGATGCGAAATTTTATTCTGATTCAATTAAAAACTTATTTCAACAAAATCACGATATTCAATCTTTAATAAGACAACAAATTCGCAACATTTCAGATGCCATTAATAGCTACAATTCTTCCGTCCAATTACTTAAAAGTAACGAAGAAAAACTAAACTTTAATTTTAAGCTATTTAATAATTTTAGTGAAACCACTAGTAATAAACTACAAAAATTAGAATTAAAACAAATTATCATTAGACATGTCAGTCTTTTGTCACAAATGATTTCCGAATTAAACGAAGAGAGTGATGTTCAGATTTCTGCAATTTTATTTGCAAATCAACAAATTATTCACCCTTCGGTTATAACACCCATTAACCTGGAAAAAAAATTATTTAAAATACAATTAAATAATAATATGGAGTTTCCGATACCTCTTAGCGACACTAACAATATTTATCAATACTTTTCAATATGCGATCTAAGCGTTATTTATGATCATGAAATTTTAATTTACGTTACTAAAATTCCATTAGTTCAGGAACAACTTTATAATTTATTTAATTCAATCCCTTTACCAGTTCCTTATATAAATTCCAGCATCTATTCCTATATTGACCCTTCTTATCCTTATCTGTTACTAAGTACAACTAAAGCATAATATAGCCGATTGAGAGATCTATCAACTTGTAAGAAAATATCCGGAGAAAACTACCTATGTTCCGAAGCTGCAATTTACCTAACTTTTGAAAGACCAGTGTGTGAAACAATTCTCCGAACAACTTCACCTGAGAGCTTACCCGATGACTGCCGTACTCGTACTATTAAAGCGGACATCGAAATGTGGCACCCATTGTCTCCGAACACATGGCTATATGTTGTCTCTAAGAAAATCAGTGCTTCAATTAGCTGCAACAAAAAAAACACTAATATTATAGATGTTCAAATGCAAGGAATAGGAACCTTCAAGTTGCATCCTGGTTACAAATGTTACAACTTTTCCACAGTTCTATACTCCACCTCTAATAAAACGTCCAACTATAGTAATTTCTTACCGTCAATCGACATCACGAAGGATGATTGATGCCTATATCACCGAGAATTCTTAAAAACGAAAGCATTACGAATGGAACCCATGAAGTTGAACAACAATAATTTAGACGAACTTCGCCATTCGAAACATAAGCTGGAACAATTCGATAGAATACTCGAAGAAAATATGAATCAACCTTATTTCAACCGAAATGTATCATGGCTCTCCACAACAGTTGCAGTAATTCTGCTTACAGCACTTTTAATTATTCTACTGTGCTGCTGTTGTAATTGTTCATGGCTACCAATTATCGGCAGATTTTTCCCAAGACATCCAAGCTACTGTTGACTTCCAAACATATGCATCACAAACCATAATGAAAGATTTGAACTCAATGATCGAGAAATGAGGCAGTTACGATTACGCCACCTGAAAAAACAAGACGCAGCAGACGATATATTCCTTCGCCTCACTAGTGCAAATATGGCCTCAACATCATATTCCTATTCATCTAGGACTCCATTAGAAATCCTACCCAGGAAATCCATCAGTGAAAGTTGCTTTCAAATATAAACTCTGACAGACTTTTTGTGTTAGTGATGATAATCTTAAGATATTTCTATTTTGTTTATTTACCCATATACAGATGTAATTTTGTTTTAGATTTTGATTTAAAAATGACTTTAATTTTATTAATAATTTTAATGGCTACTTTCAGTACTTTGATAAATTGAGATTTTAAATTTTGATAAAAAAAATTATATTATCAAAATTCTTAAAGGGGGAGGTGTTAGATACCTGTCGTAACATTTAGGTTCATATTATATTTATTTTTCTATTTCGTTTATTTACCAAAATAACTTAACTTTACTTAGAACCCTCTAATAGCTGTCCATCTTAAACTTTGTTAAGTCTGTTACAGCGTTTTCATCTTTCCATTCAAAACTTATATGTTAAAATAAACTTACTTAAACTAAATACAATGGTCACCCTATTCCTTAGTGGTGAGATAAATTCTTATTTCACACTCCTTAAGTTAAAAAACAAGCATACGCGAGCCGAAGGTTATTTTTATAGCTGTCCAGGGTGAGTCAACGATTGGATGAAGTAGGTTTGTGCCTTTTCGGTGAAATTAACAAAGAAACTATATTTATTGTTTGATACAGTTTATTTTTACGCAGATTTTAAGAATATTTATGACTCTACAGGGTGAGCCAAAAAACTAGGACAGCATAAAGTTGTATTTTTTTAAATAGAACACCCTATATACGAATCGTATTTTCGATTTAGCTCATAATTTTAAATCTTTTTTATTAAGGGTTTACTATAACAAAACTTTATAGTTTCTGAGATAATTAAGTTTAAAGAAAAAAAGTCACATTTTCAAGCATCAATTCAATCCTAAATAACGTTTTCAATTTTGTGACAAATATATTCAAATTTGGAATTTAGCAAGGCCAAGGACAAGTTAACATAATTTTTACCTAATATTTGCAATAAAAGCTACAGGGTGTTGAACACATCGGCTCAAATTTGAACAAGTTTAAATGAATAAATATCTTTTTTTTTTAAATGGTACACCCTGTATATTTTCATGTTATTTAATAGAGTAATAAAAACCCTAAAAGTTTTGTTCAATATATCCTATACCTATTTATAATAGTTTTTGAGATATTTCAGTTTTTCTTATTTTCCATACTTTTTTACAGAAATAGTCTTCATTATCATAGTAGCCATGTAAAATAATAAAAAGAAACTACAGAAACAAACAGAATGTGGTTAAATATGATGAAATACATTATTCGTTATATTACAACGGCAATAGTTTAATTAAACATAATGTGAAAAAATTAACACAACAATAACGACAAGGCAAATACATATTTACTTTTATACTAAATTGAAACAAAAAAATTACCTATTAAATACTGAGATTAATTATTTCTTTTTAGTAAGTATTCGAATAAACGACCCTCTTGTGCAATGCACAAATTTAGTCTTTTTTGCAGATTTTCTCGGACCCTGGACAAAATTAGTGGCGTTATTGTTTTACAGGTATCCCTAATCCTGTTTCGCATATCTTCCACTGTTGTTGGTGGATTAACATACACCTTATTTTTAATATAACCCCATAGGAAGAAATCTAATGGGGTGATATCGCAAGATCTTGGTGGCCACTAAAAGAAACCCCCACGTCCAATCCATTTTTGCGGATATCGTTGGTCCAAAAACGCACGAACTTCACGATGGTAATGCGGAGGTGCACCATCGTTCTGGAACCACATACTGTCGAGCTCATCCCTATCGAGACCTTGAAGCAGTTGGGGTAGTTCTTCTTGTAGAAAGTTCAGGTAACTATAGCCATTTAGTGGTTCATTAAAAAAGTGGGGTCCAATAATTCGATTATGATGAATACCACACCAAACATTTAATGACCAGTGGTTTTGATGTTGCACCTCTCTAATCCAAAATGGGTTTTCTGTGGCGTAATAATGCATGTTGCGTCTATTTACGGCACCGTTACTTCTAAAAGTAGCTTCATCACTAAACATTACCTTGCATAATAAATTTGGATTTAATTGAATCTCCGCATTTATTGTACGACAAAAGTTTACACGACTTTCAAAATCCTGTCCATGCAATTCTTGGTGTAATTCCATATGATATGGATGATACCTATATTTCTTGGTAGTACGATTAGCGGTGGATTGTGATGTTTCACATAATGCTGCTAACTGACGGTTACCAATATAAGGATTTTCCTGAACATTTAACAATACTTGTAGTTCTTTTTCTTCATTAGTTACTGGTTTGTTGACCACTTTACGTTTTGGATAATCAACAGTACCAGAAGAATCAAATCTTTGCATTAAGTTTTTAAAAGTATGGGTATTAGGCTGGCGTCGATCAGAATACTTCATTTTGTAAATTCTTTGAGCAAGAAGGCAATTTTTTTGAGCCTCTCCTATTGTATAAATCATATCTATTAACTCATGCTTTGGAAAATTCATTTTACAATATAAGATGAATGCAAAAAAAACCAAACTACACTACATAAAAACCAAAAGAAGCGATTGCGGTTATAAATTTGACACAGAAAAATGTTCTTTTACATTGTTTTTGCCATGGCTACTATGATAATGAAGACTATTTCTGTAAAAAAGTATGGAAAATAAGAAAAACTGAAATATCTCAAAAACTATTATAAATAGGTATAGGGTATATTGAACAAAACTTTTAGGGTTTTTATTACTCTATTAAATAACATGAAAATATACAGGGTGTACCATTTAAAAAAAAAAGATATTTATTCATTTAAACTTGTTCAAATTTGAGCCAATGTGTTCAACACCCTGTAGCTTTTATTGCAAATATTAGGTAAAAATTATGTTAACTTGTCCTTGGCCTTGCCAAATTCCAAATTTGAATATATTTGTCACAAAATTGAAAACGTTATTTAGGATTGAATTGATGCTTGAAAATGTGACTTTTTTTCTTTAAACTTAATTATCTCAGAAACTATAAAGTTTTGTTATAGTAAACCCTCAATAAAAAAGATTTAAAATTATAAGCTAAATCGAAAATATGATTCGTATATAGGATGTTCTATTTAAAAAAATACAACTTTATGCTGTCCTAGTTTTTTGGCTCACCCTGTAGAGTCCTAAATATTTTTAAAATCTGCGTAAAAATAAACTGTATCAAACAATAAATATAGTTTCTTTGTTAATTTCACCGAAAAGGTACAAACTTACTTCATCCAATCGTTGACTCACCCTGTACAGTTAAGAAAGCCTTATTTTATATTTGATTACAAATACACTTGTAAAAGATGCTCACTTAAAACACTGTATTCATTCGGAGTGCTTTAAATAGGTGACTCTACTTTTTTGTTAAGAATAGTTGCAATTTAGACCTAGTTCACGTCAGTCGTAATATTAATTGAACTCTGTACTTTGTATTTTTTAAATCTTAAATAATAAAATAGTTAAACTTTCGGTGTGTAAATTGAATTCACGACGCTCTCCATCGATCCTGACAACGTACTCGTGTAGGGAAGCTTGTATAAAATACATCCCTGGTGTTCATCATCAAGAGCGACAACAGCACATTGAATGCACTTGTTTGACTATGAAATAATAGCTAAATTTATGAGTTTATGTGTGGGTAGAACAAATAAATAGAAGTAGTTTATTTTTAAAAAATTTATCTTTTGTTTAGATTTATTAACAGTACAGGGTGAGTCAACGATTAGATGAAGTAGGTTTGTGCCTTTTCGGTGAAATTAACAAAGAAACTATATTTATTGTTTGATACAGTTTATTTTTACGCAGATTTTAAAAATATTTAGGACTCTATAGGGTGAGCCAAAAAACTAGGACAGCATAAAGTTTTATTTTTTTAAATAGAACACCCTATATACGAATCGTATTTTCGATTTAGCTTATAATTTTAAATCTTTTTTATTAAGGGTTTACTATAACAAAACAAGTTTAAATGAATAAATATCTTTTTTTAAATGGTACACCCTGTATATTTTCATGTTATTTAATACAGTAATAAAGACCCTAAAAGTTTTGTTCAATATATCCTATACCTATTTATAATAGTTTTTGAGATATTTCAGTTTTATAATTTTCCATACTTTTTTACAGAAATAGTCTTCATTATCATAGTAGCCATGGCAAAAACAATGTAAAAGAACATTTTTCTGTGTGTCAAATTTATAACCGCAATTGCTTCTTTTGGTTTTTATGTAGTGTAGTTTGGTTTTTTTTTGCATTCATCTTATATTGTAAAATGAATTTTCCAAAGAATGAGTTAATAGATATGATTTATACAATAGGAGAGGCTCAAAAAAATTTCCTTCTTGCTCAAAGAATTTACAAAATGAAGTATCCTGATCGACGCCAGCCTAATACCCATACTTTTCAAAACTTAATGCAAAGATTTGATTCTTCTGGTACTGTTGATTATCCAAAAAGGAAAGTGGTCAACAAACCAGTAACTAATGAAGAAAAAGAACTACAAGTATTGTTAAATGTTCAGGAAAATCCTTATATTGGTAACTATTGCCGTTGTAATATAACGAATAATGTATTTCATCATATTTAACCACATTCTGTTTGTTTCTGTAGTTTCTTTTTATTATTTTACATGGCTACTATGATAATGAAGACTATTTCTGTAAAAAAGTATGGAAAATAAGAAAAACTGAAATATCTCAAAAACTATTATAAATAGGTATAGGATATATTGAACAAAACTTTTAGGGTTTTTATTACTCTATTAAATAACATGAAAATATACAGGGTGTACCATTTAAAAAAAAAAGATATTTATTCATTTAAACTTGTTCAAATTTGAGCCGATGTGTTCAACACCCTGTAGCTTTTATTGCAAATATTAGGTAAAAATTATGTTAACTTGTCCTTGGCCTTGCTAAATTCCAAATTTGAATATATTTGTCACAAAATGAAAACGTTATTTAGGATTGAATTGATGCTTGAAAATGTGACTTTTTTTCTTTAAACTTAATTATCTCAGAAACTATAAAGTTTTGTTATAGTAAACCCTCAATAAAAAAGATTTAAAATTATAAGCTAAATCGAAAATATGATTCGTATATAGGATGTTCTATTTAAAAAAATACAACTTTATGCTGTCCTAGTTTTTTGGCTCACCCTGTAGAGTCCTAAATATTTTTAAAATCTGCGTAAAAATAAACTGTATCAAACAATAAATATAGTTTCTTTGTTAATTTCACCGAAAAGGCACAAACTTACTTCATCCAATCGTTGACTCACCCTGTACAGTTAAGAAAGCCTTATTTTATATTTGATTACAAATACACTTGTAAAAGATGCTCACTTAAAACACTGTATTCATTCGGAGTGCTTTAAATAGGTGACTCTTCTTTTTTGTTAAGAATAGTTGCAATTTAGACCTAGTTCACGTCAGTCGTAATATTAATTGAACTCTGTACTTTGTATTTTTTAAATCTTAAATAATAAAATAGTTAAACTTTCGGTGTGTAAATTGAATTCACGACGCTCTCCATCGATCCTGACAACGTACTCGTGTAGGGAAGCATGTATAAAATACATCCCTGGTGTTCATCATCAAGAGCGACAACAGCACATTGAATGCACTTGTTTGACTATGAAATAATAGCTAAATTTATGAGTTTATGTGTGGGTAGAACAAATAAATAGAAGTAGTTTATTTTTAAAAAATTTATCTTTTGTTTAGATTTATTAACAGTACAGGGTGAGTCAACGATTAGATGAAGTAGGTTTGTGCCTTTTCGGTGAAATTAACAAAGAAACTATATTTATTGTTTGATACAGTTTATTTTTACGCAGATTTTAAAAATATTTAGGACTCTACAGGGTGAGCCAAAAAATTAGGACAGCATAAAGTTGTATTTTTTTAAATAGAACGCCCTATATACGAATCGTATTTTCGATTTAGCTTATAATTTTAAATCTTTTTTATTAAGGGTTTACTATAACAAAACAAGTTTAAATGAATAAATATCTTTTTTTAAATGGTACACTCTGTATATTTTCATGTTATTTAATACAGTAATAAAAACCCTAAAAGTTTTGTTCAATATATCCTATACCTATTTATAATAGTTTTTGAGATATTTCAGTTTTATAATTTTCCATACTTTTTTACAGAAATAGTCTTCATTATCATAGTAGCCATGGCAAAAACAATGTAAAAGAACATTTTTCTGTGTGTCAAATTTATAACCGCAATTGCTTCTTTTGGTTTTTATGTAGTGTAGTTTGGTTTTTTTTTGCATTCATCTTATATTGTAAAATGAATTTTCCAAAGAATGAGTTAATAGATATGATTTATACAATAGGAGAGGCTCAAAAAAATTGCCTTCTTGCTCAAAGAATTTACAAAATGAAGTATCCTGATCGACGCCAGCCTAATACCCATACTTTTCAAAACTTAATGCAAAGATTTGATTCTTCTGGTACTGTTGATTATCCAAAAAGGAAAGTGGTCAACAAACCAGTAACTAATGAAGAAAAAGAACTACAAGTATTGTTAAATGTTCAGGAAAATCCTTATATTGGTAACTATTGCCGTTGTAATATAACGAATAATGTATTTCATCATATTTAACCACATTCTGTTTGTTTCTGTAGTTTCTTTTTATTATTTTACATGGCTGCTATGATAATGAAGACTATTTCTGTAAAAAAGTATGGAAAATAAGAAAAACTGAAATATCTCAAAAACTATTATAAATAGGTATAGCATATATTGAACAAAACTTTTAGGGTTTTTATTACTCTATTAAATAACATGAAAATATACAGGGTGTACCATTTAAAAAAAAAGATATTTATTCATTTAAACTTGTTCAAATTTGAGCCGATGTGTTCAACACCCTGTAGCTTTTATTGCAAATATTAGGTAAAAATTATGTTAACTTGTCCTTGGCCTTGCTAAATTCCAAATTTGAATATATTTGTCACAAAATTGAAAACGTTATTTAGGATTGAATTGATGCTTGAAAATGTGACTTTTTTCTTTAAACTTAATTATCTCAGAAACTATAAAGTTTTGTTATAGTAAACCCTTAATAAAAAAGATTTAAAATTATAAGCTAAATCGAAAATACGATTCGTATATAGGGTGTTCTATTTAAAAAAATACAACTTTATGCTGTCCTAGTTTTTTGGCTCACCCTGTAGAGTCCCAAATATTTTTAAAATCTGCGTAAAAATAAACTGTATCAAACAATAAATATAGTTTCTTTGTAAATTTCACCGAAAAGGCACAAACTTACTTCATCCAATCGTTGACTCACCCTGTACAGGGACGCTGTTTTTATATGTTGTTTTTATTTCATGGGAGAAATGTAACAAGATCAGAAATAAAAATTGTTATTATTATTAGTAGTAACAAACAAATATTTAAATTTCTTTGTCTGTATCTCTTTAGTATTAGTAATATGGGTAATTACTCGGAACAGTGGAAACACCGAATTTTTCGCTGATTTTTTGCATATCCGCTATTTGAGGTCGTAAAATATGAACCTGAAGTTTTCTTGTGGCGGTCACATATAATTTTTCCAAAAAAATATTTACAATTTCACACTGTATTTTCCTATCTTTTTCTTGAAATAATCCCACCGGCACTCAAACGCAATTGAACATTTTGGATAAAACCATAGAAGAAATATACCAAGAATTCCTATCCTGTGCTATAATTTTGACGCTCTTAAATGGTACGCCGTATCATTAATAAAAAGCAATTTACAATATTGTCAATGATTAGATATCAGTATTATGTGATACATGCTTTTATTAGAAACAAGTATAAAAGATTTAAATTTTCGGATTTATGTTGAAAACGTGGCAATTCTGCATATCCCTTCCTACCGTCTAAGAGAGGTAAGCTCCACCTTTTTATCGATTTAAATACAAGGTTGCCGTAGCCTAGCGAAGTTTTACTGAAAGGTTTGATCATTATAACGTTCTCTTTGTAAACTTAAATAAAAATAATCAACCAAGGAACAAAAAACTTATACCCGTAGTTTAGATCAACTATCCAACACGGCAACACTGCACACACATCATTCCTTGCCGTTTTACTACTTATAGTAAAAACTACCTTTTATTAATGACTGAGATTTAATAGTTAGCGCTTCCAATCCTCCAATAAGAATGAGACGTCTTAGTATAATTCGTCAATGATAAAACTAAATATCAAATTTGGTTAAAATATAACAGAAAAAACTAAAAGTCGAGCTGAAAGGAAACATGAAGGACTTTGAACTTGGCGGGAAAATTGATGCTTTGTGATTTTAAACGATCATCAAATTGCAATTGTTCGAACATCAATTCACTCCATTTATACTTTTCATTACAAAACTGAATATTAAGTAAAGAACAGGTCGATTATTAAAAAAGATGAATAGAAAAAAATCGACGTCACAGAATAGTACATAAGTATCAAATTAGTGAAAGAGTTCTAAAATTGTGTGACGTGAGTCAGATTTCCCAGAAATAAAGACGTGTACTATATATTTCATTAATACATAGAACAAATCAATCCTCCCTCAAACAACAAGTATGAGCCAGGTTAGTTCAGATTTATACAATATTTATGTATGTAAGAATGGCTTGTAAAAAGCAAAACATTAATAAAAACCAAAACCTAAGAAAACTGGTTATTAGAGTGCACCTGTCTGTTCATCTCTTCCTATCAATCTGATGTACCCTTTTATTATGTTCTCGATCACGCACATATTAAAGTAACTGTTCTGATCGTCAAATAAACAGAAAATGTCCGGACCATGCTATGCGCCCTTTTGGGTAAAATGAAGCTATAACAACAGTGAATACGCTGTCGCCACTGAAAAATTATACCGACTAAACATTATATTTTTGGTTGTTAAAAATAACTAGTCATTAAAAAAGCAATATGTTGACGAACCGTTTCTTCAAAACGTTTTAGTTTCTGAAAAAACAGTTGAAATGCTAATTAGGTGTTACCCCGTTATTTTCAGTATTTTCTAATGTTTAATTAAAGTATCCTTAGAAAGTTGAAAGCCTTGAAAATTTCAAGTAAATTTGAGATTATAGACATACAAAATTTTTACACTAAATTCTATTCATATCTCAATAGTATGAGCGTGCTGTTTAAAAATTGTTTTACTACGGTTAGATCTAATTATGAATTTAACATAAACACTTGTGTCCATATGTCCATAACAGCCGAGTATCTTTCAAACACTTAAGTGTAACATAATTGTTTTCATCAATACAACTTATAAAAAATTTGAGAAATAACAATTTGTAAGATTTTTGAAACTTTTATTTAAATAAGTAACATTAAATTTTATATTCAAATAATGTTGAATGCAACATTTTACTTCCTTACGCTGTGCTAAACACTATACTACACTACAATTAAATAAATATTATTATGATTATGATTTATTAGGACATATAAATTTGAACCCTACAGGCCAACGAACGAGGTCCTTCAGAATAAAAACCTTATTTATAGGACATTTGATCTTCAAGCCCCTACAGATCTTTACAAAATAATAAAAAAGGATATTAAAGGTTGAATGTGAGATCTGCCACTATCATTAATGGAGGTCTTCTGGCTAGCCTATGGTTTCGGTCCCTAGTCGTACACAGTTCCTCTGTCATCAGTCAAGTTTCAAGATTTCTTTCAAATTTAGTTGTCTGGACAGAAAGTATTGTAATAAGAGGCTGGATGTTTAGTGAATTCATACAATAATTGATTGGTGGATCGCTAGGGCGATTGATTTTAGTCATACAACATAGACCTGCAGTTTCTATCGTTTCAAGGTTTATCAGTGCTAGCTTCCTGCAATTACTGTATGTAGGGGGCATCTATTCCTAATAAAGTCAGTATATTGCTTTGTATATATGAGTTGTTTTTCTTGATATGCTTTTTTCTTTGTATATTAGTCTCCTAAGGTATTTGACCCTGTGTATTCATTTTTTTGTTTAACAGTTCTAAAGTGCCAATTTAAGATAATTTTGTGGTCTATATTTACACCTAAATATTTGACTGATGGCTTGGTGCATATTACTTGGTTGTTAAGTTATATAAAATAAATTTAATCCAGGGAAAAAACAAAGATTTTAATGACAATCAATAACTTCACAACAATGACGCTATTTTTTGACTTTTGACGGTTAATTTGACCTGCCAAAATGTCACTTTACCCAAAATGGCGCTGAGCATATTCCGGACATTTTTCATTTGACAGGTCCATTACAATCTGTCATTCATTTTATTTTCAGAAATCCGTGTTCTCAACCATATAATCTATCGTCAAAAAAAATATGTAAAAAGGATGACCGACACGGCAACATTGCATTTGTCTGTCAATATGGCCAACACTTGTTTACGTTTGTTATTCTGCTCAATTTTGAGTATTTTTAGCTAGATGTTAATAAAATGTTATGTGGTTTTACATAAACTGTGTTATAGTTCAGAATGTACAAATGTATTTTAATGGAAGTGGCAAAATTTAAAAATAGTTCAGAAAACATATGAAAGAGAAAATTTTTTTTTGGGTAAACTATGTCCTACTGCCAAAAAAATTCAGATTCACGTTCTATGACCTCAAAATAGGTATGTAAAAGATCAACGAAAAATTTGGTGTTTCCACTATTTCAAATAATTACTGTAATTTGTTTCAAGAATTTTTATTACATACAAAAAGAACCTTCACAAAAAGAAAAATAGTAATATCACGGCAATCAAAATTAAATGAATAGAAGACCTATATACATACTGACCAGTATCTTTCAAAAATCTGGTATAGTCAAAACGCTGTATATCTTTACGTCAAAATTTGACAAATGCATCAAACTAGTGACATTTTTTTTTGGCAACTGTAACAGGATAGGAGTCGCTCATTTTACTAGTTTCACAAACTAAATATCCTTAAGAAAGATAAATGTTATACACAAAAATTTTAAAATCGAAGTTTTTCCTTCTGTATATACATATCGATAATTTTATATCCCGTTTGTATAGGGCTATTTAATGAGGAGTTTAAATGTTTATAATGGGCTCGGTATTTTAAGTGAAATTTTAAATATGAGAGATTTTAAAAGCGGATTAAAATTTCCTCATTTATATTACTACACTGAGAGATATACTACTGCTAAAAATAATTTACTTTACGTATTAGTACATTCTTTAATAAGCATTGTATTTTTAATATGTTGTTTGTAGCTAATAATTTTGAAATTGTAGAAACTATTGTACTAAAAACTTTAGACTCACTCTTTTTAATATTGGGATTAGTAGTGTGATGCTTGAAGGTACAAGTGTGGGTGCTTGTGTGTATGTTCACTTTTATAACTAAACCTATGATGTTGGTAATGTTTCACCTATGAAATTTATGACAATAAAAGCTTTATTTATTTATTTTATAAAGTAAACCGTTTATATCCTAAATTATTGGTAACTATTTCGGTAATAGAAAAAATTATACGCAATTTGTTTATAAAGTTCTATTTTTATTATAATACTCCAGTTAGGTATAACAATATTAGGGTAGTCTAATTGAAAATGAAAAATAAATTGGCTATTCTAATGGAATCGGAACTAAAAAACAGTATTCTTAGAAACAGTGGGTAAGTATACAATATTCTAGAAATTATTCAGTGTTTTGTACTTAATGGCTGTAACTTTATGACTTCTGACTGCAATAAGCGAAGTAGTTAAGCTGCAAAAATAATGAATAAAGAGATAAGTAATTAATCATCTTCATCAAATAGCCCAGTTTTCTTAAAAATAAATACAGAAATTTACAAAAATGTGTGCTCCAACAGATAAGAGTTAACACAACGCACGACTCATGGCTCCCAGTCTTTTATTGACCACATTTCAAGATTCCTCAAGCTAAATCCTTACAGATAAATTTATAAACATATAAACGTGTAAAATAATGAAAGGGGTTCGGTCCAGGGCATCCAGATCTAAGGCCCCAATATTGCATCAGGTTCACTGAAATAGAGTAATACATACATAAAAAATAATACAGACACGGAACTATAGAAATCGTAAGTGAACTAATTACAATTAAGATTAATTATTTATTTATATACTTAACACTATTTTTAAAAATTATAGGTATATATACAATATCCTAGAAATAATAAGTATTTTATATTAAATTATTGTAACTTTATGATCATTGACTGCAAAACCTAGGGTATTCCAGCTACAAAAATATTGAATAAAAAGATAAATAATTAATAGACTCATGGCTCTAAGTCTCTTATTGACCTCATTTCAAAATTCTACATGCAACATCCTCACACGTAAATGTATAAGCACATAAACATGTAAAAAGATGAAAGGGGCTCGGTTGGGGTCATCTAGATCTGAGACAAAATCTAGGGCCCCTATGTTTCATCAAGTTCACTCAAACAGAGTAACACATGCATAAAAAATAATACTGCCATAAAAAAATAGAAATCGTAAATGAACTAATTACAATTAAGATTGATTATTTATTTATATATAATAGATTTAAAAAAAGGTAACATACTCTTTCTTGTTTTATATAATGCCATGGGCAAAAGAAAAAAATATCCTATATAGAAATGGAAAAAGAAGTGCTTAAACAATTTCAATAGAAAATTTAAGTTGAAAATTTAGAAAGTGCGTAAAAAAGAATTGTAAGAGAAGTTGTGACATCTTTATGTATGAAAATGCCAAAAGAGATTTAAAATAAAATTTTTATAAAAAAAATTGAACCGACTTCTAAAAATGCGCTAAAAAGTGAAAAATAACTATAAATTTTTATATAAAATTGAAATTTTTGAAGTTGGCGCCAAACTAATATCTGACAAAATGTGATTCGCATAAACAGATTAAAAATACTTTATTTGTAATTGCTTTTTTATCATAATTTGTATATCAGTAGTTATTTATTTCATTTAGAAATATTTTGGCGGCGATTTCAAAAATTTCAATTTCATATAAAAATTTATAGTTATTTTTCACTTTTTTTTTATAAAAATTTTATTTTTGGATTTTCAGTTTTGAATTCATTATGATATCTATAAATTATTTGAACTAAGTACTAATCGAGATTAGTGTACCTCGCAATGACTACAAGGTGGCAAAAAAGTACCCATTTTAGCCCTAAAATGAACCACTGAAAATTCTTTTATTCCTAGAGTTTTCCAAATACCAATGAAATTGTATAAAACAAATATTTAGTATGTCATAGTAAATCCACTATTTTAAATTTCAAATTAATTTTAGATTGGTAATATAAGCCCCAAAACCTTCCAATATAGATATATAAAGAACTTAAGACATAAATTTCTTAGCATGATATATTTTATACTGCATATTGAGTTTGTATACACTCCAAAAATCCCGCAATATCAATTTTAGACAAAATCGGAAAATGTAAAATTTTCAGTCCCTCATATTGTATCTTATCAACTTAATAGTTTTAAAAAATTAACTTCATATTCGTAATACACGACCCACCATCCGTATATTAGATTTTCTTAAAATAATTTTATATTCGCTATTTACTCAAAAACAATTCAGTCCCACCTTTGAACAAAATCGAAAAATTTTTAGTCCGCTATATTGGATTCGCCATATTGAATCCTAAAAAAATGCTTTTAAATTCATAATTTACACCCTCAAGATCCCCTATATCAGTTTCGGAGAAAATCGAAAGATGTAAAATTTTTAGAACGCCATAATGAATCCGCCAACGTGAGTTTTTGAGAAAATATTTTAAATTCCAAATTAACACTAACAAAAATCCCCCAACACTGATTTTAGACAAAATCGAGAGATGTAGAATCTTGAATCCGCCATCTTGGATCCGCCGAATATAATTTTTTTAAAATAATTTTCTGATTCATACTATGCGATCCCAAAAACTATCTTATATCAATTTTGAAAAAATCGGTCAAAATTAATTTTTTATCCGTCATATTGTATACGCCATATTGAATTTTTTAAAAATAATTTCAGTTTCGTTATGTACGACCCCGAAAACACTCCCATACTAATTGTGGAGAAAATCGGACAAAAATGATTTTTCAGTCCGCCATATTGAATTTCTTAAAAATAATTTTAGATTCGTTATGTGCGACCCCGAAAACTGTCCCGTACCGATTTTGGACAAAAAACGGATAAAATTTATTTTTTTGTCCGCCATATTGGATCCGCTATATTGAATTTTTTAAAAATATTTTGGATTCGTTATGTGCGACCCCAATAACTCCACCACACCAATTTTGGAGAAAATGGGACAAAATTAATTTTTTTGGCACCATATTGTCAGCGCCATCTTGGATTTTACTGCACCAATTTCGTCCAAAAAAATATGGGACCACCGCAGCAACTTCCTGAACATAACGTAAAAAATTTTATTCAAATTGTGCCGCCGTACCGGAGTAATCAGTGTACATACATAAAAAAACATACATAGTCGACGAACTGAGAACCTCCTTCTTTTAGAAGTCGGTTAAAAAACACAAATTAAAAATTATTAAAAATTTCTGTACACCCACATATTATCAAAAACTTAAAAGAGGATTAAGGGTCAAGACGACTTCTCTTATTCTGAGGAATCGCTATCACTCTCACCAATATTAATAATAAGTGGCTGTAAAAGAACTCGAATTTTCTTTTCAATTTCCCACTGCTTTTTAATAATATTATTTGTGTGTTCGACATAGTTAGCTCAATTCTGTTTTCTCACTGTTCCTAACGCCTTTTTTCAAGCCTCTATCCGTTCTTTAAACTGTAGAATCAGTTGGTCACAATTTCTCTTTGCCTGGCTCCATAGCATTTCAATCGAGTTAAATTCGCAATGGTATGAAGGCAAGCGTAAAACTTTATGTCCAGAAGATTCTATTAGCTGATTTACTACAAAGCATTTAGCAGGCTTTGGTACCCGAGATATCAAAGACCACAAATTATCTTTTGTAGCATCTTCTCCAAAGTTGATATATTTTTCTTTCAGCCACGCTTTCATAGCATCCTTGCTCCAACCCTTTGTTGGCCATTTTTGAAGTTGTCTACTATGATAGGGAGCATTATCTAAAACAATTAAAGAAGGTATTTCCAGTTTTGGCAAAAAATCTTTTAACCAAGCTTCAAAGTTTTCCGAATTCATTTCTCCATGGTAATCTCCGGTTTTTGATTTCGATTTAAAAATCAGCATCTTCAACGAATCCATTTTCATTTCCTGCATTCAGTACTATGTATCTGAAAAAAAGTAGAATAGTATGTGGCAGTACAAATTATTTGAAATATTTTCAACTGTTTTGCAGAAACACAAATTGGTTTTAACGAACGAAGGCTATTATGGTTTTGTCAATTGAGAAATAGTGGTTCTTGAGTTTAGACCGAGTTTGAATTGTTATGCGACTTTTTACCTAGATTGCACGAGACATCTTCAAGGATCTTCATTTCACATAATTAGAATACGGAACATTACATTATTTGATGGTCTTAGTTAAGGGATAATATCAAAATTAATTTATTTTTCTCAATTTTTATGTCATTAATGCCTTAAAATTGGAAAATTTATTTCATGTGTTTATTTTTTAAAAATATTATACCCATTTTTGGTTTATTTTTAAGCACCTTTAGGTTGTACAAATTATAGGTGAGGAGTGTGTAATTAAATAATTGTAATGCTTATTTCAAATCGGCTTTTACTAGCACAATAAAATATGATACCATTTCAGCAGTTTCGATTGGCAAAGCGTAACACCTCTGAGAACTCTGGCAAGAACAGTGGCGTACCATATTTTAATATAAAAATATTTGTTGTGTTTCCTTAAACCGAAACAAATTAGATTCTACGCGTTACAGATTTACTTCACGTTTCAGCAAAATACCTGTAAGAAGTTTTTACATTTTGATAATATATTTTTTTTTCACTACAGGAATTTTTCTTTGATTTAGGAAGCCTGTATCAAAGTAAGATGATCATTATTATTTTGTAAAATGTAAATTAAATTATTTGGCTAACTTTCATTTATTAAAGAAACATTTTTATCATATTAAGTAAAAATTTTTCCTAAAAAAGTTCAAACTTGCTTGAATACAGAAATTAAAGTAAGGAATTTAGTTAGCTAATTCAATCTCCCCAAAATTTAATATTTAACATCCTGCTAATAGGAAATAATCCAAGGATTATTTAAATAAAGCTTTTTGCAACCTGTTATAAATGATGAAATAAATTCAAATTGTGTAAGTGCAAATAACTGATATATTACCTAAATCCCTCCCCAGACATTTTTCGTACTGATCGAGTGCTATGATCCTGCCATGATCGTCTGTGGGTGCCATTTTGAAAAATCCATGTCTCGTTTATAAAGACTGGCTCAAATTTATTTTCCCCTTTTTCTTCGTTCTGTTCAAGAAAGTCTCTTCTCATTTTCTGAATTTGTGGTTTCTCCATTAAAGCTCTACGTGGGTCATCCTTCCTATATAAATATATAAATAAAAATGAAATGTGTATCTTCCAAAAATAAATTACACAGGTCTCCTGTGAACAATCCTGCTCCCTCAAGAAGTCCTATAAAAAAACACAAAAGAATTAAACGCTTTACATTTTACATTTACCGATATAAAAATATTTAAATTAAGTTTTCATCTCACAGTTCCTTACAGTCATTATTTTGGCCCAGTGGCAACTGATTTATATTTGTATCTAACATTTATTTGATGTCTGTAAATGATTGTTTACCTGTCGGTAAATCCTATTTGCTTTAGTAATATGCCTAGACTTGTCCCTGCTCCATGGTATATTTCTTTTACTTTTAATCGTTCCAACAATATTGACACTATTATTGAGGTACTTTCACAAATAAAAAATTGTTATGAAAAAATTACGAAATCTTAATATTTTATTTAATATAGTAAAATTATGTTTACTTTTTGTATTCATTACAAATATTTTTTTTGGTTCTTTTATTTTTAAAATTTATATTTTCAGTATACATACACCTTGACGGGTTAGAAAATGTAAACAAAACCAGTTAAAATAAAATATAACATATAAAATTTTGTTTCTGCTTTCATAGTTGATAGGTTATTTTAATTATTTATTATTTTGCATCATTTCATTTACTGCCTCTTTTTTTAGAAATACTTACCCTCAGAATACATCATATATATTTCATCTCTAATTTGTAATTTTGTTGCTTCCGACATATCTTCAATTTTTGATCTCTTCCTTTTTCTTGTTTCCTTTATTGTCGTTATTGGGGCATTTAGGAAAGTTCTCATAGTTGTATGGGATAAGTGTAAGCATTGGGCCGTTTCCTAAGTTGTTTTAAATTTTAAATTTTTATAAAAAAAATTGCAATTTAATTTCTAATTTGAATTTTAAAAAAGTTGATTACCCCGATCTTCCCTTGCTATTTGCTTTAATTAGTAAATTAACCTCATATCACTAAAAGAGTAAGGAAAAATTTTCAAATGTACATATTTCATACTATAAACAAATATTTTTAAAGTGATTTTTGGATAAATGGTTAAGGGGCACATAAACTAGATTTAAACTTAGGAATTCTAAAAGTTATTTTTCACTAATTGCTAATTATACCAGCTATATAAAATTTTGAAAAATGTTGGGGCTAAATGGACAAAAATATGAATTAAGAGCTTCAAAATATATATCCCGGAAACTAAAAGTAAACAAAAACTAATTAGGTGAAACAATCCTGTAATAAGATAAAGTGAAAAGATTGGAAGTTAATATATTCCATGGGATTTATTCATATTTTCAAAATATTTTAATGGTACTTGTTTACCTGAATTATAGCATTTAATATTTTACGAACAAGAGGTTCTTGGTACCGGAATTCAAAAATCGTATCAACTGAATGATATGTATAATTATATCAGAATAAGAAGTCGGCATATGGGTGGAAATGTTAGTTAAATTCAAAAATAGTGATTTGGCTTAAAACAAATTGTTACACGAGTTCAACTGAGCAATTAAAGCACATTAAATTAATGATGAGGGAAGTTCTGGGTAAACAAATTTACTAATATTTTTATACATGTATATTGATGTAATTTTATTGACAACCGCGCAGTCACTAAAGTTTCACACTTTATTTTCATGGTTTTGTTCCTTTGTAGTCAGAAGTATGTTTTACTAACTCTGAAATATATTTTAAACACTTTTTGAGTCACTTAAAGAACAAAAGTTAGAAACAAATATGAGAAAAAAACATTATGTAGTGGAAAATAAATATCAGTAGGGCTCGAGTCAACTATGTTGTTTTTACAATCAATTCAAACAATTCAGTTTCTAAAAAGTACCACTATTTACCTCTATAGGATTACAATTGGGCAACTTCGTTTTAACATAATCGTAACTCAATTTAATCTAATATTGTGCTATAGGACAGCTTCTTATGTTTCGGAATTTGGGACTCTCCATACCTGGAGAAGACCGGGGATTCTCCATAGCCTAAAACACCAATATAAAGTGCTAAGAGTGGCCTCATCCATATAGATTAGAGGTTGAAAAAATAATAGGGTCCTGTAAATTAGAGAACATTATACTGAGAATTTTGAGCCACGATTTTGTGTTTTTTTCCAAAAACTACCTTCAAGTACCTTTTTTACAATGGTTTTATTATTAGTTTGACTTGCATGTAACTAAGTATGTAGGCAAATATTGCAAATTGTTTTTCACCCATTTCTAATTGTCATTAGGTTTTTGGTTTTTTTGAAACTGTAAATTAAAGTTTTTCATAGTAAATTTCAACAAAGTTTGCGGCATATGCAATCATTTTGTAGGACACTAAAGGCAAAATTTCGAATTTGTTAATAGTGTTGCTAAATTTTATATTCATTGTAACTATGAACAAAATAAAACATGTAGTAAAGCAAAAATCAGTATTATCGGATTTTGTATAAATCTAAAAAAATTACATATTTAAAAAAAATCGTTTACTTACCCCTTTTTTCAAGGACATAGAACAAGATTCGAACTTTGTTTTTTCAGTTTTCGGTACTCTTTCTAGAAAACGCAGAAAAAAGATAAAAATTTGTTGTGATATTGCGAGATTTTATAAAATTTCTCTGCCTCATTCGACATTTTTTAAATTGTTGTTTGTAAAAACAAACTTGTGCTGATGGAAAACATATTGATTAAGAAATGTTATTGAACAAAAGATCCACAAAAATTTTACATAAATCATATTTATGCTATAGCAGTACAAAGGTTATATTTCTAGGAGATATAGTCAGGCGGTTTGTTTTCAACGTTTTTTAGTAGTTTTTTTTTAGTTTTCTGGTTAAAAAAGTGTAAATTTATAAAATTTAATATAACATAGAGGTTTCTCTAAGCCTAAAATCTGTGGCTATAATAAAGTAAAAACAATTCAGTAAAAAAAATGAAACCAAAAGTGAAAGTGTTTCTCTGTATTTTCTAGAAAATGAAGAGGAAATTCTGAAAATATAAACACAAAATCGTGTTCTATGACCTCCTAGATCTTCACTAAATCCAATAATTACCCAAATAGCTAAAACATTCCTGTAAAAATTACTAAATAATTTCCACTTAAATAAGTTTGAAATACTGTATATTTCAATAAAGCTCAACAGAATGTTGTTTAACGTTTTCGAAACAGATACTACAGTGTAACAAGAAATAACCTCTTATTAATTAAAAAATTATATATAAGTTTAAGTTTCAAACTCAAATAAAAAAGAGTTGTTGAATGTAAAAAAAATATCCTTGATGATAATATTAAGCTGGAAAGTACTCTCGTTTGAACCTTTCAATCCTACAAAACAAGTATTAAATGATGAAATTGGAATTGCTCTGCAACAAACAGGAATATATACTTTACCTTGGACAATAAATTCTATTTAGAATTACAAGTTATCAAAGAACATGATAGTCCATTGTCAGTTATGATATTAATCAACAATGCTCCTGATGCATCCTCTTAAAAATTAGTTGGGTGTTTTCAGAAGGCTATGACAAAATAATTTTAAATTAACACATGAACCAATACTAATAAGAAGTAATGATGACACTAACGCTTTAGTAACCACCAGTGACGATGAAAAACCGAAAATTAAAATAACCAAACTTTGTTGGTTCTAATGTAGCCATTCCCCAAGAATTTGCGCTAACTAAAATTACTGATAAAACAGTGATATAGTTCTTACTTCTGAAGTTGGGAATTAATTGAATATCCCGAGTTATTACAAGACATAATTGGCCTATAAAAACTTCCACAAAAATTGAAACACCAAGATGTGATTTAATTGTTTTTAAATTTGATTATTATAACCTAAGGAATGTGAATGGGTTTTTAAATTCAGAGAGATATGCTTACCATGATCTTCAACTTGATTTTAAAAATAATAACACTGTATAAAATGTGTTCTGAATTTCGTCAAGTATTTTGTAACTTTCCAATTGAATCAATTTTTAATCCCAATGAATTTAAAAATGATGGTCCAAGTGCTTACATTAGGATTTATTACAATCGCGCCCAGTAAATATGAGAATTGAATTTGAAATGAAAGAGAATATATCAAGAAAAACAACAGCATATTATGTTATAAATGTATTTAGCAATAATCCAATAACAAAAGTTGTTGAATAACTTTAACTTCTCCTTCCACACCAAATTTTATTATTAAAATTAAAATATACAAAATAAGATCAGTTGTCACTATAACTTTGTTTGTTGCACATCAAAAGAAATGTCCAAAATACATAAAGAAAAAATAAAATTATTTAAGAAAGAAAATTATACATCTAAACAATCTTATTAAAGGCTATTCGAAAAACAATGTGAAATTAAAAATTTGATAATTTAAAAATTTGTTAAATAAAAAAATGTGAGAATATTTCGGTTTTACAAGGATTTCAGGATAAAATAACTTTATTTTTAAAAATCTGGCATTTGTTGATGGACTTAAAATGAGTCATTATATTTTTAGACCACCATATTCATTACAAATGTGTCCATCAGAAACATACAAGTAAGCAGAATGGTTAGTGAAATTTCATCACTGCATCAATTCGAATACAGGATATATTCATCATCATAATTTTTCATCTATAATCAAAAACTTAACAGAAAGAGGAGAATTTGTGTATATTAAAAGAGAAGAAAAAGCTAATTTCATTAGCAATTATTCTATTAAACCCACAATTGAATTGGATGAACAACCTCTTTTAGTTAAATTATCTCCTAGATGTTTTAATCATTCACAATCAGCTTCAATGTGTGCACTTTCCAATGTATTATAAGTATATGAAATTTTTTTTTATGAATGAATGTATTAACTTTGAATGTCCTACTATTTTTTTATATACATTTTTATTTATTTACATCTTTACAGTGGTTACAGAAAATTATATTTTCTAATCTTCACATAATGAAACAACTATAAACAGTTTAACATTTTATTTAAAATTACTTAAACTAATCGTTAAATCGTTACTTAAATTTATTACATTATTTGGTCCAATTTTTTCAAGTTCATCAAATTGAACAAATTTTTGTGTTTAAAAAGTCACTAAATAATTCAGCTGCTTTCTTACCACAATTGACATGATCAATATATTTTATATGTAAAACAAATCTTGACCATCAGTTTTTTCTTCAACTAAAATAGATAAATATCTCGTTAAAATTACTTAAACTAATCGTTAAATCGTTACTTAAATTTATTACATTATTTGGTCCAATTTTTTCAAGTTCATCAAATTGAACAAATTTTTGTGTTTAAAAAGTCACTAAATAATTCAGCTGCTTTCTTACCACAATTGACATGATCAATATATTTTATATGTAAAACAAATCTTGACCATCAGTTTTTTCTTCAACTAAAATAGATAAATATCTCGAACATACTTTGTTCATAAAGTTCTCTCACAAATCTTTAGAGTTTAGACTTAAGCATCATCTTCACCATGTAAATCGGTTAGTTCTTTTAATACAACCGGATCACTAATATATTGTTTTAAATCACGAATTTCATAATGCAACCAACTTAACTTTACAAAATCACGTATAAATTGTGAAATATCTTGGTTTTAAAAATAACGTTTGCACAATTTCTTAACTTTTAAATGGTTTTTTGATATATCTAAATGATACGAAAACTAAAATGGACCACTATAGACTGCATAAAGTTCAAACTCAAAAGCAGAATTTTTAAATTTTTATGAAATTCTTGAAATTTTAAATGTAATTCACTTTCGTTAGAACAAGAAAATATTTTTTGATTTTAATATATTTTAAGCTTATTAAGTGTTACTTTTATAATCAACATTTGAAGAAGGGATACAAGGTCATATTATCATCATAACTTTGGCAAGATAATTAATGAACAATTATATTACGAAAAATACAATGAGAGGAGAAAAAAGGAGGAGGAAGTGTATATATTCGCAGAGTATACATTCTTTTCCCCCCTCCTCTTTTGCTCTCTCATATACTCACTACTCATCATCTAGGTTCTAATAACATGCAATAAGCCCTCCATAACTTTACATCTTTATAAAGTTTGAGTGTGCCTGGGATAAGCAAATGTTTTCTGAGGCAATTGCGAAAGCCGTTTGGCTAAGTAAATTGAAATAATAACAGTAATACGAGCGAAATACAAAGATTGCAAAATACAGAGACATGGAGGTATAAATACATAGACAGTGGGGAATGAACGGCATTCTGACAATCCTCATTATTCTATCAACAACCGCCGTCGTATCGAAGGGTCTTGTGCTTAATATCAAGGTACTCGTCCTTAGCGAACACCTATATAAGGCCATGCAGAAAGCAAAGCTTCTTGGGATTGCTTGGCCTCTTCGGAAGCTTATGGGAAGTGGTAGAAGACCATCTAGGGCTCGACAACATGCAAAGGGCCCTCCACAGAGCTCCATCCTTGTGACATCTGAGTATATATGTGATAAGCGAATATTCCCGGAAGGAAGCGCAAAAGCCGTTTGGCTAAGTATATGGGATACGAGTACAAGAAATATTGAATCGGATCCTATTCCACTTGCAACATGACCCAATAAACAGCACTAATCTATTAGTAATGCCTCGAAACACTAAAACAAAAACTTTCCGTGGTTGCAGGATGACTAAAGAGATACAAAGCCAGCAACAACCGAAAATGGAATAATGCCTTTTTGAGAGGTCGGAAAGGACCTTTTATCGGAAATTTAATTCTTTGCCAAACATGGCATATAATAGATATCCGAATAAAGTACAAATAGAAGAGCTCTGGAGAAGTCAACTAGCTATAACCATCCACGGCAACATGAACGCTAGCTGGATCAATGAAGAAGATCTAATCTGCCAGGATTACAATCAGATGCATTTCGAGGCCATCACTACCGAGGAAATCATTAGCATCGTCAGAATATTTCATAATTGGAAAGCTTCGTGTCCTCATCATGTCTATAACGACTGACTGTTCTAATAAATGATATTTTTGCTTGATCGACGAAAAATACCATTGCATTTTATCGAAGAAGTCACGCATTTCTTGACAAAGGATCAGCATATTACACAAGATCCAGTGATCATATCCTGCTTGACGTAACATATCCATGCACACTGTGAGCAAAATAGCATTACTACAATTTAGAAAAAAATTTATACCAGGGGCGCTATGGGTTGCAAGGAGCAACTACGAAGGAACCTATTCACAACCTACGTGGACCTGATTCGACTGGAGTATGCATTGTTTCTGCGCGCTTACTTCTTGTTACAGTGTTGTCGCTTATTCCTTTCATAATGACTTTCATGCACGATCCACTCAAAATATTTTTAGGTAACTAAATTCGTATTACAGCTATGAATTAAAGGCGATGTTAATTATCCTCATCTTGCAGTTTATCATGCCTTATAATATCATACATCATGTATCCGTTTTAAAAATATATAGAAAAGTTTTTTTAGTTATGTATGATTGTGTCGCACTTTCTATATATCCAATATTAAATGTTGCATTCTTATATTGATTATATCAACTATGAGGTCGGTAAGGTATTTGAAATTTAGCAGTCTTACGGAAAAGTATATTAGTAATAAACACCTGAAGTTTCAGAAACATATATAGAAAATCGGTTAGCTGATGAATCACCTTTAATAAATCATTCATTAAATTAGTTATTTTGAAAAGCCATCGACCACCTGACCGAATTTTGCTGTATCTTTCCCGCACTTTTGGTAATAAAGTCACCAAACAATTTTTTATCCACGAAAACTTTTAATTGTTTCCTTTTAATATTAAATTTTAGCAATAATTGAATAATATGATGTACCCGCTAGTTTTACTCTATTTACCTCTCTAAGCAAAATATAATTTACTTTGTAAAAATTGGAAACAACCGAATAATAAATAAAACAATAAAATATATTTATCACACACTTATATTAAAATAATGCTTATAAATTTCACATATAAAATTCTAATTGTTGTCGAATTTGCTTAAGATGAGTAGTTTGGATCGTTACATAAAATGAATAAAAACAGAATCAATGTAATAGAATATGCTTCTAAGGATAATCGAATCATAAATTTATTATCATCTTTTTCAAGCAATACGAAATAAAATTATGGTGTATTAAGTCATGTTAAAAAAATATTGGCATACCATTGATCTATTTGATTTTCATTTTTTAAAATAACTTTGTTGAAAGAATGTTTGTGAATGTAAGTTTATGTGTAACTAATTAGGCTTTGAAACCGCGGGAATTGATGGGAATCGAATTGTAAATTTCTTTGTCTTAAAGCACTTTTTTATCTTTGCGTTTTTGCTGTGCCAAATAAAAATAAACATGTTTAAGTTACACTGCTTTAACAGTTACATATTCAATCAGCAATTGATTATTACTCTTCCAGGTTTTTTGCCATTCGTCCCTTGCATTAAAGAATTCTCTTACAGCAATCCTTGACCTTGCTTTCCATGGTTTCTCATTTTCACCAGATCGATAGCCATCAGGAAAATTGGTAAGGCCTCCTGCTCCCACACCGAGAACTAAGCGCACCTAAAAAATAATTTATGTTAATGCTTAGATTCGAGAAATCAATCTTTTTATACTTTTATAATCCGTCAACTATAAGATAATTTTTATTTAATATGGGATAAAGCCTTTTGAAATTCAGTCAATATATCAACCACTTAAGTTAGAAAATTACTAATTAGTTTGTATCAACCTATTAATATCTGACGGTAAATCCGCGTGTGAAATATTCTATCGATAAGTCATAATGTGCTATTTTAATGTGATAGTGTGATTCACTACAACTGTCCTCTCAATCTAGTAAGCTGTGGAAAAAGAGATGTGGCAACACGACATGGTTGTCCATCTATATTGGAACTTAAATAAAGGGTGTGGCAACATATTATGATTGTCTATTAACGCTGAAACCGTAACTAACATGTCTCTGTGTCGCCATTTTTACGTCTGATTTATTATTACCTTCAAACGGGCACCGGTATATATCTTTTGCCAAAGTAGCGAGAGAATTTAGGGGATAGTAAGTTTAGTTTAATAAGCTAGTGCGGTATATTTGAGTATAATATATTTAAAGTGTTAGTTAGTGGGAAAACTTGTTGGCAATTTCACCTTATAAATATAAAAAAAATTATTATTGCCTGGTAGTTTATCCTTTAAGTCGATTGTTACTGGTTAGTACCATAAAAGCTGGGAGGCTAAGCTGTCTAAACGCTTGGTTTCCTAAAGATGATAATTTAAAATCTAAATGGTTAAAAAACATTTGTCTCATTCCCTTTGTTGTATACATTTTCATGAAGGAAAATAATTGCTTTTTGCCAAGTGGTTTAATAAAATAATTTCGACAAAACTAGGTTGAGACCTAAAACATCCCTTCAATTTTTCCACATCTACTTTAATATTTATTTAAAAAAAATAAGTACCTCTTCCTAGAAAAAGCCCAGATACGAGAAAGAGTGCCTACATAGCTGTTATTGAATATCAGATTTTCCTGATAATTTTGCAGCACACTAAAAGTTGCGACAGATAGTAGTAAAATAAATTTTATTCCATAAATTTAATCGACGACTAAATCACTCTGGCTAATCTAATTTCATTTGATGATGATATGATGGTTAAAATATTTTTAAGTGAAGAAGAGTTATCGTTTGAAAGATTAAGTTTGATTGTTTCTTTTGACTTAAAATTAAGTACACGTAAATAAATCATTCACATTTTTGGAAGAGGATGGTTTATTTAATTTAAATAAGGTCTTAAAACTGACTTCAGCGATTACAGAAAAGAGTTCTAATTTAAACAACATAACCTTACAAATTGTAATTAAGCAAATGAAATTACTTATCTTTAAGAAGAAATGGTATATATTTAACACTAAAATTATGACTTTTATGTTTGACATTTTTTCTCCATATCCTTTCACCTGATACGAGATTACCTAAATCCACCAACCAAAAGATCTACAGTATATGTACTCAAATTTTGAAGTTATCCCAATTTCCTATCCAAATACCAACGATAAATACAGAAACACAAACAGGGATATACGTTATGTCTCTAACTCTTTTTGTTAAACTCTTAGCTTATTATATGTTTCATTGTATTACTTTTCTGGCTTTTGTAAATTGTTTATTAAACCCTTCGTTCTATCAGGTGGTTTATAAATATATTGAGTTGAATTTATGCTACTTTTATAAATCAGTAATTGCTATCATTATTTCAATATATGTTTATCTTTTAAAACAAATAATGCCATAACAAATCAGGGCTTGAGAAGTAGTAAAACTAAACTTAAACAACTAAAAGATCACGGATATGAATTAAAAAATTTCTGAAACCTTCCTTTTTTGGCCTATGTATTTTAAAGGCAAACATACTCTGGTCTAACACTCTTAGAGACAAAGACAAAGATTGTAAGAATATAAGCAACGGGTAAAAGTTTCCCAATGGTAGTGCACCACAATTTGCCGACCAGTATCGAACTTATTGCTTGGTTCTCGTTAGTACAGAATAGGCAAGCTGTTGAAATTCCTCGAGGGTGATATACTACTCAAATTTAATTAATAATCATTAAAAAAATCAATTATAGAATAGCCGTGGTTTTTATTTTAAACTAGAATATATAATTCTTAGTTTTAAAATAAACTAAACAAATAACTATTTTGCCATATAAGATATGAAGACAAAGAATTATTAAAACATCATTTTATTTTAATGTCATTTGAATTTTTAAAAATATACTTAGACAAAATTCCATGGCAATACCTTTTTTCTTCAGAACACTGAACCACATTTTAGTTACGTATATACCTCTTGACACCGACATTCTTGAAGTAAAGCATTTTCATCTTTTTCTACCGCATCCGTCGCCCTTACTCATGCCACAAGTGCTTTATGGGATTTAAGTCAGGGCTGTTAGCTGGGAAATACATAGCCGATATATGGTTGTCTTCAAAAAATATTCGAACTTTTATGGCCACATGCGAGTGGCCAATATCCTGTTGAAAAATTAGTTCTTCGCTAAAATTTTAACCAGGACGCTGTGCAATTTCCATAAGGAAATAACAACCTGTCGGTTATTCTATTATAAATAATGCCTCCCACACCATTTTTGATTCACCTCCAAAATGGCGCCTCTCTTGAACTATGTTTCACCCTGTCTCGTATCAACTCGAGTTCGCCCGTCGGGACATTAAGCTATTCTAAGAACAATATTCGTTGTCATTAATATGTATTGCAGTATGCATATACGCGACAAAATGTTAAATAATTTGCAGGATGTGCCTTGTGAGTTCTGGTACCATTGCTGACCGTCTACATATGAGTCCTACCTCGCTTAAGCGATTTTTAACTATGTGTGTTGAAATAAGTTTGATAATATACAGGCGGAGTATATTTGCAAGTAAAACATGGATTTTGAAAGAAATTTCATGTTAAAATACGGTCTTGCCGAACGAATGTTAACCGTTCAGGGGATTTATATTGCCCCTTGTTAAGTTACCGATTTCCAAAAACGTATTCCATGTTCGTTAGATAGCGGATTGGCTTAGGAGAAGTATAAGTGTAATTACCACATATGTTTGTAAAGTATTTGCATACATACCTTTTTTTGCATCCTCCTCTCTTGACTCATCGTTAAAAACCTTTAAAAATTTCTCAGCGTAGCTTAGGTGTGAATATTAAAATAACACTGAATATGATAATTTAGTAAAATTTTTAAAATCTCTTGGCAGTAAAAAAAGTCAGATCTAAAAATGTCTCTTATAGTTATCAGTAGCCTACGAACTGTTTTTGGTTTTTTTCTGTTGAGATCTAAATCAAAATATCAGACAATTTCAGATGATCCTTAATTTATTTCGAGCAGTGTAAAAACACGTTCTTATGAACAGGAGTCCGCTATTCATAATTGAGGTACGAGACTTTTAAATATCAAGTAAAAATTGTCTTATGACTATACTGCATTAAACAAAGCTTGCTAGTACTATATGTTTTTTAATCAGCTTACCATCATTTCTCTGTTAAACCCAGTTTTTTTAAGATCATCAGCATTAACAACACCATAGTTTATGTCATCAACGTAAAACTCCATTTGATCTGAAACAAAAATTAAAAACAATTACTTTTTATATAGTTAATTAAATTTATTTGAGTTTTCTGAAAATAATTTGAAAAGGGCTGCATCGATAGAGAAGAGCTGTTCACGAATGCATATTGTTATTCTTCTCACGTTTTATGAGCAATCACGTTATAGAAAAAATAATTAACATTAAAAGTAGGGGAAGGGGGCCCAAAGCAGGTACACCGTCCAAAGCAGGTCGGCGTAAATATGTATCTGTGCAATGAAATAGCACATATGTGTGAGTGCGACGGAAACATCTGAATACGCTTGAATTATTCGAAGATGGTTAGAGTTATGTTTCCTTTAATATATGTCCGTCATTAAACATGAATCTAGCTTGGAATTCGCAAAAAACGTTTACATTTCTCACTCATACATTGAGGTTATATTTTACACATTTTTAAAAAATGAGCCTTTTGGCAAAGGAGGTACGGGTAAAGCAGGTGCCCATTTGCCCTGCTTTACCCGGGTAACTACAAATAGAATGGTACTTTTTTACGTTCTTGGATCTAAGGTTTGTGTTGTGGCTGATTGACTTCTATTAATTTTATAGATGGTACAAAAATATAAAAGAAAATCTCAACAAGCATCTTGGGATGAAGCAACTATGAAGCTCGCCATGGAAGAAGCAAATCGAACATCCATCAGAAGTACAGCCAAAAAATATGGTATAAATTTATCAACTTTGCAAAGGCACATTAAAAAAGATTCAACGGAAAATAAACTTGGAAGATTTCGCAGCGTATTTTCAGCCAGTCAAGAAGCTGAATTACTTGAGTATTTGTTTCACATGGACAATCTCTTTTTTGGTCTGACCAGATAGGAATTTTGCGCTCTGGTTTGTCAGTTTGCAGAAGCCAACAACATTTCACATCCATTTAAAAATAATTCTGCAGGCGATGACTGCTTCAAGTCTTTTAGAAAAAAACACCCTGAACTTACTTTGAGACAACCAGAACCGACTTCAGTCGATCGTGCCCGTGGTTTTAATAGACCCCAATAGAAAGGTTCTTCGATCTCCTAGAGGAGCAAATCGATAAGCACCAAATTGATTGTACAAGGATCTATAATGTAGATGAAACAGGTGTTCTGACGACCAGCAACAGACCTCCTAAAGTGCTCACTAAAACAGGAAAAAAACAAGTTGGTGTAATTTCCAGCACCGAAAGAGGAAAAATGACGACGGTCATATGTTGCTGCAATGCTGCTGGCTCTTTTATACCACCGTTTATGATATTTGGACGTAAACGTATGAATGATCGATTACTAGATGGAGCACCACCAGGTACTGTAGCTACCTGTATGGACAACGGACTGACGATTTATTAGTATAAGATAATATTCTTATCTGATTTGTCTTTACCCGCTTTGCCCAGATGCCATACTTGCTTTGGGCATACCTTCCGGGCAAAGCAGGTCAAATTTTCGTTATAACTAAGAAAATTGTTAAAAGTTGCGTGATTTATGGTGTTACTTTCCAAGTTTGTTAAATAAGTATGCAGACTATTCAAATAAAAGCAGTTTAGATATAAAAATGTGGCATTTATTTTAAAATAAACCTTAAGTGACCTGCTTTGGGCCCCCTTCCCCTACATGTTACTTTAACCTGGTGTGAAATATTGATCAATAAGAAACGTCTGTTGTCATCTATCGAAAAACCAGCCCTTAGAAAATATGGACTATAGTAGTTCTGTTGATAATAAATCTGTAACAATATTAATAAGACTTAACTAATATATTTATTTCAGCGTTTCAGTACGGATGTAATTTTATTTTGCATAACCTAGGATTATATTTATAATCTTAGTGATGTAGGTAGGATGGTTGACTTTTTTAATACTAACCTAATTTCCGTCTTTTATTTGCATGTTCCTGTTAAGACTAACATTTATGTACAAAACCTTTAAATCCTTGAACAACTAATGATATTAAGTTTATAATTAAATAACCTAAGAAATTATTTTCTTAATATAAAAATATAAAAACTGATGTGGTCTGGAGTGAATACAAGCAACTGAGAAACCTTATTACTGTTGCTTAAAAAAGTGACATAAGAGCATGTTGGCAGCATAAATTCCAGTTTTCTACAATCACGGAAGATGGACTTCAAAAAATTGGTTACAATTTTAAGTCCACTACAATGGGAAATGATGAAATTTAACTTAAAATTATTACTTAATTTCATATTTTACTAGCCATATGACTTTATTTTAAATAATTGCCTTATTTCAGATACATTCCCATCACGCTTGAAAAAAGCAAATATCATTCCAGTTCTCAAAATAGATATTCCTGAAGACCTAACTAATTTTCGTCCTATTAGTGTCCTCCCTTCATTCTCTGAAATTTTGAAAAATATTGTCAATAATCATGAAGTTTAATTTTTTATATTTAACAAGGTTTTATCACACATTTCGTCCTCTTCATAGTACTAGGACTGCATCTCTTAAAGTTACCGATGATCTCTGTAAGGCATCTGATCAAGGTAAACACAGCTTCCTCATCCTTTTAGATTAGAGCAAAGCATTTGATATGCTAGATCACAATGTGCTACTTACTAAATTAAATTTTTTTGACGGTGTGTTTTTCTAGGAAACTCAGAATCTTTTGGGGAGGACGCGTTGTTTGGGGGAACTCCCATTTGAGTTTTCTTCAAGATGATATAGACATTCCGCAGAAAGTATCTGATTTACTTTATTATTGTCTATATACAGGGTGAGTCAACGATTGGATGAAGTAAGTTTGTGCCTTTTTGGTGAAATTTACAAAGAAACTATATTTATTGTTTGATACAGTTTATTTTTACGCAGATTTTAAAAATATTTAGGACTCTACAGGGTGAGCCAAAAAACTAGGACAGCATAAAGTTGTATTTTTTTAAATAGAATACCCTATATACGAATCGTATTTTCGATTTAGCTTATAATTTTAAATCTTTTTTATTAAGCGTTTACTATAACAAAACTTTATAGTTTCTGAGATAATTAAGTTTAAAGAAAAAAAGTCACATTTTCAAGCATCAATTCAATCCTAAATAACGTTTTCAATTTTGTGACAAATATATTCAAATTTGGAATTTAGCAAGGCCAAGGACAAGTTAACATAATTTTTACCTAATATTTGCAATAAAAGCTACAGGGTGTTGAACACATCGGCTCAAATTTGAACAAGTTTAAATGAATAAATATCTTTTTTTTTAAATGGTACACCCTGTATATTTTCATGTTATTTAATAGAGTAATAAAAACCCTAAAAGTTTTGTTCAATATATCCTATACCTATTTATAATAGTTTTTGAGATATTTCAGTTTTTCTTATTTTCCATACTTTTTTACAGAAATAGTCTTCATTATCATAGTAGCCATGGCAAAAACAATGTAAAAGAACATTTTTCTGTGTGTCAAATTTATAACCGCAATCGTTTCTTGTGGTTTTATGTAGTGTAGTTTGGTTTTTTTTGCATTCATCTTATATTGTAAAATAAATTTTCCAAAGAATGAGTTAATAAATATGATTTATACAATAGGAGAGGCTCAAAAAAATTGCCTTCTTGCTCAAAGAATTTACAAAATGAAGTATCCTGATCAACGCCAGCCTAATACCCATACTTATCAAAACTTAATGCAAAGATTTGATTCTTCTGGTACTGTTGATTATCCAAAACGTAAAGTGGTCAACAAACCAGTAACTAATGAAGAAAAAGAACTACAAATATTGTTAAATGTTCAGGAAAATCCTTATATTGGTAGCCGTCAGTTAGCAGCATTATGTGAAACATCACAATCCACCGCTAATCGTACTACCAAGAAATATAGGTATCATCCATATCACATGGAATTACACCAAGAATTACATGGACAGGGTTTTGAAAGTCGTGTAAACTTTTGTCGTACAATAAATGCGGAGATTCAATTAAATCCAAATTTATGATGCAAGGTAATGTTTAGTGATGAAGCTACTTTTAGAAGTAACGGTGCCGTAAATAGACGCAACATGCATTATTATGCCACAGAAAACCCATTTTGCATTAGAGAGGTGCAACATCAAAACCACTGGTCATTAAATGTTTGGTGTGGTATCCATCATAATCGAATTATTGGACCCCACTTTTTTAATGAACCACTAAATGGCCATAGTTACCTGAACTTTCTACAAGAAGAACTACCCCAACTGCTTCAAGGTCTCGATAGGGATGAGCTCGACAGTATGTGGTTCCAGCACGATGGTGCGCCTCCGCATTACCATCGTGAAGTTCGTACGTTTTTGGACCAACGATATCCGCAAAAATGGATTGGATGTGGGGGTTTCATTGAGTGGCCACCAAGGTCTTGCGACATCACCCCATTAGATTTCTTCCTATGAGGTTATATTAAAAATAAGGTGTACGTTAATCCACCAACAACAGTGGAAGATATGCGAAACAGGATTAGGGATACCTGTAGAACAATAACGCCACTAATTTTGTCCAGGGTCCGAAAAAATCTGCAAAAAAGACTAAATTTGTGCATTGCACAAGAGGGTCGTTTATTCGAACACTTATTAAAAAGAAATAATTAATCTCAGTATTTAATAGGTAATTTTTTTGTTTCAATTTAGTATAAAAGTAAATATGTATTTGCCTTGTGGTTATTGTTGTGTTAATTTTTTCACATTATGTTTAATTAAACTATTGCCGTTGTAATATAACGAATAATGTATTTCATCATATTTAACCACATTCTGTTGGTTTCTGTAGTTTCTTTTTATTATTTTACATGGCTACTATGATAATGATGACTATTTCTGTAAAAAAGTATGGAAAATAAGAAAAACTGAAATATCTCAAAAACTATTATAAATAGGTATAGGATATATTGAACAAAACTTTTAGGGTTTTTATTACTCTATTAAATAACATGAAAATATACAGGATGTACCATTTAAAAAAAAGATATTTATTCATTTAAACTTGTTCAAATTTGAGCCGATGTGTTCAACACCCTGTAGCTTTTATTGCAAATATTAGGTAAAAATTATGTTAACTTGTCCTTGGCCTTGCTAAATTCCAAATTTGAATATATTTGTCACAAAATTGAAAACGTTATTTAGGATTGAATTGATGCTTGAAAATGTGACTTTTTTTCTTTAAACTTAATTATCTCAGAAACTATAAAGTTTTGTTATAGTAAACGCTTAATAAAAAAGATTTAAAATTATAAGCTAAATCGAAAATACGATTCGTATATAGGGTATTCTATTTAAAAAAATACAACTTTATGCTGTCCTAGTTTTTTGGCTCACCCTGTAGAGTCCTAAATATTTTTAAAATCTGCGTAAAAATCAACTGTATCAAACAATAAATATAGTTTCTTTGTAAATTTCACCGAAAAGGCACAAACTTACTTCATCCAATCGTTGACTCACCCTGTACATGTATCTATCTATATCTATATCTATATCTATCTATATATATATATATATATATATATATATATATATATATATATATATATATATATATATATATATATATATACATTTTTTTTCTGTGCCTGGTAGTTGTAGATCAATTGAAAGAAATTCAACGTGCAGTGTGCTTTATACGCGGTCGCAGATAGTAACGGTTGGTTGTCGTTGGACCGGAAGATTGAGTGCATCGTCTCTCTTATTCAGAATGTCGTTCTTCTCAATTTTGATGGATTCGCGAATCAATCTTGCTTTGTAGTGCTCTATATTAGCGATTTGCTGGCCGGTGTCAAAATCAGTTTTGTGTCCTGCTTCGTGCTGGTGTTGAAAAAGCGCCGATGTTGTCTATTTGTTTCCTTTACTGAGTTTATGTTCTCTTAGTCTCGCTAATATTCTTCTGTTGGTCTGTCCTATGTATGTTTTATTGCAGGTGCCACATGCGATTTTATATACGCCTTGATTTTAGAGATTGATTTTGGATTTCTTAAAGAAGAACCTATTGTTTTATGTGGTTTGTAGGCTGTAGATATGGTGTGTTTCCGGAGTGATCTGCCGATTCTATCTGTTGTACCTTTGTTGTTTGCGTTGGCTTTTGTTGCAGTTTTATTGCCTTATTTATGGTTGGTGTCTCCTAACTGTTTTGTTGGAGGGCCCTTTTTATGTGTGACAGGTCCTTTTCTTTTCCTTGGTCATCAGTTAGGCGAAGGGATCTTGATATTAGGGTATTGGCTACGCTCTGTATTTGTGAGGGGTGATGGTGAGAATCAGCATTCAGGTATCTGTCCGTGTGTGTTGGTTTTCGATATACTGTGTGTCGCAGATCTCCATCCATTGTTTTGGTTACGAGGACGTCTAGAAAAGGAAGCCGATTATTTTCCTCAAGTTCCAGAGTAAACTATTTCTTTGTGTGGATAGAATTAAGAAACTCATGGAAGCAGTTGAGCTGTTATTTGCCATGAGGCCATATTACAAATACATCATCAACGTAGCGACACCAGAATTTGTGTTTGAGGTGGAACTTTTCGAGAGCCTTCATTTCGAAATAGGTCATGAATAGTTTTGTCACAGCTGGAGATGGTGAAGAACCTATGGCAGTGCCATCTATCTGCCAGTACATCTGACCATCAAACAGAAAATATGCGATTTTAAGACAGTGTCTGGTGAGATCCATGATATGAGTTGAGAAATCCTCTCTTTTAGCGATCTAATCCAGTGCTTCATCCATCGGTATGCCCGGCTACAAGGATTTTACGTCGAAACTTGCAATGATGTCGTCCTTGTCAATTTTTACGGAGTGTAGAATGGTTAAGAAATGCTCCGAGTTTTTAACGTAACGTATTTATTTTAATTCTGGGTTGAGCTGATCAGGGTGGATATCACATAGGTGTTATCCACATCTAGACTTCGCTCTTTCTGTCTCTATATTATCCTGTATAATAATTAATTATAGTATGTTGTTAATTCTGTGGAGCCAGAAATAAAGACATGATGTGTATGTAAAATGCGAACAGTAAATGCAAACTGCGTTCCAACCATATCCTTTCCGTTTTAGAGGTTGCACAGTTTGAACAAATTACTAAGGATAACTATTTCACTACTATCGAGATGATAGCCTACCTGTACCACCATACCGAGAAGAAAGACAAAACTTACCCTCCCCGCCACAGTGTAATCACAGAGAAAAGTTTAATAAAGTCATATCACAAGATTTTGATGACCATTTCACTGCGGTATATTCTGCGATCTGTGAGGGCCGCATAAACATCATACATATATATATATATATATATATATATATATATATATATATATATATATATATATATATATATATATATATTATGCAATAATTAGCCTATAATATATATATATATATATATATATATATATATATATATATATATATATATATATATATTATGCAATAATTAGCCTTTGTATGTCATTAAAAATAAATTCAGTCTTTATCTGAGTCACAGTTAATACAAACAAAGGAAATAGTATCTCCTGAGACACATTTAACATGTGGCCACATCTTACAAACAATGTATTCTACCCATTCGTCTTTCTTTGAATCACTATAGGCTTCACTACAAACTAGACAATACCATTCGTCAGTTTCAGATTCTGAATCAGAAGTCAAAATTCTTTTTTTTTTTTAACTCTTTCTGCTTCTTTGATTTTAGCTGATTTTCCTTTCCTAGCTAGTTTCCTTATTTCCATAGCTAGCAATCCAAAATATATTTCTGCGCACTTAAGAATTTGTGAAGCCATTTTACCTTCTACTTCAGCAGTGAATACCAGTCTAGGCTTAAGATAGCCGACTTGTGGATTCTCATTATTCTTCTTTTTCTTAATATATCTGTAGAGAGATACATGGCAGAGGCTGAAATTCGTACTAGCTTTCGGTTTACTGCATTTTTTTTCTAAAACTTCAACTGCAGCCAACTCATACACTTCCTGACTTTGTGTTGCACGGTCTGACTTTCTCTTTTACACCCTCATTCTAGGAAAAAAAAAACAAAATTAAATGTTGTGACAGCTCAATAATTGTAATACTCCGGGGCAAGTTGCAACATGTTACAACTAGCCCCGATATTTTAGTACAACTAATCTTACAGTATAATTTTCCACATTAATTTTATTAAATATTAAATTTACTTATTTATCGTTGAAACGGTTAGACATCATCAAGAATAAATAAATTTACAAGTGAAAAACACACAGAAAGTTTTAAATCTATTCATGACAACAACAACAACAAAATTGTTAGGAGAGTAAAATTTTGCGTTACCTGGCGAAAATTAAACTCTTACACACATCTACTTCCTAGGATGGCCGGTCGCGCACTGGCTGTGATCACGTGTTGTGGCGTAATATAAAGGTAAAATGTAGTAAAATAATAGGTGAATAATGTTTTGGGTCTCGGAGAAAAAACCGTCTTACTACTTACAACAAGCCCCTCGCTTCCCTAATCACGTCTCTGTAGCGTTCTCCCTCGACTCTAACAGTAGCGCTAATTTTATTTTCGAAAAACTAAGCCCAGATGATGCCTGCCGATCAAAATCTCCATAAAACACATAATTTTTGTAAATCTAATGGTATTTCAATGACCAATTTTATACTGGAATCACTCTAAATGAAATAATTATATTTGTTTGTTAAGATATTTCACCAAAAATGTTTTATTACTAAAAATTATACATTATTCATTGATATTTTTAGTAGGACTTTTATGTTTTCTACGTGTTGGATTTTTAACATCACAAACACTAGCAGTTGAATCAAATTTGTTGATTGAGTTGCGAATATCGTCCTCTCAAAGTTGATTATTTTGACCACATATTTCACGTAAATGACGTAAAAGTTAGAAATATTAGTTTTACGACCCTTAAGTTAAAAGCTACATACATGTATGTATTTAAAATTTCTTGGTCTCAAAGAAAAAAATAATCCGGAAGTATCATTCATCATCGCTTTTGAAAGTCAGTCCGTTTGTCATTCTATTTCAGCTGTTTTTCTCCGAAATCGTTTGGCACAGAAAGTCTAAATTTGGTCCAAAAATAGTAAAATAGTTAAAAGCTAATAAATCTTTCTCTGCGTTTTTCTGAAGTACCTAATGCAGTCCCCATTTTTTTTGATGGTTGCTAATGTGGGAATTTTTTGAAATGGCTGATATCAGAATTTTACTATATATATATATATATATATATATATATATATATATATATATATATATATATATATATATATAATATGCAAACAGCGTTCCAACCATATCCTTTCCGTATTAGAGGTTGCACAGTTTGAACAAATTGCTAAGGAACACAATTTATCTTATTCCACCACCATCGAGATGATGGCCTACCTGTACCACCATACCGAGAAAAATGTCAAAGCTTACCCTCTCCGCCACAATGATACGGAAAGGATATGGTTGGAACGCAGTTTGCATTTACTGTTCGCATTTTACTTCATTCATACACGGAGCTGCATATAGATGTACGTTTGCTGAATGTGATTTCAGCACTACAACGGCATAATGTGGATAGATCCTGCTATTGCATCTCATATGGAGGAATCCGTGAAAGCCGCATAAATATATATATATATATATATATATATATATATATATATATATATATATATATATATATATATATATATATACGCCATCCGGCGGGAGGTCGGCGAAGCCGCGTTCAGTATTTGCATGTTTCCTTCCGATCTGTCCTTTGTATAGCCCGGTGCATGTCGGTACCCTGATGAGTCTAGTAGAGACGAAACATGTATGTTTGCCGTATCACTGTGGCGGGGAGGGTAAGTTTTGACTTTCTTCTCGGTATGGTGGTATTGATTTAGAAGTTTATCTCAGTTTATTTTTTGACTAAGGTTACAAATTATGTAAAGATTTTCGTTTTTTAACTGAAAAATACAAGTTCAAATATTTTCAATTTCGATTTTTCTTTACTGTTACTACTTATTCCAATAGATGTTACAACTAACCCCACAGCCGAGGTAAGTTGTAACATTGCACTTATCTGCGAAAAATAATTGTCATGAATAAAAGACGAATAATGTTAGTGTTTTTTTACTTGATTTAGTAAAGGAAAAATAAACGTATGAATCAGTGTTCAATACGTAGTAATTGAGTTGATAGGTGTTAAAATATATTAATTTTTCTAAAAATCGTTACAACTAGCCCCCATGCTCCCCTATTGATTATTTTTAACATGAATTGGATAATGTTTATCTGGACAATATATGGTTGTAACAAGACAGTGCAACATTCCATACATCTTGTGAACCAATCAATTTATTGAGAGATAATTTTGGTGAATATGTGATCGCAGAAAATACCGCAGTGAAATGGTCATCAAAATCCTGCGATATGACTTTATTAAACTTTTCTCTGAGGTTATGTTAAACATTTTTCGTGTTATTGGTGAAATATCTGCCAATTTATATGAAAAAGTGGATCGGAGTGGTGTTCGAGAATCAACTTCGTGAAGGACTTGTGAGACGGTCATTTGCAAACATGATTTATAAGTACAACACCATGATCCAATATTTAAAAATAAAAAATTACTTACAGGATTATATTTTAATTTGAAATTAAAGTTAGAAAGACAAGTGAACTACACAAAAAAAAGGAAAAAACTCAATATTCTTTCCCTAATTACCTTTCGTCCATTTCACAGCATAAGTATGCCAGTCACTTCCAATATGGCTTAGACTTCTGTAGGATTTTAAATACATACTTCTTTCAGGTTCTTTAGCAGATTTGTGTGGTCCTCCGAATAGTAATTTACCTCCAATATCATCACCATTTTCTCCAACAAGTTTATCATTACCCCTAGCAAAAGCTAGCAAAATCCTTCTGTCTGGCATATTTACGGCCTCTAAGTAAATTTCTAAAATCAATATTAAAGTATAGTGGTCTATATATAAATATAAAAACACTTAATTTATTTGAATTTTCTGTTCCTTTACCCATATAGACAGCAGAAATGGACATGTAATTATAGAATATTATTTACGCGTTTTAATAACCAAGTATTCTTGTCAGGGGAGATGCAAAAACCAAGAGCGAAATTCACAGAAGACAACTATCTTTATAAAATCCTTATTCCGACACATACCATATGGACATCCGTGTGGAATTCGCAGGAAGTCAACTATCCTTTGCTTCTTTAAAGTGCTAAAGGAGACAAACGCTAACTAATTAAACTTATTTTGCGACTGTAAAGATTTCTTTATATTTCATTTAATGTTCAAACTTCTCACTACTTCAATATATGTATAGATGTCGTTTGACTGTTCATACTTCATAGTCTTTCATTGAAAATGTCTGCAGGTATAACAACCTGCTGACATCTCTCGGAATTGGTATTTTCTATAGACAATTATGTTTTGTAAGTTTTGCTCTTGGTGGATTATAGTTTCATTGAGGAGACCATTTGGTGCCTGAAATTCGTCTAGAAAGAGAACCAGAGTAAAATTCGCAAGAAATGAATTGTCGACCTATTTTCTTTAACCGTATATGTTATGGCAAAAATGTACTAGTAGACTTTTGTAAATCAAGTTTTGTATATTTTGTTTTATTAAATTTATTTTTATTCAAATATACCGCAGCGTAATCGATATGCCAAGAGTGAATTGAAGGATATGCCCTGTATCTATAATCAAGAAAATTATAATAGTCATGCTGCTGCTAGAAGATAATTAGAACTATATCCAAATTTAGTTCAACAATATGAAAAAACATTTTAACATATCCCATTTAAACGAAACGAGTTGTTTTTACAACAAGAATTCTGATTGCATATCAAAAACTAAAACAGTAGTGTAAGAAAAGGAGTATTGCAGTGTCGTGGATCGTCCACAGAGAAAAATTGAAGAGTTTCTAACAAAAATGACATATGACAATAAATTTTATTTTTGAGCTTTTGGCAACATTACTTTACGAAAATATTATTTTAGTCTTATTGCTGAGTATTCGAGGACGAACTAAATGTGTCAGCGTGGTTTGTGTGGTCCAACTATTGGGAGTTCTGCAAAAAGAGCAGTTGTCATGGACATGTGTTGTTTTTGAAGAAAATTGGAGTAACGGTATATGTTAAAATGCAGTCTCCTGAATATATTGTTCCTACAAAAGGAGCAATCTACCATTAGAAATTAAACATGTGTCTCAAACGAGTTAAACGTAGACCCTTATATCGTAAACGATTAGCTATTAATCCATTAAAAATTAGAAATTTCCAGAAATTCTATCAGGTAATAAATAATCAGAAATCTTGCAAATTCTATGAATCTTTACATCCAAAAGAATCAAACAGTGTTTAAGATCTAGGAGACAATCCTAGGTGGCACCAGCAGTTACTGTGAAGATATTTATTAAATCTTTTTTGTTAATTAAATATATGTTCACGTATGTATCTGTCATTTTGCGAATGTAGTGATGACTTTTTTACAAAAACAACACATGTCAAACAAAAAAAATCTATTTTTGGTGCCAACTTTAACTTTAATTTAAAATGCCTCAGGTATTGTCAATATATTTTGGTATTTACAAGTTGTGCTACAATAGCGGTTTGAAATACTTTAGGTGCACGAAAAAATTTAGTTTTTTATTATTCCTGTCAAATGAATTTATGTGACTGTTTTTTCCGGGAATCCTCAATTATACCTTTACCATTTTACGCCTGTGCAAAAGTTATTGGAAAATGATTACAAGCCAAAAATGTACTTTTCTCAGGTTTTGCTACATAAAAAAATGAAAAACCGACATTCCTAAAAACAATGTAATATACTGACTTACAGACTTGAAATCTTTAACTGGAGAGATGTGCATTATTATGTTCTTGAAAATTCACACTTACAGAGAGAAATACAGTTTCTGCAGAAGTTTTCGGTGAATATTTGGTGCGGTATCATCTATAATTATTTAGTAGGGCAATTTGAACTTTCACAAATACTTAATGGTGATGCATATTTGCCATTCTTAGAAATAGTGGTTGATGCAAAATTAACCACATTTTCGATTTCTAGTCTTTTTAATCAATGTTTTTCTCATCAACGGCTTGGCCATGATAGTGAATTTTCTTGGCCTCCTCGAAGACCAAACATTAACCCGCTCGATTTTTATTTGTAGAACAAAAGTGACAGTTTATAAAGATTGAATTCATACAGGTGATGAATTTTTACAGAAAATTCAAGAAGTCGAAAATGTTATTAAAAATAATCAAGAAACATTCCGTATAGTAAGACGTTACTTACAAGGAAGGTATTTGAGGCGTATTTCGCCGATTTTTCTAATTTTGTGATATGATGGTAGTATATCATACACATGTTTTTGTCTTAGGTACTAAGGGGGTACAGCCACCCTTAAAATTGATCCCTAAAATACAGTTTCTGAAATATCTCGAAAACCAATTATTATTTTTCAAAAAAATCGTAAGCCGAATCACTTGTAATAAAATGGCGATGTTATCAGTGAAATTTTAGCCATAGGGTTCTTCATTCCCTTATCATTTAAAAATTCTTCAAAATGATATAGATTCAATCAGAATTAAAAAATAAAGTTGACATATTTTATCGTTTTGCGAAAAAATAACTTTGAAGGGGTAAAAACCCTTAATTGAAATTTATCATTTCTCAGCGAACAATACATTTAGGTACTCTTCGAATATCTTCCTTGTGATGTTATATATTTATTCTCCTTTCAGGCAGAGAAAAGGAAGGAATATATACAAACAGTTGGATCAGAGTGGTATTTGCAGCAAATAAACTGTTTGTATATCTTCTTTTCTTTTCCCTGCCTGAAAGGATAAACCATATATAACAGCTATTTAAATACGGGAGATAGATTTCTTTCTTACTGGAATTTTGATTTTTTTAAAAATCTTTCTTGTGAGTTGGATGTTTTAAAAAATGTATTGAAGTGACTGCATATAACTCACGCCCTCTATTGGGAAATAAAAAAATGGCTCATGATTTCTTATTTTTTACCCACAAAAATATAATGTCAATTTAGAATACCATATATTGAACCGTTTTCAAAATATCACTTATTTCTCAAAATAAATTTTTACTTTGAACAATCTGTATCTCTCTACAAAGTGATGTTCACCAGTCTTAACAGACCTCTTTCAAATCACAGAATAATCGCATTCTGTTTAAACCGATACTCCTCAACCAGCCCACAGAAAGAATCCTAGAAAATCACATTGAGAAAAATATAGTAACAATCTGAAAACAAGCTTAGGATATATTTAGACCAGAGGAAGCGCTAAGAACCATCTGGAGCTGAAAAATGATTTGAAAGAAGTAAATGAGGCGATACTTGGAGCTTACAAACAAGCAAAAGTTGTAGGTACTCACCTTGGTGGAATGATTATCTGTCAAAGCTAAGATCCGAAACGCGCAAATTCTTTAATAGGGCTAAGCGTGATGGAGAATTCTGGCACAACTACAGTGCGAAACTTTCAATCTACAACAAAAAAAATTAGGAAAGCTATAAAAATAGTTCCAAGAAATTCTGTGAAGAGTAGGGTCGACACAGCAATGGCACTCACAAAGCCAGACTGTAGCTTCACGAAGAGTGAGGAGGAAAGAGCATAAATCTTACTCAGTACTCACTTTCCGGGGAGCAAGCCTAACAGCGGGAATGATGCAATAGAACATCACGCAAGGCCTACCAGAAAAGCTATAGCAATGACCAGATACATATGCAGTAGCAGTCGTCTAAAATGGGCAATGAATACCTTCCGACCATTTAAAACTTCAGGAGTTTTCGACCCTGCTCTAATGACGGCAGATAGAGATTGTACCATACATAGTATGCATCAGCTAAAATAGCCTGAAATTAGGCTACATACCAGAAATATGGAGAAGTCTCAGGTCATCTTAATTCCGAAAGCGGGAAAAACACTCTAAATCGATGGGTCACATCTGACATCCTTTATTTTAAAAACGATGGAGTAAGCAGTAGATAAATATGTCAGGACAGAAATTTTTAAACAGACGCCATTGCACCCTCATCAACATGCGTATCAAATAGGTAGTTCTACGGAAACTACATTGATACAATTAAGGGATCAGATTCAAGAAGCACTGAACAGGAAGAGAACTATAATATATGTTTTTCTTAATATAGAAGGGGCTTGACAACACTCCACACGATGCAGTCAAAGGAACACTTGATGACAAGGGAGTGGACGGGACGACGTCCAAATGGATAGCGCGACTTCTCTCCACTGCAGAGACAGATAGGACAGGACACTATCACCCTCTGTGCCACCAGAAGATACTTTCAGGGGAGAATAGCTTCTCTACTTATGTGGAGCTTAATTGTAGATCGACTCTTCGCGAGGGGTAAATTCGAAAATACCCTCTGCGACATAGTCTAGAGAGGGCTCGAACTCACTAAGAAATGGTGCCGGGTGATGGAACTAAATATCAATCCTACCAAAACCACCTTAGTAGCCACCACAAGGAAAAGAAACTTCAATCTGAAAACCATCAAAATGGGTGGGAAGTTTATTGACGGGAAGCCAGAGGTTAAATACCTGGGCCTGACCCATAATAAACTTCTCTGAAATAGGCACGAAAAAGAAATAATCAACAAGGCAAGAAAAGCCTTGATAGTCTGTAAAAATTTTGTGGGAAAACCTGGGGTATAAATCTAAAAATCCTGCAGTGGATGTACATTGCAATAGTGAGACCAATCGCCACATATAGGGTAGTGATCTGGAGTAAAAGAGCCAGTCTGGCTAATACGAGAACCAACCTCCTTACCTGTGCGTGTATAATTGGAGCTGTCCAACGGTCACCATGGAAGTAGTCCTAAACCTTACACCTATACATATGTGTGGAGAGTATAGCGAAAAGACAATGTCATAGGATTATGAGAGATGAGGTCATAAAACGAAGGCCGAATATCTCACCCAGAAATTAACAAATCTGAGACATGCCCCAAGATGAAATGAAAAATAAGTTCAACTTTATGGAAAACTTTAACACATAGTTTAGTCGCAAAAGTGAATGGGACAGAAATACCATTGAAAAACTTAACAAAAATCATCAAATGGTATACAGGTGGCTCGAAAACAACTGAAGGAACTGAAATAGAAGTGTATGGGCTCGGTACCAGACACTACGAAAGCTTTGGTAAGCTATCAAGCATTTTCCAGGCGGAAATAATGCCATTAGGAAATGTATTCACTTCAGCAAAGAAAAAAAATCTATCGCGGAGAGAAGATTACCATTATGTCGGATAGTCAAGCAGCCATTAATGCGCCGAGTTCTCATGTAATCAGCTACAAAATGGTCTGGGAATGCCTAGAGAAACTAAATGAATTAAGTAAGAATAATGTCACCCTTATGTGGGTACCGAGACAAACCAGGGTAGAAGGGAATGAAATAGTAGACAGCTCGCGAGAAAAGGGGCTGAGATACCATTTCTGGGGCCCGGAAATGTGTAATCAGTAACAGTGGAATGCTGGAAGAACTAAAAAGAGAGGAAGAGAGCAAGAGGTCAAATATTGGACAGATTTGCAAGGATTGAGACAAGCGAAGATTGGGAACTACGACCAAAAGAGATTCAAGGAATGCATAAGGCTAAGTAAAAACCAACTCAGAGTTCTAAAGAGAATCCTGACGGAGCATTGCCACCTGAAGGGACACCTCAAGAAACTCGGATTGATAGAAAGAGAAGAGTGCAGATTCTGCGAGGAGGGGGACGAAATCTCTTATAACGTTCTTTCAGAGTGCAGTGCTTTAGGAAACTCTAGAACGCGGTTCTTGGGAGCACACCAGATAGAAGAAGGGGAGTTACCCACTTTAAAGCCGTCCAACATCTCAAGGTTCTTGAGGAAAATAGAATTGAAGGACCTGCTTTAACCGGCAAGGTATCTCTTACGACTTAGCAGCAGTAGGGGAACACTACTCGCAGTGTACAGATTCCCAATTTGACGAACATATGTACAAAAAAAGTGAGGTTTCGGAAAAATTCAACTATTTAATCCAAAGAGATTTTAGATCAAAATAGAGACTATTAAGCCTACTCCAAACTATCCCATGGTTTGTAGAGAAAATTGCTGTGAATACGTGAAGAAAAATCTATAGTCTATTATGTCTCACAACAAAAATTTGATACACTATACATTTTTCATCTCTTGTAAATCACATATTATTTCAGAACTGTTCACAATTAAATTCGTTTTGTTTCACAAAGATAAAACAACGTTTATAAAATAGCACTAAGAATCGATTTGAATCAAAGTGAAATTAAGAGTGAAAGAAAAAAGAAGTTTCAATTGTCACAAATTACAGCACAATTACTAATGAAAAGCAAAATTACCGGGTTTTGTAGTTGATCTGGAGAAGGTATAATAAATTGTAGCTATTTGTTGGAAAAATAATATTGGTAGGAGCCAAGTACTTTTAGGTAAAAACAATTCGAAAAATATTAACAAAAAATAAAATTTCATTTTAAGTCAGGAACTTCATATTTTCTTCAACTATAACGCGGCAGAAAGCAAATCATCACCTGGAGGTTATCATGGCTACACAAGTACCCATGAAACATTAAATATTTACATTAGTCAGGAATTTTGGACAAAGCTTTTCTTGTCTGGGCATATCTCTGTTTTACACTAAAACTTTTTTAATTTGGCCGGACTATTTTGATGTCTAGTATGTTCAGTTGCTGAAAGTTAATTGAAATAAAACGAAATTCTTAGTTAAAATAATAATTGTTTATTCCCATCTCTGACAAGACAAAACAAGCGGAATGACTTTTTACTGTTAAATGAGGCAAAATTTTTTTAACACATTTCTCGCGAAAAGTGACGTTCTTTTTAGATCAGTAAATTTGTATCAAAAATATATTTATTTAATGTTAAATATAGAAAAATTGAAGTTATCTATACTTATAAGTAGCGTTGTTACGTCTGACTGACTCACCGATATATTAAAGCACAGCTCAAACTATTAAAGATATAATCATAAAGTTTCGGGAAAAGATTGGTAACACCATGTAAGTATTTACTAAGAAAAAATTTTTCAAAATTCATGCTCCGAAAGGGAGTAAACGGGGTAGATTATCATTTGATAAATTTACCGTTATCTCTTGATCAAATAAAGATATGGATATTTTGTCAAATAACGCTTAAACTATTGCACAGATTTCATTCAAACTTCATTAGTATGTAGCGAAAAACAGTATAACCTATCTGCGATGATGTATGAGTAAAGTGGCATATTTTTTTTTGTCAAATAATAGTTGATGAAATAACCAAAGTGAAAAAGTTTCGTTATAAACATAGTTTTATAAAATACTGTGACAGAATGTCGACAAGAAGATGTAATAACATTGCTGGTACCAGAACGTCAAACAGAAACAAAGCCGCTTTGGGATTTATTTCGGCGTTTAAATTTGATTTTTTCAGTTGTAAAACGCCATCTGTGATTAAAAAAAAAACAGCTTTATTACCTAAACAGCGTTATCAATATTGGTCTTACAGGGGCAGAAAATTTGTATAAAGAAAGTCCGAAGATTAATAAAAACAATTTAAACATAAATATTCCCAGCCTAGATATTGACTATTGTTACCGTCTCAGCAAAAAAAATGAGAATAATAAAACGAGGCCAGTTACTGTACGATTTGTGAATAAATGGCTTCGCGATGAGGTATTGAAAACTAAAAAGTGTTATAAGTGATCTCGTTAATAAAATTTTAATTCTGTATAAAAAAAGTGTAAAAAATGATCGGTGTTACAAAATGCAGGTCTTGGAATGGTTAAATATATATTTCCATAAATAATTCAAAAGAATTCATCCAAAGTATCCAGGATATGGAGGATTTATCCAAAAAATATAGGCAAATTTATTTCTTTATAATGATTCTTCTGAAGAAGCTGAAAATATGACTTTTTTGCTTTTTATGCAATAATAATTTTTCTCTTAGTATAATTAAAAATTTATTTCTATTTTGGCACAGCTGATGGCTTCAATTTACCTTTGAAATTAAACAAATTTAGAGATTTTTTACTTTTTTTACTGCAAATTCAAGGAATTGTATTTTTTTTTCTCTGTAAATTTCTTGACTCCGGTAAATTCAACTTTTTATACTTTCACATCTTTTAAAAAACAATAAAAATGACTCATTTATCTTTAAAAATCGCATATCTAAATGTCGAGTCTCTGAATGCATATTTCGTCGTTTTAAAAAATATAACTAATGAAGATTTTTGATTTAATTGGTGTAACTGAAACCAGGCGGACAAATTCTGTCCCCAAACACTTTTTATTTATTTCTGGTTTTAGTTTTGTTAGGGTGGACAGACAGGGTTGTGGAGGGAGTGTAGGGTTTATCTGATGAATAATTTATACTTTCAACTTCTTAATGTTTCCACGGAGCAAGTGTGGCTGCAGCTGATAATCAGGAAATTAAAAATAGGTATTGGCATTGTTTACAAACCGCCTAATTTTTCTTATGTCGATTTCTTGAGTAATTTTGAAACTGCATTGTCAATAGTTGATTCAGATTCAGATAAAATTTATTGCTTAGGGGATTTTAATATTACCTTATTGGAATTTGGCAGTACCGACTCAAAAAACATTAATGCTATTTTGGATGGTGTAGGATTTAAGCAGATTATTCAAGGACCCACCAAAATAACACAGACATCTGCTACCCTTATTGATTATGTTCTCATGACAGAAAAAGAAAATGTGTCATCAGATTAGTTCAGGTTAGTTCAGTAAGGGAGATAAGTAACCATGATTTGATCTCCTGTTGTGTGAGTATTGAGCCCGAACGTGCTACGCTCATTTTTAAGATAACTAGAAAATTTAAAAATTTTTAAAAAAACCTGGAGTAATTTAATGCAGACCTTGAGGCGACACCATGGAGAAATATTTATGAAGTCCACAGTGCGGACGACAAAGTTAACTTTATTAATGAAAATATAGAAATATTATTCGATATTCACGCACCTCTTCTTACTTACCAAATAACCAAATATTACAAACCCTGGCTGACGCAGATATTACGAGCCATGATATCTGATAGGGATACAACTTTTGCAAAATACAAAAGTATAATAGCCAAGCGGACTGAAATACTTATAAAAATCTTAGAAATACGATTGCTGCGGCAGCAAGATGAGAAAAAAAGGTTACTTTAACTTTGAGACTAATAAATTGAAAAGAGATATTTGGTCATCACTAATATTAACAAGTATTTAAAAAATAATAACCGAGGCCAGATATCTCACAGTCTTAGCTATGTTCACAAAAATTAATGAATATTTTGTTAAATCAGCAGAAAAATTACCAGTGAACAATAATATTTTAAATTTTTATTAAAATGGCATAAAAAATGATGAAATTAATAAGCTTTCGTTTAGGGCTATCAGCGAAATAGAAGTTCAAAACGTAATATCAAAAATAAAATGTTAAGTGGCGTATCTTGATGGAATACATATATTAACGCCAAATCCATGATTACCATTTTGGCTTCGAGTAATAACGCATAATAATGATTAGTGTTTAACAAATTACTGATTAGTGTTTAACAAATAACCATAAATTTAATTTTTATAATCATTGTCTTAAACTTAACTCTAGTCAGGTGCTGTCGTATTTGATAGGAGCTCAGATCGATCCATATGTATAGAAAATGACGTTATTCCTTTTTAGGACATCAAAAACCTCGGTCTTAGAATGGACTTGGATCTAAGATTTACAGATCATATCAGTAAATGCCTCCAAAAAGCCTATTTAAATTTAAAATGAATATATCACAACAAAACAGTCTTAAATAAATATATAAAACTATACTCTGTGAATCACTAATTTATTGTGATGTCATTTATGAATCATGCCTTAAATTAGCAGATATCAAACGTATACAAAAAATTCAAAACTGTTATCTTCGCCTTATTCATGGTATTAGGAGGTTTGATCATCATCAGTCACACACGAAATGGTTGCATATGGCTAATAGAAGAAAATTACAAAGGCATTATAGTCCTTCTTTATAACTAAAAGATAAATTTCCCAATATGTACATAATAAAATCATATACAGGACAGATATCCATAATCTAAATAATGGACACAATGAACAATATATTTTTTGACTATAAAAAGTAAGTAGTAAATATAAATTTAAAAAGTTGTTCTTTAAATTCCTTTTTATCAACCAGTCGTGAGACCTGTTGGATTGATACTGATTTTGATGGAGTGAAAATAAAGAAAGAAAGAAATATTGTTCCTCAGTCCGGTGATGTTCTGCGGGAGATTATTTAGTGTGACTCCAGTTGGGAGAATCGCTTGGATGCTATTCATTGTCCATTGCCTGCGAATTTGTACCACCAGGTCTCTTTATTTGGCCATCCTTCCAATGTATTTTTGCCTTAGGCTGTTGTTGTTAGGTATTGCAATACCAATTAGTGTGGTTTGCCTATAAGTTTTATCTATTAATATAATATCTGGCCTATTATGAGTAATTGTCTGATCTGTAAGAACCATTCGGTCCCAATATAGCTTGAACTCGTTGTTCTCAAAAATAGGCTCAGGGATGTATTTGCAGTAAGGCACTTTTGTGACCTGCAATAGATTTATCTTTTCTGCTAACTCTTGATACAGTATCTTAACGACTGAGTCATGTCCTTGTCTATACTCCGTTGCGGCAAATGCTTGGCATCCTCGAGTTATGTGATGAATTGTCTCTGATATTCGACAGCCATATCTACATTGGTCGTTTTCTATTCAGGGATCTCTGATGATGAACTTCCAATAGTTTTTCGTGGGTTATTATTATTATTACAGATTTTCAAGCCACACAGTTTTGAACACCCTTCAGGGAATATTAACTCGTATCAGGTATACAAAGATACCAAAACTGTTGAGTTGTGTGGAGACCCTTTCCATGTTATCATGTCCTAGGTGACGTGGTCTACTGTATCTCCTATAAACTTTTCGACGGTTCACGTAGTTGCAAAGAGAACTGCTTTCTGAATAGGTTTATACAGATGCTCACTAAGGCCCAGTCCCTTGATGTTCTGCAGGAGGTTCTCTGGTATTGCTCCAGTTGTTGATAAAATTAAGGGAATCGTTTGGACGCTGTCCAGTGCCTATTGTCTGCGAATTTGCACATCCAGATCTCTGTATTTGACGATCTTCTCATTGTATTTTGGTCTTAGGTTTGCAGTTGCAAGGAGAACTGCTTTCTGAATCAGCTTATACAGATGCTCACAAAGGACTAGTCCCTTGATGCTCTGCGGAAGGTTTTTTGGTATCACTCCAGTGGTTGATAAAATTATGGGAATCGTAAGGACGCTGTTCATTACATATTGTCTTCGGATTTGCACCTCCAGATCTGTGTATTTGGTGACCTTCTCGTTGTATTTTGACTTTAGGTTGTTGTTGTCGGGTACAGCAATGTCGATTAGCGTAGTTCGCCTAGATATTTCAACTGTTAGTATATCTGGTCTATTATGACCAACTGTCTGATCCGTCAGAACCGTTTGGTCCCAATATAACTTGAACTGGTTGTTCTCAAGAAGAGGCTCCGAATTTTATTTGCAATAAGGCACTTTTCCTTCCTATAATAGGTTTAAATTATCTGCTAACTTTTGGTGGAGTATCTTAGCGACTGAGTTGTGACTTTCCTTATACTCGGTTGTGGCAAACGCTTGGCATCTTCCAGTTATGTGCTGGATTGTCTCTGATGTTCGACAGCCATATCTGCATTGATTATTTTCTATTGAGGGATTTTTCATCGGAATAACTTGGTCTTGGATAGCTAACAAAAAACCCTCCGTTTCCGGAAACATCTGTCCTGCAATCAACCAGTAGTTCGACGCTGAGTTGTCGACATTGTCCTGATTGACCTCATTTGCATGCCGTCCATGAAGTGGCTTCTGTAGCCAAGTTTGTAAGTTGTCTTGTTCTGTTTGGTGGTGAGAAGTAATATCTTGTTCCGTCTAGCGGCGTTGAATCGATTGCCTCGAATATTGCTCGATGTAGTGTGGAAGAATCCGCTAACCTGTGAAAATATGAACGTAAGTTTATTATTTGTAGGTCGAGCTGCTTACCAATATTCACCAATCCAATTCCACCTTGATGTCTTGGAAGTATTGTACGTTCAATGGCACTCCGAGGGTGATGTTTTTGTGCTTTTGTTACGAGTGTCCTTATTTTTCTTTGCAGGTTTTGAATGTCCGTCCTGCTCCATTTTACAATTCCAAAAGAGTAGCTAAGTGCAGAGGAAACAAATTTCCACTATTTAAGTTAGTTCGTAATACTCGCCTTACCCTCCTAGCAAATTCAATTGTTAATTCGTCTTTCAAAGTGCGATGGTCAATTCTTTTAGCTTGTTTCATACCTAGATATTTGTATGTTAGGTCTGCTTCCGTTGCAGCTATAACTTCACCGTTCTGCATTTCAAATGCTCCTGGTTGTATCTTCCGTTTAACGATATTCAAAATACGGCACTTGTCAAGTCCAAATTGCATTCCCGGAGAACTCTTCTACAATTTTAGGCATTTGTTCCAGCTGGTTTCTTGTAGAAGCCATCAGTTTAAGACCATCTATGTATAGAAGATGATTCACTCTTGCTACCTCTTCGTGGTTATTTCTAATATTAAAGCCGTATCTGGTGGAGTTCAAACGGTGTGATAGTGGGACCATTGCAAGGCAGAACCACAATGAACTAAGTGAATCGCCTTGAAATGTTCTTCTTCTTAATGAAATGGTGTTAGATTCGATAATGTCGCTGGGTGGCACTTGCAGTTGGATCCTACTTCTCCAGGTAGACATGATACGTTCCAAAAAAGAAACAAAATTATTATCGACCCTACACATTCTCAATATAGTTTTGAGCCACTCATGTGGCACTGAGTCGAAGGCCTTTTTATAATCCATTTAGGCAGCAAAGAGGTTTCTTCGGTTGCTACAGGCTTGGTATCATATGACAAAAACAACAAACAATTGTTTCTTGCATCCCATTGCTCCCCCCGTGTATCTTTTCTGTTGAGTTGCAATGATGTTATTTTGCTCACAATGTGCAGAGATGCGTTGGGTTATGCAAGAGGTGATCACCTTATACAGTGTGGGCAGTAGGTGATTGGCCTATACTTAGCTGAGTCATGTGTGTTGTGTTGGTCCTTTGGTAGTAGGTATTATCGGTAAAGTACAATGACATTTTTGCTGGGTTAGAAAAACATCATTAATAAGATTAGCCAGTTGATGGTGCTTACACCAAAACTTTTTGAGCCAGTAGTTCTAGATCCCGTCGAGACCTTAAGCTTTTCAGTTATAGGTAGTAGTAGTCTCGGTAGATTTGGATTTCTTCAGTGATTCAGCCTGCTGCGATGAAACAATTGGCAGGTGTGGAAAGTTGATTTCCCCAGAACTCTTCTACCTGCTCTCTATTGGGATATCTATTATCTGTCATATTAGGTGGAGAAGACAAACTGACTTATTATTATGATTATTATTATTATTTTATATTGATATCAACGCACAGCCCAAACTATTAAAATTAGAATTATTAAATTTTGGGGAATTGTTGTCAACACAATGTAGGTACCCACTAAGGAAGATTCGCATTATAGAGAAAAAGTAATAAATTGTCATTACCGATTTCTCTTGAACCAATAGAGATATGGGCTCGATTTTTGTTCTAAAAGATGTCTTATAACTAATTTCTGTGTTTTTCGATATCCCTTTTTAAAAGGGTGAAAATGGATAATATGTAGATTCAATGATTGCTCATTGACAATTAACTTTCAGCGGAAAATAGCGAAATAAACACGATTTGTACTTTCAACTATACATTTATTTTGCAATGTATTTTTACTATTTTGTCGAATACCTAGAAGACTGTTGAATATATTTTGTTCAAATTTCATGAATCCGTAGTCATTACTTAAATGAATGGTATGAATTTTATTTCAATCGTTACTATAAAATAAAGTTGGACAGTAGAGAAAAAAATCAATCCTTTCAAAACCATCCTCACTCCCCTAGCTCTTTTCTTTCCTTAGCTTAGTTCACCAATATCTGCTACAGCGTTATGCTGCCGAATGCGTCTCGTCGAGGGACTTTTCGCAATTTATCAATAATGCGAAAAAAGTAAAATAGTCAAGTCTATATATATCTATTGGATGAAGAGAAATCGGCAAATTTATGAAAATACTTTTTATTTTTTTTTTCACTCCTGTAGAGTGCGAATTTCGAAAAATCCTTTCTTAATGGTTACTTACATTATGTTGGCAACATTTCCTGAAAATTACATCATTCTCTCTATTTAACTACAATAATTTGGGTTATGCGCTGAAACTTCAGTCAGGACAACCCCGCGCTGAAATGTAGAGATTTTTGATTTGCATTCAGTTACAAACTTGGTATAAGAACAATAAAAGTCACTATTGGCGTAGTTTTTGGTAAAATATTAAAAAGTTTTTTATTTATAATTTTTCATAAGAAGCAAGCGATGCCGCCACGGGTAAATTATAGTTTCCCGATATTTTTCCTTGTACGTACGACGCTAAACTGTGATGATATTTACTGTTGTGGTGACAATATTTACTGGCTAAAATTGGCTTTATTTCTATTAGTTGGATGTCAAAATCTAGGACTTAAAATGAATTTATTAAGGAAATACCTTATTGGCTTAAAAAGTTTTGGAATAATAGATACTTAGTGTATTACGTTAATATATTAGTTTATGTTTTATGAGATTATGTTACACCATATTGTCTTTAAAATAGTCATAAATTCGTAACGATAAGAAAATACGACGGGTTACTGAAGGCTTGAAAGACGTTTTTGAGAACTTATTATTTAGTTCTAAATTTATCATGGACCAAATTTGATTCAGTAAATTTGAAATGAGATATTTTATAGCTCAAATGAGATATTTTATAGCTCAAAATATTTTTTCACTTCAAATATGACGAAAAATATATTAACACAAAATTGCTTTTATGTCTTTACCATCAAATATGTCTTTTCACCCCTGTATCCTTTACAAATAACATATTCAATTAATTTTAGCATTTACCTGGATACAGCCAATCTCCTTGAGGAAGTTTCGCCCTAATTGTGATGTTTGCAAAGCAGAAGGCATCTCTTGACACTATTTGGCCTGAAACAATAGGATTCTGCCAAAGTCCTTGGTATGGCCTACTACATTCTAACATATTCTCATTCCCTTGACGTGTACAACTAAAATATTTTCAAGATTAAGCTTAAGTGTATAATTATATTTTCTATGCTTAGATTATGTCCATTTCTAATTATTTTTCGATGATTTGTTTGTGGTTGCGAAATATGTCTAGTTGAATGTTGATTCCGCCATGTGCTGATTGAATATTTTAAAAGCAAATATATTTTGTAAGTCTAAGCAAATTTTAGTTGGTGTTGTATAATACGAGGTATGTAAATTAAGTAATGAAACTGGCAACGTGGCATTCGATGTGGAAACACTTGGGGCGCGTGACTTGAGTGGTGGCAGGTGAACTTGTGATACGCTATCAATACGGATTTGATCCCTTAGAGTCATTTGGTTGTCGGTAACAATTTTTTTCATGAAACAGTTTTCTCTAGTGCGTTCTAAAAATCATTGAATTTCAAACAACGGTTTGCTCTCAGGTTTTCCTTCAGATTTGGGCACAGTGCAACGGAAAGTTTTGCAAAATTTCAACTTACGGAAACAATATTTTGTCAAGGACCCTTTCCCCCTAATGTCTTTTTGGTTTTTGCGAGAGGTTTTTTTGGAAACATTTTCCCCTTGACAAAACACCGTCTCCGTAAACTTGCTGAAGTTTAGCGAAAGTTTCCGCAGTACCGGGCCCAAGTTTGAAGCAAAACTTGGTAATACGTCGTTGCTTGAAATTGATATCACTGACTTTTAGAATGAATTAGAAAAAACTCTTTTACACAAAAAGTACCTCCGAACAACCAAATGACTCTAGCGAGTTTAAACTTATCCTGAACGAATATTATATATTTATCTGCCGTCCCATCAAATTTTGCGTCCCAAGAATTGCCAGATAGAACACTACGTGGACAGTGTTATTACCTAATTTACACAATTCGTATATAAAATTAAATTTAGTAGATATTATGAGAGCAATTGCATGTATTCAAACTCCTTACTTATTATATCTAAGAGAATTGTTAAAGGCATAATAGGAAACTCAGTTAATAAAATCGTGTTGCGCCAAAAATTAACTTGGTTTGGAAAATTATCTCAAAAACAGAACTCTGTCCCAATTTTGACTAGTTGGCTTTTAAGTCTTATTCTAACATCAAAATTATTGTCTAATTTTACCAGAAGAAAAAATTCAAGCCATAAAATTCACTAGAGTTAAAATTTTCATTGGTCGTCTGGTAGACTTGATTTCTTGCTCTCTCATGCCACACATAAGGCAGAGTATTTCTCGATGTTTAACTATATATCCGAAAACATTTTTTCCACTAGTGTATTTACAAACATTTAATATTTATCCGATATTTATAATTTTCTGCAAAACTTATGGACGAGAAATTTGGAGCAAAGCAAAACTACAAAAGAACTCGAATTCTACAATTGATTCTAGCGTTTTTGGGTCTTATGTTAGAGATACTGGAGTTTAGAAAGTTATAGTGTTTACATATTGGCAGAGTATAACATCAAATGACACAACTTTGATTAAAATGTTTTACACATTCCTGTCTCAGTTTCATATTTATTCTCCAAAATTGTCAACTTTCAGTTTAACTCTAAGCTCTCAACTGTCTTAAATGAAGGTAATCAATTTCGGGCTGCTGAAAAAAACCCGATGTTGACATTTTCTTTTTTAATATGTGGATAACTTAGAAACTCTTTGGATTAGGCTATAAGATGTTTTATATAAATTTTGTTTACTAAAATTGAAATATTTATAAAGTTAAGATTGCGTAGTTGATATTAATAATAATACACAAATAAACGAATAAGAGATAAAATGTTACTCCTTGGACAAAAAATTATTGTTGGAATGTACCTAAAGACATTTAAAATTAACCATAAATTTCGATTGTCAACAATAGAAGAATAACTTTGAGATGGGCAGAATTTGATAAATAGGGATGTTGACTATTTTTGGGAAGTATTTAAAATTATGCACAAGTACCTAATGTAGCCCAAAATATTTAATATTAATTATTTAATACAACTAATATTTTAAAAATCGTATATTTAAAATTTCGTTTTAAATTTCACTCCAAAAAGCTAAAAACAGCTGTGACGCCACATAGGCAACATGTGAAGTTAGCGACTTTTTCAGCAACTTTTCTACCAGCGACGAATTTTTAAAAGGAAATTTGTCAATTGCGCCTACCGTCTAAACAACAATTAGATAACAAAATTTTGAAGATTAAGTGCTAATTTCGTGGTATTATAAAATATTTCACTATGATGTTGTGCCTAATGGAAAAATTAAAAACCGTGAACCATAAGCAATAGACAACATTTTAGCCCTTGTGTTAAATAAAAGTGTCAATTAAAGATTAAACTACCAATTTATTTACCTGAATGTAAGAAAAAGATAGAATAAAACAAGTTTGAAAGTTTAAATCACAATGGTATAAAATAAAATAAAAGAAGAAATAACTACATGCCTAAAGTAAAAAGAGAAATTAGAGCTACGATATGGGGAATTTTATCGATTTTCTTTATACATATATCAAACTGAAAAGTAAAACTCCTAAGATGGATAACTCTAATGTTGTATACTCAATTCCCTGCACCAATTGTCAAAAACAATAGGTATATAGGGATGACCACACAGTTACTTAAAAATAGAGAAACAGGCCATTCCTTCAACTACAACAATAGAACAATACTAGAACGTGACCATATTTATAATAAAATGAGTGTAAAGAAGATAATGGAAATAAAAAAAGAAAACGACAGAACGGATATAAGTAACCTAAGCCACATTTACACAAATCAGATTAAAAATTAATATACCCTCTTAAAAATCAATAGATGAGAATATTCTCTTAGAACATCTATATGTTATCAATTTTAATATAAAAAAAAACCAAAGATTCCACAAGTCATGATTTAAAAAATATTGTAATAAAAAAGGAATTATTTTTCCAATACCACCATCAATACATTTTATCCGTCAGTATCGAAATAGAAATGTCAAGCTCAAGGTGCGTACCTACACATTTTTGTAAAGTTTTTAATTCTAAAATAAGTTCTTAAAATTTTTTTCTTTAATTATCTTTTAACCTTTTACCTTTTTCTGTTAATTTGTGGAATTTGAACAATGATTTGTGTATTTTAAGTTTTAGGATTTTAAATTAGGGGAAATATTATAAAAAAAAACTTTTTGAAAATGGTTTAAACAAAAGGCGAAACGTCAAAAAACGTCGTTTTTTTAACATCCACGTATGAACCTGACTCCAAGAATACAAAACAAACATATATATATATATATATATATATATATATATATATATATATATATATATATATATATATATATATATATGAAGTAAAATGCGAACAGTAAATGCAAACTTCATTCCATCATATCCTTTCCGTGTTAGAGGTTGCACAGTTTGAATAAATTGCTTCAAGGCAACAATTTATCCTATTCCACCACCATCGAAATGATGGCTAACCTGTACCACCATACCCAGAAAGAAGTGAAAACTTACCCTCCCCACCACAGTGATACGGCAGAGGTACATGTTTCGTCTCTACTAGACTCATCAGGGTACCGACATGTACCTGTTTGTGCAAAGGACAGATCGGAAGTATGCATGCAATACTGAACGTGACTTCGCCGACCTCCCGCCGGATGGCGTATATATGTCTATGCGGCTTTCACGGATTCCTCCGTGTGAGATGCAATAGAAGTGGATACATTCACATTATGCCGTTGTAGTGCCGAAATCACATTCAGCAAACGTACAACTATATGCAACTCCGTGTATGAATGAAGTAAAATGCGAACAGTAAATGCAAAATTCGTTCCATCATATCCTTTCCGTGTTAGAGGTTGCAGAGTTTGAACAAATTGCTACAAGGCAACAATGTATCCTATTCCACCACCATCGAGATGATCGCCTACCTGTACCACAACACCGAGAAAAAAGTCAAAACTTACCTTCCCCGCCACTGTGATACGGCAGAGGTACATGTTTCGTCTCTACTAGACTCATCAAGGTACCGACATGTACCTGTTTGTGCAAAGGACAGATCAACGTGCAACTTCTAACACGGAAAGGATATGATGGAACGAAGTTTGCATTTACTGTTCGCATTTTACTTCATTCATACATGGAGTTGCATATAGTTGTACGTTTGCTGGTAGTTCAATTTAATTTCTGTCAGTGAGCAAAGTACACCTTATAGTGTGTCCTTAGTGATTTATCTTGTTTGTGCTTGTTTTTATATGTTATTTGAGATTAGTGAGATACCCAAAAGATATGGCTATCACATCTATATTTATTCCAAAATCGTTAAACCAGGGCATTTTTTCTTCAACGAAAAACTTATTACGATGAATGTTTATGATGCCTTAAGATATCAATATCTAGATAATAATGTTAAAAGTTCTATTGAGATGTATTCCAACATGACAGGTGTTGGAAAATCTACTCTGTACTGAATACTGAAGGAGAAAAAAACGACTGGAATTGTTAGTACTCCCAAGCCACATTCGATCACAGGCAGACGAAAAAACCCGTTGGAAGAAGAGATGTAAACTGAAATAAAAGGAGTCGTACATACATTTTATTATAAGAAGCAGATCCCAACAGTCGACAAAATTCTAACTAAAATCAATGCAGATCGGGATTTACCTGAGATTAAAAGAACTGAGCTCTGGAAATTGCTCAGTGGACTTAATTTTTGCTGAGAAAAACCAGATAGGAAATCTGTTCTTATAAATCGTCCGGAAAATGTCCATTGGAGACGGAAATATCCCTCTCAAGGTAGAGTTGCTAGAAATAACACAACTTACCAAATTAGTAATTTAACTGAAGTTTTGAATGATTTTTTTGAATAAAGTTACTGCAGTAAATTGGGAAAAATCTATATAATAAAAGAATAAAAGAAAATGTGGAAACTCAATCTCATGATCGGTGAGATAGAGGAACCAATAATAATTAATTTTTACCAGCGTAAATACAATTTATTATTTAAGTTTTCTGTAACATACAAAAATTAATCACATTTGAATCCCTTTTTAGTGTTTTTTTTGTAATTCTGCAGATGGTGTAAGAAATAAATAACCTGAAACGTCAAACGTCCTAAAAATGTTTTTAATTAATAATAAAATGACGGATAGCCCCAAAAAAATTGATGAATGTGCCTGAAACGGTTTCTATGCCAAAATTAAAAATAATAAAAATACAGTTGTGATTTGTGTTAAATATGTCAAAATTATCTATATTTTCTAATGTATGTGAATTATTAAGAAATCAAAAGAAATAAAGCAATATTACAAAAAAATTTTATTTTAAGATAATTGCCGAAATAATGTTCTAAGCCATAAATCCTTAGTGGTAAAATAATCCTCTTTCCGACGCCTATGATAAGGATTAAAATCCTTTTTAACACATCACACATCCAAATATCTATTCTAATCCAACCCAAATAGTCTATTATTATAGACCGCTATTTCTGATTATAAAATTTTTAACCCATTCCTATGAAAAATATATGTGTCTAACAGATTTTGCCAAAGACACCGGAGTAAAGAACACAGGTAGTTTGCGGAGAAAAAAGGGTAAAAAATGGTTTATTACTCTCTATAATTCTTGAATAAACTATAGTATAAGAGGTTAAATCGGGTCTATTTTCCTCAACTCAAAGCTCTTGGGGGGGGGGGGGGCGATGGCTCCAACCACCTCCCCTTGGATTCGCGTCCGATATTTATTGGGTTATTTCGTTCGATATAGAGGTAGTTTTAGAAAAATATTTCCAAGTTGTAGACTTGAAGTTTTCCTTGTGAAAATTGTATATTTCTATATTAACCCACTGTCCGTTGCTGACATATTTTATATCTTAACTCGTAAGGGCTTTTGGTTAAAACTAGTTGTCTATAACACACACACACACACACACGAAATTCAGCACTTAATCTTCCAAATTTTATTGTCTAATTTGTTTTTCAGACGGTAGATGCAATTGATAAGTTCCCTTCTAAAATTCTTCGTTGGTAGAAATGTTTCTGAAAAACGTCGCTAACTTCACATAGGTAAGTTTATTGACAAGGAGATATGAAGTTTTTTCGTAATTTTTGTAATAAACTGCCTTAATAAATCCACTTTTCATTATGTGAAAACTTCTTAGAATCCCATTTCAAAGGGAGTAGTAAGCAAATATCGAAGAAATTGCACGAAAACCTCTATAAAATAATGTAAACCTAACAACGTGGCTTTTTACAACTATGACGTTTATGACTCAGTCACGTCATGCAGTTTGATTGGCGTTTGTTGTTACGTGACCTGAGAGTGATTTAATTACATCTTGATAAATAAATAAAAATTAAATTCCTTAAACCTACTGGGGGGGGGGGGGGGTGCATTTAACTAGAAATTCAAAAGGAATATCTTTGACCAGTGTATCTTATCTGCCCTAATTAACAGAGCTAAAATATTTACTCTCCGTGGACGCTAAATAATTTGGAGATAATCATCGCCGAATTAAAATGTCGATGCTTGGTTTAATTTTACGAGAGTTTAACGAGACACTACCAAGAGGTAATTGAGTACAAGATGTCATCGCAGGGTACAGACCTGGGCCATCAATATAAAACGTGCAAGTCGTCCAATTGATGAACGGGCGACTTGAAGCGAGGAGAATACCTGCTAAATATATTAAAAATTAGAAACACCTGGAGAGGCTCTTGTTGAACAATGGACGAGACAAGCTGTTCGAAAATGATGAATAAAAGAAGATATCGAAGAAATTTGAAAATTAATACAACAGGCTGTCAAAACTAATTTACTACATTACAATCGTGTTTTTCCATATATATATATATATATATATATATATATATATATATATATATATATATATATATATATATGTGATATATATTTGAGAGTTTTCTGATACACTCTAAGGTGTAACAACCAACCCCTCAAAGAGATACTATGCTTCGTGGCACTTCATTTCAAAGGCCATTATTAAGTTAATTCAACATATATATTAGTTTTAAGATAACTAAACTTTAGAAGATTTTTTTATATGATTGAAAACCAGATATCTGAAATTAAGACATAGTATACAAAGAACTTAAATTTTTCGTTTCTTAGATTCAAATGCATACTTTTATTTCTTCAATTTTGTCTCTAATGTATTTGCTAAAACATTATACTTCTGGTCGCTTTAGTCTAAAATAAAATAGAGATTTGAAATGCACCATCTAACCGAATCACATAAACTGGCACGTTTTATGGCCAATACTTTTTAAAGGTAGCCTCAATGCATCTATATACCCCGGTTTTCTTCAAGAAGATCGAATCGAGCTCCGAGAATCATATTTCCTACACACTTGAAAAATTTGCATGACAAACAAAAAAGTTTCTAACAACCATATCGCCATATTATTATTTACATTTTCGCCCATACTTGGAGGAGGGTTTTCTCATTAAATGGGTTGAAAAAAGAGGTGCGATTGAGTGACCAGCAAGATGAGAAGACCTTAATCCATTAAATTTTTCATGGTATAAGTTCTATAACAAGACTAGTCAGATTTTATTCCCTATGTAAAACATACACACAAGAACATAATGTCGTTTATTCATTTTTGGGGGTAAATTGCAACAAATTCACTGTGCCTTAAATTAAATCAATAATTTTGATATGAAATAAATTTTAATTGATATTTGGCTAAAGAATATTAACAAAATTTACGTAAAACTTAATGTCTTTTATAAGTGATCAGTTATTCCAAAACTATTTTAAAGATATTAGACCAATTGCAAATATATACATTTTTAGGTAATGTTGTGAGTGTCCAAAAATTACTTGAATGTGATAAATGTATAGTTCTGCTTGAATGGTCGAAAGAGAATGAACTAAACAAAATTTAATAAATATATAACAAGTGCCAATAGAGTTTTACAAATAAAATAATGTAAATAAAGCAAATGAACTATAAGTCATTTATTATTATCTTTCTTTCATTTTAGTAGGCAGTTTTTGAAACTTTTCAAGAGAAGCACAAGGAAGTGTATTTGGACCTAATCTATATACATCTGACATTCCTGAATTACAAAATAAAAACACTGCAACTTTCGCAAACAATACTGCTATATTAGGAATAGGAAACCATCACTAAGAAGCGACAGAAAAATTGCAAACTTTATAACTATAAAAAAGATCGCGAATCAAGTTCCATGTAAGTAAATCATTGCATCAATTTTACAAATAAATGATATACAAATTACATATGCAAATAGAGCTAAATATCTGAGCATTACACTTGAGGTTAGGCTCTGCTAGAGAGTTCATGCGAAAAACCACAAAAATGGTTTAAAACTATGTTGAAAAATGTGTTTGCTGTGAGGAAGAAATTATATCGTTTGTACCTAACAAAATCTTATATAGAAAAATCCTTGAACCAGCTTGGTCTTCCAGTAAACAGAATAACATCCAGTTTATTCGGACTTTTCAAAATCAAGTATTAATAAACAATGTTAATGCTCACACTAAGAAACAGTGTCCCCCACTGGGATCTAAAAGTGGATACCGTGAGTAAGGCAATAAAAAAATTTGACAAGGAACAACGATTCTATTATCAGAAAAATATTCAGCCTCTTGATTACTTAAAGCTAATGAGAATACTGAAAAGAACCAAGCATCATCAGTTAGTATTTGTGTAAAAACAGAGTAAAATATGCATTAGTTTATAAGTCATTGTTTTCATTAATTATTACTCAAAAGAAGAAAAATGCAGTTTTCCTTCTTTACTAAACTGTCAAAAAAGGCGACATTATCATCAAAATTGCCTTCTTCAATACATTGTTACAGTAAGTCGCTTTTTGTCAAGTCATTCAGGCCCAGACCTAATAATATGAGGGATGCAAGTTCTGAAAAATTAGTAAACTATCAACTGGTTTAGCTATACTAGCAAAATTTCACTTACTTTACGTTAATATGCATTTTGGATATGACTGATATTTTAAACTTATTGTCTAATCTATACACATTTGCCTCTAGTTGCACAATGGCCTATATATATGGTTTCGATTGAGAAATATTTTGAAGAGGTCAAAATGCTGATGAATCAATAATGTTTTCTGTTTCGTTCTCTCGATAGTTCCGTTTATTTTTTCACAAAAGGTATTAAATATTTTAAGAAAACTTTTAAAATAAACTTAAATATCATGTATGTAGTAATTAATGCATCAATATTATAATTTAATTTCAATTCAGTAGAAGCAAAACAAGTTGATCTATAAATTTCTTTTTCTTTTCGTTATTCAATAAATATACTCAACATTATTATGATATATATGTATATATATATATATATATATATATATATATATATATATATATATATATATATATATATATATATATATATATATATACATATAGGAAATCTCCCGGATATGAAAAAAAAAACGTGCAAACGTATTGGCCTCCTCTTCGGAGATATGGACTTCCAAAGAGCTGCAATGGAATCAAGTTTTTTACACATGTTTATTGAACCACCAGGTATATGGAGGGGGAACAGAGAATCTTCCGAAAATGGATCCTGGTGGTATTCTGATGGATCTCGACAAGATGAAAGAGCTGGAGCCGGAGTATTCGGCAGGAGCACAGAGTACTACGCTCTCGGACAATGTGCAACAATTCTCACAGCGGAAATTTATGTTATTCTGCGATATCGGCACTGAAGTCCAGTGTCGTGACATCGCGACTGGTGTCTGAGTGCAAGGATGAACTAAATGGTATGACAGGGAAAGACTGCACAGTAAGACTCGTATAGGTCCCGGGTCACTCGGGCATACGCGGGAACGAGAAAGCAGACCATCTGGCAAAGTTGGGTTCGGCGACTGAACCGTATGGATCCCAAATAATATTACCTGTCCCAATTGCTAGTGGCAAAAGGGAATTAAAATCGTTGCTGGAAAGCAAATTTATTGAATCGTGGAGGGGAGCTCCTGGAATGAGGTGTGCTAAGGAACATATAACTGGACCTAACGCACGGCGTACTAAGGAGCCTCTCTCCTTGGGAAGGAAAGAGCTGCGAATTGTGGTGGGATTGTTGACAGGATATTGTCACCTCAGAGACCATCTTCATAGAATCGGTGTCGAGGGCGACCCGACATGCAGATGGTGTTTGGAGAAGGATGAAACTATTAACCATGTTCTCAGAGAGTGCCCAGCACTCAACGAACTAAGACAGAGATATTTCGGAGATACAGGTTTGTTGCCGGAAGTAGTTAGGCAAGTTCAACTAACGAGGCTTCTTGGATTCGCAAAGGCGATTGGCCACGAATAACCTACAGATATGGTGGGATGTAAAAAGCCCAAACGACGCCTAGGCATCGATGATCTAGTATCACCACCCCTTTTTCATTCATTCATTTATTCATTGATCTTTCTAACCCTATCTTTTGAGGTTTAATGTCTTTCTTTCTGGAAATTACTTTCAGGATCCACCTTTTATTGAATTATTCTGGTATGTGGATCGGATTTTAAATAATTAATTTATTCCAGACTTTATGTCCTTATCGTATAAGTTCAGAACTGTATGGGAGGGCACTGAGCAGTTTGGGACAATAGAACCTAGTTACGAAAATGTGGACTTTAGGCAGAACAGTAATGAATCAACAGATTACTTGGCCCAAAGAGGGGCACAGATGACCTTCCCGGACCCAGAGTAAGTGTTGGAAAAGGTAGGACATCGTTTGAGTAGAAAATCTGAGACATTTATTACTGCTGAGCAGGCAAGAGCTAAAACAACACATACACAGGTGAGGATTAGCAGCAGATTCGATATGTCCTTATGTATGGAAGGTGGCGAGGCGGCTAAACACGTTCTATGTCAATGTCTTGCAGCATTAAGGATCAGGCAAAACATCTTTAGAAAATACACATCAAAGCCTGAACAACTTATTACCAAATACAATACTTAACTTCATTAAAATGTTAAGTATTTTTGGGGAAATTTAAATCCAGTGTAAGACACAAGCGACCAATTAATCGTTGTGTAGGACCAAGGGTCCCGCTTTTTAGTAACCTCACCTAATCTAACCTAGATCTAGTGTTTTAGTAGGTAATTTTTGGAAAATTTTTAAATATATTATCATTTTTCTCTAAGCACAGTGACTAATTAAATAATAAGTTCATTCAAATCTTTTTTTTTTCAGAAAGAAATGTTAATATTAAGAAGTTTTTCATTTCTTGCAAAAATGTTTGATCCAAAACTTGTAAAATTTAATATTATTAATGTTACCAAATATTAAAAATAATAATATATACAAACTTTAAACCTACCCTTCTATATCAATATCTTTCCGAAAATTTTCTGCGGCGACTTTTGGCTTAATACGAAGTATATCATTTTCGACTCCAATAACATCTTCTTCATCTTTGTAAATAACATATTCCCAATCCTAAAAATTATGTTAGCAATTATATAAAATTCTTAGAAAGCTCAACAAAGGTTACATAGGAATTGTGTACAGAATAAAAAAAATGTTTGAATATTTATAAAATCTTGTACATATTTAAAGATGATATTGGTGCCAGGTATTTATTTTAAATTAGGATAATTGTACAGTGTGTCGTGGTAGAAATGACAATGGGGCTGTATTTTGGAAATACAACTTTTTAATGGGCTATGGACAATATACATACATGTATGGAAATATAATTCAAAACAAAATCTGAAAATGGTTGACTACCATAGACATATAAAATTATAAACTGCGGACCCCGTAGTGAGAATCTCGCATCCGATACGAGAGAGAAAATTGTAACAAAGAAAACGAATCTTAGGAAAGTTTACAGGGGCAGGACGGTTCTTATTTTCTCCGTCAATCAGGCAACGATTTAAAAGCCTGCATATCATCAGATAAAATCGAAACAGGTTTCGAGCTGTCTTTAAAACATTATCACCCTGGCAAAATACAACAAAATTACTCTCAGGTAACTACTAGGACACAAGGGTATTCCAGGCGATGGAAAAGAAGATCAACTTGTAACAAAAGGGTCTGCTACCACATTTACTGGACCGGAACTAGTATTTGGCCCCACCAAGGCTGCTATTCATACCTAGATGTTCTGGTGGATAAATTATTAACACTAGAGCTCCTAGAACTATATTGCGGGTCTCAGGCGTAGAAAATCGCGCGAAATGATAACCAACTACTGCAGCTTAAGGAAATATCTACACACCGTATAATGAAGAACCTACATCTACACTATATGACGAAGAGAGCAAAACAGCCTCACTCACCATCTTGGAATGCGAAGTTTTAATTTACTGCAGATAGCCTCAAGATTGAAGTTTTACAACCAAAGGAATATGCTCCTAGACCTGAATAAGGAGACAAACCTGTTCACATAAAATATACATGATAGGCAACATAATAAATCACCAGACTGCAGTGTAAGATCTTTTCAATCCTATCCTGTAATATTATTCAATCAATCAATCAAAGAGAAGAGGAAACGGCAACATACAGCACCACCAAGTGAGTTTAATGGTAAAAGTGTTTAAGGAAAGAAAGAAGATGGTCATATGTAAACTTCGTTATGCCCATTAAAGTGAGACGGAGTGTTCTCCTTATTACCTCTTTCTCTCTACTAGCACATGTAATGTGACATTTGATGTACAACCGGGTATGATGGAGCCACAAGCTGGAATGACAACGTCGCATATACTATATTTTTCATTGGCAAAATTTGACCTAAATGAACAATGCTTTTCCCATGAAACAATGATTTTGTGACAGCATTTGATCAGAGACTCCTGAAAACGGAATATTCTGGGTATCGTTTGTCATTCTGTCCACAATCATACTTCTGTCCCATATTAATTTGTAGCTATTTTAAATACTTATAAATAATTGTTAAGAAGATACTGGTCCAAAGTCTGAACGTTCCTCTTCTCTCTTGCAGCTTTAGTGCCAAACAACTACAGGTTATTTAAGCTTACCAAAACCATAACTGAGGACTTTAGGACTCAAGCAAGACAGCTGACTAGCTGGTCCGATGACATTTCTTGCTTGAAGCTCTCACAGCAGTGGGTCCGCGAGTTTAATCACGTGAAGGTTTTTAATTAAATTAAACAAAACAAGTTTCTCAAAACACTGAAATCTATTAATAAAAATAAATAGAAAACAAAATTATTTGCAATGAGAAACTTAAAATTAGTAATGAATAACAATATCAAGCTACTAATTTTGCTTGCTCCTGTTGGTCATTCTATTAGTAAAAGTGTAAAACCCAATTTAGAAGATAAAACCTATAAATAGCTTTCTAAAATATTAAACAGGAAAACAATAAAACTGCGAAAAACATTTATTTATATTACTTAAACTATCAGTATCAACTATGCAGGACATCTCATTTAGCTGTGACGGAGTTTTGGTTTTAAAATAAATTTTAGAGAGAATAATTGTTTTCTAGCTATTTTAGTAAGTGTATTTTTAAAAATATCCATCAATTTGTCAGTAAGATTTTCTGTATGCGGTAGTGTGGGGAGAAAACTGAATTTGTACTGTTTGAAAGAGTGTTAACTAGGCTTAAATATTGAGTATGTAACAGAGACGGTTGAGAAGGTATTTCATAGATGTTTTCCGGACTAAAAACAGAAGAATCTTCCTCTTGTAATGCAGACAACTGGGAATATTCCCGAACCACATAACAAAGAAACTAATAACATCAACACTATACAATACCTCACCACAGAAAATACAGGCACCAGGATTGTGAACTTCAATAACAGGTTAGGAAAGAATATTTTGAACTTAGAGATTAAAGTAACTTTCTGAGAATTGCTCTCTTTAAAAACTAAACGAATTAAGGTTGGTGAAAAATTAAGTAATATTTTACCCCCACATATAATGGATGAATTCTAAACACATCAAAAGACCAAATTTAATAAACTTTTCAATTCTATAAAAAAGCCAATATACAAAAATTAAACCAACTTAAATCTACCAACATTAAAAATACACATATTTATAGGATAAATTGTGTATTGCAAACTGTGCAATCTCCAACACGGGAAGTAAATGATGGACCGAAATTTGCAGTTACTGTTCACATTTTACTTCATTTATACACGGAGTTGCATATAATTCTACGTTTGCTGAATGTTATTTCAGCACTACAACAGCATAGTGTGGATATAACCACTGCTATCTCCGTAAAAGCCACATAACCATTATATATATATATATATATATATATATATATATATATATATATATATATATATATATATATATATATATATATATATGTTTATGTGGCTTTCAGGGATTCCTCCGTATGAGGTGCAATAGCAATGGATATATCCACATTATGCCGTTGTAGTGCTGAAATCACATTCAGAAAACGTACAACTATATGCAACTCCGTGTATAAATGAAGTAAAATGCGAACAGTAAATGCAAACTTCGCTCCATCATATCCTTTCCATGTTAGAGTTTGCACAGTTTCAATAAATTGCTACAGCACACAATTTATCCTATTCCACCACCATCGAGATGATGGCCTATCTGTACCACCATATCGAGAAGAAAGTCAAAAACTTACCCTCCTCACTGCAGTGATACGGCAGAGATACATGTTTCGTCTCTACTAAACTCATCAGGGTACCGACATGTATCTGTTTGTGCAAAGGACAGATCGGAAGGAAGTATGCAACACTGAACGCGGCTTCACCGACCTCCCGCCGGACGGCGTATAAATGTTTATATGGCTTACACGGATTCCTCCGTGGATATATCCATATTATGCCGTTGTAGTGCTGAAATCACATTCAGCAAACGTACAACTATATGCAACTCCGTGTATAGATGAAGTAAAATGCAAACAGTAAATGGAAACTTCTCTCCGTCATATTTTTCTCGATATGGTAGTACAGGTAGGCCATCATCTCGATGGTGGTGGAATAGGATAAATTGTGTTCTGTAGCAATTTATTGAAACTGTGCAACCTCTAACCTGGAAAGGATATGATGGAGCGAAGTTTACATTTATTTTTCTACTACTTCATTTATACACGGAGTTGCTGAATGTGATTTCAGCACTACAACGGCATAATGTGGATATATTCACTGCTATTTCACCTCACACGGAGGATTCTGTGAAAGCCACATAAACATATATACGCCACCCGGCGGGAGGTCGGTGAAGCCGCGTTCAATATTGCATACTCCTGTCCGATCTATCCTTTGCACAAACAAGTGCATGTCGGTACCCTGATGAGTCTAGTAGAGACGAAACATGTACCTCTGCTGTATCACTGTAGCGAGGAAGGTAAGTTTTTGACTTTCTTCTCGATATGGTGGTACAGGTAGGCCATCATCTCGATAGTGTTGGAATAGGATAAATTATGTTCTATAGTATTTTATTGAAACTGTGCAAGTTTTAACAGGGAAAGGATATGATGGAGTGAAGTTTGCATTTACTGTTCACATTTTACTTCATCTATATACGGAGTTGCGTATAGTTGTACGTTTGTTGAATGTGATTTCAGCACTACAACGGCATAATGTGGATATATCCACTGTTATTGCACCTTACACGGAGGAATCAGTGAAAGCCACATAAACATATATACGCCATCCGCCTCGCGGTCGGTGAAGCCTCGTTTCAGTGTTGCTTACTTTCTTCCGATCTGTCCTTTGCACAAACACGTGCATGTTGGTACCCTGATGTGTCTAGTAGAGATGATACAAGTAGGCCATCATCTCGATGGTGGTGGAATAGGATAAATTGTGTTCTGTAGCAATTTGTTGAAACTGTGCAACCTCTAACATGGAAAGGATATGATGGAGTGAAGTTTGCATTTACTGTTCGCATTTTACTTCTTATATATATATATATATATATATATATATATATATATATATATATATACATATATATATATATATATATATATATATATATATATATATATATATATATATATATATATATATATATATGTATATATAGATTGTATAAATAAGTGCTCAGACTAAGTTTTATTTGAGATAAAAAGAGAAGAACTAAGACACAGAAAGGTTAAATGATGTATTTTAATGGTTAATATGCCAGTAGATTTGGTTTAGAATAGGATAAAATTAGATTTAAATATAGTATAAGATGTATTGTTTAAGTCGTAGTGTAAATAAACAGATAAAGTCTTAAGAAAAAGACAATAAAATATGACATATTTCTTTCTATAAAATTAAAGTTATTATATATATATATTTATATATATATATATATATATATATATATATATATATATATATATATATATATATTTAAATGAATAAAAAGAGTGTGGATGCTTTTAAAAAGCTAATAATGAAGTGTTATACATCGTCGTTTGTCCCATTAAAACAATTACTCATGAGACACAAAAGTTCGTGAAGTGGAAAAATTACTGCAAAATTGAGATAAAAATACCAAGAATGGTGATAAACAAACACTAATGTATGAAATATAAGAAGAATGTTTTTGTTTTAAGAGTTATTAAAGAAATTATGTATAAATTAAAACCATACTGTATAAAACTATAGAATGTAATATAAATTTAATTAGTTTATAAAGTAAATTTAAGCTTATTTTAAGCAATTTTGGTACTAATATATTAAGAAAATTTTGCTAAATAAAAGGGTAATAATATCAAAGCAACAATAAACATTTTAGAGTTGTTATGAACAAAATTTAATTAAAATTGTCATAAATTTTAAAATGCCAAGTGTTAATTTTTATCAATTTTAAAATATAAATGATGTGCCAAACTGGCTTTTATATATATATAAAATGTCGAGAAAACTCTAAAGTTTATTTATTGCAAGGCCTATTATGCTCAATAGTCGGATTTATGTCAATATATTAATAAAAACATTAAAATTCCAGTCAAAATTGGTAAAATTAAAAAGCCATTATAAAATTCAATTTTTCAAGGTAGTAAGATTTATCAAGTTGCCAGGTGTCAAAAAATCTGACCAATCATAATACAGAAATTTCGTATGTTTTGGCCGATCATAAAAAGTCAGGGCGTAGGAATTTCGATAGAATTGAATTTACCAGTTTGCTGGAAGCACTGCGTTTTTCGAGCTCCCGAAAATTTACATAACCTCAAATTTTCAATTGTTTAAAAAAAACACAGAAGTTTTCCTACGTCTCAAGAAAACAAAAGTTAAATGTTTTGGTTTTAAAAGGGGTTATGTGTTTTTGTTGTTGTCAAGTAAAAAGAATTTAATAATTTATTTAAAGTAATTAGTAAAAGTTTATAAGTTTTGTCCTGTAAAATAATTGTGCAACTCTCAGACAACAACAAATACGATAATATTGTGATAAAAAGAATATAGAAAAATTAATTTGAATTCAAGTAAGAAGAACATAGCTGAACGAGACTGTGAAAAAAAGTTTTGTCAATTGCTTACTTTATAGGAAACCACAACAAAAATATTTTTGGAGATTTGGAGGATTTTTAAAGAAGAAAATAAATAAAATTATTGGAATTGTGTTTATTAATATATTGGAACCAAATAAAAGAAAACCTAACAAGGTATTTATATTAGATAAGGCAGTAGAAAGCTTTAATTTTTCGTAGAAATTGAAACCTAGCATCCAATATTAACCTAACTGTTCTTAAAATAAAAATAATAAAATTAATAAATTATTGTTTGCTATATTAACCTGTTAGAATATAATAATATTTATCACCATAAATATTAGGTGTAAAACTATATTAAATACTTGTATCACAACTTGCATACGATAATTTGTCTAAAATAATATTATTTCTAACAAACAAACGACGCTGTCCATATAAAACTGCATTATAGCCATCTAGTAGACGATTACGAAATTAAACGTTGCCAATTTGTGATCCAGGTTATTAAAAGACAATGCATGGTAGATAAAAGTAACTAATAAGTAATATTGATTAGAAATAGTGTTGGATGAAAGATAAAAGTATTGACCATTAAATCCCATCTAGTAATAATTAATAATATTGTGCCATTTTTTTTATTGTTAAATAAAATTTATATTTTGTGCTTTAATCATTCTGTGTATTGATTGTCTGATTGATGTCTTATAAACCACTAAACTCAACTGCAGGAGTCAATTTACAGGTAGGGATACATCTATATCTATATAGAAAATTTGAAAATTGAAAATACTTCAAATTGGTAAAGAATTGTTACAATCTATTATAATTATTTTTTACCTGGCGCTCAACAAATAAATATTAATATTTTAATTAAATTTACGGGCATATTTGTGGGTTTATTATATATATATATATATATATATATATATATATATATATAGAACAGTTGTATTAGTTATGTATGACTAAAACAGGTCATACACGACACCTCGAATCCCAATACTTTCAAGTTTATTCAGTAATTTTTGGTACGCCACAGTGTCAAATGCACGAGCCAAATCAACAAATATCCTCAGTGTATTGAATTTGGTATTACACCCACGAATTATATAATCCGTTTCATGTACTATTGCCTCCTCCGTGCCTACTCCCGACTGAAATCCATACTGAGAAAGAGACAAAATTTTATTTTCTTTCAGAAAATCATCAAATCTGAGTCTAATACACTTCACAAAAAGTGGGCTGATCGAACTAGTCATAGTGTTAGTTGATAGTTTTCCTTATTTAATTTATCCCCCGATTTATAAATTAGAACATTAACAGCCTTCTTTAATATTGCGGGATATGTTCCATTTTCCTATATCAAATTTTTTAAATGTAAAAGAGTCTTTACAAGGCAAATATGATAATTTTTCAATCTTCTAGGATAGATATTGTCATCACCAGCCACCGCTTTAGTGTTTAAAGAATTTATTACGTTAATTAGCTCGCTCTCAGTTATGGGATTCAAAAACATGAAATTCGAAATACGTTTATTAAAGAAGTTGTAGTTGTTTGTTTTGATTTTGTCCGCCAAGTCCTTGCCCATACCTCCAAAATAATCCGAAAAAGTGTTTGCAATTCGCAAGCAATCACAAACAAGCTCATCCTCATAATTAATCAATGATATTCCCCCAGTCCCACCATTCTCATTGGTAGCTTGTCTAATTACTTCCCATGTTCTCCCAATGTCACCTCTACAGTCAACCAGCCTGCTTCTGAAAAACGCATTTTTCGATTTTTTAATAATGTGTATAAGTAGATTTCTACATCTACGAAATTTTTCTGTGGCTTCGGTATTCTCTGGGTTCTTATCCGCTATTTTTTTAAGTTTATTATAGATGTGTGAATACCCATAGTAGAGTGAGAAATAAACTTGTTTATTTCTTGAATAGAAATTTCGGTGCACGAATCAATATATCGAATCTCAGTTTTCACTGTTAATTTGATTTTGTAATTTTATGTAATCTTTTGTAGTAATGGGTTTATTGTTCATATTTTTGAAGTCAATGTTTAATAAATTGGGGCAATGGTACGTAAGGCCAGAAATCAATGCAATAAGTTTGACGTTACTGTAATCAAGCTTATTGTAAAACTATAAGGAAATTTTACTACTTACTAATGCGCATAAAAGAGATTTTAAACTAAATATAAGTATTAATTCGAACAAAGGTTGGGAATATGTCTATATTGTTTCAAAGAATTTATTTAATAAAGTCTAACAAACTCTTGCAAACCTGAATAAATATAAATTTATCCGATTAAAACAAGAAAATTTTACTGAAGTTTGAACATACAAGTAAAACGGAGTTGGAAAAATGTAAGGATGTATACGAGCTTACGGATAAATAAGAAAATTTGTGTAAACTAATGGAAGCGGTGTTAATACTTCCAAAAGATATTTGTTACTTAAAAATTGGAAAGACATGGTGAAATTAAATTTTAGCCGAATAAACAGTTAAAGGTACTTTTGTGTTTTTAATTTAATTCACGACAGATTGTCATTACCCTAGATACAGATCTTCACAAAATTTTTTTTCGAATTTATGGAAATTTTAATTGCTTTTATTTTTCGAAATAAATATCAATAAATATTACCCAATAAAATCCTAATATAGTTAATTTAGATGTTTTTTCATGAATATTTCATATTTCTGTTCCTAAATATTTATAAAAGAAGTATATATATTTTTTTAAAATTAGGTATTTCATTTATATGTATTGTAATAATTTTTTATATGAAATAAACGTATTGCAGTTTATTAAAAGTTTTATTTTTTATGAATAATTCTCGATAATGTAAATTGGATTAATTATAAAACACTTTCTTTCGTAATTAATATATAACCTTCTACAACCTAATTGCCTTAGGAATAATTGATCGTGTTTTAATAAAAACGATGGATTCGGGAATAATTTCCGAATTAGCAGATATTATCAGTTCAAAAATCACAAAAGATCATTCAAAAGGATGTAGGATAATATGCATAAATGTTACAGAGATCTATTGAAAACTCGCTAAAAATCTATTTGGCTTAAAAACATATATTATTTACAATATAATATAAATTGAGCTACAAGGCATATCGACGGTACCATTCAAAAGGTTATAGGGTACTAACACTTCGAAAAAAACAGTTTTAGCACTACGCGAAAATGTTATAGAAATCAAGTGAAAATATTCTAAAGACCAATTCTGCTCAAAAATATGTATTATTCGAAAAATCAAAAAGATGTAAAGAACAATAATATATCTAATAATTGAACTAAACTTATTAGCCATATCAACACACCAATTGGTGAGTTCGATGTCCATAGAGTAGAAAAGTTGGTGGCTATGTTGCCAGTTGTATTTTATATTCCAGTTATTTCTTATTAACATTCAATTATTACGGAGTAAACAACTGAGCCTATCTTTTCAAAACAATAGAAGTTACTCTTGTGAAATAATATCTGTTAGTACCGCGGTCATTAAGATCATTCTTACGGTGTCGGTTTAGGTCAATGTCTGCAAAGAAAAAAAATAGCATATGTGAAGTTGCCATTCCAGCTTTTGGCTACACCATGCTCGGTGCCCCCTCAAATGTAACATTACATCTATTTACAGTCGACCTGCGATTTATCCTTTAACTCATACATCTATGCTAATTGTATATCATATGACCTAAACCTAAATTAAATCGTTTTCAACCTATATATGCAATATGTAATAGTCTCAAATTATTGTTAAAAAAATATATTCATTTGTCCATGACGCCCGTCATATTTACCGCTTCAAAACGACGAAAGGGTTGTCCCTTTTCTATCGAAAAATATTAACTGCCGGTTTAACCCGATGTAAAAATTCTCTACTTTTCACGATTTTTGGTTAAACAGGAAGTTAATAATTTTGGATATATAATGAGAAATCAAGATAGATCATTTAACTTCAATATGCACCATCTGAAAACCAAACCAAAGTAAAACCAATACGAGTAGGCCATCTCTACAAAACTTCTTCATAAATTTCCAAAGTTTCGGTGACCTTCACTTCAATGATAATTAATGTTAGATCATAAGCATACGTTGTATTTAGGATTTGTTTTATAATATTTACATAATTTGTAAGAATTTTTATTAATTTTGAAAAGAATATCTATATAGTAATTTGCTCGACCACATGCAGTTGGCATAAGAATTAATAACCTCGATACAGTCCAGGTTCTAAAATTTAATTTGGCACATTACAGCTCAGATTTAAATCTAATAGAGCTAATGCGGGACTAGCTAAAATGCCGTATACGACAAAAAATGCAGTTCTAAAGAAGAGTTTTGGTCTTCAGCTCAGTGTGAATGGAACGCAATTCCCCAAAAAAATACATTGAAACTCCATTTACGAGTAGTAGTGGGACAGATACTTGTCAAAATTGTTAACAGAAGATAAAATAGAATTCAAAAATAAGAGGGAACGAAAAATTTAATTACTATTGCATCCTCTTGTATAATAAATGCGGCAGATGTTATTAAAATGTGTAAGTCTCAAAAAATTGGAAAGGTAACCAGACCTAGAATTACATCTGCAAAATTAATAAAAAATGGAAGAAGGAGCAGCAATTTCCCAAGAATGGATAACTTTCAATATACAACAATAAATAAGAGAAGTACAAGGGATGATTGCAACAACTATAGGGGTTCTGCAGTGACAAACACATTAGGTAGAATATACGAAAAAGTCCTAAAGCAAATAATAGAAAAATATTGAAGCTACATGGAAGCCGAAGAACAAGCGGATTTTAGGGCAGAAAGATCCACAGCTGACCATCTATTCTGTATTTTTCAAGTAGTAGAAAAAAATACAGCATTTAATCAAAAAGTGGGCATACTGTATAGTGACTTGAAAAAAGCATATGCTAGTGTCCCACAAAACAAGCTATGGCATGTTCCTTAAGACATAAATATCATTATCACACTAATAAAGGCTGTAAAGAACCTATATCAAAATAGGAAACACATTGTCGGAAAGATATAGTGAAAACAAATGGCTCAAACAGAGATGTTTTCTTTACCAACACTGTTCAAAATACATTTAGAACAGGCCTTAAAGTAGTAAAGAATAGTGACATATTGGGCTTGCTCTTACAAGATGTCACGTTATATACACTCTGCTCTACAGAGGATCAGTTAATAGTAGCTCAGGAGTATGACGACGTAGAGTATACATCGAAAAAGCTGATTGAAAAATACAGCGCAAGACCGAATACAAGTGTAGAGAACATTGTGAAAGCTATTCATATCTAGGACAGAAATTACAAATGATGGCACATTAGACAGGGAAGTTAACAACAAAAAAATATAATAAAAAGAAGAAGAGCTGCAGCAATAACAAATGGCATATTATGGAATCAACAAATATCAAAAACAGATAAAAGTATATAACACCGAAACAAAAAGTATTTTAACATACATTAGTTAGTACGATAGATAAAAGAAAGGACTGAAATATTCTTAAGAGCTACATAAATGAAATATTTGAAACTAGCAGCAGGAAAGCTCAAAATGAAGAAAATAAAAAATAATACAATGACAGAGATCATGGGATGATATTAGGTTAAAACAAATAGGGCGGTACTGACAGGTATAAAGGATGTCTAAGGAAAGGTTTCCGTTTCCAAAACGAGTGCTAAAATGGGACCCTTAAGGAAAAAAAAAGAGGAGAAAGACCAAGAAAGAGTTGGATTGAGGGAATATAAGAAAAAAAAAGATATATGGAAAGATAAAGAAGAGCGGAGACTGAAAATAGGAAGAAGTCTGAGAGCATTTTGAAGTGAATTATATATATATATATATATATATATATATATATATATATATATATATATATATATATATATATATATATATATATATATATATATATATATATTAATTCTAAAGATTACATATTTGATTTCCATCATTTGGTACCTCGAGGGCATGTAAGCGATAGGTATCCCTTAAGAAGTTAGACATCGTTTTGTGATCTTTGAGGGTCTTTGATTTTGAAACTGTTATAATTATCTGATTATATATTCTGCTAAATAGCCATTTATCAAGTGTCATTGATATGACTATCTCTTTACTAGTACTAGAATCAGTTAAATATTTACTATATACATTAATTAATTAATAAAAAAACTGTACAGTATTCATAGGCTTAAAGGTGTAAAACGATAATTTCTAGAATAAATACTTACGGGCTCACTGGGTATATATTGTTCAACTAACCACACCTGTGGATTTAGTGTACTTTCTGTAAATCCATCATTAATTATGTCATCCCCAGAGCAAAGGGTCATTTTGCCTAGGACCTTCGACATACTTTCAGTACATGTTTTGCCTGGTGATTTATCCAGTAATTCTAAAAAATATATACTTTTAAATCTAGTTATTATTTAATTATTACTCTATTTTTGTGATTATAATATAACATCTAACACTAAAATAAAAAATTGTATCCTATTCTCAACAGTAACCTTCTTTTCGGAAGCATTCTTCTTGGTTTCATTTAAGAAATAAATCAAGCTAAAAATTAAACTAGTCTTAAACACAGAAAAATTCTAAATATTTGAATAAAACTCATAATTCACTCAATAATAAATTATCATAAAGAATTTGACATATTAAGTCATTTGAATTATAAAACTATTTGGAGCAATAAATATTTTATATATTTTATTGTAACAATGATATATTAGCTTTTCTATTAAATTATTTATAACTGAATCAAGAATATATCATATATTGACACCAAAAATATACTTTTTTGCAATTTATGTTTTTCTTTATTTACAATAATAACGTATTGGAATTTATAAATGGATCTAAGTTTGTCAATGATAAAAACATAGTTTTATTTGCGGGGTATCTAAAGGTACTTCTTTTTGGATCAATATGTACGTGTTTAAGGATCTAGTATTTTTTAAAATAAGATGAAATTGAAAATATCAATATTTCTTAACTTACATTATTGTGAGTAGGAAGACGGAAAAATATTTTAGGATTGATCAATAGTTGCATGTGACATCAAAGCAGTTAAGGAAGGAAATGGAAAGGGGAATAATTAAAGGCCAATTCCCACTCACAATTCACCTTGGATGTTTGATCCTTGATGAATCAGCTTATTTTAGTTATTCAAGGCCATAGGTAACTGAATGCATCTTTTGAATTGTAGTAATTAATTTTGTCTTTTTGGTATCGCATTTTTGAAAGCAGATTATTAGTTTTGGTCTTTTTTAAGTCAGCTATTAATAGAAAAATCCACCAAACAAGATTAAAAAAGTGAAACTAATGGCGATTTCAGACTAACAAATATATCTTGTTAATGCTTTTTTTAAAGTTTCACCCAAAGGATCTGAGGATCTTCACCGTAAATCTCTCTCCTATCCACAATCGTGACGCTTAAGCATGAATTAGGAAAGTTACAAGAATTTGAACAGGTGCGAAAATAAATTTGAGCACTAGATCACTAGACAGATATGAGCATTAAGTAAACGAAGTATTTTTTATGTCCAACATATCCGACAGGATTTTAGTGTTTTACAAGAATATCAGACATTACACTTTATAAACTTAAAACTAGAAATTATGTTGTGTTCGCCACCAAAAGTATTTAAATAATGTGTGCACTCCCTTGCTGAATAAAAATACCAATTTAAATATTAGGCAATGATAATATGAACTAACGGTTATGTATTTGTGGTATTTTACTCAGTATGGAATCGATTTAAGTAGTATCCCCTCTCCCCACCCCTTCTTCCAGATATCTTGTGAAAATCACATTTCCAATCCAATTTATATGTAACTGTATATATTTATTTGAATCATTTTTTTTTTCAAAACTAGACACAGAATTACATAAAAATATTAAGACGTCATATCAATATGAAAAATTTCTTATAATTTACCGAACATTTTTTCTATTTTATTTTTACCACCTCTTAATAAATTGACTAAGAATTCTATTTTAATCATCTAAGTGAGTGAGTTAAATATAACAAGGCTGGAAACTTCACTTTAAGAAGTTAATGAGTAACAATGATTTTTCTACTATTAGAATTCGTACGAATTTCTCATACATGTCGAGTAGTTTTGTATATCGAGGGAGGGGGTGTTTCGTTTCATATACCATGGGGTGGTTTCATAAAAGATAATAAAAAAGGCAAGTATACTTGCCAGTTTTTATTAAAACACAAAAAATATATAATATTCTCAAAAGTATCATAGTATTATTAAGTTTAGCTCACACGAATCCTTGTCAGCATAAATCGACCTGATGAGAATTAACATTAACTATCAAACATCAACACTTAGTATGCTTATCGGTGATTTTAATCTAAGTAATCAATTAGTCTGCAGCAGATCTTTGTAAATGATGTTGTTGGTAATTAATAATTTTCAATTTGGATAATCAGACATACTTCGAAAGTTACTGCACATTAAAATTAGTAAAATTAACCACGTTAAGTCTATTATCTAGATGTTCTAGCTGTAAAATTTGATAGTGGTTTGGGATCAGGTAGGATCATGATGTAAATCTTCAAAATGTGGGAAAACAAATAACCATGATGATCCTAGTTTATCCTGAAGATAGGAAATTTTGAACTAGGTACTAGGATAATGACTCAAAATTTCCCCCACGTAATACACGTAGAATTTTTTTTTCTCAAATTTAACTAAAATAAATCCATCATCTTTAAATTTCTCTGGTCTTACATCAATTTGCAATACATCAAATTCAGTCAACACTTTTAATTTTCTTTGCCTTCTTTTTTTTTCAATTTCTTACGAAAATTCCTCAAAATTAAAAATTTCTTTATCTCTAGCGCCGGTATTATCTGGTTTTCGCAAACTGGGATTCGGGTTTTGATTCCTGTATTTACGCATTCACTCTAAGCCGGCCATTTTATTTTCGTCCTATATCGCTAGATTGCGACAATTAGTTATATTGTCGTTCAAAAGCGTCTCTTCATCTAAAGAAAAGACTTCTTCTAATGTAGATGAAGTGTCAAATGTCAAGAACAAATGATATGATAATTTGTCAATGAGCAATGGTATGAGAATTTGGTCAATGGTCAATGGTAAGAGAACTTGGTCAAAAATTCAAAGTGGCAAAATTTTATGACAAGTCTGGCACCGATAAAAATTTTTCTTATTGGGAAAAATTTTTTTAAATGAAAATTACAATATTTTTATGAAGAAGTAATGACTTCTGGGAAGCGAGCTAAGATGCTCTAAGGTTTTGACAAAATAAAATTTAAATAATTTTTTGGCAAAACTGGTTTAAGAAAAAATTGGATTTCTTTCTCTTGGGAATATGTGTGAATTTCAAGGTATGCTTGAAAGTGAGCTGAAATGCTCTAAGGTTTTGACGAAAATAAAATTATAGAAATTTATTTGGGCAAAACTGATTTAAGAAAAATAGGAATTATTTTTCTTCTAGGAAAATATTTTATAAAATAAAATATTTAATGGCAAAGGTATGTTTCTGGAAAGAGAGCTGAAGTGCTCTATGGGTTTTGATAAAATAAAAGTTAAGAACTTTATTTAACAAAACGGGCTAGAGAAAAAATTTAAATTAATTTTATCTCTGATGAAAATATTTTCTGAATAAAATATTTTGTGAATGAAGGCTTCTTGGAAGAGAGCTGAAGTCCTCTCGGGTTCTTCGGAGAAAATGGAAAAAATTGATGAATAAAAATTTATTGGATGATGTAGAAAAAATGCTAAGAAAATTTGGCAAATTGGAAATGATTGATGACAAAACTGCGTTTTTCTGGAACTGAAAAAATTCGTAGAAGAATTGTCTATCAGTCAGTCTTCACGAAACTCGCAAAAATTTAATGCCAAATTATCCCGACGCAAATTGTTTATGGAAAATTTAGAATAAATTTCACTCACAAATTTGTCCAAGAAATTCTAAGTTTTTTCTTTATTTTTTTCCCGAAGTGTTTAAAGCCTGAATTTATTGTTTTTTCTGAATTTGGAAGAGTACACGTTCGCAGATACCGATTTCCTTTTTTCCTGAGACCTACGATTTAAATTGGATAAGAAAAACAAAGAAAATCTCGGAAACTCAAGTGTTTGTGTTGTGGATCCAGAGATGGTGCCACTAACACTAAAATCTTGGAATTAAGTTTTTCAACGAAAAACCAAGATTTTGATGAGGGAAATTTATGTTAAAATGTTTATAAAATTTTTATCTAGAGGCTAATAAATAGTCCTTGTCGATAAATGAAGTTGATAATGCTAGAAGAGAAAAATAATGTTTATGATGATGGGCAGGGAAAACCCCGGTTAATGTTGTAAAATCTGCGATTATCGGTGATCCGTGATTGCAACCTCAGTTCAGGTATGCAATCGCGAATAGCGCCCGACGCCGTGTAGTACAAGGGGCTCTGTTGGATGAAACCTAACGTTACCTAAAACACTCTATTTTAAACAGAGAGATTCCCTTGTACCGTATTTAACACCGGATTTACCTTTCGCTTTATGGTCTTCAGGTCTCCCAGCCTTTCGCTATCGAAGTGCAATAATAGTTACTAGTTCTTCCAGGAAACCTCGGAGATAATTTTAGATTTTTGTTTTAACACTACACTCCTGCCGCCACGCAACCGTCAGTAAGATCGTCGGTGTTGTGCAATTTATTGGCTGAAACAGCCTCCACAAAGCGGCAGCAACGATGTCTTCTTTCTTGTAGTTAACGAATTTCTTTTAATGATGCGAATTTCTTTTAATAATGTGAATTTCTTTTATAATGTGCGCTTATCTGGTACAGAGCTATGAGAAAAACACTGTACGATAAGCTGCGTTGCCTTTTCACTACTTTCACTTGTACTTCTTCTTTCTTGATGTTTCGTTATTCAGGAACCACAATAAACTGACTGCTCCAATTTCTAATTCTAATTTCTTTATTGGCTTCTAAGTCAGTACAAAAGACTATAAACTTCTATTTCATGTACAGATCATATATGACCCCGTGTCCTGGGTTTGACGGGTTGCGATCCTGATTTGTGTGTTGTGGTCTGTTGGAGCATTTCCTGTAGGATGCAGGATGTGCCCCTCCACAGTTGGCGCATTTGGGTGGTTCCTCCTTTGATTTTTGGCATTCTGACCAGTGATGGTCACTGCCGCAACTAACACAGCGTAGACTGGCCTTGCAGTTTTGCGCTGCATGCCCGAACTGCTGGCAGTTGTAGCACTGGAACATCTTGGACCTCTTTCGTTGTATTTCTGGCCTGATTCGGTTTCCCATTATTTCCCTGATGTGAAGGATGTGACTTTCATTCCTCGGCATGACGGCAAGCACCATGGGCATGGGTTTCTTGTCTTTGTAATGATATCGGATGATTTTTAGGGGATGAAAGCATTTTGTGTGCAGGTCGCTGATGATCTCGGTCTCAGTGATTGACTCGATAACTCCTCTCAGGATTATATGCAGTGGTTTTTCGTCCTCGGGATTGTAAGTTATGGAAGGGTTTTCTGGAATCTTCCAGGAGTTTTCGCAGCTGTTTGTGTGCTTCGGCATCTTTTGTGTATATTTTTACTCCTTCTGGTATACTCTTGGCATAATCTAGTTCAATGTGGTTGTTTCTACAGTTCTGGAGTATTTCGCTGTAGGTTGCTTTTTCCCTGAGGACGATTGGTGGTATTTTTGGAGGCTTAGGCGGTATTTCCATGGCCTGCTCAGTATCTTGTGTGTTTTGGGTTTCATTCGTGTTGGTTTTCTTTTTGCGTCTCCGTCTTTTTCTTTTTCTCTTGTTTTTGTGGTTTTGGGATTCTTCGTCGCTCTGTATGGCGTCGGAATCCTCGTTGTCATTGTAGTGTATTCGTTCCATTGTTTTAATTCTGGCTAGTAAGTCCTTGGATGTGGCCTGTAGTTGTGCATTCCCTTCTTGAATCTTCTTTATAATTCTAGTGCTCTCTTCTAGTTGTTTTGTCATGTGGTGTATCTTTTTGTTGTGCTGTGATCCTCAGTTGATTTTCTAATTCTTTGATTTTTTCTTGAAGAGAATGGGTGTCTAGTTGTTGTCCGAAGGGCTTAGCATCGAAGTTCTTTCTTTTGTCTTCTATTACGGCGAGGAATTCTTGATCGCTCATCTGTTCTAAATTCATTTTGGGTTTACTCGAGTTCGTAGCGGTGTTATCGCTGCGGCTGCTCGGTGTCTTCTGACTGCTCCGCCGGTTTCGTGCTATCTTTATAGAGCTTTTTGGCGGGAAACGCAACAACCGTTCTGACCAACGAGGTGCCATATGCCATTTACTCGTTAGTTCTATGCATATTGTTGTATCAATAACATCGTATTTTCTGCGTTCCTCTGATGGGAATGTTTAATGTAGCGGTTTTTCCCGATGTAATTTAGTTTTCCACACATTCTGGTGAAAATTTCATGCCAATCCGTCCATAAATAAACTTTTTATTTGCAAAAAACTGCGATTATTTCTCTTGACCGCGTACTTTCTGCACGAAGAATGAAACTTTCTTATTTGGACCAATCACAAGCCAGGACCGTTTAATAAAACTATTTGTGTCTGCACATGTGTTGACTATTCTGCCTTTGGCCGTCGAACGGTGCTTTCCGTCCCGGCAGTCGACAGATCGTCTTGGCGTATGCATCATCGCTTGGATTTCCAATACGACGTGCATATGGCGTCTCGCTGTGTGAACCAGCTACGTTGATGTTTGGTCAAGGAAAATTTTTTTGTTTATTTCATGGCTGGGCATGATATAGATGTTAATTATATGATATTTAGACGATGTTTATGATGTTATTTTTATTTTTTGTAACAATGATTTTTTGCCGCAGGCGATATACTATCTAATCCGTTTGCATATCTGTTGAAAGCATAAACTCAATAATCTTTCCTTTCATGTTACCCCGGCCGTGTTAGAACTCTCGTAAACGTGCCGGGTTAGATATATAAACGAATCGACGAACGCGATCATGCGCAGTAGGAGGCGCTTGCTAAGAAAGTTGGCGTCATATAAATATGAACGCGTTGTTGGCGTTTCTTAGCTGGAATTTTTGATATAATGAATTTGTTTATTATTATATTTTTTATTATGTAAATATGAATATTTACAACACCTACTGGAGACAGCTTGAAATATTCACCAATCTTAAAAGTCCATACGCAGAGGACAAACTAGTGAACAGGCTCTTAAAACTTATTGAGGCAACCAATCTGTATGAATGTAGTTAAGATTGATCTGCAAAAGCATCTGCATTTGACATCACTACCTGGCTAAGTGTGAGTGAGATCTAATTGGGTTTAAATATTGTGTAATACTATAATGCACTTACATTTTGTTTTTGTTGTGTGTCAAAATGGCTAGTTTAGAATTTGTTACCGTTTGTTGTCAATTAAATATTCTTAAGTGTTTAAAACAACAAATTTAGTGAGTTATAGACCTTTTGCTTGAATTCAAATATGAAAATTTAGGAGCATTTTTTTAACCTTTTCTTTAAATGTAGTGATAAGGCTTTAACACTTTAAATTATATTGACGCATAATTGTCCTATGTTTAAATATAATTCTGAATAGTCATCATTTTTCTCCTATGGATCATTAAAGGAAAAAAGATAGATACTTTTTTCCCTGCGAATCCCATCCTAGTTATCTCACTATATGCGCCACCTAAAGGACTCCTTGGTGGAGCCACAATGAACGAAGAATCAAATTCTCAGAAAATTTGTTTATATAAAATTTCTTGCCCGAGATATGTTCGAATTTTCGACATCTGACTGTAAAATATCAACCATCAAACGACATCTATATTACTGGAGTAATTGTACGACCGTCAAGATTTCGTCATATTTTATTTCATTTTCGTAGCCTTGGTTGATAAAATAACGTTCTTTAAATCAACCAAAAGTTGTGATATTTGTGAAAATATTCATTCCATTTTAATAAATTTGTGTAAAAAGTTGAAGGAACGCCAAATATAAATTAGTTGTTTGGAAGTTTATCAAAAAAATGTAATATATAAAATAACATATTTATATTTGATTAAATTGTTCTGTTCGGTTCAAGATTCTTAACTATCGTAAGTGTCATTTAGCTAAAGGCACAAACAATTGAAAGTCAATGTTTTAATATCTTATTTAATTTATTACGAAGAAGAAAATGTCCGTTTAATCGAATTAAAATTTGAGAAATAAAAACTATCTAAAATCCTTCAAAATTTATGTATTATGACCAGAATTAAATGCCTCGGTATTGTAATCGCCGAGTGCATTATCGAAATATCGGGTTAGAATCCCGGTTAGTTTTTGGCATTTATAACGTTAATATATATAGTTTGTAATACTGTTCTGCATATTGTCGCTCCCTGATAATTTTTTGGGTTTTTGTGTCTACTCTAAAGTGAAGCATTTGAAAACTTGGGCCAGCTTATGATTCAAATTCATCTAGTTCATCCGATTCCGAGTTTTTTCGTATTTTTCTGGAAGCTTAGACACAGGTATGCTAGAAGCGTCATAAGGTAGAAGTCTCGTGGCTGACGGGATTTTAGGATATTCAATTTTATGTTTACTTTTGCTAGAAAACCCCAGGATTTTTGTGAAGCAAAATTAACAATCATTAACATAATTCTGAGTTTTCTGCCCAATCATTGGCACTCCAAACTTCATAGACTTTTGACTAGCAAGTGCGGTAGCAAATTTTGGAAGCCCAAATTTTGTCTTGATCGCCAACTTTGCAAATTTATATTGTTATTTTTCGCTTGTTAGCGCTCTTTTTAAAGACGGTTCAGTTTTTTTATAAAAATTTTATAAGCCCTAAAATAACATTTGTTATTTAAAAAAAGACCAGATTTAGACATAATTTAAGTTAAGTAAACTTTCATTATAAAAGTTGAATGCCAGATAATCAAGAAATCTCTCTCTAATTATTCTACCATATAAATTTGTATCATCAACACAACGTTTGAAGTAATATTACAAACTTATTATTTTGATGCGTCTTAAATATTTTTTACCTTGTGAACGATTTTAAATATCAGGATTCAGTTCGAGCAGAATATTTTTTTAGTTTATATATATATATATATATATATATATATATATATATATATATATATATATATATATATATATATATATATATACATCATGACACCATAAATACATAATTTAAAGAAACTAAAACACATATTTTTAAACTATTAATTTGTTTAATATCTTCAATTTGGTAAATGCCGAGGATAAAACGTGAAACGCAGCTTGTTTCAGACACTAATATCATCTGATACAGTAAAATCGTATTGACGTCTGTAATTATATCGTCATGTAAAATGCGAATAAAAATTCAAAAACAAGAGATAAACTATTTTGAAGGAAAATCCAAAGATACGACAATGTACATTTTTATGTTAACCATTTTTAATGCTTTTTCTCTGTAAATACCTATAACTCCTTTCTAAGGGCCCTCTAAAATTGTTCAAAACTGTGCCTTATTTTAGGAGTGTAATTTTTGATGAATGCATCTGACAAGATAATGAATAAACTAAGTATTAATTTAGTAAAGGGTGTAAATCATATGGCGCTTATTAATATGAATGTGCGGAATTTCAGAGAGTTTGTTGCCGTACTTTTCGGAAGTTCGATTGCGCGCTAATTAAATGCTTCATTATTCTTTAGCTTAGTTATTTTCTTCATATTATATTTGATTTGTCTGTTTATTATTTACTACAACCTTAATATCAGTTTGTATTTACACTTTTGATTTTTTAAATTTATTTCTTTCTTAATTTGTTTCAGGCATAAATCTGACATTTTACTGTGTTCCTCTTTAGTTTTCCAACGATAGATTTTAAAAATCTGAAAATATTCGATATAACAGTAGTTATTAAATTCTTTCTATTCTAATAACTGCTACGGCATAGTAATATGATGCGTGTCCGACATGCATATAACCAATTTTTTTTAATTTGTTTTTTTCATTAGTTATGATGATTTTGAAGTCCCCAAAAGGCTGATCAAAAATTTCATTTTGTTTTATCTCGACCAAGTGTGATGAATGGGGGTTTGTTGAATTACAAATTAATCTTCTATAATTAATCATTTCCTAAAAATTGCAAGTGGTAAAACATGCTTGATTCTTCTAAATAAGTAACTGGTTTTAAACTGTAAATTTTTCAGTAATACAAGTTAGTCAATACAATCTATATTTAGACCAAAATTGGCATTGACTTTTCGATATCGCTGAGTGCTTCAATATGATGAATTTTTTAAAGATCAATTAATATAAATATCTTCTCAGTGACTGCTGCAAGGAAATATTGGAAATAATGAATAGTATTAGGTATAAGTACAAAAAGAATGCTAATCTGATATATCGGATTATCACTAACTATACATATTGTTTGCTAATACTAAAAATATGACATTTTTATTACAAACAAAAACTGCTTCAGACATACAGAAAAAGAAAATACAAAAAATATAACAATTATGAAGAACACAATAGTAATATTTAAGCTGATAGTCTGACACTTATTTATTATTTATTGCTTCTACGAAGTAAGTTTGATTATATTAAACCAGTGATCATTTTAAATCACTAAAATGCATAAAATAATCTGACAAAAAGTGAATATTAGGAAATGAGGGGTTATTGATAAAAATGATTTGGTTATAAAAAGTTCTTGCTATTTAAATGACGTTAAAGAGTATCAATGTTTATAAAATATCGTTTGTATTGTTTAAATAAATAACAATAATTTAAAATTTCCAATTTATGTTTATTATAGGTATCCCACTGTTACTTTTATTCTTACCGGGAGCTACGAGGGGAATTACACATTGTCCAACACAAAATTTTAAAATACACCCAAGAATAAGAAATATTGAACACGCGTTGTTGAAAGCCATTGCAAAACTGCAAAACAAATAATTAATAAGGACTCGATGTGGTTTCAAGAACCAGTTTATGGAATAATTTCATAACCTGTACATTTAAAAAAGTAGCTTTTCTTTTTGATTCCGTTTAAAGGAGAGACAATTTATTTATTGCAAATTCCAGTGTTGTTCTCTCTCCATAAGTATTTCGACCACCTAATGGTCTCGTCAGTGGAGCGGTAATAACCAAAACAGTGCTTTTCTGTGAATTTCGCCCGTTAAGTGACTTAACTCTTATTTATTTGAGGTATATTTGATACACGTATATAATATATCTAAATACTTATGTTGTATATTCCGGCATCTAACTTGTTGGTGTAATAAGCTGCCGATCTCTTACGAAAGAGATATTTTTAGCAGACAGTTGTTTTCTGTGAATTTCGCTCTAGGTTCATTCCAGCTTCACTGACGGATGGAAACATGTACCTATGTATTAATCCAGGAGTAGATTCGTTCATCGGTTTGTTTTTTGTGGAAACTGGCAGACGCTTCGCAAAATCTTATTTGGCATCTTCGGTGCTTGTTGGTTGAAGATCAACTAGGAGAATTTTGCTTAGAACGTGGCTTTATAATCGGTGGTAGTGCCTATTTATTGGTTGGTGTTGGCGTTGGGTCCGCCTGCTTTTCGGGAGCCACTTGTGATATCAATTTGGGTTCAGGTGCCGTAGCGGTATACTGATTTCACTCGAGGAGAGTTCCAGGTGGTAGAAATATTAAGAGCATGTCTTATTCATTTTCTTGTAAAGTTTTATGTTTAGGATTTGATGGCATTTATTAAAAGTAATTTTGTGATCTGCCTCGAACTGATGTTAGAAAAGAAAATATGTTGTTTTTTTATTTCTTGTGCTGAGTTTATGCTTCTGATCTCGCCGACATTCTTCGGTTGGTTTAAAATACGTATATTTTATTGCAGGTAACGCATGTGAATTTGCACACCCCTTGATTTTCCAGGTCAATTTTGCCCTTCAGGTTACTACTAGTTATTAAACTGCAAATTTCTTGTATTTTTGGAGCATTGTTTCGATGTATCTATTGTCCTTTGATGTATGAAAGTTTAGTAGTCCATTTGTTTTCGCTGGGTGGTTTTATTTCTTGGGTAGGTTTTTGTAGCAATTTGACTACTGTCGGTTAAGGGAATGGATCTTGAAATTAGACTGTTGGCTAGTGTTTTTATTTGTGAGTGATGGTGGTGTGACTCCCCGTTATGTATCTGACCATGTAGGAAGATTTTCGATACACTTTATGTTGTACATCCATTGTTTTTGTTGTTAACACATAGACACACACACACACACACTCATATATATATATATATATATATATATATATATATATATATATATATATATATATATATATATATTTAACAAGAGACGTTAACACCCCTGTAATTTTAAAATAAAATAAGAAATTCTCGGCTATTCGGACAAAGACCGTTGATAAATAATATTCTCATGCTAAAAAGTGCGGAGATCTCCAAAGAACATGGAAAAACTCCGGGTCCGAAAAATGACGACAGCGCTGTTTCGTCCTAGTATAAATTCTTATGATATTGAGTGAGGCATCAAAATGTCTTATTTACTATTTTTCAACCGTGAAATCTGTTTATAGGACACAGATACGAGATGATGGTTTGTACCGAATGCAATGGCCTAACGAGTCCCATACTAGGATGAAACAGAATAGCAGAGAATTTTTTATTTTATTATATATATATATATATATATATATATATATATATATATATATATATATATATATATATATATATATATATATGTTATGTCGGATATCCTCACAGGTGTGATGTGTAATCGAAGGTGTATATATATATATATATATATATATATATATATATATATATTTATCTATATTATGTCGGATGTTCTCACGGGTGTGATGTGTAATCGAAGGTTTTCAGGTATTCCGTGTACGTGCCGAGTGGCGTAAATAACGACACCGCAGACCCCGGGGCGCAACCAATCAAGGATTACCCTCAAGTCCTTTGATAAAAATGAATAAATATAAAGGTTCAAGACGGGTGCACAATAGTATGGCGCATTCAAAAATCTGCGAGGGCTCGCACGTGCTTTTAGTTACGCCACTGTGCTGATTCCTTCTCAGGACTGTAAGGCAGCTGACTTTTCGGTGAAATCTTATTCACCATTTTCAAAGCATACTGTACGGCGTTTGTGGGCCCAGTTCACAATCTGATAATAGCCAAGTCGATGAATAAATTCCTTTTGAAGATTGTCGATGACATCCGCGGTTATGTTTCGTACTGCTTGGCGTATTCGAACTTTTAGAATTTCTAAATTGTCGGGCTAGGGCAAGTATACTTTCATTTTTAAGTATCTCTACAAGAAATAATCAAGTGAAGTCACATCTGCTGATCTGTCTAGCCACTCAATTATCCTTCTTCTGCCTATCCAACGATTTGGAAAAATATGATCCAAATCCATTTTATTAGAAAAAAGGGTCACGCTTGAACGTATCGGGTTCTTGTGAGTCTGAATATAAAGTTATTAGTGCACGAATGGGATCATTTTGAAGAATTTGCAAATATTTTTCACCAGTGAAGACACCGTCATAAAAATAAGGACCTAGGATTATTTCGTTAACTTTACCCCACCACACGTCCACTGTTTGAGATGTCTGAGAGTTTGAATTATTAACTGCTGTGAACTAATGAAGATTTTCGTTTGCTCTATAGTGACAATTTTGTCTATTGACATGGCCATTTAAAGTGATTGTTGCCTCGTCAGAAAAAAAATAATTCTTTTTCAAAATTATTATTGCCATTGTTTAATAGTTGCATTTGCTCGAAAAATTTTAATCATCTTCCGCCAACTTCTGAAATATGCGTGTCTTGTGAGGGTAATACTTCGCCTTTTTCAGTATTTTATGCACACTGTAATGTGCCACATTAAAAGTTAAAGCTGTTGCTTTGAGTGTGGATCGAGGATTACCTTGAGCTCTCAACAGCACATTAAGCTGATGTTCTTCTGTTATTGAGGGTCGACTAGATTTTTTGGTAACATGCCCATATATCCTGAACTTTGCCTCAACTCGGCTTGCAATGTTTTACCTTATAAGTTACCGATCATGGTGAATTGCACTAAATAACTCAACTATCTCTGTTTGTGTGCACGTTCGATCTCCATCACCAATCATGCATCATATTTCAATTCTTTAACATTCTGGGAATTTTAACATTCTCTCACAAAATAGTAATGAAGTTAAACATTCGAACACACTTGTTTCCCCTACCAAGAACATTAAACACTTATTTAAGACTTAAGATGCTAATATCTAATGTTAAAACTGAATTTTTGTGACATTGAAAATGAAAAATTTTGTAAATGAATTTAATATCGTCGTTGTTACAGGAGGTCAGGTGGAAGATCCTGCGAATTAAATAAATTTTTCTGGATAATTTCTTTATGTAACCAATATCGATGTTTACCTTGTCGTATATAAAAGAATGTGCCGTTTCTGATTCTGAAATAAAAAATAGGATTTACAATTGAAATATTCATGATGTCTTAGCTCCCTTTTGAGTTATCCTGTGTATTTCGATATCACGCAAAAAACTCTAAACAAAAAAACAAAAAAAAAATTCGACGATTCCTACCGTTTTTCCAAACAAGTATCCGTTCATTTTATATTGAATTTATCCACTACTATTCGAAAATACTATATATATACAAATACAATTTGCCAAAATATATCACCGAATTAGCTAAACACTGCCTTGATAATACTTATTTTACTCATGAAGGCCAGCGATATAAACAAGTCGAAGGAGCCCCTATGGGATCGTCGCTATCTCCTACACTCGCTAATTTACTTATGGAAGGCTTCAAATAAAAAGCTTTAGAGACTTCCTCACACAAATCGCAATGTAGCTGCGTTACGTATATGACACATTCGTTATCTGACAACATGGAAGAGAAAATCTCAAAAATTTCTTGAACAGAATAAAGAGTACACACCCAAAAATTAAATTTACCATGGAAATAGAATAGGAAAGAAAACTACCTTTTCTAAATATCCTACCAAAAAGAAAAGAAGACGGCTTGCTTTCCACATTCTGTTTACATAAAACTCACTCAGACCAACAGATACCTCAACGCCGGGTCACATTGTCAGATCGCCCAATTAATTGCGGTAGCGAAATCACTTACATTTCGATTTTAATACCTTGTAGATCAAAAAAATTACCACAAAGACATAAACATACTGCAGAAACCCCAAACAAAAAATGGTTACAAAAAAGAATATATAAACAAGGCTCTAAGAAACAATCGCTTGGCCTCGAAAAATCGCAAAAGCCAAGAGAAAAGCTCCAAAGCTTTTGTTTCTTATGTCATAGGCACCACAGACAAAATCGCAAAAATTCCCAAGAGACACAACATTGAAATCATTTTCACCACAGACCGTTATGTAAAGGATCTTCTACCAACACCTAAAGAACAAATCTCTCTAGAAAACTAGGGGGTATACGAAATTCCATGCCGAGGATGAACCTAATCTTACTTACGTCAAACCAACCATAGAATAAGCGCCAAAAGAGACGAACACTGTTAAGCAAAATCAGTTTCCTCTGTACCGGCCCAACACTTGGTAAACACAGGACATAAGATCAACTTTTCAGGAACAAAAATGCTATTGAGATGTAAAAACTTATCCACCACAGTTATAAAGGAAGCCATCAAAATTGCAAAGAGGCCCAACAGCTTACATATCAGGGATAACCAAATACATGGGAAAATTTGCTAACGAACATCAACCAGTAGTAGGTAGTAAAGAAATGAATCACACCTCGGCAACATGACCCCAAACATTGGCAACAGGGCCGATAACACGCAGCAAAACTCGCAACCTGATTGACCAGAACCAATCAGCCATATAACCGACCGCATCAGAATCGCAGGCATCAGTTCGGCCACTGACGCCGTACAATGCTGAATGAGATTTCACCGAAACGCCAGCAGCCTTACGGTCCTAAGAAGGACTCAGCACACACATATGGGATACCCGAAAACCTACTACATATATATATATATATATATATATATATATATATATATATATATATATATATATATATATGTAATCGGAGGTAATGTAAGGACAGATTGGAAGGAAGTATACAACACTGAACGTGGCCTCGTCGACCTCCCGCCGGATGGCGTATATATGTTTATAAGGCTTTCACGGATTTCTCCGTGTGAGATGCAGTATCAGTGGATATATTCACATTATGCCGTTGTAGTGCTGAAATCACATTCAGCAAACGTACAACTATATGCAACTCCGTGAATAAATGAAGTAAAATGCGAGCAGTAATTGCAAACTTCATTCCATCATATCCTTTCCGTGTTAGAGGTTGCACAGTTTGAATGAATTGCTACAGAACATATTTCATCCTATTACACCACCATCGAGATGATGGCCTACCTGTACCACCATACCGGGAAGAAAGTCAAAACTTACCCTCCCCGCCATAGTGATACTATAGAGGTACATGTTTCGTCTCTACTAGACTCATCAGGGTACCGACATGCACCTGTATGTGCAAAGGACAGATCGGAAGGAAGTATGCAACAGTGAACGCGGCTTCGCCGACCTCCCGCCGGATGGCGTATATATGTTTATGAGGCTTTCACGGATTCCTCCGTGTGAGATGCAATAGCAGTGGATATATCCACATTATGCCGTTGTGTAAATATATACACGCCATCCGGCGAGAGGTCGGCGAAGCCGCGTTCAGTGTTGCATACTTCCTCCCGATCTGTCCTTTGCACAAACAGGTGCATGTCGGTACCCTGATGAGTCTAGTAGAGACGAAACATGTACCTCTGCCGTATCACTATGGCGGGGAGGGTAAGTTTTGACTTTCTTCTCGGTATGGTGGTACAGGTAGGCCATCATCTCGATGGTGGTGTAATAGGATGAATTGTGTTCTGTAGCAATTCATTCAAACTGTGCAACCTCTAACACGGAAAGGATATGATGGAACTAAGTTTGCAATTACTGTTCGCATTTTACTTCATATATACATATATATATATATATATATATATATATATATATATATATATATATATATATATATATATATATATATATATATATATAGGTTGTGGCCGGGCACAATATTCAACAATGTAAGTGATAGTCTAGTAACTTTGGGAAAAAATACTGTGAAGGAAAGTGACCAAGAGAAATTGCTGGAAATAATTTTTACGTTCCCAACTCTATCGCTAAGGAGCATAATTACTGTAGTCATGTAAAAAAAAAAGACATTTTTCTAGAAAATATCCCTATATAAGCTATTAAAAATTTTATATTGATAATTCTACTACAATTCTACATCTTTTTAGTGTAAGATGTAAAGTTAGAGCTGGAGATGACGGGAAAGTCTTCTAATAAAAGTGACCATAAGTTTGATTTGACTGGACTAAATTTTATAAACTTGGTCTCGGTCATGAAAGGGAGGTTTGAAAATTAAAATGAAATAAAAATTTTATAAAAAAAATTGAACCTTCTAAAAGTGCGATAAAAAGTGAAAAATAACTATAAATTTTTATACGATATTGAAATTTTTGAAGTCGGCACCAAATTAATACCTGACAAAATGTGATTCGCATAAACAACTAAAAATACTTTATTTGTAATTGCTTTCTTACCCTAATTTGTATATGTTAGTATTTATTTGTTTCACTTAGAAATAATTTGGCGCACTTTTAGAAGTCGGTTCAATTTTTTTTATAAATATTTTATTTTTCGATTTTTAGTTTTGAATTCATTATGATATCCATAAATTATTTGAACTAAGTATTAATCGATATTAGTGTACCTTGCAATGACTTCAAGGTGGCCAAAAAGTACCTATTTTATCCAAAGTTGTAAATCACCCTAAAATGAACCACTAAAAATTTTTTAATTTTTAGAGCTCTCCAAATACCGGTGAAATTATATCAATCAATTATTTAGTCTGTCATAGTAAATCAGCTATCTTAAATTTCAAATTAATTCTAGATTTGTAATATAGGCCCCAAAACCTTCCAGTGTCGATATTTAAAGAACTTGAGACGTAAATTTCTTAGCCCGATATATTTTATACTATATATTGAGTTTGTATACGCCCCAAGAACACCGCAACATCAATTTTAGACAAAATCGGAAAATGTTAAATTTTTAGTCCCTCATATTGTATCTTATCAACCTAATAGTTGCAAAAAAATAACTTCATTTTTGTAATACACGACCCCGAAAACACCCTAATACCAAATCTAAAAAAATGCGAATAAGGTAAAATTTTCAACTCACCATATTGAATTCCAAAAAAATAATTTTCACGTCCTAATCTAATCTAAATCTAAACTCTTCAATGCCTCCTAGTATCAATTTTGGATAAAATTCAGAAATTTTAAATTTCTAGACCGTTATATTGCATCTGACATATTAGATTTTCTTAAAATAATTTCATATTCGCTGTTTATAGCCTCAAAAATTTTTAGATCATCCGTATACAGAAGATTATTTAGTATTACCACCAATTTAAGATTGTTCTTAATACTGAAGCCGGATCTGGTCGAATGCCGTGATAGTGGATTAACAGCAAGGCAGAATCACAATGGGTATAATGAATCTCCTCGACATATTCCCCTTCGTATTAGGATTATGTCATTCTTGATGTTGTTGCAAGAAGGGATTCGAATTTGGATCCTATTTCTCCAGGTTGACTCGAGGTGTTCTAATAAGAACATAATATAACGTCGAATTTATATATTTTTAGTATAACTGCCAGTCAGTCATGTGGTACTGATTTAAGTGTTTTTTGATATTCTAAGTAAGTGGCGAAAATGTTCTTTCAGTTGAAATAGGCCTGATTGCAGACGACCGAATCGATAACAAGTTTATCCTTGAAATCTTTTGAGCTTCTGACACCTTTTTTTGCGGACTTGCAATGATATTGTGTTGCTCGCAATGTGCATGTACGTATACGTTGTGTCAAGCTGGATGTGACCACATTGTACAGTGTGGAATGGCAGGTGATTTACCGATATTTGGCTGTATATTGGGTATTATGCTGATATTTTGATATGAGATGCCTGACTCCTTCTGAGAGAAAGAATGTGATTTCCTGTAGATCAAGCAAAATATCATTTATAACGACAGTCATATTTTTTGTGTAGCTAACACTGTTTCTACATTCCGACGTAATTATCGATGTAAGTAACAACTTCAAATTTATAAAAATTTAACTGCATTATCAGTTAAGTTAGTTCATCCAATATAATCTTAGTTAATAGTATCATACGTGATTCAATGCTCTTTCGTACAACACATTGTAGCGTAAAAGCTTTCACAAACCGTCGTTGTTAGGCGTTACTTTGTGACTGATTTAAATGCTTGTGTTGACCATCCAACGTCACAGTGCGTACAGCAGCTTATTTCTACGTGGGCTAAAAGGTTGTGAATTTAGTAAAAATAAATCAAACTATATTTCTGTTTTTAATAAATGGCCCTACTCGGTTTTGCCAGATAAAAACTGAGAAATATAGAAATTCATATGTTGGAAGTTTCAATAAAACACAAGATTACTGCTAAGTAATTAAAACTCTATTGATTCCGGAAGTTCTGTGGTTAAGCTAAATAAATTTAATGTGATAATGAAGTGTGAAAAATTTTAAATGGTATAGTATGAAAAATTCTCTAGATTAAATGATCAAATATCAAGTCCAGATAGCTCCACACTTACGAATGAGTTAAAGTGATTGTTACTTCTGATATGAGTAAAAGTTATATAAACTCCTACATCGGTAGGGCTGAATTCTGGACTTCTTTCATTTGCAGTCTGTTGTTACCGGATCCTTACTCCAGATCCACCATAAAAATTGTGCTTATTAGGGCATTGATCGTACCAAAAACCGGAACCGAGGTGGCCACTTCAACTCAAGACGGTCAAGGTTTTTTCTAAATTTACCAGCTAAAATGAACTGATACGGGAAAAAATAAAATCCGAAAACCAAACATGAAAAAAGTAGATAAGGCAACACAGACCATCAATAAGACAATACAAGACATGTCATCAACAGGACAAGACAAGTCATGTCATCAATAGCACAAGACAATCCTCAAACAAATGAGAAGATGGTAGAAGAAAAATGCGCTACTTTTCATCTAGAGATTCTTACTTCTTTCAAGGCACAAATCGAAATGAAAACAAAAAATCCATAAAATTTTTACTCTCCATCCACGAATTATGACATTCGCCCTTAGTTGCTTTATTTCGAAGTTCGCTTATCAATCGAATAACCTCTTGGAAGTATACACACAATAAAATAGTGTCCATACCTTCGCGATAGACGAATTTGATTAAACACGTCCAATCAATGACACTTACCACATCATGTATTATGTGACAATTCACTACTCGTAAAATAAAAATAAATAGTTCTGAATAAAGAAAATATCATAGCATTAATAAGTAGAAATATAAAAATATTACAACGCCCCCTATTTTACTCCTGAACTTTTGCCCTGTATTATTAGGGATAGCCAAAATATGCCTGGGTTAATATCAGAAAAATCTCTGATAAAATCATTAAATCTTTGGTAGCATTCACAATATCTAACGAGTTAGATAACCTTTAGATAGTTTTACTTTCCGAATAAATTACTCTGAAATAATGCCAGAAATGGCAATTGATGCCTCTTTTTCATTATATTATGTAGAATTTATAGATATGCAAATTTACATTGTAAAATGGAAATATACTTAAAGAAAGTGGCGTAAAAAGCTATTTTTACAAGTGAGCGGCAAACAGTTTTAAACTCAACCTTTAGATACACAAAATTTCGCATCTCAACTCTCCCCAGGAATGATTTTTATCGATGAAATAATTTTGCACGGTAATCTGTTAATCCAGCTCGGCCTGTGAATTCTCTGCAATTAACAAATGTTCGATAAATATTTAATGATTATTTCATTAAAATGTCATTGTTTTCACGTATATAGGATGGCTTAGGTTGTAAAACTGCTTTGAATTTCTTCACATCGAACAAAAAAAAAACCTAGGAAATTTTTTGAAAATTAACCTTTTTTTTTAGTTAATGAACAAAATGAATAACTTAGCGATTATTGAACGAAAGACTATAAAATAAATATAAGCTAAAGTACTGGAAAAAACGCTTCATATAATAAAAGGTGTTAGACTCTAAAATCAAGCTTCACGTTTGAGAATAAAAAACGTCATTTTCCTTGATTGATGGAAGATCGATTAAAAAAATCGTCTAAATAGGTTAGATAGAAGCAGAAATAATAAACTTTGTGCATCGTTCTGCGATTTTGAACTTTTAAATTTAGTTTTAGCTGTTCTATATACGTAAGAAAATTAGCAATTGAATATTTGCTTATTGCACAGTATCCACATAACGAGCAAGATTAACAAATTACTGTGCAAAAACTATTTGATAGATCCGGACCTTTTCTGAAGAAATTTAATGTGTCGAAAGACCGAAAGCATTACCTGGGTTTGAAATTTTATGCCGCTAACTTAAATCGGAATAACGTAGATCGGAAGAATAAATTTCGAAAAATAAATTGTGTCCTATAACATAGAACTCTTTTTTGCGGAGATATAATAAAAAAAGGGTAAGAAAATGTTCAATTTTAGATATTTTTTCAGTTAGTAATATCTCACGCTTCAAGCTTACCTTTTTAGGTTAACACACAGCTCATATATCATTCCTGGCATCACTCCGGAGTGATTTATTCAGAAGGGAAAACTACCTCCTGCTACACCAAGTTGAGACTGCTTTTGCACCTGATTCGACTAGAGTATACATTGTTTCCGCACACCTACTTCTTGTTGCCGTGTTTCCGCTTATTGCTTTGATAATGACTTTCATAGACGATCCACTCAAAATATTTTAGGTTACTAAGTTCGTCTTACAACTGTGAATTAAGGGTGATGATAATTATCCCCGTCTTGTAGTATATCGTACCTTATAATGTTATACAACATGTATTTGTTTTTTCGAAAAATATATAGCTTTTTAGTTATGTATGATTTTGTCGCACTAATTAAGGCTCTTACTATATATCCAATATTAAATATTGTATTCTTATATTGATTATGTCGACTATGATGTCGGCAAGGTGTTTGAAATTCGGAGTCTTATGGAAAATTATATCAGCAATAAACGCTTGAAGATATATAGAAAATCATTTAGCCGATTAACCACCTTAAATAAATCAGTCGTTAAATTTGTTATTTTGAAAAGACATCAAAACCTCTTGTACGAATTTTGCTGTTTCCGTTTCCGCACTTTTCAAAATCCACCAAAATTTTTCGCGAAAAATATAACTTTAAATAATAAAGTCAACAGATGATTTTCTGTCTAAGAAAACTTTTAATTGTTTTCTTTTAATATTAAAACTTGGTACAATCTGGCAATAATTGAATTATGTCATGTACCTGCTAGTTTTACTCTATTTATCAATCTAGTCAAAATATAATTTACTTTGTGAAAATTGGGAACAATTAAATAATAAATAAAACAATAAGGTATATTTATCACATATTTGTATTAAAATAATGCTTATAAAATTCATATACAAAATTTTACTTGTTGTCAACTTTTCTTAATATGAGTAGTTTGAACCGGTGCATAAAGTGAGTAAAAACAGAATTAAAGTAATAGAATATGCTACTCAGGCGCGGATCCAAGGGGGGGACGGTGGGGGCAATCGCCCCCCCCCCCAAGAGCTGAGTTTAAGAAAATGGAACCGATTTTTCCTCTCCAAAAAATTCTAAGTTATAATTTAAATACTTACAAAATGTCCATTGTCAAAAATACAAAAAGTTAAACATATATAAGAAAATAAATTCGTCCATATAATAATAAAATATTTTTGGGGCTATCGGTCATTTTATTATTAATTAAAAACATTTTTAGGGTATTTGACGTTTCAGTTTATTTATTTCTTAAATCATCTGCAGAATTACAATTAAACACTAAAAAGGGATTCAAATGTAATTACTTTTTTTATGTTGTAATTAAAATTAGATCTACTTATTTTTATTTCTATTGTACTGATATCTTAATCTAATTTACTTTTATATATGGCAATACGATAGCCCCAAAAAAAATAAGATAAACATGTTAATTCTACACGCTTAAGAAAAAGACACAAACACAATAATAAAATAATAAAAAACTTATGGCTAATTAGAATTAAATATATATAAAATTAAAGAGTGAGACACACTAAAATAAAAATATATAAAAAAATAAAAAACATATAAACAACATTAAACAATAAAATACAACAAAAACAAAAATTTAAATAATAAATTGTGTTTACACTAGTAAACATTACGTATCTAATTCTTAATCAAAGTCAGTGAAACTATCTTCGCTAAAATTAATTATAATTGGTTCCTCTATCTCACCGATTATGAGATTGAGTTCTCACATTTTGTTTTATTCTTTTATTGTATGGATTTTTCCCAATTTTCCGCAGTAACCTTATTTAAAAAAATCTTCCCAAAGTTTAGTTAAATTACTAATTTTATTAATTGTGTTATTTTTAGCAACTCTACCTTTTACTTGAGAGAGATTTACGTCTCCAACGGACAGTTTCCGGACGATTTATAAGAATAGATTTTCTATCTGGTTTTTCCCAGCAAAAATTAAGTTCTCTGAGCAATTTTGAGAGATCAGTTTTTTTAATTTCAGATAAATCGCGATCTTCAATGATTTTAGTTAGAATTTTGTAGATGGTTGGGATCTGCTTCTCATAATAAAATGTATAACAACCTCTTTAATTGCAGTTTTCATCTCTTCTTCCAACGAGGTTTTTCGTTTGCCTGTGATCGAATGTGGCTTGGGAGTACTAACAATTCCAGTTGTTTTTTTTCTCCTTTAGTATTAGGTACATAGTCGATTTTCCAACTCCTGTCATGTGAGAATACATCTCAACAGAGCTTTTAACATTATTATCTAGATATTGATATCTTAAGGCATCATAAACATTCATCGTAATAAGTTTTTCGTTGAGGAAAAAATGCCCTGGTTTAACGATTTTGGAATAAATATAGAGGTGAAAGCCATATCTTTTGGGTATCTCATTAGTCTCAAATAATATATAAAAACAAACGCAAACAAGATAAATCATTAAAAAAAAACTGTAAGTTGTACTTTGCTCAGTGACAGAAATTAAATTAAACCATCAGAAATTCTATGTTGCAGTAAATTTATAAAATATATTTAAATATAATGAAATATAATTAGATTTACAGCAGTTCTCAGTTACCTGCGGCACTGGAGCAGGTACGTTAGAGGTTTCGGTAACAGTTTTATTACTCTCTCTAGTTCTTGAATAGAGTATAGGAGTCTGTATGCTTGCGGTCGCCCCCCCCCCCCTCCCAAAAGCTTTGAGTTCAGGAAAATAGAACCCCTTCTACCTTTTATATTAAGAATGAGTATGCTGCTTGCACTCCCCCCCCCCCCCCCCCCGTTGACAACTTGTTTTTCTTGCCATACTGTACTTACGTGATATCACCGGACTATTTATAAGAACGCCCCCCCCCCCAAAGATAGAGGCTGGATCCGCCCCTGATGCTTCTAAGGATAATCTAATCATAAATTTATTATCTAAACTCATTTTCAAATTATAAGAAATAAAATTGTGATTTATGATGATATTCGATTTTAATTTTTAAAATAATTTCGAAAATATTGAAAGAAAGTTTATGGATGTAAGTTTATGTGTAACTAATTAGGCTTTGGAACCGCAAAAATTGATAGGAATCAAACTACAATTTTTTTTTTGTCTAAAAGCACTTATTTCTTTTTGCCTTTTTGCTGTACCAAATAAAAATAAATATATTTAAGTTACACTGCTTTAACAGTTACATATTCAACCAGCAATTGATTATTACTATTCCAGGTTTTTTGCCATAAGTCCTTTTCAGCAATGAAATTTTTAACACCAGTAATTGCGAAATTTTTCCATGGCTTCACATTTTCACCAGATCGATAGTCATCAGGAAAATTCCTTATACCTGCTGCTCCCACACCAAGAACTAAACGTACCTAAAAAAAATTTATGTTAATGCGTAGATTCGAAAAATCCATCTTTTTTATTTATTATAATCCGTCCACTATTAGGTAATTGTCACTTAATGATGGGATAACCTTTTGAAATATAGTAAACATATCAACCATTTAAGTTAAAAAACTACTAATTACTTTGTATCCACTTCGCATTAGAGTGTTCATATCTGACGGTAAATCGGCGTGTGAAGTATTCTATCGATAAGTCATGATGCGGCTATTTTAATGTGATAGAGCTTTCTATGAATTTGCCTCCTGATTCAGTACAACTGCATACAGTGATCGAGATGCACCTGGAGAGTGAATCACAGCCCTCTCAATCTATCAAGCTGTGGAATAACAGATGTGGCAACACGACATGTTTGCCCATCTACAATGGAACCTAAATAAGGGGTGTGGCAACACAGTATGGTTGTCCATTAACGCTGAAACTGAAACGAACATCTCTCGTGTGTCGCCATTTTTACATTTGATTTATTATTACCTTCAAATGATCACCGGTAAGTATTTTCGTTGGTTTTGCTTTATATTTGAGTATAACATATTCAAAGTATTAGTGGAAAAATTTGTTGGTATTTTTACTTCATAAATCTAAAAAAATGCTTATTACCTGATAGTTTATCTTTTAAATCGATTGTTAATGGTTAAGTACTTTAAAAGCTGGGGGCTAAGCTGTATCGACACTTGGTTTCCTAAAGATGGTAATTCAAAATCTAATTGTTCGAGAAACATTTATTCCATTCTCCTTGTTATGTACATTTTCAGGAAAGTGATGTTAACGATGATAATTACTCTGGTTAATCAAAGTTCATTTGATGTGTTTTTAAGTGAAGAAGGGTTATCGTATGAAAAGTTAAGTTTGTTTTTTCCTTTTGACATAAAATTAAGTACATGCAAATAAGTCAACCATATTTTTGGAAGAGGAGAGTTTATTTTGTGTAAATGAGGTATCTAAAAAACTGGCTTTAGCGATTATAGAAAAAATTAGTAATTTAAATAACATAACCCTGTAAATTGTTATTAACCAAATGAAAATACTTATTTTAAAGAGGAAATGGTTTTTATTTAACACTAAAATTATGACATTCATGTTTCACACAGTTTCTCTATGTCCTTTAACCTGATACGAGATTACCTAAATCCACCAACTAAAAGATGTCTACAGTATATATCCTTAAATTCTGAGATTATCCCAAATACCTATCCAAATGCCAACGATAATTACAGAACCACAACCAGCGATCAAAGTTATGCTTCTGGCTCTTTTTGTTAAACTCTTATTAAATTATTTGTTTCACTGTATTTCTTTTATGGTGTTTGTAAATTACTTAAAAAACCCTTCGTTTTATCAGGTGGCTTATAAATATATTTAATTGAGTTTATGAGTATGAACCAAATAATGCCATAACAAATAAGGGTTTAACAAGTAGTAAAACTAAGCTTAAGCAACTACAAGATGGCGGCAATAAAGTAGAGTTTCATCTTCATCTTGCAACGGTGCACAGCGTGTCCTTCGTGTCTTGAAACTGGAAACGGATATGAGTGAACTATGGTGGAATTCACAGGGAACAGCTATCCTTTCCTTTAATAACCTTGAGGGAGAGGACAACTTTTCCGTTGATGTCAGTGTAATAATTTAAATCCATACTACTTAATGTACATACTCGTAGTAAATCGAAATAATACGTTCCTTTTTAGAATTTAAGTTAAATAATCTGGAATTTTTTAGGCTTCGAATTGTGTTGACTTTTATTGAAAGTCATTGTCTCTTTTAGTATCACTTCGTTTTTAAGTGAGATAATAGTAAAGAATCATCATCTTATCACCGGCACTAAGAAATTGCTTTCTGGGCTTTAAAGAAAAACTCCAGAAACTGTTAATGTCATTTAAAATATACTTTTACATAAATTTGTTTCCATGCTGGAAGTGCAATGATGGTTTACTTATCAGAACTTCTTTTCTTTCTTTCTACTTATAGCACAAGAAACGGAGCAAATGAAATGCTCTTTCAGGGAAAAAATTAAAAAACGTTGTAGGTGAGGTTAAAAAAAGATCCCCAGTATGTTTGCCCCTCGAAATTCATTGAGGTTTCGGAACTACGGGGGTCCAAATTGACCAAAATACAGTTTTTTCATTCTGGAAGCCAAAATCTATAATTTGGAAAAAATTTCTGAATAAAAGTTGTAGACCTACAGCTTTTGTGCGATCATTTCCGTAAATTAGTTATTGCAAAAAGGTGAAAAAACCGTCCAAAATGACAGTTTTTCAAAAATTAATTATTTATCGCCATGATAACTTTTTATATTGTATTATTACTTAAAAAGGAAGCCCTCTCAATACCAAATCGAACGAGTTTTTGTATAAACCAATCGATCAATTTGTTACTGAGATATGTTATTTTGGTTATCCCAAGACGCTAAATCTTTATTACCATAACTTTTTTGTTTATCAATTTTTTGAGTTAATCAAAAGGTGATTCTCTTAAGAAAGAGTTATACTTCCAATTTGTGATGAAAATTAATGAAAAAATTAATTTATTGCTTAGAAAAAGAAAATGCTTTTCTTTTATAAACAATTAAAGCTGCTGCATCGCTCTTACACTGTATGAGTTTCTAGATCATATAAATCGAAAGCTAGTTTAAAAAAGAAGATTTTGTTTAAAAAAAGTTTCTACTATCCATTGGACCCGAGTTAAGTTTTTTTTTTAATTCGCAGGCACTTTATAACAATTAAGAAACGAATCAAACTATATTGGATAGACAGAGAAGTTTATTTTATGAAGATGTGATTTATTTTTCAAAACAGGTTAATTTATTTATTGCAAATTGCGTATAAAATGGAGCACAGTTTGAGTGACGCAGTAGTGGGAATAGTCGGGCAATGGATTCGTGTGCGAAACAAGAATTGAAAACACAACTTCAAATCTACGACGTAAGAACAAGTTCTCATATTTTCGCGAAAATTCAACCGATTTCGACGTTTCTTTTTCTGGGGCAGCTTAAAAAATTATTAACAACTACATTCTTAGTTTTTCACGACAGAACCTATTTATGCGGTTTTTCACGTGCATTTTCAAAATTGTCATAGTTTTGCTTGAAAATGTTGTTATTGGTTCAAAATTAATTATATCTACTGTGTGCATCGATTTTTTTCAATACTTGGTCATGTTTTGTATTATTTACTAGCAAGCAGATATATATTTTTAGACGATGACTCTTCAGTTTAAGTACAACTGCCGTCGTCTGACCGCTACAACCTTAAAAAGACGAGAGAAAGGGAATAGTTTAGAGAACGACGGCAGATGCTCAAGCATCTATGCATATTTGTTAGTATATACGGAAAAGAAAGGTAAAGGAAAAACGGAGGCAGTTTTATAACGCACGTTGTGGACCACAACTCGTGGATCATTTTTAAAACTATATATGCGTGCCAGTAAAATAAAAAGAGGTGAGTGTGACTTGAAAAAGTTAATTAAATTTTATGAAGAGCATGATCTGCTTCCCATTTCTGATAAAATTTATTCGATTGTTTCTCGTTTTATCGGGAATACTTCTGTAGCGCCCACCACTTTACCCCATTTTACTTACCATTTTAGGCCTTTCATCTTCCGGGGCTGCTACAAGTTCTTCACTCTCGGATGACTGCAGACGGCACTAATCACTCGTTTTTTTTTTGTTAGAATTTTGTCAGATTATAAAAGTTAATTTATCTCTAAAGGGAGCATTATTCTCAACTTTGAAGTTGATAAGATTTTGTAATAAAATGGATTTTCTTTGAAAATAATTAAACTAAAAATTCACGTAGCATAATTTATTTTGGTTAGTTTAGGAGCCACCTTTTCTACAAAATGTACTTTTTCTCAAAATTATAAGATTTTACATAATTTATGCTACGGACTCACTTATTTTAATTTTTGCTTACTTTTCACAACTGCTTAAGGCCGTTTTCTAACTCTTCAGAAATTTTGCGCCACGACCAAGACTTAATTCTGTTTCACGTTATTTTCAAATTACACACAACCGGACTGGCTCACCGTACCGTGAGATTACTGCTACATTTAACTCAGATCTAACTAACGCAGCTTAACTCTGTACTATCTAACTCGTCTAACTTTGAATCTATACTATCGAACTAACTCGACTAAGTTGAAATTACACTGCCTCATGCAATAAATTCGGGATGTATTTATATTACCTAGTGACATCGCAATCTACGGGACTTTTTTCAGTGTACGTGCCTTAGCTAGCTGATTTTGCGAAAAACATACATAAATCAATATTTTTAATTAAAATCTGGTAGTTTAAGAATTTCCTTTATAGTTGGAACGTAACTTTTGGCTAGAAATCTCGGCGGAAAACAACAATAAATAATATTTCTTAATTAATTACCGACAGGAGTTAATTGCTAGCTAGAGAATTTCGTGGAGGAATGTGTAAACAATTTGATCGCCTACCATCCTAAATTTGCGTACTTAGAATCTCACGAATGCAACATAAGCAAAAGAACACCTGCGGATTACGCGACTTCTATTGACGTCAAAGGCACGGGATTCGGAGATTCCACACCGGAATGTTTTTAAATTCTTTTATTTTACAAATGCGAGAACCAGCGGTCGGTCGATTTCTGTTATTAAAAATTGAACTTAAAAAAATTTTCAATACAACAAGTTAACATTTTATTTATTTTGATATTTTAGAACTTTTTTTTATTATTCGATTTATTTATTTATTTTGGACTTTTAAAATTAAATTTTAAATTAAGTTACTTTTAAATTTTTTTTTATTTTTAAATTTTATTCCGATTATAATGTTGTCAATTTACAAATAAAATTTTAAGATCGACCTGCTACACTTCCATAAAATGTCACAAATTGGGTTAAATTTATTAAAGGATAATTTTCACAAAAAGTTTGGTACTATAAAATTCACAAAAAATAAATTAAATTTTACCCATAAGTGTGTAAATAATTAATTAAAGATTAATAATAAAATTCTAGTAGTACCAACGTAGATAATATTTCACCGGACTATTTTCAATATTCGAAAAAATTCAGACATGAATTATTATCTAAGCTATGAATTGGCTCCATATCCTATCTCAATATTTGATGACAATGATATGACAAAAACTGATAAAAGTTCGTTTTTAAATAATTTTAATGTAACTGATGAATGTCCTGTGCAGCCATCTCCTATGAATGTTGTTGATGAGGATTTTTTATTACGTTTCATCGTAAACAGCGTTATTGTATTTTATGGCTGTGTATAGGATGGCACAAGAAAATTGGTTAGGGACGTCAGATTAAATTTAATGAAAATACTAAAATCGCATTAACATCTAAAGATTTTTTATCAAATAATAATAACAAAAAAAAATTTCGAATTATTCCGAACAAAATAAGTCGATGAAAATGCTGACATTTTAATTATGCACACTGCAGTTGATTCCGCTATGAATAAAATGTCATCATGGTTGGCAACGATACTGACTTGTTGACAATTTTAAAGCAAATGGCAAAAGAAGATTCAAAAATAGTCTTCCATAAAATAAGAACCGGTAAAAACGGAATCAATATTTTAAATGTAACAGTTTGAAATACCCTGATATAAGATCAATAATTTCATTTTTATACATTTTTACTGGTTGCGACAATACATCTTATTTCGGTGTGGGTAAAAATACTATTTTAATCTGTTTGAATATAGGAACTTTAATAGATCTCACGAAATGTTACAGTGACATTTCTGCCAATTTAGAAACAATTATCAACAACGGTAAAAAAAATTGAAAAAGCGTAATATTCGACTAAAGTTGGCAAAAATTCAGAAAAAAAAATTTGTAAAAAAATTGAACCGACTTCTAAAAGTGCACTAAAAAGAGAAAAATAACTAGAAATTTTTATATGAAATTAAAATTTTTGAACTCGGCGCCAAACTAATACCTGACAAAATGTGATTCGCATAAACAGATTAAAAATACTTTATTTGTAATTGCTTTCTTACCATAATTTGTATACATTAGTAGTTATTTAATTCATTTAGAAATAATTTGGCGCCGACTTCAAAAATTTCAATTTCATATAAAAATTTCTAGTTATTTTTCACTTTTTAGCGCACTTTTAGAAGTCGGTTCAATTTTTTTATAAAAATTTTATTTTTCGATTTTTAGTTTTGAATTCTTTATAATATTCATAAATTATTTGAACTACATGCTAATCGAGATTAATGTGCCTTGCAATGACTCCAAGGTGGCAAAAAAGTACCCATTTTATCCAGAATTGTAAGTCACCCTAAAATGAACCACTAAAAATTCTTAAATATTTAGTTTGTCATAGTAAATCCAATATCTTATATTTTAAATTAATTTTAGATTACTAATATAGGCCCCAAAACCTTCCAATATCAATATCTAAAGAATTTGAGACGTAAATTTCTTAGCCCGATATATTTTATATTGCATATTGAGTTTGTACACGCCCCAAGAACCCTGCAATATCAATTTTAGATAAAACCGGAAAATGTAAAATTTTTAGTCCTTCATATTGTATCTAATCAACCTAATAGTTGTAAAAAATTAACTTCATATTCGTAATACACAACTCCCAACGCCCTAATACCATATCTAAGAAAATGTGAATAACGTAAAATTTTCAACCCACCATATTGAATCCGCCATAATGAATTTCAAAAAAACAATTTTAACGTCTTAATCTAATCTAAATCTAAACCCTTCAAAGCTCCCTAGTTCCAATTTTAGATGGAATCCAGAAATTTAAAATTTCTAAACAGTCATATTGCATCTGACGTATTAGATTTTCTTAAAATAATTTTATATTCGCTATTTACATCCTCAAAAACGATTCAGTTCCACATTTGAACAAAATCGAAAAAAAAAACATGTAAAATTTTTTGTCAGCTATAATGCATCCTGAAAAAATAGGATTAAATTCATAATTTACACCCTCAAGAACCCTTTCTATCAGTTTTAGAGAAAGTCGAAATATGTAAAATTTTTAGAACACCATATTGAATCCGCCAGATTGAGTTTTTCAAAAAATATTTTAATTTCGTAATTAACACTAACAAAAATCCCTCTATACTGACTTCAGACAATTTTAATCCGCCATTTTAGATCCGCCATATTTAATTTTCTTTAAATAATATCAGATTCGTAATGTGCTATCCCAAAAACTCCCTTATATCAATTTTGAAAAAAATCGAACACAATTAATTTTTTATCCATCATATTGGATACGCCATATTGAATTTTTTAAAAATAGTTTTAGATTCGTCATGTGCTACCCCGAAAACTCCCCCATACCAATTTTGGTAAAAATCGGACAAAATTGATTTTTTTGTCCGCCATATTGGATCCGCCATATTGAATTTTTTAAAAATAATTTTAGATTCGTCATATACGACCCCCGAAAACTCCCCTATACCAATTTTGGAGAAAATCGGGCAAAATCGATTTTTTTGTAAGCCATATTGGATCCGCCATATTGAATTTTTTAAAAATAGTTTTAGATTAGTCATGTGCTACCCCGAAAACTCCCCCATACCAATTTTGGTGAAAATCGGACAAAATTGATTTTTTTGTCCGCCATATTAGATCCGCCATATTGAATTTTTTTTAAATAATTTCAGATTCGTCATGTGCGACCCCGAAAACTCTCCCACACTAATTTTGGAGAAAATCGGACAAAATCGATTTTTTATCCGCCATATTGGATCCGCCATATTGAATTTTTTAAAAATGTTTTGAATTCGTAATTTGCGACCTCGAAAACTCTCTCATACCAATTTTGGAGAAAATCGGACAAAATTTAATTTTTTTGTCCGCCATATTGGATCCGCCATTTTGACTTTTTTTTTAAAATTTCAGATTCGTTGGGTACAACCCCGAAAATTCTTCCATACCAATTTTGGAGAAAATTGGACAAAATTAATTTTTTTGGTCGCCATATTGTCAGCGCCATCTTGGATTTTACTTGACCAATTTCGTCCAAAAAAATATGGGACCACCGCAGCAACTTCCTTTACATAACGTAAAAAATTTCGTTTAAATCGGTTAAGCCGTTCCGGAATAATCGGTGTACATACATAAAAAAAAATAAAAATATGTACGCGACGAATTGAGAACCTCCTTCTTTTAGAAGTCGGTTAATAACAGTAAAACGGAGTTTTCATTGAATGGTTTCTGATAGAACCTACTGCAAAAATCGATAATAAAAGCTTCGTTTAAGCTTCAGAAATTACAAACAACCGAAAGTGCAGTGGCATAACTTTGTTTAAGAACATTTTGCAAATTCAGGCCTGGTTAGGAAATCGCTTAGATCCAATCAATTACGATTAAAAAACGGGAGAGAGTAATTTTAAATCAGTACATTTAAACCATACGATGATATCCCTAGTATTTTCAGAGAATTTTTCATGCCGTTGCAGTATATTCGAAAATGTGCGAAAATAGTAATGGCGATAGTTGCGAAAATGACACCTACAAAAAAAAATGCGACGAAAACGATTTATGCGATGAAGACTATGACCATGACTGTCGTGAAGATACTCTAATCACTATTTTTTATGAAAAATGCGATGATGAAGAAACATGTGAATTATCTAAAAGGAGAAAATTAAAATAAATATCCAAGTGAGTAAATTCAATGAGAGAATTATTATCATCCTTCATTACTTGAAAAAAATATCTACAATTAAAATTTGAAGATGTTATTTGAAATCTATCCCATATAATTTATAATAAATATTATTATGTATCAATATATATCAACGAACTAAATATTAAAAAAAAATCGACGCACATAGCGAATATAATCAATTTCAAATTAGTAGCGAATTTTTCAAGCGAAACTCCCACAATTTTGAAAATGCGTGTGAAAAACTATATAAATACGTTCTATCGTGAAAAACTAAGAATGCAGTTGTTAATAATTTTTCAAGCTACCCCAGATAAAAAAAATGTCAAAATCGGTGAAATTTTCCCGAAAATATGGCAATTTGTTCTTACGTCGCCGATTTGAAGTTGTTTTCAGTTTTTGCCTAAAGCGCGAATCCATCGCCCGACTATTCCCATCACTACTCCTGCTGCGTCACTCAAACTATGCTCCACTTTAACGCAATTTGTAATAAATAAACTAACCTGTTTTGAAAAATAAATCACGTCTTCATAAAATATGACTCTCTGTCTATCCAGTGCTGTTAGATTCATTTCGTAATTTTTATAAACAAAGTGCCTGCGAATTTAAAAAAATAACCATGGTCCTGTGGATCGTAGAAACCAGCTTTCGATTTATATGATCTAGAAACTCATACAGTGTAAGGGCGATGCAGCAGCTTTAATTGTTTTTAACCCTCTTTTTCTAAGCAATAAATGAGAGGTTAATAATTAATTTCTTCCTAAGTTTTTATCATATATTGATGGCACAACTCTTCCTTAAGAGGATCCACTTTTGATTGACTCAAAAAGCTGATAAACAGAAAAGTTATAACAATAAAGATTTAGCATCTTCTGATAAACAAATTAATATATCTCGGTAAGAAATTGACCGATTGACTTATGCAAAAATTCGTTCGATTTGGTATTAAAAAGGCTTCCTTATAAAGTGATAGTACAATGTAAAAATTTAATATTGCGATAAATAATTAATTTTTGAAAAACTATCATTTTGGACGATTTTTTCACCTTTTTGTGATAACCAATTGGCGAAAATGATCGCACGAAAGCTTAAATTGTAAGTTTTTTAATTCTCTATAATTTTTCCAAAATAAATACTTTGGCTTCCAAAGTGAAATTACTATATTTTGCTCAATTTAGAACCCCATAGCTCCGGAACCTCAATGAATCTCGAGTGACAAACATACTGGAGGATCTTAATTTACCCTCCCCCCCCTTACAATGTAAAACAGGTCCTTTCCACACTATTAACCATGAAATATTGTTAAAAGATTTTCTTCTTTATATATCACGCTAAAATACTACATAAGTTGACATTAAGCTTAAGCAAAAGTTGTAATAGAGCTGGTACATTGGAAATCCAGAGAATCCTAACGATATAAATTTATGATATGGAGTTGTATACAAAATGACAACAGTTATAATTTTCACTATGTGGAAGTAAATATAAAAAAATTAAAAGGTAATTGGCACCCCTCAATAAATTCAAATGCGCTAATGAAAAAAATAAATAAATACCCACTCACACACTTTTTACACAACACAACAATTTACTTCTGCGATACACCGAGAAAAGTAATAAAACATCTCTGCTTTGATACTGACCTAGTCTAGATATCTTGACATTTCAATCAGAGAAAAACAATTCAAAGAATTATGTTTATATTTATCGAGAGATTTAATAGCAATGGTACAAGAATTACATAAAATTAAATAATTCAAGGCTTATAACTGCTTGAAAAATATTGTCTGTCAATGTAGTATTTCAAACGTGAGGAACTAAACCTCAAGAATGAAAATTATTTAAATGACTTTTATTCTTAAAATGTATTTCCTAAATTTGTTCGGGATTTGATAACATTCGAAAAGTCCAGAGACTAACATACAAAAACACACGTTTTTTTCAAAATTCGATTTTATTCATCAATATAGTCTCTTTTTCAAGTCATACAATTATTCCAGCGTCGCTGTAACTTTTCAATACCTTTCTTAAATAACGATTTGTTTAGCTCTTTAAAATACGTTTCAGTCTCGGCCATCGCCCTTTCATTTCCTTTCCGTGGAACACTTTTTTTTTTGGTTTGCGAACAGGTAATAGTAATCCGGAGGTTATGGTGGATTTGGTAGCAATGCTAAGTGTAGTTCATGCAGTTTTGCCATAGTTGCGATCGACGGTAAATTGTTTTTGTAAAAGAGAACTTTTTTCTTCTTTATTGGGCCCGTTTCTTCGCGATTTTTTCATTTTAATGCCATATATTAATCAATATCGATGCTTTTTTTCTCTTTCGCTGTCCACTCAGCTAACCACCGATTCAACTCTGGAGCATAGTGGTGGATCAACGTTCCATCCATTTTTACACACCGTATTAAAAACGGCTCTTTATTTCGCTTATTAGCTCCAAACATTACTTCGAATCATCAACACGTGGTGGTTTTTGGTAAGCAAACGAGGTACTCTTTCAAATTATGACGTATATAGTTTGTTGATATCTTTACGATGTCAGCTATCTCATACACTTTCCCTTTACGGTTGTTAAAAACCAGTGGGGTAACTAAGAGTATTTGCGCCCCCCCCCCCCCCGCACATTTTTGAATGCGCCCTACTATTTTGCACTCGGCTTGATCCTTCGTATTTATTGGTTTTCATCTAGGGACTTGAGGGCAGTCCTGGATTGGCTGCCCCCCCCCCCCCGCTGCGGGATCGTTATTTACGCCACTGTTTATTGCTATTCATTATAGGAAAGGGGACATTCCTAACATGCAAATCGAAATAATTATAAAAATTTGTAAATAAGGAGAGCACATTCAGGTATATATTCTACAAATCTGGTGCCGAAATTCACTTTGAATATTCGGCGATTTTTCAATATTATTTTACAACTTCGTAATTTTTCGAAATAGAGCAAAAGTTTTAAAACAAAAAATTGTTTTGTTCAATAAAATCTTTTTTTTTATCTCATTTGAAAATAATTTAAAAATAACTTAATATTTAGGAACTAATTTTACCCGTTCAGAGGGAACAGTGGATGTAAAAAAACAGTATTCTATACTTACCCATGTTCTACAAATTCTCATATATTTAAAAATGGTTTTAAAATGGCCTAAAATTTAGAAATTGATTTTATCTAGTCATTTCACATATTCCCAAACATTCGTAACTTTTTAAATTGTCAAGCAAACTGAGTTTAAGTAAAAGAGTGAATATCTTAGTGGCTTCATTTTCAAAAATTGAGTCGATTTTAGGCCTTTTTTCTTGTAAGAACTATTCAGAATTACATATATTTTTAAAAAATTCCATATGAAACAAAAAAAACCGCGATTGAATGATTTTATGTGTGATAAAATTATAAATAAAATGTGTTTTTTGTTTTTTTTTACATTTTCTCGTAACTACACAACGGGATTAAATATTGATATTTCAGGAATAAATGATATTCAGAAATATTTGTAACAAAAATTGTTTAGTAGCAGTTTTCATATCATCCTGTATAGAAGAATCTTTGTATTTTTACCTGACTCTTAAGGACCCATTTTTTAGTATGGTCTGGTTTTATTATGCTCAAAGTAATTAAAATACATTAAATAACATTTACCTTGAACCTAAGCTGACAATTGTCTTCTATGGTGGCTCAAACCATTTTTAATTGTACAGGTTTTAATGCATATCCAGGGTTAATCCTTTTCAATTCGAGACATTTCATTCATTTATTAATATTTAAACATCATACTTATGGATAGGTGCAGTAAATAAATTACAAATATCAAAAAAAGGTATAATTTTGACCCTTCATTTTACTGGTTATTTTGCTGAATAGAAAATTACTTCCACCAATTGGAAATGGGCAAACGGACATAAAATAACAAATTTACACTAATGAACCCTGTTATATTCTTACAGAAAATGATTGCATAATTTTGAAGTAAACACATCTCTAATGACTTCTCAAAGAAATTTTCCTAAATCTTAGTAAAAGTAGATTACGTGTTCAGTGAAAGTGATTCTGGGGTTAATTTAAGCGCAGACAACAATTATTTTCTAGATGAGGTAGAGGAAATTGCAGAAATGGAATATAGAAGGGTAAATTATTCGAGTGACGAAGAAATAGAAATATCAATAGAAGAGATACCAGATGCACTCATGGCATCCTTTAATGAGTCGGACAATGCTAACCTTGGGGAGATAGATAATGAAAGATCCCGTTCGTTGGGCTATGATGCCAATAATAGTGAAGAAGGAATTGTGGATAATTCGGTAAATGATTTAAAACGGCCGATAGAAGCCCTAACAGGATCATATGAAGATAAAGACGGCAACGATAACAACGAAGGTTGTTGATTTAAACAATAGCCTGGAAGAAGAAGTGCCTCCACCAGCAGGGCAATCTACTTCAAAAAAACGCAAGTCGTAAGAAATATTTAATTGTGTACTTTTGTATGTTAAGTAATTGTTGGTTTAGATTTTATAGGTAGTTTTTAGTTTTAATTTTGACTGTGGATTAGGTCTAATGGGGAAACTACGTTAAAAAAAACGCACCTAGAACTCTACTTCCTGGGTGGTGTGGAAAAGAGTTTATACCTAAAATTAACGTAATAAGTCGTCTCAATTCGAGGCTACTTTTGCTTTGTTTCCCAGTTTCATCTAGACAAATTATAGAAAACAATAGATGTCATATCAGATAATTTTTAGACTAGTATATTTTTCAAATTCTCACATACAGTAGGAACTTATGAAAAATTTTATTTAATAATTTTTTAAATATGATTCTTTAAAAAATAAGAATATATAAATATTATGAATATCCTCTTGTACTGATAAATTATTCTTTCGGATTAATAGTCTTTAGAAATAATTATTATAAACCAATTGATTTGTTGTTAATATTGATTTTCTGACTTCGTTATATTTTAAAATATAAGATAAGCGTCTTTTTTTTTCAAACTTTTAATTGAGCAGTATAATTAGTTCCATAAAATTGTATTGCTGCGCATTTGAATAAAATATTTTTTGGGCCTGTTTATTTGGTATATCGACAGTAGCGTAATTAAGAGTGTGTGCGCCCCCAGCAAATTTTTGATTGCGTCCTACAATTTTGTACCTTTCTTGATCCTTCGTATTTATTCATTTTCATAAAGATACTTAAGGGAGCCCCTGGATTGGTTGGGCACCCTTGCAATGCGGCATCTGCGGGGTGCCCAACACGATTTTATGAGTTTTTTAAAAGTTTTCCAATGTAATAGCCTGATTTGGGCGCTCAGAATGTTCAGTATCACTTGTGTCTGTACGACCGCGTTTGAATTCAGCAGACCAGTGACAAATGATTGCTTTCCTCGGAGCATATTCCTTTTAACATTTTTCATGCCATTTTTGATTTTAACTTTATTTTTTTTTCCTCAAATACCAGTATTTTATTAAATTACGAAACTCGTCCTTTTTCGTTGTTTCAAGAATATCAAAAAGTGCGCCACTAAAATTTCAATTCCAGATGACTAATGATTAAAATATTGAAGGTTTGTACTAACTGAAAATCGTATGGATATGTTATTAGAATCGCCATCTCTACGCGATTCTAGGGACTTTTCCAACCATCTGTTAATAGCCTCAACATATTTTTCTTATGTAATGTCTGTATATAATATTATCGTCACAGCTTACGAACGTTATATCAATATATCTAATGAAAAATTTGCTTCAAAATAAATGCGTAAGAAAATTATAGATTTGGGTCTAATACATAAAATAGTTCAGAACAATTTTTATTTTAATAAATTACCATTTTTCTCTCAGAGGGCGTTAAAGAAAAAAATAGATAGTTTATTTCCTGCAAATTCAACTCTGGCTCTTTTTCCTTACAGATTTCGACTACTTAATGATCTCATTAGTAGGGCTGCAAAGAACTAACAGCAAAATTCAGGGAAAACAACGGTCAATATGAAATCTAAATTCTGACACACGTTGGCAGGATGTTAAACCTACAGATATTTTCGATGCCTGACTATAAAATATCAACAATCAAACCACGTCTATACATAAAACGGAATAGCGGGAAGCTTAAATATTACAATTTAAGTAAGATATAGTAAAGAAAGATTTACGGCTATAGAATTAGTATAATAAGTTACCGTTTTTCACACTCAGGCCGTTAAACTAAAAAGATACACGGTTTATTTCCTGCAAATATAACTCTGGTTCTCTTTCCCTATACCCGTTTCAACCACCTAATGGTCTAGTTAGTTGAACTGTAACGAATCAAGAGCAAAATTTACAGAAAACAGCTTTCAATACCAAATAACAGCAGCAACTAGAAAACCTTATACTTTAAAGACAGACTACTCTGGTCTAACACGGTCAGAGACAAATCATTATCTCAGGTTGCAAGAATACCATTACAGGATAAATGCTTCTCCCATGGCTGTGCACTGCCATCTGCAGACCGGTTTCGAACTTATTGCTTGGTTCTTATCAGTACAGAGTAGGCAAGCAAACTTAAAAATCTTCGAGAATGGTATACTACTCAAATTTAATTAGGAATCATTAAAAAAATCAATTGTAGAATAAGCGTGGTTTAATTTTGAACTAAAATATATTATTCTCAGTTTTTAAATAAACCAAACAAATAACTAACTTTTTTTGCTACATAAGACATGAAGATAAAGAGTCCCCCTCTTATTCGTATTACCTTTTGACATCGAAAGTTTTGAAGTAAAGTATTTATCAGCTTTTCTAGATTATTCTTTATTTTTTTCTTCCATAAACTTATGCCACAGATACTCTAGGAGATTTAAGTCAGGGCTGTTGGTTGGCAAATTCGTACCTCTATGGCGACATGTGAGTGGCCAATATCCTGTTGAAAAATTAATTCCTCGCTATAATTTTGAGCAGGATGCTGTACAAGTTCCGTAAGGAATTGACGGCCTGTCAAATTTCTGTCCTGTTCGGGTATTCCATTATAAATAATACCTCCCACACCGTTATTAATTTACCGCCAAAATGGCAACGCTCTTGAACTATATTTGACCCCGTCTTCTGTCAATTCGATTTCGGCTCTCGAGACCACATAATCGAAAATTCAAATATTCTGAGAACAATAATCGTTGCCATTTCTATGTAGTCCGGTGTGCATGTACGCGACATTGACCATCTGCACCTGAGTCCTAGTCTTCTTAAGCGATTTTTAACTATGTGTGTTGAAATAAGTTTGGTAATATACAGGCGCAGTATATTTGCATGATGCCAAGCAGTAAAACATGGATTTTGAAAGAAATTTAATATTAAAATACGATCCTGCCGAGCGGATGTTAACCGTGTACGGGATCTATATGGCCCCCGTGTTACGATACCAATTTCCAAAATGTATTCCAGGTTAGTTAGATAGCGGAGAGGCTTAAGAGAAGTATAAGTGTAATTACCATATACAGTATTTGCATACCTTTTTTGCATCCTCCTCTCTTGACTCAAAATTAAAAACCTTAAAATTTAAAAATTTATCAACGTAATTTAGGTATGAATATAAAAATAATACTGAATATGATAATTGAACAAAATTTTTTACTTATTTAGTCAGATCTAAAAATGTCTCTTATAATTATCAAAAGCAAACTTGTTTACATAAGAACCGGTTTTGGTTTTTATCTGTTGAGATCTAAATCAAAATATCAGAAAATTTCAGGTGATCCCTAATTTATTTTGCGCAGTGTATAAAAAGTTCTTATGAACTGGAGTCCCCTGATAGTTTAATTAAGGTACGAGATTTCAAATATCAATTAAAAATTGTCTTTTGACTATACTGCATTTACCAAAGCTTGCTAGTACTATATGTTTTTTGATCAGCTTACCATAGTTTCTTCGTTAAACCCAGTTTCCTTAAGAGCATCAGCATTAACAACACCATAGTTTATGTCATCGATGTAAAACTCCATTTGATCTGAAATAAAAATACAAACAATTACTTATAATTAAATTTATATGAGCTTTTTGAAAATAATCTGAAAAGGGCTACATTGATAAAGAAGAGATCAAGGACGTTATAGAACAAAGAGTTAACATTAAAAGTACATATGCTACTTTATCCACTGAAAAAGTTTATCTGGTGTAAAATGCTGATCAATAAAAAACGTCTGTTGTCATCTATAGAATAACTAGCCCTTAGAAAATATGAACTATAATAGTTTCTGTTGATAATAAATCTGTATCAATATTAGTAAAACTTAAATGACATATTTATCTCAACGTTTCAGTACTGATATAATTTTATTTTGCATAGATGACTTTTTTAATAATAACCTGATTTCCGTCTTTGATTTGCATATTCCCCGTAAGACATTTATGTACAAATATTTAAACTCTTGAATAAATGATAACATTAAAATTATAATCAAGTTACGTAAAAAAGCACTTTCTTAATATAAAAAGGTAAAAACTGACATAGCCTGGAGTGAATACAACCAACTGGGAAATCTTATTACTGTTGCTACTAAAGTGAAATAAGAGCATATTGACAGCATAAATTCTGATTGGACCCTGGAGAATTGCGGAAAATTTTAAAATGTCAAATAATTATTCAAAATCTAAACCTAATCTCCTTAGTTTAGATCAGCAGTTACATTAAATCATTTTGTTATTGATAAGATGCCTGTAATTAATACAGATAATAGTACTTTTAACGCCAATATTTATAAATGCAAATTTTCTACAATCACGGAAGAAGACGTTCAAAAAATTGGTTACAAATTTAAGTCTAATGCAAAGGGAAATTTATCTTGAAATGATTACTTTAATAATTTCATATCTTACTAGCCATACGACTTTATTTTAAATAATTGCCTTATTTCAAATACATTTCCATCAAAAAAACAAATGTCATTCCAATTCACAGAATAGATATATCTGTAGGCATAACTAATTTTCATCCTATTAGTGTCCTCCCTTCATTTTGTGAACTTTCGAAAAATATTGCCAATGACCATCAAATTGAATTTTTTAAATTTAACAAAATGTTATCACTCATTTCGTCATCTTCATAGTACTGGAACTGCATTTCTTAAAGTTACAGACGATTTAGGTAAAAACAGTTTTCTCATCCTTTTAGATTGGAACAAAGCAGTCTATATGCTTACTAAATTAAAATTATTTGACTGCATTCTTAATTTTCTCGGAAATTAGCTTTTGGGGAAGTCGCGTTGTCTGGGGGAACTCTCGTTTAGGTTTTCAAGTTGATATAGACATTCCGTAGGAAAGTATCTTATATCATTTTCATTTGAATATGAATGAGGATTTTTGTATTGTTTCCGAATATTCCAAGGCAAAGGAAGTATTTGCATTTAAATAATAATTTTAAAATAACAATTGAAAATAAATTTCTTGATCCCTGTGATCGGGCCAGAAATATTGGCTTAACCATGGACTCCGAACTACGGTTTCTATCTTCTACACAAGGGATATGGAAAACATAAAATATTTTATGACCATTAAGGTTACCTGATCTGATATTAAATTAAAATTATTTCTACTGTATCCGATTGGGATGTTAATTACTGGATGGTCTTGAGCGATCGTGACCTCCAACTACTTTAAGAAGTCTTTCAAGCCAGTATATGAAGAAATATTGGCTAACATATATAGAGAAGCCACAGCTAGACTAAACATATATAAAACACCCGAGAATTTCTTACCCAAAAAGGAGTTCGACAAGGAGACACAATATCCCCGAACCTCTTCACCGCAACCCTGGAAAATATCTTCCTTAAATTAGACTGGAATAACCAAGGTATATAAAGGTATTATAAAGTGTATAAATGGAGAACATCTAAACCACTTAAGATTCGCTGAGGAAATAATGCTGATTACTAAAAGTCCCGAAGAATTTCAAGAGAAAATTAACGGCCTCAACACAGTCAGTAATGAGGTATGTCTAAAAATAAACCCAACACAGCCAAAAGTAATGCGCACTTGTCTGATTACTAACGTCGAAATAAGAATAAATGAAACCACGCTAAAAGCGGTAGATGAGTATATATTCCAGAGCTAATTATACACAAATTGGGTTCATTACTTCCGGAAATAAGCAGAAGAATTAAATTAGTGTGGTTAACATCTAGACGAAATTGTATAATCTTCAAGTCCAGAATGCTACTGTACCTTAACAAAAGAGTATTTGATCAATCCATATGGTCTATCATGAGATACGTGTGTGAAACTTGGATATCAAAGAAAGATAAAACCACAAAGCTCCTAGTCACTCAAAGAGCTGTGGATAGATACATGCTAGGAATAACTAAAAAAGACCGTAAAACAATAGATTTGACACTAGAGAAAATCAAGAAAACTAATGTAATCCAAAGAATAAAATCTCTAAAATGTCAGAGTGTAGGACATATAACAACAAGAACAGACAATAAATGATTCACTACGATAACTATGTGTTATCCCAGAAGTTTTAAGACACTAAAAGGACGCCCAAATCTCAGAGGGGATTATGACATTAGAAAACTAGCAGGAATAACTTGGTTCCAGACGACTAGAAAAAGAAGCATGGGCAAAAATAAGCATAAACTAAGAGAACCTCGAATAAGTTACATCACAAAATAGAAGAAGGAACTATGGGAACATTGAATAAGAGAGGCTGCACCTATGGAGGTCACGATCATTCAAGACCGACCAGTAAATAACATCCAAATTGGATACAGTAGAAATAATGAGAGTATCGCATAATTTTAATTTAATATCAAGTGACAGGTAACCTTAATGGGCATAAACTATTTTAAGTTTTCTACATCCCTTCTGTAGAAAATAAAAAGCGTGTCCATATAAATCGTAGTTCGGAGTCCATGGTTAAGCCAATATTTCTGGCCCAATCCTAGGGATCAAGAAATTTACTTTGATTATTATTTTAACATTAATATTTTATTGCAACTACTTTAAATAAAACGTTTAAAGAAGATCAGGTGAAAATTTAATTTTTAATGACTCCTTCGAAATATCCAATAACTAGTTGGATGACTGTATATGAAGTAATTGAACGCAGTCCACAACTCTCAATTTGTTTGTTTTTTTAGTGTATGGGTTATTGTTTCATATAGGTATGTCAGAAATTATAGTACGAGTTAGGTTGTATTTTTAATATATATATATATATATATATATATATATATATATATATATATACGAACCGTTGATATTTAATTAAAATATGTTTTTCAATTTTGACGTTTCGTTCTGTATTTATAACATTTTCAAAAAATAATTGTCCAAAATTTAAAATAAATTAAAAATACAAATAAAAACAATGACACACCTATTAAAAATATTATTTTCGCAAATAATTGTCTAAAACCTAAATTATATTATAATTTTTAACACACACATATATAAAACAATAACCTATACACTGGAAAAAGAAACAAATTGTGAGCTGTGCAATGAGTTCACCTACTACAGTCGCCCAACTAGTTATTGGATATTTGGAAAGAGTCACTAAAAATCTCAATTTACACCTGATCTTCTCTAAACTTTTTATGGACGACTGCTTAATACCATTTCCTAATGACAAAATAAATTACGTTATACAACAATTTAACAATTTTCATAACAAACTATAATTTATATCAGAATCTGAGGTACACAGGAAAATAAACATTCTAGATATTACTTTGGTATACAAAAATGATAAAATTCTAACACAGTAGTGTACCAAACTAACATGGTCGAGAAGATACCTTAACAACTTTTCAAACAATTGAAAAACCAAAGAATAAGTATAATTATTAGCTTGGTTGACAGGACCATTTTATTAATGTGTTCTACCTTCAGTCCCTTGACTCTAAGCAAAGTTATACAAAACAATTTTAAGAATAAAGATACCGAAGAAATTATGAAAAAAAAAAAAACATAAAAACATTATAACAACCTAAGAACCAAAAACAAAGATAGTTCACAATAGGACACGCTAAACCGATACATAACGTTACCTTATATAAGAGAACTTTCAGAAAAATTACAATACATTTTAAAAAACATATTATTGTATATTCAGTTCCGTGGGCAAACTGTCCTAAAAATATATAGGAATGACAAACCAATTATTTAAAAATCGATTAAATGCTACTACAGCATTGACAAAGCACTAAAATAATAAAAAGCGCTCGTTTAACTATGAAGATACCAAAATAGTTGATAATTACAGAAATTATCAGAAATTAAATATGATGAAAATGTTAAAAAGGAAACTCATACCATAAATGACAGAACTGACATAAACAACCTTAGTCAAATCCACAATAATATAATTTAAGCGCAGTATATCCTCTTAACAATATAAAAAGGATATACATCTCCTTAGAAGCAAAAGAAAATTTCAATCATTTTGTTTTTGTCATTGTGGCCCAGAATTCAAAATGCAAGTCCTTAATAGTTTGTTAATATTAATGATGGTTTTGACGAAATCTCAAGGTGCGTAGAATTTGATAAATTTTATCTGAAGCTGAGACTCTTGGATTTTAGCACTGTTATAGGTGTAATCTATAATTATATTAATTGGTTTTACTGGATTTAGCCCGCGTATAGAGATTTAAACCCGTCTGGTATATCAAAGATTGAGATGTATGGCGCGAAACAATACATGGCGCGAAAGTAGGTTAAAATAAAATTAAATTCAGTTTGCTAAAATATAAATATACAAAACGTATAGATATGATAATTTTATCTATATATACTAAAGTGAAATTCTGTTATCAGCCATTTTAAAAAATTCCCCCATTACCAATCCCCAAAAAAAATATGGACCGCACTAGCTGCTTCGAAAATACGCAAGGAAAGGTTTATTAGCTTTTAAATATTTTACTATTTTGGACTGAGTGAGCGCAGGAACCTCAGCCAGCGCTCACTCAGGCGGGACTTCCGAGACAGCGCATGAAATGGACAACATCCATGAATGAAACAGTAATGCGCATTTTTTATAGGGTGACTGAACTAGGACGAGAAACGACCGGCTATAGACAACAGCTTCATGCCGAATTTTGTAGAGAATATCCACACCTACAAGTGTCACAACAGAGAATAGCAGACCAATACAGAGCTATTCTCCGAAACAAACTAATCTCAGAAGCGCGACTTAACATCATCAAAGCGGAAATAGAACGAGAGATAAGAAGCACCGATGATAACAATGAACAAACCGCAGAACCTGCGCCACAGCCAGACCCAGAGACTCAAGAACAACCAAACAACAGCATGAGAGTTGACATAGCTGTGGACAGGCAACAACAACTACATCAACACGAGGATCAGATAACTCCAAGAGCTCTACCCGCCGAAGATGCTGTGCGGGAACCCCAACCAACTCTTACTCAAGCGGGACGACCAAGACAGCGCATGAAATGGACTGTGTCCATGAACGAGACAATAATGCGCATATTTTATAGGGTGACTCAACTAGGACGAGAGATGATCGGCTACAGACAACAACTACATGCCGAATTTTGCAGAGAGTACCCACACATGCAAGTGTCCCAGCAGAGAATAGCTGACCAGTATAGAGTTATTCTCCGAAACAGTCTAATTTCTGAAGCTCGGCTTAATAGCATCAAAGAGGAAATTGAACGTGAGATCAGAGGCACTGACAATAACAACAATCCGATTGCTGAACCTGAGCCACAACCGGAACCTGAGGTCCAAGAACAACAGGAACAGCTGAATGACGAAACTCAACAGGACAACACTGAACTCTTTTATCAAAAACTGTCAACGGAAATGAGTGCTGCGGTGTTGGAGTATGATGGAAGCAATCCGTTAAGAAGACCGGCACTGCCAAAAATTAATTCATCCAAAAAACTGGGTGCCATGTTAGACATCATGAACAATCGGATTTTACCAGCTTATGTTTCAGATGCCTACACTCTGGAGTCCTTACATATGACCATCTACTGTGCCGCGACTGCTATAGCTAGAGCTCTAGAAATTAAAGTTACAACAGAGCGTCGACCAGCAAGAACAGAACCCAACACACCACCATGGGAAAGACGTCTAAATAAGAAAATTGAAAATCTTCGAATAGATGTAGGACAGCTGACGGAGTACATCAGGGGCACAAGGACAATTCGACTGCAAAGGCGAGTTGAAGAAATCATGAATCGTGTCCGATATCATTCGCAACAAGATCCAGCGAATGTTACTGCTCAGCAATGCCTTGATTCGCTGAAACAGAAGCTCTCTGTTATTGCAGGACGGCTAAAGAGGTACAAGACCAGCAATAACCGAAAACGAGACAACGCGCTCTTCCAACGATCAGAAAAGACTTTCTACCGTAAGCTAAACTCTCCACCTAATATAGCAGATAATAGATATCCCAATAGAGAGCAGGTAGAAGAGTTTTGGGGAAACCAACTTTCCACACCAGCCGATTGTAACATCGCAGCTGGCTGGATCAATGAAGAACACCAAATCTGCCAAGATTACAGCCAGATGCAGTTTGAGCCATTTACCACCGAAGAAATTTCAAGAATAATCAAGGAATCCCATAACTGGAAAGCTCCAGGTCTCGACGGGATCCAGAACTACTGGCTCAAAAAATTATGGTGTATGCACCATCAGCTGGCTAATCTTATTAATGATGTTTTTCTTAACCCAGCAAAAATGCCATTGTTCTTGACCGAAGGTATTACGTACCTCCTACCAAAGGACCAACATAAATCACATGACCCAGCTAAGTATAGGCCGATCACCTGCCTACCCACACTGTATAAGGTGATCACCTCCTGCTTGACCCAACGCATCTATGCACACTGTGAGCAAAATAACATCATTGCAACTCAACAGAAAGGATGCACGAGGGGAGCAATGGGATGCAAGGAACAATTGATTATTGACTCTGTCATATGTAACCAAGCCTGTACCAACCGAAGAAACCTCTTTGCTGCCTACGTGGATTATAAGAAGGCCTTCGACTCGGTGCCACATGAGTGGCTCAAAACTATATTGAGAATGTACAGGGTCGATAATAATTTTGTTTCCTTTTTAGAACGCATCATGTCAACCTGGAGAACTAGGATCGAATTGCAAGTGCCATCCAGCGACACCATCGAAACTAACACCATTCCGATACGAAGAGGAATATTTCAGGGCGATTCACTTAGCCCATTGTGGTTCTGCCTTGCAATGAACCCACTATCACGCCGTTTGAACTCCACCAGATACGGCTTTAGTGTTAGAAATAACAACGAAGAGGTAGTCAGAGTGAATCATCTTCTATACATGGATGATCTTAAACTGATGGCTGCTACCAGAAACCAGCTGGAACAAATGCTTAAAATTGTGGAGGAGTTCTCCGGGGATATCGGAATGCAATTTGGACTTGACAAGTGCCGTATTTTGAACATCGTTAAAGGGAAGATACAACCGGGGGCTTTTGAAATGCAGAACGGTGAAACTATAGCTGCAATGGAGGCAGACCAAACATACAAATATCTAGGTATGAAACAGGCTAAAAGAATTGACCATGGCACTATGAAAGCTGAATTGACAACCGAATTTGTCAGGAGGGTAAGGTGGGTATTAAGAACTAATTTAAATAGTAGAAATTTGTTTAAGGCGCTCAACACGTATGCTTGCTCAGCGCTGAGCTACTCCTTTGGAATTGTAAAATGGAGCAGGACGGACATCCAAAACCTGCAAAGAAAAATAAGGACACTCCTAACAAAAGCACAAAAACATCATCCTAGGAGTGCCATTGAACGTACAATGCTTCCAAGACACCAAGGAGGAAGAGGATTGGTGGATATTGGTAAACAGCTCGATCAACAAATAATAAACTTACGTTCATATTTCCACAGGTTAGCGGACTCTTCCACACTACATCGAGCAATATGCGAGGCAGACGACTCAACGCCGCTACAGTTGAGGGAACAAGATATTACTTCTCACCACCAAACAGACCAAGAGAAGTTACAAACCTGGCTGCGGAAGCCACTTCATGGACGGCATCCAAATGAGGTCAATCAGGACAATGTCGACAACTCAGCGTCGAACTACTGGTTGATTTCAGGACAGATGTTTCCGGAAACGGAGGGCTTCTTGTTGGCTATCCAAGACCAGGTTATTCCGACGAAGAACTATCGGAAGTTTATTATTAGAGATCCCTCAATAGAGAATGACCAGTGCAGATATGGCTGTCGAACATCGGAGACAATTCAGCACATAACTGGAGGATGCCAAGCGTTTGCCGCAACCGAGTATAAGGAAAGACACGACTCAGCCGCTAAGATACTCCACCAAGAGTTAGCAGAAAAGTTGAACCTATTACAGGTAGGAAAAGTGCCTTATTACAAATACAATCCAGAGCCTATTCTTGAAAACAACCAGTTCAAGTTATATTGGGATCGAACGGTTCTGACGGATCGAACAGTTGCTCATAATAGACCAGATATTATACTAATAGATAAAATTTCTAGGCGAACTACACTAATCGACATCGCTGTACCTAACAACAACAACCTAAGACCAAAATACAACGAGAAGATCGCCAAATACAGAGATCTGGAGGTGCAAATCCGAAGACAGTGGGCAATGAACAGCGTCCAAACGATTCCCATAATACTCTCAACAACTGGAGTGATACCAAAGAACCTACTGCAGAACATCAAGGGACTGGGTCTTAGTGAGCATCTGTATAAACCGATGCAGAAAGCAACTCTTCTAGCAACCGCGCGAGCCGTCCGAAAGTTCATGGGAAATACAGCAGACCACGTCACCTAGGACCCGATAACATGGAAAGGGTTCCCACAGAGCTTCATACTTCTGGTACCTTTGTGTACCTGGTATGAGTGAATATTCCCTGGAGGGAGTGCGAAGCCGTCTGGCTTGTAAATCATAATAATAATAATGTCTTTTTATTAGCATCAAAAATATATAAACTGAACAAATACAATAATGGACGGTCAGATCTAGCACAGCTACTCATCTAACCGTCTGTTTTCTTAAATTAAATCTAAGATACACTAAAAGTAAATCTAATCTAAAGTATAAAATTATTTGAGAAAAAATAAAAATGCAAATCCTAAAACATTCATGTTCACACTTTTTGGCTTTTACGTGCAAGTGATCCAGAAAATCACCGCACCCGACCACGCGTACCAATGATAAATAATTTAACAGCTCTTTTGAAGCTAGCGGCATTCTTAAGGGCTACGACATCCCTAGGAAGTGAGTTATAAATTTTCACTGCATTATATCTGAAAGATCTCTGAAAAAGGGCAGTTCTATGTTTCGGGACAATGAACCTGGAACTATAACGTGTTTGTCTCCCATGAACAGCACTGCCACGAATCAATTTATTAGACAGATAAGAAGGTGCTTCTGTCAACACAATCCTATGAACAAGGGTTGCTAAATGTATAAAGAATCTTTCCTCTAAATTAAACTATCGGGATGCCCGAAATGAAGGTGTCACATGATCGAACTTTCTCATACTGTAGCAAAACCTAAGGCAGGCATTCTGAAGTCCCTGGAGACTATTCCTCTCACGTAATGTAAGTGCTGGCCAATATACAACGTCACAGTATGACATCATAGACAATATCAAAGAGTCACAGAGTCTCAACTTTATATCAGTTGTTAAGACATCTTTATGCATATAAAGAATTTTCAGCTTATAATAACACCTTTGCAATAAATTCGAGGTATGTGCCTCAAAGCGAAGTTGTGCGTCAAACACTACCCCCAGGCTTTTGGCAGAGTCCGACGGCGTCAACATTGTATCACCAATTTTGATTTTAAAATTTTTTTTTTCTGTGTCAAACGATTTCGGAGAAAAACAGCGGAGACAGAGAGACAAATGAACGGACTGACTGGTAAAAGCGTGAATGATACTACCGGATTGTTTTTCCTTTGAGGCCACGGAATTTTAAATACATAAATATATGTAGCTAAAGGGTTGTAAAACTAATGGTCAAAATAATCAACTTTAAGAGCATGATATTCCTAATTCAATCAATAAATTTAAATCAATTCCTAGTGTTCGTGATGCTAAAAATCCAACACGTCAAAACCATCGAAATTCTACTTAAAATATCAATGTTGTGAATTAATTTCACGCCGCTTGTTAGAACCGGGAGATTCTTATACTACATGAAATATTCTTCTAAAAGAGTTATATTTGAAGACTCATAAAATGCTCTTGACCCAAGAACTTGAACCAAATCACCACTCTGCAAATTGGGCATTAGAACATCTTGAAATTGATCCATCTTTTCATGAAATACAATCTTTAGCAATAAAGCATTTTTTGTTAAATATCTTAGAAATAAGTATAACTATTGCATTCGAAGTGATTTCAATCTACATTTGGTCATTGAAATACTATTATATTTACAAAAATTAAGTGTTTCATGAAATTTTTGATCTGCAGGCATCATCTGAGCGAAGTTTTTCGAAAATAAAATTGGTGCTACTGTTAGAGTCAATGGAGAACGCTACAGAAACGGGATTACTGATTATTTTTGACATGAATTAGACAATTTGTATCTGGACAAGATATGATTATAACAAGACGGTGCAACATGCTATACATCTTCCGAAACAATCAATGCAACTTTATTCAACTTTTTTTGAGGTTATGGTAAACATATACATGTCATTGGTGAAATAACTGCCGCTTTATATAAAAAAGTGGATCCAAATAGTGCTCCAGAATCAACTTCTTGAAGAAATTGCGAGACGGTTATGTGTAAAGAATGATTTATAAATAAAAGTACCATGATCCAATATTTAAAACTAAAAAAATCATTAAAATCTTATAGGATTATATTTTTATTTTATATTAAATTTAGATGACCCGCTACAGAAGATAAGCGAAGTACATAATAAAAGAAAAAACTTTATATTCTTTCTCTAATTACCTTTCGTCCATCTCACAGAAAAAGTATGCCAGTCACTTCCAATATGATTTTGACTCCTGTAGGATTTTAAATACATATTTCTTTCAGATTCTTTTTTGGATGCTTGTGGCCCTCCAAATAGTAATTTACCTCCAATATCATCACCACTTTTTCCAACAAGTTCATCATTACCCCTAGCATAAGCTAGCAAAATTCTTCTGTTTGGATTACTTACATCTTCTAAGTAAAGTTCTAAAATCAATATTAATGTATTTAAATTTGCTTTTCCTTTATACATATAGACAGCCGGAATGAGTACATAATTATAGAATATTATTTACGCGTTTCAGTCACCAAGTATTCTTGTCAGGGGAGCTGTAGAAACTAAGAGCAAAGTTCACAAAAAACCCTTTTTATAAAATCCTCATTCTGAAACATGTCGGCAGGATATTATATCATATGGAGATAGAATCAGGGTGGAATTTGCAAAGAGTGAACTGTCCTTTTTTCCCTTAACGGACTGAAGAAGACAAGCGGTAGTTAATTAAAGTAATTTACGACCATAAAAATTTCTTTATATTACATTTAATGTTCAAGCTTATCACTAGTCTCATGTATGTATAGATGTCGTTTGACTGTTGATAGTTTACAGTGGCACTGAAATTTCTGCAGGTATAACAACCTGCTGAAATGTCTCGGAATTGGTATTTTATATAAATAGTTATCTTTTGTGAATATTTGCTGTTGGTGGGTTACAATTTCATCTACTACACAATTAGGCATTTAAAATGCGAGAGAGAAAATTAGAGTGAAATAAACTGTCTAGCTATTTTTTTTAATGGTCTAAAGAGAAAATAGGGTAACCTATTAAATGAAATAATGTCATGTTAAAAATGTATTAGTAGACGTTTAAAAATGAAGTAAAATAAAATAAAAACGCGACCTTCCTAGAAACAATATAATTTACTGACTTACAGACTTGAAATCTATAAATGGAGCGCTAAATGGTCTGAGATACCGACGCGCCTTTAATCATTAAATTAACTAACTATAAATGGAGAAATGTCTATTATTATGCTCTTGAAAATTCACGCTTGCCGGGAGAAATGCATTTTCTGCAAGAGTTTTGGGTGAACATTTGGTGCGGCGTCATCGACAATTATTTGATAGACCAATTTTGAACTTCCGCCAAAGACTTAGTGGTGATGCATATTTGCAATTCTTAGAAATTCTTAGACATAAGTGATTTATGCAAAATGAATCACCATCTCACCTTCGATTTGTAGTTTCGAATCATTTCAATTAACATTTTCCTCATCACTCGTATACCAAACATTAACCCGCTCGACTTTTATTTATAAAAAAAAGTTACAGTATATAAAGATAAAATGAATTTTTACAGAAAATTCAAGAAGTTGCAAATATTATTAAAAAGAATCAAGAAACTTTCCCAATAGTAAAACGTTACTTACAAGGAAGGCATTTGAGTTGTACTTCGCCGATTTTTCTGAATTTGTGATATGTTGTGTTTTCTCTTATGTGCTAAGAGTGTAAAGCCATTGTTAAAATTTCTCCCTAAAAATACTCTTTTTAAAATATCTCTAAAACTAATCATTATTTTATCATGAATCAGAAGCCAAATTACTTTTCATAAAAAGGTGAAGTTATCATTGTAATTTTACCCATACGGATTTCGGTCCCTTATAGGTCTAAATGAAATTTTTGACGTACTTTTGAGACTGACACAAATAGAATTAAAAAATAAAGTTGACGTATTCTGGCGTTTTGCGAGAAAATAACTTTGAAGGAGTAAACGCTCAAAAATCATTTCTCAGCAAATAGTAAATTTAAATTCGGCATAAAGCGACATAAAAGTAATTGTGGTAGAAAATTCCTATGGTAAAAATTACATTGGTGACTGCATCTTTTTAATTAAAAAGAAATAATTGTTCCTCGAGATATAACAGACAATTCATTTTTTGGGGAATATTTTAAGTTTGTTTTTTTATGTACATACTACAGCATATCACAAAATCAGAAAAATCGGCGAAGCACACCTTGAATATCTTTCTTGTGACTTAAATGTTTTAAAAAATGTATTGAGGTGAATGGTTGCCTATTTCAACATATATTGTAGTGAATGGTGTATTCAAACTTAAAGTGGTTCATGAATTCTTATTTTTTACGTACAAAAATATAATGTCGATTTTGAATACCATACATTAAACCGTTTTCAAGATACGACTTATTTTTCAAAATAAATTTTTACTTTGAACAATCTGTCTGCCTTTACCAAGTAACGTTTCGAAAAAAATTATATAATTTAATCCATAGAGATTTTAGATTTAAATAGAGATTGTCAAGCCTATTCCAAATTATCCAATGATTTGCAGTCAAAATAGCTATGAATACATGAAGAAAAATTTTTACTTTTTTATGAGTCACAACAAAATTTGATACACCACACTTTTTTTTATTGGAAATTACATAATATTTTACTATTGTTTACAATTAAATTCATTAAAATTTGATTGAAATCAAGAGTGATAGAAAAAAGTTTTAGCGATGTTGACAAAATCTAATGAGCATTTTATTAAATCAGTAAGAAAATAATGTAATTTCATTATTTTAAGCTTTTGTTTAGAACTATCAGCGAAATTGAAGTTCAAATCATAATATCAAACACATAGACCAGGTATAGAGTAGACGAAATATAAGCAAACTTTGTATGAAGGCTATTTATGGTCAGTGGGGAAGGGGGCTTAATGCACAAGGAACGTAGTTAGCGACCTGAGACGAAATTTATTTTATTATTTTTATCCAGTCAAACTATTGATACTAAAATAAATGAAAACTTATACTGTAGAACGTCTCTATAACTCTTATTACTGCAGCTGTACCGTATTTAGTATTTTTGCTATAAAGTAAAAAAAAACATATGTTTTATTCCCTTGGTTAGGGTCCTAATAATAATGTAAAAACAAAACGTTTGAACAACATATTATTGGCAACGTCAGTTTAAGGTATGCAACCAATAATGAAAATTGTTTTGTTTGTTTTCGGTTGTTTTGTTTACGGTTTGATGATATATTTTTTAGGTCTACTGAGTACTTTTTGGTGAGGGTTGGTAACATTAAGAACATAGTGTGTGACAAAATTGATAAGCATCTGTAAACCAATTATTTAAAACGTTCTTTTCATAGATAAGTATTAATATATTGTTTACTGTTTGAAACATAACCTATATCCATAAATAAAATATTCATGTCATATTGATGACGTTTCCAGGTCATCATATGCGTACCTTTTGACCAACTTTTAACTACAAAAAGATTTGCCATTTCGTTTTGTAAGAGCGTTTTAGTTATTTTTTTCTGACATTGCAACTTGATTTAATGACAGTTATTAGACGACCAATCGTGGGCCAATCACTATCATATCAGGAATTTAGCATATTACTGAAAGACGGATTGGCTATAGTTCTGAAGAAATAAAAAGTTATTTGGTACAATACCTATTTGTAGATTAGTAACATAGCCAGCCAAAAATCACACTTAGTATATCAAGTTCTATTAATAAGAAGTACAATTTAGTTTCCTGTAAATATTTTAAGATAATCACCTATTTTTGTAAGTCGATTAAAATTTTGTAGGTTTGGAAAATATTGAAAATACTAAACAGGAAATACCTATTTTTCCAGATTATTTTTGTTTTGAAGAACCAATACAATGAGGAAATTTTTAGAGGGAAATAAAAGGTAAACACTATAAAGGGTAAACACTATAAAGTAATAAGATAGTTAACGATCATTGTTATGCTAATGGAAAGTAGTACCTAAAAGAGGACTACATTGTATATTTAGATGAATTTGTATGTACTGATTATTTTTTTTAAGTAATGTATGCATGAAACGAAGTAAAAAATGTTTTTTGATTATTAAAATTTGCAGATCTGAAACTAATAAAATTTAATCAAGTAACAATATAAAAAATGTGAACCTATTATTCCGAAATGTAATAAATGACATACTATATCTAAAACGTAAAAATGTTTGAAGTAATAGATGAAGAAAACCGTAGAAATATATCTGTAAAAAAAGCTGTTATCTCATATACACACTAATAAACTGAATTTAGGAATAGGACCAAATTCAAAATTCTAAGCCACTCTGTCTAGTTTTCTTTAAATTATCTTCGGTTTATATGTTTGAAAAATGTATGCGTGGTCTTGTGGTCTTCCATTCATTCATATATATATATATATATATATATATATATATATATATATATATATATATATATATATATATATGAAATAATATGCGAAGCAGTGAATGCAAACTTCGCTCCGTCAAATCCTTTCTGTGTTAGAGGTTGCACAGTTAGAATAAATTGTAATAAAACATAATTCATCCTATTCCACCACCATCGAGATGGTGGCCTACCTGTACCACCATACCGAGAAGAAAGTCAAAGCTTACCCTCCCCGCCACAGTGATACGGCAGAGATACATGTTTCGTCTCTCACTAGACTCATCAGGGTACCGACATGCACCTGGCTGTGCAAAGGACAGATCGGCAGGAAGCATGCAACACTGAACGCGGCTTCGCCGACCTCTCGTCGGATGGCTTATATATGTTTATACGGCTTTCACGGATTCCTCCGTGTGAGATGCATTAGCAGTGGTTATATCCACATTATGCTGTTGTAGTGCTGAAATCACATTCAGCAAACGTACAACTATATGCAACTCCGTATGTAAGTGAAATAAAATGCGAAACAGTGAATACAAACTTCGCTCCATCATATCCTTTCTGTGTTAGAGGTTGCACAGTTAGAATAAATTGTAATAAAATACAATTCATCCTATTCCACCACCATCGAGATGGTGGCCTACCTGTACCACCATACCGAGAAGAAAGTCAAAGCTTACCCTCCCCGCCACAGTGATGCGGCAGAGATACATGTTTCGTCTCTCACTAGACTCATCAGGGTATCGACATGCACCTGGTTGTGCAAAGGACAGATCGGCAGGAAGCATGCAACACTGAACGCGGTTTCGCCGACCTCTCGTTGGGACGAAACATGTATCTCTGCCGTATCACTGTGGCGGGGAGGGTAAGCTTTGACTTTCTTCTCGGTATGGAGGTACAGGTAGGCCACCATCTCGATGGTGGTGGAATAGGATGAATTGTATTTTATTATAATTTATTTTAACTGTGCAACCTCTAACACAGAAAAGATATGATGGAGCGAATTTTGCATTCACTGTTTCGCATTTTATTTCACTTACATACGGAGTTGCATATAGTTGTACGTTTGCTGAATGTGATTTCAGCACTACAACAGCATAATGTGGATATAACCACTGCTAATGCATCTCACACGGAGGAGTCCGTGAAAGCCGTATAAACACACACATATATATATATATATATATATATATATATATATATATATATTAGGGTGTGTGAAAATTTCCTGGAGGCGCTTGGTGTGCACGCCCCCTGCCAAAAGTTAATATTTGGCATGAAAGTTACGACCGCATTGTTTAAATAAGCATAGGGAAGGGTTTTTCGGTTATGCCTAACCTCAAAACGCTAGAAATGATGATTTTTGTAGCATAAGATAATGGCAAGGATTTTATATACGCTACTAAGAGGTTTTTGGGGTTGCTGAATTTAAAATCAATCTGTTTTGACCTAGGGGTTTGGTGAACTAATTTAGAAAATAACTGCTAGAATCTAACCTAAGAAAAACGCAAATCCTTCTCCCACAGCCATCAAACGAAGTCAACTACACTATATACTGCACAAAAAAGTTTTTGTAGCTGAATTCACATACGGTGTTTGGTTTCAAAAATTTCAGATGGCAACTTTAAAATGGCGGATATGCAGGGGAAAATTGTGAAATAACACTAGGGTCAATTATTCGTGGGTCAAGGCTTTACTATTTCTAAGGCGTACCAGCACAGAGTTTAAGAACCTAGAGAGGAAGGGCCCAAGAATTCGGTTCTAAGGTCTATGGGATCAACGTCGATGGGTCTAAAAATGAAAAAACCTTAAATCTAGAGTTTACGTGTATAGGGTGTATCGGACGAAGGTTTATAGATGTAGGTTCTATAAGTCCAACGGCTATGTGCTTAGCGCCCCTCTACAAGTATAACCTTTGAACTTAACTCATTAAATCTCAACCTTGTAGCACTAAGCGGTCATATCCGACATCCAAAACCTTTAAACCTTAACCCACTAACCCTTACCTTTAAGTCCTTGAATCTCACTTCAACCAATGATCTTCGAAGTTTTGAACCTTTTAAATCCTTAACTATTGAAATCTAAATAACTCAACCACAAATTCTAAAACCCGGAACTGTTAAACTTAACCCTACCTAAAGTTAACCTTTAACCATACAATCCTAAACTCTTATAGCCAGATTCACTAAGGAGGTTTAAGACTTAGACCCGATCTAGTTGTTTTGGAAATTATATTTTCCAGATGACCAGTTCTGTTTTTCTTATGATATTGTTTTAATTGTATTTTAAAGGTTCAAAACTTGCTTGACGTATTGTTATCCTTGTCAATTTAAATTCTCTACTGTCAATCTTAACCGATTCTAAAGTAAAACCATGTTAGTAAATTAGGGAGTTAAGCTCTTAAACATTAGCCTTATGGTTTAAGGATTTAGTGTTCCGTGGTTTTGGGTCCAAGACTTTAACAGCCAGATTCACTAAGAAGTTTTATGACTTAAACCCGATCTAGTTGCCATGAAAAATAGATCTTCTAGTAGGCCAGTTTGGTTTGGCTTATAATATTATCATAATTTATATTACATATGCCAACAAACGGTTATATAAGGATATTATTATAAGAACCAAGTATGTAAGTTGTACCCCGAAAACAAATAAGATTCTCCATTTTGGCTTTTTGAGGTTAGGTACGATCGGAAAACTTTCCTCTATACTTATACAAACAATGCGGCAATAAGTTTCGTGTCAATTGCCAAGATTTGGCAGGAGGCGCGCGCATCAAGCGCCTCTTGAAAATTTTCGACTCACCCTTATATATATATATATATATATATATATATATATATATATATATATATATATATATATATATAAACATTTAATTTTCTAAAATTTTTTCTTAAACCATCTTTCTATATAAATGTATGGTAACTTCTTTGGATTAGGTTTCAAAAATTAATACTACTATTCTGTGCTTGACGTTTCGCCCAACGTAGTGGGCTTTTTCAAAAGTATCATCTAAAATAAAAACAAAATACAACTAACATGGTCACAAACGCACACTCACAAGACTTAGAATTAAACACTTAATTGGTACAATATTAATTAAAAATATCAATTGATAAAATAATGTGACATTAAAATCAAGAATTAAAATTAAAATTAAAAATTACAAATTAATCCCAGATACGCACCTCAATTTACCTTGGCCATGTTTCTCAGTGAAGTGTTTGACGATTCCTTCAGTTACTATCAACTTAATATTTTTTTTTATTTCGAAACCTTTTTACTCCGTTTTTTCTGATTTATAAATAAATTTTATCGATATTGACTATACAGTGTGTTGCAAATAATAAGGGTTACAATAGGTGGTTTAGTTTATTAGGTTGAAATATATTTGATGATGTGATTGATAGTTAAGGTAGCGTCCCGCCCATGTATCTTTTGTGTACCACATCGTCTCAATCTTTTTACTTTCATAATTTCGAACAAGTGTGAGGTCAAGGAAATTTATTTTTCCATTTTGTTCGACTTCTGATGTAAATTGCATCTTTTGGTGGAAATTGTTGAATGCATTCAGTATGGTGTCTATTTCAGTTTCGGGGACAGCTGCTAGACAGTCGTCAACGTACCTCTTGAAAAATTGAATCGGTATATTAAGTTTTTCTATGACATTTTCTTCCAGATATTCCATGACCAACTGTGCTACTGTAGATGATATTGGTGAGCCCATTGCGCAACCATCAAGCTGCTGATAGTATGTATCTTGATATTGAAAGTAATTGTTGGTTAATGTCAAATTTATGGCTTCAGTGAAGGTTTCTAGGTTTAAAGTGGTAAAGCCCTTTAAGTTATCCCACTTTGCCTTTATTATATCTGATAGTAGGTCATTGGGTATATTTGTATATAACGAGACGACATCTAGTGAGATTAATTTATAGTTATTTGGAATACTTGTTTCGTTAATAAATTTTTTAAAAGTAAAAGAGTCTTTTATATAATAATTGTTTTTTCCAGTTATATTCGATAAGCAGCTGCAAAGATATTTCGATAATTTGTAAAAAGGTGATTGTATACTCGATACTATTGGTCTTAGAGGAACACCAGGTTTATGTAGTTTGGGTAAACCATATATTTACCATATGTCGTCTCGTTATATACAAATATACCCAATGACCTACTATCAGATATAATAAAGGCAAAGTGGGATAACTTAAAGGGCTTTACCACTTTAAACCTAGAAACCTTCACTGAAGCCATAAATTTGACATTAACCAACAATTACTTTCAATATCAAGATACATACTATCAGCAGCTTGATGGTTGCGCAATGGGCTCACCAATATCATCTACAGTAGCACAGTTGGTCATGGAATATTTGGAAGAAAATGTCATAGAAAAACTTAATATACCGATTCAATTTTTCAAGAGGTACGTTGACGACTGTCTAGCAGCTGTCCCCGAAACTGAAATAGACACCATACTGAATGCATTCAACAATTTCCACCAAAAGATGCAATTTACATCAGAAGTCGAACAAAATGGAAAAATAAATTTCCTTGACCTCACACTTGTTCGAAATTATGAAAGTAAAAAGATTGAGACGATGTGGTACACAAAAGATACATGGTCGGGACGCTACCTTAACTATCAATCACATCATCCGAAACCCCAAAAGATCAGCGTAATAATAGGTTTGACTGATAGAGCTTTAACTCTAACTTCGCCGAAATATCGCCAAGAAGCTTTAAAGAAAGTTAGACAAATCCTGCTTGATAATAATTTCCCCAAAAATCTCACAAACAAAATAATAAAACAACGAACCTACAAACTGTATAATAAGAACGCCCTTACACAAAATAATAATAATAACAATCCAAAAACATATGTTGCAATACCATACATAAATTCATTGTCAGAAAAAGTTACACACATCCTCAAACAGCACGATATTATAGTTTGCCACAAAACATACAACCACTTGTCACCACTATTTACAAAGCTAAAAAGTAAGGTGACCCATAAAAAGAGATCTAACATTGTCTATTCTGTACCATGTCTAAATTGTCCACAAAAATATATTGGAATGACAACACAATATCTAGACAGCAGATTGAACGGACATAAATACACAAAAAACGCAACGACAGCATTACACAAACACGAGACAAATTTTAAACATGAATTTGATTTTTCAAACACAAAGATTCTAACCCAAGAAAGAAACTACCATAAACTTCAAATAAAGGAAATGCTACATATAAAAAAAGAAAAACAAGCAATCAATGACAAACAAGATATCAAAAAGCTGAGCCAAATATATTTCAACCTAATAAACTAAACCACCTATTGTAACCCTTATTATTTGCAACACACTGTATAGTCAATATCGATAAAATTTATTTATAAATCAGAAAAAACGGAGTAAAAAGGTTTCGAAATAAAAAAAAATATTAAGTTGATAGTAACTGAAGGAATCGTCAAACACTTCACTGAGAAACATGGCCAAGGTAAATTGAGGTGCGTATCTGGGATTAATTTGTAATTTTTAATTTTAATTTTAATTCTTGATTTTAATGTCACATTATTTTATCAATTGATATTTTTAATTAATATTGTACCAATTAAGTGTTTAATTCTAAGTCTTGTGAGTGTGCGTTTGTGACCATGTTAGTTGTATTTTGTTTTTATTTTAGATGATACTTTTGAAAAAGCCCACTACGTTGGGCGAAACGTCAAGCACAGAATAGTAGTATTAATTTTTGAAACCTAATCCAAAGAAGTTACCATACATTTATATATATATATATATATATATATATATATATATATATATATATATATATATATATGAATGAATAGTTTGGTTATTCCGGATTTCAGCGTATATAGAAAACCCACGCATACTGACCGATATCTCAATGCAGCGTCACATCATCATCCCTCTCAAAAACAGGCAGTAGTCAACACACTAATATCAAGATCTCACCGCCTAACAGAACTTGACACAAAACAAGACGAAATAAGACACATTTCAATAGCTCTAGAACGGAATGGTTTCTCACAATCAGATATAAAGAAAGCCATAAAAAGACAAGAGAAGACTACAACAAAGACCAAAAACCAAGATCAAACAAGGAACAAAGTCATAATACCATACATAAAAGGAATAACAGACAGAATCGGAAGAATCTTAAGAAAACACAACATACAGCCCATATTTAAACCACAAAAAACAATAGCCAACATCCTGGGAAATCCCAAAGACAAGACCAACCTTGAAAATCACGGCGTTTACAGCATTCCATGTGCAGATTGCCATCAAACTTATATAGGACAAACAAACAGGCGCATATCAGCAAAAATCCAAGAACATAAAAATGGCCTCAAAAACAAACAAACAATCTCAGCCCTATTTCAACATCACCAAACAACCGGATATACCATCGACTTCGAAAAAACAAAAGAAATAGCACCAGTACAGAACTACAAGGTACGCGTCATAAGAAATCGAAAAAGCGGGACAGCTAAATAAACGAGACGATGCTATATATTTTTCAACTACATGGAAAACATTAATAAAAAATCAAGAAAGAAAACAACAAAAATCAACTAGTACACGAGAGACCTGCATACAAGAACAAAATATATCGCACTCGGAAGAGGGGAGGAGCCTGCGAAGCCGCTCATCCAATCAGGAAGCGAGCCAGCTAAACAAAACTCGAAATTCATCAGAGGCCACCATCAGTTATCAGCGAGTAACAAGACGAACCGAACTTGAAAATGCCAAATGAGATTTTGGCGAAACGTCGTGAAAATGATTTTTTGAACGAACGGATTGAAACCCGGAATAACCAAACTATTCATTCTACCATCCGTGAAAACCTACGATATAACATATATATATATATATATATATATATATATATATATATATATATATATAAATATATATATATATATATATATATATATATATATATATATATTTATATATATATATATATATATATATATATATATATATATATATATATATATATATATATCCTTAATGTAACAAAATCCAGACAGGATCAGTTTCTATAAAATTTTATACAATTTTGCAATAAATTATTTGTAAGGTAGATGGTAAGCATGCAAGACAATAGTTGCTTAAAACTACAGGGAGAATATGGAATACGTGCTTTCAAACTTCTTTCGTCTCTGATAATAAAAAACATATATAAACGATGAAGATACCGAAACTGCCAGTGGCTGTACTGTAACTACTGGAAGCACCACTTTAACTGCGGGAAAGTCAGCAAGATTTCTAACTCCATTGAAAGAAAGATATACTTTAAATAGTAAAGGAACCATACCTGGCAAGCATATTTGAAGATTGACGTAATATAGGAACACAATAGAGTTTTAAAGCAAGTAATGTTATTAAAATTTTGCAAGGTTCTTTTAATAGAGCCCAAAATTTTAATGCTTTATTAGCAATATGATTTATATGAAAGTTAAAACTACTATCAAAATATACTCCTAGGTCTCTGAGCTCTTTTTTAGTGTCAAGTTATATATTATCAATCGAAGAAAAAAACATTTACTTACATTCAGTTGTATACTATTCAAGTTGCACCATTCACTCACACCATTCAGATCTTCTTTAAATCTCATACTGTTTTTCACATCCTTGACTATTCGAAAAATTTTTGAATCGTTAGCATATAAGAAACACCTAGAATATTTCACATATTCAGTTCCATCGTTGATAAGAATATTGAATAAAAGTGGAGCTAAATGCGAACCTTGAGGTACGTCAGATGATACTATAATCTCGCTAGAAACAGAACTGCCACTTTTTACCTATTGTTTCCAATTTTTTAGGTACCTATAAGACTAGTGTAGAAGTACTGAGCCAACAAAACATGTGGTTTCAACAAGACGGGGCTACTATTTGAATAAAACTTGGTAGCTTAGAAAAATCATACCTGAAGCTATTGTAGAATATCTCTGAGAACCTACCAAAGTGATGGTAAATGTCATTCTACATTTGTCAGATATATTTCATATATGTTTTCAAACTGAAAATAATTTACTAACTATGTTTTTGTATTTCTGGATTGAGTTCGCGTTGTTAGTGTTCCTTTCCATTTTCTCCTTTTGTGGCTTTTTTCCCCAGGCCGTTTTAAATTTTGTTTCTATTTGTTGACCGTGTAGTTATTAATTAGTTTTTATTTTTTTGGGTTTCGGTCATATTATTACTTTATAAAAAAATTAACACATGTTTTTTTCTGACGTTTCGGTTTATTTTATTGATTAAACCATCTTCAGAGAATTACTGTAAATATGAAATTTATACAAATCAAACAAAAAAATTACTCATTTCATAACAAAAAATATAACGAACAATTCAAACGAGCATTGCATATTTTTTACATCCATATCTTAAATATACATATTAGTGACGCTTATTCCAAAATAAATTTTTTAAACAAATCGATGAATACCATTAAAAATGCAATTAGCGGTTCGTTTAATTCAAAATTTCTTGAAAATTTTTACGAAAATCAAAATAAAAGATTCAACATAATCTCTGATAAAATTAAAAATAGACATATCAATAAAATAAACAATTTAATGAACCAACAAAATAAAATACAAGAAGAACTAACACGAAATGAAAACTGGATAAAAAACTTATCACAAACCGTTATACCTAAACATATAAAATACATACTCTCGTTAGGACAAAAATTCTCTTTTTCTTTACCCACAAATCGTTTTCCCTGCGAAAACATCATTTCGAACATTGAAAACACCATAGAATCACTAAGTATTGAAAACAAAGAAATAATTCGTAATAAAATTTGTAATATATTAACAAATTATAAAAACAAAATTCTCCACTCTAGTAAAAAAATTAATAACCAGATTAAATTTTACATCAAAGAAACCAAACAATTTTTAAAAAGTAATCCAAACTTATACATTTTAACTGCCGACAAATGTAATAAAACTGTTATTATGGACAAAGACGACTATAATGCAAAAATGTATAACCTGCTAAATGACACCTCCACCTATAAAAAAGAAAACCACAATCCAACTAGTAGGGTACAATCTAAGGTCAATAGACTTGTCAATGATTGGTTTAAACGAAACCTAATAACAAAAGAATTAAAGACTAAGCTTAATTGTAATAATGGTCACGCTCCCTACATATATGGCCTTCCAAAATTACATAAACCAGGCATCCCACTTCGTCCTATTAGTAATATACAGTCACCCACATACAATTTATCAAAATACTTATCGGATATTATCAGTAAACTTCTAAGTAAAAATGATTATTATGTCAAAAACTCATGGGAATTTTGCGACTATATTAAAAATAAAACTATCCCTCAAGGTCACATATTAGTATCTTTTGATGTGGTATCCCTATACACTAATATCCCCATTAACTTAGCTATTCAAAGCATAGAAAATTATTGGGAAAAAATAAAAAATTTCACGCCATTAACAAAAAAAGATTTTATTGAAGCTACCAAATTATGTTTAACGCAAACCTTTTTTCGCTTTCAAGATTCTTTCTTTTCACAAATCTACGGTGTTGCCATGGGTTCACCAATATCTGCAACAATAGCAAACCTTGTCATGGAACTTCTAGAAGAAAGTGTAATTAAACAACTAAATTACAAACCTTTTTTCTTTAAAAGATACGTCGACGACTGTATATTATGCATACCGGAAGACAAAGTTCAGTACACCCTCAATAAATTTAACAGTTATCATAATAAAATACAATTTACATTAGAAAAAGAAAATAATAAAGCCAGTAATTTCCTCGACATTACTATTCAATATGATCACAATGGTAAAATAAAAAAAAACTGGTACACAAAACCGGTATGGTCAGGGAGATACCTAAATTACAATTCTGTAGCACCCACAAAATATAAAAAGAGTGTTGTCACAGCACTAACCGATAGAGCTATCAAATTTTCCCATCCACAATTTAGACCGCAAAATTTAAAAAAAGTTAAAGACACTTTAGCGAAAAACAATTACCCAAAGAAATTTGTTGAACCCATAATAAAAAGCCGAGTAGATAAAATCTATAATAACAATCAGCCAACAAAAAGCAATGTTCCATCAACCCAAAAATACATATCATTGCCGTATATACCAGAAATTACTAATCCCATTAAAAAAGTGCTAAAACCATATGATATCCAAATAGCTGAAAAAACTTCTAATAATTTCAAAAACCTTTACACAAAACTTAAACCTGATATCCCTAAAGACGAACAAACAAATGTCATTTACAAGATCAATTGCTTAGATTGCAACCAAACATATGTCGGTCAAACCAAACAGTATTTAAAAAATAGAATACAAAATCACAAATACAGCATTAGACATCACAATAACGATAATAAAACCGCCTTAGCCAAACATGCAATTGATAACATGCACAACATCGATTTTAACAACGTGGAGATTTTAGACAAAGAAATTAATTACAAAAAAAGAACAATTAAAGAAATGATCCATATTAAAAGAACACCCGGTACAATGAATTTCAGAACGGACACAAATGACCTGAGTAATGTATATACGAATCTAATAGGGCAATAAAATTGCAGATGGTCCAGAAACTTTCAAACCCTTTGGTAGTACTCTGTCAAAAGCACAACAAACCAGATGTGAAAAAAAATGCATCAAAAAATAATAGTTTTCTATATTTATATTTATATTAAATAAGAAGTGTTTAATTATATTGTATCAAAGTAATAAAATAGTTAAATGTAAGTTTTTCAAGTGAACCACCTGTTAACATTAGGTAAGAAAGTAAAAATTTTCAGTTTATATAGCATAAATTTACATATTCCTTTTCATATTTACAGTAATTCTCTGAAGATGGTTTAATCAATAAAATAAACCGAAACGTCAGAAAAAAACATGTGTTAATATTTTTATAAAGTAATAATATGACCGAAACCCAAAAAAATAAAAACTAATTAACTGAAAATAATGGTATTTCCAAAAATATTATGGAATTTTATATCAAAAAATATTAAAATAAATAAAATGATCAGCTATATATTGCTGACCCTATACATCTAAAGTGTCCTATGACATAAATTTTTAAACATTTTGCCTATTAATAAGATATTAATATTTATGTTCTTACTTTCGGTTAGAATATGATTAATTAAAATGTTATTTAAAAAAATAATTCTGTGTTTTATTCTGAGTTTCCAGCTAGGAACCCCTATACTTTTGCCATGTCTGTATTTCACAGCTTTATAACTTCGTCAGTTTTTGATCTTGTGCAATAAAATTTTCTAGGTATATGCTTTCAGTTTTTTAAAGTGAGATTGCAAAAGAAATTAAGATACATCCAGTAAGTATTTTCTAAAATACATACAAATTTAATAGTTGCAACGCAAAGTTTATATTATTCGTACATTTTTAATCATTGAAAAAGTCGGATAATCGATCGAGTACAATAAGAGTTGTGATATTTTTCTTAAGATAAGATAAGATAAGATAATTTATTAGTAATAATATACAAATAGTACTTTTACAAGTCAAATAAATAAAATATTAAAATTTTGTCAATTAATTATTATCATTGATACAAATAAAACATTACACGATATTGATTCTTCCTCAAGAAGAAAGTTTTGGTAAAAAAAAAGCTAAGGGAAGCTGACAACAGACAAAGACAATACTACAGATTAAAATTTGATTCGAAATACTCCTCGAACGAAAAAAACGCGTTCAGCACAAGGTAGCTCTTGATTTGTTTTTTGTACTGATAGAAGTTAAGAGCTTTAATTCTAGCTGGCACCCAGTTGTAGAACTCTATTGCTAAATATCTTGAACCATTTCTGGATCTCTCAAGCCGGCCAAACTCTGGTACAAGATTGTTGTTGTTTCTTGTTGGATAGTTGTGAATATCTTCGTGTGATCTGTATAGATCAAGATTTTGTTTAACGTACAACAAACACTGCATAATGTACACACAAGGTAGAGTTAAAATTTTTAAATTCTTAAACGAATTTCGACAGTCTTCTCTATAACCAAGCCCAGAGATAATACGAATGCATTTTCTTTGTTGTCCAAACGCCTTATCAGTATTACCCGTACAAGACTCCTGAACAGGAACAGTTGTTGGGATAGCTTTTTTGAGAGATTAACAAGGTGTTGTTCCCAGGTTAATCCTGCATCTAGGTGTACTCCCAGAAATTTGACCTCCATTGCACATTGAGGTAGAAAGGACTGTACAATTTCACTGTTATTCCTTAGAGTAAAGTTAATATTTTGTGATTTGGAGTTGTTCAAGGATAGGCGATTGGCTCGAAACTATTGAAATAGTTCTCTTTCTGAAGTTTTGTAGTCAAGACTGTCAATCTCTGAAGGGTGATAACTTATGTAAAATGTTGTGTCGTCAGCAAACAAAACAGTATTGACTCCCTTGCCCTTACAGTATGCCAGGTCATTTATATAGATGAGGAATAAGATGGGACCTAATACCGACCCTTGAGGTACACCATACCTCAGGGATTGTTTTTTAGAATTACACTGCCCAAAGTGAACATACTGATCACGATCCGATATATATGAATTAAGTAGTTGAATGGCATCAGCCTGAAAATTGTAGAATGGTAGTTTTTTTAGAAGAATGCTATGTGTAACGCAATCGAATGCCTTTGTGAGGTCTAAAAAAGATGCAAGAGTGTCAAGATACTTTTCAAAGCCCTGTAAAACATTACTAGTAAAGTGATCAATAGCTAAAGTTGTGGTCCTGTTCTTTCGGAATCCAAACTGGTTCAAGGCAAACAATTTGTTTGACTCAAAGTGATCATTAGCCTGATTTTTCAAAATTCGTTCATAAACTTTTGACAAGATTGGTAATAAAGATATGGGGCGATAATTGTTGCAGTCATCAATGGAGCCCTTATTCTTGAAGAGGGGTACCACCTTTGCAGTTTTGAAAACTTTAGGAAATGTACTGCAAGCTATAGATTGATTTATCAATATTGTTAGGGGCTGAACTATTATATCCTTGATTTTTTTAATAATTTTTGTGTTAATTCCATCAATATCTTTGCTGTTACTATTTTTTATTTCTGAAATGGCCTTGTCGACATCACTAAAACTAACTGATTGAAATTTAAAGGACGGGATGTTTTTCAGTGACATAGATTTTAGGTAATCTTCAAAAGGCTGTTGAGAACTTTCAAGTTTATTCATCACACATTCAGCAACTGAACAAAAGTGGTTATTAAAATCATTTGCATTTGGTTTTGAATTAGAATCAGAGGTATTATTGTTGCTTTTATTATTAATAAGTTTCCACATAGCTTGTTGAGGGTTACTGGATTTTTTTATAAATTCGTCATTAGCTTTAATTTTTGCAAGCCTAATTGATTTTCTGTAATTTTTTCTATATTCAATTATGGTACTCGTTGGCATGGTAATAGAATCTCTTTTATTTAATGCTATCATAAACTGAAGTCTATTACGCATCTCTTTTAAGTTATCATTGAACCAGTTTACTCCTTTATTGGGATAATTTTTATTGAATAGTCTTGATTTTTCTGGAAAAGAGATATTTATGCAATGTGTTAACGCGTCAATTAGCATTTTGAATTTAAGGTCAATATACAAATTATCATCATTAAAAAAATTAAAATTGTATTTGAGCAAGCTTTGGTATAGATTGGAGAGGCCATCTTCTGTTATTGGCCTATAACATACTCTAGTTTGAAAATTTTTGGATGAATAGTCAGTCTGAAAAAAATACCTTTGTGGTCTGAGATGTGCGTGAGATCTACTGGTTTTGCAATACCATCAATATTTGTGAAGATATTATCGAGACATCTATCACCACGAGTGTTAAATTTAACTTTTTTTTTGAGATTAAATGAGCGGAAAAAATTACACAGTTTTAGAGCTCTAATGTCTTTTTCATTAAAATGAACATTAAAATCTCCTGCTATGATAAGAGATTTGTGTACATCAATTTTTTTAAGAGTATTTGCCATTATGTCAAAGAACTTGTCTAAATCACCGTCTGGTGTACGATATGCAGTGATAAGTTGCACATTTGAATTTTTTAACAAAATGCCTGCAATCTCGCAGTGCTGCTCAGCAGAGAGGCTTTCAATATTCAAAAGATCATAACTTAAGTCCTGTCTGACATAGATACCTACGCCTCCATGAGACATGACCGTCCTGTAAAATCCAGAAACCATCCTGTAGTTCTTAATAAAGACAGTATTTAGCTCCTCCGGCACCATCCAGTGCTCATTTATGCACAAACAATCCGCCGAAACGTCATCGAGTAGCACTTCAAAATCCAAAAAGGAATTACGTAAAGATTGAGCATTATAGTGGACAATTTTTAAAGATTTAACAACTTTGAAATGTTCACTTGGAGAGACTTTGTTTTGTGTTGAAGAAGTTGTCTCTACAAAACCTCGGGAGTCTTCAGTTAACCCTTCCTGGTAGATAGTGGGCGTTGGATGCGGAGAAAATGGTTGATGGTTATCCCAACCGGCCACAAGTTAGTGGACATCACCGCCTCTTTGTTTTGTTGAGGAGCGCCCACTTTAAATGAGCTGTAGAAACGATCCTTTTTGGTGACCATTTTTTCACAGAAACAGTCTTCTTGCAACTCATATTTTTTAAGAAAGGCAATTATGTCGTCTGCTTTGGTTTCTGGAGCCAGCCCAGAAATAAATATCCATGCTTTGTTTGCTTTAGTTGCAACTTTTAGCAAGTCATCGGTGTTTTCACCTTTCTTTGGATTTGGTCGGGCATTCTGCTTTCACTTCTTGTAGGAAACAGTTTGGAATCCATCGTTCTGTATTAAGGAATTCTGGGTGTGCCCTTCTGATTCATTTTTATTTTTATTTTCTAAAGTTAAGTCAACAACTTGGTCATTGTTTACAGGGTAGGGAGATGGTGTTTCAGTAGGAATTGGTGTTTCAGTAGGAATTGATGTCTTAGGCTTGCTTCTTTTAGAGGAAGAGGAAGAATTGTCCTTAACCTTAGAATCGGGTGACGTTTGACTAATAGCGACGGATGGCACGGTAAGAATTGGCGGGCTTTTTGACAATCTTCTAACCTCACATTCAGCCTTGTTTACCCTTTCCTCAAGACTCTCCTGTGCCCTTCTAAGGAGTTCATTATTTTCCGATAGCAACCGGTTTTTCTCCTCCAGAGCTTGGATAACCATTAAGTAGAGACTCTTCTCTGTACAGTGGAATGTGGCGGCATACAGCCGATTTCAAAGTGGCAGCTTAAATTAGGCAGGAAGGATGAAAGCATTTTTCACATTTTCCACACTGTACGGTACTGGAAGAACTTTTATTGCAATGTACACAATTAATTTTTGATTTTTCATCACGTTTTTCGCGATTTTTTGACGATACGTTTTCAGCGATATTCGCATTGGCGGCCATTATAATACATAGTAGATAATAGATGCAGTTAATGTATTAAAAGTAAAAGATTGCATAAATCAATAATTCAATGCATTGCTTTCTTGTTGTAAACTAGTATAAAGTTTAATTAAATATTCATTGGCTAAATGATTTTGTGATTTGCCATAGAAATGTTCTATATTTGAAAAATATTAAATTATAATAATTATGTAGGTATCTATTTTCAAACCTATCCAAGACACACTTGGCTGGTTTTTAAAAATATGTATCAAATAGTCGCTGTTGTTAATTACTCCTAAAATACACATGTAAAAAACGGAAAATTATAATTTTATACTAATTAAAAACCAACTCTCTTATACATAAACATGGTCTAACTTTAAAACTGGTCTAAGCTGACAGTAAAGGTTTTAATTTGGGAAGTTCGACAATAAGTCAAGCAAGTTTTCAACCTTAAAAATACAACGATAAAAAGATTATTTTCTTTTATTACTATACCGTCAAAAATGGAAAATTTTGTTTGTTTTCAGGAGACAAATATTCCTCTTAATCTGCCTTAAAAGCGATTATTTGTCCACGTATGTAGTATAAATTATAACATCGTAAACAAAACTGGCCGACTAAAAGATCTAGCTTCGTAACTTAGTTAACCTGGCTGTATGTTTATATTTCCACTAAGTATATAGTCTTTCATAAAATATTTTTATATTTGTAAAGTTATAGTCTGAACTCGGACTCTAATGTATTGAGGGCACGCGTCAAAACAGAACGCCATTAACATGTGTTTAGTTACAGCTGACTCATCTTTATAGCGTTCTGTTTGAAAGACAATTTTGAATATCGATAGTATCCAAATCCTATGATTGGTACAATGTTAAAAATGGCACCCTTAAGCTAAGTGCTGATTTATGTTAACAAGTTAATTTCCATTTGATAATTGTTTTATTAAGCATTTTATGTAAATATATTATAACAGTTGGTGAATGCTTAAATAAAATTAAATACCTGCATAAAAACCATAACGAGTCGCTTATTCAAAAACGGATCTGCAAAAGTATTATGATGACCTAACATAAAACCCCAAATAAACAAAAGCGACGTTGCCACCGCTTTAAAACTTGTTCCTACTTCGGAAAACTAATTATTTTTTATTATTTCAAATTTATTAAATTAATAGGTCTGTCTGTGTAACAAAAATTTTATATTTGCTTAAAAAGATGCTTCCTTTTATTTGCTGACATACTGTTTTTATTTATTGATCCATGATTTTAAACATTTGTTTTCAATAATTTTTGGATACTACATCTGGCAACATGTTAATATGTATCAACAATTCCGAGCATAAACAGGTTAATTCCGAATTCAAAAAGACACCCTGGTTTCGGTCATTACGTTATTTCTAGAGTGGGGGAATTCATTGGTTTAACAAATTTCCTATTCCCAGAATTCTGGAAAAAAGCGCGGATGCAGTTATTATTATTATGATTTACAACCCAAACGGCTTCGCACTCCCTCGAGGGAATATTGACTCATACCAGGTACACAAAGATACCAAAATTATGAAGCTCTGTGGGAACTCTTTCCATGTTATCGGATCCTAGGTGACGTGGTGTGCTGTACTTCCTACGACCTTTAGGATGGTTCACGCAGTTGCAAGGAGAATTGCTTTCTGCATAGGTTTATATATATGCTCACTAAGGCCCAGTCCCTTGATGTTCTACAAGAGGTTCTTTGGTATCACTCCTGTTGTTGACAGTATTTTGGGAATCGTTTGGACGCTGTTCATTGCCCATTGTCTTCGAATTTGCACCTCCAGATCTCTGTATTTGGCGACATTCTCTTTGTATTTTGGACTTAGTTTGTTGTTGTTAGGTACAGCAATGACAATTAGTGTAGTTCGCTTAGAAATTTTATCTGTTAGTATAATGTCTGGTCTATTATGAGCAACTGTCTGATCCGTCAGAACTCTTCGGTCCCAATATAACTTGAACTGATTGTTCTCAAGAATAGGCTACGGATTGTATTTGTAATAAGGCAATTTTCCTAGCAGTAATAGGTTTAATTTCTCTGCTAGCTCTTGGTGGAGTAACTTAGCGGCTGAGTCGTGTCTTTCCTTATACTCAGTTGAGGCAAACGCTTGGCATGCTCGCGTTATATGCTGGATTGTCTCTGATTTTCGACAGTCATATCTGCATTGGTCATTTTCTATTGAGGGATCGCTAATGACGAACTTCCGATAGTTCCTCGTCGGAATAACCTGATCTTGGATAGCTAACGAGAAGACCTCCGTTTTCAGGAACATCTGTCCTGAAATCAATCAGTAGTTCGACGCTGAGTTGTCGACATTTTCCTAATTGACCTCATTTGGATGCCGTTCATGAAGTAACTTCTGTAGCCAGGTTTGTAACTTCTTTTGGTCTGTTTGGTGGTGAGAAGCAATATCTTGTGCCCTCAGCTCTAGCGGCGTTGAATCATCTGCCTCGCATATTGTTCGATGTAGTGTGGAAGATTCTGCTAACCTGTGGAAATATGAACGTAAGTTTATTATTTGTTGGTCGAGCTGCTTACCATTATTCACCAATCCTCTTCCTCCTTGAGGTCTTGGAAGCATTTTACGTTCAACAGAACTGCGAGGGTGATGTTTGTTCTTTTTTTAGGAGTGTCCTTATTTTTCTTTGCAGGATTTGGATGTCCGTCCTGCTCTATTTTACAATTCCAAAAGGGTAGTTAAGCGCAGAACAAGCATACGTGTTGAGCGCCTTAAACAAATTTCTACTATTTAAGTTAGCTTGTAATACCCGCTTTAACCTTACAATTCGGCGATAAAGCCTGTTTCACACCTAGATATTTGTATGTTTGGTCTGCTTCCTATGCATTGCGGCTGTATCTTCCCTGTAACAATTGCATTCCGATATCCCCGGAGAACTCCTCTACAATTTTAAGCATTTGTTCCAGCTGGTTTCTGGTAGCAGCCATCAGTTTAAGATCATCCATATATAGAAGATGATTCACTCTGACTATCTCTTCGTTGTTATTTCACACCAAAGCCGTGTCTGGTGGAGTTCAAACGGCGTGACAGTGGGTTCATTGCAAGGCAGGACCACAATGGGCTAATTGAATCGCCCTGAAATATTCCCCTTCGTATCGGAATGGTGTTAGTTCCGATGGTGTCGCTGGAAGGCACTTGCAGGTGGATCACAGTTTTCCAGGTAGACATGATGCGTTCTAAAATGGAAACAAAATTATAATGGAACCTACACATTCTTAAGATAGTTTTGAGCCACTCATGTGGCACTGAATCGAAGGCCTTCTTGTAATCCACGTAGGTAGCAAAGAGGTTTATTCGGTTGGTACAGGAGTAGTGGGAATAGGGGGCTTCTAGTTGACCCCCCCACCACTTTTTTGATTGGTCAGCCAAGAATGACCTTGTTTCTGATTGGCTGCCCAAGTTCGCCCCCTATTCCGATTGGTTTCATAAACTCCGCCTCTTTTTGCTCCACCTCCTACCTCCTTCCTAACCACCACAGTAGTTGGAGGGGAGCTGGTAGCAGTTGGAGGGGAGCTGGTATTTTAAAGGACTGAATCTGAGCGAGCTACATTCATTTACAACTAGTCTTAAGCTTATATAGAAGATTCACCACTAATAAAGAACAGTGTTAAATTAAAAATAAGTGGTAGTTATGAACAGTGATTTGCAAAATGAAATAATCAAATTAGGTAAACAGTTTACTAAACTTCAAAATTCCGAATTAAAGAATGCAATGCTAAGGAAAACACACCCCGAGTGGGCACAGGTATATTATGAGACTGCCTTCCAATACCAATTAGCTGCAGAAGCCTGTTTAAATTATAGAAAAACCCAAAATTTGCCGAAGTTCTTGCATGAAATAAAGAAAATAGGATTCAGTTACTTTTTAAGGATATTGAAGGATTATATAAAAGATCCTGATATATTAAAAGAAATCGTGGAAGAGGAAGAGAGAGATAAAGAGATATTGAGAAACAGGGAGGTTTTAGTGTAGGATTTATTATGGAATTATTAATAAGAGAAATGTATGAAGAGTTTTTGATGTCCGCAGCCTGTTCCGAGTTTTATGCATATGAAGGTCAAGAAAGTGAAGCGCAGAATATTATATTGTTTTTAAATTATATGGAACATGCGGAATTATGTTTACTAGCAGCTAAATGTTGTAGCGAATATTTAAAAAATAAAAATATAGATATTTTAATATGTAAACTTCAAGAACTAGGATTAAATAATAATATTTCATGTATTAAAACAATGTTAGAAAATAAAACACATAATTTGTAATCAAGTCTTTTATTACATAAAAAAATTGTTGTAAAGGTAATAAACATTTGATAATGCACATACACATGGTATTTTTTGATGATAAAAGCAGCAAGGATCCATTTTCTTTAGGGTGGGTTGTTCATCAATCTCGATAACTGGTTTCATGGAATACTTCTTTACGAAATCTGCCTTTTCTTCCCCTTTTACATAAACATAGTCCACCTTAGCGCTTAAATCTCTTATGATATCTCCACATTTGTGTAATGGTGTAAATCCTTCACACCATTCAATGCAATGGTAATTTTTTATTAACCACAGAGCTTGTTTGTGTAAATAGGATGGTAAATGACCCATCGGAAATGGAGCTTTGAAAATAAAATGACTTGTCTTTTGCCCATCGTACGCTGCTAATTCCTTTACAATAAATTTATTATTTTCAATTTTGAATCCTTGAAGATCTAGAATAAGTTTCATATTTTCAAATATTTGAATTTCTTGATCATTTCTACTTTTAATTGATATTCACTTATTTGTTTTTTTAATTTCTGCAACTGAAGTTGAAAATCTAATACTCGAACTGAAATCTCGTAAGACATTATATAAATGAAGAATTCTGGTTTGGCTACGTTAATAAATATCAAAATTGACGCGTGCGCTCTTAAGCGTAAGTAGCGGTTTGTTTAAAAAGAGTATTTTATCTTAAGGAAATTGTATTACAACTGTTTCACAATTTTTGTTAATGGATTGTAACTGAAAACTTTATCATGAATTATAACACAATATGCCGCTGTTTTAGGGGGAATTTTTTCCTTGGTTTCAAATTCAATTCTCATGGTTACTGGACCTGTTTGTAGTAAATCTCTTTGATGTGAACAATTAATGTAAACTATAGGAGCATTTTCTTTAAATTCTTTCGGATTAAAAATTGGTTCCACTGGAGAGTTATAATACCCTTGACGAAAGTCTGTAAACATTTCATACAGAGTAGCAAATTTATTATTTTCAAAGTCAAGTTGAAGATCATTGTAAGGATATCTTTCTGAATTTAAAAAGACATTCATATTTCTTAAATTACAATGATCAAATTTACTCATATCCATTTTTAGATTACCACGTCTATTTTTCTGAAAAGCAATTAGAACATGACGTGGCGTTTCGACTTTTGTAGATGTTTTTACGGGCCAGTTGTGCCTCGTAGTTTCCAATAACTCTGGATATTCAACTAATTCCCAGCTTCGGAAGGTTATTAGTATATCACTATTTTTGTCAATAATTTTGGTAAGTGCTAATTCTTGCGGAATCGCTACAGTAAGATGAGGAACTCTCCAACACAACTTGGTAATTTTAACTTTGGGTTTTTCATCTTCATTACTGGATAATAATGCATTTGTATCATCATTACTTCTTATTAGAATAAGTTCTTGTTGTGAATTAAGAATAATCTTATTATAATCTTCAAAAAATCCTGAATACATCTTTAATGGTATACATAATGAAACATTACCTTTGTCATCAGTCATAATTTTTTCTTTAGATTTTGTTTTCGGATACCAACCGGCATTTTCCAATTTAGCACTTTCATTTTGATTAAATGAAATATATCCCTTAAGAGTTGAAGTTATACCAATATCCCGAACGGAGTCAATAGTAACACCATTTAAAATATAGCGTAATTCTTTAAATAAAAATGCCGGAGCATTATTAATTAAAACAGTATTAGCTAAAGGGGAATCATCTTCTTTAGTTACTTGCAATTCCACATAAATTTCACTTTTGCAAGGTAAAGGATATTTTCCTGTTTGTTGCAAAGCAATTCTGATTTCATCATTTGGTCCGAGTTTTGTAGGATTAAAAGGATCGAAAGAAAGAATTTCCCAGCTTAATATTGATTCATCAACCAATACATTTTCTCTTACATTTAAATAATCCATTTTTATTTAAGTTTAAAACCCAAACTTTGAAGAAATTTTCTATTAGAAGGTGTTAACCTTTGGAAGTTTGATTTCCTACTAAAGGAAGTTGGTTTCTTTCTTGTCTTATTAATGTTTTTATTATTAAATTTTCTAGTAAAGTTTGCAGATTTATTGTTATATAATATTACCATCTTTAATCTACTTTTTTAAGATGTAGTCTGATGGTTATGGTTTCTTCTCTAAAATTAACCAAATCACCTTCCTGATCTATTATTTTAATGGCTATTTTATCAATTACTTTAACGGTGACTGGGAAATATATGACGTTTTGAGGTGACTCAATTATTTTGAACCCTGGAGCAACGCTCGGGAAAAATTGGTGTATTATATGAACAGGTTTCCCGTTTAAATATGATCCCTCTGCAATACTGCAGTCTATATTTATTGAATTTACTTTAATTATTTCCGCGGGAAAATCTGATATATGTTCAATGTTGGCTTCCAATCGCCCATTTTTAAACCCTAATAATTTACCAATAGTTCCTTCACGAAAAGTTATGGGGGCTGAACATTTAAGATGTGTACGTAAAGTATTATTATTTGCATAAAGACTAAAACTAATTTTATCCTCATCCAAGTGTTTTTTTAAAAAATCTGTTATGTCTTCTAATTCGTAGCTACCTGGGGGTATGGCTATTTCTAAATTTTAATCATGAATTAATACATTATTCCCAACATCAATATTGGGAATTGCATTAAATGTTTCGAAATTTACAAGACCGATAACATATTCAACATCTTCATCTAAATATATTGGAGGATGTAACTCTGATGTTAAAATAGCGGAATTGCCGCTAAGAACAAAACTATATGACATTTTACTTTAAAAATATGTTTAATAATAAACTAAAATTAGGTGTTACATATGGTTATAAAGAAATTTTAGACACAATTGACCACAATTTGTTTTGTTAAAGTTTTGATAACTGTTATAATTATAATTAACAATATTATTATTTTGGTCGCTATAAAAATATTTAATTAATTCAGAAGGGGGTCGCAAATTACCATAACTATCAAAATATATTATGTTTTTTCCTTTTTTTGTATATGCTATCCAGTGAGTACCAACACCACTGTGATTATCTAGATTGACAATTGCACTTTCAATTAACTTTATCTTTTTTGGTAATTTATCCCTCATAAAAATACCACGAAAGTTGGGAATTTGTAAATATTTAGCGTATTTAAGTAAATCGTAATTTGTAAGTGCTTTTCGAGGTATATGTTTTAGCAGTTTTTTGAATAAGGTTTGAAGTATAATCCACATCCTGTTTTATAGGGTTTTAAATAAAGTCCACTTCCTTTTTTTCCTACCGCAATGGACTCCATCATTTGATTGTGTCGTTTAGATTCTTCTAATTTCGCTTTGGCTGCTTTTGCATCATTTACTGCTTTAGCAATACCTGCAGCCCCTCCTCCAAGAGCACCAAGATCAGACAAACCAGCAAATAAAGGTATAAGTGGAAGAAATCCGCCAGTCTTTGGGATTGGAATTACCCTTTTCTTTGGAGGTAACACTTTACCAGTTTTTTTAATAACTTTTAAAGCAGTTTGAATACTTTCATTTAGGTCTTTAAAACGTTTCCCCTTAATTCCTTTTCTAGCTTTTGAAATTACCTGAGATAATGATAGTCCTCGTCCTTTTCGAGTTTTTCGCTTGAACTTTCTTCTCGTTCGAAGTCCCATACCTAATTTTCTTTTAATTTTCATAGCACCAGTAATTCCTAGTGCAGCAGTTTTTTCCCCAAAACTAGAATCTTTAGCTTTGAACCTTGATAAAGCTTTGTCAGCTAATACTTTATCAGCTAAATGCCTTCTTTTTATATCATTTGATTGTGAGTAAGCAATATCGTGTTCTTTACAAGCCTCATCCAATAAATTTATACCTTTATCACCTCTTGACAATCGTTTTTCCAATTTTGTTCCAGGTCCACAAAAATTATAACCAGGAATATGCAATTCAAAGGGTAATTTATTTATTAATGAGTTTACTAAACCACTTCCTTTCCTTTTGCTGTTTGTCTTGTAAATGATTCGTTTATTATGTGATGGAAACATTATATATAGTTGCAATCCTAGTGATAACTAACCAGTTACATCACAATACTGAATATTAATAGTTTGTTTTATATATAAAATGAGAGTTGAGAAACAACCATACTCTATAACAATTAAGGATCATGAAAGTTCAGTGAATGGTTTTAGAAAACATGGAAAACTGTTTGAGGGAAATAGTAAAAGAGGGTTAATTATTGGCCCGTCAGGCTGTGGCAAAACCAATGTTATTATTAGTTTGATTGAAGATCCGAATGGTTTGCGATTTAAAAATCTGTATGTTTATTCAAAATCCTTATATCAACCAAAGTATAAATATTTGAGAACACTTTTTAAACCTTTGAAAAAAATTGGATACTATGAATCTGAAAATGAAGAAACAATTGTTTCACCAAAACAAGTTAAACCAAACTCTATAATAATATTTGATGATATAGTGTGTTGTAATCAGAATGTTGTAAAGGACTATTTTTGTTTCGGAAGACACAAAAATACTGATTGTTTTTATTTATGTCAAACATATTCTTCTATTCCGAAACAATTAATTCGTGACAATGCAAATTTAATTGTTATATTTCAACAAGATCGAACAAACTTAAAACATATTTATGATGATCATGTTAATGTTGATATGTCATTAAACCAATTTAATGAGTTGTGCTTAATATGTTGGAAAGATAAATTTGGATTTTTAGTAATAGACAAAGACTCTAATGTGAAATCTGGCCGATATCGAAAAGGATTTGATTCATATATTTACTTATAAAAATAAACGTTTGATGGTAAATTATACCAATCATGGATGAACGTTTAGCAAGAGAGCTAGTTAAATCAAGAAAAGCTGTTAAACAAAAATATCAGAGTTTAAAAAATGCGGAATTTGAGGCGCAAACTAAATTGGAGGAAACATATAAACCGATAACTCAACCCTTACAAGAATTAATTTCAACGATTGGTAAAATTGAACCTGTTGAAATAAAGGAAGAGCTACACACACCAATTAAAAAAATTTATGAAACACCACAGAAAAGATCAATTCAAACACTAACACCAAAGAGAAAATTACAATATGGAACATCAACACCAGAAAAAAGAAAGACGGGAAAAACTCCACTCCTTCCTACAGAAATACCATCGATTATTGACTGGGACGCGAGTTTAGCTTCAGCAAGTCAAATGCCATCTATACAACAAACAAGTATTATTGCAGAAACAAACCCTTCTTCAGGTTCACACTCCACAATAGGAAATCTTTCAGATATACTGGAACAAACACGGCAAACAGTTAGAACATTTGTTGATACAGATTTATATAAAGAATATTTATTAGGATTTGATGAATTACCTCGCCAATATATTGATAGCGGTGTAAAAGATGTTGAACATGAGTTTGATCACCAATATGGAATAGTTCATGATTTGGAAACCGAGAAATTCTTTTTGGGTTTAACTCAAAAACCTGTCGAAATTATTGGTAAAAACATCAAAATTGAAGGAATAACCTATACAGGTACACCAGGTTTATATGAGTTATTATTTAAAAAAGAACCAATAGGGTATAAAAAACAAGATTTGGAAAATTATATGGATATTTTAAAAAGAACCAATGCATACCGTAGAAATAATGATCCAAATGAGCAGGTGCAGGGGAATGGATCACATAAATATATTTCTATAATAGGACCTTATTTGCAAAGCAAAGGAATTACAAAAACTAAAACTCTAAATCCCGAATCTCAACAAGCAGTCCAGGGATTTTTTGAAAGACGCAAAGCTCCATATAGAGAAAGTCGAGTGTCTTCAAAAAAAACCGGATTTGGTATAACTTTAAAAGTTAATAAACCTAATACAGATTACATATATTGGGATAATGTAAACGAACTTGTTGAGAGACTTCGACTATTGGTAGCATCCATGCTTGCGGGACACACTGGTCATAACAATGAAATTATTTCTATTATTGAAGAACTAAGAGAAGCGAATATTATTATATAAAAGGACATAATAGATACTTTTAAACATTTCTAAAATGACCATCGATAAATTTGGTAGTCATATTTCAAAAAAATCTGCTCTAAACACATTATTATCACTAGAAAATAAAATATTATCAAATGTTGAAGAGAAAATAATAAAAATTTTTAAAAGCGATGTCAAATATATTGAAAACAAATTAATTCAAAATTTAGATCCCGGGTTGAAAAGCGATGTTAATAATTTAAATAAGAGAATAAATGAATATGATAACAATATACAAAATATTGCAAAAAAGATTAAGTTATTTGAGGATAAAGTTATTCCTGAATATAATGACAAGATAATTAATTTGAAAAATACTGTTGATGGAAATGATGATGTAGTAGAAAAATTTTCTCAGAAAGTTTCTAAATATGCAAATGACTTTGACGTAGTGAAGTTAAAATATGATAAAGTTGATGATTTTGAAAATGAAATAAAAAATGAAATTACATCAATTAAATCAATAATTAAGGATACTTCAGCAATTGACAATGTCAAGAACAGTATTTCCAAGGAAATTACATCAAAGTTTCAAAATTTTACTAATTTGCTTAATGATAGAGTAGCAGAAGAAGTAAGGAATTTTAAGAAAATACATGACGTTATGGATAAAAATACACAAAATCTTGAAAAATCAATGAACACTCATTTCCTAATTCACAAAAAAGATACCGACAAAGTTAATGAATTTAAAGAACAAATTAAAGAATTTGAAATTAAAATCAATGCATATAAATCAAATTTACAATATTTAGAAGACAAATTGAAGGAGGATTTTCAAAACGAAAATGAAAAAATTGAAACAAAATTCAAAGATTAAATTACAAAAGATAATGAAAAAATCGAGGATATACTAAAGCAATTAAACAATCTGAAAACCAAATCTGAAACGTCTTTTGACGAGGGAAATTTTACAAAGGCAATCGATGAGAAATTACAAAAAGAATTAGAATCCTTACTAGAAGTAGTGCAAGCTATAATAGAAGTTTCTAAAAAGGATGTATTAATTAAAATTAAAAATAATAGTTCAAAAATCGAGGAGACTTCTTTACTCATAAAAGAACTTGAAACATCTTATACAGATATACTACACAAAGCTGAAAAGACAGCGTCAGACATAAAAAATATAGAAAAAAAAATTGTGAAAATGACATTAGATATTACAAATGCAGAATTTCAATTAGGAAAAGATGTAAAAAATCTAGAAGATAAATTAACAAAAGAAATAAAATCTTTAAACGAATTAGTTCAAAGAGCTGCTGAAGTTTCTAGAAAAGAATTTAATGATACAATTAATTATGCAAGAGAAGAAATGAATTCAACATTAGGTGGTTTCAAAAAAGATTATACGTTATCAAATGTTCTTTTGGAAACTAAATTTAATGTAAAAATGTCTGATCTTAATAACAACATCACCCAAATAAATTAGTCAATAAAAGAAATTAGAAATGAAAATAACAAATCATTTGAAACAATGGAAAATAAATTTAATGTAAAAATTTCTGATCTTACTAACAACATCACCCAAATAAATTCGTCAATAAAAGAAATTATAAATGAAAATAAAAAATCATTTGAAGCAATGGAAAATAAAATTAAAGAACTTACTAAAAAAAACTGAGATGATTTTTTTTATATTTTACAACATCAGCGATAAAGGGCTTTTATAAACGGTTTAGAAGGAGGTAAAGTTATTTGTGGGATTTATTTTCGAGAGTAAGGTATAAATTAATAATGAGTAAAATTAAGCAAGACGTTGTAAATGAATTACATAAACCGGCGAGAAGGCGAAATAGAAGGAGACGAACAATTGTAAAAGGGCTTAATGATCTATTTCAAGCTGATCTGATAGAAATGCAGCCATATGCGAAATTTAATAGGGGTTTAAGATATATTTTAATGGTAATAAATGTGTTTTCTAAATTTGTATGGGCAGAACCTGTAAAATCCAAAACTGGTAAAGATGTAGCAGCTGCAATGAAAAAAATTCTATTAACTTTAAAAACTCCCCCAACAAATCTGAATACTGATCAGGGTAAAGAATTCTTTAATCAAGACTTTCAGAAACTCATGGAGCAGTTCAAAATTAATCATTACAACACATTTTCTAATATGAAAGCTAGTATTGTAGAGAGAGTAAATAGAACGATAAAAAACAAAATGTGGAAAAAGTTTAGTTTACTAGGTAATTATAAATGGATCAGCTTTCTTAAAGAAATAATTACAGAATACAATAATACTAAGCATTCAACAATCGGAAAAAAACCAAACGAAGTTAACAAAAAGAATGAAATGGAAATCTTGAAATCAGCTTATACTCATAGGAAAACTGTGGATCCCAGATCACCAAAATTTCGTGTCAGTGATAGAGTACGAATAAGCAAGATTCGCGAACAATTTTCTAAAGGTTACACGCCCAACTGGTCAAACGAAATTTTTCAAATAAAAAAAATCCAGCTTACTAATCCAACAACGTATTTGATTCAAGATGGAAATGGGATAAATATTCAAGGAGGTTTCTATGAAGAAGAACTTCAAAAAGTAAGACACCCAAATGTATATCTGGTGGAAAAAGTGTTAAGAAAGAAAGGAAACAAAGTATTTGTAAAATGGTTAGGATTAGATAAATCTTATAACTCTTGGATCTTCAAGAGAGATGTGATGTAATAGTAATTAATGCTGTAATAATAATTGATGTTTGTAATAAAAAAAATGATTTTTTATATATATTTGTTTTATTTAAAAATAAGCTTATTACATAAACATTTTTTTAAATACAATATTCCTATAATCAGAGTCTAATATGGGATTTAAAATTTCTTCAGTCAATTTAATCCTTCTTCTAAAATGTTTTTGATTTATAAACTCTTCAGAAGTCATACGAGCTTTTCTGTAGACGAAGTTCCAAGCAACCATCAGATGAATTTGGTTTCTTGATTCATCAATAGATACTGTCTTCTTCATAATAGTGCTTAGACTTTAATTTTTGTTCTAGTTCTTCGGGATGATTCAACAGCAGTTCCAGCATGGAACACACATTTTCACTATTTAGATTTTGTTTTGGAGAAAGGACATTATATATTTTGTCAAAAGAATCTCCGTCGTAAAAATTGTTATTTCTAAAAACGTTGAAATAACGTCGAAAGTTTTGTTTTTGTAAAACATTTAGTCTATATTCTATAAGTGGAATTTGTTCCCATAGTCTGCACACAGTTTCATTTCCATAGTAAATAAAATCACAGCTTTTCACAATCTTCACTATTGGTAATTCACCAATCTTTTCAAAATGAATAGATAAATTTTGCAAATATATCGGTTCATTGAAAACATTTGGTGAAAACATATAATTTGTTATAACTCCTTGATATTGCAATAAGTTCTTCCAATCATCTTCATTTAATATCACAGACTGACCATTTTTACCACCAAGTTCAATGCATGGTAGAAAATCACTTTCCACCCACAAACCAATCACAGCATATTTAGAGTTAGAATTATTTAAATTATATTTCGTAGAATTTATAATTGTTTTTTTTATTTTCTTTTTTAATGGTGAATTTTCAAATATATTTTTACTCTGATTACTGAACATTTTAAATGATGTATTTCAAAAACTAACTGGCTATCTGCTTGCTCTCAAAAAACTAACTATCAATCCGTTTGCTCCTAAATTTTATACATTTTCCCTCTCCTCTCAAGTGGAGGGGTAAACTTATTTTCCCTCTCCATTTAAGAGGAGGGGATAAACTTTAAATGTCTTTATACTAACGAGAATCAATAAAAAACAAAATTTATATTATTTTTTTAACATTTATTAAATATTTTTATAGATATTTTTTCATGAAATACAATAAAATTAAACATGTACAAATAAATATTGCTGCTGTAAATATAATAACAAATATATAACAACAGACACAATGACAAGATTCTTCTTTTTTATTATTGAAAGGAATCCAATCTGAATATTGTAATGGTTTGTTTGTCATGGAATATTTAATTTTTATGTATGTATTTTCACACAAAGCAGAATCAGTTACATTATAGGTAAAAAAGTGTGAATTTCCAACAAGATATGTCATTTTCATCTGTTTGTAGCAGTCGGTTTCATTTTTGAGGGCATTTATACATATATCAGCCCTAACTGTATTAGGAATGTAATTTACATATATCACATTTCCAACAAGGGAAACTAAAACTATTAAAGATGCAGCAGTCATTGTTGTAATATTACTAACAAATAATGGTATTTCTATACAATATATATGTTTTTGGATTCAGTTCCCCCTCCAACTTTTAAAGCTTCAAAAACGACTTACATAATTTATCATCATATAAAATGATGTCTTTATAAAGATGAAAAATTACTTGGAGTAGTTAATTCTAATCGCGGTTTTTTATTTTTAGATCCATTTTCGTTTCCAGAACTTAAAAAAGTTAGAGTATCATACATCATTTTCATATCTTTATCAAAAAAATCTGTTTCCAAAATATCCTTATGTCCCCATGCAAGAGTTTTTGTGGAATTTGGTATACAATATCTTTTATCATCATGAGTTGTTAATGCCAATTTATTTAACAAATTAGTGTATATATTATGCATATCTGACTTGAATACATACATGGTGCAGAATATTTTGTCACCTTTCTCAACAACATCTTTATAATCTGATAATGTTAATTGATTTTTTATACATGATCTACTAACGCCTTTTGCTTTTTTATCTACACTATTTTTGGATTTTATACAATATGCTTTAGCACCAGTTCCATAAAAACTTTCAATGGGAATCCCTTTGTACTCATCTTTAAATTTACCAACAACTGATGTTGTAATAGGCATGCAATGAATATTTTGTTCAGAAAAATTAGAAGTATCAAATTTATCCAGATTTAGCTTCATATCTTCATAAAAGTTTTGGGTCTGAACTTCAAGAATTAAGGAATCAGTATCCGTATATAATAAATTTAAATTATTACCATATTTTACTTTTAAATACCCATAATAAAAATTATACATTACAGTTTTTGCAATATCCAGAATACTCATCCCAACATAAATTGGTTTATTGTATTCAATGCAAACCTGTTGAAGTTGAAGAGCAACTAGATTTTCAGAGAAAATTTTAAAATCCTTTAATTGAGGTTTAGAAATAAGTTTTTCGGCACTAAATTTATTACCCTGTCTTTCCCATTGAGATACTAATTTAATATCTGCTCGCCTATCAACATTTTCCATGGTTTTACCGAAAATTGAATTATTTGCCAATTTATAACAATTTTTATCAAATTTATTTTTAGATAAATTTCGTAAATTTGTATTTAAATCTATATATTCCGCTAACCATGGTGATTGTGTAAACTTAACTGCTCTGTGTATTTTTATGATTTTGAGTCCAAATTGTAGACATTGTTTCAGATATCGGTAGTGAATGATATAGTTATATTTATTATGTAAGTTTGGAATTAATTTTGAGTGGTTTGAAATTGGTGGTGTATATTGTTCAGGACAAAATGGGAAATCATTATGACTATCATGTAAATAATTTGGATATTCTAAATCAACTTCAAATATGTATCCTATAGATGATGTATCTGAAAGTTCGGATATATTTAAAGTTTCTATTTCGAGCTTAGGTACCCAAGCAAAATTTTTTTCAGGCAAATATTGTTTCATAGCATAACCATACAAATTTGTGGCGTCTAAGTAAGCGATATATGTTGTAGGTCTTTCAGGATTAAAATTTTCTAAGAATGGATTATTTGCTTCAGATTTGCGTTTGGAACAAGTGCTAACCCCACCACGAACACCTTTTTTGAAAAAATGAAGCATATCTGGTTCCGTTAATAATTCTAATTCTACATTAGTTAATTTCATCATTGCATCCCAGCACATAGAAGGGCTAGTGACATAATTAACAGGATCTAACTTATAGGTTTTAATACATGTGGATCTATAATTTTCAAAAACATCAGCCAAAAGTAAAACATCTGATTTTAAGTAAATATCGGAATAAGCCCCTATTGTAGAACACTTAAATAGATTCCACACTTCTACAGCACGACTGTAGTCTTGAGGAGAGATATTTTCATCGGTTAAGTTATTATAAAATTTATCAATCAATGGTAGAGATTTCTCATTTAATTTTTCGTTGGAATCTATGTAAGAGTATGGAAATACCCCTTTTTGTCTAATGTATCGAAATTCATCAGCATTTAAGAAAAACTTTTTAATTTCAAAACATTGTGAATCTTGTAGAGTTTGTGATAGTGACTCTAAAGACTCTGGGAGAAATTGAAAAGAATCTATAAAGCGTAGTCGCAAAGCAACTGGTTTCCGCTTTTCTGACACATCAACGAAAATTTCCTTACTAAAAGAAATATACTTTTCTTTATTTTGAGCTATAACACTAATATTTTCTTTATTATAGCAAAGCGATTTAATAAATAGGTGAGAATCATAGTTTTTTAAATTATGCAATACTATTGGTATATATTTTGGAGGTTTAAAATGCAAATTACATATTGAGTGGGCGGCTCCTCGATATTTACCTATAATATGACAATGATCCCTACACTTTATGAAATTTCCTTTTGAAAAAGGTTTTTCACATACATAACAAATGCTAGAATTTTCATATTCAATCTGTTCCACAGATGATAAATCTTTCAATGGTACTTGATATTTTAAATATTTTTTATAAATTTCTTTTACATCATTTTCAATGTATTCAATAAATTTTATAGCACAATCTGTACCTCTATAAAGTTTAAGACACACAACATTCTCATCAAATGATGATTTAATATAATAAGCAAATGAATAGGGTATATGTTCAGCAGTTTTAATAGTATATGAGGTTGTCGAATCAGGTGTAGATTGTTGGCACTCAATGTTTTTCAAATAACATTCAAAATCGGCATAAATAACAAAAGGAGCTTTATACTGTTTCTGAATATTTTGAAACTTTAATATATTTGCAGGAATATAATTGCCAAATTTATCCAAAATCAAATTATCTGAAGGAAGCTCAATTCGAACAAAACTACAATCACGTTCTAAATGTGTGTTAAGTTTTTCATATGTTCCAAAATATTGAAGGCATCCATCACATAAGTATTTTTTTATTTTCTTTTTTGATAATTGTTTGGATACCAAGCAACCTAAATCCTTTATCCAACAGTAGTGGTTATTTCCATCATCAGAACTTATTAAAAGCAAATTAATATGTAATTTTTTCTTTTCATTATTATAATGTAAAGGACCGACAATCTCATATACCTTTTTATTATCCCTTAAAAATTTTTCAACTCCATATACATTTATGGACAAATTATTTTTTTCCTCAAACTTTTTTATATCTAATAATTTTACTGGAAATTCAATACCTGTAAAATCGAAAGCGTCTCTGAAGTCTGGATATGATGAGGTCTTTCGAGGATTACCGGTTGGCTGGTATGCTGCTGAAACCACTGCCCAGGCGAAACAGCAATTGTCCTCATTCATCACATTCACTATTGATTTAGAAAAGTGATGCATCTTAATGTAGGAGGAGGCATTCAATGGGTTGTACTTATTGATGTTGACTTCCAAATGCAGAATTCTTTGTAGAGCCCACCCTGTAATAGGAATTAAAAAATTAGTTCTGAATAATATTTGTTAGAGATGTACAAGTGATATTAAGAAAACTTAGCTCTTGAGATTAAGAAAACTTAGCTCTTGAGATTAAATAATAATTACCTGAGTCTCTTTCCGGCAATTCATCTGCTTTGGTTTCAATAATCTTGAATAAATCATCGTAAAGCTGTTGTAGATCAGTTGTATGGGTTACAATGAAGAACGGTGTATTAAATGACTTAATTGAAGTAGAGGTTAAAGTTGGAGAATAATATATTCCAAATAATTCCAAATTTACTTTAGCACATGTAAATTCCTGTTGACGCTGGCGTATTAATGTTTGCACTTTATTACCAACATCTTGCTGAAACTTTTTGATGTCGATGTGATAATTCTGCGAATATATTCTGTAGGAAGCTATTCGACATTTAAATGCACTCCTGATAATGTCAATTCCATTTCCATATTTTATGCAGCTCCTGTTTTTATGAATATTTGTCCTCAAGTGTGTGCTCCAGGAATTAGATTTGACATTTACTTCACAATCTTGGCAAAATCGCATTGGAGGTCTTGAAAGTAGTTCATCAACTGAAACAATTATTATTTTTTAATTCCTCTGTAAACCTTTATTAATAATAAAAAGAAAAATTAAAAGGAAAATTATAGCTAAATATATTATAAAAAAATACTTACGATTAATTATATAATCTTCCAAGTTAAAGGTGTTTTCGTTATTAACAACATTTTCTCGAAGGTGGCGTACAATATGTGATTTTCTTTTAAATTCTCTTAAGCAGTGTGTGCAAAGGAGAGTCATTTTAAAATGGAATCGGTTAGGGCCGTGTCGCTTTTAAATAAATACAATTTCGATCTATCAAGACCCAATGACATAGAATAATTAGCAATTTTTTCAGCTCGCGCAATTTAGAAAACTTTTGGATTTACTTTTGAATTAACTTTTGGATTCACTTTTTAATTTGAAGAAAAACATGGATTTTTTTTAAAAAATATATTTCCCAAATTTAAAAGAAGATCGCCTTGTCGTTGAATACAATTTTTAACGTCTTTTAAAGTCGAATTAGATAAATTATAACATATATTATCTAAGTTTAAATAGGAATAAACCATTGACTTAAATCTAGATGTGGCACACCTTGTTTCATTCCTATTTAAGCTCGGCTTAGTTTTCTTATGTAGAAACTTATCTAATTCTCCAATAGCGACTTTATTTGTTGGATTGATTTTCGGAGCTGTTGTTACAGCGACTGGTAAAGAATTTTTTGAAATTTGTGCCCCTAAAGTTTGGGAACTAGAAATATCACCGTCCAATTTTGACTTTTTTAAATCTGAACAATCATTTGTTTCTGATAAAAAACGTTTTTTGGGTAAATTTTTTTCAATTAAATTTTCAGAACTTTGTTCTAAATTTAGGCCAGAAGGATTTTTCAAAAATTGATTTTGATTACAGGAAGAAATTAAGGGACATTGAGGCTGCTCATCTTCAAAATTTTCAGTATAAGTATATACCTCAATGTCCCCCACAATTTCGCCACAACTCAAATCAAAAACATCTACCAAATTTACTGAATTTCTGGTATAGCCAAATTTGGATGGTTGTTCAAACCCCTGAATAAAATTTTGATCCAACCCTTCAATTAAATTTTGATCCAACACTTTAATAAAATTATGCTGAACTTTGGCTGAGACGTTTATAACAGTCTCAACGCTGTCGTTGGAATCCTCTGATGAATCTGACGATGCATCTGAAATTGGCGAATAGTGGGGGCGATAAACCTCTTCCATATTATTTTTCGAAAAACCCCCAATGCCAATCCTCTTATCATTATTTAAAGCTCCCTCGTTACCAACCCCATTATTATTATTGTTTAAAACCCCCTTATTATTTTGTTCCTCACAGCTCTCAAAAGTTTCCTGATATTCCACATCATCCTTAATTAAATTTTGCCCTGAGCTATTTTCACAAATTTCACCCCCTTCTAATATATCTAAAAGTTGTTCCAAATTATATCCCTCATTTATTTCAGAATTGTTAATTAAATTTTTCCTTAATATATCATTATTTAAATCATCGAAATTAATTGTTTCAAGAGGTTCTTGAGGAATATCAGGGATAATAGATTCATCCAAAACTTTTAAGAGCTGTGTCAAAATATCGCTTTCACCAATTTCGGAAGAATCACCAGATTCAGATGAATTGTTAAATGTATTAATATCAATTTCCCTAAATTTAATATCTAGCTCCTCGTCGCTTAGCCCACAAAATGAACAATCAATCAAATCATGCACAAGGCAAGCGTCGTTTAAATCGAAGGCTGTTAAGTCGATGTTTTCAATTTTTACATTTAAAAATGACATTTTAAATTATAAATTAAAAAATAAAAAAATTATGAATCAATAAAAAAATCAAAAAATCAATAAAAAATCAAAAAAAATCCACAAAAATGAAAAATCAACAAAAATCAAAAATTGGCTTTTAGAAGATTAAGTAAAAATGAATGAAAATCCAAAGTATTAAGTCAAAAATATTAAATCAAAAATATCAAATCAAAAATATGAAATCAACAATACAAACCAAATAAAAATTAATATGTCACTACGTCACACAATTCGAAATAAATCGGACTATCTAGATATATTCACAACAGATTCGATAATTTTACAAGCGTACGCTAATAGCGAGATGTAAACTGAAGAGACGCTTCGTACCCAGCCGCCTTTTAAAGCAGCCAAGAGCTGGTACGGCGTGGCACTGCATGGTACGACGGGAACCGTGAAACCGTGAACTCGAGAGAGGTCGTTCAACGGTCGTAAGTTGTTTTGTTCTTAAGAAAATGACGAGTAAAGAGGAGAAGAAGAAAAAAAAAAAAGTTGTTTTTTGGAATAATATAAAAAACAGTTTTTTTTTTTTTAATTTTTTTTTTTTAATTTTTTTTTTTTTTTTTTTCGTTTTTTATATTATTCCAAAAACAACTTTTTTTTTTTTCTTCTTCTCCTCTTTACTCGTCTTTTTCTTAAGAACAAAACAACTTACGACCGTTGAACGACCTCTCTCGAGTTCACGCTATCTTTGCCTTCTTCTTCTTCTCATTCTTCGGACTGGTTTTGCCGCTGGAGGTAGGAAAAGTGGTATTTCAGTATTGTATATAAGGATTTACAGCGTCTTGACTTAGCATTCATTAAGTTTAAAGTCTCAAAATGAGTACGTTCATAATTATAACACTACAAGACTTTCTGGGATTCTTGGAAAATCAGATTAATCTGATGGATCGTCAGAGTCCAAATTCCGAGAACACGGTGATGTGGCCGCCACCATCAGAGGCTGACTATTTAGATGAAGAATTTATCAACATGTTTGAGCCAGACCTGGATCCCGAGCCTATCGCCTTTGAGTGGGATCCAGACCGAGCAATGGATCTTCAACCTTTGATGATGGAGCAACAACAGCCTATGGAAGAAGATCGGCCACAACCTATGGCAGAGCAGCAGCAGCAACAACAGCAGCAGGAGCAGCAGCGGGAGCAGCCACAACAACAGCAGCAACAACAGCAGCAGCAGCAGGAGCAGCCACAACCACAGCAACAACAGCAGCAGCGAAGGCAGAGTTACCCTCGAAAGTGCAAGAGGCCACAGCAGCAACAGCAACATCAACAGCATCAGGAGCAGCCACAACAACAGCAACAACAACAGCAGCAGCAGCGAAGGCAGAGTTACCCTCGAAAATGCAAGAGGCCACAGCAGCAACAGCAACATCAACAGCAACATCAACAGCATCAGGAGCAGCCACAACAACAGCAGCAGCAGCGAAGGCAGAGTTACCCTCGAAAATGCAAGAGGCCAATAAATTATAAATTATAAATTGGCCTCTTGCAGAGCAGCAACCTCTGGCAGACAACAACAACCGATGGCAAAGCAGCAACCTATGGCAGACAACAGCAACCTCTGGCATGCAGCAGCAACCTCTGGCATGCAGCAGCAACCTCTGGCATGCAGCAGCAACCTCTGGCAGACAGCAGCAATTGGCAACCCAAAATGGTATAAATTATAAATATGTATTTATGTATATATGTATATTTGTATTTTGGATATAGGAATAATAAAAAACAAAGTCGTTGAAGAAAATATTTTATTTTTTTCTATTTCTTATACAGAATCACACCTAATAACCAAGTTTCTTTAACTTGAAAGAATTATTATGAATAGGATGAATATAATTTTTTTTACAAGCACAGTAATGAAAACTAGGTTTTTTTTTTTAACATGGAAGAATAAATCATAGTCTGTTGTCAGGGAATTAAACCTAATTGTTCTTTATCTTATATATAAAATCTTATTTAAATGTCTTAGTTGACATTTTAAACTTAATATTAAAAAATACTAGGGTGAATGAATAAATTCAAGTGCAGTATCAAATTCATTTATTTAAAATTCAATTTATCGATAGGATTGATTGTGCATATTATGTAGAAAAAATTATTCTACACTGAAAGAACAAAATCATTAGTTCTTCGAATCTTAATATAAACAAATTTCTATTTATTTAGATGGCACCCTTATATTTATTTAACTTAAACTTAATATATATCTTATAACTTATATCTTATAACTTATATCTTACAACTTATATTTTATATGAAATCTTATTTAAATTAGTTGACATTTTAAACTTAATATTCAAAAACTACTAGGGTGCATGAATAAATTCAAGTGGAGTATCAAATTCATTTATTTAAATTTGATTTATCGGTAGGGTTGTTGTGCATATTATTTGAAAAGAATTATTCTACACTGAAAGAACAAAATTATAATTTCTTTCAATGGGAATAAATACAAATTCTTATTTATTCACATCATTCCCTTATATTTATTTACATCATTCCCTTATATTTATTTACATAGTTTCTTATATTTATTTAACTTAGCAGAACAAAATCTAAATTCTTATAAAATATTTTAAACTTAAACTTAATATTAAAAACGCCATAGTGCATGAATAAGTGCAAGTGAAATAAATTTATTTAAAATTTGATTTTTCAATTAGATGGTTTTGCATATTCTTTAGTTCTGGTTTGTTACATATTATACATGCTTGTGAAGGAGTTGTTATGAATAAATCGTTTTCACACGTGTTGCATTGCAGATCTTTTTCGCAACATATAAAGGATCGTTTATAGTGGCTATTAACAAAATTATTTTTCCCATTTGGGCAATTTAGAGCATGTATATAGTAACATTCACAACATAAATTATATGCACCGCCAGAAGATGAAATAATTACGACATAAGATTGAAAAACGCACACTTCTCGCGTAAGGTAATTTGGTGTCAATGTATCACTTGCATTTATTTTTGCCACTTTCACGAGCCCCTCTTCTCCACACCCGTTTGGAACGCCATTATCCTCTATCCCATCATCTTCTTCATCTTCATCGTCGTCTTCGAAATTATTTCGATCAATAGTGATCAGAGAATCCTGTCTTGCGTGAAACTTTCCTCTTCCAGCCAAGTTAAAATGAGTTGTTTCATCTTTGTACATTGACTGGATCGTTTCATCGCAAGCAGAATCTAAATATACATGTGTCTGATCCATTTCGAAGACTGTCCGATGAAACTCGATTCACTTGTTCACACTATTTTTTAATTTTACAACACTTTTTTATTGATAATGGTGGGCCGTCTATGTGGTGTTGATATATTGGATAGTGTTTAAAACACGGCAAATTTAGCTGCAATTCTTCGTCACTTCTATAATTTTCCGGCAACCTGTTCCAAATTTGTTGTAAACTAAGTGAATCGACGAATGTTTTCAAGTAGTTGATGGGAAAGAAGGCCAAGTCTTGATCTTCAAAATCGGTAAGATTTTTTCCGTTATTTTGGTAGGAAATTATTACTTGGCCTACACGTTCAATGAGTTGCTGTTGTTGTTGTTGTTGGTCGCTATTTGACATCGCGCACGAATGACTGAAGTTCGCTCAGATTCGATCGTTTAAAATACCAGCTCCCCTCCAACTGCTACCAGCTCCCCTCCAACTACTGTGGTGGTTAGGAAGGAGGTAGGAGGTGGAGCAAAAAGAGGCGGAGTTTATGAAACCAATCGGAATAGGGGGCGAACTTGGGCAGCCAATCAGAAACAAGGTCATTCTTGGCTGACCAATCAAAAAAGTGGTGGGGGGGTCAACTAGAAGCCCCCTATTCCCACTACTTACAGGCTTGGTTATATATGACAGAGTCAACAATCAGTTGGTCCTTGCATCCCATTGCTCCCCTCGTGCATCGTTTCTGTTGAGTTGCAGTGATATTATTTAGCTCACAATGTGCATAGATGCGTTGGGTTAAGCAGGAGGTGATCACCTTATACAGTGTGGGCAGGCAAGTGATTGGCCTATACTCAGCTGGGTCATGTGTGTTGTGTTGGTCCTTTGGTATGAGGTACATAATACCTTCGGTCAAGAACATTGGCATTTTTGCTGGGTTGAGAAAAACATCATTAATAAGATTAGCCAGTTGATGATGCATACACCAGAAATTTTTGAGCCAGTAGTTCTGGATCCCGTCGAGAGCTGAAGCTTTCCATTTATGGGATTCCATGATTATTCTTGAAATTTCCTCAGCAGTAAATGGCTCAAACTGCATCTGGCTGTAGTTTCGACAGATTCTTCATTGATCCAGTCAGCTGCGGTGTTACAATTGGCGGGTGTGGAAAGTTGGTTTCCCCAGAACTCTTCTACCTTCTCTCTATTGGGATATCTATTATCTGCCATATTAGATGGAGAGTTTAGCTTACGGTAGAAAGTCTTTTCTGATCGTTGGAACAGCGCATTGTCGCGTTTTCGGTTATTGCTGGTCTTGTATTTCTTTAGCCGTCCTGCAATAACAAAGAGCTTCTCTTTCAGCGTGTCAAGGCATTGCTGAGCAGTAACATTCGCTGGATCTTGTTGTGAATGATATTGGACACGATTCATGATTTCTTTAACTCGTCTTTGCAGTTTACTTGTTCTTGTGCCCCTTATGTACTGCGTCAGCTGTCCTATATATTTGCGAAGATTTTCAATTTCCTTATTTAGACGTCTTTCCCATGGTGGTGTGTTGGATTCTGTTCTTGCTGATCGGCGCTCTGTTGTAATTTTAATTTTTAAAGTTCTAGCCATAGTAGTCGCAGCACAGTAGATGGTCATATGCAAGGACTCCAGAGTGCAGGCATCTCAATACATAAGTTGTTAAATTCCGATTGTTCATGATGTCTAACATGATACCCCGTTTTTAAGATAAATTAATTTTTGGCAGTGCCGGTCTTCTTAACGGATTGCTTCCATCATACTCCAACACCACAGCACTCATTTCTGTTGACAGTTTCTGATAAAAGAGTTCAGTGTTGTCTTGTCGGGTATCGTCATTCACCTGTTTTTGTTGTTCTGGCTCATTATGATTTACAAGCTAAACGGTTTCGCACTCCCTCCAGGGAATATTGACTCATACCAGGTATATAAAGATACCAAAAGTATGAAGCTCTGTGGGAACCCTTTCCATGTTATCGGGTCCTAGGTGACGTGGTCTGCTGTATTTCCTACGAACTTTCGGACGGTTCGCGCGGTTGCTAGGAGAATTGCTTTCTGCATCGGCTTATACAGATACTCACTAAGGCCCAGTCCTTTGATGTTCTGCAGGAGGTTCTTTGGTATCACTCCAGTAGTTGACAGTACTATGGGAATCGTTTGGACTGTATTCATTGCCCATTGTCTTCGGATTTTCACCTCCAGATCTCTCTATTGACGATCTTCTCGTTGTATTTTGGTCTTGGGTTGTTGTTGTTAGGTACAACAATGTCGATCAATCTAGTTCGCCTAGAAATCTTATCTATTAGTATAATATCTGGTCTATTATGAGCAACTGTCTGATCCGTCAGAACTGTTCGGTCCCAGTATAATTTGAACTGGTTGTTTTCAAGAATAGGCTCCGGATTGTATTTGTAATAAGGCACTTTTCCTACCTGTAATAGGTTTAACTTTTCTGATAACTCTTGATGGAATATCTTAGCGGCTGAGTCGTGTCTTTCCTTATACTCGGTTGCGGCAAACGCTTGACATCCTTCAGTTATGTGCTGGACTGTCTCTGATGTTCGACAGCCATATCTGCATTGGTTATTTTCTATTGAGGGATCTCTAATGATGAACTTTCGATAGTTCTTCGTCGGAATAACTTGATCTTGGATAGCTAACAAGAAGCCCTCCGTTTCCGGAAACATCTGTCCTGAAATCAACCAGTATTTCGACGCTGAGTTGTTGACATTGTCCGGATTGACCTCATTTGGATGTCGTCCATGAAGTGGCTTCCGCAGCTAGATTTGTAACTTCTCCTGGCCTGCTTGATGGTGGGAAGCAACATCCTGCTCCCTCAACTGTAGCGGCGTTGAACCGTCTGCCTCACATATTGCTCGATGAAGTGTGGAACGGTCCGCTAACCTGTGGAAATATGAACGTAAGTTTATTATTTGTTGGTCGAGCTGCTTACCAATATTCACCAATCCAACTCCACCTTGATGTCTTGGAAGTATTGTACGTTCAATGGCACTCCGAGGGTGATGTTTTTGTGCTTTTGTTAGGAGTGTCCTTAATTTTCTTTGCAGGTTTTCGATGTCCGTCCTGCTCCACTTTACAATTCCAAAAGAGTAGCTCAGCGCAGAGCAAGCATACGTGTTGAGCGCCTTAAACAAATTTCTACTATTTAAATTAGTTCGTAATACCCGTCTTACCCTCCTGACAAATTCGGTTTTCAATTCGGCCTTCATAGTGCCATGTTCAATTCTTTTAGCCTGTTTCATACCTAGATATTTGTATGTTTGGTCAGCTTCCATTGCAGCTATAGTTTCACCATTCTGCATTTCAAGAGCCCCCGGTTGCATCTTCCCTTTAATGATGTTCAAAATACGGCACTTGTCAAGTCCAAATTGCATTCCGATATCCCCGGAGAACTCCTCTACAATTTTAAGCATTTGTTCCAGCTGGTTTCTGGTAGCAGCCATCAGTTTAAGATCATCCATATATAGAAGATGATTCACTCTGACTATCTCTTCGTTGTTATTTCACACCAAAGCCGTGTCTGGTGGAGTTCAAACGGCGTGATAGTGGGTTCATTGCAAGGCAGAACCACAATGGGCTAAGTGAATCGCCCTGAAATATTCCCCTTCGTATCGGAATGGTGTTAGTTTCGATGGTGTCGCTGAATGGCACTTGCAATTGGATCCTAGTTCTCCAGGTTGACATGATACGTTCTAAAAAGGAAACAAAATTATTATCGACTCTATACATTCTCAATATAGTTTTGAGCCACTCATGTGGCACCGAGGCGAAGGCCTTCTTATAATCCACGTAGGCAGCAAAGAGGTTTCTTCGGTTGGCACAGGCTTGGTTACATAAGACAGAGTCAACAATCAGTTGTTCCTTGCATTCCATTGCTCCCCTCGTGTATCTTTTCTGTTGAGTTGCAATGATGTTATTTTGCTCACAATGTGCATAGATGCACTGGGTCACGCGGGAGGTGATCACCTTATACAGTGCGGATAGGCAGGTGATCGGCCTATACTTAGCTGGGTCCTGTGTGTTATGTTGGTCCTTTGGTAGGAGGTACGTAATACCTTCGGTCAAGAATAATGGCATTTTTGCTGGGTTAAGGAAAACATCATTAATAAGATTAGCCAGCTGATGGTGCATACACCAGAACTTTTTGAGCCAGTAGTTCTGGATCCCGTCGAGACCTGGAGCTTTCCAGTTATGGGATTCCTTGATTATTCTTGAAATTTCCTCGGTGGTAAAAGGCTCAAACTGTAATCTTGGCAGATTTGGTGTTCTTCATTGATCCAGCCAGCTCCGATGTTACAATCGGCTGGTGTGGAAAGTTGGTTTCCCCAGAACTCTTCTACCTGCTCTCTATTGGGATATCTATTATCTGCTATAATAGGTGGAGAATTTAGCTTACGGTAGAAAGTCTTTTCTGATCGTTGGAAGAGCGCATTGTCTGCCATCCTGCAATTATAGAGAGCTTCTGTTTCAGCGAATCAAGGCATTGCTGAGCAGTAACATTCGCTGGATCTTGTTGCGAATGATATCGGACACGATTCATGATTTCTTCAACTCGCCTTTGCAGTTGACTAGTTCTTGGGCCCCTGATGTACTCCGTCAGCTGTCCTATATCTATTCGAAGATTTTCAATTTTCTTATTTAGACGTCTTTCCCATGGTGGTGTGTTGGATTCTGTTCTTGCTGATCGGCGCTCTGTTGTAACTTTAATTTCTACAGCTCTAGCTATAGCAGTCGCGGCACAGTAGATGGTCATATGTAAGGACTCCAGAGTGTAGGCATCTGAAATATAAGCTGGTAAAATCCGATTGTTCATGATGTCTAACATGGCACCCAGTTTTTTGGATGAATTAATTTTTGGCAGTGCCAGTCTTCTTAACGGACTGCTTTCGTTATACTCCAACATCACAGCACTCATTTTCGTTGACAGTTTCTGATAAAAGAGTTCAGTGTTGTCCTGTTGAGCAACGTCATTCAGCAGTTTCTGTTGTTCTTGGACCTCAGGTTCCGGTTGTGGCTCAGGTTCAGCAATCGGATTGTCATTGCATCTGATCTCACGTCCAATTTCCTCTTTGGCTGCTCATTATTGGCTGGCTCATTATTATTATTATTATGAGTTCAAGCCTAACAGCTTCGCATTCCATCCAGTGAATATTGACTCATACCAGATATACAAAGATACTAGAATTACGAAGCTGTGTGGGAACCCTTTCCATGTTATCGAGTCCTAGGGTCCTAGGTCTGCTGTATTTCCTATAAAATTTCGGACGGTTTGTACAGTTGCTAGGAGAACTGCTTTTTGAATTGGCTTATAAAGATGCTCACTAAGCTTCAGTCCCTTGATGTGCTGCAGGAGCTTTTTTGGTATCACTCCACTTGTTAATAAAATTATGCTAATCATTTGGACGCTGTTCATTGTCCATTGTCTTCGAATGCACCCCGAGATTTCTGTATTTGGTGATCTACCCGTTGTATTTTGGCCTTAGATTTTCATTGTTAAGTACCAGTAGTTCGACGCTGAGTTGTGGACATTGTCCTGATTGACCTCATTTGGATGCCGTCCATGAAGTGGCTTCTGTAGCCAGGTTTGTGACTTCTCTTGGTCTGTTTGATGGTGAGAAGCAATATCTTGTTTCCTCAGCTCTAGCGGCGTTGAATCATCTGCCTCGCATATTGCTCGATGTAGTATGGAAGATTCCGCTAACCTGTGGAAATATGAACGTAGCAGCGGCGGTGTTCTGCGTTGTTCTACTATTTAAGCTATTTTGTAATATTCGCCTTACTCTTCTCGCGAATTCTGTTGCCTACGGCCTTAATAGTGCGACGGTCAATTCTTTTAGCCTGTTTCATACCTGGGTATTTGTATGTTTGTTCAGCTTCCATTGCGGCTATAGTTTCACCGATCTTCATCTCAAATGCTTCCGGTTGTATCTTCCCTTTAATGATGTTCAAAATACGGCGTTTGTTCCAGCTGGTTTCTTTTAGCAGCTATCATTTTAAGATCATCCATGTATAGAAGATGATTCAGTCTTACAACCTCTTCGTTGCTATTTTTAAAACTAAAGCCGTATCTGGTGGAATTAAAACGCCGCGATAGTGGGTTCATTGTAAGGCAGAACCACAATGGGAAAAAAAAATTCCAAAAATGACGAATTTCGTAATTTTTTGCATAAAATCGCAAATATCTTGAAAAAGAAGCATTTTTCGAAAATTTACCGAGGGACAAAAAATATTTATTTAAATGTGCTTTATCAAAAAAATTTTGTGCTTATTATTTTTTTGCAAGCTTTTTTGTCCACTCCAGAAAAATATAACAAATTTACTAAAAAAGGTTTCGTGAACTAGAAATGCGAAAAAAAAAATGGTAGGTTCATACTCTTCTTAAGGGGGTAAACCACTTGCCTATCAATGTTTATTGATCAGAAGTAGTTAATTATCTTGTATGATTTATCGATAATGCTATATATCTGTTGGATAAAGAGAAATCGGGAAATTTATGAAATTACAATTTATCCTTTTCACCCCTGTAGAGTGAGAATTTCGAAAAATCGTTTCTTAATGGATGCTTAGATTGTCTTGAAAACAGTTTTCCAAAATTACATTACATTGTTTTTCATTTCTACTCATGTAATGTGTTTTTTTTTTATATGAAATGACGCATTCACTTAAAAACTTGGTATTATAAATGAATAATAAAAGTCACTATTGATGTAATTTTTGGTATAATATTAACAAGTTTTTTATTTATAACCTTTTTTAAAAAGCAAATGAAGCCGCCAAGAGTAATTCGTAGTAACATATAATGTAAAAATTGTTACAAGCATTGATTCCGATATTTTTTGTTTTGTATGTGAGACGCTTAACTGTGGTGCTAGGGTAATAATAGTTACTGGTTAAAACTGGCTTGATTTCCATCAGCAGAATATCAAAATTCAGGATTTAAAATGAATTCACGAAGGAAGTACCTCATTGGCTTAAAAAATTTTGGAATAATACCTAGTGTCTCAGGTTAATCAATATGTTAATTTATGTTGTGTGAAATTGTGTTACACTATATTGTCAATAAAAAAGTCATAAATTCGTTAAGATAAGAAAATACAGCGGGTTGTTCAAGGCTTGAGCGAAGTTTTTGAAATCTTATTATTTAGTTCTAAGTTTATCATGAATCAAATTTGGTTCAGTAACTTTGAAATGAGATATTATATAGCTTTATTTTCTCACTTCAAATATGATGAAAAATATACTAACACTAAATATTTAGAAATTTTATTCGATGTTTCAAAATTGGTTTTATGTCTTTGCCATTAAGTATGTCTTTTCATTCCTGTCATTATTTACAAATAATGTATTCAATTAATCTTTTTACCTGGATATAGCCAATCTCCTTGGGGAAGTTTCGCCCTAATTGTGATGTTTGCAAAGCGGAAGGCATCTTTTGACACTATTCGGCCTGAAACAATAGGATTCTGCAAAATTCTTCCGAATGGCCTACTACATTCTAACACATTCCCATTCCCTTGACGTGTACAACTAAAATATTTTAAAGATTAAGCTTAAGTGTATAATTATATTTTCTATGCATAGATTATGTTCATTTCTAATTACTTTTCGATGATTTGTTTATGGTTGCAAAATATGTCTAATTGAATTTTTATTTCGCCGTGAGTTAATTGAATGTTTTAAAAGCAAATGTTTTATGTAAGTCCAAGTAAATTTTAGCTGGTATTGAATATACATAATACGAGGTATGTACATTAAGTAAACAAATTGGGAACGTAGTGTTTGATGTGGAAACACTTGAGACGCGTAACTTTTAGTGGCGGCAATTGAACATCTGATACGCCGTCAATACAGATTTGAATTCTCTAGAGTCATTTGGTTGTCCGTAGCGATTTTTTTCATCAGTTTTTTTTGTTGTGTTCTAAAATCAGTGAATTTCCAACAACAGTTTGCTATCAGGTTTTCCTTCAGACCTGGGCACAGTAGTAGTGGATATATGAGAGAAGGAAAGAGGAGGAGGAGGAGGAGTAAGAAGAGTAAATCATCAACACTTTTCATCCTCCTCCTCCTCTTTTCTTCTCTCATTATACTTTTCAAATCTCTCATTATACTTATTAAAAAACCTCGTATCATCAACACTTTTCATCCTCCTCCTCTTTTGTTCTCTCATTATACTTTTCAAAAAGCCTCGTATACATCACCTTGAGTTTAATCTTAAAGTTAACAACATGGCTAACCTTTCATCGAATCCGATCATAGTAGGAGATCTAACCTTATGTTTGACCTTGAGGTGGATAACCTTATTTGACCATGAAGTCGATATAAAGTCCTACCACCAATGAATTTTCACTTCAGTAAATTTATAAAATAGATACGTGGAGCAACAAAAGATGATAAATTAAATACCAACAAATAATAAGTAAATAATAAGTAAATAATTTTATATTTAATAGTAAATATTACAAAGTAAATATTAAAAAATTCATTCAAAAATTTATGGATAATAATATTGAAGAAGAAGATCCAGATCTAGATGAATTAATTGGAGTATTGGATTACAATACACATCTTAACGAAGAAAAATTTCAGAAGAACTTCAGAAATTGTTTAAACTACGATATAAATAATTTCGAACAAATTGAAGCTGACTCTGGTGACTCCGATATTGAAGAAGATAATGAAGAAGACAGTGCTAGTGCTAAATTTTGTTTAGTGAAACATAAGTACACTGATCCCAAAGAAGTTGTGTTCTGTATTACTCAGAGTTATATCGTAGTGTTTGTAGTGACGGAAAATCAAGAAAAAACTCTTTGTCACGCATGCTATCAAATTATACAATTTTATCAAAGGGCAGGGGCTCATAGACATGTAAATACTCATAATAAGAGAAAATTAAAACGCTTAAGCAATGATTTACATTGCGATATGTGTTCAAGACAGTTGTATCAAATTATTACCCCCAAAGTTTGTTTAATTTGCAATAGTAGTGTTAAAAATATTGATTTAGATTGGGACGCAAATGTTCCAGTGGTGCCAATATAATGCCTGGTAAAAAACCAATATATAAAAACGGTAGGAAGTCGCGAAGGGTAAAAAAAAAAGTTGTTAATGAAATAATTGAAAATAAAACCGAAGAATGTCCTATATGTCTTGAAGATATATTATCTAATAAAATGATATCACCAGAACCTTGTAATCACAGATTTTGCATCCCTTGTTTAGGAATGTGGATGTTAATTAATAAAACATGTCCAATCTGTCGCAATGAACTATGTGTAATTAAATGTGAAAATGAAGAAACTGTAGTCCTAGAATATTTAGATTAGAATGTATTATTTAATATTTATGTATTGCAAACCACTTCATAAATGTGAAAATGAAGAAATTATAATCCTAGAATATTTATTTTAAAATGTATTATTATTTAATTTTTATTATTTTAAAATTATTATTGTTTGTATTTAATTTATCCATTTATTCTTATCTTATTGGAATAAAGAATTGAACAATTTCGAAAAAAAATGTTTTATTTATAAGAATAACGAACAAACATAACAACTAAATACAAGAGTTTTGATTATTCATAATAGATTGAAAAAATATTTTAAATTAACCACCCTGTTCAAAAATTCTTAATCCTTTCTTATTTTAGAGAGTTTTAAATCTAAAATTAATAAGTTTATAAATATGAAAGAAAAATATTATAGGAAATTTAGGTACAGTTATCTTCATACTCCTTTATAATTAGATCAATTAAATAAAATTTACATTACCTTAAATCGTCTCCGTTACTATTCACTATCACTTAAACACTTTAACTTAACCTAAAAATAGTTTCACTTAACACTGTCCCTAAACTTGGTCTATTGTTTGTATCTGTCAACTGAAAAAAAAAATCAATTAGTATTTTGATATTAGGAAGACTAATAATAAATTTAATATAAGCTACTTACTTTGTAGTGGAATCGACTTCGTCACACTGGACTGGCGGATTTATCTGAGGTTCCACTTGAGGATCCTCATTTTCCTCTGGATTTGTCGAGGAGGTTATGGTTGGTACTTGTACCGGAGGAGGAACGTTGACTCTCCTTCTTATTACAAGTCTATTACCATCCATAACCTGAATTTCATAATTTCTGTTCCTGAACATATTGATAATTAAATTAAATAATAAAAATTAAAATTTAGGAAGACAGCACTGGTGATGAACCAAAAATGAAAGTCACCTCGCAAAACAGTCATTTTATGAAAGTAGGTCAAGGTAAAATTTCGATTTTTAAATCGCGGAGAGGGCCCCTCATACCGCCCCTATACTCCTCCTATACCCCCCCGCCCCCGCCCCGCCCCGCCCCCCGAAGGGGGAGGGGCGGGGGGGGGGGGGGGGCGCGGCCTTCGGCCGCGCGCACTGCCTTCCAGGGAGCGGGGGGCCTTCGGCCCCCCACCCCCTGGACCCCTCCCCAGTCGAGATGCCCCGAAAAAACCTTGTGTTTTTTATAGGCCCGCAAACCTCTCGAGTTTTTATAGTTACAGCACATTTTAGGACGTCTCACTGAGAGTTATAGGGGACCCTAAGGTAAGATGCTCCGAAGAGAATTTTGTGTTTTATACGCCCGCAAACCTCTCGAGTTTTTATAATTACAGCACATTTTAGGACGTCTCACTGAGACTTATAGGGGACGTAACTCCCTAAGCAGCTCAGCAGAGGGACTCAGCTGGGGGGCTCAGCGGGGGGAAGGGAGGAAAGGGGAAGGGGGCGGGGAAAAAATTTTGCGGGGGAAGGGGGGAGGGGGAAGGGGGGCTCCGCGGGGTGTGACGCGCAGAATTGAGGTCATTGACCTTTATTGAGGTCACTATACGTACGAGGACAAACCGTGGCCTGCTTTCATATAAAACGGTCGAGGATCAGTTTATAGCAAGCTTAAGTCGAGTTTACCACGCTTTAAATTTAAAGTCTCCAATTTTAGTTTCTTTTAGTTTGTTTTAGTGTGTTTTAGTTTGTTGCTGTCAAGTGTACTCAAATTTTAAAGGTATGTCTTTTCCTTTTGCCTCAACTTCCACTGAACAGTTAGGAGTGGTGAACAAAATTAATATAATTTCAAATATAATAATTCAGCCTGCTTTTTTGAATAATGAAAATGAAAGTGACAACCAAAATTTAAGTCAGAGAACCCAAAATTTTAACGCGATTGTTAATACGATGCAAGAAAAAAATTTAGAAAACAAATTACTCCAAAGTTGTTCAGAAACGAACATAAAATTTTTAGAAAATTTGGAATATTTGCCTGAACTAGAGAATATTTCGGAGACAGATTTTGACTTTCAAAATTCAATTTTATCACAAAATTTAGATTTTAATAATATTTTAACGCCGGAAACCCCAAATTTTTTAACTCAAGATTTAGATGTAACAACGGACACTCCCATTACAAATACTCCCGACATATTAACTCAAGATTTAGATAATATCGACAATTTTAAAAAGCTAATGGGGATTCCCAAAATTAATAAAAATTTAACAAATTATCAGAGTAAAAGTGACAGTGACAGTGACAATGATTCGAGTTCAAATAAATCACAAAATTTTTTTGGAATGTTGAAAACTAGAAATTTTGAAAGTGAAAACAATTCTGGAGGAATACCGGGTAATTCTTCATTTTCTCCTCTATCTCTGTTCAAAATTTCAACTAATCAAAAAAAAAATAAAATTTCGGAATCGACTAGTAGTGGAAATATGGGGGTTGATGTTTTGGGGGAGGAGGATGGTTCACGGGATAGTTACAAAATTTCAGATTGTAGTGAAGATTTGGGAGCATCGTTTACTAGTGGTGGTGGTTCCCAAGAAATTCTTCCAATAATAAGTGAACCATCTGAAAAAAATGAAAATTTTAGTCAAAATTCAATTCCGTGCGGCCAAAATACCTACTGTGAATTAAATTTTCCAAATTCTCCAATAATTTTTGAAAACTCGCCACCAGATTTCGATGAAATTTTAAATTCTGTTTCTACACAAACAGAGACAGTTCAAAATTCTGTTTTAACACAAACGGAAGTGTCAATCCCCTTCGAAAACGATTATCCGAAACTAAGCTTTCATTCAAAATCAAATTTCAAAATTAAAAATAAACATTTGTCTTATCAAAGATCATTAGGATTTGTTTTGGATTCTATTTTAAATTGCGATCCTAATAAAACAGCTGAGGAGAAAAGGAAGATGTGGGAAAGGGCGATAGAACTTTATAAAGCTACTCTTAGCTTTTTCCATCCCATTCCTTAACTCCCCTCCTACTTCTTTTCCACCATTTAAATTCATACCTGACCGTGTCACCTTCAGTGTGTTAAAATCGACTTGGGCTTCACAATAAGAGATTCGTTTTAGAAAAATGGATTTTAAATGTGAAGAGTGCTTCAAAATTTTTACTCGAAAAGACAATTTGAATCGCCACAAGAAGATAATTCACTCTAACAATGGCCCCCAGTTAGAACAGAAGAAGAAAAGCTGTAAGTTTAATTTTAAATAGAAATTTTGTTTCAATTTAATAATTAGTTATTAATTTGATGAATTAGAGGCAAATTTAATAAAGAAGTTATTAAATTTTAGGTGAAAGAAGATATTGTCAATTCTGCAAAATATTTATAAAAAAGTCATTATGGTTCTGTCATTTGAGAACAAATAAACACAAAACCAATTCAATGGTGGTTAGGGATGAAAATGTGTCTGTAATAAAATCGGCATTTAAGGAAAGAATCATTTCATATAAAATATCATCGACTCAATACCAAATCAACATTTATGATTTTTTCTCCGAAATACAACAAAAAATAATTGAGGTAATCAATTATGAAATCCAAAGACACACCTGCATCAAACTCAACATGGAGTTATTTGGTCTTTACTTAAATCCTTCCAATGAAAGTCATGAAGTTAAGTCTTTCAATACCCCATTTCGGATTTTATGTAATAGTTCAGAATTAACGCAAGAACTAGAAGATATTATTAAAATTATTGACCGGAAAGCTGATGAACTGGCAGAAAAAGATTCGGGTAAATTATTTTTTATTAAATATTTAGTAACTAAACTTAAACCAAAAATAAATTTGTTGTTAATTATTCTTCTTTAATTTCAGGATGGATTTTAATAAAAATATTACACGTTGAGCTTAACATCAACAAGTACAACCCCTTAAAAGCTTCTTCATATATACCGCTACCGTCAGAGATCAAGTTGAAAAATGCTGTAGTCAACGTTCAAAACAATGATGAATGTTGTTTCGCCTGGTCTGTGGTTGCAGCTCTTCATTCACCTAACGGACCAATTGAAAAGGTGGAGTCGTATCCACATTTCACCACTATTTTAAACTTTAAAGGTATCAATTTTCCTTTAACTTTAAAAGACATAAGTAAATTTGAAAATTTAAACAATATTTCGGTTAATGTTTATGGATTAGAAAAAATCAAGAATAATTTAAAAACTCAATTCGAAATTATAGGACCTTTACATTATACAAAAAATAAGCGAGAACGTCACCTTAATTTATTATTAATTGGAGATGATAATGGAAATTTCCATTACAGTTATATTTCGGATTTATCTAGATTAATTTCAAAACAATTATCTAAACATCATGGGAAAAAATTTTTATGCGACGGTTGTTTACAATATTTTACTACTGAAGAATTATTAGTCAGGCATAACACATATGATTGCGATTTTGTAAGAATAAATCTACCTTCAACTGAAACCAAAATAGATAGATTTGGAAATATTATTCCCGAAAATATTTTAAAATTTCAGAATATACAGAAACAAATTGAAGTTCCATTTGTTATATATGCAGATTTTGAATGCATTCTTAAGCCTTTAAATAATGAAATTAATGATGTAGATCCAAGTTCTCCATATACTGAAAAAAAATGTCAACATATTCCATATTCGTTTGCTTATTATATAAAGTGTTCATTTGATGATTCAATTTCCAAATTTCAAAATTATATGGGTCCCAATTGTGCACAAATTTTTATAACTTACTTAGAAAGAGACGTTCTTAATATTTACAATAAATATATGAAAAAGTTAATACCAATGAAAAAATTAAATGTGTTGGAACAATTACATTTTGAATATACGAATGATTGTCATATATGTGATAAACCTATAATTTCGGATAAGGTTGCTGATCATTGTCATTTAACAGGTTCCTATAGAGGTCCGTCACACTCTATATGCAACTTAAATTATAAATTATCTAATTCCATTCCAGTAGTTTTACACAATTTGCGTAATTATGATTCTCATCTGTTTATAAAAAATTTATGTCCAAATCATGAACAATTATTTGTCATAGCCCAGAATAAAGAGAAATACATTTCATTTCAAAAATCTATTGAAGTAGATCAATATTTAGATAAAAAGACTGGTTTCACCAAGTCAAAATTTCTATATCTTAAGTTTATTGATTCATTTCAGTTCCTACCATATTCTTTGTCAAATTTAGCTTCCATCCTTAATGATGAACAATGCAAAGAAGTGTTCAAATATTTTAATGAAAAGGAAAAATTTAAGTATATCCGTCAAAAAGGCGTTTTCCCTTATAAATATATTGATAATATCGCCAAATTAAATGAAACGGAGTTACCCAATAAAAAAAATTTTTATAATGACCTCACGGATGAACACATTACTGATGAAGAATATGAGAGGGCTAAAAATGTTTGGAATTTATTTGAATGTAAAACAATCGGTGAATATTCCGATTTATATCTTAAATCTGATGTATTACTTTTGGCAGATGTTTTTCAAAATTTTAGAAAAACGTGTATGGAAACTTACAAACTTGATCCTGCACATTATTATACTTTACCAGGTTTAAGTTTTGACGCTTGTTTAAGATATACTGGAGTCGAATTGGAGTTAATAACAGACCCAGATATGTTACATTTTTTTAAAGGTAGTGTAAGAGGAGGAATCAGTACCTGTGTATGTAGGAAATCTATAGCAAACAATTTATTTCTTTCAAATTATGATCCATTACAACCATCTAAATATATTATGTATTTTGATGCAACTAATCTTTACGGATATGCGATGTCTCAATATCTGCCCGAAAAAGATTTTGTTTGGTTATCAAATCAACAAATTCAAAATTTAGATATAATGAATATATCTGAGACTAATGACAAGGGTTATGTGCTAGAGGTTGATTTAGAATATCCTGAAAATTTACACAATTTACATAATGAATTTCCATTCTGTCCAGAAAATTATAAGCCTCAAAATTCTAAAACTTTTAAATTAATTCCAAATTTAAAAAATAAAGAAAAATATGTAATTCACTATACTTTATTAAAACAATGTATTCAATATGGAATTAAACTAACTAAAATTCATCGGGTTGTAGAGTTTACACAATCTCAATGGTTAAAAAAATTTATTGATCTAAATACAAATTTAAGAAATCAATCTAAAAATCAATTTCAGAAAAATTCTTATAAATTGGCAAATAATAGCATCTACGGAAAAACAATGGAAAATGTGGATAAAAGGACAGATATACGATTGGTTACACAATGGGCAAAAAATCATAGAAAAGATGGGGCAGAAAATTTAATTGCTAAACCATCCTTTAAAGATGTAACAATATTTTCAGAGAATTTAGTAGCTGTGCAAATGCGTAAAGTGTTAGTGCAATATGATAAACCTGTCTATGTAGGCTTTAGTATTTTAGATATATCAAAAACGGTGATGTATGACTTTTTTTATGGGTTTTTAAAACCTTTATATAAGAATAATATTAAACTTCTGTACACAGATACAGATTCCTTTATTTTGGAAATTGAGACAAGTAATGTTTATGAAGACATTAGGGTTAATATTGATAAATTCGATACTTCAAATTATGATGTTAATAATATTCATGAAATACCAATAACTGAATCTGTTGTTGGAAAGTTTAAGGATGAATATGCTGGTGAACCAATAGAAAGCTTTTATGGCACAGGGGCCAAAGCTTATTGTGTTAAGTCAGAAAATGGGTTGCTTAAAAAAGCTAAGGGGATAAAGAAAAGTAGCATTAAAAAACAATTAGAATTAACACATTATAAATATGTTGTAGAACAAAATTCAAAAGCTTTCTGTACAATGTATTTGTTTAGATCTCGACTTCACAATATTTATACAGAATTAGTTAACAAATTAGCTCTCACTTCTAATGATGATAAAAGATTTAAAATTCCCAATAGTTATGATACATTAGCGTGGGGTCACCAAGATATTCCATTTTTTCAGTGGTTAATAGACCATGAAAATGAATTATAAAAAATTCTTTTAAGATTAAAAGTTTTACTCTTCAAGGCTAAATTTGAAGTATTTAAGAACATGGTAAATTTTAAAATTATATCAGTATAAAATATACCACCGTCTAGAATAAATATGTGTTTAGAATCTTTTGAAAAAGAAATTGATAACAAATTATATAGAACATATGAAAAAAGACTTTCCTCATTTAAATTCTGGAATGGAAAATTAAATCCTAAAGTGTTAGCCCAATCAGGGTTTTATTATTTAGCTATTCATGATGTTTGTAAATGTTTTTACTGTGGTGCAGAAATATTTGCCTGGAAAATTGATGATTGTCCAATTGAGGAACATTATCGTCACTGGAAGAACTGTGACTTAATCGAGTGTTTGTGGTTAGGTGAAAAAAATAAAAAATGTGAACCTGTTGTCCTTAAAGTGAAAGAAAATATGTCAACATCTTTCATTTTTTTATTAGTTTTAATAACTATGTTTGTATCTCTAATTTGTAAACAAATTATTTAATGTCCTTAAAGTGAAAGAAAATATGTCAACATCTTTCATTTTTTAATAGTTTTAATAACCATGTTTGTATCTCTAATTTGTAAACAAATTATTTAATATTTTGAAAAAAAAATGTCTATATATTGTAGAAAATTAATTAAAACTGTTCAGTCTTATTTCAATCTCTTATTGTTTTGTTAATAGACATTTAAAATTGAAAAGTGTTTTAATGGCATCCCTTATCAACTACATTGTTTTACATTCAATTTTAAATAATACTTTATATGTACTTTATCCTCCAAGGGTTTTACATGGAATGGTGTGTTTTGAAAACGAAACCTCTACTATTAAACCTGAAATATGTAATTATATGAAAGCTATGAATATTAATAATTATTCAACTGCTTTCGCATATAATATGAATAATAGTCAATCTAATAGTAATTTTTTCAAAATTTACTTTCATTATCCAAATAATACAATTTTTGACACTAACTGGATTGAAAAAAATAAAAAACCATTTACGATTTCTAGCTGTGATCATATTAAAAATGATGAGGAAGGTAAAAACTGTTTAATTCTATTTATCTTCAATATAATTTTATCAATAGGTAGTTTTTCACTTTTGTCGTTCTTGACAATTTTGTTTTATCAAGATAGGTCATAAAAATTTAATAAACTTGCTTGACCTTGAAATTTATAGAGGAGTGGGGTGGATAAGATATATTCAGACTCAGTATTTTAGTTTTCAGTTAGCATCAAGACATCATGTTTAATAGTAGCAATTTTAATGGATATAAATCCAGTTCTAGTGAAACCAATGATAAAATTAGTCAGTGTAATGAAAAATTATTAAATTCAAAAATCTACTATCTTAACAATTCCTTATCAAAATTTGTTTGTGTTGGAATTGGTATAAATGATTTTACACCAAAAGTTCTAATTGGAGGTCGAAATGGATTTCACATTTACTTGAATGAAGAAGAATGGAAAGAACTTCAAAAAAATCAAGGAGTGTTGGTGAATTATTTTTATTCTGCTCAAGCATATGCATACCCACTAAAAATTGAAAAAATCACAGTGTTTTTTGAAAAAATAAATCATTCTCCTGTTATCAGAATTCAAAAGGATGAACATTATGTGATTCTGGGAAAAGAATCAATAGATAAATTAGTTGAAATCGATGAACTTGTTGACTACAGAATTCATATAATTAAAAAGCAAGAATTTTCCAAATATTTTAATTTGTTTCATCACTATAATTATCAGTCAGGAGATGTGTTGTCTCATATTTATAGTGTTTTGGATCCATGTCAGAATTTAAACAGTGAAAATGTCGGAACTGTTTTAGAAATGTTATCTCTACATAAACAGGAATTAGAAAACAAGTTAAGAAAATCCGGTGCATTACAATAGAAATATGAAGAAATCAGTGACAATCAGTGAGAACAATAATAAAGTTTATATATTAGTGACATGGGACTTTGCATTTAGACAAGCTCGAAAAAGTGAATATCAGAAATTTTATCTTGACAGACTAAGATTTGAAAAACGAGTTGAACAATGTGAAAGTATTCTTAAAAGTATTTTTGATGTAGATCATAGAAAAAAAATATATATTGAAAGATTTAATGTAAAAATATAAATTTATATTGTTAATCTCAGTTGTAAACATCTTAAAAATTATATTGTTAGTATTTGTTGTAAAAAGGATTATCGTAAATAAAAAATATGTTATATAAATAGGTCTTTTATTTAAAAATTTGATATACAATATTACTTAAAATTAATTACAATACATCTTTTTTAAGAATCCATGAATTATGTGATTTATCGAATCCTAACCATTTAACAAAAACTTGGTTCCCTTTCTTCCTTAAAATTTTTTCAACCAAAAACACATCTGGATGTTTAACTTTTTGTAACTCTTCTTGGTAGAAACCTCCTTCAATATATTCATTTTTACTATCTTTTAATAAATAGGTGGGTGGATTTGTTAACTGAACCTTTCTAATTTGAAAAATTTCAGTTGACCAATTTGGAGTATATCCTTTTTCAAAAGCTTCTCTTTGTTTGGAAATTCTAACAAAATCATTTTCTTTAAATTTAGTGCGCTTTAAATCAAATGTTTTTTTAAAAGTAAAAGAATTTTGCAGTATAGTTTTCTCATTTTTTTTATTAACCTCAACAGGTCTATATCCGGTAGTTCTATGAATACTATTATTATATTTTTCAATAATAGTGGGTAAAATAGAGTACCATTGGTAATTCCCTCTATTACTAAAATATTTCCACATTATATTTTTTAAAGTTCGATTTACGCGTTCTACAATACTCGCTTTGAGATTAGAGTAAGTATTATTATGATTAATTTTGTAATAATTCATAAGATCTTTAAAATCTTTATTGAAAAATTCTTTTCCTAAATCTGTCTGCAAATTTTGCGGTTTACTTGTTTTTTCTAAAATTTTTTTCATAGCTTCAGTTACATCTTTTCCTTTTTTACTTTTAAGTGGTTGAGTCCAAACATACTTTGAGAATGCATTTATCACCACCAAAATATATCTATAACCTTTATTAAATTTGGAATAGGGTTGCATCTCTACCAAATCAGCTTGCCATAAGTCATTAAGGCTTTTAACAATAGTTCGTCTTCTTCTATATCTTCTTCTTGCCGGTTTATGTAATTCATCTACAACTGTTTCTTTAATATTTTTACTCATAGTACTAGAATAAAATTTCTTAATACCTTCTTTAAATAACTTATTTTATTTGTTTGTTATCTTTTTTTAGCAAATCTTCGATTTTATATTCCAAAGTTTTAAAAGATGCATTATTCGAATCTTTGACTTTTTTGATTTCATCTTCGATTTTATATTCCAAATTTTTAAAAGATGCATTATTCGAATCTTTGACTTTTTTGATTTCATCTTCAATGTTGGTAATTCTTACATTAATTTTAGTTTCAAAAACAACAAGTGATTTTATATTTTCGTTTCTCATTTCTCTTACTGTTGCGTTTAATTCTTCTCTAGCATATGCCATTGTGTCATTAAACTCTTTTCTAGAAACTTCGGCTGCTCTTTGAACTAATTCGTTTAGTGATTTTATTTCTTTTACCAATTTATTTTCTAGATTTTTTATATCTTTTCCTAATTGAAATTCTACATTTGTTAAATTTAATTTTATTTCTACCAATTTTTTTTCTATTTTCTTTATATCTAAAATCGCTTTTTCAATTTCAATTCTTACATCGTTCAAAGATTTTTCATAATCATTTAACTTTGTTGAAATTTCTTCAATTTTTGAACTGTGTTGTGCAAGTCCTTTTTTTAAATCATGGATAGAGGTGTTAATCATAGCTTGTATTAGTTCTGCTAAAGATTCTAATTCTTTTTCTAATCTTTTATTCAACATCTTTTGAAAATATTCATCGTCAACAGTGGTTTTTAATTCTGTTTTTAGATTGTTTAATTGTGAGATTATCTCCATGATTTGTTCACTATTTTTTAAAATTTCATTTTTAAATTTATTTTCAATTTTTTCATCTACATTTTGTAAATCTGTGTTTAATTTCTTTTCCAAATTTTTCAAGTTTAATAGAATTATTTCAGCATTATTTTCAATTGAATTAATTTTCTGATTTATTTCATTAATATTATCGCTATCTTTTTTATGGATTATAAAGTGTGTATTCATAGCTCTCTCTATTTGTTGTGTGTTTTTATTCATACCATCATGAACGTTTTGAAAATTACCTATTTCTTCAGAAACCCTATTATTAAGTTTGTTCGTAAATTCTTGGAACTTTGATACCATATCTTTTATAATAATTTGTTTAACATTTTCTATTGCAGAAGTATCATTTATTTTTGATTTAACCAATGTTATTTCATTTTTTATGTTATTTTCAAAACTCTTTACTTCATCATATTTCTGTTTTATTGTTTTAAAATCATCTTCACACTTCGATGTTTTTTGAGAAAAACTTTTTAATAGTTCATCATTGTCTTTGACAATATTTTTTATATTTAATATCCTGTTATCATAGTTTGACACATTTTCTTCAAATAACTTAATTTTTTTCGAAATAGATTCCACATTTTCATCATTTTCACTAACTCTCTTTTTTAAATTTACAATATCATTTTTTAACACAGGTTCAAATCTTTGAACAATATCATCACTTTTAAAATTTTTTAATATTTCATTTTCAACATTGGCTAGTATTTTATTTTCTATTGTAGGTATATCTACTGTATACTTTTTAGAAATATGACGTCCAAATTTATCAATGGTCATTTTAACAATGTTATGTAACAATATTTACTACTTTCTTTTATACAATTATATTGGCTTCTTTCAATTCTTCAATAATAGAAATAATTTCGTTGTTATGTCCTGTATTCCCAGCCATCATAGATGCTACCAACAGTCGAAGTCTATCAACAAGTTCATTTACGTTATCCCAATATACGTAATCGGTATAAGGTTTATTAACTTTTAAAGTTATTCCGGATCCTGTTCTTTTCGAAGATATTCGAGTTTCCCTGTATGGAGCTTTTCGTCTGTCAAAAAATCCTTGAACTATATTATGCGTTTCGGGATTTATGGTTTTAGTTTTTGTAATTCCTTTATTTTGTAAATAAGGCCCTATTATAGAAATATATTTTTGTGATCCATTTCCCTGTACCTGCTCATTTGGATCATAATTTCTACGGTATGCATTGGTTCTCTTTAAAATATCCATATAATTTTCCAAATCTTGTTTTTTATAACCTACTGGTTCCTTTTTAAATAATAATTCATATAAACCTGGTGTACCTGTATAAGTTATACCTTCAACTTTTATGTTTTTACCGATAATTTCTATAGGTCTTTGTGTTAAACCCAAAAAGAATTTCTCAGTTTCAAAATCATGTACTATTCCATAGAGGTGATCAAACTTATGTTCCACATCTTTTACCCCTCCGTCAATATATTGACGAGGTAATTCATGAAATCCTGATAAATATTCTTGATATAAAGGTGTACTGACAAATGTTTGAATTGTTTGGCGTGTTTGTTCTAATATATCCGAAAGATTTCCTACCGTAGATTGTGAAATTGAAGAAGGGGTGGTTTCTGCTATGACACTTGTTTGTTGTAAAGATGGCATCTGACTATGTGAAGCTATACTGGTTTCCCAATCAATAATTGTTGGTATTTCTGTAGGAAGAATTGGAGTTTTCCCTGTCTTTCTTTTTTCTGGTGTTGAAGTTCCATACTGTAGTTTTTTTTTTTGGTGTTAGTGTTGGAAACAATCTTTTTTCTGGTGTTTCATAATTTTTTTTAATGGGTGTTTGTAGCTCTTCCTTTACCTCAGCCGATTCAATTTTACCAATTGTTGAAATTAATTGTTGTAGGGGTTGAGTTATTGGTTTATAGGTTTCCTCCAATTTGGATTGTGCTTCAAATTCAGCATTTTTTAAACTTTGATATTTTTGTTTAACAGCTTTCCTTGACTTAACAAGCTCTCTTGCTAAGCGTTCATTCATGATTAGTTAAATTTTTCACAAAACTTTTATTTTTATAAGAAAATATATGAATCAAATCCTTTTCGATATCGACCGGATTTTAAATTCGAATCCTTGTCTATTACCAAAAATCCAAATTTATCTTTCCAACACATCAAACATAACTCATTAAATTGATTAAATGACATATCAACATTAACATGATCATCATAAATATGTTTTAAGTTCGTTTTGTCTTGTTGAAATATAACAATCAAATTCGCATTGTCACGAATTAATTGTTTTGGAATCGAAGAATACGTTTGACACAAATAAAAACAATCAGTATTTTTATGTCTTCCGAAACAAAAATAATCTTTTACAACATTCTGATTGCAACACACTATATCATCAAATATAATTATGGAATTTGGTTTTATTTCTTGTGGAGAAACAATATTTTCTTCATTTTCGGATTCATAATATCCAATTTCTCTCAATGGTTTAAAAAGTAATCTCAAATATTCATATTTTGGTTGATATAGAGACTTTGAATAAATATATAAATTTTCAAACCGTAAACCATTGGGATCTTCAATTAAACTTATAATGATATTAGTTTTACCACACCCTGATGGACCAATAATTAACCCCCTTTTACTAGAGCCTTCAAACAATTTTCCATGTTTTCTAAAATTATTTCTTGAAGTCTCATGGTCTTTAATAATAATTGAATAAGGTTGTTTGACAATTTTCATATATAAGAGGATGTATAAAGGGTAAGTTCTAATTTAAAACTAGTCAGTTTGTTCCAAGATTTCAATTATATAATGCCAATCTCATATAAGCAACAATCCATTTATAAAAGAAGAGTCAGAAAAAGAGGTAGTGGTTTAATTAATACTCTAATAAATAAGTTACCTTTTGAATTACATCTACCTGGGTATAATTTTTGTGGACCTGGAACCAAACTAGAAAAGAGACTAGCTAGAGGCGATAAAGGCATAAACTTATTGGATGAAGCTTGTAAAGAGCATGATATTGCCTATGCACAATCAAATGATATAAAAAGCCGACACGCTGCTGATAAATTATTAGGTGACAAAGCTGCCGAAAGGTTCAGAGCAAAAGACGCCACTTTTGGAGAAAAAACTGCTGCACTTGGAATAAGAGGTGCAATGAAAATTAAAAGAAAATTTGGTATGGGATTAAAAAAAAGAAGGAAAAACAGAAGTCGAAAAACTCGTCTAGGACGAGGAATAACTTTATCTCAAGCTATTTCAAAAGCAAGACAAGCACTAAACGGAAAACAATTTAAAAGTTTGACTGATATTATTCAAACCGCACTTAGATCTATCGGAGATAGTAGAATATTATCACCAAAAAATAGAATCATACCAATTCCAAAAACTGGTGGATTTCTACCTCTTATTCCTTTATTTGCTGGTTTGTCCGCTTTAGGTGCTCTTGGAGGAGGAGCAGCAGGTATTGCGAAAGCTGTCAACGATGCAAAAGCTGCTAAAGAAAAATTAGAAGAGTCCAAAAGACATAATAAAATGATGGAATCTATAGCAGTAGGAAAACAAGGAAGTGGTCTTTATTTAAAACCATATAAAACTGGATGTGGATTATATCTGAAACCTTATTCAAAAAACTGTTAAAACAAATACCTCGAAAACCACTTACAAATTATGATTTAAGTAAATATATTAATCTACTTAAAATTCCCAACTTTCGAGGTATATTCATGAGAGATAAATTACCAAAAAAAATTAATAAAAATGAAAGTGGTATTGTTAATCTCGATAAGAATAGTGGTGATGGAACTCATTGGACTGCATACATAAAAAAAGGGAAAAATATTTTATATTTTGATAGTTATGGCAATTTGCGACCATCTACCGAATTAACAAAATATTTTTTCAGCGATAAAAAGAAAAATATTGTGAAATATAACTACGATCATTATCAATCAATTAACAAAACAAATTGTGGTGAGCTCTGTCTTAAATTTCTTTATAATAATGGTTGAAAAACAATATTAATTCATTTTGTTAAAAATTTTTAAAGAGATATGTCGTACAGTTTTGTCATTAGTGGTAATTCCCCCACGCTTTCTGTTAATATTCATCCTCCAATATATTTAGATGAAAATTTTGAATATTCCATTGGACTTGTAAATTTTGAAACTTTTAATGCTATTCCAAATATTGATGAGACTAATAATCTTTTCATTTATGACTCAAATAAAGAAATAAGAATACCACCAGGTAGTTATGAAATAGATGATGTAAATAATTTTATTCAAAAATTTTTGGACAATCGTACTTTTCTTCATATTTATGCCAATAATAATACTTTACGAACACATATTAAAACAGATATTCCTATCTCGTTTCGTGATGGAACTATAGGAAAAATATTAGGTTTTAAAAATAAGGAATTAGAAGGTCTTAAGGAGCACATTTCAGATTTTCCAGCGGAAATTATTAAAGTAAACGCCATAAACATCGATTGTAATATTGCCGAAGGATCATATTTAAATGGAAAACCTGTTCATATAATACATCAATTTTTTCCTAGTGTAGCTCCTGGTTTTAAAATAATAGAATCACCACAAAATGTCCTTTACTTTCCTGTTACTGTAAAGGTAATAGACAATATAAACATTAAAATAGTAGATCAAGATGGTGATCTCATCAATTTCAGAGGAGAAACGGTAACAGTAAGACTACATCTTAAAAAAATAGATGAATAATGGTTATTTTATATAATAAAAAAGTCTCAAATTATAATTTTTCAAAAAAATTTTACTCTAAAAACATTAATAAGAAAGATACTAAACGACATTTAACTAGTAATAAATTAAACTCTCAAAGGTTAACACCTTCTAATAAAAAATTTCTGATAAGTTTAGGTTTCAAACTAAAATAAAATGGAATATTTAAATGTAAAAGAAAATATTCTTGTAGATGAATCAATATTAAGCTGGGAAATACTATCATTTGAACCTTTCAATCCTACAAAACTTGGATTAAATGATGAAATTAGAATTGCTCTACAACAAACAGGAAAATATCCTTTACCTTGCAAAAGTGAATTATATTTAGAATTTCAAGTTACCAAAGAAGATGATACTCCATTGGCTAATACGGTATTAATCAACAATGCTCCAGCATTCTTGTTTAAAGAATTACGTTATATTTTAAATGGTGTTACAATTGATTCAGTTCGAGATGTAGGAATTACTTCAACTCTTAAAGGATACATATCATTTAATCAAAACGAAAGTGCAAAATTGGAAAATGCTGGATGGTATCCAAAAACGAAACCTAAAGAAAAAATTATGACTGATGAAAAAGGAAACGTTTCCCTATGCGTCCCATTAAAAATGTACTCGGGATTTTTTGAAGATTATAACAAAATAATTTTAAATTCACAACAAGAACTAATACTAATAAGAAGCAATGATGACACTAATGCTTTAGTAACCACAAGTGATGATGAAAAACCGAAAATTAAAATAACCAAACTTTGTTGGCGAGTTCCACATCTTACTGTGGCCATTCCCCAAGAATTGGCACTAACGAAAATTATTGATAAAAACAATGATATTCTTCTTACTTTCCGAAGTTGGGAATTAATTGAATATCCAGAGTTATTAGAAAATACAAGACATAATTGGCCTGTCAAAACCTCCACAAAAATTGAAACACCAAGACATGTACTAATTGCTTTTCAAAAGGATAGACGTGGTAATTTAAAATCAGATATGAGTAAATTTGATCATTGTGACCTAAGGAATATAAATGTGTTTTTAAATTCAGAAAGATATCCTTACCAGGATCTTCAGCTTGATTTTAAAAATAATAAGTTTGCTACCCTGTATGAAATGTTTTCTGAATTTCGTCAAGTATATTATAACTTTCCAATAGAACCAATATTTAATCCCAAAGAATTTAAAGATAATGCACCTATTGCTTACATTAATTGCTCTCATCAGAGAGATTTATTACAATCCGGCCCAGTAACCATGAGAATTGAATTTGAGACAAAAGAAAAAATATCGGGAAAAACAGCTGCGTATTGTGTTATAATACATGATAAAGTATTTAGCTATAATCCATTAACAAAAATTGTTAAACAACTTTAACTTCTCCCACCACATCAAATATCATTATTAAAATGAAAATATATCGAATAAGATCAGTTGTTTCTATACCATAGTTTGTTGCACATCAAATGGAATGTACAAAATACAAAAAGAAAAAATAGAACTATTTTTAAAAAAAATTAAACATCTAAAAAATCTTATTGAAGACTATTCGAAAAAACAATTTGTAATAAAAAAATTTAGTACTTTAAAAATTTGCTAAATAAAAATGAGAATAGTTATGGATGTTCAAGGATTTAAGGATGAACACAACAAGTTTATTCCTAAAGAACTTGCAATGTTTGATGGACATAAAATGAGTCATTATATTTTTAAACCACCGTATCCACTACAAATGCTTCCACCAGAAACATACAAGCAAGCAGAATGGTTAATGAAATTTCATCACTGCATCAATTGGAATACAGGATATATTCCTCTTCATAATTTTTCATCTATAGTAAAAAACTTAACAGAAAAAGGAGAATTCATTTATATTAAAGGAGAAGAGAAAGCTAATTTTATTAGAAAATATTGTACTAAGCCAATAATTGAATTGGACGAACAACCTGTTTTAATTAAATCATCTCCTAAATGTTTTTATCATTCTCAATCACCTTCAATGTGTGCCCTTTCTAATGTATTCTTTATGTATAAAAATTTTTTTATGAATGAATAAATTAACAATGAATGTAATAATATTTTTTTTATTTATCCACATCCCCACATTACTAACAGAAAATTATATTTTCCTATCTTTACATAATCAAATATTTAAACATAACAGCCGTTACACAATAATAAAACAACTATAAAAATTTAAATATTTTATTTCACACTAACTTTAATTAACCAATAAATCAATACATAAATTTATTTCTTTATTGAGTCCAATTTTTTTAAGTTCATCAAAGAATTTTAACACATTTTTAGTCTTCAAAAATTCACTACACAATTCTGCTGCTTTTTTACAAAAATTTGCATGATCAACATATTTTATATATAACAATAAATCTTGACCCTCACTTTCTTCTTCAACTAAACAAGATAAATATCTGGAACATGCTTCGTTCATAATGAACCCTTCATAAAGGTCCCTCACAAAATTTTCAATTTTAGGCATCATCTTCACCACGCAATTTGATTAGTTCTTGTAATACAACAGGATCTCTAATATATTGGTTTAAATGACGAACTTCATGATGAAACCAACTTAACTTCACTAATTCACGTATAAACTGTACAATATCTTTCTTTTGAAAATAACGTTCGCACAATTTCACAGCCTCTGTATGGTTTTTGGATATATCCAAATAATATTGAAACCAAGATGGACCACTATCAACTGCATAATGTTCGAACTCAAAAGCAGAACTTTTACATTTTTTATAAAATTTTTGAATTAATAAATTTAATTCACTTTCGTTAGAAGCAGAAGACATATTTCATTTTAGTATGTTTTAAGCTGGTAAAGTGTTGCTTTTATAATCAAAATTTAAAGAAGGGATACAAGGTCATGTTAACATGTATACGAAGTAACTCGAATGTATACGAAGTAACTCGAATGTATACGAGATAATTCAAATGAGAAAACAAAAGAGGAGGAGGATGAAAAGCGTTGATGATACGAGGTTTTTTAATAAGTATAATGAGAGATTTGAAAAGTATAATGAGAGAAGAAAAGAGGAGGAGGATGAAAAGTGTTGATGATTTACTCTTACTCCTCCTCCTCCTCTTTCCTTCTCTCATATATCCACTACTCACAGTGCAACGAAAGTTTCGTAAAATTTCAACTTACGGAAACGGTATTTTGTCAAGGACCCTTTTCCTCCTGATGTATTTTTGGTTTTGCGAAAGGTTTTTTTGGAACCATTTTTGCGCAGATTTCTCTCATCCCAATACATTGGTCAAAATCTGATGAACGGTGATGTAAGTTAAATTAAACTCTTTCCCGACCATTCTGACTGTGAACCGACGATCTGAATGCCCGAGATCCCGGATTCTGTATTCATATTCGTTGGTTTTTGAACTGTGCTCAAGTCTGAAGAAAAACTTGCTAGTACGCCGTTGCTCGAAACTGAGGTCACTCATTTTTAGAACGCACGAAAAAATTGCTTCAGATAACCAAATGACTCTAGCAAGTTTAAACTCATCCTAAAAGAGTATTATGTATTTATCTGCCGCCTTCCAAGTTTTGCGCCCCAAGAGTTGCCAGATCGAACACTACGTGGCCAGTAATTGTATGTATTCAAACTCTTAAATTTTTGTATCTAAAAGAATTTTGACAGTCCCTCATAATAATTTAGAAAACTCAGTAAACAAAATCATTTTCCTTCATAAATTAACTTAGTTTGGGAAGTTATCCCAAAAACAGAACTTTGTTTCCAATTTTGACTAGTTGACTTGCAAATTTCTAGCATAAAAATTATTGTCTAATCGTGCCAGAGGAAAAAAAATCAAGCCATAAAATGCACTAGATTAAAAATTTATATTGGTCGTCTGGTAGACTGGATTTCGTGTTCTACCATACGCACACATTAAGGCGAAGTATTTTTCTGTGTTTAAATATATATTCGGAAACAATTTATTCCAGTAGTGTATTTACAAACACTTAACATTTGTCCGATATTTATAATTTTTCCTAAAAATTTTGAGCAAAGCAAAACTACAAATGCTTAAAATGATTTGCACATTCCTGTTTCAGTTTCATATTCATTCTCTAAAATTGTCAACTTTTGGTTTAACCCTAAGCTCTGGACTGTTTTAAATGAAAGTACTCTATTCCGGGCTGTTTCTGGTTAAACCAGATTTTGACATTTTCTTTTTCAATATGCGAATATCTTAGAAACCCTTTGATCAAGCTCTAAGATGCACTGTATAAATTCTGTTTACTAAAATTGAAATATTTTTGGAGGAAAGATTACGTAGCTGAGATTTCTTTAATAATACACAAATAAACAAGTAAAAGATAAAATGGTTCTCCTTGGGACAAAAAGTTATTATTGGAATGTACCTATAAACATTTAAAATTAACCAAAATCTTAGAATGTCTATAATAGGAGGTTAATTTTGGGATGGACAGCGTTTGGTAAATTGAGGTGGGTTAGTAGTGTGTAAATAGCAAAGATGCACCACCCCCACTCTTTGACCTTAACAATATGGTGTGACCTTGTGGTATTTATGACCTTACAATTTCTCTGCCTATAAAGTCCAGATGGCGGAGTATTATTTTGTATTGTCGTAATTAGCAGAGTCTGAAGAGGTTATAACAATAATGCCAAATACGTATTACTTGTGTGATAAGTGCGGTAAATCATTTACTCATACTTATTCTTTATTACGACATAAAGAGCAATCTTGTGTGGCAAGATTTGAAAATAAATTTGGGGGAAAACGTCAAAAAGTAGGCGATGATGCGTCAACGTCAACAATGCACAATTGTGCCACGTGTAATGTAGCTGTATCAAAAAATAGAATGTCTGTCCATCAAAGAACATTAAAACCTAAAAGTAAATGTTGTGTGCCGTTGTCTCGTGGTAGGGAGCTTATACAGAGTGCTTTTGAAAACACACTAGTATCATATCGTGTAAGTAGTGACAACGATCATGTGGATTACCCAAAATTTTTGGAGAAATCAAATGGAAGATGTTGAACCTAATAGGTAAAATATTAAGGGTACAGCATACATTAAAAATCAACATGGTTGCTGTTAGTCGATATTGTCTACCAACGCGGAAGACAGTTAGTGAAAAATTATTTAATATAGGCAATGAAATAGTAGGAAGCAATTTAGATAAACTGTATCAATCCATTGTAGAGATGATGAAAGTTCAAGCAAGTGAATTTCAGAAGAAAGATTCAGGTATGTGAAAAAATGTAAAGAGAAGCATATGGAATAAATTTATTAAAAAAGACAACATCCATTTTGTAAGATCTTTAATATTTTCTTTTTGTTTGGAAGATGGGCTCTGGAGAAAATTTTGTATGTTGAAGTAAACATCAACAAGTATTTACCTCTAGGCCGTTCAAAACTACCGAAATTCATCGAGTCAAAAAAGGCAATTATTAACATCATAAACCAGGATGAATGTTGTTTTGCCTGGGCTGCAACGTCAGCGTTATTCCCTGCAGTCACGAAACCTAACCAAATTACATCTTACCCACATTTTTCAACAGTTGTAAATGTAACAGGTATGGACTTTCCAGTTAAATTGCGGGACATTACAAAATCTTAAGAGTTAAATAATATTTTTATCAATGTTTATGGCTTAAAGTATAGCTTTGAAAACAGCTAACTGAAATATGAGATTGTCGGTCCATTAAAATTTGCTAAAAAAAACTACCAAGACATGTGAATTTGTTGTTGGTAACGAAAAAGTATAATATTAAAGATGGCAACAGTGAACATACTTGTGACACAAGCTGCACAAAAATCCAATACTCTGGATTACCGATTTATCCCGCTTGGTTTCAAGTAAAGTTAGTAGCCATCATGATAAAATATATTTTTGTGATGGTTGTCTAATATATTCTGATTCGCCAGTAGCTTCAATAACGCATCAGAAAAATGATTGCAAGCATACTCTCAATAGATACGAAAATAAATAAATTAGGAATGAGTGTACCGGAAGATATTTTAAAATTTGAAACTATAGAAAAACAAATGCCAGTACCATTTGTTGTTTATGCGGATTTTGAATCAGATTTAAAACCCGAAGATACATTCGAACCAAATCCTGATAATTCTTACATGCTAAAAGGTTTAGAACATGAGCCTTACTCTTTTGCATATTTAATAAAATGCTGATGATTCTGTTTCGAAACTGGAGCTATATCGTGGGGACGATGCGGCAAAAGTCTTTGTACACCGTATTAATGCCGATTTAAGGTATCTTCATAACACATAATTGAAAGAAATTAAACCTATGAATCGCTTAACACATGCTGAACTCGAAGAGTTTAAAAAAGCCACAATCTGTGGTCAATGCGAGCGTCCTTTTGAAAATAATGATAAAAGATCATTGTCATATAACAGGTAAAAAAGATTTGGCGGCGCACATTCTATTTGTAATTAAATTAAAAATTACCCAAATTTGTCTCTATTATATTTCATAATTTAAGCGGTTACGACAGCCATATGTATATAAACGAGTTATGCCGATATGGGAATAATATTACTGTTATAGTTCAAAGTAAGGAAAAATATATATCATTTATAAAAAGTATTTATATGCACGATTATGTCGATAAAAAAAACAGGTCAAATAAAAAATAAATATTTAAAACTAAGGTTTATTGAGATTTTTAAATTTTTCTCAACATCGTTGGAAAATTTGGGTAATTGATTAAATACTGATGAATTTACGGAAACACGTATATATTTTCGTAATGACGATAAATTTATTGTAATGCGAAAAAAGGGTGTTTGTCCCTATAGTTTTGTCAAATCACCGAAAAAAGTGTATAACACAAATCTTCCAATAAAAGAAGAGTTTTATGATAATTTGCGGGAAGAACATATCAGCGATGATTTAAATGAAAGAACAAAAAAAGTTTGGCGCATATTTAACTGTAAGAATTTGGGGGAGTATTCGGATTTGTATTTAACGGCAGATGTATTATTACTAACAGATGTTTTTGAACAGTTTCGCAATACGTGTTTGACAGTTTATAAATTGGATCTTGTGCCGTATTACATTCTTTCAAGTTTACCTTTTGATTGTATATTACGTATGACTCAGGTAGAATTAGAATTTTTGACAGATATTAATATGATTCACTTTTTCAAAAGGGGCATTCGCGGCGGTATCAGTCAGTGTACAGAAAGAAAGCACATTGCTAATAATATTTATTTACCAGACTATAATCCGACGAAACCATCTTCATTTATAACATATCTTGATGCTACAAAGCTATATGGTCATAGTATGTCATAAGCATTACCATATGGCGGTTTTCGATGGTTAACGAAATATTAGATTTAAATATAATAAATGTTAACGATGATAGTCCATATGAGTATGTTTTGGAAGTAGATGTGCATTATCCTGAAGAATTACACGATGCCGATTCGGATCTCCATTATTGGTTGAAAACATCATTCTGCCAACCGAGAAAGCAAAATTACCCAAATTAATTGCCAACTTGAATGATAAAAAAAATACGTTGTTCATTATAGAACTCTAAAACAAGCCATTGACAACGGTCTTATGGTAATGCGAACACATCGAATTTTAAAATTTAACCAGTAAAAGTGGCTTTAAAAATACATAGGTTTTAAGATTGTGCTACGAAATGCAGCGAAAACCAGAAATTGCAAGTAAATTTTGTGTAAGGAGGCAGCACTTAAAGCTCTTGAATCGAACAACTTGAGGACATAAAGTTTGGAATAAATGAATTACTTACAAAATGCTGGGTTTTTTGAAAAATTGTTCATACACCTCAACTTAGTTTTCTTGGTATCATTTTATTCAAATATATTAAATTATACACGATGGCTTGAAAGGAGCTCTGTAATAATTAATTTTGATTTGTTAAATAGCGACCTGTTTTGTATACTTAGACTCTCTTCAAACATTTCTTCTGTTATACGTCCTATACCTAAATGCCGAAACAGCAGAATACCTGCTATGTGAATGCATGTTACTGTTCTGCAAAAGAGTCACCTACTTTCCAAAAAATTAGTAGACTTCATGAAGAGTTTAAATATTCCAGGCTTATATTATATTGAGATAATGTACAAAAGATCTTATAGGCGAAAAAAGCCTCAGCGATACACTTGAAATCTACAATACCCAAATGGAACTCTTTTTGATTTATCGACAGTTGAAACTCGAAATAAAGTAGCTATTTATCATTTTATGAAATACTTCTCATTGATTAATTGATTGTAACCTAAATGATTTATAAATTCATTCTGAACATTTTTGACTACTTTTCCAGTAATTAACCATATTTCTTGAAAAATGTTATTCTTTAAATCTTCTATGTCAATTGGAAAACTTTACCTTTAAGGTAGCCCAACAAAAAGAAATCAAGAGGGTTTAAGTTTGGAGGTCTTGGCAGCCACTCCATGAAATTTCTGTTCAATCATATTCACTGTCAATTGTGCAATTGTCGGAAGATTAGGAAATGTTTCTTGAAATAACTAACGTAATCCTTTTTGGGTTCTCATTCCATTGCCATATAGTATCATCAAAAGAATTTCTATCCTCTGTAAATTTAATTTTCAGTTAAAATTAACTCAAAGTGACAATTTGACAAAATGTGACAAAGGGAAAGGTCATTGAATCAGTTATGCTGGTAAATAATTATTGTATTTCATTTCGAACTTTAACTGTCGATAAATCGAAAACAGTTAGGTATAAGACATGTAATAAAAAATATGTTAATAATTTTGCAGGAAGTTTAAAGTGCAGAAAAAATTGGAGGTCCTTCTTTCAAAAATCAGAGTTGATTATAGCACAGCTTCTTTCGAGTCACCCTGTAAAATTTAATAAAGACTAAAATATGGTACTCATACTTGCATTATCTTTGGTTTTGTTTGTTTGTTCGACGTTTCGATTAGGCTAATCGTTATCAAATATAAACTGAATATTTTATCTCAAAGTTACGAGCTTATATAGGGACTGTGTATATTGGAGTGTGAATTTCACTTCATTGTACACCTCTCAATGATTTAATGTTACAAGGTAGTTTTTGTCAACGATTAGGTATCCCAACACTGGGTTTACTGAAAATTTCATTATTATTTTTTACGTAAGCTGCTATAAATTTTTCCTTTTTCATGTTGGATCTAATATATATTGCTGCAGCTTCAAACCATTTTATATGATGGTGTTTATCCCAGGCGTGTTTTGCAATAGCAAATCTCAACGCTTCTTCTTTTGCGTTTTATGTTTCTTATATATAACTTCTAGTGGGCAATTGGTTTCTCCATTATACATTCCATGATATTCCATTGAAACTTTGAAAAGAATTTTTTTATTATCGGCAGTTTTTGGTTTTGGTTTGGTAAAATAAGCTCCCAGAATTTTTCAGATCGGAAGCCTATTTTAATATTGTAACTGCTGGCAATTCATTTTATGCTTGCCAATATTCCCTTAATTTACGAAATTATGAATATCGAATGTGTTTTTTGCTGTCCAGTGATCTTTATTCTAAAGTTAACTATAACATCCTCAATTAATTTTTAAGGATAATCTTCCTGCCGTAAATCGAATTTAATGTTTGCTACTTCATTGTCAAATGAATCTACATTGTTATCTTTAGATTACAGAGCTCCACGAAAAAAATCTTCAGACCAGCGAATCAGACACATGCATTCTTATTTATTTTTGATCGCTGAATCCGAATCCGAGGTCGAAAAAATCGTTCACCCCCAAAATCATTAGCTGGAGCCAAAAACACCCTTGGAATGGTGTGAAAATTAGATTAAGCTACGAAAACAGTTGTTCCATCTTAATAAATCAAACTGTACAAAATTTTGAAGTGCATTTTATATTAAACAGAAGCGTCCATATACTGAATTTTCAATACACCTAAGTTTTATTTGTGATAAGAAACTTTACTGGATCCTATGTAATACTTATAAACTACCCCTATAGAGTTGAGATAAACTAACTCTAAGCTTAAAGGACACGGAAAAACAAGAAAAAAATCTAAATTCTTGCAGAATTCTAATTTTTATGGATGTCGTGAATGGCTCAAATTGCGTAGTACTTTCAAATAGATTCAAAATCTTACGTACAATTAAAGTCCTGCAGTGTACCTTCAGAACGGAGAAAAACACCCTCATTTAAGATTTAACAGGAGAAAACTGCAGTGAATTTTGGAAAAGCTCGAAACTTCAGAGGTTTTGAAAAGACTCTTCAGTAGTTTTGACTTAATTTCTGAAAACCAGCCTTACAGTGTTACCAAAAATTACTCTATATCTTTGACTCTTGCTTTTTTATCTACCGTACAGTATTGAATTAGGGAAGGAATATCGAGTATATGGTCTGTGGATGAGATAAAGACTTTTTTCCTTTACAACTCAATATGTCGACATATATTCATCAGGAGTAAAACTACAAAATAACACAAAGAAAGGAGCAAATTAACAAACTGAAACAAACAAAATAAATGACGTTAACTTACAGATTAAAGAATCTCTTGAATAGTCAAACCTAGCACGCTCAACATAGCAATAAAAATAAATATAAAATTTCAATAAAAGAACGTGAAAAAAGGGAGTAATTAAATTTAAAAAATACACACATACAGGTACATATACTCAACATATTTTATTATACAACCTTCAAATTATAGGTCAGAAACCTCTGATCGCTAATATGAGCTATTGTATTCTTCATTGCAATGACAGTGTTGTATAACTGGTTTTTGGGATGATTTGAAAAGTAATTCAAAAATCTTTCAGAAGCTCTTGGTTTACTGAACCAGTCTAGGATTATTTTGTTGTTTTCAGTTCTTATGACTTTGGTGTCCAAGAAGGGTACAGTGTTGTTGTTTTCTATTTCAATAGTGAATTATATTCGGTCATTGAAGGAATTAAAAATGTCCGTAATTATATGACTACTGTCGGACGGGACTGCACAAATTAGATCATCCACATATTTGTAGATAAATGGCAAACGAAAAAGCAAGAGGAGATTAACGCTGCCCAATAAAGAATCCAAAACTACTGTGCCTAAAATTGGAGTGATTGGGGAGCCCATGGGTGTTCCAAAAATATAACAATAAAATTTGAGGTTGACACTAAAAAAAGTGTTTTTAAAAATATATATATATATATATATATATATATATATATATATACATATATATATATATATATATATATATATATATATATATATATATATATATATATATATATATATATATATATATATATATATATATATATATATATATATATAGGGGGGCGGTGATATCACAAAAGTTCAGTATGACAAGCGAAAGCAAGTTGTCGACGGGGGGAGGTAACATTCCCATTTCTAGTGTAAAAGGCAGGGTTGGGTCTATTTTTCAGGAATTTGAAGCTGTTGGAGAGGGAGGGGCGATCACAAGAAAAAACAAGTTGACGGCAGGGAGGGAGGATGCGAGCAGCCTACACATTCGTAATATAAGAGGCAGAATCGGGTCTATTTTCCTGAATTCAAAGCTCTTGGGTGGGGGGGGGGGGGCTATCGCAAGAAAAACAAGTTGTCAACAGGAGTGCCAGCAGCAAACACATTCCTAATATAAAATGCAGAATCGGTTGTATTTTCCTGAACTCAAAGCTTTTGGGAAGGGGAGGGGCGATCGCAAGCATACACATTCCTATACTCTATTCAAGAACTAGAGAGAGCAATAAAACTGTTATCGAAACCTCCAACATACCTGTTCCAGTGCCGCAGATAACTGAGGACTGCCGTAAATCTAATTATATTTAATTACATTTAAATATTATAAACTTTTATAAATTTACTGCTACAATAAAATTTCTGATAGTTCAATTTAATTTCTGTCAGTGAGCAAAGTGCACCGTACATTGTGTCCTTAGTGATTTATCTTGTTTGTGCTTGTTTTTATATATTATTTGAGATTAGTGAGATAACCAAAAGATATGGCTTCCACCTCTATATTTATTCTAAAATCGTTAAACCAAGGCATTTTTTCCTCAACGAAAAATTTTTTACGATGAATGTTTATGATGCCTTAAGATATCAATATCTTGATAATAATGTTAAAAACTCTGTTGATTTGTGTTTCAACATCACAGGAGTTGGAAAATCTATTATGTGCCCAATACTGAAGGAAAAAAACGACTGGAATTGTTAGTACTCCCAAGCTATTTTCGATCGTGGGCAGACGAAAAACCTCGTTGGAAGAAGAGATGTAAACTGTAATAAAAGAAGTTGTACATACATTTTATTATGAGAAGCAGATCCCAACCGTCAACAAAATTCTAAGTAAAATCAATGAAGATCGGAATTTACCTGAAATTAAAAGAACTGAGCTCAGAGGACTTAATTTTTGCTGGAAAAAACTAGCTAGGAAATCTGTTCTTATAGATCGTCTGGAATATATCCGTTGGAGAAGGAAATATCTCTCTGAAGTAAAAGGTAGAGTTGCCAGAAATAATACAACTTACAAAATTAGTAATTTAACTGAACTTTTGAAAGATTTTTTTGAATAAAGTGAGTGCAGAAAATTGGGAAAAATCCATATAATAAAAGAATAAAAGAAAATGTGAAAACTCTATCTCATGATCAGTGAGATAGAAGAACCAATTACTATTAATTTGAGCGAAGATAGCTTCACTGACTGTGATTACGAATTAGATACGTAATGTTTACGAGCGTAAACACAGTTTATTATTTAAATTTTCTGTAACATATAAAAATAAATTATATTTCAATCCTCTTTTAGTGTTTAATTTTAATTCTGCAGATGGTTTCAGAAATAAATAAACTGAACCGTCAAATATCCTAAAAATGTTTTTAATTAATAATAAAATGACCGATAGCCCCAAAAAAATTTTAACATTATATGAACGAATTAATTTTTTTATATATGTTTAACTTCTTGTATTTTTGACAATGGATATTTTGTAAGTATTTAAATTATAACTCAGAATTTTTTGAGAGAAAAAGGCCACATTTTAGTCGGGATGTGTCTAAAACGATTTCTATGCCACAATTAAAGATAATAAAAATACAGTTGTGATGTGTGTGCTATATGGCAAGATTTTCTATATTTTCTAATGTATGTGAATTATTAAGAAATCATAAAAAATTAAATACAATTATAAAAACTTTTTATTTCAGGTTTATTACCGAAATAATATTCTATGCCATAAATACTTAGTGATAAAATAAACCTTCTTCCGACGCCTATGACAAGGATTAAAATCCTTTTTAACACTTCACAAATCCAAATATCTATTGTTATCCAACCAAATAGTCCATTATTATAGACCGGTATTTTTAATTCTAAAATTTCTAACCCATTTCAATAAATAATATATGTGTCTAACAGATTTTGCCAAAGAAATCGGACTAAAGAACACAGGTAGTTTGCGAAGAAAAAAAAAAGGGTAAAAATGATTTATTACTCTCTCTAGTTCTTGAATAAACTATGGTATAAGTGGCAAAATCGGGTCTATTTTCCTGAACTCAAAGCTTTTTTTTTTTGGGGGGGGGGCGATCGCTCCCCACCGCCCCCCCCCCCTTGGATCCGCGCCTGACGTGAAATCCTAAGCCTAACTCTGAGTACTACACAAATTTAACCAATCATTCCGTTCGGAAAAATAGAAATAATTTTAGATCAATATTTTCTTCTTATTTATTATGTGTCATCGAAGATACAGGGCGGTTTACAGAAATTGAGTCAAAACTACTCTCTTTACGTGTGCAAATCCCTAGAGTTTTAAGCGTTTTCCAAAGGCCCTGCGCTTTTTTTTCTGTTAAATCTTAAATGGGGGTAGTTTTCTCCCTTTTGAGAGTACACTGCAGGACACTGATCGTACGTGAGATTCTATTAGAACTCTGCTAGATTTAAGGTCTTTTCTTATTTCTCCGAGGCGTTTCGAGCTTTTTCAGCAGCCATTGCTATTTTGGTTCGAATATGAGGGGTTCTTATCATCCTTTCTTAGGGATGTATTGCAAGTCCAGTATATGGATGCTGCTGCTTAACATATAATACACTTCAAAATTTTGTATAGTTTGATTTATTAAGACGGAACAAGTATTTTCGTAGCTTAATCTCATTTTCACCCCATTCCAAGTTTCTTTTTGGCTCTAGCTAATAATATTGAGGGTGTATAATTTTTTTCGATCTCGAATTTGGATTCAGCGACAAAAAATACATAAGAAGACATGTACCTGACAAACTACGATCGACACTAAAACAACATTACGGTAAGAAACCATGTCTTTATAGACTACCAAAAATTCACAAAATGAACATACCGTTGAGATCAATTACCAGCTCCATAGGATCCCCAATAAATGCCCTAGCGAAATTTTTTCTCAAAAATCATAGGACCTATAGAAGGTAAGACGAACACATTTGTTAAAAATTCCACACATTTTGTGACTATTACTAGTTACATTAATCTAGAACCACAAAACAGACTTAGTAAGTTTTTATGTAGGGAGATTCTATACTAATGTGCTACTAGGAGAATAACTAGATATAATCAAAACTAGACTTTTAAATAATGCAAAATTATCAGCTATACAATAGTTCGAAACTCATGCCATAAAAACAGCGACAGTGAAACTGAAAGTCTGATGGAGATATGTCGATAATGCCCATGGAAGTATAATGATCAAGAACTAAATAATTTTCTTGACCCAACTAAACTTCATTCGATTAAGAGTTAAGTTAACCATAGAAAAAACGGTAAATGATCAATTGCCCTTCCTGGATGTCGTAGTCAACCGCTGAAATACATAGCCAACGCATACTAGCTCTCATCTCAACCATGGATCTAATCATTCTGTTGTAACAAAAGGAGGAATTATTCGTACCCTTTATAATCACGCAGTACACTATACAATAATGCAGATTCAGTTGAAAAAGAGGTTGGAAACATAAGATCCGATTTGACGATGTTGTAACTATCTTTAGAACAAAGACCATTGGACAGCAAAAAACACATTCGTTTTTCACAAATTCGTGTATTAAGGGAATCCCGGAAAAAATTAGATGAATTGCTAGAATGTGTCTAAGTGTTCAATATGAGTATCGTGAAATGTATATTGAAGAAACCAAGCATTCATTGGAAGTTAGAATTAAGAAACATAAAACTCATTTACAAAAAGGTCTGGTTTAGCATAATACGTCTGGGATAAACACCACCATATAAAATGGTCTGAAGTTCCAGCAGTATATATGGGTCTCAACACGAAAAACAGAAAATTTATAGAAGCAGCTTATATTAATAATAATAATAATAGAATCTTTAATAAATCCAATGTTGAGATACCTAATATCTACTTTGTATTATCAACAGCATAAGATTCGATATATCTTTATGTCTGGAGGGTCAAAAGGCGATAGAACATTTTCTATGTCAATGCTCTGCAGCATTAAGGACTAGGCAAAACATCTTTAGACAATATGCATTAATGCCTGAACAACTTATTACCTAACACAATACTTAACTTCATTAAAAGGTTATGTATGTATATATATATATATATATATATATATATATATATATATATATATATATATATATATATGTTTATACGGATTTCACGGATTCCTCCGTGTGAGATGCATTAGCAGTGGTTATATCCACATTATGCTGTTGTAGTGCTGAAATCACATTCAGCAAACGTACAACTATATACAACTCCGTAAATAAGTGAAGTAAATGCAAAGCAGTAAATGCCACAGTGATACGGCAGAGATACATGTTTCGTCTCTCACTAGACTCATCAGGGAGAGGTCGGCGAAGCCGCGTCCAGTGTTGCATACTTCCTTCCGATCTGTCCTTTGCACAGCCAGGTGCGTGTCGGTACCGTGATGAGTCTAGTGAGAGACGAAACATGTATCTCTGCCGTATCACTGTGGCGGGGAGTGTAAGCTTTGACCTTCTTCTCGGTATGATGGTACAGGTAGGCCACCATCTCGATGGTGGTGGAATAGGATGAATTGTGTTTTATTACAATTTATTCTAACTGTGCAACCTCTAACACAGAAGTAATATGATGGAGAGAAGTTTGCATTTACTGCTTCGCATTTACTTCATATATATATATATATATATATATATATATATATATATATATATATATATATATATAACTGTAAACCTACCCCTCTATATCAATATTTTTCCTTAAATTTTCTTCAACGAATTTGGGCCTAATATGAAGTACATTATTTTCGACTCCAATAACATCTGGTTCATCTTTGTAAATAACAAATTCCCAATCCTAAAAAGTATGTTACTAAAAATATAAAATCCTTACAAAGCTCAACGAAGGTTATATAGGAATTGTGTGCAGAAGAAAAAAATGTTTGAATATTTATAAAACCGTTCGCATATTTAAAGATTATATTGATACCATCAATTTATTTTCAATTACGATAATTGTACAGTGTTTCCTATTAGGAATGGCGATGGGGCTATATTTCCAAAAGGAGAAATTTAAATACAAGTTTTTAATGGACAATATAAAAATAAATATGGAAATATAATTTAGAATAAAATCTAAAATTAGTTGATTACAATAGAAATATAAAATTATATACCACGGGTCTCATAGAGAGAAGTTAACTACCAGTACGAGAGAGAAAAAGTAATAAGGATAACGAATCTGAGGAGAGGTGACAGTGGCAGGATGGTTCTCATTTTATTCATCAATTAAGCAGCGCTTCATGTGCCTGCATGTCATGAAATAAAATCTGAACAGTTTTGGAACGGTCTATAAAACCTAATCATCATGGCAAAGCACAACAAGAGTATTCTTGGCTGACTACCAGGACACAAAGGTATTCCAGGCAATGGGAAAGCGGACCAACTTGCAAGACAAAGATCTGCAACCGCATTTACTGGACTGAAGCTAGTATTTGGCACCACTAAGGCTGCTATTCATATGTGGATGTCCAGGTGGATAAACCATCAACGCGAAATTCCCTAGAACAACATTGTGAGCCTCAGGCGGAGCAAATTGCGTAATATCCAACGTTAAACCAGACAATAGTTTTGGCTGATGCCGGAAATGATAACCGGTCACTACAGCTTAAGGAAATATCTGTACCCCAAGGGTGAATGAAGAACCCTCATCTCGACTATATGACGGGAAGAGTACTCACCATCTTCGAATGTGAAGCTCTGATTTACTTGATACACCTTCAAGGTTCGGAGGGCTGCATCCAAAGGAAAAACTAGAGAACATGCTCCTAAACCTCTTCACATAAAGTACATATGATAGACGACACAATAAATCACTAGCCTGCAGTAGAAGGTCTTCTTAATCCAGGCCTGCAATATTATGCAATCAATAAAACAAAGGGAGGAGGAAAAGGCAACATACAACACTTCCAAGTTTGTTGATGGCAAAAATGTCTAAAGATCATTAAATAGAAATGGAAATCCGCGGAGTCACACGCTGGAATGACAACGTCGCATATGCTATTTTTTCATTGGCAAGAATTAACAAACACTATTTTTCTAGTTAAACAACAATCTTAAAGGCCGCGGTACTAACAGGTTTTATTTTAAAAAGAAAGGGAAAGTTGGTCATATGTAAACTTCGTCTCGGCCATTAAAGAGAGCCAGGCTATTCCCCTTATTACCTCTTTCTCTCTACTAGTAGATGTAATGACCCATTTGACTAGCCGCCGGGCTGGCGGAGTCACAAGCTGGAACGTCAACGTCGCACATGTTATTTTTTTTCATTGGCAAGAATTAACCTAAACAAACACTATATTTACAGTGAAACAGTGATCTTAATGGTCGCGGTACCAACAGCTATTATTTTAAAAGGGTTGCTTTTATTATTTTGAAAGAATTGACTTGGTTGTTTATTTTGTATTAATTAAATAGTCATATGAAATCATGGGAATAAAAAATTTATCTGGCAACATGGCAACCACCTTCCCGAATCTAGGGAAATCGAGCTTACTTGCATGTTGTTATTCGTTAGGAGTAAAAGGGTCTATTGTTAGAATTTGAATAGACATAAAGCATCTGTATTGGTATGGTTATTAAGTTTAAGTTCTACTATTAGAAATATAGTTGTTCTATATATCCTTTTGAATGGTACTGTTTTGTTGTGCAGATATGTTTTGTATGTAACTTCTGGAATATTACAGGTTTTTTGAGCAAAAAGATTTTTGGGGTGTTTTAATAGATTTTTATAACATATATGCGTAGTGTTAAAATTATTTTCTTTAACGTATTAGTACCCTATATCGTTTTGAATGGTACCGTTTTGCTTTGTCAATGTGCCTTGTATCTTATTTTATATGATATTTTGAACAACACATGTTTTTGAGCAAAATAGGTCTTTAGTGGGTTTTTAATGGATTTCTGTAACATTTATGCATATTTTTCTACATCCTTTTGAATGATCTTTTGTAATCCTTCAATTCATAAATATCTGCAAAATCGTAAGTTATTCCCGAATCTATCTTTTTTTTTTCTGGAAACTTTGTCAACTATTTCAAAGGCAATTAGATTATGGATTTCCAATTAATTTAATTTGCACTAATAAGGACAATCCTTGTAAAAAATCTAATTTAAAAAAGTAGTACCTACTCTTTTACATACAAAATTTTTACAATATATACAAATGAAATAATTAATCAAAAAAACTATATTACATTTAGATATATTTCGGAATAGGAGGTAAATTAACGTCTTAGTTAACTAAATTAGGATTTTCTTGTATTATATTTATTAATATTTATTACCAAAGATAAAAGCTTGACTTAAGGCCATCCATTATCTTAAATATAAACCTACATATTTCTACGCTCTTTTATGTATTTAATATACTCTGTTATTCTATATAAAAACCTACATATTTTTGCCCTATTTTACATTAAATTTCTATTATAATATACATTATCTGCTTCTTTTATTCGTTGTTGGGCTAAGTTACATTACATTACTTCTATTGTAATATATTTTGTCACCCACAGATACATAAACCTACATATTTTTACACACTTTTACATATTATTCCTGTTATTTTGATTGTATCAATCTTATTTGTCTACATTGTCAGACCTCATATCATATGTTAGTTCAGGTCACGTTCCTATGAATATGTAAGACCACTAATAATAATAATAATATGTAATTAGTAAATTAGACCTTTAAAAGTAGGTTCTCAAATTTGTGTAAATTCTCACACGTGTCATCATAGCAATTTTCACCTTGAACATGAAAAATTAATGAACCGTTATTTGGGTAACAGGTTACATGCCTACCATATTTAGACTTAATATATGCACGTAAAAAGTCACGCACTAGTCTTTATATATCCAAAATTGAAATTATAGGTAGCTTTATTATATTTAACTGTTTTATTTTCTCATCTGAATAGCTACCAAATATATATTCAAATAATACAAATTCAAACAGTAGGTCTCTACCATCTACAAAAAACATTGAGCACAATAAGGTGTACAAGATCACAGGTTAGCATTCATCGGTGATAAAAAATTAACCTGTTTAAAAATATGAATAATTTTGGAATATACAAGCATTAAAGATGGCTATGGTGGGTTTATCCCTAAAAAAATTGCAATTTTTAATGGAAATATGGAATCAATTCTCATGTTTTTTAAACCGCGTCATCTTTTGTAAATGCTTTTACCTGAAATATACAAGTAAATTGAATGGTTAATTAGATCCACCGGAATATAGGACATACACTTGTTCATAATTTTTCCTTTGTAGTCAAAACCTAATGGAGAAAAGCTAATTAGTTTATATTAAAAGAGAAGATAGCACTTAATTATATTAAAAAATAGTGTACTAAGCCTGCAACTGAATTGAATTAGTACCTTGTTTTATTTAAAACAGCTCCTAAATGATTTTTATCATTTCAAATGTTTTTCTATGTCTTTACTTTCTAATATATTGGATATAGATGAACTTTTTGTTATGAATGAATGAATAAAGCTACTTTAAATTTGAAAATATTTTTTATTTATAGAATAGACAGAAAAAACTGTGTATGTGTGTTTGGTAAATATTTTTTATTTAGTTTTAAAAAGCCAAGGAAAATTCCAGAAATATTGTTCTACTGCTACATAAATGTAGATGAATTCTCACTCACACTAAATGGTTTAGCAATATCACATAAAACATTGCACTAGTTATATCTTACAAATTTTATTATAGTATGAAGAGGTAGACCATGATATATTAAATATCCTTTTGATCTTTTCTCCAAATTTTCTTCACCATTATTTTGGACAACCCATTTCAAAATGTTATAATATGCTCTTGAAAATTCGAATTCCTTAAAAGTTTAAGTCTATAACTTACAAGAGAAACATAGCTTGTTAAAGTGGATATCTACTCATTACAGAAATATATTGTCTATTTTAAGAAAATTTTCATCTCTACAAGGAATGCTAGACACTAAAAAGTTTACTGAACATAATATATTTTCATATAACTTTCCTTCATCATTAATATTAGGTTTTACATGTATATTGTTAACAAAATCAAATCAATCGAGATCGGAAAAAGAAATAAAAATTGTTTCACTTGTTTCTGATGTTAGGTGGATTATTTTCACAGTAGGCACAAAATGTGAAGGACTGAATCCTGTCGATAATATAATAGGTATATCTTCCAGGGTGAAGGAAACTTTCTTAATTAAGTATTTTTCTTTATATATATAACCTGGAAAATTCCATTCTATCGGAACTGACTCAGGGTTTGGTGTTGAAGCTTCATTTTCAGCAATAATTTTTTTACAAATTGCTCATTTTGTATAATCAACAAGACACTTTCGGCATTCAAATTACTTAAATATTCGGATAGTCTCTATATAAACATCATTATATCATATCATCACCACCTTAATCGTTCAAAAGTTTTCGTGTCGTAACGCGTCTGTTTTCACAAGCTGGTTAGTTGATTTGAAGATCATCTTCGAAATTTTAATTGGGAAGTCCTACTTTTGATAACGTAGACGCACAGAGTTGAAAATTTTACATCAGGTTTTGACCTTGTATATGACGTGAATTTTAAGGTAAGGATAGGTCACATGGTGGGATTTCCTATCTTGCCTTGAGTGGCCGGACCTCTGATTATTTTTGTCTTAACTGGCTGGATCGCAGATTTTGCCTTAATTGGCTGGATTAAGGCCTTGCCTTAACTCGCTGGATCTTGGTCTTACCTTAACTGGTAGGATTTTCGATCTTATCCTGAATATACCTTTAAAGTTTAGGGTGTTTTTTAGATACTTCATAACTTTTGTACTGGTCATTTTTTCCTAAAGCAACTATTGGCGATATTGTTGATTCTTAATAGAGATTATTTTATAGATACGTTGAACTGTTCTAACAACTATAATTTTAGTAATTTTATTATTTTTATCACGAAACTCCTTATTGAATAATTGAGCCACTTTCTTACAACCCATACGCCTAGTTCAGCTATGATCAAAACTGAAGTAAGGAGTCCTTGAGAAAATGAATTAAGAGCAGAGTTGTAAAAGCAATTCCTGAACAAAAGTCAATGCTAGCAGAGTCGGGAAAAATAACTGATGAGAACTACGGGCACTGAATTTTCACCCAAGAAATGATAGTGAACATCAAAAATTCAACGAGAGCAAAGTCGTGATATCGTAACTTAAAAAAACCTACACATGTGCATTAAAATGCGATGATGTATAGTCATGCGCAGTAGATTGCCATAAACTGTAGGCATATGCAGTAGGCTGCCATGAGTTCTAGGTAAACGCAGTAAATTTTGGTGAGATGTGGGAATGTGCAGCAAGTTACGGTAAGGTGTAGGCACGCGTAAGACGTGGTGATGAGGTGTAGAGATGGACAGGATAAAGCCAATGTCATGGTTAAGGTCATTTTTAGAATGAAGGTTTGATTTTCGACTACTTTTGTTTCGGTCATTTATTTCTAAGGCAACTATTACGATATTTGACTTTGTCCTGAACTTGAAATTTAATCTTGACTTCATGGCTAAGGTCATATCCCAATGTAATATTTTCTAGGATCAAAAATGGAAATTTTCATTTTCCAAGATAATCGTCAAACGACCCTGAGGGTCACGATCAAGGTCATTTTTAAAATGTCGATTCGGTTGCCTACAAATTTGTTTTAGTCATTTTTTCCTGAAGTTAGTATTCACGAAATTAGTGGGGGTGGTCCACATCTTTTGAACAACCTGTTTAAATGTTACACTACGAACTACATATATTGTGGCATATGTAATCGTCATACCATTGAAATAATATGTGGATCCCATCACTAATTAATCAATTTAGAATGAGTTTAATTTACCTTGTTTAAATGCTCTGGAAATCAAGACTTTCATGAAATTTAAATGTAACCGCAGGTGTTAAATCTGCACCGTCAGGAGTCGGAGTTTTCTTGAAATAAACAATTACTATCACCAAAGTAATCGAGATGTACTGTATCAAAAACTCATATATAAATTTTCTATAACCTCTCCCGAAAAAACGTATAAAGACACATGTTTTCTACAGACACATAAATAAATGAAATTTATAACTCCATGAAGTAAAGAAAACAGGATTCAACTTGTTACAGTAACTCGTTTACAAGATTAACCATTCAGTAATGTCTTGACACGCTGAAACAGAAACTCTCTGTTATTGCAGGACGGCTAAAGAGATTCAAGACTAGCAATAACCAAAAACGTGACAATGCGCTGTTTCAACGAACGTTTCTTCGTTTCTATCGTAAGCTGAGCTCTCCACCTAATATGGCAGATAATAGATACCCCAATAGAGAGCAGGTAGAAGAGTTCGCAGCTAGCTGGATCAATGAAGAACACCAAATCGCCAAGACTATAGCCAGATGCAGTTTGAGCCATTTACTATCGAGGAAATTTCAAGAATGATCGAAGTATTCCATAACTGGAGAGCTTCAGATGTAGACGGGATCCAGAACTATTGGCTCAAGAAGTTCTGGTGTATGCACCATCATCTGGCTAATCCTATTAATGATGATTTTCTGAACTCAGCAAAAATGCCATTGTTCTTAACCGAAGGTATTACGTTTCTCTTGCCAAAGGACCAACACAACACACATGACCCAGTTAAGTATAGCCCAATCACGTGCCTTCCCACACTGTATAAAGTGATCACCGCCTACTTGATCGAACGCATCTATGCACATTGTGAACAAAATAGCGTCTTTGCAACTCAGCAGGAAGGATGCATGAGGAGCAATGGGATGTAACAATTGTTTATTGACTCTGTCATATGTAACCAAGTTTGTATCAATCGAAGGAATTTATTTACTGCCTACGTGGATTATAAGAAGGCCTTCGACTGAGTGCTACATGAGTGGCTCACTACTATATTGCGGATATATAGGGTCGATAATCATTTTCTTTCCTTTTTAGAATGCATGATATCTACCTGAAGAAGTAGGATCTAACTGCAAGTGCCATGCAGCGACACCATCGAAACTAACACAATTCCGATGCGAAAGAGAATATTTCAGGGTGATTCACTTAGCCCATTGTGGTTCTGACTTACAATGAATCCACTATCAGGTCGTTTGCTGCACCAGATACGACCTTAGTATTAGAAATAACAACGAAAAAGTAGTAAGAGTGAATCATCTTAAATAAATGGATGATCTTAAACTGATGGCTGCTGTAGAAGAGTTCTCCGGGGATATCGGATGCAATATAGACTTGACAAGTACCGTATCTTGAATATCGTTAAAGGTAACCAGGAGCATTTGAAATGTAGAACGGTGAAACTATAGCTGCAATGAAAGCAGAACAAACATACAAATACCTAGGTATGAAATAGGCTAAAAGAATTGACCATCGCACTAGGAAAGTTGAATTGACAACCAAATTTGTCAAGAGAGTAAGGCGGGTATTACGAACTAACCTGGATAGTAGAAATTTGTTTAGGGCGCTCAACACATACGCTTGCCCTGGAAAAGGCTACTCTTTTGGAATTGTAAAATAGAACAGGACGGACATCCAAAATATGCAAAGAAAAACAAGAACACTCCTAACAACAGCATAGAAAGATCACCTTTGGAGTGTTATTGAACGTGCAATGCTTTTTATTATGAGAAGCAGATCCCAACCGTCGACAAAATTCTAACTAAAACCAATGAAGATCGGGATTTACCTGAAATTAAAAGAACTGAGCTCTGGAAATTGCTCAGGGAACTTAATTTTTGCTAGGAAAAACCAAATAGGAAATCTGTTCTTATAGGTCGTTCAGAAAATGTCCATTGGAGAAGGAAATATCTTTCTCAAGTAAAAGGTAGCGATGCTAGAAATAACACAACTTACAAAATTAGTAATTTAACTGAACTTTTGAAAATTTTTTTTTAATAAAGTTACTGCAGAAAATTGGGAAAAATCCATATAATAAAGGAATAAAAGAAAATGTGGAAACTTGATCTCATGATAGGTGAGACAGAGGAACCAATTATCATGAATTTGAGCGAAGATAGATTCACTGACTTTGATTACGAATTAGTTACGTAATGTTTACCATGGTAAAAACAATTTATTATTTAAATTTTCTGAAACATATAAAAATTAATTGCATTTGAATCCCTTTTTAGTGTTTAATTATAATTCTGCAGATGGTTTAAGAAATAAATAAACTGAAACGTCAAATGTCCTAAAAATGTTTTTAATTAATAATAAAATGACCGATAACCCCAAAAAAATTTTAATATTATATGGACGAATTTATTTTTTTATATATGTTTAACTTCTTGTATTTTTGACAATGGGTATTTTGTAAGTATTTAAATTATAACTTAGAATTTTTTGAGAGAAAAAGCCACGTTTTAGTCTGAAAGTGCCTAAAACGGTTTCTATGCCAAAATTAAAAATAATAAAAATTCAGTTGTGATTTGTGTTAAATATGTCAAAGTTATCTATATTTTTTAATGTATGTGTAATAAATAATATTACAAAAACATTTTATTTTAAGTTTATTACCGAAATAATATGTTATGCCATAAATACGTAGTGATAAAATAAACCTCCTTCCGACGCCTATGACAAGGATTAAAATCCTTTTTAGCACTTCTTCCAAATATATATTGTTATTCAACCCAAATAGTCTATTATTATAGACCGATATTTTTGATTATAAAGTTTCTAACCCATTCCAATGAAAAATATATATGTATAACAGATTTTGCCAAAAACACCAGCCTAAAGAATACAGGTAGTTTGCGCAGAAAAAAAAGGGTAAAAAATGATTTAGTACTATCTCTAGTTCTTGAATAAACTATAGTATAAGAGGTACCTTAGGAGCCAGGCAACTAATAAGAATCCTTCAACTCCTGAAAACCCAGAATAGGGGCTAAATATAGAATAATGGAGGATACTCAACGTCCGGACAGAGAGGAAAGGCTTGGCCCTCATCCTCTCATTCGACTTAAACTGGGTGCAAAGCATACCTGGGTCTTGCCCAGCTTACCTTTAGGATAGAGAGATGGGGGAAAACGGAGCCTGACGGTTCTGCTTATACTACAGGTAAATCTGTAAACCGTGGGGCAGTCTCCGCCGCCTTAAGCAAATTCCTAGCCAGTGGGGACATTGACATCGCCCTCATCCAAGAACCCTGGCTGGCCAGGGGACTCGTAGCTGTGCTAGGAGAAATCAAGGGTAAGCTAATCTTCAACTGAAACATTGATTACATCAGAGCCTGTATTTTAATCCGTCATGAACTGCATGCGCTGGAACTAATTGATTTCTGTTCTAGGGGTCAGGTGGTCATCAGGATGAACTATCAAGTGGCAGGAGCCCAGACGGCAGCAATCATAGCCTTGGTTTACCAACCATTTTATTCACCCAGCCCACTTCCATCATTGGAGCTAAAACAACTGATACAACACTGCAGGACCTCAAACTTGCAGACCATCATTGGAATAGACGCTAATGCACATCATCTGGCATGGAACAGCAGCGACATAAACAAAGGCGGTGAGTACCTTTTTGATTTTGTAGTATCCAATAACTTGGAGATTCTGAATCGCGGGAAAGAGCCCAGATTTGTTACCAAAACTCGTGAGAAGATAATTAACATAACCTCGGCGACTTCTCGCTTAAGCTCTCAGATAACGCGATGGCGCATGTCTCCGGAACCGACACTCTCGGATCACACATACATTGCATGAAGATGGTGTGGAGAGATCAATTGCGCTGTATCGTGATCCGAGATCTACAAACTGGGAGAATTACATTGTTGATCTAGGCTTCAACATACAAAATATCAAATCGAACATACGAAACAATGTGGATATTGCGTTAACTTCTGCTCAGCTGCAAGATGCAATTATAACTTCATACTACAAAAACTGTTACCTCGTGAGGAAAATTACCAGCACTAAAGTAAGCTGGTGGAATAACGATCTCATACTGTTGAGGAGAGAAACACGCAGACTGAGTAACAGAGCGAAAAAAACCGATGAGTGGACAGAATATCTTAAAACACTCACCGACTACAACAAAAAAATAAAAGAAGCCAAAAGAAGCTCCTGGAGCATGCTGCGTCAAGAGGTCGAAAACACCTTTGAAGCATCACGCCTCCACAAGATTCTGGCTAATAGTTCCCTAGGTACTATAGGTATATTGCGGAAATCAGATGGATCCTTTACGGAGACTAGCGAAGAAACCCTAGAAATACTTCTTCGGACGCATATGCTAGACTCTGACATTATCACTGAAGCCGCAATAAATGGTGAAACCAATCTCCCAACCCTGACCAGAAGGATAGATGGGAAACAGCAAACCAAGTAATAACCCACAACAAAATATTGTGGGCTCTTCAAAGCTACAAGGCACCGGGACCTGATAGGGTCATGCTTTTAAAGCAGGGCAATCAACTCGTCACTCCGTTGTTCTGCAAAATTCTGAGGGCAAGTTTATCCACAGGTTATGTGCCCTTGGTCTGGAAGATGTCCAGAATTATCTTCGTGCCAACACCTGGAAGAGACTATTCTCAGGCGAACTCGTTAAAGCCAATTAACCTATCATCTTTTTTACTAAAGCTAACAGAGAAACTGATTGAAAGGCATATACATCTTAAAAAGAGGCGAATACGCCACAACTAACATACCTACCAATGACGAAAATCAGTCAGCTCTGCATCACCTAGTAAGAAAAATAAAGTCCGCCACAGATAGAAAGAAAATAGCACAGACAGCGTTCCTTGATATTGAACGAGCATTTGATGACACCTCTTTCGCTTTTATGACATCGTCTGTCAGAAGACATGGTATTGAGGACACTCTATGTAGGTGGATACAGAACATGCTTCAAGGTAGACGAGCACAATCTCAACTGTTGGACGAAACCGTGGAGGTGTCAACAGCCAGAAGATGTCGCAGGGAGAGATACTATCCCCACTTATGTGAGATTTGGTGGCCGACTAGCTCCTGATAAATCTCAATCACCGAAGCTACTATATTCAGGATTAGGCGGACGATAGAGTCATACTTATCGTGGGGAAAAACGGTAATATATTATCAGAGCTCATGCAAGGAGCTCTGACTATAGCGGAGGAGTGGTGTATTAAGGAGCATCTTAGAGTAAATCCTGGAAAAACACACTTACACCAATTCTCTTCAATACACAACTGCATGTGAGCCAGGACGTTAAATATCTAGGTATAATCCTGGACGCAAAGCTTACCTGGAACTCACACATGCAGAAAATTAACTCTTCAAACTCCAAACACTGACCTGCCTATGCATCACGGGTACCATGAGAAGCACTACAATTGCAGCCATGGAAACCCTATTAAACCTCCCTCCCATTGATACAATAATCAAGTCTGAGGCGAGAATAGGGGCTTATAGCACCAATGGCGGGGTAACGAACTCATTGCTAGAAATGAGCAGTGATAGCATGCCAAGAATATACAACTTTGACAGGCCCTACACCATTCTGCTTGACTTAAAAGCGCGGTCTGACCAAACAGTGAGTCAGCCAGGCAACCTTGTCTGGCACACGACGGGTCCAAAATTGATCATGATACAGACGCCGGAATACACACCCACACTTAATATGAGTGTGGTACTGAAGCAGCATACCACAGTATTTCAGGCAGAAATTCACGCTATTGATGTCTGTCTTCTGGGAGAATTTGAGAAGAGGTTAGAGGAGCAGGACCGTTCTCATCTTCTCTGACAGGCAGGCAGCGCTGAAGGCTCTAGCTCAACCTTATCGCTCTGGCAAAATGCAGCATGGTCACCGTTAATATTTGTAGGTTTATATATAAGATGACAGAGCATATTAAAATAGACATTAAAAATGTAACTCAGCCTAACAACGGATCAAACAAACAGATAAAGTTTATTATAATAATAGAGTATAAAAAGATGTAGGTTTATATATGTATGATGATAAAGTATATTAAAATTTATGTTAAAACTGTAACTTAGCTTTATGTCACAACCCCATGAATAAATAAAACACATTTTAAATGAATAGTTTTTGACTGATTGATGTACTGAGTGATATAGTAGACTAGGGTTAAGAAACCCTCACATTGCAGCCTGGAGGCTTATTCTCTTGTGTGTTATATTTGCTCTATGCAAACAGTATAGTTATATGTCTTAATTATCATACAGCTCTTCGTATAGTGTGTGTTTGAACATAGATATAAAACAGGGCTTATCGTCCGCATGAGATAAAACTTATCTTTTTAAATTCGACATACCTATTGCGTAAACGTGATCGTAGAATTGGCATCTTAGGACAAATTTTCGCTATTAAATTCTCACACATGTCTATAGAAATTTCCAATTTGAACACAAATCGGTGTTAGTGTAAAGCGTAGTTGTACGGTCGTCATATGTAGACTTAACATATACAGGGTGATTCAAAAATCGATCACGAAACTTAAGGGGGTGATTCTACTTGACAAAATAAGGGTAGAGCTTCATATAATTTTTTTTCAAAATGTCATTCGTTTTCGAGTTACAAGCCGTCCAAGTTCAAGTTTTTATTTTTTGTTTTTTGAATTACTCGCTTACAGGAAAACCGATTTGACTAATATTTGAAAGATAGGCTAAGTCTTCTGCGCTTCATCATTTTAGTAACAATTCACATTGATTGTTTGCCGCTAGAGGGCACTTTACCTACATTGAAAATGGTTTTTTTGTCATAATTTTTTAGTGTTGACAGCTACAGTAGTTTTTGGCATAATTTCTGAAAGACTGATGCCAGGCCTTTAAAAAAGGTGCTCTTTATTTACATCGCTAAACCCAACGGTTTAGACGTAAATCACCCTTAAAAATTAAGTGGTAAATTTACTTTTCTCATTTCATTACCACCAGCTACCAGGTAAATAGCTATCAAAGTATACTAGAGCTGTCAGTTTAACATCAAATAAATTCGCTTTTTAAACTATTTAATTTATAATCTTAAAATAACTAATAATGGCTAATCAGTAAATATTCATATTATGGATTATTGCGATATACATTTAATTGATAAAAATTAATGAAACAGTACTAAACAAACTAAAAAAGATTCTCAAAATGTCCCCCATTTTCTTCCATACATTTCCTAACACTCTTCAAAAAATGTCGCCTAACTCGATGAAAAATTTCTGGTGTTTCTTTAATAATTTGGCACTTTTCGATTATCCTGAAGCGAAGATCCTCGACGTTGATTACTGGAATATCGTACACCAATTGTTTCAAATGACCCCAAAAGAAAAAATCCATAGGATTAAGGTCTGGTGACCTCGCTGCCCATGTCAATGGTCCACTTCGTCCTATCCATCGCTCAGGATACGTTGCATTCAAATACTGTCGGACACGTATACTAAAGTGGGGCGGAGCTCCGTCTTGGAGGATCCACATGTTGGCCCTTACTTCCAATGGCACATCTTCCAGATACAATGGGAGATGATTTGGGATAAAATCTAAGTATACGTCATCAGTTAATGGGCCATCAAAGAAATGAGGACCAATAAGGTAATCTCCTATTATCCCTGCCCACACATTTAGTGAAAATCTACGCTGATGTTTCGTTTCTACCACATTGTTTGGGTTCTCGTAAGCATATGTGTGGATGTTGTGTAGATTTGTTATGCCATCACGAGTGAAACCAGCTTCGTCAGTGAATAATATGACGCCAATTAATCGATTATCGTGTTCATACTTAGCTAGGATCTGATTGCACATTTCCAACCGTCTCGGCCGATCATCGTCATAAAGAGCCTGCACCTTTTTTGAATGAAACGGGTAGAGTTGTTCTTCTCTTAGTATCCTCCATGAACTAGCCTGACAGAGCCGCACTTCATTCCCAATTTTTCTAGTACTAATACCTGGATTATCTTCAATAATTTCAAGCACTCTTTCTTCTTGTTGCACGTTTCTAGCAATTCTAGGTCTTCCCCTATTTCCATTATAACTTTTAAAGGAACCACATTCCGCAAGCCTCCTGTGCACACTGGAAAATGTTTGAGCATGAGGGATATTTCTTTCCGGATAACTCTCCATATAATATCTTCTTGCCAACTCTGCATTACCATTTGCTTTTCCATAACAAAAATGGATATCACAATATTCGATATTTGAATATTGGTGATTAGCCATTATTAGTTATTTTAAGATTATAAATTAAATAGTTTAAAAAGCGAATTTATTTGATGTTAAACTGACAGCTCTAGTATACTTTGATAGCTATTTACCTGGTAGCTGGTGGTAATGAAATGAGAAAAGTAAATTTACCACTTAATTTTTAAGGGTGATTTACGTCTAAACCGTTGGGTTTAGCGATGTAAATAAAGAGCACCTTTTTTAAAGGCCTGGCATCAGTCTTTCAGAAATTATGCCAAAAACTACTGTAGCTGTCAACACTAAAAAATTATGACAAAAAAACCATTTTCAATGTAGGTAAAGTGCCCTCTAGCGGCAAACAATCAATGTGAATTGTTACTAAAATGATGAAGCGCAGAAGACTTAGCCTATCTTTCAAATATTAGTCAAATCGGTTTTCCTGTAAGCGAGTAATTCAAAAAACAAAAAATAAAAACTTGAACTTGGACGGCTTGTAACTCGAAAACGAATGACATTTTGAAAAAAAATTATATGAAGCTCTACCCTTATTTTGTCAAGTAGAATCACCCCCTTAAGTTTCGTGATCGATTTTTGAATCACCCTGTATGTGTAAAAGTTATTAACAATAGTCGTGGGTATACCCGACGTTGCGAAATCGATCTAGATAATAGAAAAGATTACCATTTATAAGTTTTTGTGGTGTATTTCTATGTTTTCTAGTAGTTTAGGATTCATTGGGGTTAATATATCTGAATACCCTGAATAATAACATTTTATAAAATATTCTCAGTCTTGCACGAAAACATTTTCGGGGTCTTATTTGCGAATTTTATCTTTTTTATCTGCTACTTGACCTCATTTATTTGATTTATTAGTTAAATAAATTAAATTGAAGTTCTTGGCAGATGCAACAAAATATAGCTTTTTATTCTAAACATATTAAGGGATTTATTAGTATACATGGAAAAGACCAGGGACTTTTATTGTCTAAATTCAGAAATAACTTTTTACAAGTGATTCTTGTACACATACGCATCGAAATATATTCTCTAACTTTATTTCGTATAATACAGAAAAATAATTAATATCCTTTGACAATAAGTATAGTAGAACAAAACTCGTCTTTTAACCAAACTGATAAAGAAAAATATACACACATATATTATAAAAAATATCTTCGACACCCTAGGATCGATAAGTATCTTTCGTTATTTGAATGAATGTGAAGTATGGTATTGATATTAAAGCCATTATTATAACATGAAACCTTTGCAATAGTTAGATCATACAAATTCTACTTAATATAAGTTTAGCTACTGTTACGAAACTCTTATATTGTTGTTACGTACGTGTTATGTTCCTATAAATAGATAAGGCCACTAATAACATGTAATTAGTAATTCAATTTTAGCCTAATAAACAGTTAAAGGTACATTTAGGTTTTTAATTTAATTCACGATAGGTCATCATTACCCTAGACACAGATCTTCACAAAGTCTTTATCCAGTTTATGTGAATATTAATAGCAAAGTCAAGCTTTTATTTTTCGAAATAGATATCAATAAATATTACCCAATAAAATCCTAATTTAGTTAACTTAGACGTTAATTCGTGAATATTTCTTATTTCTGTTCCTAAATATTTATAAAAGAAGTATTTTTTTTTTAAATTAATTATTTCATTCATATATTTTGTAATAATTTTTTAAATGAAATAAACGTTTTACGGTTTTTTAAAAGTTTTATTTTTATATGAATAATTCTCAATAATGTAAATTAGATTAATTATAATTCACCTTGTTCCGTAATTAATGTCTAAGCTTCTACAACCAAATTGCCTTAAAAATAATTGATAGTGTTTCTGTAAACTAAATGGATTCTGGAATAACCTACGAATTAACAAACATTTATGAGTTTAAAAAGCACAGAAGACCATTCAAAAGGATGTAGGACAATATGCATAGATGTTACAGAAATCCATTGCAAACCCTTAAAAAATCTACCTTTGCTTATGTTCTAGATTTGTTTAGGAATTTCCATAGGTGTATAAATAGGAATAGGATAGCGTAGTATAGTTGGTATAGAAGTAGTAATTTGGTAGTTGCGTTTTAGATGTTTTAAGATTTAGTTAATAAAAGTATCGGACGTATTAGTAAAACGGTGTGAGTGATTTTAAAGAGACAAAATCGTAACAATTAGTGTCAGAAGTGAGGATTATGACCAGGCTTCCAGAAACTTTTGTTGGAAATTAGAGGAGATACGGGAAAATGGATTTCAACCTTGGATTTGTTATCAAGCTAGAAGCTAAGATTATTTTTCGATAAAGTTCAAGAACGTTCTGTTTTGATACCGAAAGAGCGAAAAAATTGACTTCGTAATTGAATTTTCATTAGGAAAGAGGCTTAAAACAGAATTTTCGACAAAGTTCTAGAACATTTTATTTGAAAACTAAAAAAGATAGCGAGAAACCAACTTCACTATCGGATTTGTTGTTAAGAAAGAGGCCTAAAACTGAATTTTCCACAAAGTTCTAGAACATTCCATTTGAAAACTAAAAGAGATAGAGAAAACGGATTTCGCCATCGAATTTTGTATTAGGAGAGAAATTTAGAAACGAGTTTTAGAGAATATTCTAGAAGTTTTTATAGTAAATACCAGATAGCAAACAGCCGAAATGGAACAAATAAATAAAGTATTTGCTAATTTTATGAAAAGTATTGAACAACGTCGCCTTAAAGACAAACAAGGAGAAGAAGAACGGCGTCAAAAAGAGAAGTAAGAAGAAAAAGATTGTCGCCAAAATGAAAAACAAGAAGAAGAACAACATCGTCTAAAAAAAAGCAGGAAGAAGAGGATCGTCACCTAAAAAAGAACAATGTCGTCTAAAAGAAAAACAGAAAGAAGAAGCGCGTCGGCATAAAGAAAAACAGGAAGAAGAATCACCTCGCCAAAAAGAAGAACAACTTCGTCTAAAAGAAAAGCAGAAAGAAAAGAACCGTCGCCTAAAAGCCTAAAACAAGAACAATGTCGTCTAAAAGAAAAACAGGAAGAAGAAGCAGGTCGCCAAAAAGAAAAACAAGAAGAAGAACATCGTGTTAAAAGTTAAGAGAAAATTTTGAAATGGATACGAGAAGTGATTGTACAAGAACAGCAAAAATTCGATCAAAATGTACAAGGACAAACGCAAAAGTTTAAAAAAGAGATAGTGCGACAAAACAAAGGAGAAGTGCGACAAGAAGTCAAAGAAATCGTAGACGAGATAGAAGTAAGAGTTCGTCAAGAAATAAACAGAATAGAATCAATTGTGAGACAAGATTGTGCGACAAGACGTAGAAGAAGTGCGACAAGGCATAGAAGAAATACGACAGAACGACGTAGGAGAAGTGCGAAAAGAAATGAAAGAAGTCGTAGACGGTATAGAATCTAAAATGAAGAGCCTTCAGATAGAAGTCAATAAAATGAAGAAGCCTGATAGAGTAATAACGACTGGACAGAACATCAAACCACCGACTTACGATGTTCAAACATGTTGGATAATGTACAAACGACAGTTTGAAGCTGCCGCTTGTGCAAATAACTGGAATTACGAAGAGATGGCTACAGCATTAGTAATTAAACTTCGTGGACCAGCATTAGAGTTATTGCAAACAATTCCTAAAACCCAACAAAACGACTATGAAATCTAAATACTGACAGCGCACAAAGGATACGCCAGCCACCTAGAAAACCTCCCATAGCCAAACGCCAGGAAGTGGAATTACTTGTTGACAAAATGCTGAATTAGGTAGTTATAGAAGAATTATCTAGTCCTTGGTCATTGTACGGGTAGCCAAAAAGGATGGAACTACTAGATTTTGTGTTAACTACGGGAAGATTAGTGATGTCAATAAGAACGATAGCTATCCACTGATGACAATTTGATAACGTCGGCTGGATCTCATTGGATCTCCACATTTGAGGTAAAAAGTTGGTATTGGTAAGTAGGCATCCAAGATAAAGATAAGGAGAAACCGGCTTTTTCTGTTGGGTCTAGTTTATATCATTCTAACGTTATATCATTTGAACTCTTCAATGCTCCAGCCACGTTTGAGTGACTAATGGAAACAGTACTGCGAGCTCTTATATGGAAAACAAGTCTTGTCTATCTTGATGATGTCATGGTTATGGAAAAAACACTTACAGAATCTACAGGAAGTTTTTGCAAAAATTAAAAAGGCTAACCTTCGACTTAATCCCAAAAAGTGATCCCGTAGGGACTTTAGAATGGACGGCTTTAAAGAGGACAGTTTTCCTTCTTCTGTTTCGTTTGCTCCCAAGAACGACATTCTAGGTTTTTTTTTTTTTAAATCTGCACTCTGAAAGGATGTGAATAGAGATTTCGTTCTCTTCCTCGCAGATACTGCACTTTTCCCTTTCTGCAAGACCGAGTTCCTTGAGGTGTCTCTTCGGGTGGCAATGCCCCGTCAAGATTCCTGTAAGAACTCTAAGATGGTTTTTGCTTAGGCTTATACGTTGCTTGCATCTTTTGTGGCCGTAGTTCCCAAGAAGTATCTTTCTTTTTTGTTCTTCCAGTATTACACTGCTACTGATTCCACAGAAAGGCTTGAGCACCAGAAATGGTGTCTCAGCTCCTTTTCTCACGAACTTATCTACTATTTCATTACCTCTAGCCCGGTATGTCCCGGTACCTACAGGAGGGTTACTTTATTATTCTTACTTAATTAGTTTAGTTCTTCTAGGCATTCCTATACTATCTTGGAGCTGATTACTTGAAAACTTAAAACATTGGTAGCTGCTTGACTATCCGACATGATAATAATCTCCTATTCGTGATAGTTTTTCTCTTGGCTGAATTGAATACATTTCCTGGTGGCGTGTATTTCCGCCTGAAAGATGCTTGGTGTCTAGTTCTGTGTGCATATACTCCTATTTCAGTTCCCTCCGTTGTTTTGGAATCATCTATACAACATTTAATGTAATTCTTGTTAAGTTTTTCAATACTGCTTCTATCCCATTCACTTTGTGTTGAAGTTTTTCACAAAGTTTAATTTCCTTTTTATTTCATCTTGGGATATGACCCAGATTTGTTGATTTCTGGATGCGAAATTGGGCCTTCATTTTACGACTTCATCTCTCGTCATCCTATATATTGCCATCTTCGCCATACTCTTCACAAGTATGTGTAGTGGTGTATAGTTTAGCATTACTTCCAGGGCGGCCGTTAGGCCGGTTTTTATTGCCCAAGTTCTATATATATGCACAGGCCAGTTTTTGAACTGTCGAGAGGTTGTCTCTCGTATTAGCTAAACTAGTCATTTTACCCCAGATCTCTGCTCCATATGTGATGATTGCTCTCAATATTACCGTGTATATCCCCTGAAGAATTTCTGGATTTGTGCCTCAGTTTTTTTTTTTCAGTTTCTACAGACCATTAAGGCTTTCATAGCCTTATTAATGATTTCTTTTTCTTCCTTACTCCAGAGAATTTTATTATGTAGATTCAGGTCTATACATTTAACCTCTAACAGTAACGTCCCCAACCATTTTTATGGTTTTCAGGTTGAAGTTTCTTTTTCTAGTAAAAGCTACAAGGGTAGTTTTGGTGGGGTTGACATTTGGCTCCATTATCTGGTACCATTCTTTAGTGTATTCGAGTACTGGCATAAGAACTAATGACTTCGATAAGGTCAAGGTTTTAAAATTTAATTTGTCACCATGCAGCTCAGACTTAAATCTAATAAAGCTAGTGTGGGACCAGTTAAAATGCCGTATATGACAAAAAATGCAGTTTTAAAGAAGAGTTTCAGTTTAAAGCACAATGTGAATGGAACGCAATTACTCAAGAAAATACGAACTATATTTAGTCGAATGCCGAGAAAGATAAAAGCAAGTAATTAAAGCTCGAGGAAGGAATACTCATGACTAACTATTTTATTCAAAAGTGAAAAGAGATAATAGTACCTATTACGCGAGCGTAACTGATCGAGATCAATGGAACATATACTTCTCAAAGTTGAAGATAGAATGGAATTCAAAAATACGAGAAACCGAAGAATTTAATTACTGGTGCATCTCTTGTATAATCAATGCGGCAAATATTAAAATGTGTAAGTCTCAAAAAAATGGAAAGATATCGGAATTTAGAAACATACCTGCAAAATTGATAAAAGAGTGAATAAGGAAGCTGCACTAATCTTGCAAATCTATTTCAGAAGTATCTAAATGGAGCAGTAATTCCCAAAAACAGAAAACCTCTTATATACAACAATAAACAAGGAAGGTAGAAGGGACGATTGCAGCAATTATAGGGGTTTTGCACTGATAAATATATTAAGTAGAATATGCCGAAAAGTTTTGAAGCAAAAAATAGAAAAAGAAGAAAGCGATATAGAAGCCAAAGAACAGGCGGGCTTTAGGGCAGAAAGATCTACAATTTACCATCTATTCTATATTTTTCAAGTAGGAGAAAAAAAGACAGCATTTAATCAAGAAGTGTGCATATTGCATGTTGACTTGAAAAAAGCATATGATAGTGTCTCACAAATAAGCTATTACGTGTTCCTAAAAGCATGATTATCAGTATTACACTAAAAAAAGCGGTAAAGAAATTATATGAATATAGGAAGTACATTGTCGAAAAAATGTTTTCTTCGTCAATACTATTCAAAATATGTTTAACTTGAACTGGCCTGAACTAACTTGAACTAGCTTTAAAATAGTAAAAACAAGTTACGTAATGGGCTTACCCTTACAAGATGCCACATTATATATACTCTGCTCTGCAGATAACCAATTGTTAGAACTTTAAGAGTATGACAACTTAGAGTATATGTCGAAGAAGCTGACTGAAAAATACAGCGAAAAACCGAATACGTGTGTATAGAACATTATGAAAACTATTTATATCTGGGAGAGAAATTACAAATGACGATACATCAGACAGGGGAATTAAAGGAAAATACAAGGAAGAAGAGGTATAGCAATACTAATTGGCCTATTATGGGATCGACAAGTATCAAAAATAGATAATCAAAATATATACCACACAATAATAAAAAGAATTTAGCAAACATTAGTGAGCAAATCAGATGAAAGAAGAGACTGAAATATGTTTAAAAGCTATGAAATGGGCAGCAGGAATGGACAAAATGGATAAAATAAGAAATAATAAAATCAGAGAGATCATGGGGGTAACACATGACATACTGGAGAACATTAGGGAGAAACAACTAAGGTTGTACCGATACATATAAGGGATGCCTAAGAAAAGATTTCCAAAAGTAGTGCTAAAATGGAACCACCAAGGAAAGAGAAGAAGAGGAAGACCAAGAAAAAGCTGGACTGAGGGAATAGGAGGGGAAAAACTGAGAAATCTAGAAGCTATCTAGGAAGATAAAAAGTAGTGAAGACTGAAATTAGAAGACATCAAAGAACGTTTTGAAGCAAATTATATATTAATTTTCATAATATTTAATGTTAGTTTTATTTAACGATTTTTACGATCTTATAATAACTTAATATTGTTGTAATTTGTAAGTTAAACTGTTTTTTTTGGTACATCAAAACCTGCTTTTTTTGCAATTATAAAAATTTTTCAATATTCAATAAGTTTTCAATATTCGTTTTGTCCTCTTTGAGGGTCTTTTATTTGGAAACTGTCATAATTGTCTGATTTTATATTCTGCTAAAAAGCGATTTATCAAATGTCATCTATGTAAGTATCTCTCAGCTAGTACTAGAATTTGTTAAATATATACTATATACATACATTAAATAATAAAAAACTGTACAATATTTATAAGTTTAAAGATGTAAAGCGGTTATTTCTTCTATATATACTTACAGGATCAGTTGGAATAAATTGTTCGATTAACCAAACCTGTGAGTTTGGTGTACTTTCTATAAATCTATAATTAATTACGTCCTCTCCAGGGAAAATGATATTTTTGCCTAGGACCTTTGTGATACTTGCAGTACATGTTTCCAGATCTTTTTGAGTCAGTAATTCTAAAATACATTTAAATTTAGTTATTAATTAATTATTATATTAATATTTTGATTATAATATAACACCTAACACTAAACTAAGAAATTGTATCCTATTCTCAACAGTAAAGTAACCTTCTCTTCGGAAGCACTTTTCTTAGTCCGATTTAAGAAATAAACATGAGATAATTTAAAATGAAGCTAAAAATTAGACTAGTCTTAAATACAGAAATATTCCAAATATTTGAATAAGACTCACTCAGTGATAAATTATCGTAAAAATTTGAACGTACTAAGTCATTTCAATTATGAAATTATTTGGAGCAATAAATACGTTACATATTTTATTGTAACAATAAACAAGCTTTTTGTATTAAATTATTTATAACTGAATCAAGGATATATCATATATTGACGCTAAACACAGACGTATGTTGCAACTTGTGTTTTTTTATTTAAAATAACGTATTTGCGTTTATAAATAGAAATAAGTTAATATGACAAAAATATAGTTTTACTTGCGGAGTACCTCAAGGCACTTCTTTTTGGATCAATGTGTACATCTTTAAGGATATTATAGTATTTTCTAAAATAAGATGAAATTCGAATATTCAAAATATCTATATTTCTTAACTTACATTCTGAGAAGGGAGAGGGATAAAAATATTTTAGTATTGTTCAATAATTGTATGTAAAATCAAAGCAGTTAAGTAAATTAATGGAAGGGGGAATGGTTGAACGCCAAATCTTACTCACAATTCACCTTGGGTGTTTGATCCTTGATAAATCATCTGATTTCAGTTATTCAAGGCTATAGGTAACGGAACGCGTCTTTTGAATGGTAGTAATTGATTTTGTCCTTTTGGTGTCGTATTTTTGAAAGCGGCTTATTAGTTTTGATCTTTTTTTAAGTCAGCTATTAGTGGAAAAACCCACCAAATCTTGTTAACCTATTTTTAATGTGTCGTCTAAAGGATCTGAGGATGTTCATCGCGGGTCTCTCCCCTACACACAATCGTGACGCTTAAGCGTGAATTAGCAAAGTTCTAAGAACTTGCTCAGGAGTGAAAAACTTAGGGTGAGTATTTGTAAGTAAGATTTGGCATTGAAAATAAATTTGAGTACTGAGTTACTAGACAGATGTGCTCATTATTCTATAAGTATTAAGTAAATGAAATAAGTTTATGTTCAACATATCCGACAGGATTTTAGTATTTTACAGGAATATCAGACATTTACAGTTTCTAAACTTAATTATATTGTTCGGGAAATGTTTAAAAGGAACTAACCACTAAATTTATTAAGAAAACAGTGACTACAGTTTCAACTCACAAAGTCTTTTTCAAACTGAATTACAAAGGTACACTAAGTATTCAATACAGAAACATGAGAAAATTTAACAATAAATAAAAACTACCTGAGAAATTACATTATTACAAAGGGGAGGTACTAAATTTTGGGAACTAATTATTATTTGGCGATAACAAATAACGGGGAAAACCCAAGTTCTGTCTGTTCATTAAGCAAATTTACATTTTTATTTTTACTATGTTTATATATTTCTAAAGATTCGAGAATATTTAACTTTTGGCCCTTTGTTGAATAATGTAATATGTCAGTGTTACTTAAATCAGGAAAACTGTGATTAAACTAAACATACAGTTACCAGAAAATAGTAAAACGTCATATTAACACGAAAAAATTTCTCATAATCAATTTCGAACATTGTTTCTATTTTATTTTTTTTTATTTCTTAATCAGTTAACTAAGAATTCTACTTTAACCACCTGAGTGAGTGAGTTAAATATAACAAGGTTGGAAACTGTCACTTTATGAGTAATAGTGATTTTTCTACAATTAGAATTCATACGAATTTCTCACACATGTTGAATACTTTTGTCTATCGAGGTGGGGGGGGGGGATTAGTTCCGCACATCATGGAGTGGTTTCATACAAGGTAATAAAAAAGGCAAAAAGTAACATAGTATTATTAAGTTTAATTCACTCGATTCCTTGTCAGCATAAATTCTTTTTGTGAGAAATAACATTAAATATTAAACATCAACACTTAAATTAGTGTATTTATCGATGATTTTAATCTAAGTAATCAATTAGTCTAAATGAGGTCTTTGGTAATAATGTCTTTGATAATCAATATTTTTCAATTTGGATAATCAGACATACTTCGAAGGTTACTGCACATTAGAATTAGTAAAATTAATCATGATCGTCAATTGCCTCAATGTTTAAGCTATAAAGTTTGACAGTGGTTTGGGATCACGTAGGATCATTGCTAAGTCACTGATATATGTCTTCAAAAACAAATAAGCATGAAGATAAGAAACCTTGAACTCGGTAATAGGATAAAACTCAAAACTTTTCCCACGTAATACATGAGGATTTTTTTTTAATTTGATTAAAATAAAACCATTATCTTTAATGTTCTCTTGTCTTATATTAATTTACAATCTTTCAGATTAAGAGTCATCAGTTTTTATTATCTTTGCCTACTTTTTATTTTCTGTTTCTCATGAAAATTAGCCAGGCGCTAGACGGTATTACCTGGTTTTCGCAAACTGAGATTTCTGTATTTACGTCTCCATTCTAAGTTTATCTCATAAAAGAACAATTATTAGCGTACGAATGTGCCCCTGGTAATACTGTCTGAATGTGTCCGAGCCTTTACACGAAACTAAAGTACAGGTCTATATCTGCTACAATTTGGTATGAGAATCATTAGCTACAAAAATCCCGACATATTTGCTTGAATTTATCATAAGTATTGTGTCGAAAAGAAAAAAATTACTCTGGTCACAATACGATGGTAAAATTCAACAAAATATTTTCCAACCAAGCACGAAAATACCCTGTGACTTGACAGTTCACAAGAAGTGGCGCGACTGGTGAAATGTACGGTAAGTAACATGGCTACCGCTAAGGCTATGCTGGCAATGAAATGCGGGCTTTTGCGCGTTTTGGTTATTCTGTAACAGTTACTGTACAAAAGTGCTCCATGTAAGAAACAAAGAAAAAAACTGTCACGGCTAAGAGATTACAATCAAGTCGGATAGTCAAGCCGCCATCAGTGCACTGAGCTCTCAAGTTATCATCTCCAAGATGGTTTGGGAATGCCTTGAGCAATTAAATGATTTGAGTAAGAATAATAAAGTTACCCTCATGTGGGTACCGGGACACACCGGGATAGAGGGGAATGAAATAGTAAAGAAGCTCGCGAGGAAAGAAGCTGAGACCATTTCTGGGGTCAGAGCCTTTCTGTGAAAGCAGGTGATCCAATTATTGGACGGAGCTGCAAGAATTGAGAAAAGCAAATATACTTCTTGGTAATTACGACCAGAAGAGATTCAAAAAAATGCATAAGCTTAAGTAAACACCACTCAGAGTTCTGACAGGGGTCCTGACGGGGCATTCCACCTGAAGGGATACCTCAAGAAACTCGGACTAGTAAAAGGAGAAGAGCATAGATTCTGTAAGAAGGAGGAGGACGAAACCTCTGTTCATATATTTTCAGAGTGCAGAGTTCTAGAAAACCCTAGGATTCGGTTTTTGGGAACACATCAAATTAAAGAAGGAGAGCTACCCACCACATCCTAAGGTTCCTGAGGGAAATAGGACTGGAGGACCTGCTCTAGTTGATAAGGTAACTCTTACGACTGGGCAGCAGTAGGGTGCAAAATAGATCTACCAGGTGATAGTGTACAGTCTCCAACTCTACACATGTACATATAAGCAAGTTCACTGTTCAAAAAACTATTGAATAGTTTTACTTGAAGTTTTGCATGCTTATTTTATGCCACAAGAGGCTGCTTGTACTGAAGTATGAACTATATGCAATATGTTTTTCTATTGTATATTAACAAGTGACAAAATCGCCTTTTAAGTAAGTTTTTTTTTGCAAAAACTAATGAAAAAATAACCCGATTCTGATGTTCTTTTTTTATTTTGTAGGCATTTTTAAGGAGCATAATTTTTGTTTGGAACCTTTTTGTTTAAACCAATAGGTTTTTTACAATTGAAAAAAAATTGTTTTTCACACCTTTATTGTTTAATAAAAATTTTTGCCAAAAAAAAAAGATTGAAGCCTAAGCAACCATGAATGAGGAGTACCACCATCATTCTGAACATCCTCCAGCTGGCTGATATCTAACGACACTAAATTTTCTTTGAAATATAATTCGACTTGCCTATAGGATTCAATTTGTAGCCCTTTTCAATCAAACATACGGTTGCCCCGGTTTATTTGAAAGACCTTTACTAAACTAGATTTAATTTCCGAATCATGAATCATTTACCTTTCCCGTGAATATTAAGTAATTCGTATACGCCATTAACCTCGCCAGTTTATCGACGGTATCAATTTCGGTATGTAAGATACGTGCACGACCTTTATTATCAGAAGATGTTACGTTGTCAAGACAACCTACCACGATCTGCCCAAAAAATAGGACAGTCTCGTGGCCCCTGAATGCTATGCTCGATCAGAAAAAGGACAAATTGACTCCAGGAGCTGACATTTTTCTTTTATAGTAGTGATAACGTGAAATCAGGGTTGCTCCCAATCCGAGCGGCGCCGTTTGTTATCTAGCCTTGCCGCCTCGAAACCCAAAGTTTTCGAGTTTTAGCACTGTTTTTATTTAATCCATTTAGGCAGTTTGGAGCAATATTAAAGCTTGAATTTAATATTTTATATAAATGCTGTCGTAACTCGTACCTACTGTAATGTCTGTTCGTTGGCTACGGAAATCTACTGGGTTTCGAACTATACCTCAAATTAGTGTGAGTTTTTATGAAAATGTTTTCTGTAGTAATTGTGTGCATCACAAATTCACATGTTCATATTGAGATTGAAGGTTTCAAAATTTTGGAAGCTTTAGTCCAGGATCCCGAAAACACATATACAAAGAATAATGTCTTTTATATAAAAATATATTTTTTCAGCGTACCAAAGCCTAGTAATGCTATATTAAACACTATATTGCACTTTGAACTGATTTTTAGATGTTATGCATAACTATTTTCCAGTAATGCTGGAAGAATTAAAGATAGAAGAAGAAAGCAGGAGATCCAATTATTGTACGGAGCTGCAAGGATTGAGACAAACGAAGATACTTCTGGGAAAGTACGACCAGAAGAGACTCAAAGAATGCATAAGCTTGAGTAAAAACTAGCTCAGAGTTCTGACAAGGGTCCTGACGGGGCATTGCCACCTGAAGGGACACCTCAAGAAACTCAGACTGGTAGAAAGATAAGAGTGCAGATTCTGTGAAGAGGAGGACGAAACTTCTATTCATATCTTTGCAGAGTGCAGCACCATAGAAAACCCTAGAATGCGGTTCTTGGGAACACACCAAATCGAAGAAGGGGAGCTACCCACCTTGAAGCCGTCCACTATCCTGAGTTTCCTGACGGAAATAGGACTGGAAGACCTGCCTAATCGATAAGGTAACTCTTACGACTGGGCAGCAGTAGGGGGCACAATAGATCTACCAGGTCGCAGTGTACAGACCCCCAACTCTACGCACATACATACTATTTTCCATAATACCGTAGTAACGGTAATCGATAAAGAATTGATTTGGCGGCAAATTTTTTAATCTACTCACTGTACGGTTTTTCCACATAATTTTTTTCACTATTGACTAGTAAAATTATAAGTGCTAAAAATAAAAAGACAGTAATAAAAAAAATTTAAATGTTGGTTAGACTTTTTTCATACAGGTATCTATTTTTTCTAGCTCAATAAGAAATTTCGTGTTACGAATAATTTTTTTTGTAATCCACTCTTTCTTTTTAAGACAAATAAACTTTAATGAAAGGGGAATCCCTTTTTGAGAATATTAACCTTTATATTAGTAAGAATGTTAAGTACTATTACATATATTTTTTAAGTGTTTGTACTTTTCAAAGATAAAAAGTGCAAATTACAAACTGATAAATGTAACAAACAATTAAACTCGTAATAAACACAATTTAGAATTTTAATTATTCTCTTCATAATATGTGTGATTTCTTGTATCGGTACCCTATTCTGACATTACCAACGAGTTTGATATTAAGTTAAGAAATTTTGGACAACTAGTCATGTTTGTATAGTTTCGAAACAGACTGGTGAACGGCGATACTTGCACTGCAGGTTAGGGTGCTACACTCTTCCTCTGTTTGAAAGCATAGGGTAGATTACAATAGATTAAAAGATACTAAAACAAAAAAGCAAAGTGGCACTACAGGAAAAAGTAGTTTGGTGCAGTGAGCAAACCACCGGCTGCTCAGGAGAGGAGGTTCGAGTTAGGGCGCCAGCAACTCTAAACCATCTGTGCTGCAAGCTGCCTAGGTGGTTGCGGTACTTTTCCTGCAGTCTCCACTTACGTTGGGCATCAAAATTTGCTAAAGAGAGAAAGAAAGAAAAAAAAAACAAAAGGAAAAAAAAAAAGAATTAACATTCAACATTCAACACTCAACATTTATTGTCCACGCTAAAATTCAATAGCATAAAATAACGCTAGGCAAATAATGAATAGACTGTTATACAATGCAACTCTAAGTATTATCACCGGTGTAAATGTGATTACATTTACTCTAGATATAGATTGACCTCATTAAATAAATAGATAAGTAGTCCAGGTAAATAGTAAAGAAAAGTAAGTAAATTAAAGCAATTACATAAATAGGCAAGTAATCAAGGTAATTAAATAAAATAAGCAAATAAATTAAGAGCAAATAAATGGTCGGCTTATCTGTGTTCCTGGTGTGATTCTTCCCGGTTCCTGAGTTGTCGTGGCTACAGGTAGCAGCTAGTGATGATGGGAAGTAAGTTGATCTCCGCGCGGGAAAAGAAGAACCAAGAAACAAGAAGAAGAAAATGAACTCGAATAAGAACCTCAGAATCTAAGGACAAGGACAAGAAGAAGAAGAACTTGAAGAAGATGGAGAAGAACCCTTAAGGTTTACAGATGGTCGGTAAACTTAAGAGTTCTGGTCAAATGAGAGCCTCGGTAAGGTTCTTGAGGGCCCTCAATCATCGAAAGTTGTCTTAACAGTCTTTGTGGATAAATCCTTCCAAGAAGAACTTGTTCGTTAACACAATAAAAACAAAAGATAAGGCAATCAAACAAAATAATAAAAATTAATGAACAAAAGGCAACTTTCGCCGAATGTCCCAAAATATTGGATTAAAAACCTCGGACTCTCGTTGCTTCCACACTTTGGCTGTTTAAGATTAAAAATGGATGAGGAAAACGACTTTTTCTTCCTAAGTAAAATATTCACTTCCAGAAAAAAAAACAGAAAAAATCACCCATGATGAAGTTGACCAATCAGACAACAATTTACGTAGTACAATATTCAAGTACGATTGAAACCGTCAAAGTAACTTTCCAAATCAACAAAAAATAAATAAAATCAAGCTGTCGGCATATCTCCCAAAACCAATGTGAGCTCTAAACGAATAGGACACAATTAAGATCATCCTATTGCAGATCAAAGTTAGAATAATTATTATACTATTAAATTTCGGTACAATTAAATAAAATTCCTTATATTAAACCATAAAGGAAGAAAGCCTAGTCGATAAAACGAATTTCTATACTTTAGGCCATTTCGAGCAAAGCATAAGCTACCTGCCCAAATTTCCTTCCGCAAGTACGGAACATACCGAACAGAATCTGCGCACAGCGCCACTATGACCCAAGAGAATACCCTTGAAGCGGTGTAGAATTTCCGAACGATGCAAAAAGAAGACAATGACCCCATAACCTAGGGTGCGTTCCACTAAGCACCCACAACGATCACGCTCATGATAGCAGTTTTTCCCGTTCCACTAGCTTGTGAGCATTCTAATCATAAACCCAAGTGGAATGGGATTGTGGACGTCTTAAGCGTTGAGTTAAATATTACAAATGGCGGATTTGAAAATAAATCAGTAGCTTGAAAAGGTTATGTTATAATTTTTAAGCTTTAATATTAATAATTTGTTATAATTATTGGTTAACTTGCTTTATATTAAAGAAAAATACTATTTAGTTTCTTATATTTTATTTTAGTGGAATCTTTAAGTAATTTACGTTGAAAAATAATCAAAATATCTTTTGTGGTGACAGTTGGATATTTAATGGTGGATCGTAATCATGCTTCAGAAAGTACTTCATCTAGTCCAGATGAAGAATGGAATGCAGTTTTACAAAGCCGGGAAAAGCGAAAACTTAGGCCACGTATTATTGATTATGAGAATGTTATTAATCGTTATTCACATAAAGAATTCAAGTCATTTTAGGGTAAATTTTATATAATTACTACATTATATAAATGTGCTTGTATATAATTACTACATTTTTTAAATGTATTTTTCAATAACACCTTTTGTGGATTGGACTACACCATCTAATTCAGTGTATTTTGAATCTAAACTAAATTATACTTATTTTTTTCTCATATGTTACACTGTAATTTTGAAACTCTTACATTCAATTGTCTTTAAATTTAAAAAACCGCGCCAAAATTCTGAACGTCCACTTTGACCCACCTTTTCAGATGGGTCGTTGTGAGCTTGGCGTGAGCGAGAAGAATGACGTCATTAATGACGTTTTCGCCGCGACCGCGACGACCGTAGTCGTTATGTGGAACGACTGAAGGAATATTTTGAGCGTTGTGAGCGCCTAGTGGAATGCACCCCTAATAAAACAAGAATGTAAATAGAATCTGCGAGATTATTTAAAATAATTTCCGGAAAGATATTAAACCGAAATTTAGGAAAAAAAAAGAAGGTACGGTAAATTGAAAACAGCCAGGTACGATGTAATAAGATATTAACATAATTAAAACTGTATGTGTAGTGTAAGAAAGTAGGCTACAAATCAGAGCTATAAAATAAATCAACCAGGAAATGGAGCTAACAGGGTTCAAAATATAGTAAAGCTGAAAGTACAATAAATGAATTATTTTTATACATGGGATTAATGAGAAATTCTAAAAGAAAATGTCACTGTGATTGCCCATATCGTGAGTATTTGCATAAACAAGGTAAAATTACCAGAACTAGTTATAATGAGCCTAAACGGAATTTTGAACTGTAACAAAGGGAACATCTACACATCATTGAACGTTTTGGAAGAAAGAACCAACATGGTGACTAAGACAACGAAATGACCTAACACGTCTTTTTCGAAAGCGAAGTTATGACCTACTGGAGATACCTTGAAGGATTTACCAATCCTGAAAGTCCATACGTCCATAGTGAATTTTCAAAGATATAAAAAAATAACTTTTTTTTTGCAAGATATACTTCATTTTGTATTAAAAAAGTATAATACAATGAAGTAAATTATATTGATGTCTTTTTTCGCTGATAGTCTCTGGGCTCGGTTTCACGTTTGAGGGTCCAATAGTAGTCAGCTAACATGTTTGGGGTACATTTTCTACCATACCGCTTCTCCATTTGAACAATTTACTGGTGAAATCTTTCGCCGTGTTGGTCTGAAACTGCACTTAAATTGTAAGGGAAGAATTCCAAATGGGAGTGAAGAAAATTCAGCTTAAGTGACATGTTTCAAAATTTTCTTCTTTACAACCTTCTCGTATTTGCTGTCCAACGAGCATTCCTTCTACAAGCTTTGCGTAACTTATACGTGCGAATTTCCATCTCAAAGCATTTCCTTCTCTATTTAAGACTTTAACAAAAATTATTTTCAGCCCTAGTTTTATGTGCAGGTAAATAAATTTTCTCCTGCTCTACGAAGGGTTCATTAAGAAAGTTTTTCAGATCGAGCACAATGTTTTCACGTAACAGTTAATCTTTAAGGACATAATATTTCTGGATCTACTGTCGTATTGGCATAAAAACAACATTTGGTGCAGCTACTCTGAAGTCCTGTAAGTAGTGCAATAACTTTTAGATCGGCAGAGATATTCCACCTATGATCTTCGTATTTTAGTTTTTGAGGTAATATACGGATGTTCTCTTGCGTCTCTTTCATATTTACAGCATGACGAATGGAAACAGGTGGTTATTTATTTCTATTAAATATTAACGCAGCGTCTGGATTCTTCGAAGGGTCAATAAATAGTCGCCACTCAGTAGGTTTATAGAAACTGCCAAGTTCGTTGATTAAACCTGAAATATCATGACAGTAAAGTAAGTCATTTGCCATTAAGAAAAATACTGTAAGCATAAAATATCTTTTTCGTAACGTTGAAAAGAGATTCCAATGCTGTGAACGAGATCCAAGCAGCCGCGACTTTGTTCTGGGAACATACAAATCATGAACAAGATCGTTGAATTCTTTTTGAGATATGGGATCCTTTGCTGCTGCTACATTCGTAATGGCTGTTCTGCCACTCCAAATTTCATAGACTTGTGAGTATCCAGTAGCCAACCTGTAAAGGTTCTTGAAAAAGTATCGCAGCAAATTTTGGGAGCCCAAGTTTTGTCTTGATCACCAACTTTGCAAATTTATATTGTTATTTTTCGTTTCTTAGCGCTCTTTTAGAAGTTGGTTCAATTTTATATAAGAATTTTATAAGCCCTAAAATAGCATTTGTTGTTTAAAAAAGGACCAGATTTAGACATAACTTAATTTAATTAAATTTTCATTATTAAATTCGAATGCCAAATAATCAAGAAATCTCTTTCTAATTATTCTATCATATAAATTTTTATCAACAACACAACGTTGGAAGTAATATTACTAAATTATTGTTTTGACAAGTTTTAAATATTTTTTAAATTGTGAACGATTTTAAATATCAGTTATATATATATATATATATATATATATATATATATATATATATATATACAGACGCCGATCCAGGGGGGGGCGGTGGGGGCGATTGCCCCCCCCCCCCAAGAGCCTTGAGTTCAGGAAAATAGACCCGATTTTGCCTCTTATACTATAGTTTATTCAAGCACTAGAAAGAGTAATAAATAATTTTTTACCCTTTTTTTTTCTTCGCAAACTACCTGTGTTCTTTAGTCCGATGTCTTTGGCAAAATCTCTTAGACATATATATTTTTTAAAGCAATGGATTAGAAATTGTAGTCAAAAATACTGGTCTATAATAATAGACTATTTGGGTTGAATAACAAAAGATATTTGGATGTGTGAAGTATTAAAATGGATTTTAATCCTTGTCATTGGCGTCGGAAGAAGGTTTATTTTTTTACTAAGTATTTGTAGCATAGAATATTATTTCGGTAATAAACTTAAAATAAAAAGTTTTTATAATATTATCTTATTTCTTATGATTTCTTAATAATTTACATACATCAAAAAATATAGATAATTGATAATTTTGACATATTTAACACAAGTCACAAATGTATTTTTAATTCTAGCATAGAAACCGTTTTAGGCACATTTAGATTAAAACCTTTTCTCTCAAAAAATTATATATATATATATATATATATATATATATATATATATATATATATATATATATATATATATATATATATATATATATATACTTACAAAATTCCCATTGTCAAAAATACACGAAGTTAAACAGATATAAAAAAATAAATTCGTCCATATTATATTGAAATTCTTTGAGGCTATCGGTCATTTTATTATTAGTTAAAAACATTTTTAGGATATTTGACGTTTCAGTTTATTTATTTCTTAAACCATTTGCAAAATTAAAATTAAACACTAAAAAGGGATTCAAATGTAATTAATTTTTATATGTTACAGAAAATTTAAATAATAAATTGTTTATGCTGGTAAACATTACGTATCTAATTCGTAATCAAAGTCAGTGAAGTTATCTTCGCTCAAATTAATTATAATTGGTTCCTCTATCTCACGGATTATGAGGTCGAGTTTTCACATTTTCTTTTATTCTTTTATTATTTGGATTTTTCAAGTTTTCTGCACAAACTTTATTCAAAAAAATCTTTCAGAAGTTCAATTAAATTACTAATTTTGTAAATTGTGTTATTTCTAGCAACTCTTCCTTTTACTTAAGAGAGATATTTCCTTCTCCGTTTTCCGGATGATCTATAAGAACAGATTTCCTATCTGGTTTTTTCCAGCAAAAATTAAGTTCTCTGAGCAATTTCCAGAGCTCAGTTCTTTTAATTTCAGGTAAATCCCGATCTTCTTTGATTTTAGATAGAATTTTGTCTTCCAGGTTTTTCGTCTGGCTGTGATCGAATGTAGCTTGGGAGTACTAACAATTCCAGTCGTTTTTTTCTCCTTCAGTATTCATTACATAGTGGATTTTCCAACTTCTGTCATGTTGGAATACATCTAAATAGAGCTTTTAACATTATTATCTAGATATTGATATCTTAAGGATTCATAAACATTCATCGTAATAAGATTTTCATTGAGGAAAAATGCCCTGGTTTAACGATTTTGAAATAAATATAGATGTGGAAGCCATATCTTTTGGGTATATCACTAATCTCAAATAATATATAAAAACAAGCACAAAAAAGATAAAGCACTAACGACACACTGTAAGGTGTACTTTGCTCACTGACCGAAAGTAAATTGAACTATCAGAAATTTTGTTGTTGCAGTAAATTTATAAAAGCTTATAATATTTAAATATAATTAGATTTACGGCAGTCATCAGTTACTTGCGGCATTGAAGCAGGTACGTTGGATGTTTCGGTAACAGCTTTATAACTCTCTCTAGTTTTTGAATAGAGTAGAGGAATGTGTATGCTTACGATCGCCCCTCCCCTTCTTAAGAGCTTTAAGTTCAGGAAAAACCGATTCTACATTTTGTATTAGGAATGGGTATGTTGCTGGCACCCCCCCTCTCCCGTAGATAACTTGTTTTTCTTGCGCGATAGCCCACCCCCAAGAACTTTCAATTCAGGAAAATAGACCCGATTTTGTCTCTTATACTAGGAATGTGTATGCTGCTCGCATCCTCCCTCCTGTTGGCAACTTGTTTTTTCTGCTCTGGCCCAACACTGGTTAAACACAGGACATAAGATAAATTTCTCGGGAACAAAAATGCTATCGAGATGTGAAAACCTGTCCACAAGAGTTATAAGGAAGGCTATTGAAATTGCAAGGAGGCCCAACAACTTAAATAGCAGAGATGATAGCCAACGGGTGCCGAATACTTGGAAAAATCTGCTTACAAAACATCAACCAGTACCACTTAGTAACGAAAGAGATTACAACTCGACAACGCAACCACAAACACTGGCAACAGGGCTGATGACGCGCAGCAGGTCACGTCACCTGATGGCTCGGAACCATTCGGAAAACGAACACGTCCAACGCGCACACGGTACCGACAACACCGAAGTCGCAGGCGTCAGTTCGCTCGTAGAGATTTCACCGAAACGTCAGCTGCCTTACAGTCCTGAGAGGGACTCAGCACATACACGGGATGCCCGAAAACCTTCGATTACACATCACACCCGTGAGAATATATAAATATATACATATAGTTAATTTAAAGAAACTAAAAAACATATTTTTAAATTTTTAATTTGTTTAATATCTTCTATTTGGTAAATTCCAAGGATAAAACTTAAAACACAGCTTGTTTCAGACACTGATACTACCTGATACAGTAAAATCGTATTAACGTCTGTAATTGTATCGTCATGTAATATGCGATTTTTCTCATCCAGTATAGGATTTTTCTAGACAAATGATTGGGAGGTATTTATAAAAGGTAGAAATAATAATAAAAAAAAAGGATAAATAAATTTGAAAATAAGAACCATTTTGGAGGAAAATCCAAAGTTACGAAAATGTACATTTTGGTGTCAGCATATTTTTATTGCTTTTTTTTCTGTAAATATGAATCCTTTCTAAGGGTCCTCTAAATTCAAAACTGTCGCTTTATTTTAGGAGTGTGACTTTTGGTCAATGCACCTGGCAAAACAGTGGATAAACTAAATATTAATTTAGTTAAGGTTGCAAATCTCATGGGGCTCATTGATATGAATTCACGGAATTTCAGAGAGTTTGTTCCCCTACTTTTCTGAAGTTTGATTGCGCGCTAACTAAATGTTTCATTATTTTTTAGCTTAGTTATTTTCTTCATATTATATTTGATTTTTCTGTTTAATATTTACTATAAACTTAATATCAGTTTGTATTTAAACTTTTGATTAATTTAGTTTAGTTCTTTCTTAACTTATTTTCAGCATAAATCTGAGATTTTACTATGTTCCTCTTTGCTTTTCCAACGGTAGATTTTAAAAATTTGAAAATATTCGATATAACAGTAGTTATTAAATCCTTTCTATTCCAATAGCTGCTACGGCACCGTAATATGATGCGTGTCCGACATGCATATTAACAATTTTTTTTCAGGTTGTTTGTTTCATCAGTTACAATGGTTTTGAAGTCCTCAAAAGGCTAACCAAAAATTTCATTTTGTTTTATCTCGACCAAGTTTGATGATTGGGAGTTTGTTCAATTACAAATTAATCTTCTATCATTAATTATTTCCTAAAAACTGCAAATGCTATAAAATGTGCTCGATTCTTCTAAATAAGTAGCTGGTTTTGAATTGTAAATTTTTTAATAATACCAGCTAATCAATTAAAATCTATATTTAGATCAAATTTGGCATTGAAGATTGTTCATTGTTCGATATCTAGATAAGTAATTCAATATGATGGATTTTTTAAAGATCATTTATTATAAATATCTTCTTGGTGAATGCTGAAAGAAATATGTGGTTGGAAATAATGAATATTATCACTACATAGTATAAAACAAAGTCGCTTTCTCTGTCCCTATGTCCCTTTGTATGCTTAAATCTTTAAAACTACGCACCGGATTTTGATGCGGTTTTTTTCAATAGATAGAGTGATTCAAGAGGAAGGTTTATATGTATAATAACATCCATTAAATAGTGGAGAAATACTGTTATTTTTGAGGTTTCTAATGTGATGTCGTTAATTATCATATCTTTTTCCGCTTACATTGCAAACGCAGGCTGAACCCTACGAGATTTATCAAAATAATGTACTAATTATTTGTACACATTGAAAAGGTCTACAGAAAACTCCGCGATGGTATATGTTTATCTCTCATGGATATCCCACAATAACATTTTTTTGTCATTTACTTTTTACGACAAATAATGGCAAATTTTGAAGCGATTTTAACCAATACAGCATTAATCCTTATCCAATTAAATAGCTTAAATCCATTGTTGATTTAATATAGATCTATATGGTCCTTTACAGCACAAGATTTAAATGAATATTTTCGAAGATATTACAGATTTAAAATTGCGGGAAGTAGCGCTTGCGGCGGTACTGGCCGACCGGGGCGGCGGCAGCGTGTCTATAAATAGCGCGTCGGAGACCGATGTAATAATTGTTGTAAAAATAAAATAAATAGTCACAGTTTTTCTGTAGTGTATTTAGTATCAGCATTGCACCCGTGCGAAGCCGGGGCGGGTCGCTAGTTAGGTATAAATACAAAAAGAATGCTAATCTGATATATCGCATTGTCACTAAATATAGATATTGTATGTTAACACTAAAAATATAACATTTTTATAACAAACAAAAGCGGCTTCAAAGATATAGAAATAGAAAATAAAAAAAGACAAAAATAAGTAATATGGACAACACAATAGTAATATTTAAGCTGATAATCTAACACTTATTTATTATTTATTGCTTATGCGAAGTGAGTTCAGGCGCGGATCCAAGGGGGGGCGGTGGGGGCGATCGCCCCCCCCCCCCTCCAAGAGCCTTGAATTTAGGAAAATGGACCCGATTTTTCCTCTTATACTATAGTTTATTCAAAAACTAAAGAGAGTAATAAATCATTTTTTACCCTTTTTCTCTTCGCAAACTACCTGTGTTCTTTAGTCCGGTGTTTTTAGCAAAATTTGTTAGACACATATATTTTTCATAGGAATGGGTTAGAAATTTTATAATCAAAAATACCGGTCTACAATAATAGACTAAAACGTAGGATTATTCTCTCAAAAAGTTATAATTTAAATACTTACAAAATATCCATTGTCAAAAATACAAAAAGTTAAACATATATAAAAAAATAAATTCATCCATATAATAATAAAATATTTTTGGGGCTATCGGTCATTTTATTATTAATTAAAAACATTTTTAGGGTATTTGACGTTTCAGTTTATTTATTTATTAAACCATCTGCAGAATTACAATTAAACACTAAAAACGGATTCAAATGTAATTACTTTTTTTTATGGTGTAATTAAAATTAGACCTACTTATTATTATTTCTATTGTCCTGATATATTAATTTAATTTATATGGAAATACGATAGCCCTAAAAAAATAAGATAAACATGTTAATTCTACACGCTTAAGAAAAATAATAAAAAACTTACGGCTAATTAGAATTAAATATATATAAAATTAAAGAGTGGGTAACACTAAAATAAAAATATATAAAAAAATAAAAAAACATATAAACTACATTAAACAATAAAATACAACAAAAACAAAAATTTAAATAATAAATTGTGTTTACACTAGTAAACATTACGTATCTAATTCCTAATCAAAGTCAGTGAATCTATCTTCGCTAAAATTAATTATAATTGGTTCCTCTATCTCATCGATTATGAAATCGAGTTCTCACATTTTGTTTTATTCTTTTATTATATGGATTTTTCCCAATTTTCCGCAGTAACTTTATTCAAAAAAATCTTTCAAAAGTTTAGTTAAATTACTAATTTTATTAATTGTGTTATTTCTAGCTACTCTACCTTTTACTTGAGAGAGATATTTACGTCTCTAACGGACAGTCTCCTGATGATTTATAAGAACAGATTTTCTATCTGGTTTTTCCCAGCAAAAATTAAGTTCTCTGAGCAATTTCCAGAGATCCGTTCTTTTAATTTCAGGTAAATCGCGATCTTCAATGATTTTAGTTAGAATTTTGGAGATGGTTGGGATCTGCTTCTCATAATAAAATGTATATACAACCCCTTTAATTGCAGTTTTCATCTCTTCTTCCAACAAGGTTTTTCATCTGCCTGTGATCGAATGTGGCTTGGGAGTACTAACAATTCCAGTTGTTCTCCTTCAGTATTCGGTACATAGTAGATTTTCCAACTCCTGTCATGTTGGAACATATCTCAACAGAGCTTTTAATATTATTATCTAGATATTGATATCTTAAGGCAGCATAAACATTCATCGTAATAAGTTTTTCGTTGAGGAAAAAATGCCCTGGTTTAACGATTTTGGAATAAATATAGAGGTGAAAGCCATATCTTTTGGATATCTCATTAATCTCAAATAATATATAAAAACAAGCTCAAACAAGATAAATCACTAAGAAAAAACTGTAAGTTGTACTTTGCTCACTGACAGAAATTAAATTAAACTATCAGAAATTCTATGTTGCAGTAAATTTATAAAATATATTTAAATATAATGAAATATAATTAGATTTACGGCAGTTTTCAATTACCTGCGGCACTGGAGCAGGTACGTTAGAGGTTTCGGTAACAGTTTTATTACTCTCTCTAGTTCTTAAATAGAGTATAGGAGTCTGTATGCTTGCGATCGCCCCCCTCCTCCCAAAAGCTTTGAGTTCAGGAAAATAGAACCCATTCTGCCTTTTATATTAGGAATGAGTATACTGCTTGCACTCCCCCCCCCCCCCCCCCCCGTTGACAACTTGTTTTTCTTGCCATACTGTACTTTTGTGATATCACCCCCTCCCCAAAGAGAGAGGCTGGATCCGCCCCTGAGTGAGTTTGATAATATAAAACCAGTGACGATTTTAATTTAATCATTAAAATGCGTAAAATAATCTGACAAAAAGTGAATATTAGGAGATGAGGGGTTTTTGATAAAAACGAACTAGTTATAAAAACTTCTTATTAAATAAATAACGTCAAAGAATACCAATGTTTATAAAATATTGTTTCTATTGTTTAAATAAATAACAACAATTTAATATTTCCAATTTATGTTTATTTTAGGTATCCCACTGTTACTCTTATTCTTACCGGGACTAACGAGGGGAATCACACATTGTCCAACACAAAATTTTAAAACACACCCAAGAACAAGAAATATTGAACACACGTTGTTGGAAGTCATAGCAAAACTGCAAAGCAAATAATTAATATGAACTCGATGTGGTTTCAAGAACCAGTTTATGGAATAATTTTGTGACCTTGTACATTTAAAAAAGTAGCTTTTCTTTTTGATTCCCATTGAAGAAGGACAGACAATTTATTTATTTACAAATCCACTGTGATTTTCCCTCCATAAGCACTTCGACCACCTAATGTTGGTTTTCTGTGAATTTCGCCCGTTAAATGACTCGACTCTTATTTATTTCTGTCCCGAGGTATATTTGATATATGTATATGATATATCTAAATGCTAATGGTGTATATTCCGGTATATAACTTGTTGGTGTAATAAGCTGGTGATACCTGTATTTTTAACAGACAATTGTTTTCTGTGAATTTCACTCTAGGTTTGTTTCAGCTTCACCGACAAATGGGAACATGTGACTATGTAAAGTGTGTTTTTTTATAGAGGTATTGAAATTTAAGTTGGCAACACTTTTTTAACTGGCGGCCATTTTGTCAGCTGTCAAATGATTTATGTTTAGTTTGGTTTGGCATTTCAACATGAATAGACTGACGCCTGAACAACACTTCCAAATTGTGCAAATTTATTTTAAACATCATGGTTCTGTTCGAAATACGTCCATTTTACGGTCAACATAATCGTCCATCAGAGTAATTAATTCAATTAACTATGGAACGTTTTCGCACCACGTTTGCTCTAAATGATAATATGCCTCCACAGAGATGTCGTACAGTGCGTACAGAAGAAGTCATTGCTGCTGTAAAGCGTAGCGTAGAGGAAGACCCGAATCAGTCTATCCTCCATCGTGCACAGGAATTGGATATGTGTCCATTCACTTTATGGAAGATTTTGCGGAAAGATCTTGATTTGCGTGCTTACAAAATCCAACTCGTGCAAGAATTGAAGCCACACGATCACCTAGCAAGGCGTAGATTCGGTGAATGGGCCCTAAACAAGACTGCCGTTGATCCCGATTTTCATAAGCGAATTTTGTTTAGCGATGAAGCTCACTTTTGTTTGAATGGATACGTCAATAAACAAAACTGCCGTAATTGGAGTGATGATAATCCTCAAGTGTATGTTGAGACACCGTCACATCCAGAAAAACTGACTGTTTGGTGTGCTTTGTGGGCTGGTGGAATCATTGGTCCGTACTTATTCAAAAACGATGCTGGTCAGAACGTTAGAGTCAATGGTGACCGCTATAGAGCCATGATTACTGACTTTTTAGTTCATCAATTGAACAGCCATGATGTGCAGGAGCTGTGGTTTCAACAAGACGACGCAACATGTCACACAGCTCGTGCCACAATTGATTTATTGAAGGAAACGTTTGGTAACCGCAAGATCATGCGACTTAACGCCGCTAGACTATTTTCTGTGGAGATATGTGAAGTCGCTAGTCTACGCCGATAAGCCCGAAACGATTGATCACTTGAAGGACAACATTCGCCGCGTTATTGCCGATATACGACCACAAATGTTGGAAAAAGTCATCGAAAATTGGACCTCCAGATTAGACTACGTCCGAGCCAGCCGTGGCGGTCATATGCCAGATGTCATATTTAAATTACAATGCCAGAAGGTTATCTTTCGAATAAAGTAAATTTCATGTCAATTTAAAAAATTCATCTTCGTTTTATTCCATTTAAAAGTTCTATACCTCTATAAAAACACCCTTTATTAATCCAGGAGTACATCAGTTCATTAATTTCTTTTTTGTAGAAACTGATAGACGTTTCGCAAAATCTTATTTGGCATCTTCGGTGCTTGCTGGTTGAGGATCAGTTAGGTTAATTTGGCTTGGAATGTGGCTTTATAATCGGCCGTATTGCATATCTATTGGTTGGTGTTGGCGTTGGGTCTGCCTTCTTTTCGGGAGCCGCTTGTAACATTAGATGCCGTGGCGGTATACTGATATCGCTCGAGGAGAGTTTTCCATGTGATAGGAATGTTAAGAGCAACTTTTATTAATTTTCTTGTAAAGTTTTATGATAGGAATTTGATGGCAGTTGTTAAAATTAATTTTGTGATCTGTCTTGAGCTGATGTTGGAAAATGGCACATTGTCTTTTCATTTCTTGTGCTGAGTTTTTGTATCTAGCATCGCTGACATTCTTCTACTGGTTTAACATATGTATATTTTATTGCAGTTGTCGCATGCAAATTCACACACACTGTGGTTTGCCAGGTCAATTTTGTCCTTTAGGTTTCTTAGGGATGAATCTATTGTTTTGTGTGGTTCTTAAGCTGTAGATTTGTTGTATTTGATATACTTCATATTGTAGGTGTATATACATTGTTGGTTGTTTAGCAAGAGAAACGAATATTTCTGAAGTTTACCACAGGAAACTGTGTTAAGAATTTTCTTGCATTATTTACGATTGAACTATCGAAAGCATGTGGCAGCATAATTTTTTTCCCCATTTATACTGCCATGTGAAAATTGATTTAAATTAAATCTAGTCCATAAAGTGAAAAAAGTAAGATTTACCTTCACATTTTTAAATCCAATATTCTAAAAACGGATGTTAATTCAGGGTTTTGTTTTTTTATTGCTTTTTGATCTTTATCAATTTTAAATCTGTTTTTGCATACGTTTTATACAATTGACTTTGAATTGGGGTGCTACTTTATTGTTGTTTAGCGAGAGGAATAGTCACCAAAAAGTCAGTTCTTGAATCAAGAGTTCAGCACCGGGTCAAGATTGTAGTTATAAATATAGGTTGTAAGTAGGGAAAGTTACTAAAGGTAGAAGAAAGTTTTAATTAAGAGGCAGAGATCAGAGACACGAGGGATACTACACTTAAGCTTAATGTTATTTGATAATTGTAATGCCACCTTGGTGACTTTTTATAATAACTATGCAATTGCAATTTGTCTGTTTAAAAACTCAAAATGGAAGAATTTCAAAATTTCGAAAAGTATAATATGGTAGAATGTTATACTGCGTATAATAAACACAAGCAGAGTGTCTCTAATTTATATTTTGAACGGTATCCGGAGCGTGAACAACCCAACCCTGCAATTTTTAAGACACTAGAGGGAAATTTACTCAATTTTGAATTATTTAAAAAGCCATGTCCAAATATGTATGAAAAAGAAAGTAAAGAGAATGAAATTATGAATGTAATTGCATGTGTTACAGCAAATTCTTTAACGTCGAGCAGAACTCAAACTTAACGCGAGCTGAACATCAAGCCCTATCATCCTTAAAAAAAATAAGGAAATAACAATATTACCAGCAGATAAGGGAAATGTCACGGTTGTAATGAACACCAACGAATACATGCAAAAAATGTCAGAAATTCTCGAAGACGCCTCTTACAAACAAACCAACAGAGATCCAACGACGTACCTTGAAAAAACTACGAAAGCCAAGATTAAAGCCTCAAAAATAGACCCAGAAATTGAAAATTCTATAATACCAAGAGAAAAATCAAGCAAATGTCCAAAACTGTATGGCTTACCAAAAATACACAAAACAAATGCACCACTCAGACCAATAGTGAGCGCAGTGGGATCTCCTACACAAAAACTGGAAAAATATCTAGCAAGTATCATGCAACCAAGAGTCGAACTGACTGATTCCTTCATGAAAAACTCCGAGCATCTGACTAAAATGATCAAAAACATTCATCTCGAAGAAAATGACATCTTAGCAAGCCTCTACATAAAATCGCTATATCCAAGCATACCACTGGATGAGATTTTGGACAAAATCGCCATGAACGAGGATTTTCCAGCCTACACAATTGAACTTGCAGAACACTGCCTAAAGAACACATACTTCATGTTCAATAACCAAATATACAAACAAACAAATGGCGCAGCTATGGGATCCTCGTTTTCACCAGTCATAGCCAACCTTTTCATGATATATTTCGAACAAGAGGCACTGCAAAAGGCACCTTGAAAACCGAAATTTTGGAAACGCTATATTGATGACATTTTTATAATATGGCCACATGGAAAAGAACACCTAGACGATTTCTTCATATATCTGAACAATATCCACCACAGAATCCAATTGACGCTAGAAATCGAGCAAGAAAAGAAACTTCCTTTTTTGGACCTGCTATTAACTAGGAAACTCAACAACACCTTGGGCTTCAGCGTATATCGGAAACCGGAAACCCACACATACTGACCGATATCTCAATGCAGCGTCACATCATCAGCCCTCTCAAAAGCAGGCAGTAGTCAACACATTAGTATCAAGATCTCTCCGCCTAACATAACTTGACACAAAACAAGACGAAATAAGATACATTTCAACAGCTCTAGAACGGAATGGTTTTTCACAAGCAGATATAAAGAAAGCCATAAAAAGACAACAGAAGACTACAACAAAGACCAAAGACCAAGATCAAATAAGGAACAAAGCCATAATACCATACATAAAAGAAATAACAGACAGAATCGGAAGGATCTTAAGAAAACACAACATACATCCCATATTTAAACCACAAAAAACAATAGCCAACATCCTGGGAAATCCCAAAGGCAAGACCAACCTTGAAAATTATGGCGTTTACAGCATTCCATGTGCAGATTGTCATCAAACTTATATAGGACAAACAAACAGGCGCATATCAGCAAGAATCCAAGAACATAAAAATAGCCTCAAAAACAAACAGAAAACCTCAGCCCTATTTCAACATCACCAAACAACCGGACATACTATCGACTTCGAAAAAACAAAAGAAATAGCACCAGTACAGAACTACAAGGTACGCGTCATAAGAGAGGCCCTAGAAATCGAAAAAGCGGGACATCTAAATAAACGAGAGGATGCTATAAATTTTTCATCTACATAGAAAACATTAATAAAAAATCAAGAAAGAAAACAACAAAAATCAACTAGTACAAGAACAAAATATATCGCACTCGGAAGAGGGGAGGAGCCTGCGAAGCCGCCCATCCAATCAGGCAGCGAGCCAGCTAAACAAAACTCGAAAATCTTCAGAGGCCACCATCAGTTCTCAGCGAGTAACGAGACGAATAGCACTTGAAAATACCAAATGAGATAATGGCGAAACATCGTGAAAATGATTTTTTGAACGAACGGATTGAAACCCGGAATAACCAAACTATTCATATATATATAATATATATTATATATATATATATATATATATATATATATATATATATATATTATATATATATATATATATATATATATATATATATATATATATATATATATATATATATCACTAATCTGTCTGACGTTAACACAGAATCTAGTTGAGCCATCTTTCTTCTTAACTAGTACAACTGGGGATGTCCAGGGACTTTGAGAGGGTTCTATAGTGCCTTGATTCCGCATATCTTTAATCATCCTGTCCACCTCGTCACGTTTTGCTAATAGTATTCTGCTTGGAGCTTGTTTAATTGGAGTTGCTTAACCAGTATTTATTCGATGCTCGATTATATTTGCCCTTCCCAAGTCGCTACCAGGTAAAGAGAGAACATCCTGATATCTTGTTAAAAAATCTTCCACTCTAACCACCTGAACTAGATTTAATAAAAGTGTTGCTGTACTAACTAGGTTTTGAAGTACCTTAGGTAGATAAACAGGTTTTTTTTTCAGGTTGCAACGGGATACCGGTAACTATCATGTAGACAGGTTGATCTGTTGAGGATAATCCTCCAAGTTCGATATCTTGACAAATAGTGTACTTCTATTATTGCGGATCAATGTTCTTGCAGGAAGAATTGCTTTTGAAAACAAAGAGCAAACTTGAATTAGTTCAATCAAAACTACTTCATCTTCTTCGGAATCATCAAATTTTACTTTTACTATACATTCCGAACTTGGCGGGAACGTCGCATCTTCAAGAAGTACAACGTCCCGAATCAACACTTTACTTTTTTTCGGTAGGTTCATAACAATTTCTTCATTTCTAGTAGTCAGTACTCGTTGAGAAAGGCCAAGGACAAGCTTCTGGTGTTCCATGACATCTAGACCTAGTATTGCGTCATTCAAGAGATCAGCAACAATAACTACATGTCTGAAAGTGGTGATTTACAGGTATATTTCTGCTTCACGTATCCCTTTCACCGGTATTACTTTGCCATTGGCGGTTTCCAGGACATAATGCTTTCCCGGAAGACAAATTTTATATTGAGCTACGATGATCGGTTTTACAATGGTGTGAGTAGAACCAGGATCTAATAGCATTTTACATACCCCACCGCATACCTTTCCGGGTACTATCAAGCTGAAACCATTGTTTTGCAGTTTAGATACCTTAATTGTTATTTTTAGTGGGGCTTTAATAAAGCTTAAATACCCGTCAAGGCCTACTAAAAATAATCTTTTTTTTTTTAAATCACTTAAATTTAAGACTTAGTACTAATAATAAATATATAGTGTTATGTGTTTTGGAAAAGCCTGTAACAAACTAAATCACATTATTCAAACATATATAGGGTGTCCGATTTCAAAATCGGCAATTAGATTTATTTCTCCGAAACAATTGAACCTATAAAAAACTGACTGCGCCACTAGATCCTACATGAAAATACCCCAATAGCGTTTTTTAAACTTTGCGATAAGTTGCAAAATAACCGCGAAATGAGAGGTGCCGAAAAATGCATAATTTTAAAATCGTTGTGTATCTCCAGAACTAATGGTTTATGTCGCACAGTGCCATGAAAACCTTGTTCTTCTATTTTTACCAATAACGAAGATAATTCGTTAAACCATCAAAAACTGGACTCCCTGGACATGGCCAAGAGCTGCAAATATACTTATCGGGACCCTGTACACGCAAACTCTTACTATTTTAATTTACCTCCTTAATCATTAAAATATAAACCTGCTTACATTCAAGCAAGTTCTAAGCAAATTATTTATATTTTAATTGATTTTATTCTGTACAGGATTTTTGCAATTATATGAGGCACCACCTATTTGATTTTTTTCCTGTATACATGATGTTTTTCTAAACTTACAATTCCGTTCAAGTTTATGTTGTGTTTATGCTTATATGTACATTTATATGTATGTATGTATATAATTTAAAAATGGATTCTTATAGCAAATACTGTTTACAACCTAGATTGTTATTATTCCTTGTTATTTTAAATTGGGATATTTTTCAAATTTAGATTATGGGGTTACACTATCTTGGCGCTTTGAAAAGTATAAATATTTAGATATATAAATAGATTTCTATTTTACCCATAACATAGTATTTTTTTTGTAGAAATGACCGCTATTTGAAAAAAAAATCAGATATTCACTTTTATCAGAATTTTGAGTTTTATGAATTTATAAAAAGTGATGCGACATCCATCAAAAAAAATTCTATGCTACACCTTAGACCATATTATAAAGAATATGTAGTTTAAATTTGATGAAAACCCGTTAAGTAGATTTTGAGATATCTTGTTCAGAAGTTTGAAGAAGGAAGTATTGAGAAAAACGCGAAGAAAAGAAAGTACCACGTCAGCGTCTCAAAACCAAAAATTGACGCATTCTTGAACGCTGCGTGTACATATAATTAAAGTAAAGTACATATGTAGACAAATGTGTAATTATTTACATTTTCAATCACTTACTATGGTTTCAAGACAAACGGCTTCGCACTTCCACCAGGGAATATTGACTTATACCAGGTATACAAAGATACCAAAAGTATGAAGCGTTGTGGAAAATTTTCCATGTTATCGGGTCCTAGGTGACGTGGTCTGCTGTATTTCTTGCGAACTTTCGGGCGGTTGCAAGGAGAACTGCTTTCTGAATCGGCTTATAAAGATGCTCACTAAGGCCCAATCCCTTGATGTTCTGTAGGAGGTTCTTTGGTATCACTTTAGTTGTTGATAAAATTTTGAAAATCGTTTGGACGCTGTTCATTTCCCATTGTCTTCGGATTTGCACATCTAGATCTCTGTATTTCGTGATCTTCTCGTTGTATTTTGGACTTAGGTTGTTGTTAAGTACAGCAATGTCGATTAGTGTAGTTCGCCTAGAAATTTTATCTGTTAGTATAATGTTTGGTTTATTATGAACCCACTATAACGTGAACTGGATGTTCTCAAGAATAGGTTCCGAATGTGTTTTTAATAAGGCACTTTTCCTACCTGCAATAGGTTTAACTTATCTGTTAACTCTTGGTGGAGTATCTTAGTGGCTGAGTAGTGTATTTCCTTATATTCGGTTGCGACAAACGCTTAGCATCCTCCAGTTATGCGCTGGATTGTCTCTGATGTCCGATAGCCAAATCTACACTGGTCATTTTCTATTGAGGGATCGCTGATGATGAACTTCCTATAGTTCTTCGTCCGAATAACCTGGTATTGGATAGCTAATAAGAAGCCCTCCGTTTCCGGAAACAAATGTCCTGAAATCAACCAGGAGTTCGACGCTGAGTTGTTGACATAGTCTTGATTGACCTCATTTAGATGTCGTCCATGAAGTGGTTTCTGTAGCCAGGTTTGTAACTTCTCTTGGTCTGTTAGGTGGTGAGAAGCAATATCCTATTCCTTCAGCTGTAGTGGCGTTGAATCATCTGCCCCGCATATTGCTCGATGTAGTAAGGAAGAGTCCGCTAACCTGTGGAAATATGAACGTAAGTTTATTATTTGTTGGTCGATCTGCCTACCAATTTCCACCAATCCTCATGCTCCTTGATGTCTTGGAAGCATTGTACGTTCAATAGCACTCCGAGGGTGCTAAGTGCAGATCACGCGTACGTATTGAGTGCCTTAAATAAATTTCTACTATTTAGGTTAATTCGTAATACCCGCCTTACCCTCTTCACGAGTTCGGTTCTGAATATGAGTGCGATGGTCAATTGTTTTAGCCTGTTTCATACCTAGGTATTTATATGTTTGTTCTGCTCCCATTGCAGCTATAGTTTCACCGTTCTGTATTTCAAATGCTCCTGGTGGTATATTAACTTTTATTATGTTCCAAATACGGCACTTGCCAAGTCCAAATTGTATTCTGATATTCCCGGAGAATTCTTCTACAATTTTAAGCATTTGCTTCAGCTGGTTTCTGGTAGCAGTCACCAGTTTAAGATCATCCATGTATAAAAGATGATTCACTCTTATTACATCTTCGCTGTTATTTCTAATACTAAAGCCGTATCTGGTATGGTTCAAATGGGGTGATAGTGGGTTCATTGCAAGGCAAAACCACAATGGGCTAAGTGAATCGCTCTGAAATATTCCCCTTCGTATTGGAATGGTGTTAGTTTCGATGGTGTTGCTGGATGGCACTTGCAATTGGATCCTAGTTCTCCAGGTAGACATGAAGCGATCTGCGTGAAACAAAATTATTATCGACCCTACACATTCTTAATATAGTTATAAGCCACTCACGTGGCACCGAATCGAAGGCCTTCTTATAATCCACGTAGGCAGCAAAGAGATTTCTTCGGTTGGTACAAGCTTGGTTACATATGACAGAGTCAACAATCAATTGTTTCTTGCATTCCGTTGCTCCCCTTATGCATCCGTTCTGTTGACTTGCAATGATGTTATTTTGCTCATAATGTGCATAGATGCATTGGGTTAAGCAGGAGGTGATCACCTTATACAGCGTGGGAAGCCAGGGGATTGGCCTATACCTAGCTGGGCCATGTGTGTTTTGTTGGTCCTTTGGCAAAAGATACGTAATGCCTTCGGTCAAGAATAATGGCATTTTCACTGGGTTAAGTTAAATCACTATTATTGACTTTTCTTCTCTCCTGCTGCTCTAATGAACTGATATTTTAATTACAAATCATTCGTAATACTACGCCTACTCTTAGATGGCCACCTCTTGATTACTAACATGCTCATTTATTAAACATTCACATTACAAAGCAATCGCTTGACCGAACCGAACCCGCCTATGGAAAAAACTTCTTTGTAAATGAGAAACTTAAAGCAAACACCTACCTTCATCCAATTCATGATTAGTTCTACTGAAACTCAAAGAGTTTTTAATACAATATACTTCTGTATTTCGCTACTTTTACATCGCAGAGATTTTCCATAGCGACACTTTCTTCATAGGCATAGTATGGAACGATGAAACGTAGTTTGTATGAGAACTATTTTCAATACTATTTTTGATACTTCTCTAAAAGGTCTTCTGCATGAAGATACGACGAGTGAGAAGCTAGTTTGTTATATATGTAATTCTTCTTTCAGGCGGAGAATATGAAAAATATATATACAGTTTATTTCCTGCGCTCTGGTCCTCTCTCCATATGCGTTTCGATCACCTCATGATCTCGCCAGTGGAGCGGTATCGGACCGAGAGCAACATTAACAGGAAAAAACTGATATATGAACCATAAATTTGAAGGTATGTCGGCAGGATATTGCACCTGCCATCTACCAACTTCGATATCAGACTGAAAAATGGATGTTAGAAAGATGCTTCAAAATATCAAACATTGAGTAACCAAAAACCTTATGCAAGAAATTGGCAAGATACTTAAAAAATAAATATTTTTTGAATCATATAAGATAACATTATTTTAGATTAAAGTGTTTTTAAATAACTTGATAGTTAGATATATAGGCCTATAAGATGTGTATTGTTTTATATTTCGAGATAATTTTGTATTGATCATTTCACAAGCAATCAATTAATATACGTAATTTTTATTTCATATTCAAAACATGTTAAAGGAAATATGCATTTTAACAGTTTTTGCTGCAGCTTTGTCACCGGGAAATCCAATACTGACTAAAGTGAGCGAAAAGTATTATCTCTCTGACGTTGCGGTAAGCTTATTTTTACTTTACTAATTAAATATAAACGTCTTGCTGAAATATGTTTTATATTTTTCTCTTATTTATTTTATTTACTGTACCGTCTACTCAAACGTCAAGTGCGAATAACTTATATTTGATCATTTTAAATATCCAAAGTCTCACTGACCTACATAGCAACAGATACATTATATATATATATATATATATATATATATATATATATATATATATATATATATATATATATATATATATATATATATATATATATATATATATATATATACATCTTAATATTTTTAGAAAAATACGTAAATTTCCCAAATTTTGGTGGTCGTAGATTTTTCAGAAATCAACGTCTTAATGAAAAAATTTACCTAATCAAAATTCCAGAAACGCCTACTTTAATATTTTCATATGATATGAGAGCAAATAGAATATTTTTTTGGAAGTGTCATTTTTTTAATTCTGACATATATTTTGTGTAAACTAAATACTAACTATGTCTGTATCTATAACAAGTAAAAATTTCTTCTCTAGGTATATATTTTTAATTTCAATATTAAAATGAAATTATTTGTTTGTATTTTCTACAAAACTGCGCATAAACACATTACAATATTATGTCAGATGAAATTATTTTATTAATAGCTAATTGTTTGGCTATTTAGAATTTAATATTTAAAAAGTAACTGTTTACATTTTATAGTAGAGATTAATATGTTACAAGAATTGCATAATTTTACCATTAATTGAGAGCGGTAACAATCTAGCAATAGATGTTTGACTGGTTCTGACTTAAGCTTCGATCATACTCCTGTAGAATTAGCATAATGCCAGAACTAGGGCCCGGTTGTTTGAACGCTGACTAACGTAATAATATTTTTATTTATATTTGAAAAAGTGTTGATAAACAGTAGGCATTTCATTTCTTGGTACACACATACCGATTTTATGCATTTTCTAATTGCATGTTTATATCTGTCAAACATCAAAAAAGCCTCTCCCTCACCGATCATAAACAGCCTTCAAACAAATCTATTGTTGTTTAAATCTATAGGGAATAATCGAAGGCCTTAAGATATAAAATACAATTTGAAGATGATTCTTTCTGGAGTAAATATTAGTGTGTTTAAATGGTAGGCAGAATATAAAGATATAAGATGATTACTTGATTTTTGTTTGGTTCAGTTATTTGAAAAACTTTTTTTATCCATATTAGGGAGATTATTCAATCTGTTACTACTCTGATCTTTCTGCAGTTTTGTGGGCTCACAAATTTTAGAGCTACTAAATGGAAATTGTAAAGGGGCTGTAAGTTTATGGTATGGTTAAAATTATTATTGATAACTGCTGCTTCTCCTGCATACTTGGTTTTTGAGACGTGATTCTGATTTGAAATAATTTCTTTGTATTTACTTTATAACAATATATAACTATTACGTTACTTAGGAAATAGAGCTAGTGATGTGTTTCTTTCAAGATTTGTTATTTTTCATGATGGGTTTAGTACAACTAACAGAAGTGATTATTTTATTTTCTTCAAGTCGAAGTTAACATTACTAAATCTTTCGCAGAACTATTTATATTTTACACGAGACATATTTCAAACTCTCTTTTTACCTAGGTCTGCATACTTCATGTGGTTTCGTAATATGCTTTTTTTCTCATATATATATATATATATATATATATATATATATATATATATATGGATAGTTTGGTTATTCCGGGTTTCAATCCGTTGAACTCAGCGAGTAACGAGACGAACCGCACTTGAAAATGCCAAATGAGATTTTGGCGAAACGTCGTGAAAACGATTTTTTGAACGAACGGATTGAAACCCGGAATAACCAAACTATCCATTCTACCATCCGTGAAAATCTACGATATAACATATATATATATATATATATATATATATATATATATATATATATATATATATATATATATACAGGTCTGGAAAATCCCAACCAGAAACTCGACGTTTCTTAAGTATGATAAAGAAAATATTATATTATTCAGCAAATCAGAATGAGACAGAAGATAAGCATCGTAAGCATCGACATACATGTAAATTACCAGTTTGGCCCTCGGATGAGGGGTAATACAATGCTGGCGCGGTGAGAGCGGGCGGCAGCATACGCCACGTCCTAGCAAAACAAGAGTGTTTCACTTTATTTTCTTTTTTATTTAGGCCGTCAAAGCGTAAGTACCGAATATTGGTAGTTCCGTGTTTCGAGTCAAATTTTTTTATTTAAAATGGTAGTTTATTCCACGGAACAAAAAGTACAGATTATTAAGTAGTATTATTCTGGTAAAAGTATAGAGATAATCGACAGATTTGCATTTACGTACGAAAATCATCCTATTCCTTTAAAATCTAGAATTTCAGAAATTATTAAAAAATTTGAGACAACCGGTTGTCTAAAAATTTGTAAAAAATGCACTGATAACAATGAGGAGCAACCGGCTCCTCTAATTACTGAAGAACGAGCAAATCGGGAAACATTTTGTTTACGGATGAATCTTCATTCTCCTTGCACGGCCGTCACAATCCTTCTATTGCCGTAGGATACTTTAGAGAGAATCAACATCTCAATATTCCTCAGAGAACACAATACCCGCAAAAGGTTAATGTATGGGCTGGTATGTTAGGGAATTTTATCACTGGACCCTTTTATATTAATGGGAACCTAAGTGCCAATAAATATTTGGACCTTTTACGAAATCACATCATTCCAGCTGTTCGAACATTGAATATTAATTTTGAGGAAATTTTGAAGGTTGCTCTGCTCACAATGCGAGAGAAGTGCAACAATTTTTGCAACCTATATTTCCTGAGCGCCTTAAAAGCACAAGGGGAACCATTCAAATGCCACCCAGGTCTTCCGATTTGGCCCCAAACGATTTTTTTCTTTGGGGTCATGTTTCCCAAAAAATTTATCGGCACATATATGATCGTGCTATGAATTTGGATAAATTGAGACAAAAAATTAATGAAGTTATTATAAATATAACACCTGAAGTTTTGACAAATACGCGAACCCGATTTTACAATAGATTGGGTTATTGTCTCGCGCAAAGTGGAGGCCTGTTTGAACACCTCCTGTAGAATTATAGATGTTTTTATTTACTTAAATAGAATTTAGTTATTTGTTTATTTATTTATAACTACTGAATATGTTACTTTTATTTTTTACCCGAATAATAATAATAAACTTTGATTATTTTTGAGAATGATTTTTTTAATGTCGTTTATTAACTTATATACTTAGAAACTACTGTTATTTTTATTAGAATCAATGTTTATTTTGTAACAGAAATACTAGTTTTCTTTACGCCCAACGGCCAGCAAAAAATAATTTTGTATTTCGACTATTTGATGCATTTAAAACAATAAATGTATCAAATAGTCATTAAATATTCCAAATTCCGTCGATTAGGTTATAAGTTTAGACAAAAGCAATACACCCTCCCATTCGTTTCCAGCTACTGATGGTTGGCTGTTCGTTTTTCATGTCGCCCGGAGGTTAGAGGGGGTTATATGTCGTGTAGACGTTCCCCGACAACGTCTGTCCCGAACTAACCCGAAAGCCTTAGTGGGTCACAATTAAGAAAACGTGGCCAAAATAAAAAAAAATTCTAGTTAAGAAATTTAAACTAGAAGTTTGGCTATAGTACTGTTTCTATTAAATCTCGGCAATATGAGCGGCCAGGCTCCTTCGGGAGGTAGGCATTTAATTAAAAATAGCTATTTAATTTTTTTTTAACTTTTATACGAAAAATTAAGCAAATTATCCTAAAACGCAATGACAATTGAAGTCTAGGTTACGACTTCTACACAATTCCGCAGAATATCCAGTTTTTTCCGAACTTGCTTAATGCCAATGAAGGTGCTGCTCTTCTATTTGACATTGAATTGTCAAAAGACAAATATGGTGTGTAAAATACAAAAAAAAAACATGGTATTCAATGACAATTATCGAACCTCTACTAAATCAAAAGCCGAGGATAAATTCCAAGGCTTACTGGATCACACAGTGGATCGAATTATATTGCTTCAATTAGATGAGAGGATCGAATTATTTGCTTCAATTAGACGCCTTTGAACAAATTGATAAATTAGATTTGTAAATATGAGTTTCATTTGCAAATGGGGCTTCGATGGAACGTCAGATCAGAGCCGGTATAAAATGAAATTTACTGATCTGATTATTTCTGATACAAACTTATTCCTCACCTCTCTTGTTCCACTTCGATTAGCAGGTGTTAACACGGAAACTCAACAGAAACCGAACAAGTCTTTAAAGAAAAAAGAAAATTATGAACTAAACAACTTGCACCATATAAAAGAGTTCCCTTTGCCACCCCACCTTCAGTACAGTATAACTTATCTTTGACGATGATAGACGGCTAGGTGGATGCTGTGGTTGGAACGAAATCGGTCCAACGTTGTTACCTCTGCCAAACAACATCTCAGTTCAACAACATTGATACTGTGTTTCAGTAAATACAGACTATTTCAAGCTACGACTGTTAACTCTACACACATGTATTCGATTCTTCGAGTGCTGCTTGTATTTGTCGTATCAACGTGACACACAGAAGTGGCAAGCCCATAAGCAGAAAGACAAAGAGGTGAAAGCACAGACAAAGGCTACCATCCAAAAGGCCTTTAAGGAGAGAGATTAGAACTTGTCGAACATGCCAAAGAAAGGGTTAGGAAGCACCAAAGATGACAATACGGCTCTACGTTTCTTCGAGAACAGTGATGAGTCAGCTATTATAAGAAGAGTAAAGCGCAAACTGATCCTTCGGTTTCCCGTCATTTTGTAAACTATTGGAAGCGGACATTAAACTGCAATAGAGAAGATTAGGGAATACACACTTCAAACAACAAGATTGTTCTTCAAAGAATAATATTGGTACAACATGCCAACAGGAATCTACAAATTACTTACTTCATTAACCAGACATCATAGCATTTGTAATATTACCGATAGCTAAACAGTCGAAAGATGCACAAAAATCAACGGACAAGTTGATAAGAAACTATCACCTAGACTTTGTCCGAAAATCTTCTCGAGAAAAAAATATGGAGGATCTGTTCCAAAACTTTTGGCGTCGACGGATCCTTACACTGTTTTTTGACGTCGTAATGATTCGGATAATAATTTGTACGTATTGGGACATGTGAAAAGAGTTGTTAATAAAAAAGGCATTGACTAAAATGTTCTTTTTATTATTTTTATTACAGTCGTATTATTTATTCATTTATGTTAATCAATAAATATTATATTACTTACAAATTATTTACATTGGTATTTTTTAAGAAGTCCTAAGCATACAGGAAAAGTACTTTCGCATTTTTAAAGATTATCGATATCCATGTATTTATTATTATAATATTATTTTTAAAGTGTACCTTGAAGTCAAGCGACGTTTTTCGAATTTATTTTCATGATTTTAAAGTTTCAGTCTGCTATTGTTGGATCCGATTTTTATTTTTAATATCAAATCCGTGCTTTCCACCCACTGTGTTTTGACGACCCAAAAGCAGCGAAAAGTCCTTGCCCGACGCCATTTTTGCTGGAAACCAGGAAGCAAGCTACGATACAACAGTATGCTTTATTTCACTTCTTCAACATGGCTAAACGGGTTGTCCGTCGCTTTTTGTTACGTTCCCTTTTTTTAAGAGGTTCTGTTCTCGATTTTCCACACCTGTATATATATATATATATATATATATATATATATATATATATTTATAAATGACGTGGTCCTTACTGACTAAATGACTGACTGACTGACATATCTATGTACAGCCCAATAACAAAGGATTTTTAAAACCTTGCACTCCAAAAGGGAGAAAAGAAGTAGATTGTCATTTAATAAAGGACCCCGCAGAAATTTTATAGAAAATGGCCCTCGGTCAAACTTTTTGAACCCATATGGTTTTGGTAGTTCTTGGTTAGTAGATTGAAAGTGTCAATGGTCGTTAAGTCAAAAAAACTTATGGTTCAAATATATAGATCATTTAAGTTGCACTATTTTGTGTTCGAAAGCCTGCAAATATTTTACTGCAGCCTTTCTTTACTTTCGTAAGAATAACCTCTGCCGATGTTATACAGAAAATCGAGGACAAGGTTTTCATCTTCTGTGATAAGCTTGACCTTGTTGTCAAAGTCCAAGGTCAAAGTGCGCTAAAGGTCAAATTGGGATTGAATGATAACAAATCGTTTTTTGACCCTTGTTGGGCTATGTAATTAGAAGCCAAAATAGAATTTTATTTTAAATCGCTGCAACATTGTTTATTAAACATTACGAATTGAAAAACCTTTAAATACAGAATAAATTATATATTTTTTTTGTAATAGATATAAAATTGTTTAAACAAAAGCCTGTCAAAGTGAAAGTCCTTTTGTATTCTCTGTAAAAGTGATTTCCAAAAAGAAAATTTCCATTTGCATATATTTTTTTTTAAGTTTAGTTAATATTCGTGAGCTATATATGGAATAAAATAAAAATTTTTCAAATATGAGTTCACATGAGTAACATAACATAACATAAAACACAGTTTAATTTTTTCCCGTGATTATAAGATAGGGAATTGCTATTTAACATGTTTTATAATGATCATATACTTTGTTCCACGTATTGGCACTACCTGTCCAAACGCTTATGAACCGTCATTGACGAAACGCTTAGTTTATTGAAAATTTAAATAACTGCAACTTATCTGACAAAATGTAGCATATAGAGTATAAAAGTATATATCTGGTACCAAACGATGACACTGACGTGCCTAACATCGCATCAAATCAAACTAAATAAACCTATGTATGTTTATATTTAATGCACTACAGCTGACGTCTAAACCTGTATCTTTTATGTAGGTAGATTCAAGAAGCCCTTTTTGACTTTTGCAATTTATATGCGAACCCCTCCCATCAAGAAAAGCCCCGATGAAAAAACTAGTTGATTTAGGCACTGTAAAAATTAATATCTAAATTTAATCTGCTTTCAGTTATTTACCGTTCAATTATAATTACATTAATTACCATTTTTTTTTATTTATAATTCATGGTATTAGAGTACCATTATATTGTAATTGGAAGTAGCTATTAGTCGAATAAAATAATATCGCTAGCCGCATATTCCGTAAACTATATAGCCCAAGAAACGGAGCAAATGAAATGCTCTTTCAGGGATAAAATTAGGAAGTGGATAGGACTTGTTTTATGTTGTAGGGGGGGGGGGGGGTTAAATAAAGATCCCACAGCATGTTTTCCACTTGAGATTCCTTGTGGTTTTAGAGCTACGGGGGTCCAAATAGGCAAAAATATATTTTTTTTATTCTGGAAGCCAAGGTATATATTATTGAGAAAAGGTTCTGAATAAAAGTTGTAGAGAATTAAAACACTTACAATTTTAGCTTTTGTGTGATCATCTTCGTCAATTAGTTATTGCAAAAACGTCAAAAAGCCGTCCAAAATGGCACTTTTTTAAAAATTAATTATTTATCACAATAATAACTTTTTACATTGTATTATCACTTTAAAAGGAAGCCTTTTCAATACCAAATCAATCGAGTTTTGTATAAGTCAGTCGGTCAATTTGTTACCGAGATATGTTAATTTGTTTATCCCAAGACGCTAAATCTCTATTGTCATAACTTTTTTGTTTATCAATTTTTTGAGTCAATCAAAAGTGGATTCTTTTAAGGAAGAGTTGTACTTTCAATTTGTGTATCTATCCGTGTGTGTTGGTTATCGATATACTGTGTGTCGTAGATCACCATCCACTGTTTTGGTTTTGAGGAAGTCTAAAAACGGAAGCTGATTATTTTCCTCAAGTTCCAGAGTAAACTGTATCTTTGTGTAGATAGAATTAAGAAACTCATGGAAGCATTTGAGCTGTTGTTCACCATGAGACCATATTACCAATACGTCATTTTCGTTTCGAAATAGGTCATGAAAAGATTTGCCACGGCTGGAGATAGTGAAGAGCCCATGGCAGCGCCATCTATCTGCCTGTATATCTGACCATCAAACAAAAAATATGCGTTTTTAAGAGAGTGTCTGGTGCGATCCATAATATGAGTTGGAAAATCCTCTCTTTGGGCGATCTGATCCAGTGCTTCATCCATTGGTATGCTCGGATACAGGGATTTTACGTCAAAGTTTGCAATGATGTCGTCCTTGTCAATTTTTGCGGAGTGTAGAATGGTTAAGAAGTGCTCCGAGTTTTTGACGTAAGACAAAATTGGTTTTGACACCGGCCAGCAAATTGCTAATATAGAACACTACAAGGAAAGATTGATCCGTGAATCCACCGAAATTGAAAAGAACGGCACACTGAATAAGAGAGACGATGCACTCAATCTACCTTCTACTGGAAAACTCTCTTTAAGCGGGACCATTATACCGACACGCTGACACCAACGGTGGCGCTCGAGAGGGAGGTGGAGCCAACACCAACCAACCGTTACTATTTGCTACCACGTATCAAGCACGCTGCACATTGAATTTCTTTCAGTTGATCTACAACCACCAAGAACAGAAGATGCCAAATGAGATTTTAGCGAAATGTCTGCAAACTTCCACAGGAAACCAAATGAACGAACGGATGTATTCCCGGATTAATACTGAATCACATGTTCCCATCCTTCAACCACTACGCAACAACATATATATATATATATATATATATATATATATATATATATATATATATATATATATATATATATATATATATATATAAACATTTGCGTTTAGTTTTAGAGATACAGAATATTAAAATTTATTATTGTTATTTAAATTCATATCATTTGTTTTTAAAGATAATTAAGTCGAATTTAGAACACATAACACTTTATACAGTTCCCATAAAAAAATGATTATTATGTGAAATAATATACAGAGTGGTACTTTTTTCCGGATCTGTAAAATTTTACTTTACTTACTTTACTTTACTTTTCTTCATGAGTCACTTACTCGATTGGATTACTCAGTAAACTTTCCCATTTTAATGAAAAACTTTTTTGTTTCTTAAGTTTTCCTCTAAAAGTAAATAGTGTTTCCACAAAAAATGGAAATACATATGTAAAAAAATAACGTATTTATTTTAATCAATTTTCATTCTTATTTGTTTTAATTAACAGAGACTAAGAAAAAAATGCAACATAATAAAAAGATAATTTAAACAACAATAACAAAATATTAATAACAAAATTTACACAAATATATTTCTTATTCTATCGCAAGAAGCAATTATGCAATTTATCAAAAATTTAACATCTTTAACAGGAGATACATAAACCAAAGATTTACGGAAATCCAAGATGCAAAAATTAAAAGGATTTAGATCCTGAGATCGGGCGGGCCAGTATTGAGTGCCTTCTCGATCTATGCAACGATTTGGATACACTGTCTGTAAGTGACAGCGTACATTGATACTGAAATGTGGTGGACCGCCATCATGCATAAACCATAATTATTGTCCAACTTAAAGAGAAATCTCTTAAAAAAGGGTAGGTAACTCTTCCTCGAGAAAGTGACAGTATTGGTCGCAACTTACTCTTAAATGAAGGAAACATTATCCAGTTAGATAATCGTCGATGATTGATTAAGGAAAAAATTAATTATTTACACATCTATTGCTAAGAAAAAGAGCGTACTTTTCTTTTATAAACAATTAAAACTGCTGCATCGCTTTTACACTGTATGAGTTTGTAGATTATATAAATTGAAACTTGGTTTCGAAACGATTTTATTTAAAAAAAAAAGTTTCTACGACCCATAGGGCCCGAGTTACTTTTTTTTTAATTCATAGGCGCTTTGTTTATAACAATTAAAAAACGAATCCAGCGGCATTGGATAGACAGAGAGTTATATTTTATGAAGACCTGATTTATTTTTCAAAGCAGGTTAATTTATTTATTACAAATTGCTTACAAAGCAATGCATATTTTGAATGACGCAGCAGGAATTAGCCCAAGAAACGGAGCAAATGAAATGCTGTTTCAGTGAAAAAATTAAGAAGGGAATGGCACCTGTTTTACGTTGCGGAGGGGGCGGGGGTTAAATAAAGATTACCCAGTATGTTTGCCACTCGAGATTTACTGGGTTTCGCAACTACGGAAATTCAAATTGGCCAAAACAGTTTTCCCCCTGGAAGCCAAGGTATATATTTTGGAGAAAAACATTCTAAACAAGAGTTATAAAAAATTAAAAATCTACAATTTAAGCTTTTGTGCGGTTTTTCGTTAATTCGCTATTGCAAAAAGGTGAAAAATTCCTCTAAAAAGGCAGTTTTTCAAAAATTAATTATTTATCGCAATAACAGCTTTTTACATTGCATTATTACTTTAAAAGGAAGTCTTTTCAATATCAACTCAAATGAGTTTTTGTATAAGTCAATCGGTCAATTTGGTACTGATATATGTTAATTTGTTTCTCCCAAGACGCTAAATCTTTATTGCCATAACTTTTCTGTTTATCAACTTTTTGAGTCAATTAAAGGTCAGTTGTCTTAAAAAAGAGCTATAGTTTCAATTTGTGATGAAAATTAATGAAAAAATTAATTATTAACCTCTCATTTATTGCTTCGAAAAAGAGGGTACTTTTCTTTTATAAACAATTAAATCTGCTGCATCGCTCTTGCACTGTATGAATTTCTAGATCATATAAATCGAAAGCTAGTTTTGAAACGAAGATTTTATTAAAAAAAGTTTCTACGACCCATAGGCCCGAATTAGGTTTTCTTTAAAAAAGTTCGCAGGCACTTTGTTTATAACAATTAGTTACATTTCATGAAGACGCGATTTACTTTTCACAACAGTTTAATTAATTTTTTACATATTGCGTATAAATTGGAGCATAGTTTGAGTGACGCAGCAGGAGTAGTGATGGGAATAGTCGCGCGAGGCAAAAATTGAAAACACAACTTTCAATCGGCAACGTAAGAACAAACTGCCTTATTTTCGCGAACATTAAACCAATATCGACGTTCGACAACTGCATTCTCAGATTTTTACGATAGAACGTATTTATGCGGATTTTCACATGTATTTTCAAATTGTCGTAGTGTGACAGTATTCAATTGTGAACTACTGCAAACAGATTGTTCTAGGTAGCGTATGGCCGTTCCGCTCACAATTTAGTACTGCCCATATTATTTATTAACTATTCTAAAACCTAAGAGAAAAATAAATAGATTAGACTAATCCGCTGCGACAAAGGCACTCTTATAGTCTGGACGATCTTGAAGTTTAGTTCTAAAGGTCTACCGTTAGTTATCGCTTACAAATACCAGGAACATAACAAGCTTCGGGAAAACTGCTGTCAGCTGGCCAAAGCAGGATTCTTCTTATGCTTCTTGGTACACAAGTGCACGCCCGTGTGTTTACCCATAAAAAGGTTTTTATCTCTATTTAACAAAAATAAAAGAAAAATAAAACAGTATTTACAAATGAGAAACTTAAGAGTAAATTTGGAGAATAATTAAAAAAAACTTAAAATTACAAGCTCTCTAGGCCGTTCTGGTATTCCCCTTAAAAAAAATAAACCCAAATTTGAACTGATAATATTAATAAATTTTGATAAGTTCGAAAAAATAAAATAACCTTTTGGAAATAAAAGAAATATCTCAAATTAAATTGTTTAATTAAAAGTTGGATGGTGGACTCCTTTCCCCGGTAGAAAATAAAGTTAATTTCCCCTTACTGTTTGAAATACTGTCTGGAAGAATAAAAAAAAAGTATAAGACAAAAATAGCAGAAAAGACAGCAGAGAAAAACCTTCTTACACTGGTAAAACACTAAAACACATGCCAAACTGACTTAAATGGATTCTAAATCGTAACTGCCTTTAATTAATTTCTCAAAATCAAACTCAACTTTCATCCCTTAAAACCTCCCTTCTCCCTATTAGATGCGTTGGTTCCGACATGCGTGCTTTTCCACCAATAGAACGCACTTACGCGATGCATCCCCGCGCGCGAAAGGTAGTTTTCGTTCCCGAACGTTGATATGTTTTCGATCCTCTGGTTCATAGATGGCATAAGTCATCCATGCATCGAATTTAATTTAATTTAATATTAAAACTGGCCAGAGCTCAAAACTAATAATTATTCTATACAAATGTGATCAGTAACTATTCTACAATTACACTAAAAGATCGTGAAATAACCCATGAAAAAACCCCAAGGTTTTAACCATTTTCTCACTTTCTTATTCTTATTTTCGTCAATTGGGGAAAAATGGGTAACAGTCGCGAACTTTGTACATAATAACAAATACTAATATGGCATTTTAGTGATTTTATTTAAATATTCTTTTGTTTTCTTATGATGGGAAAATTTGCTCAGTTTAAGTAAAAAAAAGCTCTTTCACGGTCGGCCACATGTGGCTATCACTTTACCACTTAACCTAGACCTTTTTACGATGTGGTTTTTAAGACTATTAAGTTACTTTGACAGATTTAACACAAAAACTTCGAGAGGGTGGAACAGATTAGTTTTTGTGTCACATAAATTCACTAAGTTTATGTTGTTTTTTTCAGAAAAATTAACTACCCCAAAAGTAATAAAACTGGGCTTAAGTTTGTTAATGGATTTATATTTCCCTGATATGTGACTATTTTTGGGGCAGACATACAAGATATACAATTCAACGGTCCAAATCTTTATACAGAGGGGGACTCAAGTAAATTCTCCCATTTAGTAGAATTTAATTTAGAGTTAATAAATGTTAAAATTAGTAATAATCACAATAAACTTTTGTTCCCTTACAGTAGTTTCGCTTGAAAAATCAATGCACACAGCAGATATAATTAATTTTAAACCAACAACAAATTTTCCAAGCAGAACTACAACAATTTTGAAAACGCATGTGAAAAACCGCATATTTATGAATGCAACATGCACGTTTTATTGTGAAAAACTAAGAATGCAGTTGTTAATAGTTTTTTAAGATATCTCACAAAAAAAAAACATCGAAATCGGTTGAATTTCCACGAAAATATGGCAATTTGTTTGCCGACTTGAAGTTGTGTTTTCAGTTTTTGCATCGCGCGCGAATCCATCGCCCGACTATTCCCACCACTATTCTTGCTGCGTCACTCAAAATATGCTCCATTTTATACGATATTTGTAATAAGTAAATTAACCTGTTTTGAAAAATAAATCACATCTTCATAAAATATGACTCTATTTCTATCCAATACCGTTGGATTCGTTTCTTAATTATTATAAACAAAGAGCTTGCGAATTTAAAAAAAAACCTAACTCGGGCTCTATGGGTCGTAGAAACTTTTTTTTAAAACAAAACTAACATGATTTAATTTTAAATCCATCCTAAATTGATAGCAGAGGGCTTAAACTAACAAGAGCAACAATAAGTCAAGCGAGTTTTAAATCCTAAAAAAAAACAAGCATAAAAAAATTGTTTTCTTTTGTTGCTGAACCGGCAAAAATGGAGAATTTTATTTATTTTCGGGATATAACTATTTTCTTTCATATTTCAAGGCTTTATCGCAAGGCACTTATCCTTAATAGCGTTACATAAGTGTTTATTTGTTGACATCTGTAATATTAATCATGACAATATCATAAGCAAAACAAAACTGGCCGACTAGAACACTTAAATTTCATGGCAACTAGATCGGGTTTAATTATTAAATCTTCTTAGTGAATCTGGCTATAAAAGTCTTATTACTACTAATTTTCTCAAAATTTTACTGTTACTCATACAGTTGCAATAAAAATTATCGATCAACCCGATCAAAGCATATTTTCAGTTACAGCTCTAAAACTATCTAGCTTCAAATTTGAAAAAAGTTTTTCGGAATAACCGACTACAATTCAACAAACTTGACCTCCCAAAAATTCATAGCTCTATTTCCCGATAAATATTGGTCTTTTACATCACTTAAGTATATTTCTTTTTAGTTGGATTTTCTTCGATCCTATATTGTCTGTAAAAGGAATGGACTAACTCTTGCCACAGAAGAAACAGAAGAAGAAACTGCCCTTATTAATGCTACTTTAGTTGCTGCTGGTGCTACTAAGAACAGTAATTTTTTTTTAATTAATAACACATATGCTTAACTGAAACAGCACATATATGTTATGACAATATTTACTTGAATACATAGAAATAGGGTGAAACAAAGGGTCCGCATCGGAATAAGTCAATAATACCGAAAATCGTTTTTTTGCAAATTTTTTGTTTTGTCGTCCGTAATTAACTGTTACTATAAAAAGTATAGACCATAAAATTCTCTACAAATTTGATTTGATCTGTTTTTTGTACTATCGTTCTCGAGATATAGTTCGGAAAGTAGCGGGCGCGCAAACATAGGTAGCGAAAGTGCCATATTCTGAACATATCCCAGAACCTATACTGGAGAACAATAATTTCAAGCTGTAATGGCCTATGCAAAAGGTAGTGTTGCTTGCAACCGCTTGAACTGTCCGGGAGTATGGGAAATGCAGAGAACGTAACATCACCTAGGGCACGTCAATATGGGAAGGCCCTCAGAGTGCTCCATGATTAGTTTTCAAATTCTTTTCACATTTTTTTAACGTGTCTTCGAGAAACAATATTGAATTCTTGTTAGATTTGTTCCAAAAAACACAATTTAATAACTCTGCCAAGATGAACTTTCAAACACTGCAAATATTGTAATGTTCATTTCACTCACTTGCATTTTTAAATAACAACTGAGCGATCAGAGATTTAGGACACAGTAGTCCATGAGCATAAGAGAGAGTGACTCATGCATATCGGCCTCGCATTCTTATGCGTTGACCCTTCGCATTGATCTGGCTGCTACACAACAAAATAATAAATTCTCGGCTATGCGGACAAAGACCATTGATAAATATTGTGCTCATGCTAACAAGTGCGGAGATCTCCGGCTACCTAAAATGACTACATCACAGTGTCGTCCTAGTATGGGAGTCGTCAGGCCATTGCATTCGGTACAAACCATCATCTTGTATCGTGGCGAAATCTGGATGGCTCACTCAATAACATAAGAATAACACAAATCAACAAAAGTTGTATAAAACCGCCATGTGGTGGCGTGACGGTAAATTAAAAAAGAAATATATCAAAACTCGATAAACGAACTTGCTACTCTAAGGCTAGAAGCCGCATTATTCGGCATTGGCAACCAAACTAACTATGAATTCCACAGTTCAAGTTCAGTATCGCACCAAGAATCTCCCTAAGAGGGCTGTTGTATATGTTTTAAGCCAACAAATATAAAAATAAAAAGAGAAGTTATCGTCCGTGTCCAAAAATGACTACAGCGCTGTTTCGTCCTAGTATGGGACTCGTCAGGCCATTGCATTCGGTACAAACCATCATCTCATATCTGTGTCCTATAAACAGATTTCATGGTTGAAAAATGATAAATAAGACACAGTGGCGATATCCCTTAGGGAGATCGTAGGGGCGATATTGAACTTGAACTATGAAATTCATAGTTAGTTTGTTTGCCGATGCTAAATAATGCGACCTCTATCCTTAGAATAGCAAGTTCTTTTATCGAGTTTTGATATATTTCTTTTTTAATTTACCGTCGCGCCACCACATGTCGGTTTATACAACATTTGTTGATTTGTGTTATTCTTATGTTATTGAGTGAGACATCGAGATGTCGTCATTGTGTCTTATTTATTATTTTTCAATAGTGAAATTTGTTTATAGAACACAGATACGAGATGATGGTTTTTACCGAATGCAATGGCCTGACGAGTCCCATACTAGGACGACATAGCGCTGTAGTAATTTTTCGGACCCGGAGTTTTTCCATGTTCTTTGGAAATCTCCGCAGTTTTTAGCATGAGAATAATATTTACCAACGGTCTTTGTCCGCATAGCCGAAAATTTCTTATTTTATTTTAAAATTACACGGACGATAACTTCTATTTATATATATATATATATATATATATATATATATATATATATATATATATATATATATAAATATATATATATATATATATATATATATATATATATATATATATATATATATATATATATATATATATATATATATTCCAAAAAAATTCAAAAGTGGGGTTATATCTCAAAATATTAAAAAAAGTTATTAGAAAAAGTTTTTCTAAATGCAATTTTTAGGCCACATGCAAAATTTAATCTGTATAGTATTTTGTGCCTATTTGAAATTTGCACCACTGTTGCAAAAGAAGACTAAACGCAACCTATATAAAACCCCTTAATTTTGACAATGCTTCATCCCAGAAATCCCATATAAGGCGGACTTTACTGGTCACACGGTATATATATATATATATATATATATATATATATATATATATATATATATATATATATATATATATATATATATAGGGGCGGATCCAGCCTCTCTCTTTGGGGGGGGGCGGTGATATTACAAAAGTACAGTATGGCAAGCGAAAATAAGTTATCGAGGGGGGGGGAGACACCAGCAACAGTCCTATTTTTAGTGTAAAAGGCATGGTCAGCAAGTAAAAACAAGTTGCCGACAAGGAGGATGCCAGCAGCAAAGTATAAGAGCAGAATCGGTTCTATTTTCCTGAATAAAAAGCTCTTGGGGGAGACTATCGCAAGAAAAACAAGTTGTGAACGGTGGGGAGTGCCAGCAGCATACATATTCCTAATATAAAAGGCAGAGTCGGTTCTATTTTCCGGAATTCAAAGCTCTTGGGAAGGAGGGACGATCGCGAACATACACATTCCTATACTCTGTTCAGGAATTAGAGAGAGTAAGAAAACTGTTACCGAAACCTCCCACGTACCTGCTCCAGTGCCACAGGTAACTGAGGACTGCCGTAAACCTAATTATATTTAATTATAAGCTTTTATAAATTTACTGCAACAAAAAAATTTCTCATAGTTTAATCTAATTTCTGTCAGTGAGCAAAGTACACCTTACCGTGTGCCCTTGGTGATTTATCCTGTTTGCGCTTGTTTTTATATATTATTTGAGTTTAGTGAGACACCCAAAAGATATGGTTTCCACCTCTATATTTATTCCAAAATCGTTAAACCAGGGCATTTTTTCCTCAACGAAAAACTTATTACGACGAATGTTTATGATGCCTTAAGAAATCAATATCTAGATAATAATGTTAAAAGCTCTTTTGAGATGTGTTCCAACATGACAACTGAAGGAGAAAAAAAAACACTGAAATTGTACTCCCAAGCCACATTCATCACAGACAGAAGAAAAACCTCGTTGGAAGAAGAGATAAAAACTGCAATAAAAGGAGTTGTACATACATTTTATTATGAGAAGCAGAACCCAACCGTCGACAAAATTCTAACTAAAATCAATGAAGATCGTGGCTTACCTGAAATTAAAAGAACTGAATTCTGGAAATTGTTCAGAGAACTTAATTTTTGCTGGGAAAAATCAGATAGAAAATCTGTGCCTATAGATCGTCCGGAAACTGTCCATTGGAGAAGGAAATATCCCTCTCAAGTAAAAGGTAGAGTTACTAGAAATAACACAGCTTACGAAATTAGTAATTTAACTGAACTTTTTTGAAAAAAGTTATTGCGGAAAATTGGGAAAAATCCATATAATAAAAGAATAAAACAAAATGTGGAAACTTAATCTCATGATCTGTGACATAGAGGAACCAATTATAATTAATTTGAGCGAAGATAGCTTCACTGACTTTGATTAGGAATTAGATACGTAATGTTTATCAGTGTAAACACAATTTATTATTTAAATTTTTCTTTTCGTTGTATTTTATTGTTTAATGCTGTTTATATATATTTTTCTATTTTTTATATATTTTTCTTTAATTTTATGTATTTAATTCCAATTAGCCGTAAGTTTTTTATTATTTTATTATTGTATTTGTGTCTTTTTCTTAAGCGTGTAGAATTAGCATTTTTGGGGGGGGGGGATATCGGATTTCCATATAATAAAGTAAATTAAATTAAGATATCAGTACAATAGAAATAAAAATAAGTAGGTCTATTTTTAACTGTAACATATAAAAACTAATTATATTCGAATCCTTTTTTAGGGTTTAATTGTAATTCGGCAGATGGTTAATAAATAAACTGAAACATCAAATTTCCTAAAAATGTTTTTATTTAATAATAAAATGACCGATAGCCCCAAAAATACTACGTTTTAGTCTGAATGTGCCTAAAACGGTTTCTATGACAAAATTAAAAATAATAAAAATACAGTTGTGATTTGTGTGTGTATGCAATAGTAAGAAATAAAATAATATTATAAAAGCTTTTAATTTTAAGTTTATTACCGAAATACTATTCTATGCCATAAATACTTAGTGATAAAATAAACCTCCTTCCGACGGCTATGACAAGGATTAAAATCCTTTTTAACACTTCACACATCCAAATATCTATTGTTATCCAACCCAAATAGTTCATTATTACATACCGGTATTTTTGATTATAAAATTTCTAACTCATTACTATGAAAAATATATGTGTCTAATAGATTTTCCCAAAGACACCGGACTAAAGAACACAGGTAGTTTGCGAAGAAAAAAGGTTAAAAAATAATTTATTACTTTCTCTAGTTCTTGAATAAACTATAGTATAAGAAGCAAAATCAGGTCTATTTTCCTGAACTCAGAGCTCTTGGGGGGGGGGGGGGGCGCTAGCTCCCCTTGGATCCGCGCCTGTATATATATATATATATATATATATATATATATATATATATATATATATATATATATATATATATATATGTATATAATTCAGGCTTACTTCTAGAGCGTATATGCAACAATTTTTTCTCGATCTTTAAAGAGTCTGGCGGAAGTTAGGGCCCACGGAAGGCATCTGGCAATAAAAGGTGTTGGTTTTTAATAATATTGTGTAAAACATATATAAAAACCAGCTATGTAACTTTAACGTAAAAGAGTAAGATTTTTAAGTAACTTTTCAACGAAAATTTGCAGGATTAATTTACATTAAGCCAATTAATTGTGATAAAATTATGTAGGCTCATGCTCTCAATTAACTGAAAAACAGACGCACAACGAAATTTCAGAAAATATGAACAACGCCAACAACTGGTCGGCTTTTTTAAAAGAAATTCTTGTTTGAAACATCGTGTATTTTCATCAAAATATGTTTTTCCTAAAAATAATATACTTTTTAGTTTACTGGTTGGCTGCTGTCAATGAAACTAGAGGAGAAATTTCTCCTGAATGGTTTTGGTTCGAGTCTGAAAAAAAATTAAGTTATACAAATTGGAAAGTTACAGAACCAAATGGAGATGATGATGATTGTTTAACTAGAAATGCTTTGGATGAAGATTATCCTGGAAAATGGGCTGCTCGCTATTGTTGTACACCTTATTGGTTTATTTGTCAGGAAAATGATATTGTTAATGCTTAGTATGTTGCAAAATAAACTGAATCATTTTTGATGTCTTAGTTTTAATGACCCAAAAAAATAACAGAGCTAGCTTAAAAGAACTTTGAAAAATCACAAATTATGGGATAAAAAATTTACTGATAATTTTTAACACTTAATATTTTGCCCCAAATATCTCCAGTCTAGCTTACCAAATATGAAACACCGGACTCAAATATTAAGGAATAATAAACAAGCAAAAGAAAATAACCCTGAAACAAAGATGCGAGTAGATTAAAATATGAATTAGTTTCTGAAATTCGAGAGAACAAAATTTTAAATAAAATAATTGGAATAAAAAATACAATAGCTTTTTTAACAAAAGCAAGCCAATTCCAATATGATCGATAAAGCGCAAAAAACTGTCGCAAAATTTGTAAATAAGCCAAATTAAAATTACGCGTAAGTAAAAATCCATCATGTAACGAAAATAGGGCGGTAAACACCTAAAAGTCATTACCGAAATTTCAAATAAAATTATTGTAAGAAAAAATACAATGACTGTTTCAACAAAAACAAACCAATTCCAATATGATCGATAAAGAGCAAAAAACTATCGCAAAATCTGTAAGCAAGCCAAATTAAAATTACACGTAAATAAAAATCCATCATATAATGAAAATAGGGCGGTAAACACCTTAAAGTCATTACCGAAATTTCAAATAAAATTATTGTAAGAAAAAATACAATGACTGTTTCAACAAAAACAAACCAATTCCAATATGATCGATAAAGCACAAAGAACTATCGCAAAACCTGTAGACAAATCAAACCAAAATCACAGGTAAATAAAAATCCATCATGTAATGAAAATAGAGCGGCCAAAACCTAAAAGTCATTACCGGAATTTTAACGTGACAAAAGGAGAGAAATTATTAGTTGAGAAAATGATGTGCCTCGGAGCATGCCACATATTCCAGAAAACATTCAGTATATGAAACGTATCAGGAAGAGATTGTAACGAGTGATATGAACTTGCCTGGTGCACCCTAAAGCTCACTTATGGAAGATAAAGAATTTGAAAAAGTTATCTAAAAAAGGTAAAATAAAAAGATTTTAGTCTCAAAACAAAACAGCTGTATTATTCCAGGGGATGAAAAGCCGGAACTTTTTATCTCTCGGCTAGTTCCGAATAAGACTCATGATCAGATTTAAAATTATTAACAGAATAATACTATTATAGTCTTGGCAGTGCAAAAAATTTATATTCAGTCACAGGAAATAGCAGCTTTTAGGGTTACCGTACCACACACCAAAGCGAATGCAATTCAACAACATGAACTATGGCCAAAATACACTATTATCTGACCCTATCAGAGGCCAACAAATTTTTAGAAATCAGCCTGGGCCACAGCAAATTTGACTTAAATATCATGGACTTCGACTCAATTCACTTATGAGACAATAGCACCTGGAGAGAATGAGATATGATTTGATGGGGAAACTTTGGTGACAATCGAAACTACCACTAATAACACCAAATCTAGCGAATTGAGAATTAAATCAAACAGGATAAAAAATGAACTAAGTAATCTGCATCAAAATATTCATTCACTTTATAAATGTATCAACCAATTTGAGGTTGAATTTGATAAAAATACCTCCCCCTATTTTTTGCCGTAACTGAGCACTGTTTATTGAAAGACGAAATTCAAGTATTGAAACTTATCAATGATGCTTTAATTTGGGCGATATGTCGTGACACAAGGTATCATGGTGACGTTTGCACATATGTTTAGGAGTACACAATGGTTATTGAGCATAAACATACAAATGATTTCTACATAGTGACTGAAGTAGAATGTACAGGAATTAAATTTCTATCTGTTTGGAATCTATTTTATCTAATAATATATCCCGGTGTTCACTATTCATTTTATTAGGTGGCTTTTATATAGACACTTTTAGATATTGACAGGAGAGGGAAAAGCTACATTATTTAATTAATTCTTTTAGCTTTATTACTTTGACTGCTGAACTCATAAGAGTCCCTGAATGTTCCCAAAGTTGTACAGATATTATCATCGTAAGTAAATTTCTTAAATGTGACACAAAATTGATCAATTTAGGTGTGTTTGATTATTTTGGATAAATAATCCGACTGCATAGAGTTCATAGCAGTAAGCCCGAGTACTTCTATCACAGAGATTTGTCGCATAGGAATATTACAGACCTAAAAAAAAAAGTTAAGTCTTATTTTCTGGGAAGATTTGTGTAAACCATAAATGACAAGTGTTTCTGAAAAAATGTTATAATACCTTTAGAATTATTTTCCTGAAAAAAAAAGGTAATATTAAATAAGCATGGTGCATGGAGAACAAAACAGCTTAATCTCCTTAAAAAAGAGTGAGTACATGACAACTTTATACGCGAAAAGGCCCTAAACAAATTTATATTAACTATAATAAAACCTATAAAAAACTATTGAAAGATCACGTAAAAAACATTATTTTTCATGAATTCAATCTTGAATAAATCTCAAAAAGGAATTTTTCAAAATTGGATCACAGCTGCAATTTTAGTAATGAAAAATCTATATTTAAGCATGTCTTTATGGAACTTGAACTTACTAAAATTATAATGAATTTTAAAAGTAAAGAAAGTACTGGTATTTTGGTGAATTTGATTTAAAGAAGTATATGTAATATTATTTCCCCTTCGTTGGATTCTGTGAACTTCTCGATGTTAATGGTATTTTTCCTAAAACTTTAAAGCTTACCCTGATACGGCCAGTTTTTAAAAATGATTTTTACTCCCAAAAGCTATTTTTCAAATCAGGACATAATAGAATTGATACTGCCTTATATGATGTTACCAACTTGATATAAGATGAACTGAATGAGGGTGAAGTGACTTGCGGCATCATCCTCGACCTGTCAAAAGCATTTGATTGCTTAAACCCCCGTATTTTGCTTAATAAACCTTGGAGCTACGGAATTCATGGCAATTTGCATAAATGATTTGTATCCTATTTAAAAAATCATGGACAAAAGGGGTGACTGGGTGCGGTGGTCCTAGGGCAGAGTCGACTGAGCTATGAGTATTAACGGAAGTGCTTCAAGGCAGTCCGCTAAATCCCATTTTGTTCATAATCTACATTAATAATACATCAAATAAGTGCAAATTGAGTAAGTGTATAAACTATGCGGATGATATACAGTTTTTACTAACGACCTCAGATATAAATACCCTCAAAAATCCTATTCTGTAATATCTTAACAATATTTCACTCACTTAATACTTTTTAAAACTTCATTCTCTAACTTAGACACACCTGACATCAGGCGCGGATCCAAGGGGGGGGGGGGCGATCCCCCCCCCAAGAGCTTGGAGTTCAGGAAAATAGACCCGATTTTGCCTCTTATACTATAGTTTATTCAAGAACTAGGGAGAGTTTTTCATTTTTTACCTTTTTTTTCTTCGCAAACTACCTGGGTTCTTTAGTCCGGTGTCTTTGGCAAAATCTGTTAGACACATATATTTTTCATAGGAATGGGTTAGAAATTTTATAATCAAAAATACTGGTCTATAATAATGGATAGCAGAGTTGGATAGTAATAGATCTTTGGATGTATGAAGTGTTAAAAAGCATTTTAATCCTTGTTATAGGCATCTGAAGGCGTCAAAAGGAGGTCTATTTTATCACTAAATATTTATGGCATAGAGTATTATTTCAGTAATAAACTTAAAATAAAAAGTTTTTATAATATTATTTTATTTCATATGATTTTTTAATAATTCACATATATTAGAAAATATAGATAATTTTGACATATTTAACACAAATCACAACTGTAGTTTTATTATTTTTAATTTTGCCATAGAAACCATTTTAGGCACATTCAGACTAAAACGTAGCCTCTCAAAAAATTCTAAGTTATAATTTAAATACTTACAAAATACCCATTATCAAAAATATAAAAAGTTAAACATATATAAAAAAATAAATTCGTCAATATAATATTAAAATTTTTTTGGGGCTATTGGTCATTTTATTATTAATTAAAAACATTTTTGGGATATTTGACGTTCCAGTTTATTTATTTCTTAAACCATCTGCAGAATTACAATTAAACACTAAAAAGGGATTTAAATGTCATTAATTTTTATATGTTACAGAAAATTTAAATAATAAATTATGTTAACGTTGGTAAACATTACGTATCTTATTCGTCTTCAAAATCAGTGAAGCTATCTTCGCTCAAATTAATTATAATTGATTCCTCTCTCACCGATCATGAGATCGAGTTTCCACATTTTCTTTTATTCTTTTATTATATGGATTTTTCGCAATTATCTGCAGTAACTTTATTCAAAAAAATCTTTCAAAAGTCCCGTTAAATTATTAATTTTGTAAGTTGTGTTATTTCCATCAACACTACCTTTTATTTGATTGAACAGATTTCCTATCTGGTTTTTCCCAACAAAAATTAAGTTTTCTAAGCAATTTCCAGAGCTCAGTTCTTTTAATTTCAGGCAAATCCCGATCTTCATTGATTTTAGTTAGAATTATGTCGACGGTTGAGATCTGCTTCTCATAATAAAATGTATGTACAACTCCTTTTATTACAGTTTACATCTCTTCTTCCACCAAGTTTTTTTCATCTGCCTGTGATCCAATATAGCTTGGAATTACTAACAAATCCAGTCGTTTTTTTCTCCGTCAGTGTTCGGTACATGATAGATTTTCGAACTCCTGTTATATTGGAATACATCTCAACAGAGCTTTTAACATTATTATCTAGATATTAATATCTTAAGGCATCATAAACATTCATCGTAATAAGTTTTTCGTTGAGGAAAAAATGCCCTCCATCTTTTGGGTATCTTAATAATCTCAAATAATATATAAAAACAAGCACAAACAAAATAAATCACTAAGGACACCCTGTAAGATGTACTTTGCTCACTGAAAGAAATTTAATTGAATTATCAGAAATTTTATTGTTGCAATAAATTTATAAAAGCTTATAATATTTAAATATAATTAGATTTACGGCAGTTCTCAGTTACCGGGGGCACTGAAGCAGGTACGTTGGAAGTTTCGGTAACAGTTTTATTACTCCCTCTAGTTCTTGAATAGAGTATAGGAATGTGTATGCTTGCGATCGCCCCTCCCCTTCCCAAGGGCTTTGAGTTCAGGAACATAGAACCGATTCTGCCTTTTATATTAGGAATGTGTATGCTGCTGGCAACCCCCCCCCCCCGTTGACAACTTGTTTTTTTTTGCGATAGCACCCTCCCAAGAGCTTTGAACTCAGAAAAATAGACCCGATTCTGCCTCTTATACGAGGAATGTGTATATTGATCGCATCTTCCCACCCCCTGTCGGAAACTTGTTTTTTCTTGTGATCGCCCCCCCCCTCTCCAAGAGCTTCAAATTCAAAAAATAGCCCCGTCCCTGCCTTTTACACTAGAAATGGGAATGTTGCTGGTGTCCCCCCCCCCCCCCCCGGTGACAACTTGCTTTCGCTTGCCATACTGTACTTTTGTGATATCATCGCCCCCCCCCCCCAAGGAGAGAGGCTGGATCCGCCCCTGCCTGACATATAGTTGCATTGACAATGAATTTATCACACACAACTAAAAAATACTTGGTGTACACATAGATATTGATAGAAAATAATTTAAATTAAACACTGCTTGCCATGCCTTCAGACTTTAATCTAAGTATACGAATGCTGAAGTAGTAAAAACAGCGCACTATGGACTGTATCTCCCATTTTCATACAATATCAAAGCTATAATGGCCATACAAAAAAGAGTATACAAACAATGGTAAATAAAGATGGGCATTCAGAACTCTTGTTGTAGTCATTTTAAAATAATAGTATACCACAGTACAGGCACGAAGTTTGAATACACTAATACAAAACATATTTTTAAGTTTATTTTATGAAATCGATTTACTTTATTCACATAAATTCATTGTGTTTAACATAATTTAGACATTTTTTGATAAGTATTAATGTATTTTATAGGAATCAATAGCGAACAATGAAGATATGAAAATGTTACTTAAACTGATTTTCTTGAAAATGACCACCTTTTGATTTAATGATTTCGGCGCCGATGTTTAACATTCTTTCAACAAGTTTTTGTATATTGGTGGTTGCATGTTGTTTTACGTGTTTTTTAAGCAATCCTAAAGACTAGTAAGGCTTTTTTGTTCTAAATCTCACACTCGCCGGTGAAGTTCATCCCACAGCAACTCAATGAGGTACAAATCGGGAGATTGAGACGGCTATTTCAATATTTGAAGCACATAATCTCTTTGTTTTCGTTCTAAATAATCAGTCCAATTGCGAGAAGTGTGTTTCGGGTCGTTATCTTGTTCGAAAATGACATTACAACCGATCAATTCAGTGCCAGATAGGACTGTGTGGCATTGCAAAATATTGTAGTATTGCTCTATTTTCAGAAATCTGCTAACGTCTGCAAGCAAGCCCAAGCCTACACTGGTGTTTGTACCTTTCGTACCCTTAGGCGAACGTATTGTTTTTGATAACTCCCAAAACGCTCAAACTTCGACTCACTCCACAAAATGAATTTCTACTTATCAATCGTCCAGTCAACACGCTCTCTAGCAAAATCTCTTTTACTTGTTTGCCGGACGAAGAAGTGGTTTGTTGACAGATATACATCCGATCATGCCTTTTTCTCGAAGTCTGCGTTTGGCTGTAGTTAAGAAAAGTGATAAATTCAAATATTCATTGATTTTGGCAGGAATATTTGGCTCGGATTTGAATCGATCGGCTTTGCTAACGGCATAAATCTTGTTATCGAGCCTCTGAGTTGTTTTCCGTGGCAGACCGAACCTTTTTCTGTCAGTATTTATGGCAGTTTCTCGATTGCACGCTATTGCGCTTTAAAGTACACCCAAAGAAACCTTCAATATTTCAGCCATGTCCTAGTGTGAATGACTTTATTTTCGCAAAATATTTATCAGTATATTGACGAAAACACTTGCTAAATTGCCCAACATTCCAACTATTGTCAAATAACTAGATTTAAGGTTATGTTGTGCCAATTAATTGACAGTAAATTCTCAATCCATTATTAATAGATTGTCAATCGATTTCAAAAAGTGGGAAATATTTAAATGTTATCACTTTTCGAATAATACCAAAAACTTTCGCCGAAATCAACAATGAAAAAGTTGGATATTTTAAAGAGAATCGGTTAAACTTTGATTTCTATAAAAAATAATAACCAAAAAATGTTCAAATCATGTTAAACACAATGAACTTATGGGAATAAAGTAAGCTGATTTGATAAAATAATCAAATAAACTCAAAAAATTGTTTTTTCTTTAGGTATATTCAAACTTTTAGCCTGCACTGTCACTGTAGTAGAAATTTATATACTCTTCAAGTACCTATTCACAGATTTAAGTTAACAGAAAAGAACCCTAGACACATGTTGATAAAGGTATTTAATATTTTGCCTGCAAAATTAAAGCAATTCCATAATTTAAGTTTATTTAAGAAAAATATTTTCGTCCTACTTTGTAATATAGAACCGTAGAAGAATTTTTGACAGAATAAAAAGCTAAAAATTGTAAATATGCTGGATTGATGTGTTTTTTGTTTGCGTGTTTTGCTTGGTAGTATGCAGTTTGAGAATACTTCCTTGGTGAATCTGTAATACACTGTATTATAAATTTAGTAATAAATCATTGGTAATATTATTATTAAATTTTTAGAATGGACATAAAAATACGCAAGCTACGTGATATGGTTAATTAACTATAAATAACTATGTAAAGATTGAATAAAGTTTTCATGATAAGCTCCTCAAAATCTAACATACTATATATTAAGGTACAAACATTCTTACATTTGCTATAAATTTAAACATTACTAAATATAAAACTGGGCGTTTACAATATAAAAATGGTTGGCACATGACAAAATACTTGCCATTTATATTTTTTTTGCAAAACGTATGCAAAACATGTAAATAAATATATTTAGGAAGTTACTAAGTAGTGACATCTAACACGAAAAACAGCAAACATGATAACCAAAATCTCCGAGAATATTGTCGTTACCGCCATAACAATCCATAGGGGAGCATAGTGTGGTATGGAGATGTAAAAACTTCTCAGTTGTTTTTTCTGAAGTAAAAATTAGATGGGGCCTTAAGACAAATGAGAAAAAAAATACTTATGCTTTTCAAATCATTGCATTTCAATTCTCAACGCTTCTAGAATGAATAATTTTTACCTTTAGTGCAATTATGTTGAAAATAACAATCCTGAAAAACACGGACTTCATATATTCTTTGACAGTTCTGGGCATATTTATATGCGAAGAATAATGCTGAGTTTCCGACATATATAGAAAACTATCTACCACACATATCTTTCAATAATTTGGCTGTTGTTATTTTGTGAACGATGAGGAAAAAATAAGTTTGACATAGCAAATTTAACTAATATAAATTATGTAACACTAACAAGGGAACCACCCCAATCTGACCTCACTGATTTCGATCATTTTTGGATATGTTGTAGTACTTGAAATAATAATACATACATATTTTTTTTCACCCCCAAAGTCAACCCTTAATTTTTTTTTTCAACATATCTAGGCATATAATGAATATTTTTGAATAAAATCAAGTGAAAAATATTAGTCATAAAAAGTCTCAAATGTGAGGTGTATTTGTGACCAAAGGGGTTGCAACCCGTATTTTATGAATATTTTTGTTATAAATATCGGGGAATGAAGTCAATAGAATTATAAAAAGCATTTTTGTTAACAATATCGATTATTAGTTTTAGCGTGTTGCGGTATTTTTCAAATAAGCACCCCTAAATATCCTCCTAAAACCTCCTACAGTAATGGACCACATATGAGTGGTAAATTTTTTTTCTTAGAAGTCATCCAAAGTGTAAAGCGAATGTAATTTATAAAAAATGAAAATATATATATTTTTTTTTCAATAATAATCCTAAAAGGGTGAAAAAAGTCACCCCCAAAAGTAAATATCTAATGTAACATATCGTGTATTTAAAATTCTTTAATAAAACAAAATATAAAATAGGTCTTGTATGATGTAATATGGAGAAAATCTTTTTTAACATACTAATATCCATTTGTAAGGGGTGAAAACCATCCCTAAGGTTGAACTTTACAATTCACCTTTTCATATGCACCAGCATTTAACGGAGATTTTTTAATAAAATTGAGTTAAAAAGTATTTTTCATAAGAATTCTGAAATATAAAGCGTATTTATAACTGAAGGGGTTGCAACCCCTTGCAACGTTCGTATATTGAAAAGAATAATATTCTTTCATTTTCAGTTATACAGGACTTATTTTCTTTTTTTCAGTAAAGAATTTTAATTCGAACTCGTGATGTAATAGGTATTTACTCTCGGGGAATTAACAACACGGGCGTTGCTTGTTTGTTTTTAAAAAAATTTATTTACTTTAGTTACGTGACAGAGTACAGTTATATCTAACTTGATTATTACAATGAGGTCATATTTATAGATTAATTATGCTGACAAGACTTGTGATTCTAGAAAATCTAAGAATTATTTCATAAGGTTGCGCAATATTGCAACATTGTTAGGTCTCACGGGAATATAACTCCTCCGCCCTAAGATGAAAGCATATACCGAGTATATGATTTTAGGTAATTAGAAAATTCGGTTATCGAGTTCAATATTATCATTATTTGATTGTTTTACAAGAATCTTAGATTTTTTTACAAGTTTTTTATATATGAAAAATACAATTACAAATGCTATAAATATGTATAACATTATTGTCCAAATACTTGTTTTGTCAATATAAACAGGCGCTGTATTGATTTTCTCCAGTTTTCTTTTTTCGTCTTCTAGTTGAGTTTTGATTTCTTTAGTGGCCCTCAGGTTCAATAGGTTGAAGTCTATTGTGGGTGGATCATTCGTCATTGATTGGTGTCGATTGACCATATTTAGATTCAACATCGATAGATTGATTTTTGAAAAGGCTAATTGGCTTGGTTTGTACGTTTCTAAGACCATTGATTTTATTCGAACTTTACAATTAACTGCGGATTTCAAAAGGTAGGATCCGAATAAGGGAATATTGTTTATTGATTTTTGACAATCTATAATACGAATTGAATTTGTAGGTATTGTGACTAACCATTTTCCATCGATTATTTTTGTGGCTTGAATTTCATGTAACTGCATCTTGAAGGAATGAAAATACGTTATGTTCTTCTGGTGCTTAATAAGTTGAACTGCACAAGGAGGGTTGTTGTCAACGTATGTAGTGTAGGCTTCTTTGCAGAGATAGCTTTCAGGCTGAACTTCCAAACATTTTTGGTCCATGTAGGTATACTTTTCGCTGTTTAGTGCTAGGTAAGGTTTATAGGGTATATTCACTAGGAATGATTGATTATTAGGAATTGGTAATGGGAATAATTTAAAATATTGATATAGTTTTTGTTCTACACTTGGAAGCTCTAAGATAAATATTATATTAAAGTCTTTAATCGTTAACAATCTCTCAAAGTTTAATAAAAATTCTTTCGTACTTTCAAAGGGTAGTTTGTCTACAGTTAAATAGTTATTTAATTTTTGTATTTCTTTTAATAATTATTCATGGTTTAGAATTGAATTGTGGAGAATATTAATTTTTGAAAAAGTTATTGAAATTTCTATTTTTGTGAGAATATCGTAAATTGATTGATACATTAATGTTATTTGATTGTCAATAATATATATTCAGTAATATTGTTCAAAGTTAGTTTGTCGTAGTTCAACTTTTTTAATTATAGCCTCTGTTTGGAGAATGTGTGATTTTAATATATATTCATTATGAGTAATATTCGATATCATAGCCTCAAATTTATTGGTTATAGAGTCTAAGATTGTTATTTGATTTATCGCACTTATTTTTAATTCATTTTGGTTTTCTTGTAAGTCTTTGATTTTCGCATTAATTTGTTCAGCGTCATTTTGGTCTAAGTTCCCGGTTATACTTTTTAAGAACGTACCTAAGGGATTGAATAGGCCTCTTTTATTTCTATGCACGTATTTAAAAGGAATAATTTGCTCTATCAAAATTTCGATTTTTTGTTCAAATACTTTTAAAGAGTTAAGCGAATTTAAATAGGTTCATAATAATCTGTATTATTTTGAATATTATGAGTTATTCTTTCGGCATGTATTTTTAAATTTCGGAATTTAGTAATTAAAGGGGCTAATCTATTTTTTGGATAAATGTCCAGTGATTGGATTCAATTTGCGTAGTTCCTAATCTGAAAGGTAGTATTCCTGGATGATCGTTTAAGTTATTGAATTTTACTGTATTTGCGACGGTCCAGATCCATCTGGAACAATGGGTATAATTTTAGTTTCATTTATATGGATCACTTCTTTGGTTTTTGTTTTTGGGTTCTCGATTTCAATTTTGTTATTTTCTAGTATTTGTGTAAAGATAAAGGGTCCTAAACATTTATTTTTTATTTTACTTGATCTGTCGTTTGATTTTTTATATACTTGAAATCCGATAATTAGATCTTTTGATGTTTCATATTGATTGATTTTATCGATATGTTTTTGTTTAGTATTTTGAGTTTCTTGAGCAATTTTTTCATATAAGATTCTAGTATTATTTTTATGGTCAAATAAATATTCTGTATAAACGTGAGATAAAATTAAATCCATAGGGTCTCTAGAATCTGTGTGTCCAAGGACAAGTTCGTATCGGGTAAGATTTGTACTAGAATGTATCGTATTGTTATAAGCAACTATTGCGTAAAGCATAAGATTAATTACATCTGCGTTAGGATCTGATTCTCTTAAGATTCTTATATGCTCGATTAGTGTAGAATGAAGTCTTTCTACAGGAGAATTAGATTCATGATGATACGGGGTAGTAAAATGTACTTTTATGTTATGAGATTTTAATAAACCGCTAACTGTTTCATTTTTAAATTCTGAACCGTTGTCTGAAACGATTTGTTTGGGAATTCGTAAAAATGAAAAGAATTTAATTAATTGTTCACAATACGATATTGCGTTTCCGTCGCAAGGAAGGGCTTGTGCGTATTTTGAAAATTTGTCTATTATTGTTAAGAATTTTTGTTTGCCAATAACAAATGTATCTATGTGTATTATTTCAAAGGGTTTACTCGGAGTTTCAGTTAGTATTAAAGGTTGATCGGGTGGTTTTCTATTGTACTTCGATCTTTGACAGATTTCACAATTATTAATGTATTTTGCAACATCAGATTTTAGTGATTTCCAATAATAATTTGGTTTTAAGAATCTACAAGTTTCTTCAATGCCGCCATAATTTGTTTTACTCTCATGTCTATATTTTATTAAAAGTTCTCTTTAGTCCGGTTTTACATTATTAATTAATTTCATACATTCAATTAATTTTAGGCTTTTAAAAAGATTGTTGAAAATATGGTCTTAGTTCTTTTGAAAAGAAATAAGTATTTTTATATATTAAGAATTCTTTTAAAAATTTATTTATTGCTGTTATATTGGTTGGTAATGTCGCGTGTACAATTTGATGTCCATCGAAAATTTCATGTTCCGTTTTAACATAAGCGTCTCATAAGGGGATTTTTTCACTATAAATTGATATGATTTATTATTAATAATTTCGTCTAGTATTAGAATAATTTTCTACCGCGTTAGTACTGTGTACTGCATTATTTTTTTTTTTTGATTATTTAGTGGTCTAATTTGGATATTTTGGAGAATTTTAATTTTAGGTTTTTGATTAGTAACTTTTTCTGTTTATTGTTCACTATTTGAGTTAATAATTTGGCTTGCGTCATACGGGACTAAATTTTCTGGGTTAAATTGACTATAACTCTCTTCAAAGAATTTTTCGATTTTAGATTTTTAATTGTTATGTTTTTGGTGTTCTGTCTTACAGCTTAAACAATATTTTTTTTTATACTATTTTAGAAGGTTTTTATTGGTTTTGGACAAAAGTGGTCTAGTTTATTTAATATTAATTCTAACACTAATATATCTAATGGGATTCGACTAAGTTCATGACATTCGAATTCTGTTTTCTTTTCTTTTTACAATGGGGTAGAATACGTTTTTTAATTTTTTTCTTTTTCCGCGTTTTATACGTTATTTTGTGTCCATTTGGGGTTTTAATTTTGCAAAGCTTAGTTTTGGCGGGATTTGGTTTAATGCTATAGTTTATTTTTCCTTTAGAAGATGTTGGAGCAAAGAAGTTTTTTCTTATATTTACTTTATTGGGCTTTTCCGTATTTCTAAAATCGATATTTTATGATTTAACAATTTTTTGAGGTTCTTCGATCATAGTTTGAATAGCTGGAGATTCTACTATCTTTGTCGTAGGAGATATTGCAGATTTTCATTTGAACTATCAATATTGTGTGATTCATTGGTCGTATGTTTTTCGTATACATTCGCTGTGGTATTTATTAAAGTAAGATCGTTATTATTTCCTTAGGACTTTGCTATTTTAGTGTTTTCGGAATTATTGCCTTTTGAACTATCGATAGTTGTCGACTGATTAACAGGCATTCCAGCATTTTCATATATAAATGGGAAAATAACACTTCGTACTTCTAACTGAAGTTTCTAGCAATTTATAATTGCACCTGTATATATCAAGAAGTCAAGACCTAAAAGTCGGTCAAATTTTGGGGAAAATTCAAAGAGACAAAATTTTGTGTTTTTCAATAATTTTAAAGTAGGGGAATATCGGAATGTATGCTACTTCGTTATGCGTCGATATTGGACGGGGTGACCTTACAGTGAATGGTTCATAAAATATAGAATATGGGTAAATCGAATATGCAAGTTCAGGTTTAATAAAACTTCTACCACTGCCTGTGTCTATAAGAAATTTCGCGTTTAATTCGGGGATATAGATAAACGGTAAGTATGGACTATTATAGTTGTTTAAAGATATTGGGTCGTTGGGAGGAAAACTACTGAAAATTTCCGTCTTCGTAGTCATATTGATTTTCATACAGATTTTCTTCGTCATGATAATTTTGGTAATTAGTGTTTTCATCGCATTGTTCATTATTTATAGAAATAGTTTGAACATTCGATAGATAATCTTGTTCACTATTTGTGAAGTTATTTTCGTTGTAAATAGGATTATCGTTTATCTGTTCGACTGACTGATTAAATAATTCTTTCGCAATCCATTTCGGTTTATTTTGTTCGATTTGTCGGTTTTTAATAACAGTATTGCCTGATGAAACTTCCATAGGTTCTGGTTTTTGACGTGACGTAAATCGTGAGATTCCAGACATTGATGGTCTTGGTATATGAGAATTAAAATTTGGTCTCGGACTAAAATTTGGTTTTTGTCCTAAAGTATTAAAATTTTGATTTGGGGTGTTATATCGCCATCGTCTAAATCCTGAGAAATGGTTTGGTCTATTATAATAATTTGAATTTATCGGGTATCTGTGCATAGGAGAATTACTAAAATTCTGTGGTTGTTTTTGATATTAGTTCGCGTTAGATTGAGGTACATTAGCAGGATAATGTGCCTGGGGTGAATTATTTGTTTTTGGTTTATTATTTGGATTAAAATTAACTGTTTTTTGTTAAGAGAATTACTTCGATTTTATAATATAAGAAATTTTCTTCTTCTGAGGCAAAATGCATTGCTTCTTCTAACGTTAGGGGATTTTTTAGTCTTACGACTAATTGTATATGATAGTTAAGACCATTAATAAAAGTTTTTAATACTAGTTTTCCGTATTCGCTAATTTTTAATAGTTTAATTTCTCTTATATCGTTAGAGGAGTTTATTTTAGAAAAAAGCAAACTTCTTGCGTCTTGTAAGCGTAAACCGAATGTTTGTAGTGTTTCATTTTTCTCGGGTTTTAAGGTGATAATATCTTGAACAATACAGTCAATTGATCTTTGATCAGAAAAGGTTGTAATTATCGCGTCTTTTACTAATATCCACATTGTTAGTTTAATTCTAGAGGCAATTAAATCAGCTGCCCTACCTACTAATTTACTTAATATGGTATCGCATAAACAGACGTTTATTGGTGCATTAACGTTTACTTGATCTTTATGATTATTATAAAAATTTTCACATGCACTAATAAATCTATATATTTGTTTTGAGTTGCCGTCAAATAATGGTATATTATCAGCTTGGAATCTGATTAGTTGATAATCAGGATTCACCATTTTGTCAAAATTAGATTTTTCGTTAAAATTAAAGTAAAAAGGGTTCCTAAATCTACTTTGAGATTTTTCTCAGTGTAACTACTAAATTTTCCGTATTCAGTATAACAACTGAATAGTTTTTAAAGGTTTTCTAAAACTAAGTCAAACTTTCGTTTTTCTTTTAGTATAACAACTGAAATGTTAAATAATTAAATGCTTAAATGATTAAATGAGATATCAATATTTTAATGGGGTTAAATGGAATGGAATATTAAGGACTGCACTTATAATGTTACTTCAATGATGATTGTTGCTGTGATTTTCATTTCTTGTTTCTTTCTTGTTTCTTAACCTAAGGCCCAATAGGATCGGCGATTTTTGTCCGCTCCCTGGAGTTACTTATGAGGTTCGGAACGATGCGTGTTCCCTCGTCTCGCACCAATAGGACATAGAACGATGCTTGTTTCTTCTCCCTGGTCAGGTGAGATATACGTACATGTACGCAGTGCAGTAAACTTTTCGGGGTTGACACCCACACTTTCGATGCTCGATGCATTTACTGATGAAAGCTTATTTTTCTTTCCTTATTTTTTAAAAACTGTTCGAATGTGGCAATTAATTATCGAAGCAAAAACTTTTCTTCTCGATGAAGCGCTTAGCACATCCTACTGACTTCGCCAATTATCATCACGGGGGTTGCTTGTTTGTTTTTTAAAAAATTTATTTACTTTAGTTACGTGACAGAGTATAATTATATCGAACTCGATTATTACAATTAGGTCATATTTATAGTTTAATTATGCTGACAAGACATGTGAATCAACACTTTAGAAAATCTAAGAATTATTTCATAATGTTGCGCAATATTGGAACATAGTTCGGTCTCACGGGGCGACTTTTTTTAGCCTTTTGATACTATTATTGAAAAAAAAAATTATTATATTTACATTTGTTATAAATTACATTCGCTATACAAATTGAATGAGTTTTAGGACAAAAAATATTTACTTAGATGTGGTGATTTGAGAAATCCCGAAACAAGCCAAATCTAGTGATCGATCACTACTAACAAAAATGCTTTTTATAATTTTTTTTAAGTTCATTTCCTATAATTATAACAAAAATATTCATAAAAATAATAGTTTTTTAGGTCTTAAATATATCTCCTACTTGTGACTTTTTATGACGAATATTTTCAACTTGATATTGATTAAAATATTCATTAGATTCTGAGATCTATTGAAAAAAAAAAATTAAGGGCTGACTTTGGGGTGAATTTCACCCCTTAAAAGTCGATGTCAGTCGATAAAAAAAATACGTATCTATCATTTTTTTTAAGTATTACAACATATCCAAAAATGAAAGTCGGCGAGGTCGGGTTGGGGTAGTTTCCTTGACAATGTTTTTAAGTGTGAAAAATATAAAGTTAAGTACACTTGCGTCATCACAAAATCGGAACAACTCTTTAATTTAAATAATGCATTTCGATTTTAAACGGTAATAAGGGTTTATTTTTCAAATTTGTTTTACCAATATTTCCTAGAAGTTAGGTCTATATTATTTTTCAATATAATAGCACACAATTCACGTTTATTTGATAAGCGACTGTCACAAACAAATATATAAAATAAATACTGATAATGGAACGTAAACAGCAATATTCAAGTCGCATAAGTTCATCTCCTCATTTCCAAGGTTCTCTATGCCCAAACGCTAGTTGCCTTCATTTTGTTGGCAATTTTGAATGACCTCTAGTATGGTTATGCAAAGGTGGATCAAATATAAGCCGCAATTTTGTTATTCACATTTATTATCTATAAAATAATACAAAAAAACTTTTGATCATTTTTCTACGTAGTCTCGTTCAAGTTCAATATATTTTTCCCAGCGGTTTGGAAGCTTGTGAATTTTTTGCTCGTAGAAACTTTGATGTTGGGTCATCAGCTAAATGCACACGAAGTCCTCAACATCAAATCGTACCCCTTCAAGTGCACAAATAAAAAATACCCACAGGGCGACCAATCTGTGCTGTATCAAGGGTGATCAAGGATTTCCCAATGTATATTTTCCAGTTTTTCCATTGCCATGGAGAAAAAAACTGTCTCTGATTGGGACATCGCTTGTTTTGCTCCTGTAAGCAGATTTTGTTGCCTTCAACAGGTGGCAGTAATAGACAACATTAACTGTACGTGGGTCATGTCGAAAGTCAATCAGCAAAACTCCCTTCCAGTCAACAAAAAACAGCTGTGAGAACCTTACCGGCTGAGAGACCGGTTTTAGCCACACTTTCTCGTCCACTCTTAAACTTCTTAGGTTAACCAAACAACTGGATCTTAGACAGGGTATCGTTACTATCTTGAATCTTCAACCAAGTTAAAATTTCGGATGGTTTACCACCTTCCTTGCTTAAGAACTTTATTTCAACCCGTTGCGTTATGGACATGGAACCTGATGCTCACTCATGGCTGTACTGACAAAAGAACTAAGCGAAACAGCCCACCGAGCGCTTCTCCACTAATTCACCCTCATATTTACATATTTTCCCAAAAGATATATTACCTTCGAATTCTTGAAAAATTTTATGTGTACGGTAAATAACAAACTTTGAACCAAAAGTAGTCTTGATATTTAAATCATTATTTAAAGATAAAACACCACTATAACCTAACATTTTGTGTAGAATCTTTGCCTATAAAACAATTAAAAATAACATAAATATATATTGAAGACACCAATAGCGTTTTTCTGTCTCGCAGTTGTGCACTAAAGACCTTGTGAACGACTTACGGGGATTTATATACTGTCCTGTTGCAATCAAAGACTGTTCAGGATGCTCAATATTTATCTTATATGTATGTATATGGTCATAAATAGCTAGATTAACTGAAAATCTCTGAAGCAAGTCTTTATGGAAGCTAAGGATCCCTAGTTAGGAACCACGTTAGTACAGTAGATGGTAAGAATGTAATAAACAACCAATCTTGTTAGATATATTATGAAGTTATAGAAGTGTGTAGAATATACTAATTTTTCTTTTAGATGAATTTTGTTCCTTCATTAATAAAATAAAGTTGTATATACACATTGACGTAAAATAATTAGATGACAATATCTCTTCCCAAAATATTGATGTCGCATCAAAATTCAAAGAATGTGTTTTAATTAATGATAAGTTGTTTCCTGCTGCTGTCTATTTAAATGTAGGAGAAGGTACTTTTTAGATTAAATATTTAAAAAATAATTTAGACTACATTACGCAAAATTTAATAATATTAACGTGATACATTTAGGTGTTTGGGTTATGGACCTTATTCTAGTAAATGAGAAAATTTTTCGGTCTTATTGAATAAGTAATGCCACCAAGGTAAGTTGCAGAATTGATAGGTGTTATGTAGGAGTTGTTTCCAAAACCTATGTCTTATGGAAAATACTTCTAACTTATCCCTTTTAAGGAAAATGTTCAAGAGTAATCACTGTTGAAGATGATTTTTTTGTAATCAGGTTGCCAAAATGAATGCAAACGTTCCTTATCCAGAGATCTAAAAACAACTTTTGGCAGCGACGTTTTAATAGGTACTATTTTGGAAACAATAAGAACTGGACGCCAAGTTCGTGATTTACTTAGCAGAAGGTAGTTCATCAGTGATAGGTTAAATTGGGTTCATCGGAACAGATAACTGAAAAATTACAAAACATGCTTTTTGCTTGAGGTTAGAATCACTAATTCAGGCTTCATCTTAGATGATGAACTTGTCTAAAGAGTAGAAGAATACAAACTAGATTCTATAATGGAAGGTTTTGTCATTGGAAAAAAAATTGCTAATTACTTTATAATAAAATTTAACCAAGTGGTAATACCAGTAGTTACATTTTGTAGAGGTGTAATAAAAACCAGGTAAGTTTTATATATAATAATAATAATGTATGTTTCTATACAGTATAAATAAAAAGATATTTTCTGGAAACCGGAAATATCACAGCAATGCAATTTTTCCTCACTGGATCTAATTACCATTACATACCCTTAAAACAGCATTTGAGCTCGAACGGATGCTCTATGATATCCCCAAGAGCTTATTCAAATCATTCTAAAAGATTCGTGAATTCCATAAACAGAAGTTAACAATTAAGTTGGAAACATGCTTAGTCAATTCAAGGTTGTGGAATGGTCTTATGGAATATGGAAGAAACAATGGAATTTTCTGTATTTCAAAAAAAAAAAAGTCGTTTATCAGAACGGGCAGTTGGCGCATACTCCAAAACTTTTTAAGCCAGTAATTCTTCACATGATCAAGACCTGGGGATGTCCAAATATGTAGTCTCAAGGACGTTAAGAGGATGCTAGTGATTTCCTCGATCATGAAGAACTCAAATTGTATTTGACTGTAATTCTGGCACACTTAATATTCTTTACTGATTCACCCATTATGTATTATTTTTTAAATTTCTTTTCTATGAAATTCATTACCAACTACTACAGTCACGAGCATTAACTAGAAAATTTAGTGGAAAACGTGCCATTTAAAGAGGTTAACAATTTCCTTAAGGTTTTGTGTGAACGTTTTTTCAGAAGTCTGTAGTTCATAAAGTAATATGTCTGACTTACGGGTCTAAACATAAAATAAAATATTTTATTCTTTGTTTATTATCAGTTTAGACGAGGTAAAGAGTAATTATTTATGATGACACCAAAAGAAAATCCATTTGTATATACTTCCTTTTGTAAGAATATCTGTTGCGTAATTTATGTTAGAATTGCCATGATGATAGCCAACCTTCGCAGCGGAGATGGCACTTGAAGAAGAAGAAGAAGAGACCACTAAAAAATCTTATTAGACAATTTTATTTTAAAGGTAGAAATAGGTTTTCATTATTTCTTTTAAATCTTATTAGTTTTGTATTTTATACAAGAACATTTAAAAAAGTACAAAATTCAATTTAACTTTAATTATTTAATCAACGTCAATCTTCTTAAAACTGCCATAAAATCCTAGGAGTTCATCATTAACGAGCTTTTTAGGCCGCTTTGATTCGTCCACTCTCATGGTTTGGAGTTTGGTGAACAATTCCTTGTGACTTTGTAGTTTTTCAATCCATAATTCTGAAAAAAAAATTCTAACTTAGAAACTTCCAACTATGATGCTAATTGTACAGGGTGAGTCAACGATTGGATGAAGTAGGTTTGTGCCTTTTCAGTGAAATTAACAAAGAAACTATATTTATTGTTTGATACAGTTTATTTTTACGCAGATTTTAAAAATATTTAGGACTCTACAGGGTGAGCGAAAAAACTAGAACAGCATAAAGTTGTATTTTTTTAAATAGAACACCCTATATACGAATCGTATTTTCGATTTAGCTTATAATTTTAAATCTTTTTTATTAAGGGTTTACTATAACAAAACTTTATAGTTTCTGAGATAATTAAGTTTAAAGAAAAAAAGTCACATTTTCAAGCATCAATTCAATCCTAAATAACGTTTTCAATTTTGTGACAAATATATTCAAATTTAGAATTTAGCAAGGCTAAGGACAAGTTGACATAATTTTTACCTAATATTTGCAATAAAAACTACAGGGTGTTGAACACATCGGCTCAAATTTGAACAAGTTTAAATGAATAAATATTTTTTTTAAATGGTACACCCTGTATATTTTCATGTTATTTAATAGAGTAATAAAAACCTTAAAAGTTTTGTTCAATATATCCTATACCTATTTATAATAGTTTTTGAGATATTTCAGTTTTTCTTATTTTCCATACTTTTTTACAGAAATAGTCTTCATTATCATAGTAGCCATGTAAAATAATAAAAAGAAACTACAGAAACAAACAGAATGTGGTTAAATATGATGAAATACATTATTCGTTATATTACAACGGCAATAGTTTAATTAAACATAATGTGAAAAAATTAACACAACAATAACGACAAGGCAAATACATATTTACTTTTATACTAAATTGAAACAAAAAAATTACCTATTAAATATTGAGATTAATTATTTCTTTTTAATAAGTGTTCGAATAAACGACCCTCTTATGCAATGCACAAATTTAGTCTTTTTTGCAGATTTTCTCGGACCCTGGACAAAATTAGTGGCGTTATTGTTCTACAGGTATCCCTAATCCTGTTTCGCATATCTTCCACTGTTGTTGGTGGATTAACATACACCTTATTTTTAATATAACCCCATAGGAAGAAATCTAATGGGGTGATGTCGCAAGACCTTGGTGGCCACTCAATGAAACCCCCACGTCCAATCCATTTTTGCGGATATCGTTGGTCCAAAAACGCACGAACTTCACGATGGTAATGCGGAGGTGCACCATCGTGCTGGAACCACATACTGTCGAGCTCATCCCTATCGAGACCTTGAAGCAGTTGGGGTAGTTCTTCTTGTAGAAAGTTCAGGTGACTATGGCCATTTAGTGGTTCATTAAAAAAGTGGGGTCCAATAATTCGATTATGATGAATACCACACCAAACATTTAATGACCAGTGGTTTTGATGTTGCACCTCTCTAATCCAAAATGGGTTTTCTGTGGCATAATAATGCATGTTGCGTCTATTTACGGCACCGTTACTTCTAAAAGTAGCTTCATCACTAAACATTACCTTGCATAATAAATTTGGATTTAATTGAATCTCCGCATTTATTGTACGACAAAAGTTTACACGACTTTCAAAATCCTGTCCGTGCAATTCTTGGTGTAATTCCATGTGATATGGATGATACCTATATTTCTTGGTAGTACGATTAGCGGTGGATTGTGGTGTTTCACATAATGCTACTAACTGACGGTACCAATATAAGGATTTTCCTGAACATTTAACAATACTTGTAGTTCTTTTTCTTCATTAGTTACTGGTTTGTTGACCACTTTACGTTTTGGATAATCAACAGTACCAGAAGAATCAAATCTTTGCATTAAGTTTTGAAAAGTATGGATATTAGACTGGCGTCGATCAGGATACTTCATTTTGTAAATTCTTTGAGCAAGAAGGCAATTTTTTTGAGCCTCTCCTATTGTATAAATCATATCTATTAACTCATTCTTTGGAAAATTCATTTTACAATATAAAATGAATGCAAAAAAAACCAAACTACACTACATAAAAACCAAAAGAAGCTATTGCGGTTATAAATTTGACACACAGAAAAATGTTCTTTTACATTGTTTTTGCCATGGCTACTATGATAATGAAGACTATTTCTGTAAAAAAATATGGAAAATAAGAAAAACTGAAATATCTCAAAAACTATTATAAATAGGTATAGGATATATTGAACAAAACTTTTAGGGTTTTTATTACTCTATGAAATAACATGAAAATATACAGAGTGTACCATTAAAAAAAAAGATATTTATTCATTTAAACTTGTTCAAATTTGAGCCGATGTGTTCAACACCCTGTAGTTTTTATTGCAAATATTAGGTAAAAATTATGTTAACTTGTCCTTGGCCTTGCTAAATTCCAAATTTGAATATATTTGTCACAAAATTGAAAACGTTATTTAGGATTGAATTGATGCTTGAAAATGTGACTTTTTTTCTTTAAACTTAATTATCTCAGAAACTATAAAGTTTTGTTATAGTAAACCCTTAATAAAAAAGATTTAAAATTATAAGCTAAATCGAAAATACGATTCGTATATAGGATGTTCTATTTAAAAAAATACAACTTTATGCTGTCCTAGTTTTTTGGCTCACCCTGTAGAGTCCTAAATATTTTTAAAATCTGCGTAAAAATAAACTGTATCAAACAATAAATATAGTTTCTTTGTTAATTTCACCGAAAAGGCACAAACCTACTTCATCCAATCGTTGATTCACCCTGTACAATCAATATCGAATATCTATATAATTAATACTTCGTTCTATTACTTTTTAAAAAGAAATTTTTATTTTTGGATATTTTTATTGTTTCTTATTTAATTAAAATTAGTAATCAACACTTTATTTTTAAGAAAAAACTTGCACCTACATTTTTTAAAACTTGAGTTTTGTAGCAAATTCTAAGTATTTACTAAATTGTGAATCTATGATTTGCTTTGAGGTCATTGTGTTTGCAGGATTATGGATGTAGTTTTGATTTTCATTTTGATATTTATTAATTATAAACTTTCCACTCGTCAGTTTAGTTATTTTTCTGTAAATTAGATTCCACCAGTCATCGATTGATATCGTATATTTAACCGATATCAGGCCGATATCGATATATATCGACTCAACGGCAATTTTTTATCCAACATATTTAGCTCAAAGCTATAGCGGCAATATGCTTGTGGTAAAAATATGAATCTTTAGCAAAACTGCATGAAGTGTATTTGGATTTATTGGTGATTTTCAGCTGTTCACGTACATCTTATGTTTCTAGTTTAGTGATGACAAGAATTAATTGGCAAAGAAAATAAATTTGTTTTCATTTCAAAATAACTAGTGGCGAAAGTGCTTATTGGAAATATTTGGTAATTACAAGGACAAGGACAAGTGGAAACATCGAATTTCCCTCTGATTTTTTGCATATCCTGTATTTTGTGGTCGTACAATCCGTATCTGAATTTTTTATTGGTAAATCTTTTACAGCGAATATTTAGACGTGCAAGTATTCAAACGAGTCTTTTCTATTCCTTGCATGAAATGTTTTTATACAGCCAATTTTAATTATAGATCTCATTTTGTACCTGCATGTAAATATTTCTTATCTGGGAAAAGCTATACCAGAAGCATTCAGCTCTTTGTTAAATGAATAGAAATTAGGATGGGACTAGATGTGCCCTCTATTAGCAGATAATGCTGCCAATGTAAAAAATGATCTTTTTTCAGATGACGTTAATTATATAGCATATGAGATTCATACTTTACAACCAATAATTAATGGTGTTCTACGAAGTCAGTCACCTAAATGCAAAATCGCGAAGAATTGTTTCACATTTTATTCACTCATAAACTGCTTGCGACCGACTTGCTTAATTACAAGAACAACAAAACCTTGCCTAATTAAAATTTATTCAAAAGATCTGAACATGCTAGAATTCCACATTTTATATATTTTCTTGTTTGCTTACACAAATAAAGCTATAAATTAATGGTCATCTAACGCTAAGAGAACAAAACTTTTTTGAACAGAAACTTGTTAGGAGCATTGTAAATTAGTTAAGTTTATTTGAAGAAATAACCAAAATGTCTAGTGGTTTAGTGTTACATTTCAAAGGTGTTTAAATAGTTGCCTATATGTATGAACCATTTGAAGGTCTAATTTTGATTATGTTCAGTGATTCTCCTAACGATACATTAGTACAGAGGCCTCCCACATTCTATTTAACTATTTTTGTGCATGACATTTCTATCATAGAATAACAAAATTTATTTTCTTGTTTGCACTAATCTCGCAACATAAAAATTCTTTTAAAATACTGCAAGAGCATCTGGATCTAATAAAAATTGAACACCAGCTTTAAAAATCTGTATATTAAAGGAACGTCAGAGAAAATTGAACGAATTGCAAGCGTTACAACATAAAAATAGTCTTTGGATGGGAAAATACACTCAGAGCTCATTTACCAAAAACCAATCCCAAAAATACCGATAAAAAAGAATGTATTGACAAAGTTCCATGTGAGTGTGGTGAAATGTATATTTGAAAAACCAAACTCCACTAGAAGTTAGAATTAAGGAATATAAAACTCAAACACAAAAAGAAGAATCGTCGAAATCTGACTTTGCAGAACACGCCTGGTATAAACAAAACCATATAAAATGGTCTGAATCTGCGACAATATATATGGAACCTAACATGAAAAAGAGAAAATTTATAGAAGCAGCTTGCTATTAAAAATAAGAATGGAATCTTCAGTAAACCCTAATATCTAATCTTTGGCAACCACTACTTTATAACATCAAATCATTGAGGTGTGTACAATGAAGTGAGGCTTCGCATATTCACAGTCTTCATACGAGCCCATAGCCTTAAGAGAAACATTCAGTTTATACTTGATAACGATTAGAGATACAACCTAATCGAAACGTCGTACAGACAAAAAAAGACAATGCAAGTCCGATAAACACATATAATGTAGTTATTAAAGGCTTTTAGTATATCATCGTCTGATTTTCCTACTAAACAATACTTTTTCAGATTTTAGAATATTGGCAAAGATATTATCACACCCAATTTCAATGTCCCAAATAGAAGTTTAAAAATTGCTCCAATTAGAAAAATTATTCTCGTAAATATATTCGACAGTTTCATTATCACAACTTGCAATTGATTATTCACAAAAATTTGACTATTTTTGAGTTATCTAAAATTAATTGATTTTGTACCAAATTACTGATCCTGTCTTTCTGATTAATATTTTGGTTTAATTTTTTTTACTATTATATTTTTAAGGAGTTATTAAATCTCCAATTCAAATAGGTAAGGATTTGTTGTGTATTTTAGTTCTCTACTTTTATGTAGTCGTATTGATTATAGTTAGGTTTATTTGCGAATACGAGTTATGTCTTTTTCCCAAAGATGGCACCAAAAAATAATCAATAGCTTATAAGATTTCTTTATATCAAAAAACCTATAACACAACCTTCGTTGGTAGATGTCTATACAATATTGTAGTAAAGCTTTTTTGCTACCTGATAAGTATACAGGGTTTTATTTTACATATTGAATCAAGCTTTAATGAGATTGTTTGGAAAATATATTGGTTGTTTAACTGTTCTTAGCTTTTTAAAGGGTAAATAATAACAAAAAAGAGGAATATGCGAAATTCAAAATTATTTTTAAATTCTAATTTTTTTAATACGAACAACCTATGTATTTTATTTATATTGGAACTTTTTGAGAGAAAAATGCTTCCTCGGCTTGTTAGCATTTAGTTTTATTTAGATATTAGCATCTTAAATATACAGGGTTTTATTTTACATATTGAATCAAGCTTTAATGAGATTATTTGGAAAACATAATGGCTGTTTAACTGTTCTTAGCTTTTAAAGGCGTAAACAATAACAAAAAAAAGGGAATATGCGAATTTCAAAATTATTTTTGAATTCGAATTTTTTTAATGCGAACAACCTATGTATTTTATTTATATTGGAACTTTTTGAGAGAAAAATGCTTCCTCGGCTTGTTGGCATTTAGTTCTATTTAGATATTAGCATCTTAAATATACAGGGTTTTATTTTACATATTGAATCAAGCTTTAATGAGATTATTTGGAAAACATAATGGTTGTTTAACTGTTCTTAGCTTTTAAAGGAGTAAATAATAACAAAAAAAGGGAATATGCGAATTTCAAAATTATTTTTGAATTCGAATTTTTTTAATGCGAACAACCTATGTATCTTATTTATATTGGAACTTTTTGAGAGAAAAATGCTTCCTCGGCTTGTTAGCATTTAGTTCTATTTAGATATTAGCATCTTAAGTATACAGGGTTTTATTTTACATATTGAATCAAGCTTTAATGAGATTATTTGGAAAATATAATGATTCTTTAACTGTTCTTAGCTTTTAAAGGAGTAAATAATTACAAAAAAGGGGAATATGCGAAATTCAAAATTATTTTTGAATTCGAATTTTTTTTTAAAGCGATCAACCTTTGTATATTATTTATATTGGAACTTTTTGAGAGAAAAATGCTTCCTCGGCTTGTTAGCATTTAGTTCTATTTAGATATTAGCATCTTAAATATACAGGGTTTTATTTTACATATTGAATCAAGCTTTAATGAGATTATTTGGAAAACATAATGGTTGTTTAACTGTTCTTAGCTTTTAAAGGAGTAAATAATAACAAAAAAAGGGAATATGCGAATTTCAAAATTATTTTTGAATTCGAATTTTTTTAATGCGAACAACCTATGTATTTTATTTATATTGGAACTTTTTGAGAGAAAAATGCTTCCTCGGCTTGTTAGCATTTAGTTCTATTTAGATATTAGCATCTTAAATATATAGGGTTTTATTTTACATATTGAATCAATCTTTAATGAGATTATTTGGAAAACATAATGGTGTTTAACTGTTCTTAGCTTTTAAAGGAGTAAATAATAGCAAAAAACAGGGAATATGCGAAATTCAAAATTATTTTTGAATTCGAATTTTTTTAATGCGATCAACCTATGTATTTTATTTATATTGGAACTATTTGAGAGAAAAATGCTTCCTCGGCTTGTTAGCATTTAGTTCTATTTAGATATTAGCATCTTAAATATACAGGGTTTTATTTTACATATTGAATCAAGCTTTAATGAGATTATTTGGAAAATATAATGATTGTTTAACTGTTCTTAGCTTTTAAAGGAGTAAATAATTACAAAAAAGGGGAATATGCGAAATTCAAAATTATTTTTAAATTCGAATTTTTTTTAAAGCGATCAACCTATGTATTTTATTTCTATTGGAACTTTTTGAGAGAAAAATGCTTCCTCGGCTTGTTAGCATTTAGTTCTATTTAGATATTAGCATCTTAAATATACAGGGTTTTATTTTACATATTGAATCAAGCTTTAATGAGATTATTTGGAAAATATAATGATTGTTTAACTGTTCTTTGCTTTTAAAGGAGTAAATAATTACAAAAAAGGGGAATATGCGAAATTCAAAATTATTTTTGAATTAGAATTTTTTTAATGCGATCAACCTATGTATTTTATTTATATTGGAACTTTTTGAGAGAAAAATGCTTCCTCGGCTTGTTAGCATTTAGTTCTATTTAGATATTAGCATCTTAAATATACAGGGTTTTATTTTCCATATTGAATCAAGCTTTAATGAGATTATTTGGAAAATATAATGATTGTTTAACTGTTCTTAGCTTTTAAAGGAGTAAATAATTACAAAAAAGGGGAATATGCGAAATTCAAAATTATTTTTGAATTCGAATTTTTTTTAATCCGAACAACCTATGTATTTTATTTATATTGGAACTTTTTGAGAGAAAAATGCTTCCTCGGCTTGTTAGCATTTAGTTCTATTTAGATATTAGCATCTAAAATAATTTTCTCCCGATTTTAAGTACAATGCAAAATTTTATGTTGTATTCCTACACTATAAAAATACTTCATATTAATTTTGAGGTAAAGTGCTGGAAGCAAATTTCCTAAACCGTTTTTTAAATTCATTTAATGTATTAAATTTATTAATTTTTACATTAAATCTAATGTAACTATACCAATAATTTCACTACCCTTATTGAAATTTTAGGTAACATTCAATTAAATTTAATGTACAAAGCTTTAATTTCAAGGTACATGTACATTAAATTAAATTAGTGCATGTAGCTTAAATTGAAGGTTTTTTCTTTTTAACAATGTAGCTGGTGTGTAAAAAGTAAAAAATTCGTGCATGCGTGTCAATAGCACAACTGTAGAGATGATAATCCTTTTAGTAAGTTATTGTTTTATGGGATAATTTTCCACTTGATCTCTGTTTAAGGAAGCCATATATATATATATATATATATATATATATATATATATATATATATATATATATATATATATATATATATATGTATATATATATATATATATATATATATATATATATATATATGTATATATATATATATATATATATATATATATATATATATATATATATATATATATATATAGACTTTTCCATTACTTTAAAATGCCTTAAATACGAGAGTAGGTGTTTATATTTAGGAAACTGGAACACTGGCGTTGCTACTGAACGATTAGCATTGCTACCGAAAAACTGACTGATTGAATAGCATGCTAAAGTTGAGAAACCCTTACACTACAGCCTAGTCATTTATTGTATTGCTTATTATATCTGTTCCACGTGAACATGTTAGTTGCCTTAATCAGGTTTAGCAGCCTGTCCACTAGTTTGTTGTCTGGGTATAAACTTTCTGGATTGATCGGTTCTTGAAGATGTCTCCAGTGGGTTAAAGTTTCGTATTCGTAGATGATATGTGAGGCTGTTTCGTCCTCTTCATCACAGAGTCTACATGTTGGTTCTTCACTAAAGGTGCACATTGTGTGCAGATATTTCCTTAAGCTGCAGTGGCTTGTTATTAGCCCTGTCATCAGTACATTCTGTTGTCTGCTTCAACGCAGGATTTTACAGCTTAATTTGACAAACGGTTTGCTCATCAATCGTTTACTCTGCCTGTAGCCTACAGTGTGGTTCCAGTGATTCTGGTGACGACGGATTTTCTACCAGAAAAATCGTCTACGAATAGCAACCTTAGTAATGTCAAATATAGGTTCTGGTCCAATAAATGTGGTAGCAGACTCTTGCCTTGCGAGTCGGTTCCTTTTTTTATTGCATGTCCTGGTATTGTGTTTTACATGGTTCTGAAGATAATTACAGGCCTGTTTTGATGTTATGCGTGCGCTTTCACCACTGTCAGAAAAAATGAAAATGGTCTTGCCCCTGTAACTCCTCGTCAAATTTTCTCGAAGATAAGTATCTGGCGTTGCTAGGTGCTATCTGATATTCTAAAATTCAACTTTTTAGACAATATACGTTCTAAGAATGTTTAACATTTAGACGCAGTTTATGTTGTTTGCACCAACTTCTTAATTTCATCTCGTTCGTCATTCGACGTGGTTTATCTCAACAAAAATACATCGATGAACTTAATTCTTCATATGATGATAAAGCACCTACATGTATATCGCTAATACATTTAGAAAGCCGTAAAAGGATCAGTACTGAATGAGACACAACCGTTTGTTTACTGAAAGTCTTCGGTGAATTGGAGAAAACAGACCGGATATGACGGATAAATCGTCACCATGGCAATGCGAGCTCCACACGTCAGTTCTAACAAGTAACGTTTTGAACGCTGAACTTATTTCTTTTAGCATCTGTACATAAAGAACAAACTATGTGTTAATATATATATATATATATATATATATATATATATATATATATATATATATATATATATACATACATACATACATGAATAATCGTGCATAGAGTCTTTCTTACGTATTTTTCATGTGATGACTATGAAAGAAAGTATGGAAATTTCCATAATACAAAAATTTTCTTCTTTGGGGGCTCATGAAAAAAAGTTCAAAATTCATTACAATTTTCAATTTTTTTTACTCGAATCATAATATAAAAAATTTCTGAAAAATCCAGGGCCTTCTGGAACAAACTAGAAGTTTTCAAGTCAGTTTTGATGATCGGCTAATCAAGAGGGCTTATAAAATTAGTTTGATATATTCTCCTCTTGTCAAGTTAGAAATTATTTTTCAAAGTGAAGGTAACTAAAACGAACTACAAATTGTCTCGAATGCCTGAAATAATAATTTCCCACTTGATTCTATAATCAAAGAATAGTGTTGATACAGGATAGATTTTTCCTAAAATTAACATGGCGGTGGTCTGGTTTCCATTTTAATAATATACTAATTTATATTCAGTGACACTGCATTTTCGATATACTCATTAGCCGTCTCAATGGTTTTCTAAAAATTTTTCTTCGTGACACAGTCACAAGTAACTCGGACTTCCCGTAAAATGAATAGTTTTCCCGTCTGAACTTGTAACTCATGTTTTATTGGACATCGCATGTGATATATTTTGCAGTATGACGGAATTTGCGTCATCTGCATGGTCGTCGCTTTCATCCTTCTCTAGGTAGTATCTGCATACTGGGTCATTGATGATGCTAGTTCTATGAACAGGGCTTCGCAGGTAATAATGTCTCGTTAGCAATCCCACCACTATTCGCAGTTTTTTCTTCTTCGAGAAAATAATAAACATCCTAGTAAATCCATTTATTTGTTTCTCGGCATATCTCATTCCAGCAGCTTCCCTGTAGCAATCAAATTTGCATTCCTGCAACAGTTTCAGTTCTATCTTATGTCGGAAGTAACTCTATGTTTCTCAAAATAGAAGTAGCTTCACGTCTGAACATCCTATGGTACTCATATTTGTCATCGCAGGTGATTTATTTTACCACTGCTGTACAATTATCATCACTATTAATTTCTGCGTCAAAGTTGTCCCACTGATCACTTTTCACTTCATGCTCCTTCTGGCCACTTTGTTTCCAAATTTTTCTTAGTTCATGGTTTGCCAATTTTATTGTAATTTTTTTGTTACTCAACGGAAATGTTTTCATCTAATATGCTAGAAAATCAGCTGAAAACAATAGTAAACTCGAATTGCGCTTTCTAAAGATTTAGTTAAGATGTCATTACCAGATATTTACGTCCGAGGTAAAAAATGCTATCAAATATAATATAATATGTGCATATATGTATCATTGCAAAGCCTATTGTTAAAAATATGTTGTTTTACCTGTGAGATCAGCTAACGAGTCCTCTTCACCACCAATGTCTTTGGGTAAAATTTCTTTGGGAAAAGCTTCAAATAGATTTTCTATATTTTTATGAATTCGTATCTAAAAAAAAATATAATAATTATTACTGAACATGCAACGGATGTAAATTAAATAGATTCACTTTGGTCATAAATACATATAAATTATTATTAATTTTTTTGTAAATGTAATTTACAATTGGTATTTATTAACGAGATCATCAACTTATCGATCTATTTTCTTCTTCTTATAGTGCCGTGACCGTTTAACGATTATTTGATATCGGCTACGCGGAACAATTCGATTGAGGATTTTCTATAACATTGCCTTAGATTTTTTAACCAAGATCTTCTTCTTCTACCAGGACCTCGTTTACGGTTCATTTGTCCCTCCATTATGAGGTGTAATATGCCATATTTCTCAGGGTGACGCATGATATGACCGAAGAACTTTGGCTTACGTTGTATGATTGTTAGAATTCTTTCCAGATGTTCTTTCATTTGCTCTAGAACTTCCGAGTCCTTTACTCTATCTACCCAGCTGATTTTTAGCAAGCGACGGTACATCTACATTTTAAATGCCTCTAAACGTTTGAGCATCGCTTCAGCGAGTGTCCATGACTCCATGCCATTAAGGAGAACAGGAGACTCGTAACACATAACTATTTTAATTCGCAGGCTTTGTGTTAAATTATGGCTACAGAGAGTTCCATTTATCATTGATGCTGCTGCCTCTAAACTCGCTCCAGAATTGCTCCCTCCACATAAATGGTATTTTCCTGATGTGGGTCATGCTTACTAATCATATTATATTTAATTTTGTTAACATTTAGTTTCAGTCCGTACTCAGCATCCGAGTTCGTAATCTGATTTACCAATACTGCAGATCTTCGTTGATATTTGCAATGATTAAAGTATCATCGGCTTATATGATGTTGCTAACCTTTTTTCCATTTATGAGCACATCCGACAGGTTTCATTAGAAATGTCTTTCGAATACAGGTTGAACAATAAAGGTAACAGAATGCAACCCTCATGTACCTCTCTCCTGATCTCTATGTCATCACTGAGATGCAGTCCAACTTTTACTACAGTTCTTTGATTCCAATACAGACCCTTGAAGGAGTTGAAGCATTTTGTCATGTTTCATCTTTTTCGAAACCAAGACCACACAGAATACATCATAATTGACGTCCCGATACCTCTAAATCAATACCTGTACACCAAAAAAGCTTCCCTTGTTCCTAGACCCTTACTAAAACCTAACTGAGTTTCCCCAATTTTATCTTCCAGTTGACTATATATTCTTCCATGTATTATGCGCAGAAATGTCTTTAGAACATGACTCATCAAGCTGATAGTCCGATGGTCATTGCATTTTATTGCTATGTTCTTTTTTGAAAGTATAATAAAGGCTAATTTTAAACAATCCTATGCCATAATTCCAGTTATATATACAGTGTTGAAGAGCTTTCATTGCTCCAATTTCTTTATCGTTTAGTAACTTAAATATTTCAGTACTAACTTTATCTGCGCCCGTCGCTTGTCAGGTTTTCGCCAGTTTGATAGCTTTTTTGACTTCCTCCTTGGTTATTGGTGGTCCAGTATGCTTCGCATTGTCAGAATAAGGTTGAAAATTTCTATTGTCAAATAATTCTTGAATCTATTCTTTCCATCTTTGTAGATGTTGATGGACATGCTTGAATTTGTTACCGTCCTGATCTTCAATGGTACTGTTCGGTACTAATCTCCTTGATCCAGTTACTTCCTTTATTTTTTATGTAGATGATGTATGTAATGCTTTTTTCCATCTCTTCAGTTACTTCAGATTCCCTGGCATGCCAGTTTGCTTTTGCTTGTCGTATCTTCCTTCTGATTTCTGAGTGGATTCCCTTATATTCTGTTTTGTTTTTATTTTTGTATTTCCTTCTCCCATCCATAAGATCAAGTATCTCTTCTGTCATCCATTTTATTTTATTTGGAATTTCTCTCTTGTAAGTGGTCTATATCTGATCTTCCAAAAAATGTGCCACTTCTTTTCGTATATTACGTTGTTTGTTTTAATTCTATCTACTTTTACATTTTTGTATTGGATCTTATTCTCAACTTTTTTATGCTCAATTCTCATTTTGGCTACTAGAAAGTTGTGATCTGATGGTACATCTGTACTAGGGTGTGTGTTCACTGATTAAATAGAATTCCTGAATATCTTGTTGATGCAAATGTAATTAATATGATTTCTGATCACTCTACCAGGTTTGGCTGTATGCTGAAAAGCAAGAGGCCATAGGAAACCTTTCGAACAGAACTCTACCAGGTGTATTCGCCGGTAATTTCCAAGTGTATGGGCGTCTTTCGGGGAGTTTGAAAAATGTATTAGTGATTACTCTTTGATGTTCTAAAGAGAAGGTGGCAAACTTGTTTTCTCTGTCATTCCTAATACCGAAACCATGCTCTTCTCGGTCTGTCTATCTAAATCAAATGAATACTTGAGCTCTGGGACTTGCAGTACAAATCACGGTTGTAATAAAAACTAGTGAAATTGAATGTTAAAGTAACAATAATAGGTGATGTAATATATTAAAGGTTGTTTAAGTGATATTAAAACTAATCGTGAGAAAGATAAAAGTATATGCTTGTTGATTTTTAGTGACAATTTTTTTCATTGACGGATTTTAGTTTCCTTTTCAACTTTTCGTAAAGGAATTGTTGTTTTTTGGTTAATAATATCTCGTATTTCACTCTTTAGAAGTCAACCATCAGTACAAGCCCTTTGTCGGGTTGTCTTCTAATTTAGGACTTAAAATTTCCGTTGTAATTTTTAAATTCTATTTGTGTTATCAATAAATGGGTTTCGGAGGTATGGTGAAACATACAGCCGCTATACTAGCCTTTTCAAATCCACGTTCAGTGTTGCCAACTTGCAAAAAGTACAATCCATTATGGATAATCAAAAATTGCTGTATTTTTATGAGGTATGGTAATATACGATGTAGGTTGCTTACTATGTTCAGACGCCCGCAAAGTATTAACCTTTACATATTATACAGGGTGGCTCATAACCTCACAGCAAATTTTAAAATCTCATAACTTTTGTCATAGCCTTTTGTCATTTTGTTCCTAAATTTAAGAACTAGGCTTTTGGGAGTTTAACCATGAAGAGTCTCATTATTGACCAGAGAATCAAAGTTATGGGACTTGATTTTGAAAATTAGGGGTCAATTATTGCAATATGGAGAGCATATCGAAGAAAATAAATAAGAATGTAGAAACCAAGAGAACCAATAGTAAAAATTAAATATACAGAAATAACTAACTAAACATTGACGGAAAATTTAAAAGGGATATTAAACCTGCCGATTTTTCGATGTCAGACATCTATACATTCTCCGAAGTAGTACGAAACTTAAAAATGAAGATTTCAGTAAGAAATAAATAAATTTACTTAATGCTGTGTTTCACTGGTTGCTTATATTTATTCTCCTTTCACCTAGTTAGAGGAGGGAATATATATAAACAGATTATTTCCTGCAAATAAAACTCTGGTTCTATATCTATACATGTTGTATGACTGGCCATATTTTTCAGTCTAACATCGTAAAGTTTGCAGGTTTAATATCTTGCCGACATGTCTTGGATCTTTATTTTATATAGAGAGTTGTTTCCAGTCAATGTTGCTCTTGGTTCAATAAAGCTCCCCTGATGATACCATTAAGTAGTCGAAACGCGTATAGAGAGAGAACTCAAGTTGAATTTGCAGACAATAAACTTCTTTTATATATTCTTTCCTTTAACTGCTTGAAAGGAGAATAAATATAGGAAACTAGTTAAACACGGCAGTAAAAAATTTATTTAGACAAAAATACAATTTTGGGACAAAATTACAGATAAATATATATAAACAGCCAAAAAAAATTTCATAGAATATATAGGTCGAAAAAGTTGGGAAAAGAGCAGGTTGTGATGAAATAAAGACATGGTTCTTAAAAAACCTGAGTGCAAAACAAAAAATTGGAGCAAAGACTTCAGGGCATTGAAATTAAATATCTGAGAAAAGTCTTAGGAGCAGGGAGAATAGAAAAATGGAGAAACGAGGATATAATAAAAAAGAACTTACAGTTAAATCGTTAAAAGAAATAATAAACAGGATATGGTTCAAATGAGTTGGGCACCTGATTAGAATGACCGATAAACGACCAGTTCAAATGGAGTGGAAAGCAATAAAGGAATAAAAAAATCGAAGAGAAAGACCAATAAAAAACTGGAATAATAACATTACTGAAATATTGAAGTAAAGGGAAAACGTGACAACAAGCTAGAAGGACTTTGTGGGGTTACTTAAAGAAACATTTTCCTTTACGATACTAACAAAACAGCAATATTCAAGCAGGCTCTTGCAGCAAGACATTTTAATTTCTGTCACGTTAGAGAGAGCCAGATGTATAAAACTAAAAACGGAAGATATTTGTGAGACGTTACTTTTTGTTAATAATGTAAAATAAACTCCATTTTGCCCAGTAACTTTGTGTAAATCCCGTTTAAAAATAAAACGTTCTTAATAATAAGTTATTTGCTTCAAAAGTCACATAGAAACTCATGAGTTACCCTATCTAATAGGGTAGATATGCAAAAAAGTATTGGATAATATAATTTGTTGATTTATTACAGCATTTAACAAACAAATTAACAACCACGTGCTATTTATTTTCTCCAGAAAATAAAACCTATAATCTTCATTGGAATGCTACATTCAAGTTATAATAAGCCATTTTTATCATGCGTTCTATAATTAAAATTTTCAGAACTTTGTAGCAAATAAATATAACTAAATAGATTTCGTTATTTCTTCCATCCATCAAACGGTTTTTGAAGGGCATTTCATTACCTCTGTTTTTGTGTTGAATTAATTTGTTTAATTTACCACAATAATTTCTAAGTAAAAATCTTACCCTTGCTTGTATTTTTGGTGGTAAAATTGGCTTCACAATGTTTAATGTTGTTTCAAAAGCGGGATGGAAGTTTATTATGTTCACCGACGTAACTCGGTTGGAAAATACTTTCTAAAACATAAAAATATTGTTATTTTATTACATACATTTTTATTATTTTGTATTGTTGTGTATCAGTTGAACATCCTGATTTTCACACGAAACTACACATACCGAAAAAAAAAATATTTGTGTTACAATTTTCATTTTTGTAAAATATAAAACTGCATTTCGTCGGGGGAGATAGAAATTATGAATTATTAAATAACTTGGTCCTCATAATATGGTACCCCACTGTTTTTAATAAGTTGGTATTATTTTTTATTATCTTCGATCAACTTTAACCAAAAAAAATGTCTAAAATATTATTCTCTATTTCGTCTTAATAAAGGGCTAATCATTTGATATTCAGGCATCCTAACTGTGTAAGGCTCTGAATTTAGTGTGATGTAATTGTATTTAGGACAGTCAGGAACCCAATTAGGATGATCGGGCCATGACGATTCTCCTTAGTCAATCCTAATTAGGAATATGGTCTAATGGCATTTATGACCTCTGGGCGAGTCCACACTACAAGAAGAATCTAAGCATAGGCATATTACGTCCTTTTAGGTTAAAAATGTATCGTCTACACGGACCATTTCATTCACAGTCATAAGGGGTGTATTCTTTTGGCTTAACCTAACTTTTATTAGAATTTTTGGTTATATTTTATCTAAAAATTAAGATGAAGCAAGATAAAACATTAACTGCAGCTGCATTGTAATCTAGAAAAACAAAGTTACAAAATGTAAGGTTATTGATATATTCTTTATTTAAAAAAAAAAACAGAAAAGTCGTCGCTACTGAGTCCGGTCTATATTTGAAGAAAATACTAGAGAAATACTTGGACATACTAATAATTTAATTCAAGAACTGCGAGAAAATGATCCTGTTTCTTTAAAAATATGTCCATGACTGACGAATTTGAAGAGCTCTTCGCTCTTGTTGCGCCAATAATTAGGAAACACAATACGGAAATGCATAGAGCTATACCCCTATTATAGCATTGCGATATTTAGCTGATGAAACCAGCATGTCCAATCTACAGTGCGAATTCCGAGTCGGCAAACACAGTATTCTGAAAGTATTCAGGAAACTTGTGCGGTAAAATGGGACTCTTTAAAAGAAGTTGTATTTCCAAAGTTTACCACTTCTACCTGATAAAAAATTGCCAAGAAGTTCGAAGACGAGAATTTCAATATAACAGTGTAGTTCTAATAATCGTTTTAATATTTAAAATTGTTTGTAGTTTTTAGAAGAATGTTACATATGATACTAACTGGATTTCTGTTATTAAATTTCCATCAATAGTAATTTTTACATTTTAATTGTTTACAATAGGTTTATATAAAGTTTGTTAAGGGTAGGATTACCAGACGACAGAAATTTTCCTGACATGTCCGGAATTTTAGCTTTTTTAGGAATTTTAGGAAACAGGAAAAACGGTAATTGTCAGGATATTTTTGAAATTGAAAGAGGAAAATATAAGTAATAAAAAAATATTTATTAATTATTTTAGTAAGAAACAATAAATTAATGAAACTTTTACAAAGAAGATATTGCTGTAAACCAACTATTACTATTAATTATTAATTATTAAATGACTATATATAGATATCTTTTAGTTACGCGTAATAGATAGTTATAGTCTAATATTTAATACTCTCTGAGAAAAGTTATATTTTAAGTAAATTTATATTTCAATCGACTTAAACAAAAGCATGCCTTAATCTCCGAAACTCTAAAAGTTTCCTTTTTACAGATACCATTAGATTTGTTCATATTGTCGTATCGTTCCATAAATACACACTTTGTCATTTCAGTATCATGTAAATAAATAGTTATGTTATGTTTGTTAGTACGTCTATGAGTGTAAAACAAAAATTTAGTTATAGAAATATTATATAACTAAGACACGAACATAGAGGCCAGGGAAACTACATTTAAAAAAAACTATAATAATGACATTAGTAAGTAAGAAGAGTTGTTACCTTCTGATTTAGTGAATATTTTAATAAAATATTGCAAGTGATATTAGAATATTTATTCGAATTCACTGAAACCAGTGATAAACCAAAAGCAGAATCAGCAAAGTTATAACAGTGGTGGGAATGGAAAAGCAAAGCTTATAACAATATATACAGCCTATTTCTGTTCTTGGACCACTGCGCTCCCATTAATGATAACACTCGCTAAATATTCGAATTTTGTGATTCGATTGCAAATATTTTAAAACTCTCACTGCCTTAACATACCACATACAATATTCAGACAAAATCTCAGGATATTTATTGAAAAGTCAGGAATATTATCAGGAAATCTAATTATTTGATCTGGTAACCCTAGCTAATGGTATTTCTGTGGATTAGTGTCTCAATATCAGAGAATGTCGTTGGAGAGAAATTTTATTATATAAGGGCCTTTATTCTATAAAATTTAATTTATATAACAAACAACTTTATTATTACCATTGTTATATAATTAATAAAAAAAATGAACAAGAAATGTTTTTTTTTGCGGACGCAATAGTAATGATCTTCGGTAATAAGCATTTTTAATAAATTAAAACAATTTAACATCCTTCATAAATATCCATTATCTGAAAACTCGCAAATTAGAAAGAAATATAAATTAAAAAACAAACGTCTGAAAAAAAGACGGGTTATGTTCATACGCGGATTTAGGCGGGAAACCCTCGGTGTCTGTCTTTTTTTAAATTTAATAAATCACAATGCTTGAAATTTGACATATGTCTTATTACACTACGCTTACGCTCAGATTTTTCTTGTTGTCTCTACTCACTATTAGCTGATGTGCAGCGAGTGAACATAGAGGTATTATAGGTAGAGTAGGCGGGACATAAGACCATTTGTAAGTGGAATTGTTACATCGATAGAAAGAGAGAGCAGATAGAAGACCTTCCTCTATCCATCTCTAAGACCGCATGAGCAGAGTATTTTTTCATCGGTGCACGGTACAGACAAAACACTTATTGTCATTCTCCGACTAATTAAGGATCCTAATTAAGAACAGTGTAATTGGCTTGCTGTAATCCTAAATATCATGTAGTCCAATAGCATCTCCAATTAAAATGAAGTTTTATTTTACAAACGGTATGAAATCGGTCTTATGTGATGCAGAAGAACGTGATTTTAATTTACTACTCATAAACGATCTATTAAACAAGACAAAACTAAAAATAAATTTTCTTCAAAACTGACTTGAAAATTGAGAAGTTAAAAATATTTTATTTTCAGCCGTCTTGAACGCCACTAGTGGAGGTAAAAAATAATTTTTTTTTCTGTCTTCCTAGTATATGACAAAATCGAATATAACATATTAAACCCTATCTAATATATTTAAAAAAAACTGATATTAATTCCGAAATATCTTAGACGTATCAAATCAAATAAAATGGGAATAAAATTTTTATAAAAAAATTGAACCAATTTTTAACAAAAATACACTAAAAAGCGAAAAATAATAATATAAATTCTTATATGAAATTGAAATTTTTGAAATCGCGAAAAATATTGAAAAATACTTAATTCATATAGCTATTTATTTCATTTAGAAATAATTTGGTGCCGACTTACAAAATTTCAATTTCATATAAAAATTTGTATTGTTATTTGTCGCTTTTGTTAGAATTTGGTTCAATTTTTTAATAAAAATTTTATTTTTCGATTTTTGCCTTTCTATTCGTTATAATATCCATAAATTATTTGAATTAAGTATTAAGCGAGATTAGTATACCTCACAATGATTCAAAGATCGCAAAAATGCCCATTTTATCCAAAGTTATAAATCACAATAAATTGAATAACTAAAAATTCTTTAATTCTGAGAATTCTGCAAACACCACTTTTGAATGAAATTGTACCAAACAAACATTTGCTCTACCACAATAAATTAGCTAACTTGAATTTTAAATTAATGTTAGAGTAGTAATCTAGGCCCCCAAAACCACCCAAAATCGATATTTAAAGAACTTCGTAAATTATTTAGTCCCACATATTTTATCTTGCCTACTGAATTTGTGTAAGCCCGCAGAAGTCCCCTATTTCAATTTAGAACAAAATCAGAAAAATGTTAAATTTTTAGTCTTTCATATTATATTTGCCATATTAAGATGTAAAAAATTAATTTCAGATTCGTAACTTACGAAAAAAAGTGCGAATAAGGTAAAATTTCCAATCTACCAGCTATATTGAATTTCAAAAAAATAATTGGAACTTCCTAATCTAATCTAAATCACACCGTTGAAAATCTTCTTGTATTAAATTCAAAATGGGAAATATTGACTTTTTTAAAACAATTTTAAATTCGTTATTTACACTTCCAGAAAATCCCTAGCGACACATTTTAAACAGAATCGAGAGGTGCTAAATTTTAGTCCGCAATATTGGATCTGTCATATTAAATCTTTTTTTAAATAATTTTAACTTCGTAACTTGACGCCTCAAGAACATCCCCTAACCAATTTTGGAGAAGATCGAGAGATGTAAAATTTTTAATTCGCCATTTGATACGCCATATTTAAGTTTTTTAAAATAATTTTGGATTTGGTTTATGCGACCCCGGAAACCCCATACAAATTTTGGAAAAAATCGGATAAAATTAATTCTCTTTTCTGGCATATTGGATTTGCCATACTGAATTTTTTTTTTAAATATTCAAATTCGTTATGTGAGATCTCGAAAACTCCAATACCATACCAATTTTGTAGAAAATCAGACAAAAAATTTTTTTTTGTCCGCCATATTGGGTCCGCCATAATCAATTTTTTAAAAATAATTGCAGATTCATTATGTGCTACCATGAAAACTCCTTCATACCAATTTTGTAGAAAATTGGACAAAATTATTTTTTTTTTGTCCGCCATATTATCTCAGATTTTTATGCACCAATTTCATTCAAAATGATATGGCACTACCGCAGCAACTTTCTGAACGTAACGTAATTTTTTTTTTTTGAAATCGGTGCCGCCGTTCCGGAGTAATATACATACAAAAAAAATACACAGCGGTTGAAATTAGAATTTGTCCCTTCTTTTAGAGGTTGCTTAAAAAAAGTATATCGATTGTGTCATAGATTAGATATATTTAGAAGTTAAGGGTCTATTGGACCGTCCGATATTCATATATGCTAAATAGGATTGGAACAAAATTCAGTGTGGTCTTAGAGCATTAGTTATTTAGGATCCTAATTAGAAAACGATTTAATGTAGTCTAATAGCACTTAGAATAATACTTAATTAATCTGCGGCAAGTAACGCGGCATGACCTAATGGGTTGGTGTTGTGCGGACATGGTAAGTAAAGAAACAGAAGTCGTATAAATGTTCTCGATATTTACGATATTTTCCACTGTTATTATTTTATTTTCTCAAATAAACTGTTAGATTATACGATATTTGGGATTTCTAACTAGGATATGGGAAAAGACACGTCAATTATACGGTTCTCAATCAGAATCTTAAATCAATCGGAGAGTGATTGCCAAGGGTACAAAATCTCCGATATTTACCACAGTGCCCGCGCTTTCTTAATATGTAAAAAGAGGCCTTGTTATAGCCCTAGTAGCGGATTGTATCAAAATAAAGAAAAATGAAGTGCTAGATGAACAGTACCTTATCACTCTTGTCTTTAATATTTCCATTTGAGGAATCTTTACAATTTTCATTCTATAAGTATGGCATGTCTTTATAAATATAGAGAACATTATAAAACTCTCTTTTCTTTATTTATTTATATAAATATAGGACACAATAGAATTAAAGTTATAGAGTGGCATCCACTGTTGACCCAATGAATAAAATAGTCAACTTGTTTGAAATCTTACATATAGAAAAACTGTGGAAAACACAGAAGAAAAATTAACAAAGAAATTTGAATACCTATGGGTTTTAAAATGTAATATTATGGAAATAGTTTCTAGCCTTTTAAACAAACTATGGCTCTAAAAAAATTTGTGGTGTCACAAAATTGATAAAATTGATTCTGAATTTTAATCAGCTGTGTGTTCTGATCGAAATTTTTTCTGCGGTATGATATATTAAATAAATGGAAATTTTTGAGATTCCTTCCAGACATATTAAAATTTAAACGAGATAAGAAAAATGGGGAATCTATTAAATTGTTAACTAGTTTGAAGATAATACTTAAGTTCGAAATAATTCTTTTCTGAGCCAGCAACAGTACAACAAATCTTCCAGCGACCCGCTCAACCGAGTAACCCGCTACGAAGGCCAATACTTAAAGAAATCTTATCAGGACCAATTCTATTCTGTTCGGTGTATGTTACAGAAGAGATGTCACAGGACTGAAGCAAATGATAATTTACTATATACACAAGAATAGTATAGAGCGAGGATACGTAACGGATTTTTAAATCCTTTCTAATTTCTGTTAATAAATCCTAGCAACTTGTTGGCCTCAGTGATAAGATTTTTGAAATGAAAACTAACGACCAGATCTACTAAGAAAATTTAAGATTTACACCTAATCCAGCTGTCATAGAAGTTAGATCTTCTAGGGAGCCAATGTTAGTGAACTAAGGAGTAAAAGTTCACTGTCGAGAATAACCCGAAGATCCTAAATTTCAGTGAACATTTCCAGACAATTCTTTATAGTGTAATTGTTAAAGACTAAATTTTTCTTTTTGGAAAAAGTTATAGTGTTACACTTAGTAATATATATATATATATATATATATATATATATATATATATATATATATATATATATATATATATATATATATATATATATATATATACCGGGTGTCAACGAATCTATTAGACAAGTCATAATTTCTAGAGTATTATGAATTTCTAGAGTATTATGTGTATCAAAATGAGAATTGGTACAGGTAAATGTTATGTGGAGAGGAGAGTTTTCGCATATTTTCCACTTTCCGGCCACTTCCGGTTTCACCGGAAATGGCCCCGGTTTTGAATTCTTAAATAGAACACCCTGTATATTTTAACATCTTTGGATTTCTGAGACAATTCTAGATCAGAATGTGACATTTTAAAAACTTTTTACGTCTACTTCATTTTTTTAGAGCCACTTTTAAAATTGCATCTAGGTGGCCATGATCGGACGCAAACTAATCTAACGGCCTTAGGTGATGTCAAAAAAATACAATCGCAAAGTTTTAGTGACTAGTATGAAAGACAGGAAATGGATTAAAAATTTAACAAAATTAACAAAATAAACTAATAACTTAGACGACGCACTTAAAATATTTGAAAGTACAGTAGCTGAATTTGTTAAACAGTTTAGTGTAGTAAATGTTCAAAGTGCATTCCTTCTTTTTCACGGCACATTTCAGCTCGTTCAATTGTTTCTCTCAACACGTTTTGTAGCATTTTGGGCGTTATACTTCTAAATGCCCGTAAAATTCTTTCTTCTAATATTTCAAGAGTGGCTGGGGCTGCTCCATAGTAAACCCTTTCTTTAACATATCCCCAGACAAAGAAATCGAGCACAGTAAGATCCGGTGAGCGGGCAGGCCACCGTATCGGGCCATTGGTTGCAATAATTCTATTATTAAAATGCTCTATTAAATAATTAAGAACTTCTCTAGTATTGTGAGGCGGTGCGCCATCTTGTTGAAAGTAAATTGTAAAAACAGCTAAAGGTATATCATTGAGATGATTTTCGACTTCATTTTGAAGAAAACCTAAGTATCTAACCCAGGGGCGGATCCAGTCTCAGTCTTTGGGGGGGGGGCGGTGATATCACAAAAGTACAGTATGGCAAGCGAAAGCAAGTTGTCGCCGGGGGGGGGGGGAGAGACCAGCAACATTCCCATTTCTAGTAAAAGGCAGGGTCGGGTCTATTTTTCTGCATTTGAAGCTCTTGGAGAGGGAGGGGGCGATCACAAAAAAAAACAAGTTGTCGACAGGGGGGAAGGATGCGAGCAGCGTACACAATCTTAGTATAAGAGGCAGAATCGGGTCTATTTTCCTTAATTCAAAGCTCTTGGGCGGTGGCTTTCGCAAGAAAAACAAGTTGACAACGGGGGGGGGGGGGAAGGAGTGCCAGCAGCATACATATTCCTAATATTAAATTTCCTGAATGAGGGGCGATCTTAAGCATACACATTTCTATACTCAAGTCAAGAATTAGAGAGAGTGATAAAACTGTTACCGAAACCTCCAACGCACCTGTTCCAATGCCGCAGGTAACTGAGGACTGGCGTAAATCTAATTACATTTAATTATATTTAAATATTATAAGCTTTTATAAATTTACGGTAACAATAAAATTTCTGATAGTTCAATTTAATTTCTGTCAGTGAGCAAAGCACACCTTACAATGTACCCTTAGTGATTTATCTTGTTTGTGCTTGTTTTTATATATTATTTGAGATTAGTGAGATACCCAAAAGATATGAATTCCACATCTATATTTATTCCAAAATCCTTAAACCAGGGTATTTTTTCCTCAACAAAAAACTTATTACGATGATATCAATATCTAGATAATAATGTTAAAAGCTTTGTTGAGATGGGTTCCAACATGACAGGAATTGGAAAATCAACTATGTACTGAATACTGAAGGAGAAAAAAATGACTGCAATTATTAGTACTCCCAAGCTACATTCGATCACAGGCAGACGAAAAACTTCGTTGGAAGAAGAGATGTAAACTGTAATAAAAAGAGTTGTACATACATTTAATTATGAGAAGCTAATCCCAACCGTCGGCAAAATTCTAACTAAAATCAATGAAAGTCGGCATTTACCTGAAATTAAAAGAAATTGCTCAGAGAACCCAATTTTTGCTGGGAAAAAGCAAACAGGAAATCTGTTCTTATAGATCGTCCGGAAAATGTCCGCTGGAGAAGGAAATATCTCTCTCAAGTAAAAGGTAGAGTTGCCAGAAACAACACAACTTACAAAATTAGTAATTTAACTGAACTTTTCAAAGATTTTTTTGAATAAAGTTACTGTTGAAAATTGGGAAAAATCCATATAATAAAAGAATAAAAGAAAATGTGGAAACTCGATCTCATGATCGGTGAGATAGAGGAACCAATTATAATTAATTTGAGCGAAGATAGCTTCACCGACTTTGATTACAAATCAGATACGTAATGTTTACTAGCGTAAACACAATTTATTATTTAAATTTTCTGTAACATATAAAAATTATTTATATTTGAATCTTTTTTTAGTGTTTAATTGTAATTCTGTAGATGGTTTAAAAAATAAATAAATTGAAACATCAAATATCCTAAAAATGTTTTTAATTAATAATAAAATGACCGATAGCTCCAAAAAATTTTAATATTATATGGACGAATTTATTTTTTTATATATATTTAACTTCTTGTATTTTTGACAATGGGTATTTTGTAAGTATTTAAATTATAACTATAATATAAATTTTTTGAGAGAAAAAGGCTACGTTTTAGTCTGAATGTGCCTAAAACGCTTTCTAGCCTAAATTAAAAATAATAAAAATACAGTTGTAATTTGTGTTAAATATGTCAAAATAATCTATATTTTCTAATGTATGTGAATTATTAAGAAATCATAAGAAATAAAATAATATTACAATAACTTTTTATTTTAATAGTCTACGCCATAAATATTTAGTGATAAAATAAACCTCTTTCCGACGCCTATGATAAGGAATAAAATCCTTTTTAACACTTCACACATCCAAATATCTATTATTATCCAACCCAAATAGTCCATTATTATAGACCGGTATTTCTGATTATAAAATATCTAACTCATTCTTATGAAAAATATGTGTCTAACAGATTTTGCAAAAAATACCGGACTAAAGAACATAGGTAGTTTGCAAAAAAAAAATAGTCACAAATGATTTATTACTCTCTCTAGTTCTTGAATAAACTATAGTATAAGAGGCAAAATCGGGAAAATTTTCCTGAACTCAAAGCTCTTGGGGGGGGGGGGGGGCGATCGCCCCCACCGCCCCGCCCCCCCCCCTTGGATCCGCGCCTGCTCTAACCTCTGTTAACTGACCTTGAAACAATATTGGCCCAATTATTCTGTTTCCAACGATACCAGCCCAGACATTGACGCCAAATCTTTCTTGAAAATTGCCCTCTCTCATTTCATGTTGATTTTGTTGGGCCCAGTACCGAGTATTTTGCTTATTGAACATACCATTATTTGTAAATCGGGATTCGTCGGAAAATAGAATAAAATCGATAAAATTTGGGTTAACTCTATGATTTTGAAGCAGCCAGTCACAAAACACTATCCGTCTATCGCCATCCTCAGTATACAAATGTTGATGTAACTAATATTTAAATGCTCGATATCCATGCTTTTTCAGTATTTTTCTTGCTGATTCATAACTTATCTGCAGTTCTTGACTAATTTTTCTTAACGAAACTGTTTTATCAACCTCAATCATAGTAAATACGTTAATCTCAGTCTCTTCATTTATGACAAACCTCTGTTCCGCCTCTTGATTTCCTATTTGCCTAAAACGAGTCTCGACATACGGAAAATACTGATGGGCTGGATGTTGCCGATTCGGATATCTATGAGCATACAACTCGGCAGCATTCCTTGAATTTCTGTGACACTCTCCAAATATTAATAACATATTCACTTTTTCACTTTGAGTATACATTATTTTAACGAAAATTTAAACTAAACTTAACGAAAATTAAGAAACTTTTACGTCTGTTCTTAGAGCGTATGTCACTGTCATTATCTACTTAAGTGAGTGCTTTGTTTTCCAAAGAAGACTTGATAAAAACAGTTGCAAATTATTATGCATCATGGCTGTCCATGGCGCACTTGTCATAAGTAAATAAATTATCCAGTATTTTGCTTAATAATATTTAATTTCTGTTCTTATGTCTAATCCAATCGCAAATACATTAGAACCGTTAGATTCGTCAAAGAATACTTTTTCGAAAAGTAGTTGTCAAAAAGGGGTCGCCATTTGAAAATTAATAGTTAGAAATGAAAATGTAATTTTGTCAACTTGTCTTATTCCTGTCTTTCATACTAGTAACTAAAACTTTGCGATTGTATTTTTTTGACCTAGATGCAATTTTAAAAGTGGCTCTAAAAAAATAAAGTAGAGGTAAAAAGTTTTTAAAATGTCACATTCTGATCTAGAATTGTCTCAGAAATCCAAAAATGTTAAAATATACAGGGTGTTCCATTTAAAAATTCAAAACCGGGGCCATTTCCGGTGAAACCGGAAGTGGCCGGAAAATGGAAAATATGGGAAAACTCTCCCTTTCACATACCATTTACCTGTACCAATTCTCATTTTGATACACATAATACTCTAGAAATTCATAATACTCTAGAAATTATGACTTGTCTAATAGATTCGTTGACACCCGGTATATATATATATATATATATATATATATATATATATATATATATATATATATATATATATGTATATATATGTATATATATATATATATATATATATATATATATATATATAGATAGATAGATAGATAGATAGGTAGATAAAAGTAGAACCGAACCTAATATTTCGTGCGTTACCGACAACAATAGCTCAGCTTTCGTCGCTTACATACAGACTTCTACACAAATGTAAAAAAATTGATGGAATCTTCATTTTTCTACATGAAAAATTATAAATAACGCAAATGGTTATTACGTGAAGGATTGAACCCCTGGACGTTTGACTATGAGATAATTATCTAATAAATCTTTTGTAAACTTATATATGAGCTGTTATCCGAAGCTCAATGGTTCGGGTTTAATAATGGTTTAGGTTAATTTGGTAGTCTTGTCGGTATATTTTGGTTTATACTAATTCATAATATTCATGATTATTGCGTTTCTGATTGTTTAATCGTCCAAAGTATATCGTTGAGATAATCAGTATTTTTGTCTGTACCCTGTGTTGACGGGAACAGAGCTCTGTACAGAGCATGAGGTATTGAAAAGAAGATAGAGAATGGTCTTCTATTCTCTTTCTTTTTTTTTTCTGTCGTCGTAGCTATGTATCCTTAGTATTATTACACCACACTAAATAATTTCCTAATTAGGATCCTTACTGAGTAAATGAGATCGGTATAGGTTGAGCGTCCTAGTTAGATGCCGAGTACTATTATATCATACTAAATTCAGTTTTTAACTCAGTTAGGAAGACTGAATATCGAATAATCTACTAGGCATCCAAATACCTTGGTAAAATTACACAGGCCAACAAAATTTTACTGATTTTTTGTAACAGAAACTCTAGTATACAATTCCGAAGGATTTTGATGCGCTCCATCATGTCAGATTTTTGAGGTATCCTAACCTGAAAGTGTAAAAAATATTGTTTTTCGACATATTTGAGATTATGTAAAATCACAAGATAATTTTTTTTTCACAAAACTAGGAAGAGAACCTGAAAGTATGATCGCTTCTCTTTAAAGTTAACTTTGAAATGTCTAAATATATATTTTTTTTTCACTGTGATATGCTAATTTGAATTTTGTGTCTCACCAATCTACTCGAATGCAAACTAAAAACAGTACAAACTTCCTCGTTGAGTGTATTTTTCTAAGTTCTGTTATTTTGATAAAAATTGCTGTTTAAGCATTCTAGTCGTTGCTAATTACAAATTCACTGTCGAATTTTAAAAATTTCAAATGGCGGATCCAATATGGTGGTTGGAAATTTCAAGAATTTTTAAATTTTAGTGAATCCAAGGTCAGATTTTTAAAATAAAAATAACTGAGAAATTTATCAGCTATATTGGATCTGTTGTTTCAGTCTTATAAACCTTTTTGCTTTATCGATTACCTATGTCAAAAAGAAAAGGGTTTTATTAAAAATAAAACGATGACCTTGAAATGACTATAAAAGTTATTGCCAGGTTAAAATTAACGTCACCATTGGTGACTTTTTTTGAAAATCTGACCTTGGATTCGTAATCAGCAACCTCCAGAATACCGCCAGAAACCTATATATAAATTTGTTTTAAAGTTTTAAACTTTTTGAAAATTTTTCCGCTGTATTGGATCCACCATTCTGAATCTTCAAAATCTAATGGTGGATTTGTAATCAGCGAGCCCTAAAATATGTCAGTTTTCATTAAAATATCAAAATTTAGAAAATACACTCAAAGAGGTAGCTTGTACTCTGATTGTGGGTTGCAGTCGTGTAGATCGGTGAAACGCAAACTTCAAATTAGCATATCGGTGAAAAAAAAAAGATATCTAGACGTTTCATTGATTTTAAAGAGAAAGGATCATACTTTCAGATACTCCTACTAATTTTGTGAAAAAAAAAGTCACTTTGTGATTTTACGTAACCTCAAATATAGCGAAGAACAGTGTTTTTTACACTTTTAGGTTAGGATATCTCAAAAATCTGACGCAGAGGAGTAATTCTGAACCCAGATTCAGATTCAGCGCACCAAAATCCTTTGGGAAAGTATATTAGAGTTTCTGTTGCTTGGCCCTTGTTGGCCTGTGTTATTTTGAAGTATTAATAACTTTTATATGGTCAGACTTAAAGAATAATTTTAACAAATGTACATAATAACAATTTGTCTTCAATTAAACAGTTGATACCCCAGCTATTTAAGACCCGCCTTATATAATCTTTATATTATTGTTAGATAAATATTTAAATAAAAATGCAAAAAATCACTTACTTCCATGATCACAGATGATTTCTTCATTATCATAGGACTCATCTTGGCAACATGCCCCAATTTGAAACCTGAACAGTCATAGATAAAATGGGATCCTAAGAAAAGATCCTCTCGGATCAACAACTCAAATATGTTAAATATATGACAAACAAATCTTTCGTGGCTGAATGCTTCGGTACCATATGCGTCAGAAAATTTTGCGTAGATCACCCTTCTACTATCTTGTGCCAATTTTGGTAGTGGAATTACATATCTACGAAAAAGTTACTTTTATGTCAATATGCAGGTTTTATATATATATATATATATATATATATATATATATATATATATATATATATATATATATCCGGGAATACATCCGTTCGTTTGGTTTTCTGTAGAAGTTTGCAGACTTTTCGCCAAAATCTCATTTGGCATCATCTGTGCCAGGAAAGGAAAGAAATTCACCGTGCAGCGTGATTTACACGCGGTCGTAGATAGTAATGGTTGGTTAGCGTTGGCTCCGCCTCCCTTTCGAGCGCCGTCGTTGGTGTCAGTTTAAGCGTGGCATGCGTGTCGGTACAATGGTCCCGCTTAAAGAGAGTTTTCCAAGTAGAGGAAAGATTAAGTGCATCGTCTCTTATTCAGAGTGCCGTTCTTTTCAATTTCAATGGATTCACGAATCAATCTTGACTTGAAGTGTTCTACATTAGCGACTTGCTGGCTGTAGATATGTTGTGTTTCCGGAGTAGCCTGCCGATTCTGTCTATTGTGCCTTTTATGTAAGCAAGTATGGTGATTTATCGCTCGTCGGCAGGTGGCCTTGTTTCTTCCGTTGATTTTTGTTCTAGAAAATCAAGGCGTATACAAAATGGCATGTGGCACCTGCAATAAAACATACATAGGCCAGACCAACTGAGGAATATCAGCGAGACTAGAAGAACATAAACTCAGTATAAGAAACAAACAGAGAACATCGACGCTTTTTCAACACCAGTACGAGACGGGACACAAAATTGATTTCGACATCGGCCAGCAAATCACTAATATAGGACACTACAAGACAAGATTGATTCGTGAATCAATCGAAATTGAAAAGAACGGCACTCTGAATAAGAGACGCTGCACTTAATCTTCCTTCTCCTTGGGAAACTCTCTAAAAGCGGGACCATTGTACAGACACGCATGCCACGCTTAAACTGACACCAACGACGGCTCTCGAGAGGCAGGCTGAGCTAACGCCAACCAACCGTCACTATCTGCGACCGCATATAAAGCACGCTGCACGGTGAATTTCTTTCAGTTGATCTATAACCACCAAGCACAGAAGATGTCAAATGAAATTTCAGCGAAACGTCTGCAAACTTCTACAGAAAACCAAACGAATGAACGGATGTATTCCCGGATTAATACTCAATCACATCCCATCCGTGAAACACTACGCAACAACATATATATATATATATATATATATATATATATATATATATATATATATATATATATATATATATATATATATATATATATATATACATATATACATTTTTATTAAAATTGCTTCAATATAATGATTATTTCATTAATCTAGGAACTCAAAATACAAAAAAAAATTTTGGCATCTATAAACGTTACTATGATTTACGGGGCACTATTTTTTTGTCTTTCATTACTGAAAATATATTAATTCAACATATTTTGTCTTAAATAATAATAGTTCATCAGGTCTGGACGGTGTAGCTTCTAAACTTATAAAACAAGCTCATAACTTAATTGTAAAACCTTTGATATTAATAATCAAGATAATTTTTGCCACGAGAATTGTGACTTCTTATTCCAAGAAATCTGTTGTTATCCAAATTCATAAGGGAGGTCCCAATGTATTAATAAGTAACTATAAACCAATAAGTATAAGTGTGTTAAATTATTCAAGAATTGAATTAAAGAAGGGTTATTCGTATTTTACAAAAATGATAATGTATTATCAGAAAATCACTACGGTTTTGTACAGAGGTGTGGCTCTGAGGATGTCATGTAAATAACTTGAATGCTAGGAATAAGTGCGCAGCAATTCTTTTGAATTTGGAAAATGCGTTGAAAACGGTCTCTTATGAATATCTCCTTGACGTTCTTTTTTAACATGGGGTTAGGGGAATCGTGTGGAACCTATTTCGTAGCTATCATTCTCATTGATGTCAAGTTGTAAAGATTAATAATATTTGGAAGGAAAGGCGGATGGTTTAGATTGGGATGGTCCTCAAACCTACTTTGTTTAAAACATATTTTAATAGCTTGTTGTTACTTATTATAAACAGTTCAATAATATCATATGCTGAAGATGCTGATGGCGTTTTGGTTTTTAAGGATAGTACTTGGGAAGAAGTAAGATATAACATAATAAAAGACTTGATATAACTGCAGTGTGGTTAGAAAGCTAAAAGCTCGTTTTGAATTTAATATATATATATATATATATATATATATATATATATATATATATATATATATATATATATATTATGTATGTTTTTAACATTGATTTCTGCATACTTACTCTTGATCTGATTTGATTCTTTCTTTGATCTAGTATGATTGAATGGTGAAATAAAATATCGTGTCTGTATAATTTAAATCAATTGGTTAAAATTAGGATCAAATTAGTAGATATACTAATAAATAAAGAAACAATAGTTAAGGAATTACCTAAACATCAAGGATATAGAATGAAAAATACGCAGAGGATGCAGTACTGATCGTAGGCGAAAAAGATAATCTGCAAAGATTTATACATGGCTTCAATATGACAGAAGAACGGAGATGAAAACAATAAAAACGATAGCTGGAAAAATATTAACAGACAAGGTAAGAAGTGAAAGTTTAAGAAAAAACATAACATTAAAAGCGTGACATCATATATAAGGAAAAAAGGAAAATTTTTGGAATAAGCGCATAGAACGTATAGACAAAAACACGCTGGTTCAAAAAGCTTGACAGAGTCCCGGACATCGACTTGGGAAGAGTACCAAAACAGGAATAAACTTACCCAAGTTAAAGAAGAGGAGGAAGAAAATTAAAATAATTACTTTAATCAGCTCACATTATTAAATCAAAATTGTCAATTAAAACAATTTGAACAATGTAACTTTGAAAGTTGTGGATAATGACTGATACACTTGGACTAGTAAATATATTCATTTACGATTCTCTTGTGAGTTAAGATATCTTCTTAGATTATAAAAAATTGAAAGGCTGTTAGTTCCACTAGTTTGACAATGCCCTAAATTTAGGACGTACAATCACATTTATGATAGTTTCCCCAGATTCTCCTATCTGACAAACAACAGAGTTTGTGTAATAACCAATTGAGATTATTTGAATTGCATTAGAATACGCGAAGAAGTGATTGTATATGGTAAAATAAAGGTAATAAGTTATATAACAATCCAATACTTCGTGAGTTTCAGCCTGTCAAAATTCAATTTTCTTTTTCTTATTTTTACCATCTTCCCGTTGGTTTTATAACTTATCAAATTGATGTTAGGCACAGGAACTACGCTTAATGACTTCTATCATTTTGTTATAAAAATGTGTCTCTTTTATGCCACCAGAGTTCGTTTTTCCTGAAATTCATATATTATTTTTCACATTTTTTTATTTTGAAAACTATTGGAAAAAAGACATATCATGTTAAAGATAAAAGAATATCTAATAAAAAATTTACACTACATTCGAATTTATCATCCACATTAGGATGCAAATTGGAATTAAAGTTTTTTGTACTGATAAAATTAGTTTTTCAAATGGAATATTTCTTTCAGGATATGCTTCCGGATACAACTGCCTTACTTTCTCTGCATTTCTCTTTGCTCTCGCGTAGCAGAAATGCATTTCGTGATATTTCAATATTCATTTTGTAAATAATTAAATACCCTGCCAATGAATATAGAGAAGCGCTATCTTCGGTTAGAAAGCGTAGCTAGTTGTGGCTACCAATATTTACAAAGATCAGTTCTAGTACACAAAGCAGATGGCGCAGACATCTTTCTCCAAGTATGCAAGAAATGAACCATGTATACCAAAATGTTCTTGTGGCCGGGAATTTTATGAGAGTGTAGGTTCGAATTTCGATACACAGAATTTTTGATTAATATTTCTATAAAAATTAGTTTATTAAAGTTAAAATGAATTTTAGTAATATATTTTTATAGAATTATTCATCGATTTTTTCGAAGGAACCAAGTTACACTGGATATTTTATCATAACAATAATTTTAAATTAAATTTTACGTCTATTAAAACATAAAGCAGATTTTACTCATTAGCTATGTTTTTTTTTCAAATAAAAATCTCCCTAAATTTTTGTCAGATTTAACTAAATTTGAAGCATAGTAAGTTGTTTTTTGCTTCCATGTGAATAACTTATTTTACTAGCAATAAAATCTTTAGTTCCAATTTGCATCTAAATAGAGTGATTTATCGACTCGAAACGGTACTTTTCTATTCGGTATTTTTTATCTTTAAAATAACTTGACTTTTCTTCGAATAAATGTCAAAAAAAATATGTGATAAATAAAATTTAAATTTCTGGTAAAGTGACCTCTGGTGGTACAGTACAGAAACATTTTTATAACAGAATCATAAAAGTCTTTAAGCGTAATCTTTGTGAAAAATATCAACCTGATCTAACCATAAGATGTTAAGTATAAAGTTTTCGACTTTTTGTTATGTGAGTTACTACCTTTATTTTATCATGTAAAATCACGTCTCCAAGTATCTTGATGCATTATTCGAACACTCTTTAAATTTAGCAAAGGTATTGCTGAAATTCAAAAATCTTAAAAACACTTCTGTCGAAAAGTTTTGAAAGGAATATTTTCATTAGGTCTAACTATCGAAAGACTTGATAATTGCTTTCATAGAAAAAAATGTGAAAAATCCATTTTTCAGAAATACACCAGACAAACAAAATAAAGATAAATTTTTATTTAATCCTTGAATAATTATAAAATGATAATTTAATACTAATTTACACATAATTGTAAACAAAATTCTTTATTTAAGAGTGAGATGTTTGTATAAAATTTTTAGCATATATGATAGCATTAATTAAATCGTAAGTTGATAAAATATCTGATTGTCTGTCGAAGAGTGGGGAAGGAAGCACTCTCTTTGAAAAATCCATATTATCTTGGCTACTTTAAAAAAATACTTTTTAAATTCTAAGCTTTGATAATATCTTGAGTAAAAAATTTTTAAACATTTAATTATTCTGGGCTTTAAAACGAAGTTAGTCGTATTGACATTTGAAGGGTGTTCAAAGCTCTATTAAAATTGATTTTTATTATCTAACTTGCAGGTAATCATATAAGGGGTAAATAATTATCTTAATGGAGCAATATTGCTCCTGATTTACAAGTAAAAGCCTTTGAAGATTTAAATAAGTTTGTAGCAATAAATTTCAGTAATTTTTTTTGCTTCTGATGAATTCTTTCATTTCTATATTACCATCGAAAGAGTGAGTAGCCCATAATTGGTTTAATTCTGGATACACGTGATTCTCACTCGATGCTATATTTTGTGGATTCTGAGATTATATAATTATATATCAGAGGAATTTATACTATCTTAAGGAATCAATTGACATGACCTCCTCAGTATCCTAAACACTATTTCCACGACTTTTCGTGCTGATGTGTATTGATGAGCTCAAATTTCATCCATCAATACAAATCTTTCAACAAATGTATCTGGATCTTAAATAGGACAGTGAAATATGTTTCACAATTCCCAATGTATTTAATTCCCACAATTTTCGTTTAAGCTTAGAGTCTCTGAATCAGTTGTTGATTACCACATACAAAGGTGTAAGTTTACTTCTTTGTTACACATTCTGAAGGATTTTTTTAATGACAACATTTTATTGCAGCTTAACGCACAAATTAATGCCCTTTATAAAATCGAATTTTTATTTACTATATAAACTGCAATGAAAATTGACTCGTGCTACATTCAATGAATGATAGGTATATGACAGAATATGTGTACGTTTATTACACATCGCTTGTTATGCCAAAGAAAATAAATTATGAGCTATTTTTATACAGGGTGTCCGATAAGTATATGGTAAAATCTGGGCAGTGTAAAAAAGATGTCAAAATAACTCTATTGTTTCATATAATGTTTTTCCTAAGGCGCCTCATAACGAAGACATAGAGTCTTAAAGGGTACCAAGTGATTAATCTTTTGGGCTGTAGCTTATGAGCCAGTTTACAAATCTAGGTCATGATCAACCTTATACATTTCCAAGGAAGTCAGAAATGAACTCGCCACTAAACTCATAGGACTAAAATTTAAACAGTTTTTGGACTTAAAACTCAATATCTTACAGATTTTACATTTCCAAAAAATTAACCATTTTGTGAAAAACACAGCGTCTTCTCCTTCTCTTTGGGCCTTCGAGCAACTTTCTTGTTCTGAGGCATACATTATTGGAGGCAGCATGTAGTGAGCCGTTATCGGCTGTATTCTTTTGAGTAATTATCAATTGATCAAAGTGAAAAAAGTGTAACTGATAACTTCATGTTCTTTTGAATATGCATTTACTTGTCATTAGGTCGAAGTGATCATGATTACTTCAAGTGATGACTCAAAAGAATAGCCCTATCGTTAAACGATCGGGATATATTTCTTGTTCCGAACCGTGATTAGCCGGCGCACTATTCGACCAGGGTGAAGAAGAAAACCAAACTTTTGGAGCGAGAGAGATATTCCGACCTCGCATTCGCAGTCTGTCTACCTTTACCGTGTACTGCGCGCAGAGCATGCTGCCTCCAAGTTTGGGCACGATTTATCTTACAAGAGACCTTAGCTTCCAAGGCTTAAAGCTATTTTGTTAAATCTTCGTAATGTAGACAACCAAGGTAACATTAATAAAATTACCACCGCCATCTTTACCAAGATCGCAAAACTGTAAGTATATCTAAAATCCGTCGAGATAACTGTAATTCATAAAGAGGAGCGAAATAGTGAATCAGAAAGGAAAAGAGTGAGATCTAGATCAATAGTGCGAAGTGTGGCAAAGTTGCTGGAGATATCTTCAAGAATTAATTAATCCGGAAGACTTAAACCTTAGAAGATACACTAAAGAACAGGCTACTAACACTAGTGAAGGCAACCAACTTGTTCACACAGAACATATATAACAGTCTATACGATAAAATACTAGGCTGCATTATAATGGCTTCATAACCTGCTCTATCACTTAATTAATCAATCCAGCAAACTAAAACTTTAATAAAAAATAAAAATTTATTTTTGATAAAATCTTGAAACTAAATTATCCTAGATTTATTTAAAACAATAAGTACATATCTAAGCGGAGCTTTTCTCGCAGTACTTGATGATATTGTAGAATTATTTCAAATAAAATTTCAATAATGATTTATTCTTTCAAACAACTTTGTTTTCCCTGATGTTTACTGGCAATGAATGAATAATACCTTTATTAAAAAAATATAATGATGATCATACAACAGGTCTGCTGCTACCTTTCTAAGGATTACCAAAAGTATCTGTTAAACATCGATGTATGGAATTGTCCAAATATAGTGGAGTACCATCATGCACCAACTATATCTAAGCTCTAACTTACACATGTACATCAGCTAAAAGGTTATTTAAATTTTGGCGCAAAAATTTTAAATAAAGTGCACGAGTAAATCTTTCTTTCAAAACAAAAATCCCAATGAACGTTAACCATAAATCTTCGCTGATGCCTGGTACCAAATATGTAAATTATGAGAATTTATAATATAATATCTAAATTTTTTTGTAAAATGCAGAAGGGATAAAGCAATTGTCCAAAGTTTCATGGACAATATATGTTGTTATGCCTATTTGAGCTGCGAGCTTTTTTACGCTGTTAGAAGGACTCTACCAGCATTATAATCCAGAAGGTGTTTCCTAACTCAAGATTTCTTGCCTTCTTCAACTCAAACAAATTGATTCCTCTCGAAAATGGTTGTATTTTTCAAAATAAACGTAAAGTATCTTTTTTATATCAGATACTTGTCTAAAGTATCTAAAAAATTGAGTTTTAGCAAAAATACTGACACATGTCAAAATTTTGGGGATACAAGTTCAGTGACGAGTTTATTCTTGAATTTCTGGGTAATATCAAAAATTTTTATGGTTTGATTTGTGACTCTTTATCGGTTGTACAACATTCCAAAATTTTATTAAAATCTATAAAACTGCCCAGAACCTAAACCCTAAAAATAAATCAATAAGCATCCTTTTTAGGGCCCCATATCTCTGCTATGGGCTACCTTAGAAAAAAAATTATATGAAATAATACGGTTATTTTGAAGCCTTCTATACACTACCGAGATTCTGACAGCAGAATACTACTGAAAAAAACAAACAAAAAACTACTTACGTAATCCTTGCTTGTTCAATCATCTCAGGGGAACTAGGATGTTTATTGAATAGTTCTGGTAGAACATTCCTCATAGTATAGTACAAATCCAATTTTTGTTTACATCTTTCTATGCTAAATTTATTAAACAGTACAAAAGATCTAATCAAGTCTTTACCTAAAATTAATAATAAAATATTATTTGTTTTGAACTGTATCTTAAAACACGGTTAGACTGGTGACGTTTGAAACGTTCATCCAGTACTGGACAGTCGAGGTTCATGATAATGATGGCAAGAAATGTAAGATTAAAATTTCTTAATTTATTTAATATTTATGTTAGTTGATATAACAACAATATTAATATTGCAATTTCAATTCAGCACAAAGGATGTGCTAGAGGCGTAATGGGTTTCACTAAGTAATTTATTATCAATTCGGTCATCTGCAATCAAGCTTATATCAAATGAAGGAAACGTTCTCTGCCTATATGGATGTCAAAAAGCCTTTAACTCAGTGCCATATGACCAGCTGGTAGCTACATTGAGAACATGTAGACTCGATGTTCATACTGTGTCCTTTTTAGAACACATTATGTCAACTTGGAGAACTAGGATCCAAATGCAGATCTTCCAGGAATAACATCGAAACCGATACAATCCCAGTACGAAGGGGAATATTTCAAGGAGATTTATTCAATTAGGTTTCTGCTTTACTATGAGCTCACTGTTACGCAGTTTTACTTCCAGCAGACGCGGCTTTAGTATTAAGAACAATAATGAGGAGATAGTGAGTCTAAATCATCTTCTGTATATAAATGATCTAAAATTGAAGAAATTAGCTTGAATTAATTCTCAAAATTAGAGAGGAGTTCTCCGGGGATATAGAAATGCCGTTCAGCTTTGATAAATCCCGCATTTTAAACACAACTCGAGTAAAGGTACGACAGAGAAAATTTGAGATGCAGAGCGATCAAAACATTGCTGCAATTGACGCAGAAGAGACCTATAAATATTATACTTGGGAATGAAATATGCACAAAGAATTAACCAACGAACTATGAAGATCTGATTAAGCAACGAGTTCTTAAGACGGGTGAGTTAGGTAATGCGTATCAACCTAAATAATAAAAATCTGTTTTAGATACTCAACCTATACGTGATCAGTTATTCTTTGGATTTGTGAAATAGAGCAAGACGAACATAGGAAGTCTGAAAAGGAAAGTCAGAGCAATATTGACAATGATACCACGGAGAAAGAGGTTTATTGTTTTTTTTAAGCAATTGGATCAACAACTAACCAACCTTCTTCGGTATTACACCAGGCAATACGTCAGGCAGACGATTCAACACTTCTGTGGTTGAGGGACTATAAACTTACTTCTCATGACCAATCAGAACAAGAAACGTTTCATGTCTGGCTACAGAAGCCCCTTCATGGACAACCCTCAAATGAGGTTAACCAGAAAGATGTCGACAAATTAGAGTTAAACTACCGGTTGACGTGAAAGCAAACGTTTCCTGAAACCGAAAGCTTTCTACTGGCTATCCAACATAAACAGAATCCCTTCGATCCAAAACGACCAATGCCGATAGGGATGTCGAATATCAGTGACAATCCAGCGTATAACAGGAAAATGTCAAACATTTGCGATATTGAAGAATAAGGACAGGCATCCTTCAAGATTTGGCAAAGAAATTCAAACTGTTGCAGGCAGATAAAGTGCTATATTATGAACGCATCCCAGAATCTATACTGGAGAACAACGAGTTCAACCTATACTGGGACTAAGCTGTGTTTACGGATCAAACAGTTCCACATATCAGGCTAGGCCTCATTTTAGTAAATAAAACATCCGAGCTAGTAATACTAATAAAGTCACCATCCCTAATAACAATTTAGGAGAGAAGAACCTGAACCTGAACTGATCTGAACTGACCTGGAGGAACAAATTCTATCACTAACTGGCGTAGTACTGTATAACGCTAGGTAAAAGCCCTAGGGCCGAACAATATGGAATGGCTGCCCACAAAACTCCATCCTTATGAGATCCGAGTATATTTGGAATGAATGAAACCTGGAGGGATTACGGGACCCGTTTGGTTAAGTCTAAGAGAGTTTAAAATTATTAATATTAAAAATGTTTTCGGATGAGGAATTTAGGATGAAAGAGGAAATCATTTTATAAATTATTATAGAATAGATAAAGTGACTAAATTTGTAATAATTCGTATAAATAAATGACCAAATAACAAGAAAACTAAAATACAGTGAGAAACATCAATGCCAAAATATTTTTTAACATTAGTTTTTTATCACTATTAAATTATATCTATATAGAAAATTGAGAGCTATATATATAATATTTAGATTAAAAAGTCTATTTTGCTAAATAATATAACACTAAAATATTTTAGACGAATATCTTAAATCGGGGTAGTTTTTTTTAGAAAACAACTAATCTGAGAATCATTAGAGCTTTTCCTGAAATTAATATAATCTTTAGTGGCTAATTTTAATGGTTTTTAGCGGTAAAGAATAGCAATTAATAATTAGTTCTTAACAATTATAATTGGCAAATCGATATCACTAAACTCAATAATGAAGATTTTAGGTAAAATAGGTTGTGATTTAATAGTTAAGATGTATGAACTGCCAACAAGCGCTTCAGAAGACTCAGAAGTTGAACAGATATATGAGGACATAACTACAGCTAAAACGCGAGAAAAAGCTAAATTCGTAATATTAATGGGAGACTTTAATGCAAAAATTGGTCACGACGACAACAACAATATCCCAAATATAGGTCGCTTTGGTCTGGGTCAGAGAAACTCCAGAGGAGATATGCTGATTAACTACTGTAGAAATGAAAACTTGTATTGTATGAATTCTTTCTTTAAAAAACCTTTAAATAGGAGATGGACCTGGAAAAGCCCGAATGGTATCATAAAAACGAAATCGACTATATTATAACTAACCAAAAAAACATTTGCGAAGATATCACTGTCAACCAATTCGACACCAATAGCGATCACCGCTTGATCAGAGCTGCGATTACCATTAACACCAGATGGGAAAGAAATAAATTGATAAGAAGAAAACCCATTCCAACAAACGAAATACTAAAACAAAACAAGGAAAAATTCGAACACGTAACAAAGAATAAACTTAAAAATAAAGAAGACCAGGAAGAAATGGACATCAATGAATTAACACAACACATTAATAATAGCATATGAGCAGCAACAAAAGAGATATGCTTTAAAAATAAAGAAAAAAGTAGTAAAATCAGCCCATATACCAAGAACCTCATAGAAAAACGAAGAAATGTGGAACGAAACTGTGAAGAATATAGGGACATAAATAAAGAAATTAACAAAAACATAAGGAGGGACATAAGAAAGCATAATACAAAAGTGATTAAAGACACGATAGAAGCTAACAAATCAATGAAGGTTCTCAGATCTCAATTGGGTAGGGGCCGGACAAAAATTTCCGGACTTAAAACTAAACAAGGCCAATTAGTTAGTACCCGGGAGGAAATCACGACGGTTGTCCAGGACTTTTATACAGAGTCATACAGTCCAAAAACTCAAGGTCCTTACTACGAAAGAAAGGAAGTAAGAAATGTCGGTTCAGAAGAGATGCCCGAAATAAATACCGCAGAGTTAATGAAAGCGCTTAGTCAAATGAAAAATAATAAAAGCCCTGGCGAGGATCGTATAACCACCGAAATGTTAAAAATAGGGGGAGAACAACTAAGAGAAAGCGTGAAAATTTTGTTGAACAAGTGCTTAATATATGGAAAAATACCCGAGGCATGGGAAAACGCAGAAGTCATCATATTATACAAAAAAGGCGATAGAAATAACATAGAAAATTATCGGCCAATTAGCTTACTGTCCCACTTGTACAAACTTCTTACAAAAATAATAACTAACAGACTGACGCAAAAGTTGGACGCATACCAACCTTCAGAACAAGCCGGATTTCGCAGGAACTTCCGTACAATAGACCATCTACAGACAGTACACACGCTTATCGAAAAAACCACGGAATATAATATACCTCTGCATTTGGCTTTCGTTGATTACCAGAAGGCGTTCGATTCTATCGAATCATGGGCAGTTCTCAAAGCACTGGACAATGCTCGGATTGATTCAAGATATTCTGCTCTGATTCAGCATATATATGAAAACGCTTACAGCAAGTTACAATAGACGAGGATATAAAAACCTCGAGGATACCTATAAAAGAGGCGTACGTCAGGGAGACACAATCTCTCCAAAATTGTTCACGTTGGCACTTGAAGATGTATTTAAGGGCTTGGACTGGCATGACAAGAGAATTAACATAGACGGAACACGACTAAACCACTTAAGATTTGCTGATGATATTGTTATAATCAGTGATTCACCAGAACAACTCCAATATATGATACAAGAACTTCATCAAGCATCAGCTAGGATAGGACTCAAAATGAACTTGTCAAAAACAAAAATAATGAGTCTAGAACAAATACAAATTAAAGTTGAAGATAAAATAATAGAAAACGTAAGAGAATACATATATCCAGGTCATAAAATACAAATAGGGAAGGAAAACCAATCGGCTGAAATTCCTAGAAGAATAAGTCTCAGCTGGGCAGCTTTTGGCAAACTCGGATTCATTCTTAAATCCAGTAACACCCCCATAAGTCTGAAAAGAAAAGTCTACGAGTCGTGCATCCTACCAGTTCTTACTTATGGTATTGAAACAACCTCCCTAACATGTAAAGCCATTGATAAGCTTCGGGTTACACAACGAGCAATGGAAAGGGCTATGCTGGGAATTAATTTACGAGATAGAGTTCCAAATGAAGAAATCAGAAAAAGAACGAAAATAACAGATGTGAGCAAACGAGTAGCGCAGCTAAAATGGAGATGGGCTGGACATATCGTAAGACATGACATAGACAGATGGACATACAAGATAACAGCATGGCGGCCAAGAGAGAACAAGAGAAGTGTTGGCAGGCCCCAAAAGAGATGGCGTGACGACATCCAGAAAATTACCGGAAAAAACTGGATGGGGATGGCTACGAACCGACAGAAATGGAAAAATATGGAAGAGGCCTACATTCAGGAGTGGATGAAAACGGGCTGATATGAATGAATGAATGAATGAACTGCCGATAAATATATTTTTTATAAATTTATCTCATTCTCTTCACTTTAACGGTTTGAGCCGCCAGGACTATGCTCCTAATATTCAAGGTTCCTTATTACTCTCAAGTTTGTATGTAACTAATAATTGTGCCTGTATGTGTCAAAAATACAGTATTTTTAACGTTGACTTAAAAATATTTTTCAGTCTGATATATAAAAAATAATAACTTGGTATTCAATTTGCATATTAAATTATTTGCAGAGCATTTTGATTAGTTTGTTCGGAATTATTTTGAATAACAAAAAATATAAATTTTAAATTTTAACACGTTTAAAATTATTTGTGTTGGTAAAAATATTTTACTGGTTTGTTACAAAAATATGTTTATACTAATTATATAAATAACAATTGGACGTAAATTGGCAATACTCTTTACGAACAAAGGCTGTTATTATAGTAAACAGAAAATTAAAGTCAAAATATTGAAGAGTAATATCTGGTAGCTGGGGTTATTCCTTCTAACTAATTGTGATCTTGTATTTATCGTTATATCAATATGTATAAAGAACAGATAAGACATTGTTAATTTGAATTCTTTCTTGCTAAATCAAACTAAATGCAAAATTCGAATTTCATAAGGCGAATCCCGTTTTTAATTTTGGTTTTGCGATTCGCTTTTAGTAGAAATCCAAAAAAAAAACAAAACGTGTTACATAGTGTCGGTAATACACGTTTTATTTATGATAAAATATTTAACTCTTTAATATTGCCCCAAAGTCCCTAAATAAACTCAGTTATATCGAAATACATGCTAAAACTCGAAAGCTTTATGTTTTGAAGAGGCAAAACTGGATATTAAACGTTGGCGCTCTAGTTCGGGGCATTCCCGTATTTCAGGGTGTGACACAGCGAACTTCAGAATATTACGGGTTGGTCAGACTTGGCTCTTGGGGGCCACGAGACTATTTTATTTGGTTGTTCTGACAACATAAATTCTACAGACAATAAAGATCGTAAACAGTAAATAATTCGGGAATCGTAGATTAAATCTAGTCTAGCTTATGGGCTTTCATTTAAACCGAAGCGATCATACGTTCGGGAAAAAGCGTACGAGTCGAGTCTTAGTACTCGGCAGAGGACTAAAGGATAAAAATTTTTTGCCGGTCCTGACGGGTTTAATAATCCCGTAAAAACACTTCGTAATTTAGCAATTCACTGAGTGATTAATTATTATCGGTAGTGTGAGTCTATCGGAGTAAGTAACGCAACGACGCACATTTATAATAGCTAGAAACGGTTCTGTTCTTGCACACTGCTAAAGTGATTTAAATTCATCGTATTTTCCTGAATTGCCTGGAGTCCAGGAAGTATGAATTGGAAATTACAGAATGTGACCAAGTGGAGAAAGCCTGAATGTGACATAATGCAACTAATAGTCAATTTTACTGACTAAAAAGTTATGAAATCCCGAACTTGACAAATGATCTCGAACATAACAATGAAGAGGTAAGAATCCCGGATTTGGCGATGCGGAAAAATCTGAATTCAGAACAAAAAGCGGTTTAAATTAGGAAAACTAAAATGCAAAAAAATATGAAGAAAAAGTTAAAGAAAATTGAATTGGCTCCAAGGATAAGTGTTACTTAGATAACCTCTTCCAAATCAGCTCACTCCCTAGATTTGTAATGAAATAAAATAAAACTAAATAATTTTCTTAAAAGCCTTAGAGCTATACACATTCCCTTCTAATCCTGGTGAACGAGAAGAAAGGTGAAGCGGCTGTGGTTTCTAAGATAGTCAGGAAGTTTGGCGGGACCTCACGAATAATCCCGTGATTTGTGTTAAATTTCGAATTTTAACAAATATTTGAAATTAAAAAAAAAACATAAAATAAAACCTGGTGGTCGAACAAACTTAATTAATAGAAAAAAAAAGATATGTTACTTCGGTAATAAAATAAAACATATAAATCCATATTTCTTAAGTATGATAGAAGTCAACAGTGGCGGCCGAAAATAACGGTATCTGAAAAATTCTTAACCAGCGTTGACGTTTCCTCAAAGTAGAGAAAAACATAGAAAATCAGCGGAAAGATAATAGCGAAATTCCAGGTTTAAAATTAACGGAAAATGCGTATTAGTTAAAAACGCCGATGATTTGTGCTATAAATTAATACAATAATATAGGCAAGCCATCATCACAGCTTATAAACAGACAAAGAAATCTAGCCTTATTGAATCAAAATTTTAGTAAATAGTTACCCTCGTTGAAAATCCAAATTTTTGGATTTAGACCGTGTCAAATTGAATTTATTATCCGAGGTTTCGCCTACGATTACACGAGGCATTTTTAGGAGTTTGAACACTGAATGACTAATCTCGTGGAATAAAGATCCCTGAATATGCCTCGTGCAATCGTAGGCGAAACGTCGGATAACAATTGTAATTTGACATGGTCTAAACCCAAGAACCACGGTTTTCAACTTGATCAAAACAGTGGAAATTTTCGTTCTTTAATAATGACCCTCCTTGACGGTATGAAGGTGTTGATAGTTCAGCTCGATTTGATTTTACTAATATATTCTGCGCCTCTGAAGAAACGTTACTTTATAAAGATGCATCTTATCTTTTTTAATAATTCTTCTGATCGACCTTTCCGTAATATCGACTACAAGAGAAGATTTTTGTACGGAAGTAAGTGGTTTCTCTTGGAGGGTAAACATAATATTCAAGGATTTATTCTCATTGGTAGATATTTTCAGACTCTCCGTCTCTGGAAGGTTTTTACTCTACCCCCGTTTAAAATTATGGAATACTCTATTGGCAGTTGGTTGTTGAAAGAATCTATATCTATCCCCATATCCTATCATCATAAGCAGAGTAATGCATTCCTGTTCTGTTATCTGAACTATAGTATTTTGGTAAGTATTAATTTTCTTGACAATAAATATACTAATATCACTGATCAAAAACTAAGTTAGATATACTACCAGAATTTATATGCTATCCTACTGATCAACCTACACTAATGCTTTTATTAAACTAAATTGTCAATATTTTTGTAACAGTTGAATTTAACAATAGGGTATGCTGTACAAAATATACTATAAATTTGTTGGAGAGTTAAAATAACTGATAATATACAAGATGTTTCATCGTCATTTAGCAGTTTACGTCACTCGCATGGGGAATATACAATTAAATAGAAAAATTATAGTTCTGAACATTGAACTGTCTAACTTACATTTTCTTTGTATTTTTTTATTTTTTATTTTTATACACGTGTCGATCTGCATATCCCGAAATCCAATAAACGTGTAAAACAAAGATAAAATTATTCAGAGAAGTATTGAAGAGAGCTAAATTATTGGTAGTGGGTCCTACAAGGATAGATCTATTGCGTGTTGTGTTTGTATGAGTGAGACAGGAACACCGAATCTTGATAAGATGTAGAATATACAAGTCGACATCGTATATACAGGGTAGTGAGACTTATGAATAAACATGATCAATTTAATATAATTAATATAAATATTTTTATACAACAGGGGCTATATATATATATATATATATATATATATATATATATATATATATATATATATATATATATATATATATATATATATGTATAGCGTTTTACTAGATTAATCCTTTGTTCTAAGGTTCGCTTGGTCAATTTGTTAGTTAGTAACTATTTTTTGGCGAAACAATTTTTTTTTAAGAATAAGTCTATATTTCTGAATATTTTTAACACCCTCTATATATTATCATGACTTTAATCACTGTTTCTCAAATCCAAAGGCAAGCAAAACTTTTAATCAAGAATGACTTTTCCTCGAAAAATCAAAAATATTGAAGTTTAATAATGTGCGGTTCCACCTCATCAGTGGACACACTGTATATATTTTTAAAAGCTTGAAAGTAGTCTAAATTTAATACTGAAAAACTATTACCTTTCCAATAGTAAAGTCTTTATAACAAGGAAATATTCAGAATTGAATTCTAAATATATAAATAACCCTAAAACACTGATACTATTCCCCACCTAATCTCCTAATTCAGAAGTGAAACGACTACAAATAATTTTCGGCAATCAGAATATTTTCCCGATCATAAGATGAAAGGTTTTCTTACTTATCGGTTTAGAATGGCAACTGCTTCCTTTACCTTCATCAAACTCAAATTTTCGAACTAATTTCAAACACCTAAAACAGCTTAATTGGTTAATGCGTTTTAGCAGTTAACTTGCCAAGTTATTAACAACTACTGATTGTGAGTGTATATCTCAGCTTGGTGCCAAACTGGTACATTATACATTTAAGGATTTATGGCAGTTACCAGACGTTCAGAACAACTTTACAATTTTAATGAATGAATAACAAAATGTTGGTGATCGGAGAACATCCTTCTTGAATGTTCCAGATTATCCTGATTAGCTCAGATAATTATTGCAAGGATTTAGTGTAACACGGCAGTTTCAAATGTCTCAGTGTCTGTTGAATTTTTTTTCTAGTATGATATTAGTAAAGCAGTAAGTATCAATTCTGACTAATTCATGTTGGCCGACTTATTACAATGCTGCTCATGTTCGAATGACAAATGTGTGAATAAAGAAAGTAATTCTGAATAACAGTGCATGGCTCGAAATCATAAAATGTTGGAAAAATTTTACTTCGTGCTGCAAAGTATTCCACATTTACAACGGAATACTTCCGCTGTCGACAATTATATATTATATATGTTACTTATGAAGAAAATCTTTAAATAAATATGTTTAATTGCCAAAAGTAAATTTTTTAAGAATGTTTTCAATTTTGATTAGAATAAAAAAAGTTTTATTTTTTGAGATGTCAATATATCGTAATAGATTTAGTCTAGGAATAGGATGTGATACTGGAAGTATTGTGTTTTCTAGTATTTTAACACATGGTTCTTGCTTCAGCACGTAATGTGATCCGAGTAGTTCGCATTGTTTCAAAATTAGGGTAGTTTTTCATCGTTATATCAAATTCCATTTTCATTTTTATCCCTTGTCAATTTGACACATACGGGTATAGGGGAGACATGATTCCACCACTAAGCTACTCCACCGAAAGTTAGAATGAAGTTAAAGCTTTTGTAGGTCGAAGAAGTACCATAGTACTAGTACAGCATTGAACCTAAACTGTAAAATAACAAATACTTAATATCTTCCACTGATATTTCTAGATGTTCTTCTAAATTATTTATCCCTCCATCTGTTGTTCGTAAAAAATTTCATATTATTCAAAAAGTAGATTTCTATAATAAGTTTTCCAGTTGTGTTAGATTATTGTACCATTCTTATTTGTCTGAATTCTTGGTGTAGTTTTTCTGATAACTCTGTAGACTGTGTACCCCCAATATGATTTTCAATAATATTTTCATTCCCACATATATTTTTTCTGGTCCGCTTTGCCTTACGTATCTTTGCAATTTTTTGTACATTTCCCAACTATTGAACTGATTATTATATATTACATTCTTTTCTCTAGTATTTCTCATAATTCCCCTTTCAACAACAAGGGCTTAAATGAATAAATGACTGAATGAAACAAAGGGTGGTGTATTTAATCATCAATGCCTACGCCTCTATTGGGCTCTTTACATTCCACCATAGCTGCAGGTATTTCGAGGCCGATCGACTTTGCGAATCCAAGAAGCCTCGTTAGTTGAACTTGCCTAACTGCTTCTGGTAACAAAATTGTATCTCCGAAATATATCTGTCTCAGTCCGTTGAGTGATGGGCTCTCTCTGAGGACATGGTCAACAGTTTCATCCTCCTCCATCCACGTCGGGTCATCTTCGATATTCATCTTATGAAGATGGCCCTTCAGGTGACAATGTCCTGTCACCAATACCACCATAATTCGCAATTCTATCCACCCTAAAGAGAGAGGTTCCTTAGTACATCATGCGCGAGGTCCAGTTATATGTTCCTTCGCACACCTCGTTCCGGGAACTCCCCTCCACGCTGCTTTCCAGCAATGATTTTAATTCCCTTTTGCCAACGACAGGTAGAACTGGTTGGTGTCCATATGGTTTAGTTGCCGAACCCAACTTTGCCAGACGGTCTGCTTCCTCATTCCCGCGTATGCCTGAGTAGACCGGGATTCACACGAGTCTGATTGTGCAAACGTTTGTTATCATACCATACAGTACGTCCTTGCACTCAGACACCAGTCGCGAAGTTATGACACTGCCCTTATGGCAGCCTTTGTATTTGAGCATTTATTTATTACCCCATTCCTGTCAATATCCCTCTCACAGAGATGGGCACACTGGAGAATAGCATAAATTATCGCTGTGAAGATCTTCGCACGTTGTCCTAGAGAGCAGTATTCTCTAACTCCTCTGCTTCTGTCGAACACTCTGGCTCCAGCATTTCATCTTGTCGAGATCATCAGTATACCACTAGAATTTATTTCCTCTTTTTTGTGAAGATTACCACCTCGGTCTTGTCCGGGTTTATTCCGAGCTCTTCCCTGTGGCACCATCGTGCCGCGATCCGAAGGGCCTGCATCATTGATCCCCTCAGGTCTCGAATATCGTGACAAGGGCACAAAATGACCAGGTTATCGGCATAGTCCTGTATATACAAATCAGCATCATTCAGTTCACTCAGAAGTCTATTCACCCCAAGGCTCCACAGCAAAGGCGATAGAACTCCTCCCTGTGAACAGCCCCTACTTAACAGTGCTTAACAATTACATTGTTAATCTCAGCATATATTATTTTCTGAGTTACTTGATCCATGCGATTACTGTCAGTTCAGAGCCTTGTCGTTGTGGAGCATTACCTATTGAATCGTAAGACGTGTTGTCGACCGCCCCCTTAACATCGGTAAAGGTACCTAAGGCAGATCATCCACTCAACAGCGCGTTTTCGACTCTTGTGACGAGCCGGTGTAGTACCTCATCCGTTGATTTTTCTGCTTGATAGGCAAATTGTAAAGGATGTAAATGATACTGCACCATTATTTCTGCCTTAATGTGTCGATCCACCAACTTTTCCAGTGTCTTTAATAAACTGGTCAAGCTGATAGGGAGGAAAGACTTAGGATTTATGTAGGCTGTTCTTACTGCCTTGGGAATAAAGATTACTTTTGTTTCCCTTCACGCCATCAGTATGTATCCTAAGCTCAAACTTGAGCGGAATAGTTTCACCAGGTGGCTTATTATAATATCGGAGGAATTTTGTAGTAAAGCTGAAAATATACCATCCTTAGCAGGTGACTTGGGAGGGGCAAAAGTTTCCATCGACCATTTCACCCTTTCATATGTCACTATCTTTTAACTAACTTGTAGTCATGATGTGCTAAAGGGAGTCTTCGTTTTTTAGGTTCGCCCTCATATTGATTTGAGCCTGGAAAGTGCACTCTTAGTAGCTCCCCTAGGGCCTCCTCTTCTGCTGTAGTTTGACCTCCTTCAGGAAGAGCCAGTGCTCCAATCCAGGCACCAAGATCTCTAGATATTATTTTAAAGGGGAGGGAAGCTGAGCGCATGCTTCCTATGCTCTCGTAATATTTCTTCCACGCGTTCCTCTGCGAGTTCTTTATTTGCTTCTTATATTTTCTCTGGGTAGTTTTATATTGTTTACAACTTATTTCAGTTCGGTATTTTAGCGCTTTTTCAAAAAGCTTTCGAACATTTTTCCGGTGGTTCTTGTTTTAAGAGTTCCACCATGATATTTTGGAGTATATGAGTCTTCGTCTTAATTGATTGCTAGTTTCAAATGAATCCCGAAGTGCATCACTGATTTGTTTGGTAGCGATTTCCAAATCAGTTTCATCAGGATATCTCGATAAGAACCCTATGACTCTGCTTTCCAGTTCTTCTCGAAAAAGGTCCCAGTTTGTAGTCCTAGGGTTCTGGTTTTCCGCTACTGCTGCGTCTTGTTCAACGTCAATTTCAAATAGAATGTGTCGGTGATCTGACAACGTAACCTCCGAGCCAACTTCCCAATTCTTCTGCATATTTGAAGAACAAATAGTTACATCTATGGCAGACTCTCCTCTAGTTGTAATAAAAGTAGGCATGTTCCCTCTGTTAATAAATTTCAGGTTGTTAATACTGAGGAAGTACAGTAATTCCCCTCTCCTGCGATTGAGTCCCTGCACCCCCATAAAATGTGTTGCGCGTTGGAATCACAGCCCAGAAGAAATGCTAAGTGTTCCTCCTCGCAACATTTTACTCACCACCTCGTTCCGCGGGAAAGTATGCTATTGCCACAATATAACTCTCGCCAGATTTAAGAGAGATTCTCAGCGCTACCAGCTCTCTACTACTAAGTCCTAGTAGACGCAAGTACTCCAGCTGTTATTGAACACAAGGGCCTATATTTTCAATACTCAAAGTTTTTAGTGCAGCCTGATTAAAGCTATTATTATGCTTCCATTTTTGGCCTAAATAACATGAACTCAATGAACATGTTGCGAAGAAGAATTAAAAAATGAACATTTTTGTTATGAATGTGGAATAAATTATGAAATCAAACACATTTCTATTAAGTAAACATTTTTTGACTATTTTGAAGGTTTTTCTTTTTTTATTTTCTTTTCCTTTAGTACAAAATAGGGATCAACAGCACACATAGTAGTCTGTACAAGTTCTATATTTCAGTCATATTCCAGATAAAATAAATCAAAAGCTCTGGACGCTGGTAGCCAATATAGATCTTGGCTGGTACGTTTTTGTTCAGTTGGTTTTTAGGAATGTGTTTCAGATTAGAGTTTATCTACCCGTCACTACGACCTATATTTGATTTCTAAACCATGACAGGAATCATAACCTTCAAAAATTCGTCCTACTCTAGTATGAACTATATTAAATACAATTGATATTATAAAATTGATCAAATTAAAATTTCTGTTCAAATCAATTAGTTTATTTGTTTGTTTACCGATTTGGCATTGTTTATTGGATATTAGATAAATATTTGTTCAATTTATCTTAAAATTAAGCTAATTTTATTCAAATATTTTGATATTAAATATGATATATTTATAATTGTCAATAATTACACTTGATTTTTTCTTTACTTTGGTTACAAATAAATTTTATTAGTTTTTGATACAATTTAAAGTTAGATGTCTTTTTGTTAATCACTTATAAGGTTAACGAATAATGTCAAATTTGTATGAATATTTTGTATTATCGATAGTTATGAATGAAATATTTAGAAGTTTTTGAGTTAAAAATTGCATTTTTATGTAGTAAAAAATATATAAATTTGACACATTTGAACAAAATATTGAATTTCACCAGTTCATGGTGCCAAGCTGCAAAATTACCATGACTAGTTTATATTTGTTATATATCAATATTTTTTACAAACGTCAGAAAACATGAATTGAAGATTTGTATTATTATACGGGTTATGATAGTTCAATAAATTTATTTGCAAGATGAACAAAGGTGGAAGCAAACGAGTTTGTGTTCATTGTTTTACTAGATGATGTTAAAAATTTCCTGAGGAACTAAATGCACTATTTTGTATTGTTTATGTACTGATTTAATACATATCTTTTAAGTTATTTTCACTTTCTTAATACCTTTATATATATATATATATATATATATATATATATATATATATATATATATATATATATATAGAGTGTGTTCCAAATTCGAACCACTTCATTGGGATATCTCTTATTATTAAAGATAGGAAGTTTTTTAATTAAACAAATTGAGAAAAATTTAACCCTGATTACGCATATATTTTCAAACTGTCTGTTTTCTAGATACGTTGTTTGACAGCTGTCGAACTAACCTGAACTATGATATTATTAGCATACTTTCTTATGGCGAGTATTTTTTAATACCAGAAATTGTATATAGGTTTTTGTTTTTGAGATATAAGTTATAACTTTTGTGTTTCTTATGACTACCATTTTTTATTATTTTCATTGTTTTTTAGCAATTAAAAAGCTCCATCCATCCTTAAGTCCTTAAAAAACCAGAGTTATGTGCAAGAAATTTAAAGAGCACACTTCACCAAACACTATACAGAAGATTTACCTGAGATGAATTAATAGAGGCTATGAAACTAATAATAAATAGAATAGCATCAGGACCAGTCGAAATGGTAAAAACAGAGAGACCACAACTAGTACAACACCTGGTACAATTGTTCAATAAATGCTTAGGATCTGAAACAGTACCGAAACCATGGAAAACTTCTGACGTCATCCTTATTCATAAGAAAGGAAACAAGACCTTAGAAATTATAGACTTACATATTTTTTTATGTGTGCAACACGATTGGACGATTTTCAAACGCCAGATCAGGCGAGCTTCAGAGAATGCTACAGCATTGTAAACTATATCTAAACTGTCAGATAGATAATGGAATAGTCGCATGAATACAATGCTCCTCTCTTCATGACTTTTATAGAATTTGGAAAGTATTTCCATATGGTCAAGACGTGAGCACTAATAGATGCACTCAAAACAGCACACACAGACTATTGGTATATACAAGTAATTCCAGATACGTATAAAGAAGCCACCATCACTTCAAAGCTGCTGGGAGACACCAAACCCATTAAAACAGAACGCCTTTCTTCAAAATTATTTACTAACTTAATAGAAGATGTTTTTAAAAAAATATAGTAGACGAAAGGAATAAATATAAATGATGAATATCTCATAAATTGAAGATTTGCTATTGTTAAGGTGTTGATGTCCCATGACATGAAGGAGATGAAAATAATGATAACGGATATAAAATTAGCAGCTCACGAGGAAGCACTCAATCTTAATTTATCCAGGACTAAAATAATGACCCATCAAAAAGATAAGTTAAATCAGCAGGTACAAATAGATGCAAGAAATAGAGATAATAATTGAGTATATTTATTTGAGACAAAAATTAACTATATGCGAATCAATACAATTAAAGGGGATCAAAAGAAGGATCGAGCTTACTTGGGCGACTTATGGAAAACTTAAAAATATATTCAAAGTTCTCTTTAACCAAAACCACGAAACACCAAATTTTTTGATACGTGCGTTCTCCTTGTCGCACATATGTATCCGAAACATGGAGATTAACAAAGACCAATATGAAAAATATAAAGTGACCCAAAAGAAATGGAGCGATCAATGCTAAATATTAGATTAAGTAACAAAAAAACTAACACATACATAAGACAATAAATAAAAGTAAGGGATGCTGCATCACTAATAGAATGGCAGAAATAGCGTTAGGCAAGGGATGTAGGGAAGAAGAAATTGTTTAAATTGCAAGTCTTACAACACAGTATCTAAGCAAAGCTATCTTCTCACTTATTGGATCTTTTTTGGGGCTTAGGTCGGACAAGGTCCATAGACTTTTATCAAATATGGCGTTTCCTTTTAAGGTTAAAAGAATGACGTACGTTCGATTTTTAATCCAGAAATCATGAAAGATTGACTCTAGTTAATGGTTAAGCAACCAATTCTTGACAAATCGATAGCACTGTTGTGGAGTGGTGGTGATGTTGTGAGATGATGTAATCAGGTCATTTGTTGAAGGTTGTGCTCTGCCTAAGTACTTAGAGCGTATTCGATAAATGTGGAGAATTTTTCACATCCAGTATCTCCATAAATATTTGTATTTTTAATATAAAAAGAAGCTCCACAGGTTAGGCGGACTTTATTTCGAAAGATCGCTAGTTTGCTAAATCTAGATCTGTCAGTGGTGATCCACGTGGGAGCGCCAAAGGATACGATCGATCAAATAAAATGCTTGTAGATCGTTAGTTTGAGCTTCAAGTTGAGCTTGCTGTCTCGATTTAGCAGAAAGTCGAAATCTATCAATGAAATCTTGACGTTGCTAAGTAAACAGTACATATTAATAAGAAAATTGAGCCTCCTGTCGAATACCAGTCCTAAGGATTTCGCCTGATCTCTCCAGGATTTGTTGAGTGTTAGGAATTGTCTGGGATTGTAAATCGAGATCTAGTAAACATGACGGCCTGCGTTTTTACAGGATTCAGCTTGACCTTTTAATCGGCTACCCATTTCTCCAGGTAATTTATATGTCGCTGTAGCCTTAATATAATTAATAGAAATGATCCTGAAGATGTCACAAAAGCAGTATCATCAGCAAATAAAAAGAGTTAGCTACAGTTATCATGTGATATGTTTAATGTATATAGATTGAATAGAGTGAAGACAGAGCAGAACCTTGAGGAACCCCCGCTCTAATTGACTTCACTGTAGATATAGCGTTATTCGACGATTCTACTAATGTTCTACCCTTCAGGAAACTTAGGACTAGTCTTACCATATAGTTTGAGAGCCCTAGTTTTATAAGCCTAATTATCAGCCCATTATGCCATACCTTGTCACAGGTCTTGGTGATATCTAAAAAGATATTAAAACGCCAGCCTGGGGGTCTGTTGAAGGCTGCTATGGCACCTCTTGAACCCGAATTGCTCCGGAGGCAAAATGTTATTTTTAGTTAAAAAGTCAGTCAATCGATTTAATATTACCTTTTCCACCAGTTTTTCCAGACTGAAAAGCATACCAATAGACCTATAGCTGTTGATACTACTGGCCCACTCGCCTTTCTTTCTAATCAGAATTATAGGAAAAGTGGCCTGTTTGCAATACTGCATTAGCTATGCTAGTGATAGCTGAAGCCGTCTTGTCCGGAGTTCTCTTTAGAGCCGCGTTAGACAGACCATTGAAACCTGGCGCTTTCTTCGTGTTGAGACTAAAGGAAATTTTTTTGATTTAGTCAAGGGCAACCACCGGTATACTCGGCACATGGGCCTGTAAATAAGAATTGTTCGATGGATGTTAATTTCCTTTGTAACATCAATATTAAAATAGATTATAAAATTTGTATGTAAATCCATTGGCTTTATTCTGCTTGTCTGTTAAAGTTACTTTGCCGCTAATAATGTGAGGCAAAGGTGCCTTAACACCTTTTGTCACACCTCTAGGTATTTTGTACAGACTGCCGTCATGAATTTGCGGAGTTCCTACTTTGATTCTCAGCATCTATAGTACAGGTTGCGAGACTCTGGTCGTATCTCCTTCGAAACTCTTATCTCTTGATGGCAGGATCACCAGTCTTGTAAGCTCTGTTCTTGAGAAGATTTTTTTCTCTAATCCTAATTTTTAAATCTGCTGGAATTTCACAATATTTTGAGTATTTAAACACTTTTGTAACTGACGCTTTGGCGGTAGCATCCGATAATGTGAAGGTCAGTTTCTTGACGGAGTTAAGTCCAGGGATCAAATATCCGGTGTCATCTCCGAATACTCGGTTTCCTCGACCAGCTCTTTAAACTTTAACCAGTTCACGAAAGCTTTCATGTTTAGGCTTTCGCTCTTGGCTCTCGGATTACCATATTCAATGAATACCGGCAGGTGGTCCGAGGTTAGCTCATGCAGAACAAACGCAGAGTGGCTCCAGAAGCGTTCTCAAAAGCAAGGCCCCTGGTGTTGGTGATCCTGGCACACCAGAACCGATGTGTCGCCTTGAAGTCTCCTCCTATCAAGATTGGCTCATTGGTATTAACTTTATTGATTAAATTTTTACTCCAAAAGGTCACTTAGGGGCTTGAATATATTGAACTCAGAGTTAGATACCCGTTATTTATTTTAACTTTGATGAACGTTGCTTCAGAGATATCACCGGGGTTCGGTATTTGCAATGCAATAATATTCTTCTTTACCAGTGTCAACGTGCTTCCAAGTGGCTGTTTTGTTTATCAGTTCTAAAGACATTGTAGTTTGGACACGCGAATCGACCTACTGGATCAAGACAGCACCAATCCCGTGCTTCTTAATGAAGTTAATGATTTCAAATTTTTTACCACTAATACCATTGACATTTAGAGCCACGATCTTCAGATAGGAAGGACTTATCATCTCCGTATTTAATTTTGAGTAATGACAGCATGTATCGTCATTGTGCGGGTAAACTGCTGCATTTGTGAGCGTATATTGGCATTAAAAGCTTCCATTGTAGCGTAGTCAGTTATTCGGTAATAGTAAAAATTTTTTATGACATATAAAAAGAGTTTTTCAGACCAAAAATGAAAAGATTTAACATGATGGTCATAAGAAATACAAAATTTAGTGCTACTGTCAAAAACAAAAAACCAGCGTCAATGTTTGTGATGATCAAAACGTTTGCTATAAAAATGTGTCTTAATAAGGTAATAAAAAATAATGTTAAAAATGCCATATAAATGGTAAAAAAAATATTTCGTAAATAAAAATTATCACTACAATTTGTAATCAGTATTAAACTTTCTACAACTTTCCTAATCTAACCGAATTTCTATCTTTAATAGTAACCGATATTCCAATGATCAATTTTTAATTTGGGGTGCACTATATGTTACTAACAATCAAATAAAATATTTGAATACGCAAAATGTTGCCAAACGTTATTTTAAGTATAGCGTTCGTTTCCATTATACACGTCTATTTTAAATACAGAATGACGCAAATTGTTTGAATAAAAAATAGACAAGAAGTATAACTGGACATGTTTTGTGCTAAATTTTCAGAATAATCATTTATTAAGTTTAATAAGTGTAGACAAATTAGTGAAAATGCCGATATTCATGTATTTTCGAACTTCGACCTTGCAGTTACCACCTTAAATTACATAGCATCGTTTTCTAGGTATCAATTATAATCGATTAAAAACGAAATTTATTGGCCGGTAAGCCGATATACTTTGCATATTAATATGCCGATACTGATACTGTTGTTCCATCCGATTTAATCGATATACTGGTATCGGTCGACCACTAGTTTACAACAGGATTAAAAAAACTTGCTGGAACTATTATTTTTTTCTAAAAATTTAACTATTCGTATTAAAAAAAACATCAATTTTCAGGTTATTTAAAATAAATTTAATAAGAGATAATGTCGATAAAGATTTCGAACAAACATCCTGTTTGTATATAAGTCGAAAATAAGAGTTAATCTTATTGTAAAAAATTACAAATGATCCATTAAAAATCAATATCAGATAGCGCCAAAATCATGATTTACATTTACACGCTTGTTTTTAAAGAACGTCATGATGACTAAATTTATTCAGAAATTCTACAATGACGAATCTTGTTATCTAAATGTCTGATGATTTTTATTTAATCCCTAAAGTTAATTCGTGCAATACAAAAAGATAAGGTCTATCTCGAAAGAAACACTGTCTCACTTTTTCCAGGAGTCTTACCGAAAACATTTAATTAAAAGTAATATGAAGGCAATAAAAGATGATTAAAATAAACAGAATCTAAAGATTGTTTTAGATACTGGAAAAATAATTCATATTAATATTGTCATCAAATTTTAATCCACATATCAATAGTTCGAAGTGTTGATCTATTTTATCCGTCCGAAATAGTTAATAAGGTGCAATAATCCCAATACGCTCTTGCTGAAATTATTTTTAATGTTAAAATGAGTCCTATTCAGATAATTTTTATAATAACTGCTGACGTTGTTCGCGATAAATAGGAAAATTTTAACTTTGTTCTCTATCTCAAAAAAGAAGCACAAGTAGAGCCATGTTATTTAGAAACCATTTATCTTAGTTTTGGGTAGAAGATCTCACCTAAGCGATAGTACATGTTTGAAATACAAGTTATGATAAAGATAGTCGTTCTTTAATTTTACCCCTGTTCTATTCAAATTTGGAATTTCGCAAAGATTGTATGTATCTCGCAATCTATTGGAGTTTTCTTTGTTAGTATCCTTTATCAATTTTCATGTCGATAAGTTGATTATCTGTTTCTGTTGCACTTTTGAGTTAATAATATTTAATTTTGGTATTAGGTTGTATCAAATACTCAGTGTCATAGCCAGGAACTGGCCGTGGGAGCAGCTACCAGAGGTGCAAACCTCACAGGGGCGCACTCACAAACTTAAACTTTAAAGTAATTGTATTGTTTCTGTTCCTACCAAATAAGGAAGGACTAATTTTATATCTAATGCTTAAATATTTAACTTAAATTGCACTTTAAAGTTATTTTATTGTTCCTCTTTCTACATAATCAATTTTGGGGGGCGCAAAATTCAAATCTTGCCTTGGGCGCTCATGACCTGAGCTATGACACTGCCAATATTTTTCAAATAATTAAGACAGTGGTTTCAAAAATCTCTTAAAAGATGGCTGTTCAAAAGTCTAACATTTTGCGAATTCAGTCATTTTCTCTGCAGCTGGACAAACTTTCAGTCGTTTAGAATTATTAAAGAACAAAATCATCCATCATCACTTTTCTATTTTATTTGATTTGTTTGACCTACGCCAAAATCAGGTAACTATATTCTATACTTTCGATATATTCTTCGAGTCCAATAAAATAAATTATTTCCATTTTATGTACGCCATGCTTCATTTTTCATCAGGATGCAGCTTTATCTTTTTTTTTCAAGATTCTATATACTTCTCAAATATTACTATGTTTGCTGGCGAATGTGTTATGTCTTTTTTTTTACCACATTTTCAAATTACATGGAAGAAAACTGCATAATTCCGCGACGGAAACATTAACACATTCAATGTGCTGTACGATTTTTCAAGTTTATTTCTTTTGCCCAAGACCATACTGTGGTGACTGTGGACCTTTAAGCAGATAAGTAACCAAGTTTTTTGATTTGTGAAAAATATATTTGAAGCAAATTTTTCATGAATCAGTTTTAATTATCAAGTCACTATACCAGTATAATGTGAAGGAAATTAAAATTTTCACGGACAATGTAACTTTTCTTGATTGTTTTTCGACTACCAGTATCGTACATTTTTATTAACCTAAATTTCATATTTCAGTACACGTATCTCGAATTATATTTTGATAACCTTCCCGGAGTAATTATTTTATGAATTTTAAGCTACAGATGGATGATTTTGATCTTTCGGTAGGAGTAGCTTCAGGAAGTCCTGCATTGCATTTTGTAGCAAGTGTGTCATTAAATCCTGCCTATTTATTATTGCAACGATAAAGAACTAGCTGACTCAGACACTGTGAATTTTTTCTAGAATGGAAATTACCATTTTTACATAATCCACTTTACTAACCTATTACCAGTCAACTTTCAGTATTTTCCTTTCGATTTGTTTCGTTAACTTTCGAAACTACCGACTTGTGAGTTTTACTTTGTGGTTAAACGTTATATAGTATCAAAATTTTAAACTCGTAAAAAAATTTTCAATGCGATAGCATATATGTATATAGGGTTGGTTATTCTATTGCCTTGGGATGATTGTGACTGGGTACTATCGACTCAATGAAATCTCTTAGTTAATATAAAATGCTGTTTAACATGTTTTAGGATGCGTAAGTATATATGTACAACAAATAGAGATACGATTTCTTTGGAAATTGCGAGTCAAGAGCAAGTTAAAAACAGGAGAGGTGCCTACAGTATGCTACAAATTAAAAAAGACTTTTTACAAGGAATTAGGGCACAGATGAAACCTTTAGCAAAGGCACCGTCAAGGAGAGGAAATCGAGATTATGGAAAAGAATATGACAGGTCCGCAAACTGGTATTTATGAAGCGGTTTCTCTTTGAATGTTTCGTTTCTTAAATTTGATAAATAAATTTCTCTATCGTTTTTTGGGAGAAAACAGTTGAGGCTTATTGTGCACGATACGATATTGGTTCATGTCTTAGATGTCTTCTCTTTTTCGGCATAAACGTCACTCTAATCTCTTTCGATTCTCAAGCTATATAACCTAAGCAACATCTGGATTTAAACAGTTTCTTCGGCGGCGAGTGCATAATTTCTAAACTTGTTTGTAGTTTCTAGTCGAGGAAAGTAAGTGGAATAAATTTAGTAAGTGTCATTATGCTAAGTCTTTTTGACGCTTAAAATTTATAGTGGGAAAGTTATATGGAAGGGGGAGTATTTTGAAAACTACTTTGGGGGTTTATAATTCGCGAATAAAGGAATTAATTAAAAAATATTACCTCACATATTTACTTGTATTTTTAAAGACCTATCCAATCATACTTTACTTGATGAGGAAAATGAAAACAATTGCATCCATACTTTCACAACTTCACATTCGGTCTGCTTGTGGATTAATTGAAGGTATGTGTCTATAAATTTTCATTGCTAAAGATGAAAAACTGATGAGGTTATAGGACCCGTTGAAGTACCAACTTTTAATGGATTGGTTTATTAGGTCAGTATTAAGTTAAATATTGAATAAAGAGATATAGGACAAAAATGGGATTCGTTAATCGAATATATTTTCTTTTAAACGAAATTGAAGATTTCATCTTACCATTTTCTTTTATTTAAAAGGCCCAGTTTTTGCTCCTGTTCATTTCAATTTCTGCGTGGTATTTAAACTGTGTTTTAGTTGATCAAAAAAATCTGGTCTCGAAACTTTTACTTTTGTTCCTTTTTTAACAAGTATAAAATTTTCTGAGTTATCGAGAGTGAAAATTTTTTCAAACTTTTGTGTGTATATCAAATTTGGTATCTGAGATAAAAATGAATATATTTTTGATTACTTGATATATATTTTTTTTCAAATCAGTCAGTTACAAAGTTTATTTAATTTCTGTTTTATTGTTACATACCAGAATTAAATTATGCAGGATTGTTAAAGTATAAATAGATTCAGATAGCTAAAATTAATATAAAAATTAGGAACATTTTCCTTCAAACCAGTTTTCCATTTCTTTTTAAAAATTTTAATTAATTCTGTATTAAGCTATACACGTTATAATCAAAATACTAGTTAAGTATGTTTTTTAAAGGCAAGAATTAAAAATATTCTTCAATATTGCTGATTGTATTTAATAAAATATCTTTACCTGAAAAAATTATGAAGCTCAACAACCTGTTTGAGGGGTTTAAAAAATTGCTTGGGAAAATAGGAAAAAACCAAAAAGTAGAATAGGTTAGTTCATAAAAGATTATTTCTCGTACATTAACACCCCTTAAAAGCCATAAAATAAATGCACAAATGGATATCTTGAGTTTTCGGCTAAATGTTTAGAATCCAATATCATAAAAAAAACAATTGAATATCAGAACAACAAATTAATTTTATATGTTGCATGTAACATTCCATGTCAAGACTAAATAATTTTGAATTAAAAAATAGCAATTTCTACACCTTCAAATTTTATAGTAAGCAAGCAGCAAGATGTAAAATAAAATGGTTTTCACCCACCTATCTTGTTTTTTCATTCTTTTCCCAAAAATGTTCACTTTTGGTTTAACTGAATGTAATCAGTTCCAGACTTTTAATAACTTTCAAAGAAACCACTTTTGGTCACGTCCATATGGAACTCTCATTATGAATTTGGACGCCAAAAGATGCCAAAGTACAAAAAATATCATTTTTTAAATGACAATACCTCGCAAGCTATTTAATTTTGATATATTAGGATATATTACATGAAACATGTACAAAATACTTCATTTAAAAATTGAAGTAATGCAAAATTTCAAAAATATTAAATTTTATAGAATTGCATGAATCCCTAATTACTAGATTCGATTAAAATCTAAGATGATAACAGTTTTAATTCGTTGTGCAATTTTGTATTGTGAAAATATAACTGAAGATAAAAAGGCTGAAACTTGTCAAATACAAACTGTATTAAAATTAGGATATGATAAAAATGTATGAAGTAAATTCCGGGATTTAAAATGATCAGGACGTATAAAAAAATCTCCAGATTGTTTTCCAATAAATATAACTATATGTAAGTATGCTAACCTGATATTTCTGGTATATGTTTTTGAGTCTTTAACCATTCCTGTAAAATATTGACATATTGTTCAACATCCTTCTTCGATTTGCCAAGTTCTGCTTCTATTTGTTTATAGACAGCTTCGGTATTTAATTCTAACAGTTCCTTTGGCATTGTATTACTAACCTAAAATAAAAATAAACATAACTTGTTTTTAAAGAAATTATATTGTTAAATGTCTGGTATTATTAGCATTCATAACATAAAAATATTTTAATTAACAAGGTACAGTGTGAAAATATAATATTTTAAAGTTACTTTTAATATGATAAAAGCAACATGACTGTAAAATGTATTGAAGTAAAAAAATTTAAATTGTACCACATAAAAAAATGATTATAATCACATGTTAAGTTTAAAGTATAATTATTCCCAAGCGATATTTTTTAGTTCTACAATAATATAATCAATTATTTTAATGAAAATTTTTTTTTAGTCAGGGAAGTATATGTTAGTTTAGGTTGTATTATCAAACCATACTAGTTGATAACTAGATTTGATCGAGCAAAAATTGACCTAAATAGAATTTAGAGAATGTAGTATAAAGTAGAAAATATTTGATATTTCTTCATAAACGATATACGCGTTTAAGCAACAAATGCTCTATTTAATGAAAGAACTGTTGCATTCCATATTCTCCTTCTTTAGTTCCCATCTCCTCTCAGTAGATTGTTAATACTGCTTTACAGCCAATTTGCCACTGTATTGTAAAAGGCAGCCTTTGGTTAATTTTTGATCTCTAAATGCGAAAATGATTGTAAAAACTTCCCAACACGTAAGATATTTGAGTTATGATTTTTTCAGCAAAAATAAATCAGTATTTTAATCACATTATTTTAAAAAATAATTTGTAATATAACGAAGCGCGACGTTGCTAAATTTACGTTTTTCATAAGTTAGAGAAATTGTGTATAATCTGGCAACATCACGTGGGGTGTCTAGGGATGCCGAATCTACTTATATATGGCCCTTGTATACGACCAGTACGCCGTGGCTTTTCGATTTTCCGATACTCGATGTTTCTAGAAAATACCAGAAGTATGGAACGGCTATAACAGCAGCTGTCTCATCCGTATTGGTTTAATGCGAGTAGTGGTCAGTATTAGATAGAGAAGCGAAGCGCGCGATAGTAACAGCCTTGTATTAGTGTTATTTTTATGTGAATAAAGTTAGTTGATACCTGTAAACGTAGTATCACATCTCTGAACCGACGTACGCGACAGTACAAAAATGTCTATAAAGTACAGAAACGTGGATGTGTTAACCCCGCGGATAGTTTTTTTCTACATAACTGGTCAGTTTACCCCTAATGTGCAGAAAAGGACAATTAACAAAATGACCAAAGTAGCTTATCATAAGTATTTTGGATGTCTTGTTGGCGATCAAGATCGGGACTAAGCTCGTCACATATGTTACCTGTGCAGCAAATTTAAGTAACTGGTTAAATAGCAAATGTTCTTCTATGCTTTTTGCTGTTCCAGTGATTTGGCGAGAAATAACAAATCATTTTAACGACTGTTACTTTTGCATGACAAAAGTGTCTAGTTTTTCAAGAAAAGGAAACATAAATAATGAATATCCAGATATCCTTCAGCAATAAAACCAGTTTTTCATGGAGAACGTTTACCTCCGGTAAAATAGGAGGAAGATTTCGAAATGTATGAAGATAAGGCAGAATCCGATAATGTATCAGAAAAGGACGATTCTTATTTTCCCGAAAGTTTAGGAAAAGCATCCTATTTAATCGAACGACCTCATTTAAATGATCTAGTTCGGGACCTCTACTTGTCCAAAGAGCATGTTGAAGTATTAGGGTCTAGATTGCAACAATGGAATTTACTAGCCCCTGAAACTAAAGTTATAATATTTAGGAACTGTAACCAGGAACTATCCCCGTTTTTTACTCTGCAGGATAAAATATATGTGTGTATCAGTCGAAACAGTGTTATGGGAAAATTAGGATTTGCATATAACCCGAACGAATAGATTATTCCAAAATAAGTTTAAAAGCAATTCTGATCCATAATGGCAACAAAAGACCCTCTATTCCTGTTGCACATACAGTTGACATGAAGGCAACATACGAAAGTAAGTCACTTATTCTAAATGCAATAAGTTATGATACGTATAAGCGGCATATATGTGCCATTCCAAGTAAAAGAATGGCTCCTGAGAGATCACTATATTCCAGGTCAAGCTAATGTAAAATATATACTTGCTAATATCAAAAAAGTACTGTTACCTTCATTACACATTAAAGTAGGATCGATTAAGCTTTAGATAAAGAAGGAGATACATTAAAATGCCTTAAACAAATTTTTCTCAAACTAAGTGATGTCAAGCTTATAGAAAAAATATTTGTTGGACCAAAAATTAGAAAAATACTAAAGGATCAACAGTTTAATCAAAAATGAAGTGATGTTGAATTAGTTGCCTGGAGTACTTTTAAAATAATTGTTTTTAGGGAACAAAAACATAGAAAACTACGAAAAACTTGTAGAAAAACTATTTGGAAGCTACTGCAAAATTGGCGTGTTTATTAAAATGTACTTCTTGCACTCCCATTTGAATTTTTTTCCAGAAAATTTGGGTGCAGTTAGTGAAGAGCAAGGAGAAAGGTTTCACGAAGACATATTAACAATGAAGCAACGCTACCAGGGCAGATGGGATCCAGCAATGATGGGGAATTTTTGTTGGATTCTTATGAGAAAAAGCAATCAGGAATACAAACGAAAGTCAACATTTGCAAAGAAGTTATGTGCAAAAGATTTACTATAAATGGATTTCCATATGTATCTTTGTAAATACATCCTGATATCCTTAAAATACCTTATTTTTTTTACTGTTTTGAACTTATATATTAATATTATATAAAAATGTTTGTGTTAAGTAAAAATAAATGATACACTCTATAACTCAAAATCTATACGAGGTGGAAAATTTTTGTTATTGAATTCGCCATCAGGATGTGTTAAACTCCAACGGACAGCAATTATAACATCAGCCGCAATTTTTTTTTGTATTTGTAATATCCTTCTTTTCTTGTACCTTACCCTTTATTATAATTTGTAATAGAAATACCTTTCTTTCCTCATCACATGACTAAAGTATCGTAATTTTATTATTTTCTTTCTTCCTCCATTATCTCAGTACCTCAAAATTTGTTATTATAACCATCCTACTTATCTTTAATATTCTACATATCTCAAATGCTTCCAGTCGGTCACTAATTTCTTCCAAGATCCAAATCTCAATTCCACAAAACAGCACTGAAAATACAAAACAGCACAAGTATACTGAGGCTATTGCTCTATAGTATTCTTTTAATTTTATTAAATCTATTCCAGCTTGTTCAGTTCCCGACTTGATCTTCTCTGTATAGTCGTTATATTCATTAATTCCTAGATATTTGTTTTTCTGATAGAGGAATTCGTGTAAGTTTTCTGTCATTCTCGCGATTAAAATTGTGTTATTCACCTATCTAATATTGTTTCATTGACCTTTCTTCCAGTCGTTGTTTTCTATACCGCTTTTTGAAATATTGCTTCTGAAAATAAATTAAACATAGATTGTAAAACCACACAATCTTGTCTTGCTACTCGTTGTGTTTCTATATCCTCAGAAATTTCCTTTTCCATGTTAACATCGCAGTCCGATAAAAGCACATTATTTTAATATTCTTTGTATCTATGTTTTTGTATTTAAGCAACCGAATGAGATAATTATGGCCAACCTAATCAAAGTCTTTATTGTAATCAATAAAACACATATAAAGGGGTTTATTGACCTCTATATACCTTTGCATCGGCACACTAAAGCCAGAGAAAAACTATGTCGTACCTATAGCGTTTCTTAAGCCAAACCGGGAATCAAAGTCTTCTGAAAATTTTTAGATGTATAATCTTTAGGAATAGGTTAAAAATATAATGCATTAAACTGATTATTGCATTGTCATGACATTCTTGATTAGAGCCATTCCTAAATGATAATTCTGGAATTATGTATTCTATTAGACAAGTCTATTGGCACACTTACTTGATCCTCTAAGATTAATTTGATTATTTCTGTTGGCATTTTGTCATGTCCTGTAGCTTTGTTGAATTTTGCTGGCTTTTTGAATGTATTGCTTCATGTAATTAACCCTTTATTTCTTTTTATGTCTTGTATTTAAACATTTCTTAAAGGTATGTCTTCCATCTTTCTACTTTGCTTTTGATGTCGGGTATTATTTCTCCATCTATTCTACCTATTTCGTTGCTACAATTAAACTTAACCAGGCGCATTTTAAAACATCTTCCAGAAATAAGGTCAGAATGCTAGAAAATTATTTGAGATGACGGGTATTTCGCTTACAGTATGAGGAATTTTGAAATATTATACTCAATCTATATAAACTTCATATAGTCTATTAACTGATAGGCATTTACAGTATTGTGGATTAATGACAAATTAATTCCAATAATATTCAACATTAATTTTTAACTATTTATTTTTCAGGTTAGTTCAGGAGCATTTATCTTCTGTAATGGTACTGTTATAACATCCGCGGATATTTATGGGAATCGTAAAATCGAACAATTTTCTTTAATTGATATGGAAAGATGTGCTTAGATTTATTCGGAAACATTGATAGAAATGGAAGAAAACAGCAAAGTCATTATGAAAGAAATGCGATATTCTAAAAAAACGCCACAGCGCTATACCTCCTTACGCATTACTTCTTACGATAGTTTTGGAACGAAGAAATGTTTTTCGGAATTTGAATCGACCCAATGCTCTCTAAAGCCGAGCATCCTCCTAGTAAGCATTTAGAGTAAAAGGGAGCAAACACTTGTTACTCTTTTTGAATATTTTCTGTCGTTGTGAACATTGTTTCTTCACTGAATAAATATTGGCAAATAAATGCTAAATTTGCCAACATCCCTTGTTGTTTTGTTGTTTCAAAGTGTATGATTAGAACTACATACCTAGACTAACTTAAACTCCCATCTCCACTAAACGCGCACGATAGGCACACATACCGCTAATTCCCTTTGAAGTACAGACTATGGTCGAAACGTCGGCAAGCATTCTAAAACACTGTCGACAATGTTTGTTCGTGGCTATTTAGGTCTCCACTGAGAATATTTGAACATTGATTTCGTTTGCAAACATTCATAAGTGCTTACAAATGTTTTGTACGTTTGGTGGATTCTTTTCTTAAGATGTCCGGACGTATTATCCATTGATTATTTTCTATCACGATATTTAAAGACAAAAAGGTATAGATGTAAATTAAAATTTTTAAAAAGCTTGCCGAATCAAATCTTTCAGAGATGCGTAAAATTATAAAATAAGCTGATATCTTCCATCTTTCAGTCTTTATGTACTAATATATATACTATCCTATACAGCGTGTCCCAAATTGGCGATGGGTATGTATGAAAATATCGAAATTGTGAAAGATTTAAAAGCAGTTAAATAGAGAAAGTCTCAGACAATTTTGATATTAATTTCATGGTCCTTGCAAAGCAGTTGTTTGAGTTTCTGAGGTATTAAAAAAAATTGAATATTCCATTCTTTAATATATGTCGCTTATTACTAAAAAATTCTTAAATTGGTAGAAATATTATTAGAGCAACTTTTTAAGATTTAGTTTTAATTTAATTGTTTTGGTTTTCTGGAATTATCATCAATTTATTTTTTTCTAATGGCCGCTAAAATGGATTTTAACAATTTTGGAAAGAGTAATTTTTTTAGCTTGCTAACGATGTGTCATCTTTTGAAAAAAAAGCTATATTGTAATCAAACAGGGAGTTATTAATGAATAGAAAAGAGACCCTAACAAAGGAAACTAATTTTACGTATTATTCTCTCCAGTTTGATAATTAACGTAATTTTTTAAACATTTTAGTTCAGTTCTTCTTCATATATTTAATTTGCTGAATTAAATTAGCACCAAGTTTTTCCTTTTATTATTTTTCAGAAATATTGTGATCAATTTTGAAAATGTTCCGTTTCATGTTATGCTCTCAATGTTCATTAATTACTATAGGATATATAGCAGGCTTCACTGATTTATTAACAAGATTATTATTTTGTTATTCTGGTTTTTTAGTCTTTTACTGTACACTGTTGACAAATTTACTAAAGAAGTTTTTTTTGGCTTAGGTGGTTACACCATCTCGATATTTTCAAAAACTCAAATTTTGTTTTGCCTAGATAAATTGTTTATAATTTTAGGAATATTTTTAGTCTTTAACCATTTCAAAATTTGAATTATTTCCAAAGAGCGTCGGCACAAAAATGAGGTAACAAGGGGACCGGTCAGAGATTTGACAAAGAGTATTGTTGAATATTCTTTTATAATGAATGCTTTGAATCAGTGCTTTAAAATAAGAATTACTTTGAGGATTTTTAGGAGGTGAAAATAACTTTGGTGCATAAAGTTAGAACTAGTTTAGATTCTCTAAATATCCAATGTCCTAGAGTGTGTTCTATTGGTAACGCAGTGGAGTATGGATCGCCACGTTTATTACAAAAATTATATTTTTAAAATTTTTTAATAGATAACGGTGCTATTATTAAACCTTGCAACTGGCCCTTAGAATTGTGATAATCAGAATAATTGGATTCTCAGTGAGCATATATAGGTAACATGAGAGCCCAACAAATGAAAAGGCCAGGTTATTCAAAAGATCAATTTGAAAAGATTTTTTTTTATTTATTTATTTACACTGCCCTACAGGAACAGAGTCTTTATTATTAGGCCGAAAAAGAACAGTATCACTTAAATCCTAATATTACATAAATAATGCAGACAGTACATACGTTAAATTTGCCTTTCAGGCGATTATAAAGTGAAAACATATAGTATAATGAAGAAAATTGTAATACATTAGTTCTTGGTTTCAGCAAATAGAAAAATGCTGGAGATATAGTTATCCCTGGAACATGAAAGTGAACTCTTGCTAGCAAATTAGTTGCTTGTTATTAACCAGTTTATACAAAAAGAGTACACGAGCCCGTCACTGGGGTTCTCTAGAGTAGTGAAATTAAATCTTGCCAATAGGCTCTCGCGAAATGCAGTACCCTGTACATAAAACCAATCCGATTTAAAGCTGAAGAATCTTACCATAGAATATTGAATTTTTTCTAGTTTTTCAGAGTGTACATGGAAATACGGATGCCAGATAATTGAGGCCTATTCCAATTTGCTTCGTATAAGAGAAAAATATAATGTGCTTGATATGGAGCATCCCAAATTCTCGACTAGATCTCACTAGGAAACCCAGCATTCGGTAAGATCTCGATACTATATCATTAATAAAATGGACAAATCTAAGTCTGCAGTTAAACGTGACTCCTAGGTCCTTAATGTAGTTAACTAGCCTTAGAAAGGTACCGTTGATACAATAATTATGCAGCATAGACATTTTTCTTTTTGACAACGACATGACGTTATACTTGTCTATGTTTAAAGGCAGCTTGTTTTTTGGACACCAAGCATTTACATTCATGAGATCCAGTTCAAGGCTCAAGCAATCGCTAGACCTCCATGTGCCCCAGAAAACTTTAAATCATTTGCATAAAGTAGGTATCTGTTATTCAATTCATTTGTGACACCGTTAATAAAATCATTAAAAAGTAAGGGACCTAAAATAGACTCTTGAAGAGCACCCGTCGTTGCTACAAAATTACTAGATCTTTGATCACGGTATTCAACATACTGAAACCAGCTTAATAGGCGGCTTTCGAAAATCTAATAAGATTGTCATGAAAACGAAAATCAGACGATTTAGAAAGTAAAACACCGTGATCAAGTTGATCAAATGCTTTGGAGTTGGAGGATATTACAACATCAACGGATGGTCTAAAATGGTCTAAAAACCCCATGCATGGTCCAGGAATCGCAGAGCGAAGGTAATTTTAAAGGACATTTGGTTTTAAGATGCTGACGTAGTAAAGGGTGTTTTTTATAGAGGTATAGAACTTTAAGTTGGCAACACTTTTTTAACTGGCGGCCATTTTGTCAGCTGTCAAGTGATTTATGTTTAGTTCGGTTTGGCATTTCAACATGAATAGACTGACGCCTGAACAACGCTTCCAAATTTTGCAAATTTATTTTGAAAATCATGGTTCTGTTCGAAGTACGTATCGCCCACTACGTCCATTTTACGGTAAACATAATCGTCCATCAGAGTAATTAATTCGATTAACTATGGAACGTTTTCGCACCACGTTTACTCTAAATGATAATATGCATCCACAGAGACGTCGTACAGTGCGTACAAAAGAAGTCATTGCTGCTGTAGAGCGTAGCGTAGAGGAAGACCCGAATCAGTCTATCCGCCATCGTGCACAGGAATTGAATATGTGTCCATTCACTTTATGGAAGATTTTGCGGAAAGATCTTGGTTGGCGTGCTTACAAAATCCAACGCGTGCAAGGATTGAAGCCACAGCATCACCTAGCAAGGCGTAGATTCGGTGAATGGGCCCAAAACAAGATTGCCGTTGATCCCGATTTTCATAAGAGAATTTTGTTTAGCGATGAAGCTCACTTTTGTTTGAATGGATATGTCAATAAACAAAACTGCCGTATTTGGAGTGATGATAATCCTCAAGTGTATGTTGAGACACCGTTACATCCAGAAAAACTGACTGTTTCGTGTGCTTTATGGGCTGGTGGAATCATTGGTCCGTACTTCTTTAAAAACGATGCTGGTCAGAACGTTACAGTCAATGGTGACCGCTATCGAGCCATGATTACTGACTTTTTCGTTCATCAATTGAACAACCATGATGTGCAGGCGCTGTGGTTTCAACAAGGCGGCGCAACATGTCACACAGCTCGTGCTACAATTGATTTATTGAAGGAAACGTTTGGTAATCGCATAGTTTCACGTTTCGGACCCGTGAATTGGCCTCCAAGATCGTGCGACTTAACGCCGCTAGACTATTTTCTGTGGGGATATGTGAAGTCGCTAGTCTACGCCGATAAGCCCAAAACGATTGATCACTTGGAGGACAACATCCGCCGTGTTATTGCCCATATACGGCCATAAATGTTGGAAAAAGTCATCGAAAATTGGACCTCCAGATCAGATTACGTCCGAGCCAGCCGTGGCGGTCATATGCCAGAAGTCATATTTAAATTATAATGCCAGAAGGTTATCTTTCGAATAAAGTAAATTTCATGTCAATTTAAAAAATTCATCTTTGTTTTATTCCATTTAAAAGTTCTATACCTCTATAAAAAAAAACCTTTACTTTTTGTTCTCTAGGGTTCTTCTCAAAATTTCATTTTTTAAACTGATAAATCTAATTAAGCGATTTTCATGTAAATGTTCTTTAAATTATTATCTAGGATGTTAGATGCCTCTTTCATTTTTAATAAATTTTTAAAATACAAAATTTCGAAAAAAAATCTGATTTTTTTTGAAAATACTGTCATCTCTACAAAAAAATTTCCTATGCTACTTCTTAGCTATTACCATTTTAAATAAGCAAAATATTTTTTATTATGATGGTTGACAGAGAAAAAATTCCATCATCAGCAAAGATCTTCAAAAGAGGATCCTCATTTATAGCTCATATCTGCATTATTTTTCAATTTTTGCTATTCACTTTTCTTTAAAAATTATTCACAAAAGTGCTGGTATATGTGTAAAATAAAAACTTTTATATATTTATGCCACGTCCGAAAAAAATTGTTATTTTTATACCAATTTTTCCGAGCGCCTATGCAGTTTAACCCGTTAAGTCTAGTTTTTTTTATAATGTGTAATACATCGTGGGCAAACCAAAAAATACTTTGTTCAAACAAACTGAAATATTTAAATTAAAATTTGATCAAAAAAACGTATAATTTCATAAAAAATGCTCCAAAACTATATTTACTGACTTAAAAATTTTTAAAAGTTAGGTATTTAGAGCGAATTACTAATAAATTTTTCTATGGGTTTCTTGACTTAACCATTTTCTATATAATTTTTAAAAGTTAGGTATTTAGAGCGAATTACTAATAAATTTTTCTATGGGTTTCTTGACTTAACCATTTTCTATCTCTAGTTTTCGATATTGCATTACATCCTTGTCCAACTGGGACACAGTGTATAGTTAAAACTTATTAATAGTTACCAAAAATGCTAATTTACTAACTATAAGTACAGGGTGGATCCTTTTGGATGTTTTTATAGGCTATCTGGGAAACCGTAAGATTTCAAAAATCTGATAAAGTAGTCCCGAACTCTTTTTTTGAGAAAATTATAATGGCGAAAACATTTACAGGGCCATTTTGCGAATTCTACAATTTTCTAAAATGTTCTAAATTGTATTTATCAAAGCAACTACGATAAAACTAATAAGGCATTCTTTAGGTACTTTTTCTGTAGTCAAATATTTAATTTTAGTTTTAATTACGGAGATACAATATTAACTTTTAATTTTTTAAATGGAACACCCTGTATTTTTTTACATCATTTCTTTAAATTTTGCATTTTCTTTAAAAATATATTATATTATTAATATATTTATATTGACAACAAATATGTTAAATACATATTTTTTATTTTTTTATTAAGCTCACAGACGAGCTTATAAGAGTTGGCGGCTCAGATGAGCCAAATTGTGCATGTCTATGTTAACATATTTTAAAAGACCAACAAGTTGTTAAATCAATATAGCTTCGTTAATAGAAGTTTCCTATTTTAAAAAGTTTACCTATTAAATAAAAACTATTGTTGTCAGTTTATATTGACAATATAATATATTCTTAAAGAAAATACATGATACAAACTACGCCACTGGATTCCACAAACAAAAATACCTTAGGAGTGCCTTATTAGTTTTATTGTAGTTGTTTTCTTCTTCTTCATCCTTTTGTTATAGGCTTACAGCCTGTTTTTTCCAACTCAATCATTCATTTCATTTGATGTTGAAATCCAGGACTCTCTCCATTTTTTAGATGGTCTACATATTGATCTTCTGGTTTCCGGTGTTCCATCTCGGGCAATTCTCGCTATCCTATTTTGCGCCATTCTTCCTACGTGCTCATTCCAGGCCCTTCTGCGCTTCCGTCCCCATCTTACTATATCCTGCATTCCATGTTCCTCGCGTATTGTTGAATTGCGTATGTAATCTCTTAATATGTATCCCGATATTCTTCTTAGTACTTTCATTTCGGCAGTTCTTAGAATTGATTTTGTTTTTGTGTTGTCAGCCCTTGTCTCTATTGCGTACGTCATTATCGGTCGAATACAGGTCTTGTAGATTTTTGTTTTTGCGTCCTTGCTCATGTATGTGTTGTGCCATATTATATCCGCCAGGCTTCCTGAGATTCTATTTGCCTTGTTTACTTGGTTTCTTACTTCTCTTGTTCTGTCTTAGTTTGCGGATATCTCAACTCCTAAGTAATTAAAGGTCATGAATTGTTCTATTGGTTTGTCATCCACTACTAGTTTGCATCTTAAGGGCACTTTGCTTATTACAATTGACTTAGTTTTATCGATGGCTATTTTCATGTTGAATTGCTTGCTTATGGTGTGGAATGCAAATAGAAGTCTTTGGAGATCGTCTTCATTTTCCGAGACTATGACGGCGTCATCAGCGTAACATATTATTGTTATTTCCCCGGTATACATTTTGTACCCTGGTGCCGCTCTTTTAACGTTCTCAATTATTTGGTCCATTACTATGTTAAACACTAATGGACACAGAGAATCCCCCTGTCGTATGCCCGACGACATCCTTAGTTAGGTTGCCGCTTACTGAGATTTGTGTTGTGGTTTTGGAGTTTAGCTGTTCAACTATGTTAATTAAATTGTTTGGGATGCCTTTAATTCTCATTATTTGCAGAATATCATCTAGTCTCACCCTATCAAAGGCTTTAGTGAGATCTATAAAGCACATAAAAGCCGGCTTAGTAGTTGTTTTGATAAATAAAATATAAGAAAATTTTAGAACATTGTAAAATTCGAAAATGGCCCTCTAAATCCGAAACCGATATCGATAGCCGTAGTTTGTTTTCGCCACTATAATTTTCTCAAAAAAAGAGCTCGGAACTACTTTATCAGATCTTTAAAATCTTTTACGGTTTCCCAGATCCCAGATTCTATAAAACCATATAAAACGATCCACCCTATAGAAACTAGTATTTGTAATGAAGGTTACAAAATATCTCAATGAATTTTGTTAATAAATATTAGTAAACCAGTTTATACTACAAAAGAAAAAAAGTATTGTTATAAAGTTACTTTGAACTGTAATTAATGTTTATGATTATGATATTATTCGGTATTCTGGATTGTCGTCACTAGTACAATTTTTTAATACTGAATACAAATATTTGTATCTACAAAATACATTTTAAATAGAAGGATTCAAAACAACATCAGAGAATCTAAAATCATTCCACGAGTATATGATAAAATAAACGTCATAAGTCGTTTTAAAAAAAATGGCATAAATAACTGATTCTGCGTCAATTAGTAACGTTAGTAACATATTTTTTCTACTTGTGTGTCATTATATTCTGTTTTATAAAGTGTTTTGTAACAAAAAATGAACTTCAATTATCGCAATACCATCAAATTTTTAATAAGGTTTTTAATCCAACGTATATGGGGATGAGGTTCCATTATATTTTAAATTAAAGTATTGGTCAAAATAGTTTCACAATGATATTGTGAATTGAAGATGATCTAAGAGGAGGCTTTAAGACGTAACTAAAACCTCATGTTTGCACAATAGTAGAAATAATGATTTTTAAAGATTGCTTATTCGATTGTACAATCGATGAAAAATTTGATATATATATATATATATATATATATATATATATATATATATATATATATATATATATATATATATATATCTTCTCAAATGTAACGATCTACACTTTTTTTTATTGAAGTTGGTGTCTTATTGTCTCAGTCCGTCATCGAGCCAAACAGATGCCAACCAATTGTATCTGCTTGCAACATTGCACGATGAAAGCCGAATTGACAACCGAATTTGTCAGGAGGGTAATGTGGGCATTACGAACTAACCTAAATAGTAGAAATTGGTTTAAGGCGCTTAACACGTAGGCTTATTCTGCGCTTAGTTACTCTTTTGAAATTGTAAAATGGAGCAGGACGGATATCCAAAACCTACAAAGAAAAACAAGAACACTCCTAACAAAAGCACAAAAACATCACCCTCGGAGTGCTATTGGACGTACAATGCTTCCAAGATATCAAGAAGAAAGAGGATTGGTGGATATTGGTAAGCAGCTCGACCAACAAATAATGAACTTACGTTCATCTTTCCACAGGTTAGCGAATTCTTCCACATTACATCGAGCAATATACGAGGTAGATGACTCAACGCCGCTTCAGCTGAGGGAACAGAGTATTGCTTCTCATCACCAAACAGACCAAAAGAAGTTACAAACCTTGCTGCAGAAACTACTTCATGGACGGCATCCAAATAAGGTCAATCAAGACAATGTTGACAACTCATTGTCGAGCTACTGGTTGATTTCGGGACAGATGACTCCAGAAACGGAGGGCTGTTTGTTAACTATCGAAGACCAGGTTATTCTGATGAAAAACGATCGGACGTTTATCATCAGAGATTCTTCAATAGAAAACGACCAATGTAGATACGGCTGTTAAACACCAGAGACAATCCAGCATATAACTGGAGGTTGCCAAGCATTTGCCGCAACAGAGCATAAGAAAAAACATGAGTCAGCTGCTAAGATACTACGTCAAGAATTAGCAGATAAGTTAAATCTATTGCAGGTAGGAAAAGTTCCTTATTACAAATACAATCCGGAGCCTATTCTTGAAAACAACGAGTTCAAATTATATTGGGACCGAACGGTTCTGATGGATCAGAGATTTGCTTATAATAGACCAGACATTATACTAATAGATACAATTTCTAGGCGAACTACACTAATCGACATTGCTGTACCTAACAACAACAACCTAAGGCCAAAATAAAACGCAAAGATCGCCAAATATAGAGATCCGGAGTGCAAATTCGAAGGCAATGGGCAATGAACAGAGTCCAAACGATTCCCATAATTTTATTAACAACTGGAGTGATATCAAAGAATCTCTTGCAGAACATCAAGGGACAGGGCCTTAGTGAGCATTTGTGTAAGCTGATTCAGAAAGTAGTTCTTGCAACCACGCGAACCATCCAAAATTCGTAGGAAATACAGCAGACCACGTCACGTAGGACCCGATAAGATGGAAAGAGTTCCCACAGAGCTTCATACTTTCGATATCTTTGTACACCTGGTATGAGTCAATATTCCCTGAAGGGAGTGCGAAACCATTTGGATCGAAATCATATATTAATAATAATCTTTGCAAATATATTAATAATAATAAAGATAAGATTTGCAAAGAGCAATAAAGCGAAGTTTATAAATAAAATTGTGATTCATGCAAAAAAGTTGCATAGGTCAAACAGGCCGCACCTTTAACATTAGGATTAAAGAGCACATCGGAAATTATTTACGCAATACATCTTTTGTCTCAAATCCACAACTTTGAAGAAAACCTCAAAATACTATTTACAGATAATAAAAGCAGAAGTGGACTTTATTAGGATCATTAGAGATTAACAAATTTTATAATACAGATATCATTGTGAATTTACCATTTAATGTTAATAATTCACCATTGCTAAATCTATTTAACAATACTAATTGCTCTGGTTTTTTCTTTCGTAGTAAATTTTCGATTAAAATTTTTAAACAATGAATTTTTAAATAAGTACCTGAACACCTTTATTGTCGCTTATTTCTTAATTTTGTCATCGCCAATTTTGACATCTGATGAAGTAGCAGTGCTACGAAACATATCTGTATTAAAAATATAATTTTCAATAAAAAACAAGAATTGTAATTCGGCTTTTATTATATATGTAACATGAATCGTCATCAAGTAATGATCACCTGAATAAATGATTTTACTTTTTATATTTTACCCGCGCTTTGGTCCACGCGAAACTTGGGAAATAAAAATTTGTTGAGTTATGAGAGTAATCTGTAAAACTAATAAAAGAACCTTCTATGATCTTATTCATATCCATCTCATCGGTAAAAACTATTTTTAATTATTTATAACAAATTAAATTGTTATAAACAATAATTATCTGGTAAAACCAATGCAGAATCTTCACAATTATGTTTCGGTATTGCTGATCACATCTTGTCAATTTAATTGATAGAAATAGTTTTCCATTGTTTATAAGAATCTTAATCGTTATGAACAATATTTAATCATCAAAATTAATAGAAGTATTTTTTATGATCATTTTTCGTCAATGTGAATCATAATCTTTTTCATATAGTTAGTAGAAACTATTTTTAATTATTTATAATAAATAGAATTGTTATAATCTTTTTCATCCATTTAGTAGCAACTATTTTTAATTGTTTATAGTAAATACAACTTTTATGAACATTATTTAATTTTCTAAACTAATTATAAACCGTTTGCAATCATTTTCCGGCCATATTAATCAAATCCAGTGATTATTTTTTTTCATTTTATCGGTACAAACGACTTTTCATTGTTTATAATAAATACAATTGTCATAAATAATAAACAACTAAAAACGCAACCTATATCACTCCTAACAACATCCTTTTCGTGTAAAGTTTTATCGAAATCAGATTAAAGGTTACCCATAAAGACAGACACTTCAATTTTATTTTAATGTATAGATTGTGTAGACAGGTTTCTTTCGTCTAGTTCTCGACCATAAAATATTTCTGGATGAATGGAAGGGTTATTTTTCGACCAATTCATTTTTACTGAAAATTTGATTATTTTAAATTGTTTTGAAATATTATGTTTTTATTTTACAGAAATGCCTTCTATATCATTGATTAAAATCATTAAAAAAAGGAACATTTTATACAGGGTTTTCGGTCAGCACCTCCTAATTTCTCGGTAGCATACAGGGGAGGTCAAAATAACCCTACTTTGTCATATAAAATAAATTCCTAAAGTGCCCCTTAACGGAGATACAGAGCCCTGAAGGAGTACCCAGCGATTTACCTTATCGGCTTTAAGTTTTGAACCGACATGTATAATTTAATGAAATTTTAATATTGTGCAGAGGCGATAAACATTCATTAAACCAGACTACAATAGATGTATTAGATCATCAGAGAAGTCAAGAACAGAGTAGCAGCCAAACTCGTTGGGCCTAATTTTTGACAGGTGTCATTTTACAGAGCTTAAAATCAATTTTTTAAATACTTTGATTATTTCTCTTCCAAAAAGGGATTCTTAATTTATTTCGATAAAACTGACGGTTTTTGAGATAAATCGATTTTTATGTGAAAAACTCAAAAGCTAAAATACTCAGTGTGTGTTGATGTACTTTATTTATAGAGAAATGCTGTCTCACTTTTCGAAGGCAAGAATATGTTATGCTGAAAGATTTCCAGCTCAGACATTATCAAGGCCAGAAACTTTTCAAAAGGTTGATCGGGGCTCAAATTTTTACAATGTTACTAAAACGCAAAAATACTGAAAACGTTTAAATGTTATTTTGGTAAATGTTCAATATGGGCTCCACGTACTTCAATACATTTTCTTACTCTTCGAATATTTTTCCGCTGCACTGCAAATACTATTCCGGATTTATTAAGGACTTCGCTAGAATGCAGTGCTATTCGTGCTGGTAGTTCTTCTTTAGTATTTACTGGTGTTGAATAAACTAGTTCTTTTAAATGTCCCTAAAAGTAAAAGTCTAAGGAATTTAATATTCCTGCATTATTACGGACTTTGTTAGAATACTGTGCTATTCTTGCCAGTAGTTCTTCTCCAATATTTACTGGTGTTGAATAAACTAGTTCTTTTAGATATCTCTAGAAGTAAAAGTCTAAGAGATTTAGGTCTGGAGACCTTAGTGGCCATAACACCATCTCGACATGTCCATCGAGAACCAAAAACGTTAGTTAAGTGTTGACGTATTATATGGTTAAAAGAAGGTGGAGCACCATCATGCATGTATCACATTTACATTTTTCTATCAAGAGGTACGTCTTCCAATAAATTATTTAAATTGCAATAATTTTAAATACATCTCATGGTCGAAGCTTCCTTCTAAAATATATAGTCTAAAAGGTTATATCCGATGACGCCAGCCCACACCTTTGTTGTTGTTTGTTTTGAATTACAGCCTGCGAGTTTTCATCAGCCCAAAAATGTGTGTGAGTTATTTATTATGACATCTCTTGTAAAACCGGCCTTATCGGTAAACAAAATAAGGTTAGAAAAATTTAGATTTAGGTTATATTACTATATAAACCAGCTGGAGATTTGAAGTCTTGCGGGATAATCATCTGGAGACATAGCGTGTATGTTTCAACATGGTATGGATGAAGTAACTATACTGTTAGAATTTTTTAACCATCTTTTACCTGTTTCTCTTAGGCTTCGATCAACCCTTTGAAAAGTTTTGGAACTTAGCAATGTTCGAGCTGGAAATCTTTCAGTATAGTCTCCTTACCTTCGAAGAATTTGACAGCGTTTCACCATAAATTAAATGTACAGCAGCAGACCTTGCGTAAGAATATTCTTCTATTTTTTAAAATCGTTTTTACTTGAAGCTGGTTTTGACTAGTTCCGTCAAAAGTTATTGATTATGTATATATTAACAATAACAACCTGATTTTTGCCTGTTTGTGTTTAACATTAGTAACTTTTGAGTGTTTCGCATAAAAACCGATTTATTTCGAAAACCGCCAGTTTCATCGAAATAAATTAAGAGTACCTTTTTGAAGAGGAATGACCAAAGTATTTAAAAAATCGATTTTCATATCTGTAAAATGACACCTGTCAAAAATTAGGCCCAGCGAGTGTGGCTCCAAGCTGTGGTTGGTTTTTTTCGTTATAAACAAATAGAATAACTCTTCAACAATTGTTGATATTGAAATGCCGATAAGTGGATATAATAGGTGAGATTTTGGCGCATATTTAAAAAAAATAAAAATAAATTCTGTATGGCCATGAAAAGCTGAGAATTTTTTTTTCAAAAAATCGCTGCTGCTTTGTTTATTATTAAGGGATTATTTAAGTAGGAACTCATAGCGACATTATATGCAGCAGTTTTTAACTCAACTATTTCAAAATTGTTTATGTTGTAATAGTTTAAATTTGCACCTATCAAAGAGTCAGGAAGTGAGCAGTGAAGGGGCCGTTCTTTCAGCCTGCGGCGCGCGGAAAAAAAAGTGACTCGAACGCTTCACATTCGTTTCGCCGGAGAACTTTCGATTATCTCGAAGAATATTGGCCGTAGAATCTTTATTTATTTTTTTTAATTTGTACGTTCTCGACGAGATATGAACAAAGATGATATGTTTTTCTAATAAAATCATTGGTAAACAGCAATAAACAAATTGTTGCATGTGCTTTTCAAATTGCGAAAAAAATGTTACAGTAGTCAACGGTATACCACTAACTAGGAATATTAAAAATCAGATTGACTTTTAATGTACCATTAATCTTTATGGAGTTATAGCATGAAACATTTGCTGCCAAATTAATGGTTGTACAAAAAAAAACACATATAAACTTTTTCGTTTATTTTATTGGACGAACATTTTTCACATACAAAATTTTTTGCCAATATACATATTTTTTGCTTAAATCTATACAAAATATTTATTCCGTTCTCCGTTTTTTAGACATCGAAGGACACTCATTTTCGAAATCCTTATCGGTTTCATTATTATTATTACAATTATGATCAACATTATCACTCTCATCGTCATCATAATTATTACTCTCATCATCATCATCATCATCATCATCATCACTTTCATCATTGACATAATTATCATCATCATCAACATCATCATTATTATCATAATAATAATTATTTTTCCCTTATTACTTTCATCTTCTTTGAAAGTAATATTAGAATAATTCTCGATTGGATAATGCCTTACAATATAATCGTCATATGTAGTTTATTCTGCATCTCGAAAAATAATATTGCTACCAATAAATGTTGCTATTTGTTTCATGCTATATCTCGATAAATATTAAAGGTACATTAAAAATCAATCTAATTTTTAATATTCCTAATTAATAGTATACTGTTGATCACTGTACCAATTTTTTCGCAATTTGAAAAACACATAAGTACGGTGAAATTATAATTATGCATAAAATATATAAAAGTGCAACAATTTGTTTATTGCTATGTTTAACAATAATTTGATTACAAAAACCATTGTTGGAATTTGAAGGGTCCGAGTCACGTTTATTTCCGCGCGCCTCAGGCTGAAAAACGCCCCGTTCACTACTTACTTTCTGACTCTCGGACTAGGTGCAACTTTAAACTATTGCTACAATAACAATTTTGAAACAATTGAGTTTAAACTGCTGCATACAAGAGTTTAACCATCTCCCTATAAGTTCCTACTCAAATAATCCCTTAATGTTAATAAACAACTCTGCAGCAATTTTTTGAAAAAAAAAGACTCTATATCAAATTATAGTAATCGTACACAGTTTTTTTTTCGAAATGTGCGTCAAAATCTCAGCTATCGCGTCCACTTTTCGGCATTTTGATATCAATAACTGTCGAAGAGTTATGAGATTTGTTTATAACGAAAAAACGAACCCTAATTTTGTTTATCTGTTTCAACAATTTAAGATCAACAATTCTTCTCATTCTTTTTTGTTGTTCTTAGTATAAGTTTGAAACTTTGATTTGCGTACCCGCAGATCGCTGTACGACTACTAGATCGCTGAGAATATACAACCAAAAAAAAACATAAAAAGTTATAAACAAATTCACTGTGCAAAAAACTATTGAATATTTTTACTTGAAATTGTACACATTTGTTGTATGCAACAATAGACTTCTTTAGTTGCAGCATAAAGTTAATGCAATGGATTTTTCTATTGTTTATAAACAATTGAAGAAACCGCCGTTTTTGCAGCTTTTTTGCAATAACTAACCAGCAAATTCTCAGATTCGGATGGGTCTTAGCTCATTTTATAGGTATTTTCAATGTGCACTTTTGTTTGAAACTTTTTTACTGAAAAATAATAGCTAGAACTCGAAAAAACTGTTTTTTCAAATCTTAATTGTTCCCCAGAAAAGAAAATGAGACATAAGATACTACATAATTACTATTATAATTCTGAAGGTTTTTTACGTAGCCAGAAGTCTACTAACAATAAATTTCAAAATCACCTTATATGAGCCCCACTCAGCCGGCCTATTAGCTGGGTTGATCGATTCGAACGGAACATATATTAGTTTTATTTGAAACTGGAAAAAATCAAAACAAAGTATTCTAAAAATACATATTCATATTTAACCAGACATTTCTTTTCATAGTAATATCCGCTCGAAAATCAAAGGAATTTTTTTAAAGTATTAGAGTTATCTAAAATTTGACAAAAACACAACCGAAATATAAATGAAACCTTGAAAAATATTTTCCATAATTCGGCACAACACTATTATGGATATGTCATTAAAATCTCTAATAATGTTTCATGGTAATTAAAATGTAGGTTATGTTTCTATTGGAAATATTTTATTTCATTTTTGTTCATAAGTATTTAGATAAGATTTTCCTTAAAAGAATTAAAAAAGAAACGTGTTTCCAAAACTTACGATTTTCTCTTGAAGCACGTAGTCCAGATATTCACAATAAATATAGAACAAGTATAATTTTTTAAAAATAATTATGCCAACACGTAAAATTAATTAACTTCGTGAAAATCCCATTTAAACTAAACTAATGATTAATAAATAATACACTCACATGTATGACAAAACTACTTATATATTTATAGTTAATTAAAAAAAATTATCTTCACCACTCACCTTATTTAACTTAAATAAATTATAACATAAATAATCACCTAAAATTAATATATCAATATAATTGCACGAAACATGACCGACCCATTTTCACGATCTTCCCGTCACTGACGTAATTTAGATAAAAATTTATATCTCAAGATTAGAAACAATATTCCAATCACCGAGTGAGAAACAAATATACTACATTCCAGGTGTGAACAATTTAAAATTTCGCCAGATAAAGTTGTTGATAATAAAAGGTATAGACAATTAAATAGGATTTAATAACGTTGGTTTATCTTTAATAAAAATGATTTGATGAACTAATTTCCGTGAAAACATGAACACGTTAATTAAAAAAATTGCAATATTTTTCTTTAGTTATTTTTGTTAAGTCATATTGTTCGATAATGAAAATGGTAAACAAAATAGTCTACTTTCATTGATATAATTGAATTGAATACAGGCGTTGTTAGATTTAATTTGGATATAAATGACTATTATAAAGTAGACATTTCTGTGGTTACAATAAATATAGAAATGTCGGTAAACAGACTTATATAGTAATATATTTCAATCTACTGCATGATATAGTAAGCCTTGGAATTTAACTTCGGCTTTTGATTTAGTAAAAGTTAGATACTCGTCATGTGGTTAACATGCTTTTTCTTTGTATTTTACACACCAGAGGACGGCGAAAATACATTACTGCTTTTCTGTTAAGCCCAATTTTGTAATCGTTGATATTTGTTTCTGGACAATCCAGTGTCAAATAGAAGAGCGGCGTACAAATATAACTGGGCGCGACGCAACCACAACACTGTTGCCTTTAACCTGAGACGAAAATTTAGAAAGAAAAGACTGGCCGTTCATATTACCGAGGTTTAAGAGAAACGTTACTATAGCCAAACTTCTATTTTTTTTTCTTTCTAGAAATTATTTTGGCCGTTTCTCAAATTCTAACCCACCAAGCCCGTCTAACTTGTTTCAGATAGTTCGAACAGAAGATCGTAGGGAACGCCTACCGCAATATTACCCCCCCTAACTTCAGTGAGACACGAAAACGAGCAGTACCTTGAAATAAATGAGAGGGTGTATTTACTTTTCTAAACTTATAACGTAATCGACGGAATTTGGAATATTTAATGACTATTTGATACATTGATTGTTTTAAATACATCAAATAGTCGAAATACAAAAAAAAAATAGTTTTTTTTGGGCGTTGAGCGTAAAGAAAATTGATATTTCTGTTACAAAATAAACATTTATTCTAATAAACATACTAGTGAAACGCAACGGTAATTTCTAAGTAAATAAGCTAATAGACCATTTTAAAATTAAAAATCATTCTCAAAAATAAACTTTTATTCTGGTAAAAAATAAAAGTAACACGTTCAGTAATTATAAATAAATAAACAAATAATTAAATTCAATTTAAATCAACAAAAACCCCTAAAAGTCTACAAGAGGTGTTCAAACAGGCCTCCACTTTGAGCGAGACAATAACCCTGTCTATTGTAAAATCAAGTTCGTGTATTTGCCAAAACTTCAGGGGTTATATCCCTATTAGCTTTAAAATATTCCGAACTGTGCGAGTGTTCATATCAAGTTCTTAGGCAATTACGGTACTATTGCAAGGAAAATTAATTTCTGTTAAACTACAAACGTCAGTCTCCCCGATTTGCTCGTTCTTCAGTAATTTGAGGAACCGGTTGCTCCTCATTATTATCAGTGTATTTTTTACAAATTTTTAGACAACCGGTTGTCTCAAATTTTTTAATAATTTCCGAAATTCTAAACTTTCAAGGAACAGGATAATTTTCGCACATAAATACAAATCTGCCGATTATTTACCAGAATAGTGTACCACTTAATAATGTGCTCTTTTTGTTCCGTGGAATAAACTATCATTGTAACAAAAAAATTTGGCGCGAAACACGGTACTTACGCTTCGACGGCCGAATGAAAGCAAATAACTTGGAATCCTCTTGTTGTGTGAGGGCGTGGCGTATGCTGCCGCCCGCTCTCACCGCGCCAGCATTGGATTACCCCTCATCCGAGGGCCAAACTGGTAATTTACACGTATGTCGATGCTTACGATGTTTATTCTTCTGTCTCATTCTGATTTGATGAATAATATAGTATTTTCTTTATTTTACTTAAGAAACGTCCAGTTTCTGGTGTGGATTTCCCAGATCTGTATATATATATATATATATATATATATATATATATATATATATATATAAATATATATATATATATATATATATATATATATATATATATATATATATATATATATATATATATATACATTTTATTATATAAAGCACTGGATAATTTTTTCGTCATAACAATTAAATGTAATAACAGAGAACAACAAATTTCTTTTTCTGATTGACACACATCAGACAAGGTACTTTATATATATATATATATATATATATATATATATATATATATATATATTGTATGGCTAGACCTAAATCCGTTGTTCTTTTTGTTCCAGCATGTCAGAATTTTTAGTAAAATAGAGGTAAATACCTCAAAAACGAGATAAAATATATGCTAACCCACAAATTTACTCCGGTAACATCCAAGACAAATTAAACCCCCCCCCCCCTTTTTTTCGTCGAAAGTTAAACTCTCTTCCATACTTGGGTGATAATAGATATCTGAATAAACAACAGACGCTAGCTGGATCAATGAAAAATATCAAGTCTGCCAGGATTACAATCAGATGCAGTTCGAGCCCTTCGTCACCGAGGAAATCGTCACTATCGCCAAGGGACCTCATAATTGGAAACCTTCGGGTTCTGATTATGTCCAGAACTATCGATTTAAAAAGTTTGGAAGTATGCACCAACGACTGACTGTTCTGATAAATGATGTCTTGCTTGATCCATAGAGAATGTTATTGTTTTTTTAAGGAGTCACGTATCTCTTACCAATCAGCATAATACAAAAGATCCAGCCAATGCACATGCAAACAACATTATTCCAATTCAGCAAATGATGTGCTATGGGAGCAACTTATTATCTATTAGATCATCGATAATCAGGCCTATGCTAACCGAGGGCACCTTTCATCGCCTAGGTGAACTACCAGTACCACGTGACTGGCTGGCGGTTATACTGAAAATATTGTGTCCTTTTTAGGACACCTTAGGTCAGTGGAAAACTTGGGTCCAAACGCAAATACCTTCCAGCAACAAAATCGAAACAGACACAATCTCCAAACGAAGGAAAATATTTCAAGGAGATTCATTGAGCCCATTATGGTTCTGCCTTACCTTGAACCCATTATTATCCGGTTTAAATTCCCCCAGTTGCAGCTTCAGTATTAAGAACAATCGGTAAAATGTGATAAGACTAAGTTATTTTCTGCATATGGAGGCTCTTAAATTGATGGTTACTAACAGAAATCTGCTGGAAGAAATGCTCAAAGTTGTATACGAGATCTCCGGAGATATAGGAAGGCTATTCGGCATTGATAAATGCCGCATTTTAAAGACAACTACAGCAAAGATATAACTCCGGGTTTGAGATATAAAATGGTCAAATCATTGCAACAGTGGAGGCAAAACAGATCTGTAAATACTTGGGCATGAAACAGGCATAAAGAATTGACCAACGAACTATAAGGACCAAATTAATCAATTCGTAAAATGGGTACTGCAAAAAAACGCAAACAGTAAAAATATACTTAAGGCTGTTTAGTATGCATTCTCTTCATTCAGTTACTCTTTTGGAATTGTCAAATGAAGCCGAACATACATAGAAACTCCTCGGAGAAAATTCAGAACACAAAAGCACATAAACAACATCGTCATAGTGCTACAGAGCTGACAATGCTAACAAGATACCACGAAGGAAGAGGATAGGTGTATATAGATAAGCAATTGGATCAACAACTAACAAACTTACGCGGATATCTTCACGGGTTGACAGAGTATTCTGTGCAACAACGGGCAATTTGCGAAACAGACGACTCAACACCGCTGCGGTTGAGGGATCATGAACTGACTTCTCATTACCAACCAGGCCAAGAGAAACTTAAAACTTGGTTAGAGAAGCCCTACATGTATGAAACCCAAAGGAGGCCAACCAGGAAAATGTCGACAAATTAGGGTCGAACTACTGGTCGGTGTCAGAGCAAATATTTTCTAAAATCAAAGGCTTTCTACTGACTATCTAAGATCAGGTGAACCTAACGAGAAACTATCTGAAATACATGATCAAAGACCCCTTGGTCACAGACCGACTAATGCCGATATGGATGTCGAACATCAGAAACAATCCAACACATAACTGGAAGATATCAAGCATTTGTAGCATCGGAGAACAAGAAGAGACATGATTCAGCCGCGAAGATCGTCCATCAAGAGTTGGCAGAGAAATTCAAACTGTTACATACTCAGAATATGTCATAATATGAATACAGCCTGAAACTTATACTGGAGAACGACGAGTTCAAGCTTTACTGGGATTGAACTGTGCTTACAGATCATTTAGTTGCACATAACAGGTCAGACCTGGTTTTAGTGTTTTAAACACCCAAACGCGCAACACCAAAAAGTCGGCATTCCTAACAACAACAATCTCAAGAATAATAATAATAATAATGAGAAAATCGCCAAATACATTTTTACCTGGAGATACAAATACGCAGAACGTGGGGAATGAGTAGTGTCCGGACAATTCCTAAAATTCTATCAACAACCAGGGTAGTATCGAAGAGCTTTTTGCCTAATATCAAAGGACTGGGCCCTAGCGAACACCTGTATAAAACTAAACAAAAGGCAGTGCTACTTAGAACCACTCGAATTGTCCGAAAGTTTATGGGAAATGCAGAGGACATTAACATCAGCTAGTGCCCAATAACAGGGAAAGGACCCCACAACTTCCACCCTTTTGCTATACGAGCATATATTGCATGAGTGAATGTTTCCCTGAAAGGTACGCAAGAGCCGTTTGGCTAAGTCTCTGGAATAACACACAACCGAAAATTTCTTTTTTTGATTGACCCACGTCAGACAAGGTATTCTATGTAGATTTGGGGTGCTTAAATATAAATCTATTACCCGTTTTGTTCCAGCATGTTAGGATTTCTAGTACAATGGAGTGAAATGACTTAAAAACGAAGTGAAATACATGCTAACCCATAAACTTCTTCCTGTATTAAGACAAATTAAACCCTAAATTACGTGATTCAACACCTTGAAACTCCATTGCCAATAACACCCTAATCCAATAACCCTATAAACTGGTACGTCTAGAAGAAACGGGCCAGGAATTAGTCAACAAAAATATTATTTACAGGTAAAACCTTCAGAACCTTCAGCTCACCAACTCATAAAATCAACTCCAGAGTCTAAAGACCCCGAAATTTTATAGCATAAAAACCTGCAACCAAAAAGTGCAAAAGATAAAAAGAAGCCTTTATTAACTGCAAGATTTGAGCTGTGTAGGCCGATGCGGTGATGCTTATTACCTTATGAATCATTTACCGAAGACTAAATAAGCACAAAACAAGGTGATTTCGTTAGAGACATATCATTATGATGTTTCGGTTACGAGATGAAATAATGGGACTCTTCGGTTAGGCAATGGAATTTTAAACTAGTATTACTAGACAAAATTATTTTATTTGGGTAATTTCTACAATATCATAATTTAAATCTTATAATTTACAAAGGTGACGCGTTCCGCTAGATAATGTAGCTTCGTCGGACTTACTTATGCAACTGAACAGTTTGTTTCTATATTTATATTTTGTGACCTATTTTAACCAAAGAGAACAATTTTCCCGAAAATAGCTCTACTTAGAAAATCCCCAAGAGCCCTTATTTATACCTGGGGCTCGTGGGGATGTCCTAAGTGCAAGTATTTTCGGGAAAATTGTTATCTTGGGTTAAGATAGGTCACAAAATATAAATGTGGAAGCAAATTGTTCAATTGCATAAGTAAGTCTGACGAAGCTATTGTCTAGAGAAATGCGGCACTTTTGTAAATTATAAGGTTTAAATTATAATGTTGTAGAAATTACGACAAATAAAATAATTTTGTCTATCACTACTAGTTTGTAATGGATTTTTACCAAGTAAAAGCCTCAACTATAAATAGTTTAATAGCATTTTATGTTTCATAAGATTAGGTAGTGGTATTTATCGGTTACGTGATTCATGTTTATAGAATTAGGTAGCCCGATTTCATGTTTATGGGCTTAGGTAATAGGATTTCACATTTATAAGGTTTTTCGGTTATGAAATTTCATGTTTATGAAATCAGGTTATGGAGTTTTTTGGTTATGAGTTATAGTGGTATTAAAAGTGGCGAGCTGTTCATGTCAAATTCTTGATTGGATTTTTCTTTTAATGGATTTTCTTTTTAATTTTTTTACGATTACTTGATTGTCAAGTTATGGAGCAATGGGGCTATTGGATTCTCGGGTTATCTTGTAAGTTGATAGACTGGAAGTATTTTCGAGATCGCTTGCAGCGAATCCTATGCTATGTATTTCTCATCTAGATTTACTGGTTTAGGGGGTTGTAGGGTCATGGATTAGGTTAGTAGGTTATAATTTTATAGCTATTGGCTTTTCAAGATGGTTAAATGATCTAGTTTCAGGATAAGTTTGTAGATCAGCAGGTGTTTAATGTCATTTTTGAGACATTTTACCCTTTTCTAAAAATCCTGCCATGCTGGGTTAAAACGAACAATGGATTTGTATTCAGCAACGAGAACTCTTTATAAATAACCTTGCCCACCATGTGTCGAACAAAAAAAAACAAATTCCTGAGTAATTCAATTGAAGTGAACACACTATCAAACCATTTAAATTTCACTTAAACAAATGTTCAAATTGTGGGGAGTTCTCCAAAGGTATAGGAATATTGTTCAATCTTGATAAATGAGAATTAGACACAGAACAGGCATATAAGTATATGAACATGAAACAGATGCAAAGAATTGGCTAACGAACTGTAAAAACAACTTCGTATGATGAGTAAAACAGGTATTACTCACTAACTTAAACAGTAAAATCTCTTTAAGATACTAAATACATAGACGTGCTCTATTTTCAGCTACTCCAGTGAAATTGTGAAATGGAACAAGGCCGACATAGAAAATATGCAGAGAAAAATAAGAATATTCTTACATTTTCCTCGCAGTGCTATGGATAGTTCTTATTAGACCAGGCCATGCCCATGAAAAACTATGTAAAATACATCATAAATACTGTTCAATCTAGCACTATCTATGCGGAAGTGAACGCCGAACATCACTTTCAATATATCATATTCAGGAAGGATGCATCGGAGTACGAGGAGAGACACGATTTAGCCTACAAGAAATTTTGCAGACAGAAAAAATGTCATACTAGGAATATATCCGGAACTTATACTGAAAAACAACGATTTCAACCAGTATTGTAATCAAACTGAAGCGCCTTACAGGCCAAACCCTATTTTAGCAGATAAAATATTATTTATTTATTTATTTATTTATTTATTTATTTACAATAACTGCCCTACAGGTCCTGAGACCCAACTACAAGGCAGTGATTACACAAATAATACGTTAACAACAATTTTAAATTAGCATCAACCAAATGACTTTAATTGAAGTCGCCATCCCTAACAAAAATAATGCAAGGGATAAAAGTACTGAAAAAATCACTAAATTCAGACACCTGGAGGTACAAATACGTAGACAGTGGGAATTATGTAGCGTTCTGATTATCCCCAGATCTTTAGCAACAACTGGTATAAACCGAAGAGTTTTCTGCTTAATATAACGGGACTAAGCCTCATCAAATACAACACTATGATGCAAAAAATAGTGCTTCTTGCGATTGCATAGTTTATAAGTTTATGGGATATGTAGCAGACTCTAACCTCACCAAGAGACCGAATCTAGAAATCAATCTTTTTGCTACATGAATATATCTGAGATAAGTAAATGTACCCTAATGGTAGTGCAAAAATTCTGTAAGTCTATAGACCAGTACAGTTTTTTACATTTGTGGTCGTGAACATAATATCTAGGTCTCAAAATCAAAGTAAAAGGCAACCTGATGATAGCGACTCATTAAGTCATAATTGATATTCCAGCGATTATAGTTTTCTCGCTAAGTGGTCGTCGCTCAATACAATATTCTTGCTTCATTATTATTAACTGCTTCTTGTCGGTGTGGTTATTTTAGAGATTATATAGTCAGATTATTATTCTATGATACAAAATATAAAGTTAGTCACAGCTTAAGTTTCATATACACATATTTTTTTCTCTGTAGTGTTTACTTATCGACTGACAATGCTGTCTATTTTATAATAATTAATTACAAATATGAAGTATAATACAATGCGAAATTAAAAATAAAAATAGCCTAGGAAGTTTACCATAAGAGTTCCCCAAACCATGTAAACCATCAAAACCATAAAATAATAAATTCCAACAGCCTTCATTGGGAATGATTCAAGGAGATATCAAGAAAATTTAAGTTAACCTGCACATTAGCATAACCAGCTGCTTTCGGTGTAAAAGAATGGCGTGCATAATTTGATCTGTGAAAAGGCTGGTGAAATTTGTAAGAATTACGAGTATTTCTGAGAAGCTCCCTCAAACAAAAATGCAAACAGTCAGTGATACTATGTATGATTTTACAACGAAGTTGCAAGTCTATATCCCTTCCTCTATTAGCAAGAGGGAGAAAATTCAGCTAAGAGCCTAAAGCAGTATAATTAAGATAAACACCCCCATTGAATTTTAAATGTATATGTCTGAGAAACCTTCTAGCTTAAGTCTGTAAACATGTAATTCATAGTAGACATTTCAAATACAAGAAACACACTTAAGATGTTTTCTAACGAATAAATTTTAAATTATTTAAGGGGATTTTACAGTAGAAAGCTCTCTAGAATGACTTTCAATTAAACCTAACATTCTGGGGGACTTACTGACAATGTTCTGCCTTGTAAAAAGTGAACGAAAGTTTGGAATCAAAAGTGACTACCAGGTCTCGCACAAATACATTATTGGTTAGTGGTTTCCATTCAAATGATAGTGAATCTTCAGTGGATAATGCATTTTTGATAATTAGAAGAATTTACACCTAAAGACATTCAAACCCATTCCATTCATTCTGCACCAGGAGACTAAACTGACAAGGTTCTCCTTATGTTCCAACCAATCATTGTAACTGTTGGAAATATGATTAAAAGCAGATAGATGCATCAGTAATAAATAAGTTTAATAATAGTGGTCCAATGTGAGATCCTTAAGGAAATTCTGAAGAGATTTACAATAATTCACCCGCGCCACCTGACGATGATCACTAAAATAGCTCCCTATCCAACCAAAGAATGGGCCAGCAATACCCAGCCCTTGAAGCTTACTTCAAAGAATTCTATGAAGCATCCTATCGAAGGCCTTCGAAAACTGATACTACACTGAGTGGCCAACGCCCCAGATAAAGTGCTCATATATGAGACTAGATCTACCTCTTCGTCATTATATCAGAACAGAAATTCTTGAACAGGCGCCACTACACCCTCATCAACAAGCGTATGAAGCAGGTAGGTCTACGGAAACCTTACAGATATAATAAACAGACGAGTTCTAAAAAGAACTGAACAGTAAGGAAACTCTAATATGTGCCTTTCTTGATATAGAAGGGGCTTTTGATAGCAGTCAACAGAACACTTAATGACAGGGAAGTTGACGAAACGACGTCCAAATGAATAGCGTGACTTCTTTTCACTAGAATAGCAGAGATAGATATAGGACAATACACTATCGCCCTCTATATCACCAGAAGATGCCCTCAGGAGAGAGTAGCCTCTCCACTTATGTGGAGCTCAATTGTAGATCGACTTCTCTGTAATCTGATTGACCTCGGCGTAACTCGTCAGGGCTATGCCGATGACGTGGTCGTAATTGCATGAGGCAAATTCGAGAATACCCTCTGCGACATAGTCCAGAGAGGGCTTGAATACACTAAGGAATGGTGCCAGATGATGGGACTAAATATCAACCTCACCAAAACCACCTTAGTAGCCTTCATCAGGAAAAGAAACTTCAATTTGAAAACCATCATAAAGGATAGAAATCCATTAAATGATATACAGTTGGCTCCATAACAAAGGAGAGAACAGGAGGTCGAGCTGTTATGCGGAGCTGCAAGGATTGAGATAAGTGAAGACACTTCTCAGGAACTACGACCAGAACAGAGTACAAATTCTGCGAGAAGGAGGACGAAACCACTATTCATGTCCTTTTAGAGTGCAGGGCTCTAGAAAATCCTAGGGTACGATTCTTGAGAGCACACCAAATGGAAGAAGGGGAGCTACCCACCTTGAAGCCGTCCAACATCCTAAGGTTTCTGAAGGAAATAGAACTAGAGGACTTGCTTTGGTCGGTATCTCTTACGATTTTGCAGCAGTAGGAGGACACAATAGATCTATTAGGTTGCAGTGCACAGACCTCAATTATACGCCCATATATACATAAATACCTCTTTGTTTCTGCCAACACATAAACCGAACGGCTTTTCAATGATGGCAGATTTAAATACGGACATGAGAAAGGTATCTATCGGCTTTTCAACGATATTAGGAATAGTATTAATTATGCTGATTGGGCAACGGTTCTAAATTTGTGCTGCGTTGCCGGCCTTGTGAACAGGAACCACAAATTTTACTTTCGAAAATTGAGGAAAAATGCCCTCTTGAAAACATTCATTGAGAACGTAACAGAGTGGGCGAGCCAGAATAAATGAGCATTATTGTTGAATAAAGATCATTAGGCAACGGACTCTTATAGAACCACTCGAAACGAATTGGTTATGGCAGATTTTTTACAAGCACAAACGCTTTCATGTCAAAATATAATTCTACTGCAGTACTCTCCATCGCTTGACTATTGATATTTTAGTCTGCTGTCAAAAATGTCTGCAGGCTTAATACCCTGTTGACTTGTCTCGGAAATTAGATTATATATAGATAGTTGTTTCTTGGTTGGCTACAGCTCCACTAATGAGATTATTAGGTGATCAAAACACGTATGGAGAGAAAAAAAGAGCTGATTTTACAAAAAACAAACTGTCTGACTATCTTTTTTCCTTTAACGACCTGAAGGCAAAAAAGCATTGGCCTAATAAACTAATTCTACGATCATAAAATATGTGCTTATATCTAACTGAAATTTGAATTTTCAGGAATATCATTCATTGTAGAACTCATTCAGTCTCTATTTAAGATTGGTAACAGAAGAGAAAAAGGTCTCCCATGAAACAAAGCGTAATACTCGTTTACCAATGTAGGTATCTTCTTTAAATGCCAAGATATTCGGTGCATACGGGTTGGTGTTATGAGAATGAGAACCCAAGAAGCCGATCCAAAGGCACCTGGCAGATAATTATCGTTCAAGGGAACTAGAGGTAGAGCAAAGTCCATAGGAAGTTCCACATGACCTAAAACTAAAGTGAGAAGAAACGAAAGTATCATCGGCAAGGATAGCCACTACACATTCTCATTGATCCCGGCTGCTCTTGGTAAATTAAAATCACCAATTGTACAAAGTTCATCATCAGAATAATAATTTTTGATAGAGTTTAAGCCTTCATAAAAGGCCAAATAGTTTTAAAGTGAGTTTGGAGGTAAATACATACCGCCAAGAACAAGTAACTGTGATCTACCAATCACGATAAATACCTGTTCAAGATTCTCAGACTACATAATTTATTTACATGGAATGGTGTCTTTAGTCACTACATGGACACCTCCAAATGATTTTTATCACTTATTTGGTGAGAACGGTCCCTACGAAAAATAACAAGATTAAAGAATCCCGGTTCAGGTTAGTTGAGTTTTTCAATGTCGCTTTGTTTAGATGTTGTTGTTTGTTAGATATAAGTTGATGTAGTGCCTTTGTGTTTATGGTGGTTTTGTATTAGATTTGTATAGCTATATTTTATTTGTTTATAACTGAAAATTTAAGAAAAGCAATTTTTATAAGGAATAAATGAAAAATTGCTTTCTTTCTGATATGAAGAAGCATAAACGAGAAAAACTATATATTTTTTTATCTATGAAAATTATTTTCGACAAATTTTAACTTCTCCTGTATCCGCTGTTCGAGATTTTATTCAAAGTTAATAATGTAGCCATATATCATAGCTTCTTTTATTATAAAAATGCTACCTTCACTATCGTGAAATTAATTTTAAAATATACGAAAAACTACTTCCAATTTTTAAAAACATACACATGTGATCATCGGTATAAAATTATAAAGGACGTCGGCTGTAAGTTTTCTTGTTCATGCAATTTATTTATTTACCATACGCTAGGTCATCTACAATTTAATTAATTTGATACTAACATTGAGAACAAATGTGAACCCAATACTTTAAAATTGTTGTTTGACCTTTGTGTAATGAATCATGTTTTTAATTATTTATTTACTTGACAACTTCGACAGCTTAGTACCTATTTTTTCTGCATTCTTTAAATGACTCACTCTTTGGTGATCGGATGATCTTACGGACACCTTTGGTCGCCTAAATATGTGTAACTGAACCGGATAACGTAACATCGTGCCGAAAATGCAGTTTGCTTTTAAAACCCACTGGGTAAATAAATATCTGTAGTCTATGAAAATATGAAAGTAGTTCAAGAGGCCTATAGGAGATTACTAGCAAATATATTACATCACCAAAAGAGAATATAAATAGTAGAGGTGATAGTGCATTATAGACCTGCGGAGTTGACCTCATATTAGGTGATTTTGAAATTTTTTGTTAGTAGACTTCTGATTACGTAGAAACTTTACAAATAATAATAGTAATTATGTAGTACCTTATGTCTCATTTTGTTTTTTGGGGCAAATTTTTTATTTAACAATTAAGATGTGAAAAAACAGTTTTTTCGAGTTCTAGAAAAAGCTATTGTTTTTAAGTAAAAAAGTTTCAAATAAAAGTTACGCGCATTCAAAATACCTACAAAATGAGCTAAGGCCCATCCGAATTGGTTTGCTAAGCACCAATCGGGTATAAATACCGGGCCGTTGCTCCTCGATAGTCACTTAGTGTTCTAATCTCGTTGAGTAAAGATTCCTGAAGATGTCTCTTGCAATCGTAGGCGAAACGTCGGATAATAATTCCAATTTGACATGGTCTAAATCCAAGAACCATGATTTTCAACGAAGAATTATTCTATTTGTTTTTAACGAAAAAAACAACTACAATTTTGTTTATCTGTTTCAAGAATTTGAAATCAACAATTCATTTGGCTCTTTTTTATTATTGTTAGTATAAGTCTAGAGCTTTCATTTGCACACTCGCAGATCACTGTATAATCTCTAGATCGCTGAGAACAAACACTCAAAAAAACGTCAAATGTTTTAAACAAATTCACTGTGCTAAAAACTATTGAATATTTTTACTTGGAAATTTTACATACTGTTGTATGCAACAAGAGGCTCCTTTCGGTGCAGTATAAAGCTAATGCAATATATTTTTCTATTATTTATGAACAATTAAAAAAACAGCCATATTAGTAGGTTTTATTTGCAATAACTAACAAGCAAATGATCCTATTTGGATGAGCTTTAACTCATTGTGTAGGCATTTCCAAAGCGCACAACTTTCCTTGAAACTTTTTTACTGAAAAATAATAGCTTTTCCTAGAACTCGAAAAAACTGTTTTTTCACATCTTAATTATTAAAGAAAAAATTTCCCCCCAAAAAAATTAGACATAAGATACTACATAAATTTTACGTAGTCAGAAGTCTACTAACAATAAATTTTTTCCAGATGCTAATTCCGCTGGCCTATTAATCTATGTAAGGGAAACAATTAAATTTCGTGACATAGACAGATATGAGTTAAAGGACATATACAGGATGATGACCGTCCATTAGAGTATCTCGGGAAGTAACGCAATTTGAATCCTGCAAATTTGTATAATGGGGATTTCGGTGAAGCTCTCTTCAGATGAAGAAACAGCGATCTTCTGCGACTTCCGGTTACATCGAAAGTTATCCAGAACATTCTTTTAATTGGATTACCTATTACATTATATTTGTTGGGTATTTATTTCTTCATTTCCGATAACTTGTACCCAAAAGTTTTTTTGCCGTTTTTGAAAAAAAAATAATTTTTCCAAATTTTTACCTTCAACAGGGTTTCGCCTAAAATTGAACATCGCTTCAAAAATTAAATAGTGAAACTCGAAATTCCGGTTGTGGTTTTAGGTATTAAAATGACATCTATGAATTTATCAATAAGAAATAAATGGAATTTATAAGTGCCGTGTTTAAATGCCTATATGTTATTTTCTTTTCAGGCAAAGCAAGAAAGAATATTCAGAAACAGTTTATTTCCTACAAATACAACTATGGTCCTCTCTCCATGCGCGTTTCGATAACCTCATGGTCTCGTCTGTGGAACTGTATCGAACCGAGAACAACATTCGTAGGAAACAACTGCTATATAAAATATAAATTACGAAGTACTTCTTCTTCTTCAAATGAATATCCACCAATGGATGTTTACGACTACATTTTCCATTTCTTCCCTACTTCTCGCGGTGTGTATCAGTGTCTGAATATCATGCAACCCTGTCCGCTGTCTGATATTATGGAGCCAGGACATCTTCTTTCTTCCAATTCCTCTCTTGCCCTCGATCTGGCCTTCAATCATCAACTGTAGGAATTGGTATCTCTCATTTCGCATGATGTGCCCAAGATACGCCGTCTTTTTTTTCTTGATGATGCTGAATAGTTCACGTTCTTTCTCAGTACGTGAGAGAACTTCTTCATTGGTTATTCTCGCTGTCCATGATATCTTAAGGATACTTGTATATCCACATCTCGAAAGCCTCTAATTTATTGATAGCGCTTGTCTTTAATGTCCAACTCCCCACACGATAAAGAAGTATTGACCATACGTGACCTTTTATGAACCTCAGTCTTAATTTCAAGTCAAAATTCGAACACGTAAGCACTCGCCTGAGTTTTACAAAAGCCTGTCGCTCCTGTTCAATGCGACATTTTACTTCATTGTCAAAAGTCCATTTTTCGAATATTCATGTGCCCAGATATTTACTTTTGGTGACTCTTTCTATGGGTACTGCGTTGAATCTTATGTTGGCGTTTTGGAATAAATTGGAATTCCTTGAGATAATCATGAATTTTGTTTTCCTTGTATTGATGTTCAAGCCCATTGATTTGCTGCGCTCTCCTATTATGTTGATGAGTTTTTGGAGGTCATTTATATTGTCGACAATAAGGACTGCGTCATCCGCATTTTATTAATCCATATTTCGTTAACTTTAATTCCCATTTCAATATCTTCCAAAGCCTCTTGGAAAATTGCTTCGGAATAAAGGTTAAACAGGAGAGGGGACAGCACACACCCTTGTTGCGCTCCTTTTCGGATTTGTATCGCGTTGGATACATTATTATCTGATTTTATCTGCGCGGTTTAACCTCAGTATAAACTTTCAATGCATCGGATGTCTTTCTAATCTATGTCGAGTTTTCTAAGAAGCAGGATTAGTTTATAATGTTGTACACGATCGAATGATTTTTCGTAATCTATGAAGCATAGGCACACATCTTTTCTCTGATCGTAACAGTTCTGAACAAGCACTCGTGTAGCGACTATCGCTTCTCTCGTACCTAGGCCCCGCCTAAACCCAAACCGTGAATCGCTTATGTCCCTTTCGCATTTATTATATATTCTTTGATGTATTATTTTTAGAAATATTTTTAGCGTATGACTCATTAAATTAATGAGTCTATGATCTTCACATTTTCTTGCGTTGGTCTTCTTAGGCAAGGGAATGAAGGTAGAGCATAGCCATTGTTTGGGGTAGCAACCCGTCTCGTAAATGATGTTAAATATTTTATGAAGTGTCGCGATGCCTCTTTCATCCAGAAGTTTCAATATCTCAGACGGTATCTCGTCTGGGCCAGTCGTCTTGTTGTTTTTTGAATTTTGCATAACTTTTTCTATCTCTTTTTTGGTGATTGATGGGCCCGTTAAACAGTCTCTCCTATAACCCTCTTCCAGAGGTCTGTCGTCATAGCTTCTACATACTTTTCCCACACATTACTTTTTGTGTGCTATCAAGAACTATCTGGTTGTCTTGGTTGACCAATACACCTGGTCTTTTCCTTCTATATATCCTAGCGGTTTCTTTCAACTTTTTGTGTAGGTTGCGATCATCGTGTTGCTTCTGGAGTTGTTCTATTTCAGCGCATTCACGTTTAAGCCATTCGTTTTTTGCTATTCTTATCTTTGATCTTACTAATCGTTGAATAATTTTATATTTGGTGTTGTCTCTGTCGCTCCTGTGTTTTCGGCGTTCATTCATTAGCAATAAAATCTCTGTCATCCACTTTTGCTTCTTGTCTTTCGATCTATATCCCAGTATATTTTTCATGGCATTTGTTGTAATATTTGTTAACCTTGTCTACGATTGTGTCAGATCATCCTCAGTACGCCAGCGGGATATTAAAAACATACCGACTTCGATGTCAGACTGAAATAATATAAATAATGACTTAATTTTAATAGTAGTCTACGCTTCTTTTTTTAGGGTCCTCCCTCCTGGTTATTTTATTCTTGGTATCCTCTCTGCTAGTTTTCTTACTACTGGGATCCTTCCTACTGATATTTTTTCTACCTGTCGTCCCTACTTGGTTTGGTTTAACTTAGTCGTCAACTTTTTGATGTTATATTAGTACCTACGCCGTCAAGCAAAAGATCACACAGCTAACAATCTCATCATCTATCAGGCGAATTTTTATTATTTATTTTCTTTATTTTTTTAATCATTACCTATAATTAAGTATATTTTGTTCTTTTCTTTTTTATAAGGAGTTGCGCAATTTTCTGGTATTCCATGGTCATGGTATATACAGCGTATGCGTTATGTTTTAGCGCCAGTTGATAATGGTGTGCGTTGTGTTAAATTTTATTTGAATTTTTGTGAATTTATTTGAACTAGATTTTCATTATAATATGTCTAGCTTACTCTATAGCTACACCCTTATTATTTAATTAAAGATTTCTCTTATTACTATTTATTTACAAGTTACATTTGGCCCACATGCTCACTTGCGTATATCTTTTTTGTGTACTTGCTTATATATAGGAGTTGAAAGGTAGTTCCTGACGACATTGCGGAAAGTTCCTGCATTCAACCTAGTTACTGATGCAGTGGCACCCTAAATAACCCACCCCGTACTGTCCAGAATAAAGGTTAGCTTGGCATTTTTGCTTGCTGGCCAGACTACTTGCCTTCAACTGAACTCGGGTGATTTTGTTTTAGTTTTAATTGAATTTGATTTTACTTAATTGTGAGAATTTGATGCGAATTACCAGTGTAACAATGTTATAAATATAATTATTCCCTTGATTTTGGTAGTATTTAGATCTAAAAATTATCTTAAGAATGATAATAAAATGAGACTATATAATAATTTTTTCTTGTCACAAATAAGATATCTGCTATTTCTGTAGGGGACTTGTACTAAAACAAACCTTGATTCTTAGACAAAATAAATACTAAAAATGTTCATAACAGAGATAACCTATGTAGGGAGTTGGGTGTAATTAAGTTGTATAAGATCTTGGAACTCGTAAATTCATATTTAAAATAGTAAATAAGAAACAAAAATATCACACAAGTATCATTTTTTCTAATGAGCTGCATGGCCACAAGACAAGATCGTTCGATGACATATATCAGGTGTACACAAACATCAACATCTGGGTTTACAATAAATCTGTACAAGCAAAAAGTGTTTCCTGCATTTATCATCAATAGTAATGTATTTTCTCTTGGCGTAGAGCTACAAAAACTGTCAAGCGAGTTAGCTGTAATATTTTTTAAGATGATATTATTAAAAGAAATAAAGTTATTTCCAAAAAGAAAAGATATCGACTTGAATGCAGTATTTTACTTCTTCTTTCAATATAATCTTCTTTCAAAGTTTGGCAACCACCATATGATAGTTTGTTGAGTTTAGCGTTAAATGAATAATAACACGTCTTTTCAATCAGACCTTGTTTACAATCTATCTTGCCTTCGACAATGAACTGTTATAAGTTATATTTATTGTTTCGAAAAATGTGACCAAGGAAATAGGCTTGTGTTTTTCATATTGTTGTTAGTTGTTTTAATTTCTACTTCATCCTTTTTGAGACATTCTCGTTAATCACTCTATCTACTGAAGATATCTTCAGTATGCGCCCACATAGCCGCATTCCAAAAACCTCTAATTACTCTGTTCTGCATTTTGAAATTTTTTAGGCGCCCCCTGACAGTTTGTTGTTTTTTTTTTTGTTTATTGTAATGTCCTGAATTCAAATATGAGCTCGGATTTCACCTATAACCCATAAGTTTTTAGAGAAGGAAAGGAGAATATAAAAAATGAAAACCCAAACTATGAGCAATCTAATGAATTTTCAAAGATTTAAAAAAGAACAAATTAATTATTTTTTGCAAAATATACTTTATTTGACGGCTTCACATTTGAGGGTCCAACAGTAGTCCGTTAACACGATTGGGATACATTTTCCCCTATATCGCTTCTCCATTTGAACAATTTACTTGTGAAATTTTTCGCCATGTTCATCTGAAACTGCGCCTAAACTGTCAGGGAAAAATTACAAATTAGAGTGAAGAAAATGCAGCTTAAGTAACATATTGCAACCTAACGTCTTTTAAGATTCGAGCAGTTCTTCAACTACATATTTGTCGTTCTCCGATTTCTTGTTACCTAGGAAATTATTACATACATTTTTGAAAGCAGTCCACATCCTATTTTCTTTTCTCAAAAGTGTAGTTTCTAAATTTTCGTCTTTAAAGAGTTCTTGTATTTGATGCCCAATGAGCATTCCTTCTTTAAGCTTTGCCTCACTTATACGCGCGAACTTCCGTCTCAAATAAAGAAAAACATTTCCTTCTCTATTTAAGGCTTTAATAAAAAAATTATAAGCCTTAGCTTATTAAAAACAGAACAAAACTGAACAACTAGGAGAACTAAATTCCATGGCAACTAGATCCGATTTAAAACTTAAACCTTTATATTGGACCTGACTGTGAATTTCCAATTAATCTAATCGGACCAAACTAACGAAAAAAAGTATCACAATTAGAAAAACAATATTAGTTGAGGGTCTAAATGACAACTAAATGATAACATGAAAATCTAAACATTTATATCTTAACGAGTTTAAAAAAAACATAGAATAATATCAACGTAATTATTAATACTAATATAAACAATATTTAAATGGATAGACCAAAGCACAAAAGTCTATATCAAATTTCCTAAATTTTTAAAAATAGCGCTTCAAAGATTTTTTTTTTGAGTAATACAAAGGAAGAAAAATTAATTTATTTTTTTCTAAAATATTTTTGACTTTTAAATTTGATTCGGTGTATTACAAAGAGGAATGCAAAATTATCTCAAAAGCATGCCATTATACACATGCACTATTTGTGCTGGTAATCAGGCAAATTAATCATCTTTAATAATTTACTTAGTCACCGCTGACTATGAAGGTTAACTATTTTAAAGCATTCGATTTATATTTGTTTATGAAATTGCTTTAAAGTCAAATTTTAGATAAATTTATATAAATAAATACTTTATGTAAAAAATTTAGCTTCCGGTCTAAAACACTTTAACATCAAGATCACTATAACAGTTTTATATTGACGATATAGCAAATGTAGCGGTTGTAACAATCAAAATATAAACAATAACCCATTCACTGCAAGTGCTGATTTTGTACATATAATAATAACAGAACTAGATAACAAAATTGTAATTGCTTTTTATCGATCCACTGAGATTCCATTAAAAGAGTTAAATATCACAGGTTTAAGAAATAATTATGTACAACATAACATGATTACAGTTTTGACCTTTATATTCTCTAAGTGCGTTCGAATACTAACACTACTTTTTATTAATTATTTTAATAACTACTTGTTTATCATTCACTGTTCAAAATACAATACTTAAATCCTCTACTACCTATTTATATATACTTGTAGAACATACTAGAGTAAAAGTCTATAATCTGACTAGACACAAGACTAACAATGATCGCTAATCTCTTTGGGTGACATGTTTCTTCTTCTTGTTTTTCTTTCAAGCGGCATTGTTATTCTTTTTGGTCATGTTTTTCTTTTTCTTGTTTGTCTTTAAAGCAGCGTTCTTCTACACAATCTATAAAATCAGTCAATACTTTATTTATTTACTCCATTTCGGCTGTTTTTTGTTTAGTATTTACCATAAAAACTTCTAGAATATTACTTGTAAATAAAACACTTTACCTTTTGATCAAAATAAAAAATTTATAAAAAATAACACACATTTGGCTACCAATGACCAACAAAGCTTTCTTTCAACCCCAATTAGATACCAATATTTGACGTCGTCCTTCCTTGATTTACAGTAATAAAATTCGTTTCTTTATAACAGCCAATAAAATATAGGGTATACTCGTATATAAATTTCTAAAAAACATCTTTAACAGTATCAAATGTACTCTTGAAAAAGCCCTCACAAGGCGAAACATGTGTAGAATTTATCTCTATTAAATAACTGAAATATTAAAAAGCAAACAGTGTTTTATTTACAAGTATTTAAAAAATGTTTCATAAGGAACCAACTGCAGAATCAACACAGTATATTCCAGAACATTGTTAAAAACTCCGTTCTAAACTTCCTTCTTGATATTAAATGTGATGATAAACTCCGTTATTCGCTATCTCTTTTAGATTCCAAATATAATGTTATAGAACTTTGTAAAAAATTCGGTTCAAAGCTTGTTTTCTGATGAAAAATCCGATGGTAAAGTTAGTTTTTCACTATCTCTTAAAGTTTCAAATAAAATGTTCTTGAACTTTTTTGGGTTTCAAAAAAGAACGTTCTAGAACTTTATCAAAAATTTGTCTTATCTTCTTACTTGATGACAAATCGAACAACGAAGTTTGTTTTTCTCTATCTCATCTGGTTTAAAAATATCATTTTCTGGAAATCCGGTGGCAATCCTCACTTCTGGCACCAATTGCTATGGTTTTGTTCCTTACTTGTATACATCTTCACTGTTTAAATACAACTACAATGTAAATCCTATTCTACCTAATAAAGCAGGAAAGTTTTTGCGGCTTTGGTTAAGTTGAAAGTTATAATTCTTGGGTTTAGGCCGTGTCAAATTGGAATTTTTATTCGACGTTTCGCCTACGGCTGCACGAGACATTTAGAGCAGCCTCCTCGGGTTTTTTTTTGGTGTTTGACAGACACAAATATTTTTGCTTGTGCTCACTCCTTTGAGCATTTTTAAGTGTTAAAAATTTTTGCAGATGCGAAGTTTGTAATATTAACAGAAACGGAATTTAAAAACTTACTTTTGTCATGAAAATTTTGTTAGATATTATTTACATATTAAAAATAACATAAATTTTATCAACCAAAAACTCGTACTTTTACTTTATTATCCGGATATTTTATCCTCGAATTCACCTACGGATTAGCATCTTATATTAGTTTGTCTAAAAAAGGCAAAAAAAAATATTACAGATATCTGAAGGTTTTAAATCATATGGGGGGGGGTAGTAAATCATAAATGCGTAAAGACGTAGTCTCAGATCGGCTCTGTTTTTTTATAGACATCGGCCAAAGTCGGAAAATTCGATTTTGTGCCCGTAGAAATTTCCGATGATATTTCAGAAAAAAGTTGTATAGGTGAAAGTTATAGATATTCAAAGGACCTTTAATTTCATGTTTTAAACGTCAAAATCGAAAAACAATTCATCGAGATAATGGCGAAAAACCTCTTTTCTTGTACTATTTTATAAATGTTAATAACTTTTACAATAATGGCCGAAAGTAACATATAACATCTTGATAATGAGGCCATTATGGGTCTTTATAGGTGTGCGAAAGTTCGGCCAGATCGGTTGAATAGTTTACGAGTATTGTCAATTGTTTTTTAAAAACACCAAAAGTTTAAGCAGTTGTTGCTCAAAAGATAAGCTTCTAGAGAAATTTTTAAAGGTGAAATAGATTCTTGAAAGGATAAACTAGAAGGAAAGTTAAAAAATAATATCTTGATTTCAAAATTGTTGTTAAAAAAGTGGGTCAAAGAATAGGTTTTTTTTTTTGCTAATAAACAACTAGAATATCTTTGTTATATTTCATGGCACAGACTTTTTATTAGATTGACTGTAAAAGTCGTTGAAACCCCCGGATTTTAGAAAAAAAAAAACGCTCTACGACCAATAGGAGCCAAGATAGACATTTTTTAAAACCAATCTATGTTACTGATAAACATTAAGAGTCAAAATTTTCGCAGATTTTAAACGAGGACTTATATTTTATGATGCAATGAATAAGTATACAATTTATGCACTGTGCATGAAATGATTGCCCTTTAAAGTGAAGGTACTTGCGGAAATGAGCTGTGGCTGGTGATGGGGAACTTCGTTTTCGCGCAGCGATATTATGATATCGGAACTTCAAATTCGAGCGCGCTGCAAAATTTAAGAGTATCTTAGATTTTAGGCAACGTAGGACCTTCATTTTTGAAATTGGGGTAACTCGACGAAATATGAAAAGCTTACTAATTTTCATTACCGTGGAAAATCGGGAAACGCCTGAAAATTAAGATGTTTTATTAATCAAAATTTATTCTCAACGTAAATACTAAAATTTTGCAATATATTGTTACATCTACTTTAATTTTCCTGTAAACATTATACTCTCATAATAATACATTTCCGAGCTGACCTTTCAATCATTATTTACATATATATATATATATATATATATATATATATATATATATATATATATATATATATATATATATATATATATATATACATGAATTAAAATGGAAATTTATTATTATGAGAGTATAATATTTACAGAAAAATTAAAGTAGATGTGACAATATATTGTTAAATGTTGGTGTTTACGTTGTAACAAATTGTGGTTAATAAAATATACCAAAATAGCCAGTTGTTCATATTTGGTCGAATTGTCAGAGTTTCTAAAAAAATGAAGGTTGTATGTTTCCTAGAACCCAAGATACTGTTAAATTTTGCAGCGCGCTTCATTTTGAAGTTCCGATATCAGTCACAGCTCATTTATGGAAGTGCCTTCACTTTAAAGGGCCATCATTTCATGCACAATGCAAAAACTGTATACTTAGTCATTGCATCATAAAATATAGGTTGTCGTTTAAAATCTTTAAAAATTTCGACTGTTAATGTTTACAGAGATATGGTTTTTTAAAAAGTGTCTATTTTGGCTCTTAAGCAGCGCGCCCACTGGTTCGGTTCGGTTCAGACCGCTCGGCTCCGCACAATCGGCCAGTTTTGGTTTACACGTAAATAAATGAGAGCCCGCTCACTAGTTCCGACCGGCCAGAACGCTTCAGCGTTTTCAGCATCGGCGTCTCTCATTTATTTACATGTAAACCAAAACGGGCCGATTGCGCGAAGCCGAGCGGTCTGAACCGAGCGGAACCAGTGGGCGCGCTGCTTTATTGGTCGTAGAGCGGCTTTTTTTCTAAAATCTGGGGTTTTCAATTACCTTTCCAGTTCACCTAATAAAAAGTCTATTCCATGAAAATAAAAAAAGTTAATCTAATTGTTTTTAAGCAAAAAAAAAAACACCTCTTCTTTAACCCACGTTTTTAACAACAATTTTGGAATAAATATATTATGTTTTTCACTTTCCTTGTGATTTGATCTTTCAAGATTTCAATTTTAAAAATGTGTTTAGAAGCATTATCTTTTGAACAACAATTGTTTAAACTTTTGGTGCTTTTAATAAACAATTGACATAACTCGTAAACTATTCAACCGATCGGGATGAACTTTCGCACTCTTATAAAGACCCATAATAGCTTCAACAACATGATGTTATGTGTCACTTTCGGCCATTATTGTAAAAATTATTAACATTTAACTTTTCTCTAAAATGCCACTGGAAGATTCTATGGGCAGAAAATCAAATTTTCCGACTTTGGCAGTTGTTTATAAAACATCAAACAACAGAGCCGATCTGACAGTTCCCCCTTAAGTATTTATCATTTACTAAAATACTCCTATAATTTAGAACCTCCAGATATTTGTAATAAATTTTTCGGTGAAATTGATCTTTATTCATTACATAAACTGAATTATTTAAATAATGCAATCAGAAACATATAGCATAGAATGGGTGTGGATATCAAGAAATAAAAATAGTCGAACTATTTGCCATATCTTTCCAAATATAAATATAAATATTATTACGTTATTCAGCATTCGTACATCTCTAGTTCTGACAATATGTTAATTCTACGGGAAAATTCGTTGCGCCAAACTTTTGCCATCTTGAAAGTTTAAATATTGTAATACAAAATACGTTATAGTAAAATTCCAAATTAAATTCTATAACTATAAATATATCGTTTCACACAACACTACAAAATGAGAACTAAAAACAATGAAGCCAACTAAACTTACCTTTTATATAAAAATATCTCCAATTCTTAAAATAACACCAATAGAACAATCAAAAGCGATATTAGCCAAATGAGTAAGTTGTCATCTTTCAAGTGTCTGCGTTTGCTTATCGTGGCGATAAGTACTTGCGCGCTCGGACACATCATTCAACTTTGAAAATACATTATTTTTTTTATTACATATGTTGAACTTAAGTTTACCAGAAAACTTCCTTATTAACTATATTTTAACACTCAATAGTTAGTTACTCAACTTTTGCAATAATTTGTATGTTCGCATGAAATCTAATGGCACAACTTTGAAGATTCACCACTCCGACAATTACTGCTTTGATAACTCTGGTCTGAGCTTGATTTTTAGGTAATAACATGAAGAATAAATCATAAAAATTTTAAAAAGAAACATTTATAATTACCTGAGACATAACGACTTGAATAAAAAAAAAGTATGATTTTTTTTCCTAATATTTCACTAAATCGTATTTTTTTAAATAATTTCACATTCGTGTTCAGCGACCTCGAAAACATAAAAAAAAAACTTATTCTAAGTATTAAAACGCCGTGATGACATACTACTGTTTCTAAGCGACTTTTTGGGCATATTCTGTTCACCTATAACAGTATGTAAGGATGGGCCTAATCTCAAACAGGACAAAAACCACCAAATAGTGGTTGCTACAGGATTCTAAATTGTAACCTTGATTAGGCTCTTTGAAAAAAGAAATGTATGTATTGGACCTAACCTTATACTTCTTCAAATGATGTTATTTTATTTTACAGTAATGACAAATAATGAGAAGACCAATGCCAAATAAAACTGGTTAATTGATTATGTTAGAACAATTATTATTTCTTAATGGGTTGCGGCCAATTTCTTGATAGTAATTTAAGTAAAATTAAAACTTTTTTGCTTTTTCATCGAAGATTTCGGTTAATTTTATTTTAATCAACTTCAGAGATATTTTTTTTAACTGAAAAAATGGTATTTTTGATGAAAAAGTTAGAAACTAAATTATAATCTTTTTTTCCTTAAGGGCCCTTTACATCTAAACAACTTAATTAAGTATACTAACTATTTAAATTCAAATTATTAGTTACATATTTTTTGAGGTAAGTTTTTTTTTTATTTATGTAAACTACTGCCCGTTGTATTAATCTAAACCAAGGCTGCCCAATATTTTTTACAGTCGAGCCAAATTAACGTATCCAAGGTCACTGGCGAGCCACTGATTACTGACTATTCCTAGTTTTGTTAGTTTTGATACCAACAAGCTTTAAACTAATCTCGCACTACAAACGAAATGCAACATTCTGAAGTTTAATTGTCCTTTATTAAAATAATAAAATAACTAATATCTTCTGTCCAATAAAGAAACAAAATTGTGTGTACAAAAATCAATATCTAAATCTAAATAATTGGCATAATCAGTGCGATTACTGGAATTACGAGTATCTCTGTCTTAATATTTTTTCTATGTAAGGAGTCAGAGCAGATGTTGTTATTAACAACAAATCAGAAATATGTTGCTTAATTAGAGATGTGTGAATTTGTTTTTTACAAAATTAGGATTCGAAAAACCTTTTCACAAAGATGCGTTCATCCGAAGTTACTTAAAAATTGAAAGGCCAAGTCAGTTATTGCAGGAGGGTCTTCTTTTGTAACAAATTTTCAGAAATTTTTAAATTATTCTGAAAAGGTTTGTGATTTTGAATATAATTTTTCTGCAAAAAGGTTTTTTTAGTGCAGAATGATTTTGCATTTCAGTGAGTTCCAACTGAATATTGGCAGAATAACTGATTATTTTAATCAAACTTATTCTAAAAGGATTCACAAAAATTTGCAAATTTTGTTTTGTCCTTTCAAGTTCCTGGAATCTGCTCTTAAACTGTAATAAGCATCTAATTTGAGATTGTGGTGTGGCGACATTGAGCTTATCTTTCAAATCTTTGAGTGTGAGAAAAAGGTCAATATTTTCGTTGGTTAGATTGATTAAAAACAGCCTTAATTTAGCTTTGAATCCGCTTATCTAAGTAACCACAGCAGGAAGTGGACAATCTTTGCCTTGTTATTTGAGATTTAAAATATTAAGGTAATTGGTAACGCCAATATGAAATGCAAGATTACTTAACCAGGATTTATCCTTTAGTAAATCAGTTTCCAAAGGTAACGCTCTTTTTCCTGTAAACAAATGTTTAAACATGTTCTCCCTTGAAAGCCATCGCACAGTGCAATACATTTGTTTTATTTCCATATTAGCTGATTTCTTGCCCAAATAAAACCCTGATTTGACGCACGTATGTAAGTTATGCAATGAACTACCGGGTCCGTATCATTCAACTTCATGCCTTTTACACGTAAAGGCGCGTATAAATATGGCGAGTCGAGCGCGTGACGAGCTTCCAACGAACTGATCTTTGTCAATTCGAACCCTTCTTCGACGCCCGGCGCCAAAAGAGATTTCCGGCGTCTGGACGGTGTAAACCAATAAAGGGTAAAAAAAATATTTAGGTTTTGATTATTTTCTTTATATTCCGAAATGAAATGTAGTTAATTTTTTCTTATTTTCCAAATATTTAATAATGAATCCCGAAATCAGCTTATGTGGGGTTCAACATAACTGTGGTGCCGGGACATTAGAAATAAATCTAATTTTTTAAGTGATTTTATTTACATATATATATATATATATATATATATATATATATATATATATATATATATATATATATATATATATATATATATATATATATATATATATATATATATATATATATATATAAATAAATAAAATACCTTTTTGTTGTACTTTTACAAGATCTATTAATAAATCTTGGAAATCAGCCTTTACATGAGTTTGTGTTTTCCCGTTCACTGGCCAATATTACAATACCTCATGCTGTCAAATTGGCTGAAATTTTGTTTATTATTATATTTTCCTTATATCATTATATTTCGAAAGAAATAAGAGGTAGTTTTTCATATTTTCGAAATATTACTTAAGTAAAGTAATCTCGAAATTAGTCTAGAAGTGATAACTGGCGTTATCCAAATCTACAACTAACCTCTCCTGAATCAATTGTATCATTTGATAAAAATATCTTTGAAAGATATCCGGCGTCATTTATTCACGTTAATCTTTGGTAGATTTCGGTTCAAACTGCTGCAAACCTCCTATAAATTCCGTCCAATATGAGTTGTAATGAGTTTATGGCCCTGAGCGGATAAGGGTTTTAAATCTGTCAATAACCTTTCTAAGAATGCTTCTCGAAAAATTGCTATATTCTTATCTTCATACATTTCTTGTACTATGTGTCCTGTACTGAGACAGATTACATCCAGATGCCTTCCCTATGGTATTTTCTAATTTCCCGCAAATACCGTTTTCTCTAAAAGTATTTCCTCTGTATCACCTCTAGTTTCATTTTCCCTACGAGAAATTCATTTTGCCAGCACTTTTTGCAGATTGGTTTTTCGCATTCTAGTCTTGTTTCATAACTTTCAAAACTTTATCGAGACTTGCTTTTTATTTTCTAACTTAAAACTTTCTAATTCGTGAACGTGTCTTCTTAGTATGTTTTTGAAGCATTTGTATAATTTTTTCTTCTAGGGTACGGTTCAGGCTAGCACACAGTTCCACTTTTCCTTTCCTTAATTCGCCTATAAGTTGTAGATTCGCTAAGTTTTGGAGTAAAAGTAGAAATTTTCAATATCTAGCACTGAAAGTTGTAAGACAATAACATAGCAAGGCCTTACACTTATACACATCTGAAGTACACTTAAAAATGTCATTACTGCTCAATTGAGATGTATACTTCTAAATCTAATTATCTTTTAAGTATAGAACTCTCTCCTCAAATACATATCTAAGACACATACAATATCTACCCCTTGCGTTATCCAGTCATTTCCAAAAGAAAAATATGTTATCAGCGGCCCATTTCCATATGGCCGACGCACTCGAAATTTTCTTCTCGCTGGTCTCTGCAAATTTTCTGACGCAATTTCATTTCACACATTTACTTCTTTTCATCTCCAAAATTTTTGTCCATAACTCACAAATTTTGGAATTATTTTCAGGTTCCTCTATTTTTTTCCGATCACTCCATATTCACTTATGAACAACTTTTAATCAATTAATGCCAAGTGCTAAATAAATTTCATTTCATTAGCAAAAAAATAAGAAAATCTCGTGTCTTCAGTCTCACTGCAAAATAAATTTTTTCGAAAAAGCGTGTCATAAACCCGTCTCACTAGATCAAAAAAACCCTTTGAGTTCGCACCAAAAAACCGACAGAAAATGGATCGCTGTGAGTATCGGTCGAGCTACTCGAAAACAATAGAACTATAAAAAAATTGACTTCTTGTGACTCAACTGCATTTATTACCTCTTTTCAAATTTGCCGACGATGGCCCTCGATAACAATAGAAATCGGCAAAATTTCAAAAGAGTCTCGTTGGAAGCTCGAGGCATACTCGACTCGAGCTCGACTCGCCATATTTATACGCACCTTAACGCTTCCTGGTGGATGATGCAATGATACGAAAATATTTTTCGATTCAAGTAACAAAGTCATGTAACCATTGTTTTTCCCGGTTATTGGAGATGCACCATCAGAGCAAGTAAATATCATGGCAAACCTTTTTTCTTCGACGCATTCCTTAATTTTCGTAAAAATGTCTTTTCTTTGAGTTCTAGTTTCCAGCTGACACAATTTAAATTAATCTTGAAATATATATCAATGTTTATAAATGCAACGCAAAAAAATAGCCAACTGAGATCTACTCGTTAAATTGCAAGTTTCATCTAACGGCAATGAAAAGTACTTGCGCCTTGTCACGATCTCTTGGATCTGATCGCTGATATCAACTGACGTCTTCTCAATCTGACTCGTAACAGTGTTTTGCGAAAGTGAAAGACTATCGGCTTTAACTTTGATGTTTTGATCATTATAATTTTATGCAAAAATTGCCAATACTTCTTTAATAATTTCTCCATCAGAAAAGACTTCTTTTTTTTCTTTAAAAGCAAAGAAATCTAGGCTTCTTCTTTTTCTCTAAAAGTCAATAAATCTCGGAAGATGTTTCGATCACAGATTCAAGTTCGTTGTGCTTTTTAACCAAAGTATTCTGTTGGTTGGCTAGTTCCCGTTTCTTTTTCTTTAAAAATCTTTTCTTATAGCACGAACAATAGGTTGTTCTTTTTTAAAATTATTATAATTTTGCTTACAATGCCTTTTCAAATTATATTTTTTGGCCACAGCTACTGTAGTTAAGTAAAGTAAACATATGGGTTTACCCTACTTTCAGTAAAGCAATATTTCTTTTCGCATTCATCGAAACACGAACAGTTAGCACGAACAAGAGAAGCAATACAAAACCATGGTTCACAGAAGAGGTGAAAATACTAGCAAAAGAAAAACGACAAGCATTTACAAAATACCGACAGCACAAAACAACAAACCATTTCGAAGAGTATAAAACGGTGAGAAACAGAATCAACAGTCAAATAGCTCAACTAAAGAAAGAATACTGGGAAAAGTATTCAAAAGACATGGAACACGACCTATATGGAGGACAAAAGAAAATATGGAACATGCTGAGGAACAGAAAAAAACCAATCAATGAATACGTTCAACTAAGTCCAATCGACAGCCAACAATGGGTCAGCCATTTTAAGTACTTACTCCAGGCACCAGCTACAGAAAACAACGTAGACGAAAACCAACAAGAAATCACAGAACTAACAGCTGTTAACATCAGTGAAGCAGAGATGCACCTGACAATTAAGAAATTAAAAAACAGAAAATCACCTGGTACCGACCAAATTACAAATGAGATGCTAAAGTACGGAGGCTCCAGCCTTGTCACAGAGCTCACTGTTCTATTTCAAAAAATACTCCGCACAACGTCAGTACCCAACGCATGGCGGAGAAGCATCACAATTCCGATCCACAAAAGAGGATCAAAGAAACAACCCGAAAACTACAGGGGAATCAGCCTACTGAATAGTTCAGCCAAATTGTTAACCAAAATACTATCACAACGGATTGTAGACAAGTTAGGGGCGTGCGAAGAACAGCAGGGCTTCCGGAATAACCGCTCTACCATCGACGGTATATTTATTATCAGACAGCTGGTTGAAAAATCTATCGAATACGATAAACCGCTGTTCATTTGTTTTATGGGCTTTACACAAGCGTTCGACCGAGTCAAACTGGGACACATAACAGAATTACTGCGGAGAAAACAAGTAGACGAAGCAATCATACGCACAATATACGAACTGAATTGCAAAAACACCATGGTAATTAAAACAAATAACAGTCTAACAGAGGAAATCCCTCTATACATAGGAATAAGACAGGGTGATAGCCTAAGTCCAACACTTTTCAATGTAATCATGGACGAAATCATTGATGAGGTAAAAAGCACAAATATTGGGTACCCAATGGGACACAACCCCGTTCAGATTATATGCTTTGCAGACGATGATCCCTTGACAGCAGATAGTGGGACAACTTACAAAGAATGCTTTTCCATCTCAATCGAACAGCCAAACAGTATAATATGAAGATATTTGTGAAGAAAACCAAACAATGGTAATAGCAAAAGAAACGGTAAGATGCAAACTAATGGTTGATGACAAACATATCGAACAAGTTGGGAAGTTTAAATACCTAGGAGCACATATAACAAGTAACAGGGCAGTAACGGAAGAAGTACGCACACAGGCCAACAAAACGGCCATGATATCAGGCCAACTAAGAGACATAATCTGGAACAATAAACATATGACGGTTGAGAGCAAAGCAAGAATTTACAAGGTTTGTGTAAGACCGATACTGACCTACGGCGCAGAAACAAGAAATGAAACCACAAAGACAAAACAAATTATGAGAACCACAGAAATGAAAACGCTGAGAATGATCACGGGAACCAGTTTAAGAGATAGAATAAGAAACGCAAAAATACGCGAGGACAGCGGAGTGGGGGATGTTGTGAAGTGGGTTCGAAACCGTCGTAGGCAGTGGAGAGATCACGTGGAACTAATGGACGATGACAGACTAGCAAGAACCGTGATGAGAGAGAAACCAAACACCAAACGGCCGCCTGGACAGCCCCCCAAAAGATGGAGAGACAGCTGGATTTTGGCCTCAAACGAGGATCGATGAGGCATTGGATAGATAACAGAACTTGGTTCTACCTAGAAGAAGAAGAAGAAGAAGAAGAGAAGAAGAAGAAGAGAAGAAGAAGAAGAAGAAGAAGAAGAAGAAGAAGAGAAGAAGAAGAAGATTCATCATGAAATGTCGAGTACTTAATGTGGAAACTTATTAAGTTTATTGTGGCCAAAACTAAAATTATGTAACAATAATGAATAACATAACTTTGAACCCCAAAGTAAACACATTGTATTGTTTTTAACAAAAATTGATCAGATATATCTATTGTTTGATTTCTAAAATCACACAAATTAAAACACTTTTAAGTCACTTTCAGGGAAGATAATTAAAAACTGCAACTGTAAATAAATACGCGCGAGAACTCACTTGTTTCTGCAGCACGCGACTCTTTTTTTACTTGGCGGGACTTTTGAAATCTCACGCGGACCATTTATAATTCGTTAGCGGGCCACAATGTGGCCCACGGGCCTGGAATTGGATAGCCTTGCTCTAAACAAACTAAAAATGAAGTCACACAAAACAAGAACTTTTTTATTTTTAAAAATAGTTTGTAAACATCTGCAATTTTATGTCTTAATAAGGTGATTGTATATATTTTCGAGATCGATTGTATGAGTTCTGAAATTCATCGAGTTTGGTGTTCTATTTATATGGATCATTTCTTTTATGTCGCTTTTCTTGTAATTACTTTATTCGTTTATTATTTCAACATTATTAAAATCTGCCTTATGATATCAAATACTATTTATGATTTTGGGTCCTATTTTTTAAATATTGTTTTGTTTGATTACAATCAAGGCAAATAATTTTATAAATAACGTTTGTTTCTTCTTCCTTCTGAATACCTGGTTTTACTTTAGTGCACAGGCCTTTTTATATTGTTACATGATTTTTCGGAAATTATTGATTGAATATCTAATTTTGGGTATATATGGTAGGGAGACATACTTTTAGGTCAGTGATGAATTACTGCTTTGTGGTATATTATTATTATTATATTTTTGTATTCTATTTTTTATTATCGGTTTGAAACATTTTCTGGGGTAGTTTTTATTTGCTAATGTGGTTGAGAGAACTTAATTCCTCTATTTGCTAACTCTGTGACTATATTTGTTTAATATATCTTAAGATTACTAGAGTTATAATTTATATATCTTCCAGACCAAGCTTGTGATGTGAACCAATTTGTTTTTATATTGCCATTTTGATCGTAGCTGATAGTTAAATCTGAAAAATTGATAGATGTAGTCTCTTCTTCCTCGTAAGTAATATTATTAGTTATTTCTACAGCACCCCTGTCTTTGAGTTCATGAGAATCACGTGCCTACAAAGTTATATTACAAAATATGGGCTTCTTATCGGAGAGGATCTTAAAGCATAGTAGCTTAGATTATGAATAATTTTTTATATTTTATAAATCAGTGGACGTAATAACTTTATTAATTTTTATTTAAGACATTTATTGAGTGCTGTCATGTAAAATTTTTCATCGTCATAAAAACTGAAGCTGCGACACTAGACTTCAGTGCCAATATTACAGCTCTACCATCTAAGCATACACTTATTTTCTTATTCCTGTTTATGCTCTTCTCACAGAGATGGCCACATAGCATACATTTATGCTTGAAAGACCGTACATTCTCTAACTTCTGTGCTTCTATCGAACACTTCATTTCCAGCTCGTTTATCCTCTCGATATTCATCTGTAAATTACCTGGACTCATTTTTTGACGAGTTTATTGGTCCTCTTAATTCTTTTTGCTCAACAAACTATCTTAAGAGAGTAGCTAGGTTTTAAAACCGGCAATTTTCATAGGAAGTGATGGAATTTCAACATCATGCTTTCCCAGTCACATGGATAGTCACCATTTCCAAATCTGAGATTCCATAGGCAGCTGGAATGATAAGCAACCTTTAAGAACTCGTTCTTTATGAATAAGTGGTGAGGGTGTAAGTTCTTGAGGACCTTCCTGCCCGTATCCTAGGCATTAAAAAAGCAGACCAACTTGCAACAGAAGGGTCTGCTACTATATCTATTGGACGGGAAACAGTATTTGGCATTATTAGGGCTGCTATTCGGGAATGGATATCCTGGTAGGTTAACTATCAACACCAAATTTACTGAAGACAAATTATAGGCCACAGGTACAACAAACTATTGCTGAGCAAAGCATTTGGTATACTAAGCCACCAAATTCTGCGTTTAGGAAGACAACAATTGATATCAATTTTGAAGAACTAACACTTAAAACTGAGAAGCTCTTACTTGCTGGAGATACCTTCAAGGATCGATCAATCCTGAAACCTTAAACCCAGAGGAAAAACTAGTAAACAAGCTGTGGAATTTGATTAAGGCAGCCAACCTATTCTCGTAGAACAGATATAATGGGCGACACAATAAGTCACCAAATTGCAGTGTAAGAGCTTCTGATATATCATTCAATTAATCAAGTGCTTATAGTAACTACATAAAAGTATACATGAAATCCGTTATTCGAAATTCCCTAAATTGACGTCAACATTTTTCTGTCAATTGAGACACTTATATAGTAGAAATTACCGACATTTCATACTTCTTATCATATAATTTGATACCTTATCTTACACAAAAATAAAGAACTTTCTCGAATAAGGAAATTAAGGAAAGTTATAATTTATACCAGATATCCAAACTTTCCTTTATAAATTCCATAGAATTTGCTCTCACGAAATATATTAGTTGACAGGGTTTTTTTTTGTTGCATAGAAATATTTTCTAAGAAAACTGTAAAAAAATTGAAATTTTTGTCTCAAATTTTGTATTAATTTCATCTCCTAATTCGGGAAAGCAATTGATTTTTGTAGCAAAATATATGGCAAAACGTATTTTTAGGATCAGTATACAGAACATGAAAAAATAATGCGATTTGACCGAAATTAGTTGTGTTCAAAAGTTAGCAATAAGCAAAATACAGAGTATCAAAGTTAAAATTTTGTTCAAAATTTATTTTAAATAACAGGCGAAAAATCCAATTCTATTCATAATTTTGAAGCTAGTTATGGAGGACGCTATCTACGTTATTATACGTGGTATTTAAATGTCGCTAATTTTTGTTCCTTAACACATCTTTCCTTTTTTTTCTTAAAAAAAAGTTTTTATATCTGCTCTTCATAGAAAATTGTACCTAGCTACAAACAGCTATTCTGGAGATATTTGCTTTTAAAATTTCCAGAACTGTTAACTTTAAATAAATAACAAATATCTTATCAATACTTGTGACACAGAATATTAAGACCAGCGGTAATGGAATGTAGGTTTACTAACAAAAGTACTGTTTCCGACCTTTCTTATGTTGCACCAAAAGTAAAAAATTCTCTAGAATTCTAATTCTATTTTATATTAGGTGTAATTTTTTTACAATATTACTGAATTTATCTATAGCTGTCAAACTATCTCGATACAGGATGTAGATGTAGATTTTATTGTCTAAAGAGGCTCAAGTCAGTGTTATTAATTGAAAATTTTTTAATTCTCTTTATTGTTCTCACTTAAGACGAAATTACGGTCAGAAGGCTCCTGCTCTATTTCTTTATTTAAAAAAACACCCCTTTTTTTAAAACGATAATTAAGGGGTTAAAAATTATTTTTTTATTTGCCCCTAATCAGATATGAAAATTTAGGCCTTCAAAAAGAGATTGAACCTTTGTGGAGGTCAAAATGTTAATTTAAAAAAAAGTTATAGCAATTAACATTTTGCATCTTGTGATAAACAATTAGCAATATCTCAGCAACAAATTATTCGATTTACTAATATAAAATATCATTTTGTTAAGAAAGACGAGAGTTTCCCTTTGAAATCAAGAAAGTGCAAGAAAAGTTAATTTTGCCATAAATAATTGATTTGAAAATATGGCTGATTTTGAGTGTTTTTTGGTATTTTTGCAATAACAAATTAACAAAAATGATCGCATAAAAGATCAGATTGTAGGTTCTTAAAATCTCTACAAGTTTTATTGAAAACTTTTTTTCCCAAAATGTGTTCCTTGGCTTGTAAGTTCAAAAAACCTGTTTTAGCCAACTTTGACCTTCCCTTTCTTGGCACGAACCTATTTTTTGCTGTTACATTTTATGTAGGGTCTATTCACACATTGCCTCCGATATCTCTAGGTGGGTATCACGCATCTCGGAATTTACGTCACTATATTTACCTATGGCTTCGACCATATACCTAAAGTTAAATTTTGGATGAAACATATTAGTTTAATTTGTTTATTATAACTTAAGCTGAAATATAGTAAGCTAAATATAACTTAAAATATTTCTAATAGTTTTTTTTTGGTAAATAAAGGGCTGAAGAAGCGTCAACACAGTATCATAAAAATTCTCTAACATATGTATGTATGGTCACACCTAAGATTTCCATATGTCTTAAAAGAGTTGATGTATAAATATAAAAAACTACTTATTTGCTAACATGTTTTAGAATAGCATAATGACAAAAAAGCATATTTTAATTGTGACATTGCTCCAGAAGGACTGGATGACTACTTATCTAGAACTCGCCGATAAAATATTTTGTCGGTTGGATATAATTTATCAATGATTTAAAAAAACATATTTTACTAATACAAGCCAATATATACAAACCTATAAAGCTAAAAATAAAGGGTGTTTTTTATAGAGGTGTAAAACTTTAAGTTGTCAACCCTTTTTTAACTGGCGGCCATTTTGTCAGCTGTCAAGTGATTTATGTTTAGTTTGGTTTGGCATTTCAACATGAATAGACTGACGCCTGAACAACGCTTCCAAATTGTGCAAATTTATTTTGAAAATTACGGTTAACATAATCGTCCATCAGAGCAATTAATTCGATTAACTATGGAACATTTTTGCATTATGTTTACTCTAAATGATAATACGCATCCACAGAGATGTCGTACAGTGCGTCCAGAAGAAGTCATTGCTGCTGTAGAGCGTAGCGTAGAGGAAGACCCGAATCAGTCTATCCGCCATCGTGCACAGGAATTGGATATGTGTCCATTCACTTTATGAAAGATTTTGCGGAAAGATCTTGGTTTGCGTGCTTACAAAATCCAACTCGTGCAAGAATTGAAGCCACACGATCACCTAGCAAGGCGTAGATTGGGTGAATGGGCCCAAAACAAGATTGCCGTTGATACCGATTTTCATAAGCGAAATTTTGTTTAGCGATGAAGCTCCCTTTTGTTTGAATGGATACGTCAATAAACAAAACTGCCGTATTTGGAGTGATGATAATCCTCAAGTGTATGTTGAGACACCGTTACATCCAGAAAAACTGACTGTGTGGTGTGCTTTACGGGCTGGTGGAATCATTGGTCCGTACTTCTTTAAAAACGATGCTGGTCAGAATGTTACAGTTAATGGTGACCGCTATAGAGCCATGATTACTGACTTTTCAGTTCATCAATTGAACAACCATGATGTGCAGGAGCTGTGATTTCAACAACACGGCGCAAGATGTCACACAGCTCGTGCCACAATTGATTTATTGAAGGAAACGTTTGGTAACCGCATAGTTTCAAGTTTCGGACCCGTGAATTGGTCTCCAAGATCGTGCGACTTAACGCCACTAGACTATTTTCTGTGGGGATATGTGAAGTCGCTAGTCTATGCCGATAAGCCCGAAACGATTGATCACTTGGAGGACAACATTCGCCGCGTTATTGCCGATATACGGCCACAAATGTTGGAAAAAGTCATCGAAAATTGGACCTCCAGATTAGACTACGTCCGAGCCAGCCGTGGCGGTCATATGCCAGAAGTCATATTTAAATTATAATGCCAGAAGGTTATCTTTCGACTAAAGTAAATTTCATGTCAATTTAAAAAATTCATCTTTGTTTTATTCCATTTAAAAGTTCTATACCTCTATAAAAAACACCCTTTAGTACAATAATTATTCGTGGTTACATATTTTTTCCTTAACTGACCTTGAAACCACAGTTTCAATGTCGCCATATATCAGATTTTCCATATGTTGCCTGTATTTTTTTATATCTATTGACTCGACGATCAACTAAAATTTCTTTAAACAAAATTTTTTTGTCCCTTGTGACTTGAATCAAAAGAGAAAATTAAGTTACGTCGATTAGTCATAAAATATAAAGTTTTGAATAAAACAACAGCTGTATTTTTCTTCACTGGAAAAGCTCCAAGCTCAACTTTAAAATCCAGATAACTTCCTTGAAAATGATTTTTTTCGCATGCACTTTTTGGATTCTAGAATAATATATTTTATGGAGAAAACATTTTATTTTTTTGACTATTTTCATAGATTTTGCATGAAATCGGTGAATTATTCTTTAGAGAGTCTGTGTGAGGGAACTAACATAAAAAAACCGGTTTAATTGGGTAGCTCAGTTTCAGAAATTTTATCTGAGAATATAATTCTCGAGCTTATGAATTTATAAGTTTAAAATTATTTTGTTCTTTGTTGCAATTTTGAATTTTTTTTCTATGGTTTTTATGCTGTATATTTACGAGTGTTAGCATCTATAAATTTAGAAGCTTTATTAATATAATCAAATTAATGTAAAGCTATATTATCTTAATCTGCTTTTGTAAAAATTATGTCATGTTATGTTATAATTTATTTTTTACATCTTTTCGAATCTAAATTTTAAGGTTAATATAGATCAAAGAAGTAGAGTTTGTAAGATAGCATATTTTTAAATCATTTAATATAATGTGATCAATGTTTCGAAGAAAGCTTTAAAATTTTTTATACTGAAAATATGGGCTTGAAATTGATGTGACAAATATGCACACTCTGAAATAAGAATATTTTAGTTAATGGCCAAATCGATTTACACAATTTCCTATCGTTAAACTGGAACTAACATTCGATCAGCATGAATAATGTTAAAACTACTTGAAGAAACCCTCTTAGGCGAGTAAAATGAAATAGTATTAAACCTTGTTCATTCCGAATCCAACATCTGTATAGGCTGCAGCATGTGAAATTAGTATTTTACTTAATAAATAAATCTCATCCCAATCGCTTAGCCGTTCTCTTGCAGTATTGTTAATTGTATTTTATTTGATGTTAATTTATGGCAGTAAGTCGGTGGTAAAAATAAGAACTTCACATTTTTGTTCTCTCCAGAACCAAGAAAGAATAATTTTCAACTAAAAAATGGTGATCCTAATTCAAAATTATAGATTTATATTACTATAGTCAATTTATATGTGCTTTATAATTTCGCACATTCTGACTGTTGAAGTCACTTCGGTAGTTGTCAATCATAAAAATAGACTGGGTTCAGCTAAAACAATTCTGCTTTACCTAATCATAGTCCATTTAAATAATATCTTACATGACAAAAATTCTTTGGATGTACTAAATATGGTCTTCCGGAAATTTGCATGAAAATAATGTTTAAGTTCTAACTATTTTGATATATCTAGACTAACACACAATACTACTATGCCAAACTTACTGTAAGAAATAATTTCTGTTTAAGTGTTTTTTTTTAACTGTAAGTATGAAATATGACGTCATTTATTTATAGTGGAAAAGTATCACTCAATGATCATATGCATTTTGAGTACTTAATATTCTCATCAATGTGGCTATATGGAACCAAGAGCAAAATTCACAGAAAACCACTGCCTATTTAAAGTTTTATTTCGCAATATTTTGACAGGCAAGTATAAACATTTTTGATGCCAGACAGTCAAATAACATCTATACGCACACTAAAGAAGTGTGAAGCTTGAAAAGTAAGTAAAATGTGAATAAATTATTTACAATCGTTGAGTGCGTAACATAATGCCTTTTCTTCAGACTTTTAAAGAATGATGGTGTAACTATAATGAATATATTTTCTTTGTTCATCGTAGTATAATTAGCTAGATGTCAGTAAAACATAACGCTTCCTTTCACTTTTACTTCCATATTTTTGGTACCTGTTCTAAACATGTTTTTAACACAGTGAGGAACAAACGGTATTTTTATTTAGTACACTTTGTAACTGTAAAGCCATTTGGATATTCAATCCTTTGGCTCACCTTCAGGAAAAAAGATAGACAGGTTATTTCCTGTAAACACAACTCAGGGCCTCTCTCCATATGCCTTTTGATCATTTAATGATCTCATGAGTCAAGCTGTAACGAACCAGGGGCAACACAAAAAACAAATGTCTATATAAAATCTAATTTCCGAGGCATGTGGGCTGGATAGTAAACCTGTAGATAGTTTCGATGCCAAACTGTAACATAGCAACAGTAGGAACGACATCTATACATACGCAAATTAATGAGAAGCTTAAAAATTGAAATTCGAGTATGATATAAAGAAATCTTTACGACCGTAGGATTTGTTTAATTAGATACCATTTTTCTCCTTTAGGCCTGTAGAAGAAAAATATACACAGTTTATTTTCTTCACATACAGTTCTGGTCCTCTCTCCATATGCGTTTCGACCACGTCATGGTCTCATCAGTGGAGCTGTAATGAACAAAGATCAACGTTCACAGATAACAATTGTTTATATAATATCCAAATTCCGAGGCACATCGGCAGGATGGTAAACTTGCAGATATGTTCGATGCCAAACTGTAAAGTCGAAACGACATCTATACATACAACAGATTAGTAAGAAGCTTAAAAATTAAAATTTTAATAAGCTATAAGGAAACCTTTACTGCAGGTAGAATTAGTTTAATAAGTTATAATAAGACCGTTATAAGAAAAGGATAGACGGTTTATTTCCTGCAAATATAACTCTTGTACTCTCTCCATATGCATGGTCATCACCTAATTGTCTCCTATGTGGAGCTGTAATGAGGCAGGTTCAACATTTACAGAAACCAACTGTCTATAGAAAATATAAATGTCGGCAGGATATTAAACCTGCAAAAACTAAAATTTCAGTAAGAAATAAAGAAGTTTTTACGGCCGTAGACTTAGTTTAATGAATTACCGTTTTTCTTTTTACGACCATTAAAATACGACTCTAGCCCTCTCTTCATACTTATTTCTACCACCCAACATTCACAGATAACAACTGTCTATATAAAACCTTAATTCCGAGGCATATCGGCAAGATGTTAAAACTGGAGACATTTTGATGCCAAAATGTAAAATATTAACAGTCGAAATGACATCTATATGTATACTGTAGTAGTGAGAAGCTTTTGTATTAAAATTTCATTAAGGCATGAAGGAATGTTTACGGCCATAGAATTAGTTTAATTAGTTACCGTTTCTTTCCGTTAGACTGTTAAAGCAAAAAGGTAGACAGTTTATTTCCCTGTAACTACAACTCTGCTCCTTTCTTTTTATGCGTTTTGATCACCTAATGGTCTCATCAAAGGAGCTGCCGACATGCCTAAGAATTTGGATTTCGACAGTTGCTTTCTATGAAAATTGCTCTTGGTTCATCAGCTGCACTGAGGAGACAATGAGGAGGTTAAGACGCCTATGGAGAGAGGACCAGAGTTGTTACAGAAAAAAAATTATCTAGCTTTGTAATTTAACAGCCTGAAGAAGAGAATCGGTAACTTATTAAACTAATTCTATCGCCCTAAAAATTTCTTTATATCTTATTGAAATTTCAATTTTTGACTTTTGTTATTATCATAAAACTTTTTTTCCGCTTTAATAAAGTCATTGTTTCTATTCGGCTTTGGTAAAGATTCCTAAAGAAGACTATGTGATACACTATCATTGGCCTTTGACATATCAACATACCTATATTATTAAAAAGTGGCTTTTTTAAAATGAGTTAGATAATGCAGTAGAGATTGATCTACCTACTTTAATCCACGCTTGTTCCTCGACTCGATCTCTATATTCCTCTTCTATTTTTTCTTCTCCTTCCGTATATTCTACTGAGTCTATTAGTAACCGACATACCTTTTCAATTATAGCAGTTTATGTATTTCCTTTCTTAGGGATGGTCAAAATATATGATATTTTCCTTTTTGCGATCTACATTCCCCTTCTACTTCTCCAATAGTTATTTGGATAGGGAGTACTAATAAATTATACAATGTCTAATACAGTATTAGAAAGCTTTTGTAATCAATTATATAAAGAGATTTTTTCGTTCAAGTAATAGTTCAACCAATATTTGGTTTAATGCAAAGCCAAAATCAAATTCTCAAACAATTTGGACGTAATTGGCACTAATGAAATGGGCCGATATAATTCCACTTCGCTCAAGTTCTTGCCAGGTTCTGGTATCAGCCTTTTCCCATGCATCTGGTACATATTTTAACCGAATACAAACATTGATTCTGTTTCTTAGTTATTACGAGCCCATTTTTGGTGAGGTTTTTTGATGGAAGATCCTTAAGCTATCTGTCGTTAAAGATATTAGGTAGCCTTCCAAAGTGAGTATTCAGTGCTACTATATGATGCAGGGGCGGATATAGCCTCTCTCTTTGGGGGGGGGGCGGTGATATCACAAAAGTATAGTATGGCAAGCGAAAGCAAGTTGTCGACGGAGGGTGGGGGAGACATCAGCAACATTCCCATTTCTAGTGTAAAAGGTAGGGTCGGTATTTCTCTGAATTTGAAATTCTTGAAGAGGGGGGGCGATTACAAGAAAAAACAAGTTGTCGACAGGGGGGAAGGATGCGGTCAGCATACACATTCCTAGTATAAGAGGCAGAATCGTGTCTATTTTTCTGAACTCAAAGCACTTGGGGAAGGGGCTATCTCAAGAAAAACAATTTGTCAACGGGAGGGAAGTCCTAGGAGCATACAAATTCCTAATATAAAAGGCAGAATCGGTTCTAGTTTCCCGAACTCAAAGCTCTTGGGAAGGGGAGGGGCGATCGCAAGCATACACATTCCTATACTCTATTCAAGAACTAGAGAGAGTAATAAAACTGTTACCGAAATATGCAACTTACCTGCTTCAGTGCCGCAGGTAACAAAACTATCGCGAATCTTATTATATTTAATTATATTTAAATATTATAAGGTTTTATAAATTTACTGCAACAATAGAGTTTCTGATTTCTGTCAGTGAGCAAAGTCCACCTTACAGTGTGTCCTTAGTGATTTATCTTGTATGTGCTTGTTTTTATATATTATATGAGATTAGTGAGATACCCAAAAGATATGGCTTGCACATCTATAATTATTCTAAAATCGTTAAACCAGGGCATTTTTTCCTCAACGAAAAACTTATTACTATTGATGTTTATGATGCCTTAAAATATCAATATCTAGATAATAATGTTAAAAGTTCTGTTCAGATGTGTTCCAACATGACAGGAGTTGGAAAATCTACTATGTACCGAATACTGAAGGAGAAAAAAAAACGACTGGAATTGTTAGTACTCCCAAGTCACATTCGATCACAGGCAGATGAAAAACCTCGTTGGAAGAAGAGATGTAAACTGCTATAAAAGGAGTTGTACACAACTGAGCTCTGGAAATTGCTCAGAGAATTTAATTTTTGCTGGGAAAAACCAAATAGGAAATCTGTTCTTATAGATCGTCCGGAAAATGTCCCTTGCCGAAGGAAATATCTCTCTCAAGTAAAAGGTAGTGTTGCTAAAAATAACACAACTTACAAAATTAATAATTTAACAGAAATTTTGAAAGATTTTTTGGAGTAAAGTTACTGCTGAAAATTTGGAAAAATCCATACAATAAAAAAATAAAAGAAAATGTGGAAACTCGATCCCATGATCCGTGAGATAGAGGAACCAATTATAATTAATTTGGGCGAAGATAGCTTCACTGACTTGGATTACGAATTAGATACGTAATATTTACCAGCGAAAACACAATTTATTATTTAAATATTTTTAACATAAAAAATTAATCGCATTTAAATCCCTTTTTAGTGTTTAATTGTAATTCTGCAGATGGTTTAAAAAATAAATGAACTGAAACGTCAAATGTCCTAAAATTGTTTTTTATTAATAATAAAATGACCGATAGCCCCAAAAAAATTTTCACATTATATGGACGAATTTATTTTTTTATATATGTTTAACTTCTTGTATTTTTGACAATTGGTATTTTGTAAGTATTTAAATTATAACTTAGAATTTTTGAGAAAAAAAGGCTACGTTTTATTCTAAATGTGACTAAAACGGTTTCTATGCCAAAATTAAAAATAATAAAAATACAGTTGTGATTTGTGTTAAATATGTCAAAATAATCTATATTTTCTAATGTATGTGAATTATTAAAAAATCATAAGAAATAAAATAATACTATAAAAACTTTTTATTTTAAGTTTATCACCGAAATAATATTCTATGCCATAAATACTTAGGGATAAAATAAAACTCTTTCCGACGCCTATGACAAGGATTAACATCCTTTTTAACATTTCACACACACAAATATCTATTGTTATCCAACCCAAATGGACTATTATTATAGACCGGTATTTTTGATTATAAAATTTCTAACCCATTCCTATGAAAAATATATATGTCTAACAGATTTTGCCAAAGATATCGGACTAAGGAACACAGGTATTTTGCGAAGAAAAAAAAGCGTTAAAAAAGGATTTATTACTCTCTCTAGTTCTTGAATAAACTATAGTATAAGAGGCAAAATCGGATCTATTTTCCTGAACTCAAGGCTCTTGGAGGGGGGGTCGGTCGCCCCCACCACCACCCCTTGAATCCGCGGCTGATATGATGTAGGTTCAGAGAGACGCTTGTTGATTGATGACTGTTTACTTTTTTTAATTTCTCGTGTCCATTATTGTGTAGCTATGTGAAGTAGAGTATTATCATGTGGGCTTCTAGTTTGATGCCATTTTCTTCTAAGTTTACTTTTTTCAGCTATTAGGCCCCTAATTTCTTTTGGGTAATTGAGATTTTTAGCTTACTTGTAATAATCGCCTCAAACCTATTCATGACCAAAGAAATCTGATACCATCTCATCAATTTGGCTTCAGAAGTAATCACTTAACCATTGACCAAGTACACGGTTATACTGATGTTGTTGCAAAACCATTAAAAAGTAAAGGTATCTACTCTGCCGTCTTTCTTAATGTTGCAGAAGTTTTTGGCCGAGTATGGCATGAAGGCCATCTCCATAAATTTAGATCACTCCTACCTGTTAATTACTACCAATTTGTAAAATCTTACCTGCTCAACCGACAATTTCATGTAAAACATGAAAACTTGTATTCGGAACTGAAGCTGATAAAGGCTGGGGTACCACAAGGAGTGCTTTGGGACTAGTCTTATATTTGATTTACATTAACAATTTTTCAATAATATTATACAGCACAACGGTCACTCTCGCTGACAATACGGTAATCATGACAGTGGGAGAGTCCGTGAAAAGCTCAACCAGAAAACTGTAATCTGCTTTCAACAAAATTGCTATCTGGACAAAGAAATGAGGAAATAAACTGAACGAATCAAAATCGACGCAAACTCACTTCATAAATAAAAAGATTGCACAATAACTAATCTACATTAACGGCACGCAATTATCATATGCCAACGCATCAGTATATTTTCGTATGACTCTCCATACCAAGCTTCGGTGGAAAGAGAATATAAAGAAGAAACGTGATTAACTCAACATCAAATTCAGAATAATGTATTGGTTGCTCGGCGATAATTCTGAGCTATCAATTCACAATAAGCTTATTCTATATGAACATGTACTACATCCTGTATGGAGTTCAGGCGCGGATCCAAGGGGAGGGGGGGCGGTGGGGGCGATCGCCCCCACCCCAAGAGCTTTGAGTTCAGGAAATAGACCCAATTTTTCCTCTTATACTATAGTTTATTCAAGAACTAGAGAGAGTAATAAATAATTTTTTACCCTTTTTTTCTTCGCAAACTACCTGTGTTCTTTAGTCCGGTGTCTTTGGAAAAATCTGTTAGCTCCATATATTTTTCATAGGAATGGGTTAGAAATTTTATAATCAAAAATACCAGTCTATAATAATGGAATATTTGAGTTGGATAACAATAGATATTTGGAAGTGTGAACTGTTAAAAAGGATTTTAATCCTTGTCATAGGGGTCGGAAGAAGGTTTATTTTATCACCAAATATTTATGGCATAGGATATTATTTCCGTAATAAACTTAAAATAAAAATTTTTATAAAATTATTTTATTTCTTATGATTTCTTAATAATTAACATACATTAGAAAATATAGATAATTTTGACATATTTAACACAAATGACAAGTGTATTTTTATTATTTTTAATTTTGGCATAGGAACCGTTTTAGGCACAATCAGACTAAAAAGTAGCCTCATTCTCTCAAAAAATTTTATTTTAAATACTTACAAAATACCCATTGTCAAAAATACAAGAAGCTAAACATATATAAAAAAATAAATTCGTCCATATAATATTAAATATTTTTTTGGGCTATCGGTTATTTTATTGTAAATAAAAAGCATTTTTAGGATATTTGACGTTTCAGTTTATTTATTTCTTAAATCATCTGCAGAATTACAATTAAACCCTAAAAAGGGATTTAAATATAATTAATTTTTACATGTTACAGTTAAAATAGAATTATTTTATTACATCTTAATTTAATTTACTTTATTAAATGGAAATCGGATATCCCAAAAAAAAAAAATTAAATAAACATGTTAATTCAACACTATTAAGAAAAAGACACAAATACAATAATAAAAAAAATTACGGCTAATTGGAATTAAATATATATAAAATAAAAAGGGGGACACACTAAAATAAAAAAATATATAAAAAATATATAAACAATATTAAACAATAAAATACAATAAAAACAAAAATTTAAATAATAAATTGTGTTTACAATGGTAAACATTACGTATCTAATTCCTAATCAAAGTCAGTGAAGCTATATTCGCTCAAATTAATTATAACTGGTTCCTCTATATCACCAATCATGAGATCGAGTTTCCACATTTTGTTTTATTCTTTTATTATATTTAATTTAAAGTTAAATTACTAATTTTGTAAGTTGTGTTATTTTTGGCAACTCTACCTTTTACTTGAGAGAGATGTTTGCTTCTCCAACGGACAGTTCCCGGACGACCTATAAGAACAGATTTCCTATCTAGTTTTTCCCAGCAAAAATTAAGTTCTCTAAACAATTCCCAGATCTCAGTTCTTCTAATTTCAGGTAAATCCCGATCTTCATTGATTTTAATTAGAATTTTGTCTACGGTTGGGATCTGCTTCTCATAATAAAATCTATGGACAACTCCTTTTATTACAGATTTCATCTCTTCTTCCAACGAGGTTTTTCGTCCGCCTGTGATCGAATGTGGCTTGGGTGTACTAACAATTCCATTCATTTTTTTCTCCTTCAGTCTTTGGTACATAGTAGATTTTCCAACTTCTGTCACGTTGAAATACATCTCAACAGAGCTTTTAACATTATTATTTAGATATTGATCTCTCAGGGCATCATAAACATTCATCGTAATAAGTTTTTCGCTGTGGAAAAAATGCCCTGGTTTAACGATTTTGGAATAAATATGGAGGTGAAAGCTATATCTCACTAATCTCAAATAATATATAAAAACAAGCGCAAACAAGATAAATCACTAAGGACACACTGTAAGGTGTACTTTGCTCACTGAGAGAAATTAAATTAAACTATCAGAAAATTTATTGTTGCAGTAAATTTATAAAAGCTTCTAATATTTAAATATAATTAAATATAATTAGATTTACGGCAGTCCTCATTTACCTGCTACACTGGAGCAGTTGGAGCTTTCGGTAACAGTTTTATTACTCTCTCTAGTTCTTGAATAGAGTATAGGAATGTGTATGCTTGCGATCGCCCTCCCCCCTCCCAAGAGTATTGAGTTCAAGAAAATAGAACCGATTCTGCCTTTTATATTAGGAATGTGTATGCTGCTGGCACTCCCCCTACCGTTGACAACTTGTTTTTCTTGCGATAGCCCCCCCCCCAATAGCTTTGAATTCAGGAAAATAGACCCGATTCTGCCTCTTATACTAGAAATGTGTATGTTGCTGGCATCCACCTCCCTGTCGGCAACTTGTTTTTTCTTGCGATCGCCCCCCTCCCCGCTTCAAGGGCTTCAAATTCAGAAAAATAGGCACTTCTCCGCCTTCTACACTTGAAATGGGAATGTTGCTGGTGTCCCCCCCCCCCCCGTCAACCACTTGCTTTCGCTTGCCATACTGTACTTTTGTGATATCACCGCCCCCCCCCCCCAAGGAGAGAGGCTGGATCCGCCCCTGATGGAGTTATGGTACTCCGTTGTGGGGCTGCGCCAGCGAATTCGACATCCAGGTGATCCAATGTTTCCAGAACAAAGTGTTAAAGTCTGATCTAGAAATGGACGTCGTTACAGACATAATCGCTAAGTTTGCCAACTCTCGTCAAAACAGACTTTAAAATCACGTCCAGACTTCTCAGCGTGCAAAATATAACCAGACGGCTTTCAACAGGGAAAATCATTTAAACTTATTAAATGACAGAACACAAAGTGCTACAGTGACAAATATCTTAGTCTTAGTAACTCTATTCATCAGATTTAAATTAATCGTTAGTTTTGTAAACTGTATTTATTATATTTTATTAAAGAAAAAAAAATTCAAAGCCAAGATTAATTATAGGAAATTAAGTTGTATTAAACTGATCATGATGTCAAAAAGCTTACAAATATATACTGAGGGATTTTATATTCTTTTGAGGTAATTTTTATTGGGGGAAGCAATATTCAAAAAAAAAATACAAAAAAGATGCCTTTAAAATACTTAGCAAATCAAGAGACATTGAAAAAACCTTTATATAATAATCCATGAATTAATAATATTTTCAAACCTACATTTGTTTTAAAAGCCCATTAAAAAACAAGAGTTATAAATTTAAGTAAAATTTTTATTTTGGCACATCAATCGATACTTATATGTATGATACGGTTGTTTAAATTTTATTTAGATATAAAGTCAATGCGGTCCGACACTGGGCGATACAATTCCCTTATGAAAGCAGGATTTTTAACGGCTGTTTCAGTTATATCTGTAAAAGTTACGTGAGGCAGACACCTCCGCGGAATCTCGCTGAGGCTTTCATAAATATCAATCGAGCAGTCGCCTAATGGATTCTGCATTTCGATCACGTTCGAAAACTTGCTCTGTTTCGATTTGGGGCCGCTGCAAATCCCCCACAATCTTGAAGATCTCTCGGCAATCCAATATAGGAGCGACGCTGCCCGGTGTGAGCTGATCCCCTTTATAGACGAGCTGGAAAATTCTCAACAACTTAACAAATTTTTACCTTTGGCGTGAAATAATATGAAATAAAATCAATAAAATATATCTGTAGAGAAATGATCGTTGTAAAAAAGTGCACTATTTTTGTTTGCCAAATTTACAAGGATAGATCATGTGTAATTAAACATAAATTCTTGGGTGCCATACTCCTGTTTTGTCAGACTAGTTTAATATTTTTAAAATGAAGAATTGAAGAGTGCTAGATGTAGGTAGATTGTCTTAAGTATCATAAAATTTTGCATTGTCACTAACATATTTTCCAAGTTTCAAATCAATAGGACTTAGGAAAGTTGATTAAAAATTAATGACAAGGTGTGCCCCACAAATTAGCAAGTCTGGATGAGAGCTTACTCCGACAGTCAGGAAGCTCTAAAATCTGAACAAGCTTAGAACTGTCTTCAAAAACTTATCACTCTGGTAAAACATAATAAAGATACTCTTGTATGAGGACCAGGACGCAAAGGTATCCTTGACAATGAAAAAGCAGACCAAGGTGCTGCTACCCTATTTATTGGATCGGAGCCATTATTGGCATCACTAAAGCTGTTACTCATGAGTGGATATCCTCGTGGATAAACCATAGACACCAGATCTACTGAAATCGCATTGCGGGACACAAGCATGGCAAACTATTGCTAAGCAAATCATTCAGCCAACTAAATTGTTATGTTCTATTTTTAAGCAGACAACAGTTTAGGCTGGCATCCACACGCTATAGAAATCTACAATGAAGAATCAACATGTGAATTATACGACGAAAGGGACGAAATACCAAGCTCTCAGCCAAGCTGCTCAAATAAAACAGATTTAACAGGCCACAAAATAAGTTACTCGGCTGTACTATAAGGATTCTTAACCATAGCCTGCTCTATCATTCAATTAATGAATCAGTTAATCAATTAGTCAACGACTTCATCCATTCCTGTAAAATGGAGGCAAAGTAAAATTTAGATAAACATTTTAAAACGTTTGTTTACACGATATTTTTATTTAAAAGAGATCTGAGATTTTTTGGTTTTTTAATAGAGGAATGTTGAAAAACAACTTTGTGTGTTAAAAAATAACATTTATTTTATAGTAACAGCAATATTGTTCCAGTGTTCGATTAGTTATATAAGGCACACACAAAATGTGTAACAGGCTCTATGTGTATTATTTTTCAATAGCTATTATATGCATATCCAACATTTCGCATACAAATTAGTTTGAGATTTCAAAAATTATTGAGATTTTGGTAAAACATTTGAATCGAGATACATTTGCAATATTTGCCAATTTTTTATACTTTCGGAAATATTAGACAAAATGAATAAATTGGAAAAAATAATTTTTGAAATATCTCGTTTACTTTTGAGTTAAGAGAAACATATGTTCTTCAAAAATATTTTCCTGTCTTCTTTTCAATAAAGTGAAGTTATTATAATTTTTATAAAAGATTTACCTTAGAAGTTTTGTTAATACGAATCCGTATATTTTATTTTAGTTTTCGAAATAACTTTTTACCTGGATGACTTTCCATGACGTTTTACCTAATTATAATATCAATCATCAGGTTTTATTATCTATAACTGTTCTAACTTCGCTTGTGCAATAAGTTTAATAAGATTATTTTTTCTGTTAATTTTTTAACCCGTTTCAAATTCAATGGAATGCATTGAGTTCGATACGGTGCGTTCGCCTGGACTGATCACTTCTAAGCTGCATCTTCAGGCACTAAAGTCCGAAAATAAATAAAACAAGTATGACCCTTCGAATGAATATTCACATTAATAAAATCAAAATTTTTTTTTAAATTTTAAAAAATTGAGCAAATGTCGAGCAACAGACACAAAATCAATATCCATAAGAAACAAATATATTTATTTATTTGTTTATTTATTTATGCACATAACAGGTGCAATTTACAAAGCAAAATGACTCAGTTACAAACTACTTCTACAAAATGTAAATCTAAAATTAAAATATAACCTAATTTTAAATAGTCTATAAAAATTCAAGAATTCTTTTTTTAAAAGGACGATTATTAGCATTGAAAATGTCTGCCTAAGACTGTAGTCTATTATAAGAATGCCAAGCCTATATAATGGAGAGTTTGAATAAATCAAAATATCCATCATTTCCCTTCTTTTTTCAGGTTTCATAATACCATACTTTTGATACAGCTACGTAGCTAATATTAATAATTGACACACATTTGTTTCTTTATAATATATATATATATATATATATATATATATATATATATATATATATATATATATATATATATATATATATATATATATATTTATGTATATATATAAATATATATATATATATATATATATATATATATATATATATATATATATATATATATATATATATATATATGTTTATGCGGCTTTCACGGATTCCTCCGTGTGAGATGCAATAGCAGTGGATTTATCCACATTATGCCGTTGCAGTGCTGAAATCACATTCAGCAAACGTACAACTATATGCAGCTCCGTATATGAATGAAGTAAAATGCGAACAGTAAATGCAAACTTCTCTCCATCATATCCTTTCTGTGTTAGAGGTTGCACAGTTAGAATAAATTGTTATAGAACGCAATTTATCCTATTCCACCACCATCGAGATGATGGCCTACTTGTACCACCATATCGAGAAGAAAGTCAAAACTTACCCTCCTCGCCACAGTGATACGGCAGAGGTACATGTTTCGTCTCTACTAGACTCATCAGGGTACCGACATGCACCTGGCTGTGCAAAGGACAGATCGGAAGGGAGCATGCAAATACTGAACGCGGCTTCGCCGACCTCCCGCCGGATGGCGTATATATGTTTATGCGGCTTTCACGGATTCCTCCGTGTGAGATGCAATAGCAGTGGATTTATCCACATTATGCCGTTGTAGTGCTGAAATCACATTCAGCAAACGTACAACTATATGCAGCTCCGTATATGAATGAAGTAAAATGCGAACAGTAAATGCAAACTTCTCTCCATCATATCCTTTCTGTGTTAGAGGTTGCACAGTTAGAATAAATTGTTCAGTATTTGCATGCTTCCTTTCGATCTGTCCTTTGCACATCTAAGTGCATGTCGGTACCCTGATGAGTCTAGTAGACACGAAACATGTACCTCTGCCGTATCACTGTGGCGGGGAGGGTAAGTTTTGACTTTCTTCTCGGTATGGTGGTACAGGTAGGCCATCATCTCGATGGTGGTGGAATAGGATAAATTGCGTTCTATAACAATTTATTCTAACTGTGCAACCTCTAACACAGAAAGGATATGATGGAGAGAAGTTTGCATTTACTGTTCGCATTTTACTTCATTCATATACGGAGCTGCATATAGTTGTACGTTTGCTGAATGTGATTTCAGCACTACCACGGCATAATGTGGATAAATCCACTGCTATTGCATCTCACACGGAGGAATCCGTGAAAGCCGCATAAACATATATACGCCATCCGGCGGGAGGTCGGCGAAGCCGCGTTCAGTATTTGCATGCTTCCTTCGGATCTGTCCTTTGCACAGCCAGGTGCATGTCGGTACCCTGATGAGTCTAGTAGAGACGAAACATGTACCTCTGCCGTATCACTGTGGCGGGGAGGGTAAATTTTGACTTTCTTCTCGGTATGGTGGTACAGGTAGGCCATCATCTCGATGGTGGTGGAATAGGATAAATTGCGTTCTATAACAATTTATTCTAACTATGCAACCTCTAACACAGAAAGGATATGATGGAGAGAAGTTTGCATTTACTGTTCGCATTTTACTTCATATATATATATATATATATATATATATATATATATATATATATATATATATATATATCGTAGATTTTCACGGATGGTAGAATGAATAGTTGGGTTATTCCGGGTTTCAATCCGTTCGTTCAAAAAATCGTTTTCACGACGTTTCGCCAAAATCTCATTTGGCATTTTCAAGTTCTCAGCGAGTAACGAGACGAACCGCACTTGAAAATGCCAAATGAGATTTTGGCGAAACGTCGTGAAAACGATTTTGTGAACGAACGGATTGAAACCCGGAATAACCCAACTATTCATATATATATATATATATATATATATATATATATATATATATATATATATATATATATATATATATATATATATATATATATATATATATATATTATATTAACAATTTTTTTGGGCTTTTTCTAGCAGATATTTGTAACATTGACAGTAAGGATTCCAAATAACAATTTACTCTAGTATGCTACGTACAAGTGACATATATAACTGTTTAATACAATTTGGATCGTTAAATTCACGTGTATGTCTTACTAAAGACCCATGTGCCTGCATGGCCTTATTGGCAGTATGTATAATATGATTATTAAATGTTAGTCCAGCATCAAAGGTTACACCAAGATCCCTATTCTCTTCAAAACGCGTTAGTTTCTCTCCTTTTATGTAGTATTTATACAATTTCGGTTTATTTTTCAATAAGGGATTACAGCCCATTTAGAAGTATTAAAATATAGTTTTTTTTTTCTAGCTATTCAACTGTTCTCTTTAGGTCTAATTGTAAGTGCAAGCTGTCTTTAACATAATTACTTCTGTAAAAAATTTTCTAATTATCTGCAAAAAAAAATGTTGCATTTTCTACTACTGCTGTTAAACTATTTATAAACGTAGCAAAAAGAGAGGACCTAAATTGAAGCCCTGAGAAATGCTCGGTGCCGGAAAAAATGACAATGATGAATACCCTTTCACAATAACTTGATTTCCTCTATCAGATAAGTAAGATTTAATCATCCCAAGCAACCCTTTCTGAGAACCAAAGTCATATTGCAGATTAGAAAGTAAAATATTACGGGAAACCACATCAAAAGCCTTGGCGAAATCAGTATACATCGAGTCCCCCTGAGCACGTTCATGCAAAATTCTCAAAATGTTTGGAAAAATGTTTATTAAATTTGATACCACGGATCTGTTCATTATGACGCCGTGCTGATGAATCAATATTTCATTTCTGACTCGGACATAAATATTTTTATTTAATATGCCTTCCAAAATTTTTACTGGAACCGACAGCATTGCAATGGGGTGATAGTTTCTAAAATCAGTATTATTCTTTCTTTCCATTCTAAAGGAAATATACTGAGTTTGAGGCTTGGGTTGAAAAATATTCAAACAGGTTTTTTAAATATATCAATACATCCCTTTATTAAATATGGTGGAATATTATCTAGACCCACAGCCTTGCAAATTTTATTTTTTTGACAGCCTCCAAAATATCTTCATCCGTTATTAAATGAAGTGCAACTTGTCATTAATTCTAGGTGCATCATCATTGTCACTCTTATACACGCTATTCAAATATTATGCGAGAACGTTACAAATTTTTTCTCCATTCGAATATTCACTGTTATTGCAGATCATTTTACTAGGTATATACGTCACCCCTGTTTAATTACTTATATAAGACCACAATGCCTGGACATAGTAACAAGGGTATATAAATACATATATATATATATATATATATATATATATATATATATATATATTGTAGTGAAACAACCATCTCACCGTCCGCTGAAAACAAAACTTGGCTATATAGGAATCCAAGTTTTGTAGGAAGCATGACAAACAGGATATCTGGGAAAGATACCGGTGGATCCCATTGATGAGACCACCACCGGTATCGGGACAAAACATCCGTACATTTTAGGTGGTCGCAAATAGTTCGTTAGTTATATGCTCTTAACATCAGGGGCATTACTACGACATGGCGCTCCAGCAGGGACGGCGGCAGACGAGGGTCTTAACTGCCGTTGGCTCTGATTAAGCCTGACCCGATCATTGCAAGACCATCGAGGACGTTCATTTCACATTCTTTCTCAGGCATATGCTTTCTTACGGCAACCATCTCACCGTCGGCTGCCGACAAAACTTGGCTATATAGGAATGCAAGTTTTGTAGAAAGCATGACAAACAAGATGTCTGGGAACGATATCGGTGGATCCCACTGATGAGTCCACTACCGGTATCGGGACGAAACATCCAAATCACTTTAAACGGTGGTCAAAAATCAGATCGCTAGTCACATGTCCCTAACATCAGGGCCATGACTAATTGCGACAATATATATATATATATATATATATATATATATATATATATATATATATATATATATATATATAATATTCTAAAGATATTAGGACCACATTTTAAAATTATTATGTTAAATACAGAGTGGCTCAAAAAAAAATGTTTCATAACAGAATTGTCCAAATTTAAATGGAAATTCTGTATATTATCCCAAATTTTTATTATGCGGGCTAAAAAAGGGTAAGTTACTGTTGTATTTCATATACCTAAGACAAGTCGTTCTTCAGATATTTAACTGTTTTTGAAATTGTAGACCTCTTTACCTATTTCAGTTATATGTTTCAAATTGTATTGGTTTTTTAGTAAAATAATTACAGTTTATTGTAAAATAATAATAATCTGAAAAAGAGTGACCGTAAAATTAGCCTATTTCGTGAATCTCGTATTTGAAACAAAACTGTGTGCTAATCGAAAGTTTATGATGGGATAATGCTCTAAGAAAATATTTAAGATGAGCATTTGTGTCAATTTTGAGAAATTAATGATCAAAGTTGGCGAAATTGAGTTGCATAATGTGTTTCAGTTGAATAAAAGTTTTGACATTGAAAATCTAGTATTTCGATAATGAAAGAAGATAATCAAGTTCTTCTTATCACATTTTAAAATTTAAGTCACGTAGAGTTCCAAAAACATGTTAGTAACATAAAAAATTGCTCCTTAGACAGGGTTAAACTACCCGCATGCAAGAAAAATGGAAATAAATTATAAAAGATCTAAGGAAAGTTGTGTTCATGAGTCATTAATGATCATAAGTAGCAATTTTCATATATTTATGGTTCGTTTTTATTGACATTCACCCTTTCATGGGGGTAAAAATAACCCCTAACAGTCAAAAACACCAAAAAAATATTGATAGAAATTTAAAAATAATTATTTCTGCATCGGATAAATTACAAGAAATATGAAAAAGATATTTTTAATCGAAAAAGGATATTCGCCAGTGGTCAATTTTGTTTGCAAAGTTGGTAAAAAATGGTTCCAAAAATATTTTTTGAGCGTTTAGGGCGCTTCACATGAATTAACGTGAACTAACCCGTAAAGCAAATTAAAAGTATATGGATGGCATAGAGTAATTATTTTTATTATTTGAGATTAGAATTTTAGTTTTTTTTTTTTATTTCCAGCCCTATAGTTTAGATTTGAAAGTTTTCTTTTGCTTCAATTAATTATTTCGATAACACTTGAATGCAAAAAAGTTTGCCAGTGATTTACTACCAGGAACCGTTAGCGCGAAAAAATAGAACTTTATTTTTTGTTTCCGACCTTGTAGGTTAAATTGTCGATATCGCCCCAATTTTAGGGCACTAATGATACGTTCCTGTTAGTAAATCCCAACCAAGATTAAATCTCATTGAAGTGTCATGGAAATAAATGAAGAAAATTAAACTTTTACTACAACAGGGTCAGGAGTAAAATGCTAAACGCACTAAGGGTAAGTTCCTGTTAGTAAATCACGGCCATAATTTTTCTGCAGTAGTCATCGAAACAAATAATTGTAGAAAAAAAAACATTCAGTCTAAATAAACTACAGGACTGGAAATAAAAACAATAAAATTCTCATCTTAAATAATAAAAATAAATTACTCCATGTCGTCCCCACACTTTTAATTCGCTTTAAGAGTTAGTTCACGTTAATTCAACTGAAGTGCCCGAAACGCTCAAAAAATATTTTTGGAACCAATTTTCACCAACTTCGCAAACAAAATTGACCACTGGCGAATATCTTTTCTCAATAATATTAATCGACTAAATGTTCAGGTTCATCGCAGAGATATACCCTCTTAATGGGGTGTATTTGTATTGGATCTGATATAAATATCTTTTTCATATTTCTTGTTATTTATATGATGCAGAAATAATTTTTTAAAAATTTTTATAATTTTTTTTTGTAATTTTTGATTATTAGGAGTTGTTTTTACCCCATAAGAGTGAATGCCCATAAAAACGAATCACAAATATATGGCAATTGCTACTTAATGATCAGCTTAAATTTTGACATAATGTTTTTCAGATATTTTATAACTTATTTCCATTTTTCTTGCATGGGGGTGGTTTTACCTTGTCTAAGGGATGAATTTAACAATTCTTTATGTCGCTGATGTTTTTTAGTATTCTACGTGACCTAACTTTTATTGGATATTGGATAAGATCAACTTGTCTATCTTCCTTCATTATCGCGGTATTAGATTTTTAATGTCAGAACTTTTATGCAGCTGAAACACTTTATACAACTCAATTTCCTCAAGTTTGCTAATTAACTTCCCAAAACTGATCATGTTGAAAGTTTTCTTAGAGCATAGAGGCTAATTTTCAATTATTTTTGCGGATACTCTTTGTACAGGGTTGATAAAAACTTACATTTGATTTTTATTATAATTAAAGTCAAATAACTTTCTTATTCTAAACCGACCACCCTATATTTAATACCACTTTTATATTCTAATTTTAACGGTCTTTGAAACTGTATTTAGGATTTTTTCCCTATTTTTCCTTTTTTTTTAGTAAATAAAGATTTTCAATTTTAGATATAAATTTTTGCAATTTTTTTCTGAGGCATGGACTGAGTTGGCGTTGTTACTATTTGTATAGATGATACGTAATCACTAATCAGTTTAAAAAATAAATAAAGTTAATAGCCAATACATACTTTCTGACAGAGATAACCAACTTAATTTAAATCATTTTAAGAACTAATCTTTTAACAAATACTCAAACTGATCTCGACGTATAACCAAACCCTTTTCTGAAATAACTGTTCATCTTAAATTAGCGTATGGTGTTATAAAGCGAAACACTATTCTTATAATTTCTTTCATATTTTCAGGTGTTCTTAACAGTATATCATAAAAAATATATTTAGTATATCCTCATAAGAAAAAAGCAGAACTTGTTACACCCCGTGACCTTGCTGGCCAGGATTGTGTTCCTTCACGCTCTATTCACCTATTGAGATATTGAATATCTAAGTCATTTTTGACCTTAACTTGAAAGTGTGCAAGAGCACCATCTAGTTGCAACCACATTCTTTCTCGAATATTCAGTGGAATATTCTTCAAAAGTATAGGTAAATTGTGCCTAATAAATCCAAGAGGCATGGCGCGATTTAAGTGGCTATCGAAAAAGCATGGACCTACTACACTCGTTCCATTTACTCCACCCTACACCTTTAAAGACCACGCGTGCTGATGATTGAGGGTTCCAAATAAATTGGGATTTTTATCACTGTAATAATGTAAATTATGCCTGTTGACCATTCTGTTATTATGGAAAGTGAATTTATACGAAAAAAGGACAAAATCAAAGAAATTTTCATCATCTGCTAGCATTTCCAAAACCGGTAAACAAAATTCGAGTCGCCGGTCGCAATATACTTCCAAAAGCTTCTGATGTAGTTGGATCCGATATGGGTGAAATTTTTGTTTTTTTTTTATTATTCTTCCAGTATTCCTGCTACTTATTCATGCAGTTTCATCAATTTTTCAGCGGCTTGTATGCGAATTCTCCACCAAAGATCCCATAACTAAAAATTAATTGTCTTCATTTTGGTGTGTGACGGATTATTTTTTTATAAGCCACACCTTCTCTTCTTCGAAAACCATGCAGCAAATTTTCTTGTCAGGATGACGTCTATCAGGATATTTTTGAGCTAAAATTCTAGATGTTATTAAGCAATTTTCTTCACACTCCCCAATTATTAAAATCATATTAGTTTCATTTTAAAAAATTAGTGTTTCCAAAAAAACTTGAACAACGATGATTGTTTAACTAATAAAAAGTGTCATTAAATTATATATCAAAAAATTTTTGAATATGATGTCAGCTTAGTCAATGACTACTATTCAAAAATAAATACTTGATTGTACTGTTACTTTGTGATAGTGTATTGTAATTAATTAATGAAACAAAATTTACTTTATTAGACTTATCACTTTTATTATTAAATTGGTGGGACCGCGGTTTCATATCACTGTTACAGTCTCAAACGTAAGGCCTTAAAAACTATTGGTTATATTATTTTATAAGGCCAGGCGTGGATCCAAGGGAGGGCGGGGGGCGATCGCTCCCCTCCCAAGAGCTTTGAGTTCAGGAAAATAGACCCGATTCTGCCACTTATACTACAGTTTATTCAAGAAATAGAGAGAGTAATAAATAATTTTTTACCCTTTTTTTCTTCGCAAATTACCTGTGTTCTTTAGTCCGGTGTCTTTGGCAAAATCTGTTAGACACATATATTTTTCATAGGAATGGGTTAGAAAGTTTATAATCAAAAGTACCGGTCTATAATAATAGACTATTTAGTTGGATAGCAATAGATATTTGGATGTATGAAGTGTTAAAAAGGATTTTAATCCTTGTCATAGGCGTTGGAAGGAGGTTTATTTTATCACTAAGTATTTATGGCATAGAATATTATTGCGGTATTAAACTTAAAATAAAAAGTTTTTATAATATTATTTAATATCTTATCATTTCTTAATAATTCACATACATTAGAAAATATAGAAAATTTTGACATATTTTTCACAAATCACAACTGTATTTTTATTATTTTTAATTTTGGCATAGAAACCGTTTTAGGCACATTCAGACTGAAACGTAGCCTTACTCTCTCAAAAAATTTTAAGTTATAATTTAAATACTTACAAAATACCCATTGTCAAAAATACAAGTATATATATATATATATATATATATATATATACATACATACATATATATATATATATATATATATATATATATATATATATATATATATATATATATATATATATATGAAGTAAAATGCAAACAGTAATTGCAAACTTCGTTCCATCATATCCTTTCCGTGTTAGAGGTTGCACAATTTGAATGAATTGCTACAAAACACAATTCATCCCATGATACCACCATCGAGATGATGGCCTACCTGTACCACCATACCGAGAAGAAAGTCAAAACTTACCCTCCCCGCCATAGTGATACGGCAGAGGTACATGTTTCGTCTCTACTAGACTCATCAGGGTACCGACATGCACCTGTTTGTGCAAAGGACAGATCGGAAGGAAGTATGCAACACTGAATGCGGCTTCGCCGACCTCCCGCCGGATGGCGTATATATGTTTATGAAGTTTTCACGGATTCCTCCGTATGAGATGCAATAGCAGTGGATACATCCACATTATGCCGTTGTAGTGCTGAAATCACATTCAGCAAACGTACAACTATATGCAACTCCGTGAATAGATGAAGTAAAATGCAAACAGTAATTGCAAACTTCGTTCCATCATATCCTTTCCGTGTTAGAGGTTGCACAATTTGAATGAATTGCTACAAAACACAATTCATCCCACTATGGCGGGGAGGGTAAGTTTTGACTTTCTTCTCGGTATGGTGGTACAGGTAGGCCATCATCTCGATGGTGGTATCATGGGATGAATTGTGTTTTGTAGCAATTCATTCAAATTGTGCAACCTCTAACACGGAAAGGATATGATGGAACGAAGTTTGCAATTACTGTTTGCATTTTACTTCATCTATTCACGGAGTTGCATATAGTTGTACGTTTGCTGAATGTGATTTCAGCACTACAACGGCATAATGTGGATGTATCCACTGCTATTGCATCTCATACGGAGGAATCCGTGAAAACTTCATAAACATATATACGCCATCCGGCGGGAGGTCGGCGAAGCCGCATTCAGTGTTGCATACTTCCTTCCGATCTGTCCTTTGCACAAACAGGTGCATGTCGGTACCCTGATGAGTCTAGTAGAGACGAAACATGTACCTCTGCCGTGTCACTATGGCGGGGAGGGTAAGTTTTGACTTTCTTCTCGGTATGGTGGTACAGGTAGGCCATCATCTCGATGGTGGTATCATGGGATGAATTGTGTTTTGTAGCAATTCATTCAAATTGTGCAACCTCTAACACGGAAAGGATATGATGGAATGAAGTTTGCAATTACTGTTTGCATTTTACTTCATCTATTCACGGAGTTGCATATAGTTGTACGTTTGCTGAATGTGATTTCAGCACTACAACGGCATAATGTGGATGTATCCACTGCTATTGCATCTCATACGGAGGAATCCGTGAAAACTTCATAAACATATATATATATATATATATATATATATATATATATATATATATATATATATACATATTTATATATATATATATATATATATATATATATATATATATATATATATATATATATATATATATATATATATAAATTCGTTCATATAATATTAAAATTTTTTTGGGGCTATTGGTCATTTTATTATTAATTAAAAACATTTTTGGAATATTTGACGTTTCATTTTATTTATTTCTGAAACTATCTGCAGAATTAAAATTAAACACTAAAAAGGGATTGAAATATAATTAATTTTTATATGTTACAGAAAATTTAAATAATGAATTGTGTCTACTTTTTTTTTATTTATTTATTTATTGGCATTGGCTGATCAGCCATGCAGCCAGTCACGAAGTATTATTTTATTTAAAAACATATTGATATTAATAGTAAAAAACAAATTTTTCACTAGGTTTTAAGATATTGAAAAAATAATTTAACATAGGTGTTTAACAGGGACACACACTTCACGCCGCTGGGGTCTATCAGGGTGTGTGTTTACGTTGGTAAACATTACGTATCTAATTCGTAATCAAAGTCAGTGAAGCTATCTTCGCTCAAATTAATTATAATTGGTTCCGCTATCTCACTGATCATGAGATCGAATTTTCACATTTTCTTTTATTCTTTTATTATATGGATTTTTCCCATTTTTGCAACTTTATTTAAAAAAATCTTTCAGAAGTCCAGTTAAATTACTAATTTTGTAAGTTGTGTTATTTCTAGCAACTCTACGTTTTACTTGAGAGAGATGTTTCCTTCTCCAACGGGCATTTTCTAAATGATTTATAAGAACAGATTTCCTATCAACAGAGTTTTAACATTATTATCTAGATATTGATATTGTAAAGCATCATAAACACTCATTGTAATAAGTTTTTCGTTGAGGAAAAAATGCTCTGATTTAACGATTTTTTAATAAATATAAAGGTGGGTATCTCACTAATCTCAAATAATATATAAAAACAAGCATAAACAAGATAAATTACTAAGGACACACTGTAAGGTGTACTTTGCTCACTGGCAGAAATTAAATTGAACTATAAGAAATTTTTTTGTAGCAGTAAACTTATAAAAGCGTATAATATTTAAATATAATTAAATATAATTAGATTTACGGCAGTCCTCAGTTACTTGCGGCACTAGAGCAGGTACGTTAAAGGTTTCGGTAACAGTTTTATTACTCTCTCTAGTTCTCGAATAGAGTATAGGAATGTGTATGCTTGCGATCGCTCCTCCCCTTCCCAAAAGCTTTGAGTCCAGGAAAATAGAACCGATTCTGCATTTTATATTAAGAATATGTATGCTGCTGGCACTCCCGTTGCCAAGTTGTTTTTCTTGCGATACCCCCCCCCCCCCCCGAGAGCTTTGAATTCAGGAGAATAGACCCGATTCTATCTTTTACACGAGGAATGTGTATGCTGCTCGCATCCTCCCTCCCTGTCGATAACTTATTTTTTTCTTGTGATCGCCTCCTCCCCCCCCAACAACTTCAAATTCAGAAAAATAGCCTTTCACACAAGAAATGGGAATGTTGCTTTCCCCCGTCGACAATTTGCTTTCGCTGTACTTTTGTGATATCACCGCCCCCCTGCCCCCCCCCCCCAAGGAGAGAGGCTGGATCCGCCCCTGTATAGGGCTGCATTTTTATTAAAAAGTCATAATTCAAATTTTGCCAACCATTTCATAGAAACAGGCTACAGTTTCCCAGATGTTAACAATATTCAAATTTTGCACACCCTATCCAAAATAAACAACTTAATATTTAGAGGCTATAGAAATTATTAAGTGTAATAAGACCAGTACAATTTACCTTCTTAATGATCAAAGAGACCTACGAAATTCTCCGTTATTGAATGTTCTACTTTTGGTACCTAAATAATAGTAATAAAAAATGTGCGAACTATAAAAGCCTTATAAAATAATGTAATCCATAGTTTTTAAGTTTGACAATGTAAATGTTACGAGACCGCGGTCACGCCAATTAAATAATAAAAGTCTAACAAAATAAATTTTGTTTCAAAATTGTCCAAAAATAAATTGCAAAAATTTGTGTCTAAAACTGGAAATGTGAAATACTAAGAAAATGTAAAAGATAAGTAAAAAATACTTTAATACAATTTTAAAGGCCGTGACAATTAGACGATTGATTCGAAATTAAATATGGAGCTTCAAATAAGAAAGTTATTTGGCTTTAACTATAATGAAAATCAAATGTATGTTATAATCAACAATGTATAACTTTTGGAGATTATTTTTACTTTGCAATAAATTGTAAGGATTGTGCTAAAAAACCAATACAATTTGAAATAGCTAGCATGAAAGGCAAGGCAGGAACGCCTCTTGAACTTTGGTATACAATTTCAAGCCTAATCTCAAGCACGGCTTTTGTCTTAGATATATGAAACATAACAGTAACTTACCGTTATTTGGCTCGAGCTAGCAAAATATGCAATAATATACAATATACAATTTAAAGAGTGACCGCAAAAATAGGTGAAAATTAGCCTATTTCACGGATCTCGTATTTGAAACAAAAATTTGTGTTAATTGAAAGTTTATGATAAGATAATGTACTAAGAAAAGTAAGCAGCTTTTTCAGTTTTGGGAAATTGATTATTACAGTTGAGAAAATTGAGTTGCATAATGTGTTTCATTTGAATAAACGTTTTTACATTAAAAATCTAATATCTAGAGAATGGAAGAAAATAAACGAATTTATTTTATCTCATTTTAAAGCTCGGATCACGTAAAATACCAAAAAATATCAGTGATATAAAAAAATTGGTGAATTTACCCTTTAGACAAGGTAAAACTACCCCCATGCAAGGAACATTGAAATGAATTATAAAATATCTGAAAAAAGTTGTGGCCATGAATTGATTATTAAGTAGCAATTTTCGTATATTTATAGTTCGTTTATATTAACATTCACCCTTCCATGGGGGTGAAAACCACCCGTAAAAGTTAAAAATGCCAAAAAATATTTTTAAAAATTTGAAAAAAGTTATTTCATCATATAAATTACAAGACATCAAAAATATATTTGCATCAGATCCAATACAAATGCACTCAATAAAGAGAATATATCTCTGCGATGAATCCAAGGAAGTTGGAAGGGATATGAAAAACTAGAAAAATAGGCTAAATGCCTTAAAAAGTGTTCCACCATGTAGAAAATAAATGTCATTAATTGACATCGACTGGCTATGTGTAGCAAGCGCAAAACGAAATTTCATAGTAAATTTGGTGCATGAAGTTGGCAATGTGAGAACCGGAAACCAGAGCAGGGTTTCTTTGTGTTTAATGCGGTTGTTAGTCATCGTACTCGACGCTTATTTTTTTTTTTTGTTGTGCGGTGCAGTGTCATTAGTTAAATTTCGGAATTTATGTTTGTGTATATTGTGAAGACATTTGTATAGACTTTATTTATAATAATGCATCAGTGTATGGTATTGTTTTGTAAATCGCGTGGTTCGATCCCGGAAATTCATTATTTTCGGTAAATATATACGTTTTTTGTATTACATAAATATGTATGATTATACTGAAGATCTTTTAATAGATCGACGATTTTCAAGTTTTGTTTGCGCTAGTGTGTAGTTTTTATCATTTTCTTCATTTCATTTTTGTTGATCAGAAATTAATTATTTTAAAGTTTAGAAGGAAGAACACTTTGCTTAATAATAATAACATAAAAGAAGAGAGAGAGAGAGAGAGAGACATGGTTTAGGGACGCATCGACTACTAGGTCTTTTAGCGTCCATTTTTGATTTTCTTGATATCTATATTGCTTGTTCTACATTAGATTGTATAATCCAATGTCTTTGATAGATTTGATAACATTCTTAGAATTTTGATAGGAGAGGAGAATATCAATCTTGTTTTCATGTAATTGGCGTTTTGTGTGGCCAATTCGGAGCCTAGTCATTATGGTTAACTCTTGTCTTGGTAGATTAGGGAGAGGGATATCACTAAAGAAATTCTTTTTAACTAATTGGAGTTTGTTGATTGAGTCCTGAAGGTCCCACTCTAGCTGAATGAGGTTTCGAGACATATGATGTAAAGAGTTTTTGAGGTCTTGAGGGTGGAATATTTTGTTTACTTTATTAGGAGAGTTTTGATGATTGGAAGCGAGGGTGTCGGCCTTAGTATTTCCTGGGATTCCAGTATGACTTTGTACCCAGAGGAAGGTGAAGGTTTTGTTCCTGATATGGGCATATTTTATTAGTGTTTTGATCTCATGAGCTATTAAATAACTGGGATTGTATGATTCGATTAGTTTGAGGGAGTTTAGAGAGTCTGAAATTACCAGCCAGTTTGATTCAGAGGTATTTATGCAATATTGTAAGGCTTTAAGGATCGCGAATAGCTCAGCAGTAAGGATTGAAGAGGATTCATGAAGGGAGACCAGTTTTTCTACATTCTTTGTATAGAATGATGCTCCGACTGTATTAGCTTTTTTGGAGCCATCTGTAAATATGAGTTCGTGATTGCTGTATTTCAATTGAATTATTTGATGGTACCTTGATTGGATTATTGTCGGGTTAACTTCTTTTTTATCTAGTAGTGAAAATTCGAAGTTACAACTGATGGGGAAATGACTCCAGGGTGGGAATAGGTAGGTGTTTATTTCATCTACTGAGGGCATAGTAATTGATAGACGTTCCCTGGTTTCAGCGAAGCTAGTATGAATAAAAAAGGATACTTATTCAAGGAAGTGTTGTTGTTGGGGGGGTTGAAAAAATATTTGAAATGCGGGATGTAAGGACGGAAGTGGAGAGAGCTCACATAATTAAAAGTAAGTTGCAACCTTCTGAGTTCTAATGATGGGATTTCCGATTCACAATATAGGCTATTGGTTGGACTGGTGTGAAAAGCACCTATGGAAAGGCGGATGCCTTTATTATGGATAGGATTTAATTTCCTGATATAGGAGGTAGGAGCTGAAGAATAGACTATACATCCATAATCCATCTTGGATTGGATTAAAGATTTGTAAATCTTCAATAACGATGTCCTATCTGAACCCCATTTAGTATTTGACAGCATTCTAATGATGTTTAGGTCTTTAGAACATTTCGTCTTAATGTATTGTATATGGGCATTCCAGTTGAGACGCTTATCAAATACTAGTCCAAGAAATGTGTGCTGGAGGTTTAGAGGTATGTCTTGAGAATTCATAGTAAGCTTAGGGTTGAGGTTGCATTTTCTTTTCCTGCAAAAGTGGACGAGTGACGATTTAGTTGGTGAGAAGGTTAATCCAATGGCGTGGGACCATGTCCGGATTGAATTGAGGGATGTTTGTAGGGAGTTTTGATTGTCCGAGGAATGATATAGTAGGATATCATCCGCAAATAGTTTAAGGTGAACAGTTGGTTGAATATGATTTTTGATGTTGTTTATAGCTATCATAAAAGAAGAGTAACATATAGTTAATCCCTATGGCCAGATCTTTTTTAACATTGTAGATAGTATCTATTTCATTAGTCGTTTTCTAACTTGAACTTTAAATTGTAATTTTTCAATATAATAACATAATAACAGGTTTCTCAAGTCCAGTCCTGTCCCTTGACCTACTGCGTAAGTGCAGCATAGCCACATTAAGTGGAGTACAGAGTCATATGCTGAACCTAAACTTTTAATCATCATCGAAAAAATATATTCGCCAGTGGGTCAATTTTCTTTGCAAAGTTTGTAAAAAATGGTTCAAAAAATATTTTTTGTGCGTTTAAGGCACTTCAGATGAACTAAAGCGGAGTAATTTATTTTTATTATTTGAGATAGGAATTTTATTTTTTTATTCCCAAACTTGTCGTTTAGGTTGAATGTTTTTCCTTCAATTATTTATTTCGATGACACTTGAACGCAAAGAAAGTTTGACGATGATTTACTAACAGGAACCCACCGTTAGTACAAAAAATTATAAGTGCTCTAAACGTTCAAAAATATTTTTGGAACAATTTTTTACCAACTTCGCAAACAAAATTGACCAGTGGCGAATATCCTTTTTCGATGATGATTAAAAGTTCGGGTTCATCGTAGAGATATACCCTCTTTATTGACTGTATTTGAAGTTGATCTGATGCAAATATTTTTTTCATATTTGATGTAATTTAAATGAAAATTTTTATAATTATTTTTTGACTGCTAGGGTTTGTTTTCACTACCATACAGGCGCGGACCCAAGAGGGGGGCGGTGGTGTGCCCCCTCATCAACAACACGCTCTCGCTTGCGATCATCCCCGCCGCAAGAGCTTCAAAATGGACCCTATCTTGCTTCCTATATTACAAAGATGAATGCCTCTGGCATCCCCCCCCTTCCAGTCGACAACTTATTTTCGCTTCACCCCCCCTCCCAAGAGTTTAGAATTCAGAAGAATAGACTCCCCCAGCCTGCTGTATTAGGAACTTGAATGTCGCTGGCACCCCCTCCCCGTCAACAAGTCAACAACTTGCTTTCGCTTGCCATACTGTACTCTTGTGATATTATCCCCTGACAAAAAAAAGAGAAACGCTAGGTTCGCCCCTGCCCCTGTAAAAGGGTGAATTTCAATTAAAACGAACGATAAATATATGGTAATTGCTACTTAATGATCAGCTTAAATTAGGATATAATTTTATTAGGAATATTTTATAATTTATTGCAATTTTTCTTCTATGGGAGTAGTTTACCTTTTCTAAGGGGCGAATTTAACAATTTTTTTATGTCACTGATATTTTTTGGTATTCTACGTGAGCTAAGCTTTAAAATGAGATAAGATAAACTTTTAATCGTCTTTGATTCTCGAGATATTATACTTTTAATGTCAAAACTTTTATTCAACTGAAACACAATATGCAACTGAATCTCCTCAATTTTGACGATTAATTTCTCAAAATTGAAACCTATACTCATCTTGAAAATTTTCTTAGAGTATTTTTCTATCATGAACTTTCAATAAGCACACATTTTGGTTTCAAATACGAGGTCCACGAAATAGACCAATTTTACGGTCACTCTTTTCACATGTTTGGTGCGAAGTTTTTTTTTTTTGGAGTCACTTCCCATATTTCATAATAATTTTAAAATGTGGTCCTAAAAGACCTATACAGATTTTTAAAATATTTTATCGCTCCCTGTATATGAACCGAGTGAAATGTGGTGCGCTACCCTGTATAGGTAAATTTTGTTTAGGAACAAAAAATTCATAAATGATATAAATTTTTTCATTTTTTATTTTTTTCCCACTTTCCTCTAGTCTAGTGCGCCAATATCGACCTTCGGCTTTTCGCCTCATTGCTGTTTATTCAAACAGCTGCGGCCGAGGTGCGAATAAGCACCGGTGAAGTTTTTGTCCGCCGCCATGAGGCCGTTTCGTAAACAAATTACCGTTCAGATAAAAGTTCTCCAACGCAAATCCCTTTATCGCAGCCAATGAATAATGCGGAGGAAAAGAAGGAGCCGCAACCCCCAACCGTTCGGATATACCTTGTTTTGACACGTTTCTGTTTTTGTGCATAACGGCTTACCTCGGCTGTTATCGGAAAATTGGACCAGTCGAGAACCACATTAATCTTTGATTTCCGTCAAAAGGCTGTTAGTAGACTAAGACCCATTAAATTAATTGATCCGATTTACGAAACTCTCTCGCAACTCTATTTTTAATCTCAGTCTTTGACGACTGAATTAATGACTTCGAATTTTAACTTCGTTTTTCTATAAAATCAATAGTTTCTTCCTTGTTAAAAATATATTTTTTAAATTAAGATTGACGCACCAAGAAGAATCAATACGGAGGACACTTAAAGAAAATTATAAAGTAAAGACTATTTAACCGCAGCTTTATGTTTTGACTAGATGCACAGTATTGAATCAATTAAAGGGTTTAGAAAATAAAATTTTTGTTTTTTTCTCTATCAAAAAACAGTTGTAATAGCTCATATTACTGTACCCACAATTTTTTTATTAAGACGAAGGAATTAGGAATTTAAAAAATAATGTTGTTGTTTTGTTTTTATTTAAACAAAATTTAAGATAATTACACTATTATATTTATCCTGTTATCATTCTCTTTTTGTAAACCACCAGTAGAGGTTTCTCGTATAATAGTCAGCTGATTTATTTGCGCTTCATTTTCCACTGTAAAATTTTTAAATATAAGCAATGTATAGGCAAATTTTTCTCAATGGACAGCTGACACAACACTACATTTTTTGAGGAAAAGTCCAAATAGGTGTGTAGAAAATGTTATTTCAATGGTATATTACCACCCATTGCTCTATCAGATAGCACGTCTAACCTAGGATTTTTTATTTCCCACAAAATAACTGCCCACATTTTGAAATGCGTTTTTTATCTTTCAACATAAATACTTAATACACAGGGTGCCTTTAAAACGTCTGTACAAAAAACTAATACGAATTTCAAAACTTTTTAGAAACATCCTGTATATGTAAATATCTCTGAAGTGTTTTATAAATTTAGCAATATTGATGCAAATAATAGTTCGGATCCTATATATATATATATATATATATATATATATATATATATATATATATATATATATATATATATAGTTTGTGCAATTGAAAGTGAATACGTCATTGATTCCATATGTACAGATTTTGAAAACAATTTTAATCTTATTTAAATTAAAATTAAATTGCAAAAATTATCGAGTTATTTTTTGAACTGATAATTTTTCCGGTCAATCAATTATTGTATTTATGAATAAAAAACTTTTTCTGCAATTTAAAGTGAATACACTATTGATTCAATATACACAAATTTTAAAAAGACTTTTAATAGTGTTGAAATTGAAATTCTGTTTCAAAAACTGCCCAATTATTTTGTGAACTGATGATTTTTGGGGTCAAACAATTTTTTTTATTTATGATCCAAAAAATTTGTGCTGCAATTGAAAGTGACAACGACATTGATTCAACATATACAGATTTTGAAAATTGTGTTGAAATTGAAATTCATATCTAAAAACTATCCAGTTATTTTGTAATCTGATGATTTTTGCGGTCAAACAATATTTTTTATTTGTTCTGCAATTGAAAGTGAATCGCCATTGATTTAATATATATAAATTCTGAAAAGACTTGAAATTGTATTGAAATTGAACCTTTGTTTCAAAAACTATCCAGTTATTTTGTAAACTGATGATTTTTGCGGTCAAATGTTTTTTTTTTAATTATGAGTAAAAAGTTTGTTCTGCAATTGAAAGTGAATACGCCATTGAGTCAATATACACAGATTTTGAAAAATACATTTAATTGGATTTATATTGAAATTCTATTTTAAAAACTGTCCAGTTAGTTTGTAAACTGATGATTTTTGCGGTCAAACAATTTTTTTATTTATGAACAAAAAATATGTTCTGCAATTGAAAGTGAATACGCTATTTATTCAATATATAGAGATTTTGAAAAGACTTTTAATTGTGTTGAAATTCAAATTATGTTTCAAAAACTGTTCAGTTATTTTGTGAACTGATGATTTTTGGGGTTAAACAATTTTTTTTTATTTATGAACAAAACCTCGTTCAGCAATACAAAGTGAATACGTCAATTGATTCAATATATACAGAGTCTAAAAAGACTCTTAGCTATGTTGCAATTGAAATTCTATTTCAAAAACTGTCCTGTTATTTTATGAACTGAGGATTTTTGCGGTAAAACAAATTTTATTTATGAACAAAAAATTTGTTTTGCAAGTGTTCGCCAATAATTCAATATATACAGATTTCAAAAATACTTTTAATTGTGTCAATATTGAAATTCTATTTCAAAAGCTGTCCAATTGATTTGTAAGGTAATGATTTTTTGCGGTCATTTTTGTTTTAATTTATTAAGAAAATTTTTTTTCTGCAATTGAAAATGAATACGCTATTGATAATATATATATATATATATATATATATATATATATATATATATATATATATATATATATATATATATATATATATATATATATATTTATATATATATATATATATATATATATATACAGATTCTGAAAAGACTTTTAATTTGTTTCAAATTGAAATTCTATTTCAAAAACTGCCCAGATATTTTGTAAACTGATAATTTTTGCTGTCAAATAATTTTTTTTATTTATGAACAAAAAATTTGTTCTGCAATTGAAAGTGAGTACGCCAATGATTCAATATATACAGATTTTGAAAAGGCTTTCAAACGGGGAGGATTTTAGAAATCAAGGGACGTTGAATAATGCCCTAAGTGGCAGAATTAATAGTAAAATTCCAACGGATGTAAATCTTAACAAAACCCAAAAAAGTGATCCCTAACCAGAAAAAATTTTTTTAATGTCTGCTCAGTTAAGTACAGTTTCAGTTTCATTTACATAATAATTAAAGGTACAATTAAAAATAAGAATTTTGGGAGAGTCGATTCGCTTAAGGTTTGACATATCTTACATAGAAAATTATTATTAAAGAATGTTATGGAAATAAAATTAGTAGGAAAACACAGAGTTAGGGCTCATCTTAGATCTCTTAAAGAGGCTTATTGGCTTATTAAAAATAATGGAGTAGAAGAAGAACAATTAAGGATTTTCATACTCAATGATATATTAGAAATTAAAGACATAATTCAAAGAGTTGGTATCTATTTTGATGAAAATTGCATTATACAAAATATTAAATCATCAAATAAAGTAATGAACGCCAAAAGTTTTACGAAAAAGATAATCAAAGAAGAGCAAATATTTATTGGAAAAAAAAGCAAACTCTTTTGTTGACTTTTGAATGTGCAGTTTTGCCAAATGAAAGATTGAAAAATATGCTATTTCGTGGACCTCTTATTTAAAACCAAACTGTTTGCTAATTGAAAGTCCATGATAAGTTTATGCTTTAAGAATAGTTTCAAGATGAGCATCTATTTTAATTTTGAGAAATTAATTATCAAAGTTGTGCAAATTGAGTTGCATAATGAATTTCAGTTGACTAAGATTTTAACATTAAAAATATAATATTTCGAGAATGAAAGAAGATAAACAAGTTTATCTCATTTTAAAGCTTAGGTTATGTAGAGTCCAAAAAATATCAGCGACATAAAAAAATATTTAATTTACCCTTTAGATAAGGTAGAACTACTCCATGCAAAAAAATGGAAATAAATTACAAAATATCTGAAAAAAATTGTATTCATGAGTCATAATCCTAGCAGATCATTAAGTTGCAATCGCCATATATTTATGGTTCGTTTTTATTGATATCCACCCTTCTATAAGGGTCAAAACAACCCCTAACCGTCAAAAATACCAACAAATATTTATAAAAATTTGAACAAAAGTATCATATAATTTACAAAAAATATGATAGAGACATTTGCGTCAGATCCAATACAAATACACCCCATAAAGAGGGTATATCCCTGCGATAAATCTGAACTTTTAATTGATTAATATCATGGAAAAAGGATATTCGCCAATGGTCAATTTTGTTTGCGAAGTTGGCAAAAATGGTTCCAAATATATTTTCTGAGCGTGCAGTTCAAATTAACTAACCTGAACTGCCCTGAACTAACGCGAATTAAAAGGGGGAGACAACATGGAGTAATTTATTTTTATTATTTGATATTATAATTTTATTTTTTTATTCCAACCATATAGTTTAGATTGAACATTTTTTTTTTCTTCAATTCTTGATTTTGATGATACTTGAACGCAAAAAAATTTGGCCACTAATAAAATTAGAATTGTATTTTTTATTTTCGACCTTGTACGTTACGTTGAACGTTTTTTTCTTCATTTATTTAATACTGACCGCAAAAGAAGTTTGGTCGTGATTTACTAACAGGAACTCACTCTTAGCGCAAAATAGTGGTGATATTAGAATTTTATTTTTTATTTACGACCCTGTAGGTTAAATTGAACATTTTTCTCTTCAATTATTTATTTCAATGGCACTTGACCGCAAAAAAAGTTTGACCTCAATTTACTAACAAGAACGCACGTTTGGAAAATTTGGAATAAAATTTTATTTTTTATTTTGGACCCTGTAGGTTAGACTGGACGTTTTTTTTTCTTCAATGATTTATTTCAACGACACTTCAATGCAGAAAAAAAACCGTAATTTACTATTGGGGACCCACCCTTAGCGTAAAAAAAAATTAGAGTGAGATTAGAAGTCTTTTATTTCAGATCCTATGAATTTGACTGAGAGTTTTTTTTAAATTTTTTATTTCGATGACACTCCATTGTGAAAAAAGTTTGGCCGCGATTTACTAAGCGAAAAAAAATAGGGGTGAGATTAGAATTTTATATTTTATTTCCCACCCTGTAGATTGGACAGAAAGTTTTTCTTTAATTACTTATTTCTATGACATGTGACCGCTTAAAGTGCTTGCCCGTGATTTACTAAGAGGAATCCAATTTTAGCGCGGGTTGGGGATAGTTTGCGGGTAGTCTTACCCTCTTTATAAGGTGTATTTGTACTGGATCTGATGCAAATATCTCTTTTATATTTCTTGTAATTTATATAATGTAGAATTTTTTTTTTTAATTTGTATAAATATTTTCTGTTTTTTTGATTATAAGGGGTTGTTTTCACCCCCATGAGAGGGCGAATGTCAATAAAAATTAACCTTATATATATATATATATATATATATATATATATATATATATATATATATATAGATTGCTGTTTAATGATCAGCTTAAATCATGACTCATGAACACAATTTTTTCTAGATATTTTATAATTTATTTCAATTTTTCTTGCATGGGGTAGTTTTACCCTATCCAAGGAGTGAATTAAATAATTTTTTTATGTCAATGATATTTTTTTGGAATTCTACATGACGCAAGTTTTAACACAATATAAAATAAATTGGTTTATCTTCTTTAATTGTCGATATATTAGGTTTTCAATGTCAAAACTATTATTCAACTGAAACACATTATGCAACTCAATTTCCTCAACTTGAACAACTACTTTCCCAAAAATAAAAAAGATGTCCATCTAAAAACTTTTCTTAGCTTATCTTATCATAAACTTTGAGTTAGCATACATTTTGGTTTCAAATATGAGGTCAATGAAATAGGCTAATTTTACGGCCACTCTGTATCTCTAATATGATTCTTTCAGGTGAGACCTACTATATATAGTAAGGTAACTCAATATTATAAATCGTTAACTACGGGCACACTTCATAACAGTGTAGGTCTGCTAACATTCTTTGCAGTAAAATTAAATCTGAAGAAACGGAACATTAATATAGTGAACTAGACGTACATTGTATAAATTATATAGTAGGAACTCACAAATCTTTTTTCAACGATTGTTCCCATTTTATAAAACAGAAAAACATTTAAAATATTATACTAGATAATATAATAACTTTAAAAGAAGCTGCAAACATATATGATAATATTTATATTAATGTTGTTAAGGTAATCTAATTCTTGGAGGCAATGAGTAACTATAGTCAGTGTAAAAATTGTAGCTATAGCAAAAAAGAAATACTAAATAGCTAAAACAATCAAAAATTCAGAGAAATATACTGTCACATAAAACAACACGCAATGGAAAAACCAAACCTACTCGAAAAATCCAAACCCAGAATATGACAATTGCCAATTCCATATAATACGTCTAATGAAAACAAAAGTGCGGAAATTTCACGTGCAAAACCTATACGCGTATTGCAATCAATAATAAATTTGATCCCATCACAGCTTTATTAGCTGAAAATGATGAAGTAGTATACAGGGGCGGATCCAGTCTCTCTCTTTGCGGGGGGGGGAGGGCGGTGATATCACAAAAGTACAGTATGGCAAGCAAAGGCAAGTTGTCGACGGGGGGGGGGGGGCGCCAGCAACATTCCCATTTCTAGTGTAAAAGACAGGATTGGGTCTATTTTTCTGAATTTGAAGCTCTTGGAGAGGGGGGACGATCACAAGAAAAAAAAAGTTGTCGACAGGGGGGGGGGGGAGGATGAGAGCAGCATACACATTCCTAGTATAAAAGGTAGAATCGGTTCTATTTTCCCGAACTCAAAGCTCTTGGGAAGGGGAAAGACGATCGCAAGCATACACATTTCTATACTCTATTCAAGAATTAGAAAGACGTGCCTGCTCCAGTGCCGCAGGTAACTGAGGACTACCGTAAATCTAATTATATTTAATTATATTTAGATATTATAAGCTTTTATAAATTTACTGCAACAATAAAATTTCTGATAGTTTAATTTAATTTCTTTCAGTGAGCAAAGTAAACCTTACAGTGTGTCTTTAGTGATTTATCTTGTTTGCGGTTGTTTTTATATATTATTTGAGATTAGTAGGATACCCAAAAGATATGGCTTCCACATCTATATTTATTCTAAAATCGTTAAACCTAGGCATTTTTTCCTCAACAAAAAACTTATTACGATGAATGTTTATGATGCCTTAAGATATCAATATCTAGATAATAATGTTAAAAGCTTTATTGAGATGTGTTCCAAAATGACAGGAGTTGGAAAATCTATTATGTACCGAATACTGAAGGAGAAAAAAACCACTGGAATTGTTAGTATTCTCAAGCCACATTCGATCACAAGCAGACGAAAAACCTCGTTGGAAAAAGAGATGTAAACTGCAATAAAAGGAGTTGCACATACATTTTACTATGAGAAGCAGATCCCAACCGTCGACGAAATTCTAACTAAAATCAATGAAGATCGGGACTTACCTCAAATTAAAAGAACTGAGCTCTGGAAATTGCTCAGAGAACTTAATATTTGCTAGGAAAAACCAGATAGGAAATCTGTTCTTATAGATCGTCCGGAAAATATCCGTTGGAGAAGGAAATATCTCTCTCAAGTAAAAGACAGAATTGTTAGAAATAACACAGCTTACAAAATTAGTAATTTAACTGACCTTTTGAAAGATTTTTTGAATAAGGTTACTGCAGAAAATTGGGAAAAATCCATATAATAAAAAAATAAAATAGAATGTGGAAACTCGATCTCATGATCGGTGAGATAAAGAAATCAATTATAATTAATTTGAGTGAAGATAGCTTCATTGACTTTGATTAGGAATTATATACGTAATGTTTACCAGCGTAAACACAATTCATTATTTAAATTTTCTGTAAAATATAAAAATTCATTACATTTGAATCCCTTTTTAGTGTTTAATTGTAAATCTGCAGATGGTTTAAAAAATAAATAAACTAAAACGTCAAATGTCCTAAAAATGTTTTTAATTAATAATAAAATGACGGATAGCCCCAAAAAAATTTTAATATTATATGGACGAATTTTTTTTTTATATATGTTTAACTTCTCGTATTTTTGATAATGGGTATTTTGTAAGTATTTAAATTATAACTTAGAATTTTTTGACAGAAAAAGGCTACATTTTAGTCTGAATGTGCCTAAAACGGTTTCTATGCAAAAATTAAAAATAATAAAAATTGTAATTTGTATTAAATATGTAAAAATTATCTATATTTCTAATGTATGTGAATTATTAAGAAAGCATAAGAAATAAAATAATATTATAAAAACTTTTTATTTTAAGTTTATTACCGAAATAATATTCTATGCCATAAATACTTAGTGATAAAATAAACCGCCTTCCGAGGCCTACGACAAGGATTAAAATCCTTTTTAACACACACTTCCAAATATCTATTGTTATCCAACCCAAATAGTCCATTATTATAGACTGGTATTTTTGATTACAAAATTTATAACCCATTCCTATGAAAAATATATGTGTCTAACAGATTTTGCCAAAGACTCCGGACTAAAAAACACAGGTAGTTTGCGAAGAAGAAAAATGGTAGAAAACGATTTATTAGAGATACTTAAGGAGAATGATATTGTGTTTGCTAATAATGTGAGTATTTGCAACAAAAAGGTAGCTATAGTACACTTAAGCTGAAATTGAAACATTGACAAGTCCATATCTTTATTTGATCAAGGAATGTCGATAAATTTATCTAATGAAAATTGACCCCCTTTCACCCTTTTAGAGTGCGAATTCTGAAAAGTCCATTCTTAGTGGATGCCTACATGGTGTTGCCAACTTTTTTCCCAAAATTTCATGATTCTGTCTTTAATGAGATAGTTTAGGCTGTGCATTGACATCTCAGTTAGTCAGTCTGTCAGATAATCAGGAGACACCCCTTATAAGAATAAATAAGAAGAATTTTAGAATAAAAATAAAATCGTCCCCGCATTATCGAGGTACGATTCCTTGTTGATCTTGGGTATTTGTGATATTAATTATACTTTATATTATTTTAATTAATAAAGTGTGACTGGCTACATGAACGAACAGTTTGAAACCATGCAATACCATTGATATAAAAAAGTAGTGTCAATACTTTCAAATCAACACAAATCTTTCTTTGATATTCTTGAAGTTTTATACTTTAGAGTAATACTCGAATGTTTTCGTAAGTTTCTTTTATATTGACTGCTTGCGCTTTAGAAATTGATAGCAGTTCAAGTTTCCATTAATGAGGTTTATATAGCAGCTTAACTTTAGTCATTAGACAGGAAATATCATGAGTAATAACCAGAAGCACAGATAGGTAAAAATGTCATATCTCTCTTATTTGAAAGATTTGAGGTTTGAGATTTCTCTTTGGAACATTAAACACAGACACACAGTGTTGCCATATCCTTTAAATAAGGAAAAGTAGCATTGTATCACCATCACAATTAGCTGGTGATAAATTTATTATTCCAAATTTCAAATTCTCAGTTTTGCATATTCGTCCGATGTCTATGTTTGTGGTTCTCTCTCTCTGAGTATTTTCCTCAATACGCCTGAATATTTCCATTTCTACAGCCTCCCATATTATTGTTGTTTTTGCTTTGTGTACTGTTACGTTTCCATAATGCCTGCCAGAGTTTGTCCTGTAACTGTTTTGTAAATCCGTATTTTAGTATTTTTACTCAGATTTCTAATTTTCAAAATTGTGTCATTTAAGCAAACTACAACTCATTTTGCCATGATAATCTGGTCTTTTACTTCTGCTTCCAGTTCTCCATGGCTATTAAAAATTATTTCTAGGTATCTGAAATCCATGTTTCACTCAATAACCTTCCCCTCTAATTTCAGCTTGCATCCTAGCGATTCGTTGGAAATAACTATGTATATTGTGTTTCTAGAAGGGATTATTATATTAAATTTCTTCGCTGTTATTTGGAATTGATAAAACATTCTTTGAACATCATTTTCACTTTGTGTCGATAATACTGGCTTCACAAATTATAACTCAATATTAATTCCTGTGATCGCGTTTTGCGCCATCTCCTGAGATGTTCGCACACTAGCAACTCAGTAGGGAAACAATTTATTGATCCATATTTATGACGTAATGTAAAAATTAGGCGAAGTCCACAGATATGGGTAAAGATCATCTATTTTTCGCCCTCTCGGACACAAATATACAAAATTATTATTTGAGACATTGAGACGTGTTTATATTTAGCTTTTTAAAAATATTATTTTAGTACCTTGTTTATTTTGTAGCTCGAGATACAACTTTTGGTATTCCATAATACTCATAGTTGTTTTACTAGCTCATCAAATGCCTCCTTGAGCTCGAGGTAGTTTACCTGTAGCGTTTTTATGTTTAACTTTTTTAAATAATTTATGTAAAGTGAATTAAGACATCATTTGAAGATATTTTTTGACGTATAAAAAATGACACCATTTTAAACGCTTATATACAATACTTTGACAGAATATAAAAAAAAAATAAGGTGGCAAGATATGCAGTCTACTTTGATTGGAAGGAACAATACTCCAAGAAGTATTTAAGGACCTAAAAATATAAAATATAAAATTGATATTTCAAATCATAAAATGTACAGGATCACTAAACTTTTTAATGAATTTCAAATATCACATCCAACTTTATTTTGTAGGCATTATTAAAAAATTCTTACTGAACAATTTAGTTACAAAAATAATGTAGCTTATGTTGGTTGTTTTTTTTTTCATCATTTTCTTGATTTTCTATGGAGACTTGACTTTTATTAAATTTCAGAGGAAAAAAAAAACATCTATTATAAAAATATTAACTGGTTAAAATTTGCATGTTATTGTGAAACCTAGCATCTCACCATTATTTGCCGACAAAACTTGGCTAAATAGGAATCCAGGTTTTGTAGAAAGCATCACAAACAGGATGTCTGGGAAAGATACCGGTGGATCCCACTGATGAGTCCACCACCGGTATCGAGACGAAACATCCATACATTGTCGATGGTCGAAAATTAGATCGCTAGTCATATATGTCCTTTCCATCAGAGGCATGACTATTTGCGACAATGTACATAATATATAATAGAGAGAAAAACTGAAATTTTTCTAACAATATTTTAAAGCACACTAATGTATTTAATTTCATAATGTATAGATTTTTTTAGCATATTTCAAATATTTTTTATATAAAATGGGAAAAGAAATTTACATAATTATGTAAATTTTAATGCCAAATATGGAGTATAAATCTGAAATTATATACATGTATTTGTGTTGTACCCCACACAATGTGTATGAAACAAACAGTCTACTTCCACTTTCCGCATACATCTCTAACCATAAAAACTAAGGCACGATTATATATTACATCATTTTCCACGCCAACAAGCTGGTGTTCATGTTTGTCATAACCAGCACTAAGCATTAGTAATATTTCATCAAACATCAACATGCACACAAAAATGCCATTGGTTTAAAATATGCCACTTTTCTTAACTTTTCATTAGGAAACCATAAATGTCAGCATCAACTAATATATCTCATCAAAGTCCTTCTGGATCGTAAATGGAACAACTCTGCCATAAAACTATGACCGTTGCCAGAATGTTTGTACAAAGTAAGCGCCAAAAGATTTACTTGTACTGTAAAGTAACGACCTCTTGCTTTGGCAGTTTGTAACTCAACTATCTCAAATAAAACTTAGATTCTGATCTTAACTCATAAAGAATTTTTTTCGCAAATTTTAAATTTCTTTTATATGATACCGTATATTGAGAACCAAAGTAAACAGAATTGCTATTCCATAGATTTTCTATACGAGCGTTTTTCCTTAGGACGTGCAGCTCCATATACTTTAATAGATAATAGTATTCTATAAAAAAAGTTAAATATTAATTTTATCTATAATATAATAATACAAAAACTTATAAAGTCTAAATCACCTGCTTTTTATTTAATTGGTTATTAAATTTCATTTTTCGGTCTGAACATCTTCTATTAGACCAACAATTATGTTATATCAAAAAATTTCTAATTATAATAGTTTCTAAGAACTCAATTAACAAAAGTTTTTCATGTAATCCATTGAAAACTATATTTTTAAAATAAATCTGAAATGCGAATATGTTACATATGTGTTGATATAATGGGTGTAGAGTATATCTCTCCAGCCTCGCTACAGGTAGAGGTTACACATATGTCCTCTCTTGGCAAGGAGGAACCTGTATAATAAATCTTAACTTGAAAAAATTGACCTAACTTGAGAACTACATTATTTTGCAGGGTAGAAGTTATATCCTCACTTTTGTTCTACCTATCAAAAGGTAACTGCTGTGTTGGAAACTAAAATAAATAACTATTAGTATTATAATGATAGCAACATTAAATTTTACTTCATAAAATGTTCAATTATGGATGCAGCTTAAAACAATTGGCGAGAAATATTTACAACTCACCTGTTTTCGTGAAGATAAATTGGTATTGTAAATATAAAAGTTTGCACTTTTATCATCCTCACTGAAATACTGCTGACATACACGATAACTTCTATTCCCTAGATTTTTATTGTCTTTACAGCAAAACTTAAAATATAATATAAATTAAAAATATATTAAACTTATTGAAAAAGAGAACAAATTTGGCATGTAGACGTCTAGAGAAACAAGTCATATTTTATTTTGTTTCGATCAATATAACCCAAATCAAGGATTAAATTTAATTACCAATTTCTTTACTGTAATTTTTAAAAACAATACACAACAAGGGACACACTGAAAGGTCGATAACTTAATCATTTACGACTAGTCTAAACACAAAAATAACAAAATAAATTTCACAAATCATCCTCATCAATCCCCATATTTAAACAAAATGACAGTCGGTAAATTAAGGTCCAATTTTATTGGCACACTAGCGTCATCTACTGAAATGTTCGCAAACTATAAATGCCGTCACACTGCTTTCATAAGGACTGCCCAGTCCCTGGTTGTATGTACGTAATGAAATTTTTCGAAAGAGAGTATAATTCTAAGATATGTTTTTCATCACCTCCTAAATCAGTTAACAACTCAATTAGTTTCTTTGAATCAATATATTCAGCTAAAACATAATACCTGACAAAGTTTTATGTGTTGTAACTTATAATTGTTAGGTCATTGAAAAGAAAGGTAAATTAATGATCTACTAGCAGTTTCTATGTATAAAATTTAAATCCAAATGACCAAAAAAAATTAGAAAAATAAAACCAAACCCAATACACAAACAAAATCAAATTCCAATCACTGATAAACACAGATAACGTATTAAAATAAGGATTCTTGACCGATCGAATTACATACAAAGATGTCTTGGACAAAAGTGGATTTAAAAGTTAATATATATCTTTTTCTTACACGTTTTTATGTCTATATGTATCGACACATTTCAGAAGTGTTTAAATTTTGATTTCGTAAAGTCGCTAGTTTTCTACTTATGAAAAATAAATTTTTAAAATTAAGATTGATGTGCTAAAAAGAATCAGAAAGTCGAGAGCAAAGAATAATACAATATAATGGTTTAGTGTCAGAATTATCTAAACAATAATTAAAGTCAGACACTTTAAACATTAGGTTGTTTCGTTGTCAATTATAGTTATTTTCTCCTGGATCGCCTTAAATGGATAGTATGATTATTTAGTTCATGAAAAAATTATCTAAAATGTACTAAATCCATCAAATAAGTAAAATGACAAGTGAATTATAGGCAAGTTAGACCCACAAGCAAAAAGAAATTTCAAGATGCACAGAAAAATACGAGGTAAAAGAATTCAATTCCGGGAATTTAGATTTAGAGCGCGTTCAAACTGTATGGTAACAAAATTGCTTTCCATTCCTCATAATTACTACTCATTACACCCTTCTTCAGTGTCTCTCTTATCCCCGAATGCAACATTCCTAGTCATTTGATGTTTCTCGGTACACGCGTGGCGTGAGATGCGGTTTTACCTACGGGAACAAAAATAATGTGCAAGTGGCTAAATTTATGCTAAAAGGGAACGAACAGACTTTCAAATATGTTTTTGATATCAAATTCATTGATGACGAGGTAGAGATGAGCTTTGTCGTGATGAAGAATCCATTCGCTGAGTGACAAATGATGTCACCGGTGTTTAATTTTGTTCAGTTTTAATAAACTTGAATTGAATTAAAAATAAGATGCGCTTATTTCTTGTGTAAATTTTGGAAATAAATTCAGTCTTAGGTAGTTAGTTGCGTTAGCTAACATTATTTTTAAATAGATTAAAAATAAATTTAGGAATAAGTTAACCTAGTTAGATCGGGCTCGTATTCCATTTAATCTATTTTGATATTTGTAGGTTATAAATTAGTATATTTCAATCGATATTTGTAGTCATATCCATTAATTTAGTTGCATAACAATGTTTTTACTTATAAGTCGAGTTAATATTAGTAGTTGTACATACATACAGTTATAATAAGTTTAGAATTAAATTCAGCATCAGAAATTCCCCATATTGTTTGTCTCTGAGACCTATATAACAATCATTTTAAATTAAATAGTCACCTAGATATGGGCTCAAGCATGGTTAGCTTGGATATCGCGGTAAATTCTGCTTCGTGCTACGCATCAAGAAATGGCTACACTTCGTAGTAAACTGTCCGAGTTCGGGTTGTAAGAAGAATAGATTCAGAGGTCGCACTACCCTTCTCGTAAAAGGCGTAACAATCTAGAAATCCTTAAACCTTTTTTTCTGGTTAGTAAAAAAAGAACTGTATAAGATCATTTGCAGAATTCATATTGGATGTTTTTGATTTTGTGGTGATGATTAAAAAATACATTTAGATTCATTAAATGATGTGAATTTTGGCAAAGTATTCCAAGTTAATTTTTTGAAATACATCGCGAGTGTTATTTAGTAATTTTTCGTTTTCATTTTCTCAATTCCATATTATGTCTATGCGGTACTATCATCAGTTTATTTTATAGTAATCTCACCTACTAACCCTTTGCTAAAACATAGCTATTTGTGAATTTTTTGTAAGGAATTTAACAATAGCCGATATTTGTAAATTTAAACCCAACATTTAGTTCCCACTGTGAATGGATTTTACCATGGACACGTTTTGTGTTGTCTCGGAGCAGGTTTCAGTTTTGTTAGTTTTTTTAATGGACCATGTTTAGACCGGTATCGGCAGGTTTCGACCCATGGATTTTTAGTAAACAAGCAGTGGCCTCGTATAGGGCACCAGTGTGTAGGGCAGGGGTGGATCCAGCCTCTCTCTTTGGAGGGGGGGGGCGGTGATATCACAAAAGTACAGTATGGCAAGAAAAACAAGTTGTCAACGGGGGGGGGGGAGGGGGAGTGCAAGCAGCATACTCATTCCTAATATAAAAGGCAGAATGGGTTCTATTTTCCTGAACTCAAAGCTTTCGGGAGGCGATCGCAAGCATACAGACTCCTATACTCTATTCAAGAACTAGAGAGAGTAATAAAACTGTTACCGAAACCTCTAACGTACCTGCTCCAGTGCCGCAGGTAACTGGGAACTGCCGTAAATCTAATTATATTTCATTATATTTAAATATAGTTTATAAATTTACTGCAACATAGAATTTCTGATAGTTTAATTTAATTTCTGTCAGTGAGCAAAGTACAACTGACAGTTTTTTCTTAGTGATGTATCTTGCTTGCGCTTGTTTTTATATATTATTTGAGATTAGTGAGATACCCAAAAGATATGGCTTTCACCTCTATATTTATTCCAAAATCATTAAACCAGGGCATTTTTTCCTCAACGTAAAACTTATTACCATGAATGTTTATGATGCCTTAAGATATCAATATCTAGATAATAATGTTAAAACCTCTGTTAACATTTGTTCCAACATGACAATAGTTGGAAAATCTACTATGTACCGAATACTGAAGGAGAAAAAACGACTGGAATTGTTAGTACTCCCAAGCCACATTCGATCACAGGCAAACGAAAAATCTCGTTGGAAGAAGAGATGAAAACTGCAATTAAAGAGGTTGTATATACATTTTATTATGAGAAGCAGATCCCAACCATCTACAAAATTCTAACTAAAATCATTGAAGATCGCGATTTACCTGAAATTAAAAGAACTAATCTCTGGAAATTGCTCGGAGAACTTAATTTTTGCTGGGAAAAACCAGATACAAAATCTGTTCTTATAAATCGTCCGGAAACTGTCCGTTGGAGACGTAAATATCTCTCTCAAGTAAAAGGTAGAGTTGCTAGAAATAATACAGTTAATAAAATTAGTAATTTAACTAAACTTTTGAAAGATTTGTTTGAATAAAGTTACTGCGGAAAATTGGGAAAAATCCATATAATAAAAGAATAAAACAAAATGTGAGAACTCGATCTCATAATCGGTGAGATAGAGGAACCAACTATAATTAATTTTAGCGAAGATAGTTTCACTGACTTTGATTAGGAATTAGATACATAATGTTTACTAGTGTAAACACAATTTATTGTTTAAATTTTTGTTTTTGTTGTATTTTATTGTTTAATGTTGTTTATGTGTTTTTTAATTTTTTTATATATTTTTATTTTAGTGTGTCCCACTCTTTAATTTTATATATATTTAATTCTAATTAGCCGTAAGTTTTTTATTATTTTATTATTGTGTTTGTGTCTTTTTCTTAAGCGTGTAGAATTAACATGTTTATCTTATTTTTTTGGGGCTATCGTATTTCCATATATAAAAGTAAATTAAATTAAGATATCAGTACAATAGAAATAAAAATAAGTAGGTCTAATTTTATTTACAACATAAAAAAAGTAATTACATTTGAATCCCTTTTTAGTGTTTAATTGTAATTCTGCAGATGGTTTAAGAAATAAATAAACCTAAACGTCAAATACCCTAAAAATGTTTTTAATTAATAATAAAATGACCGATAGCCCCAAAAATATTTTATTATTATATGGACGAATTTATTTTTTTATATATGTTTAACTTTTTGTATTTTTGACAATGGATATTTTGTAAGTATTTAAATTATAACTTAGAATTTTTTGAGAGAATAATCCTACGTTTTAGTCTATTATTATAGACCGGTATTTTTGGTTATAAAATTTCTAACCTATTCCTATGAAAAATATATGTGTCTAACACCGGACTAAAGAACACAGGTAGTTTGCGAAGAGAAAAAGGGTAAAAAATGATTTATTACTCTCTCTAGTTCTTGAATAAACTATAGTATAAGAGGAAAAATCGGGTCCATTTTCCTAAACTCAAAGCTCTTGGGGGGGGGGGGGGCGATCGCCCCCCCCCTTGGATCCGCGCCTGGTGTAGGGTTGTGTGAAACACTATGGTTGGTGCACTGACCTGGATATCAAGTAAGGTCCCCTCTGTCACTGGCCGGAAGATTGTTAATATAGGGTATCCCATTTTTCCGGTTTAAAACAAAAATTTTAAGATTTTCATTTACCTTTAGCGTTTAATTTTGATTCTTGTTGGTCGGAATTTGCCAGAGATATACAGTTTTATCATCATAGTTGGAAGACTAGTGCCTTAAAACCAAGATATTCATCTCTAGAACTGGAAACACAATTTTTATAAGCAGCGAAGCAGCCACCAGGTAGGTCATTTTCATTTTTCAAAATTGTCATAAATTTGCAATCGATTTTAATATATTTGAATGCAATTAAATTTCTTACGAACGCAAAAATATAGTCCCCTTTCTTTCTCGTGGACAAAGTGTAGAAGTTCACAGTTGTGTATTTACCATATAGGCGCATTTACTCGAGTGTACGTAATAAGCAATTTTCTTAGATTGCATTTTCACATTACAGTTTTCAAGAAGACATTTTTAATATACCCAAATATGTTTCTCCATATTTTGGCAAATATGCTAAAATTCTTAATTTTAATAAGTTTATTTCAATTACCGGGGTTGGTAATACGTTTCCTTTGCTGGGTCGAAATAAATTTAGGGTAATTAAACATTTAACGTGGACAGCGAGGGGCGTGTGAAACACTCGAAAAAGCGCCCCGAGATGGCCATAACTTCCCTGCGATAACGGACTACCCTACCATCAACAAGTGTTTGTTGCAGGATATTATGACTATGCTATTTAAGTTTTACAATATGGCGATAATAGGGTTGCGTTTTAGGGTGATCTGACAATATAAATCAACTGAGACCGGGCTTAAATATATGTATGTAATCCTGCTATGTCCTGTTCTTAGTATAACAGTGTATAATTCACACAGGAGATAATTTAAAAACCAAAAATACTTATATTTATTTTGTTGCTACCTTTTCATTCTATTTCAAAGAACATTCCCATATATAAGTTAATAAGTAATGACAAATGGCGCAACCCCAATACAAGATACAGAGTATGTAGAAGAAAAAAATGGATACACAGATAAAAAAGGAAACCCTGATGCGCAAACACCGTCCCCAATTTGACAAGGTTCAAGGAATGGCTTATGTTGGAACGATGATTACGATGAGAACTGCTCCCACTTGTTCACTGAAGGTTCTAATGAGCTTCCCTCCTCTCCACTTACTCATAGAGAAGGCCCCGTAAGATATTTACCGACTCAGTTGCCTTGGACATCTCAGAGCAGGAACTTGCGAGTACTCGTGTAAATGTGGGAGCATGGTGGAAAGATGGTCATCACTCTCAATGCAAAATGATTACATGGCGCCGATTTTGAAACCTAACCACTCTCTTGAAATACTTTTATTAAGCAGAGAGGATTGGGACGAAGAGCAAACTCTCCTGAAAAAATGGGTCCTGGTAGTTTACAGGTAGTTCTCGATAGGATGAAAGAACTAGAGCTGGAGTATTCGGTATGAGCACAAGCAACAGACAGTTTTACTCTTTTGTGCAGGATGTAACGGTCTTTCAAACATAAATAAGGCTATTAATATATGCTCGAACACTAAGGCTTTAATATTGGCATTAAGGCTTAATATCGTAGCTACATGACTTGTGTTTGAGTGCGTATCCTTGATAATCTAACCAAGAAGAGCAACCTAATTAGACACAACGGACTGAGGCAGAGGTATTTCGGGCATACACTAGAAGCCGGCATGTAATTAGGCTGCTTGGATTCGCAAAGGCGATCGACTTCTAGTGACTGGATGTCACAGTGGAATATAATGGGTCCAACGACGTCGAAGAATCGAATATCGAGTATCAGCCTTCTTTTTCATTATAAACAAACAATCTATTATTGACTAAAATGTGGTTGTCACAGTTGCATTGTCTGTATTTTTGTTTTTTTACGACGTTTCGATTAGGTTCTATCTCTAGTCGTTATCAGGTATAAATTGAATGTTTTGTCTTAAGGCTATGAGATTATATATGAACGGTGTTCATTGGAACGCAAAGTTTCGCTTCACTCTACACACCTCAACAATTTAATGTTACAAAGTAATTGTTGCCAAAGATTATTTATCTCAACTCGGAGTTTATTGAAGGTTCCATTTTTTTTTAAATGTAAGTTTCTTCTATATCTCATATTGGGTTTCATTTATATTGCCGCAGCTTCAGACCATTTTATGTGGTATTGTTTATCTCAGCCTTGTTCTGTAATACTTAGTCTCGACGTTTTCCTTTTTTGAGTATGAGATATATGAAATATAAATTCCAAGGTATGTCGGTAAGATATTACAAACCTGCCACTTACCGACCTCGATGTTTGACTGAAAAATACCGCCAGTCGAACGACATCTATGAATTACCGGAGTAGTGAGAAATTAAAAAAAAAATCAAAATTTCAATTAGAAATAAAGAAATCTATCTGCCGTATTTAAATAGTCGTTATATAAGTATTCCTCTATCAGGTACAGAAAAGGAATGAATATATAAAAACAGTTTATTTCCTGCAAATACCACTTTGGTCCTCTCTTCATACGCGTTTCGACCAATTTATGGTCTCGGCAGTGGAGCTGTATCAGACCAAGACCAGCATTCGCAGGAAATAACTGATATATGAAATATAAATTTCATGGTATGTCAGTAAGATATTGAAAACCTGCCATCTACCGCCTCGATGTCTGACTGAAAAATATCGTCAGCCGAACGACATCTATGAATCACCGGAATAGTGAGAATGTTGCTCTCGGCCCGATACAGCTCCACCGATGAAACCATGAGGTGGTCGAAACGCATATGGCGAGAGGACCACAGTGGTATTTGCAGAAAATAAACTATATATATATATATATATATATATATATATATATATATATATATATATATATATTCTTTCCTTTTCTGTGCCTGAAAGGAGAATACTTATATAACAACTATTTAAATACGGCAGATAGATTTCTTCATTTCTTACTGAAATTTTGATTTTTTTTAACCATTTATCAGTGTTTCTCAAGTCGTCAAAAATTAGATTTGTCCTCATATCTTTTTTCTGAAAGTGTTTTATTACTAACACACTGCATTCATCAATTAACATATCTGTCGAGAGAAAAATTTGTCGAAACTTGAAATATTTTAAGTAATCAAAACTCTGACTTAAGTATCTGTTTTTTTTTTTTTTAAATTGATTATCCTATGAGATAAATAAATATTCTTATAACATCAATAGAAATACGGTTCAGGTGCTATATTACAGATGCAAATAAAATATTTAAGTAGCATATATCTGGACTCATTTACTGTTTCGACATTATGGAATGAAGATTCCGACTGCAATTGTACGCGAAACATAGGTAAATATTTCTAAAATGATACAGTCTTAAATCGGGAATGATAAGTTCGTAATACTTACTTTATGTAATTTGTTTATTAGTAATCCCATAAACCGGGGGTCTTCAAACTACTACCCGCGGTTCAACACCAGCACGCGAGCACCACCAATTCGGCCGGCCGCAGTTTATTTTGATTAAATTGTAAAATTAAAAATGTAAGTAAATTATATAAAATAATAATCAAATTAAAAATTTACAATAAGTGACTTACATAGATTTAACATATAACTTAAACATTATAATTGTGACTAGTGAGATTTATGTAGCTGAAAACTTACACTGACAATATGTGCAGTTGTAGTTCAGGTTTACTAGTGGAAACTATCAGTAACTACTTCAAATGCTAATCGGTTATTTTGAATTTGTAAATATTTTTTGTACATTTTTAGGAGAATGTTTTCCCCACGAGTAAATAGTATCGAAAATAGAAGAAAAGCCACAAACAAATTTATGCAACTGATCACACTGTGTGACTGGAAGAGTTCTATAAAATTCCATCAATCAAGACTTTAAATACTTTTCTTAAATATGGCTACCCTGCAAATAAATTATTTCAATTTGAAGTTCTAGAATAATGGTTTCTATACTGACATTAAAAGGATTTTTAAAAATCTTGATCTCGTCTGCAATTGCATCAAAATCTCAAAAACGACACTCAATAGTTATTCTTAAATTACCCACTTGTGAAATCTACAGGAAATAGAGTTTAAGTCTCAAGATGTCACTACTGTATATTTATTACGGTCGCAACTAGTCGTAACAATACATAACGCACAGCATGCACATTGGCTATTTCCACTGCAATAAAATGTCCTTGACGCTTGCCCATAAGTACTAACCAAAATTGCGAACGCATCAGAGTTCACCCTCACGCCTTACATTATAGATCCCATTACGACAATTTGTGTGTAATTCAAAACTACAGTATATTGGTATAAAGTACTAGCAAAGTCTTGGCCCTTGGGATTTAGGGGGGGAGTCAATTTGGCATTTAGGCAAAAAGTTTGAGTACCCCTGCCATAAAGCTTGCGATATGGCGAAAAATACTGAATTTTGTTGGCTTTTAATAGGAAACGCAAATAAGTAAGAATATAAAATACTCACCAACATGACAAATAATAAATATCTGGGAATTTTCCGAGTCATACACAATCTGAAATATAATTTTCCAAATATTCATAACGTAGACTCAAATTTTCAATCCTTTTCTTAATTAAAATTTGTATTTAGAACTTCCTTAAAAGCTAACTTACATACAGAATGATGAAAACTATATATCGAAAAAAAAATCAAGTTAAGATAAGAACGAGAAGAAATAGTAAAAATATTATCAAATACCGTTTTACTTTTAATTATACAAATTGTACTGAAGACAGAGTTGAGGTTTAGTTAAAACTTTTAGCTTTAAAACCTCAACTATGTAGTGCTGAGAAAGTAATTACGTCACTTTCACATGTATTGCAGGGGAAGGCGGGGCACAATAATACAAGGAGCGTAATGATACACCAAGCATATTTCTGAATCGATTAAATGTGCGAAAGTCGCGACATCACTAAAACGTATCTATACATGTCTAAGCGCAGCAGCTGCGACCGCGCCGACAGCCAGTTAGGCGATGGCGTTTCACGAGAGTGTGTGTGTTTCCAGTAGGGTCAACTAAACGCTATATTTTTGCACCCGACCATATAATAGATCTTAATATAACAGGACGTTTTACCTACGTCTAAAGTTTTCTCTGAAAAAAAAAAATAGAGGCAAGTAAGACAAATTGTATCAGCTCAACGAGAAGAGCAACTTACGTTCTGGGGAATAGTGGCTGCAACAGACATTGTTCTTCTTCCTGTTTGTGTCTTCCCCCTTTCCATTTCAAGAATATTTTTTATATGGTGCTTCGGAAGGAAGGAAACAGGAGCGGCGGGCTGATGGCAGAATTGCATATTCAAGTTCCTGAATATATTCGGAGTTATTTGTGACAACCACAAGTTACACATTTCAATCGAGGCAGTCGACTACTGTCATGACAATGAAATTATCTACCTGTCTCTGCCCCCACATACATTTCACAAACTACAGCCATTGATGTTAGCATTTCTGATCCTTTTAAAAGCAAACTAGAAATAGCTTTTAACTATTGGCACATAACATAACAAAACTAACAAAATCGGCCTTCCTGGAAGCTTTTACACCAAAGAGTATCACAAGTGGCTTTTCAAAGCCCGGAATTGGGCCCTTCAACAAACTTGCGTTTGAGTCAGATGATTACAGAAATTTTTGATATGAGTCCTCAACACGAAGGCGACGAAACCAGGCTGGAAAAAAGATAGAAAGTTGATTTCGTGGAGCTCGATATAAGTCAAAACGAAGAAGTAGTTGATAAATGTAAAAGAGGCGAGACAGTAACTGATGAAGCCGACCCTCTAGGCAACCGGTCCAGCTTCATCTTTCAGCGTTATTACATCTCCAATCGTTGTTACTTTAAGCTCTACGACTATATTATCATCACAACATATCCAAAAAGTTATTAATCAGAAAGCATTTAGAATGGGAAGAGAAAGAGGAAAATCAAGGACTTACACTGAAACGTCGGAGAAAGATATATTAAATCTGTTACAAAAACAAAAAGAAAGAAAACAACAACTCAAATTGATGAAGCAGAACGCAAAGGCATTGAAAATAGCAAGAATTTATTGAGTCTTACAAAAATTAAAATATATAAAAAGAAAAGAGTCTGTCCCCTTTTACAATCTCAATCCGATTTGGATACCAGCCAAAATGATTAGCTAAAAATAAGTGATTCCGATGACAATGATCTGATGCAGAAGGTGGAGTCATATTTCAGAAAAAAAACAGGCTCTTGAGTTTTTGTTTTTTTCAATTGTAGAGGACCAAGCAAGAGTTGATTTCAGATATGTTGTTTTACGCTTGCTTGAACCAAATTTTTCAAAAGGCACATCTGGAACATCATTTTTCTATAAGTTATCAGCTAATTTAAGTCAGGGGCGGATCCAGCATTACTCTTTGGGGGGGAGGGGGAAGGTGATATCACAAAAGTACGCGAAAGCAAGTTGCCGACGGGGGGGGGGGAACACCAGCAACATCCCCATTTCTAGTGTAAAAGGCAAGGTCGGCTTTATTTTTTTGAATTTGAAGCTGTTGGAGAGGACGGGGCGATCACATGACAAACAAGTTGCCGACAGGGGGAGAAGATGCGAGCAGCATACCCATTCCTAGTATAAGAGGCAGAATCGGGTATATGTTCCTAAATTCAAAGCTCTTGGGGGGGGGAGGGCTATCGAAAGGAAAACAAGTTGTCAACGGGACGGGGGAGTACCAGCAGCATACACATTCCTAATATAAAATGCAGAATCGGTTCTATTTTCCTGAACTCAAAACTCTTGAGAAGGGGAGGGGTGATCGCAAGCATACACATTCCTATACCCTATTGAAGAACTAGAGAGAGTAATAAAACTGTTACCGATACCACCAGTGTACCTGCCCCAGTGCCGCAGGTAACTGAGGACTGCCGTAAGTCTAATTATATTTAATTATATGTAAATATTATAAGCTTTTATAAATTTACTGCAACAATAAAATTTCCGATAGATCAATTTAATTTCTGTCAGTGAGCAAAGTACACCTTACAGTGTGTCCTTAATGATTTATATTGTTTGTGCTTGGTTTTATATATTATTTGAGATTATAGAGATATCCAAAAGATATGGCTTCCACATCTATATTTATTCCACAATCGTTAAACCAGGCTTTACCTCAACGAAAAACTTATTACGATGAATGTTTATGCTGCCATAAGATATCAATATCTAGATAATAATGTTAAGAGCTCTGTTGAGATGTGTTCCAACATGACAGGAGTTGGAAAATCTACTATGTCCGGAAACTAAAAGAGAAAAAAACGACTGGAATTGTTAGTACTCCCAAGCTACGTTCGACCACATGCAGACGAAAAACCTCGTTGGAAGAAGAGATGTAAACTGCAATAAAAGGAGTTGTTCAAGCATTTTATTATGAGAAGCAGATCCCAATCGTCGGCAAAATTCTAACCAAAAACAATGAAGATCGGAATTTACCTGAAATTAAAAGAAATGAGCTCTGGAAATTGCTCAGAGAAAAGAGATAGGAAATCTGTTTTTATAGATCGCCGGAAAATGTCCATTGGAGAAAGAAATATCTCTCTCAAGCAAAAGGTAGAGTTGCCAGAAATAACACAACTTAAAAAATTAGTAATTTTACTCAACTTTTGAAAGATTTTTTTGTATAAAGTTAGTGCAGAAAATTGAGAAAAATCCATATAATAAAAGAATAAAAGAAAATGTAGAAACTCGATCTCATGATCGGTGAGATAGAGGAACCAATTATAATTAATTTGAGCGAAGATAGTTTCACCGACTTTGATTATGAATAAGATACGTACTGTTTACCAGCGTAAACACACTTTATTAATTAAATTTTCTGTAACATATAAAAATTAATTACATTTGAAACCATTTTAAGTGTTTAATTTTAATTCTGCAGATGGTTTAAGAAATAAATAAACTGAAACATCAAATATCCTAAAAATGTTTTTAATTAATAATAAAATGATCGATAGCCCCAAAAAAATTTTTAATATTATATGAACAAATTTATTTTTTTATATATTTTTAACTTCTTGTATTTTTGACAATGGGTATTTTGTAAGTATAAATTATAACGAACGCTATGTTTTAGTCTGAATGGGCCTAAAATGATTTATATATTAAATATATATATAAAAATACAGTTGTGATTTGTGTTAAATATGTAAAAATTATCTATATTTTCTAATGTATGTGAATTATTAAGAAATCATAAGAAATAAAATATTATTATAAAAACTTTTTATTTTAAGTTTATTACCGAAATAATACTCTATGTCATAAATACATAGTGATAAAATAAACCTCCTTTCGACGCCTATGACAAGAATTAAAATCCTTTTTAACACTTCGCACATCTAAATATCTATTGTTATCCAACTCAAATAGTCCATTATTATAGACCGGTATTTTTGATTATAAGATTTCTAACCCATTCCAAGGAAAAATATATGTGTCTAACAGATTTTGCAAAGGACATTGGACCAAAGAACACAGGTAGTTTGCGAAAAAAAAAGGGTAAAAAATGATTTATTACTCTCTCTAGTTCTTGAATAAACTATAGTATAACAGGCAAAATCCGGTCTATTTTCCTGAACTCAAAGCTCTTGAGGGGGGGGGGCGATCGCCCCCCACCGCCCCCCCCTGATTTAAGTGCATACAACGTACAATAGAAGCCTTCTCAATAATATTATGTTCAGTAAGATATTTATTTAGCCTTCTGTTTTTGTTATTATAACAAGGGTTCTTTCTTTCTTTAAAAGTTTTTTTTATTTAGATAGATCTCTGTGTTAGAAAAAATAAAAATGTTGATGCTTTTTTTAAAGGAAATTTCTATAAGCGATTAATATGTTTAAAATGGTTAGCTCTGATGAGAAATTAGATTTATTGTTTGAAAATGTAAGGCTGATTATGATAATATATATAAAAGTATTATTACCAAAGAAGTCTTTCAAAATTAATATCAATTCCATTTGTATCAAAGTGCCCCAAACAACGTAACTAAGTGCCACGTAGGTGGGCCAGAATGATTTAAAACCCATTTTTTACTCCAAATGTTCTATTCTTTTATCTTCTAACTTAAATAGTTTTTGAGTGATATAATAATATTGGTATTTTTAACAATGTACTAAGTTTAGTGAAAATATCATTTAATATTTTCTTTGCTACAAAATGTGATTTTAAAACTTTCCTCATCAATCTGCCCTACTTCCCTTTAGACAGTTTCCGTAATATTTTTCTAATATACATATTTTTTATCTGGCAACCTATCTTCTTACCAAACTAGTTATGTTTCAACAAACATTGAATTTTTAAATGAGTTTTAAGACTTAAAGCATTTTAGAATATGTTTTGTTTATGTATGGTTAATCAAAGTCGGAATTCCAAATCAGCAAAACATGACCAAATTTAAGAAACTGATATATTTAATTCCCTGAATTAATTATACATTTTTGTTCTAATATAGTTTTAATCAGTTGTAAAATTAGGTGATATCCATTGACTTCGTATTTTTCTTTGCAGGTAGAGAAGAGACCAATGTATCAAGTTCAAATTTTAGTGTTAATTAAACAATAATTTAAAAAGGCAAGATGCGAGGAGTACTCAAAAATGCATCTTAAATCATTTACCATCAACAAGTGTCCTTCAGAACAATATAAACATACTGTATAAGATTTAGAATACGACAATACCAAGACTGGGATTTGAGGCGGCCCCGACTATATAAATCACTCGATATCACGCTTAAATGTAATACCTTCATATTTTATATATAATAGAATCATATTTTAGAGTTATGTAGAGTATGGGGTGAGAAAATACACGCATGCCAATAATTTTGTTTCAATCCATTGAGTTTACTAAAAGATATACGGTATTTTAATGAAAATTTAGTACATATATCCGCCAAATTCAAATATCCTTATTAATTTTGTTATACATAAATTTAAAATATTTCAGAATATTGGAATATATTCAGTTTAACTGCTGTTACACTTGTATATCCCATGTCGATTTTTTAGCATGCTACTTAAGAGCCTCGTATTTTTAAATTCTTTAAAAATTATATAATATATTTTTTCCAAATTGATTAAATGACCAGTACATAAACTTCATGTTGAAGATTTACTAAATGCCTTTTCTATTTTTATCAAGACAAGCAATGAAACTTACCTAAGACTGTTGCTTACAAATTAAAAATAAAAAAATCTGACCTCGTGTACTGCTAAACAGACAAGTGTACATGGCAAACGTACATCAAATAATTCATTTTGTAGAAATACATTCCTCTTAATGCAAAATTCTCTTGCCTATCTAACGCTAGATAATGCACCATGGACTATTAGATGTGCCCAAACTTTTAACAATCCGGCCAAATTGAGGGATCAAAAATCACTGGCGAGCCACTGACCACTGAAAATTCCTATTTTTGTAACTTTTAATACCCTTAAACTAGTCTTGAAGTTTAATTGTTGTTTATTAAAATAAGAAAATAAATATTATCTTCTGTCATATAACGAAACAAAATTTCTTGTAATAAAAATCTAAATCTAAATCTAAGTAATCGGTATAATTAATGTAATTTCTAAAAGTGTCTTAATATTTTTTCTATGTTAGGAGTCAGATCAGATATTAACAGTAACAACAAATCAGAAATATATTACGCAGTTAGAGATGTGGTATTTATTTTTTACATAATTAAGATCTCAAAAAAAAGCTTATCATACAGATATGTTGACACAAAATTATTTAAAAATTGAAAGGCCAGGTTAGTTTAGATTAGTTATTGTAGGAAAGTCTTATTTTGGCACCAATTTCTGGAAATTTCTAAATTCTTCTGTAGAAGTTGGTGACTTTGAAGATAATTTTTCTTCAAAAAGGTTTTTTAGTGCAAAATGATTTTGCAGTTTAATGAATTCCAACTGAATATTGGCAAGGTAACTAATTATTTCAGTCTACCTGAATTTTGTACTTTCAAAGTCGTGCTATCTACTCTCAAACGACTGTGATAAGCAGTTAATTTTAGATTCATTGACAGTGGCTATATTGAACTTCTCTTTTAAATCTTTGAGTTTAGAAAAAAAGTCAATATTTTCGTTCGCTAAATTAATTAAAAATAGATGTAATGTAGCTTTGAATCCGCTTATCAAAGTAAACATAGTGGACAATCTTTGCCTTATAATTTGAGATTTAAAATATTAAGGTAATAATTGGTATGTCAACAAAAAATGCAAGATCTTTCAACCAGGATTTATTTTTTAGCAAATCAGTTTCCAAAGATAACGTCTCTGTTTCCTGTAAAAATTCCAACACCTTGCTCTATCAAGTTGAAGAAATATTTCAACATGTTGCCCTTTAGAAGCCATCGCACAGTTTAGTAGAGTTGCAACTCTCCATATTCGCTGATTGACGTCTGTGAAGAGTTTTTGCGCGTATGTAAATTATGTAGCACAAAACACTTGTTGGATGATGCAATGATACGAAAATATTTTTCGATCTAAGTAATTTTGTAACAAAGCTACGCAATTATTGTTTTTCCCAGTCATTGTAGGTGCACCATCAGTGAAAATAGAGATCATTTTGACCCATGGTAAATCCTTTTTTTAACTCATTTCTTCATTTTATTAAAAATGTAGTTTCCAGCTGACACAATTCTAGTAAGTGAGATATCGGTGTGGATATCAGGGCACTTTGGATATCAGAGCATTTTGGTCTGGTTCACGTATCAAAAGAGATGTACTTAAATAATACAGAATTTAGTAAGGGTGAGGATATATGTGATGTCTTTGCAAGGCACTTTGGTAGTGTTTATGCAGATGACCGCGATGATATTCCAAATATTGAAGACTACCATTATGCTGGACAAGTTATTCCCAATGCCATTACTGATGATGATGTATTGGATACTGTAAAATCTTAAGGGATGGAAAAGCTATAAGGCCAGATAATGTGCCCTCATTAATAATTAAGAGGTGTGTTAACATATTTGGATACCCATTGCGCATTCTATTTAATCTAAGCGTTAAGAAAGGTAAATTTTCAAGTGAGTAGAAAAGAGTAAAGATCTGTCCAGTATATAAAAAAGGAGATAGATCGAACGTAGCTAATTAGCCTCTGATTCTGTGTCACACACAATTTCGATATCAAAGCTTAAAAGGGAGTTTGTATTTCAGTTTCCTCTTGCTGATTTTGTTGCTGACTATCTTTCTAACAAGCAGCAGCGGGTGGTTGTCGGGGCATTTCCTTCGATGTCATTTGTTTCTACTTCTGAAGTCCCTCAGGGATCCAATCTCGGTCCATTGCTTTTCCTGCTTTTTATAAACAATGTTACTTAAGTAATTACGAACGGTTCCTCTTGTTTATTATTTGCAGATGATCTAAACATTTATAATAATGTCAGTACAATTAATGATAGCAATGACTTCCAGAAAAATATTGATAATATAGTTAAGTGGTCAAATGATAATAAGCTCTATTTTAATATTAACAAGTGTAATGTGATGTCATTTTCTATTAAAAACCAATTGGTTCCCTTTAATTACAATACGCAGGGTAGGACGTTGGAACGTGTTGGTGAGGTGAGGGATCTTGGAGTGGTATTTGATCCTAAGCTGACATTTAACAATCATGTAACTTTTATTAATAAGATGTATGGTTTCATTGTGTGAAAACAAGGTTTTTTAATAATCTAAATTAAATAAAACAAATGTATGTTTCACTGGTGAGAAGTATACTTGAATATGCATCTTTGACATGGAACCCACATTACCGATGTAATAAGTATTCCAAACAGTATTCAGAATAAACTTGTTTGTTACATGTATTTTATAGAATGGAGTGTCTATGAAGCACGTGTTTCTCGGACTATGTTGTGTGATAAGTATAATCTTGTAAGTTTGGAAAGGCGTAGAGAAGTTTCTGATATTTAGTATTTGTATAGAGTTATACATGGCCTTATTGATGATGAAACATTTCTATCGTGACTTTATTTTACTATTCCAACCTACAGCGTGAGGGCTGTCAATTCTTTTTACTTTTCTGGTGCTGCACATGGTAATAGTCAGCTGAATTCACCATTATACCGCATTTGTGTGTCACATAATAGTGTGCAAAGTTTGTGTAACATATGTAACTATAATTGTGTCAAGTTTAAAATTCAACTTAAAAATATTTTTAGACACAGTTTTGTTGAATGTAAGTGGTTGGTTTGTTGCTTTTTTTATTACTTTTTTTAGTTTTAGTTTTCCTCCACCTGTCTCGTAACAGTGTTTCACGAGAGTGAAAGACTGTCGGCTTTAGCGTTGACGTTTTAGTTATTACAATTTCGTGCAAAGATTGTCAAAGCCTCTTTAACAATTTCTTCGTCAGAAAAAGGCTTCTTCTTTTTCGCGGAAAACAAAGAAGTCTCTTAAGATATTTTTGATCGTAGATTGAGGATCGTTGTGCCTTTTAACGAAAATATCCTGTTAGGTAACATTCAAAGAAGATAATTAAAAATTATATCTGTAAATAAATACGCTCGAGAACTCACTTGTTTCCGTGTCGCGGGACCCTTTTTTCCCTTGTAGGAAATTTTGAAAGCTCACGCGGGCATGGGGTTAGACAGCCTTGGCCCAGAGCATAAGTTCTCAACCTTCTCTAGGCCGCCGCCCTCTTTGGATGAAAAAATTCAAATTGACGCCTTCTCCCTCATAGTAATTGTAACTAATATTGAAATATCGTATTAAAAAATATTTGAGGCTGGTGGAGTCTTAGTAATTTGTTAATATCGGGTAATTTTGACAACAACAGTTGCAAATCGATACATTCAGTGATTTGTAGTTTGTTCCTTTTATGAAAATCACACTGAACCCATACTCAGTCACATATGATGATGGGAACGTAATTAAAAATATTTATTCCTTACAATTTGTCTTGATATTGATTTTTAAAGGCAGACCTCTTGGTATCCATTTCAGAGTTTAATTTTAAGTTTTTCGTTCATTGTGAGTTCTACTTTATTTTTCTTCTAGATTTGATGATTCCTCTGTGTCCGCATTTGAGAAAGGCTCTAGAAATCAACTCTGTATATTTTGACTCTCTTAGAACCTCTCTGTAAAATCAGCAAGTGGTGGCAGTTAATAAGTTAATAAATCTTCACGTTTTACAGGTACTGCTGATTTAGTTTCAAATAACTTTAAATAAATATTAATTCAATATAAGATGTGATTATTGAATGGGATTGATGTAATTTTTAGATTTATTCAAGTACCACATAACCAATGAGTACTATAAAAAATATTGCGCGCAGTAAAAAACGTAGGATAATTTGAAAGTTAAAAATGAAAATCTAAAAAGAAGAAATAGTGATCCAATGGACTATGTGCACTAGGTGAGTGCCTATAAGTAGACTTCCACTTTTCTTAAAACACGGCAGAGCGTACGTTATAATTGATGAAGCGCTATTTGTTTATGCGTTAAAAAAATATTACATTTTCGCATTGCGATTAAACTATGCTTGTAGTTCTTGACATCAACTATTAATATTAATAATAAATAAATAAAAATAAAATTTTCAAAAAGATATAGGACAGCTGATGGAGTACATCAGGGGCACAAGAACAAGTAAACTGCAAAGACGAGTTGAAGAAATCATGAATCGTGTCCGATATCATTCGCAACAAGATGCAGCGAATGCTACTGTTCAGCAATTCCTTGATTCGCTGAAACAGAAACTCTCTGTTATTACGGGATGGCTAAAGAGACACAAGATAGCAATAACCGAAAACGTGACAATGCGCTGTTCCAAAGATCAGAAAAGGGTTTCTAGCGTAAGCTAAAGTCTCCACTTAATATGGCAGATAATCGATATCCCAACAGAGAGCAAGTAGAAGAGTTCTGGAGAAACCAACTTTCCACACCAGCCAATTGTAACATCGCAGCTGGCTGGATCAATGAAGAACACCAAATCTGCCAAGATAACAGCCAAATGCAGTTTGAGCCATTTACCACAGAGAAAATTTGAAGAATAATGAAAGAATCTCATAATTGGAAAGCTCCAGGTCTCGCGGGATCCAGAACTACTGGCTCAAGAAGTTCTAGTGTATGCAGCATCAATGTTTTTCTTAACCCAGCAAGAATGCCATTGTTTTTGATCGAAGGTATTACGTACCTCCTACCAAAGGACCAACACAACACACATTACCCAGCTAAGTATAGGCCAATCACGTGCCTATCCACACTGTATAGGGTGATCACCTCCTGCTTGACCCAACGCATCTATGCACATTGTGAGCAAAACAACATCATTACAACCCAACAGAAAGAATGCACGAGGACAGCAACGGGATGCAAGAAACAATTGATTGTTGACTCTGTCATATGTAACCAAGCCTGTACCAACCGAAGAAACCTCTTTGCTACCTGTGTTGATTATAAAAAGGCCTTCGACTCAGTGCCACATGAGTGGCTCAAAACTGTATTGAGAATGTATAGGGTCGATAATAATTTTGTTTCCGTTTTGGAACGCATCATGTCTACCTGGAGAACTAGGATCCAATTACAAGTGCCATCCAGCAACACTATCGAAACTAACACAATTCCAATACGAAGGGGAATATTTCAGGGCGATTCACTTAGTTTATTGTGGTTCTGCCTTGCAATGAACCCACTATCACGCAGTTTGAACTTCATCAGATACGGCTCTATTATTAGAAAAATCAATGAAGAGGTAGTAAGAGTGAATCATCTTCTATACATGGATGATCTTAAACTGATGGCTGCTAACAGAAACCAGCTGGAACAAATGCTTAAAATTATAGAGGAGTTCTCCGGGGATATCGGAATGCCATTTGGACTTGACAAGTGCCGTATTTTGAATATCGCTAAAGGTAAGATCCAACCAGGAGCATTTGAAATGCAGAACGGTAAAACAACAGCTGCAATGGAATCAGACCAAACATACAAATACCTAGGTATGAAACAGACTTGAAGAATTGATCGTCGTACTATGAAAGCCGAATTGACAACCGAATTTGTCAGGAGGGTAAGGAGGGTACTCTTTTGGAATTGTAAAATGGAGCAGGACGAACATCCAAAACTGACAAAGAAAAATAAGGACACTCCTAACAAAAGCACAAAAACATCATCTTTGGAGTTCTATTGAACGTACAATGCTTCCAAGACATCAAAGAGAAAGAGGATTGGTGGATATTGGTAAAAAGCTCGACCAACAAATAATAAACTTACGTTCATATTTCCCCAGGTTAGCGGACTCTTCCACACTACATCGAGCAATATGCGAAGCAGACGATTTAACGCCGCAACAGCTGAGGAAACAACATGTTGGATTTCACCACCAAACAGACAAAGAGAAGTTATAAACCTGGTTACAAAAGTCACTTCATGGTCGGCATCCAAATGAGGTCAATCAGGACAATGTCGACAACTCAGCGTCGAACTACTGGTTGATCTCAGCACAGATGTTTCCGGAAAAGGAGGGTTTCTTTTTAGCTATCCAAGACCAGGTTATTCCGACTAAGAACTATCGGAAGTTCATCACTATAGATCCCCCAATAGAAAATGACCAATGTAAATATGGCTGTCGAACATCAAATACAATATAGCACATAACTGGAGGATGCCAAGCGTTTGTCGCAACTGAGTATAGCGAAAGACACGACTCAGCCGCCAAGATACTCCACCAAGAGTTAGCAGATCAGTTAAACCTATTGCAGGTAGGAAAAGTGCCTTATTACAAATACAGTCCGGAGCCTATTCTTGAGAACAACCAGTTCAAGTTATATTGGGACCGAACGGTTTTGACGGATCAGACAGTTGCTAATAATAGACCAAACATTATACTAATAGATAAAATTTCTAGGCGAAGTACACTAATCAACATTGCTGTACCTAACAACAGCAACCCAAGGCCAAAATACAACGAGAAGATCGTCAAATGCAGAGATCTTGAGGTGCAAATCCGAAGACAATGGGCTATGAACAGCGTCCAAATGATCTCCGTAATACTGTCAACAACTAGAGTGATATTAAAGAACCTTCTGCAGAACATCAAGGGACTGGACCTTAGTGAGGATCTATATAAACCGATGCAGAAAGCAGTTCTCCTTGCAACCACGCAAACCGTCTAAAAGTTCGTAGGAAATACAGCAGACTACGTCACCTAGGACGCGATAACATGGAAAGGATTCCCATAGAGCTTCATACTTTTGGTACCTTTGTATACCTGGTATGAATCAATATTCCGTGGAGGGAGTGCGAAGTCCTTTGGCTTGTAAATCATTATAATAAAAAGTAATTCGTGTTAAAATGTTTCCAATAATGCCATTTTTCAAATATTTAACGACTTTTAACTTAAAGACTCTGCGTCTGAAGAAAAAATCACTTTTGCTTAGAATCGACTGAGGAATGTAAAAAAATTAAGCTTAGTCAAGAATCAATATCAACGCAATTATCAATGAGGCGCTCTAATTGTTATGTGATAGATACTAACAAATGTATTGTTCACGAGAAAATATCGTTCAAAAGAAATCCTCAAATACATCATAGGAAATCGTAAGCAAGTGCCGAAAAATTATATACAGATTCCCAATTATTTAGAGATCACATTTGCAACAAAACTGTTTTATTTTTTCATTAACTTTGAAAATTAATGCTTTATATCGCATAAAAAAAATATGGGAAGTATTAAAACGAACAAACTGAAGCAGCCCACTAACATATATAAAAATAGTTATACAAATTGAAGTTTCTTATGCTATTGTATTGTTTATTTTATGATTAGATCCTTATAGTTAATAAATCATCTATACTAAAATATGTTTAAAGTATTAATGCAACGATCAGCGAATGCTATAATGGATTAGGCCCACTAGGTGAGCGCCCGTAAGTAGACTTCCCCTTTCCTTCATACACGGCGGCGCGTACGTTATAACTGACGAAACGTCATTTGTTTATAGCGTTAAAAAGAAATAAAAACATTACAATTTGGCATTGCGATTAAATGAAGCTTGTAGATTTTGACATCAAATATCAATTGTTATCGCAGCACTTGAAAATATTTTTTAACAAAAAGTTCTTCATGTTAAATTATGACAAAGAATGCCATTTTTCAAGTGTTTAACGATTTTTAACTTAAAAACTATGCGTCGGAAGGAAAAATCACAAGAACTACTTTTTATTTATAATCGGTCGAGGAATAAGAAAATGTTTTTTATTTTACAAAAAAATCAATATTTTAAATTATCAACAGTTTTTTTGTTTATGACAAATTACTTGGCCATTTTTTGGAAATCTACCGTCAATATTTATAATTAGAGGGTCAAAATCAATACAAAAAACTTTGATAGCTTCGAAAACCCACTGGATTCCGGTCTAAAAGGAGTGTTAAAGATAAAATCTCAAGATGTTTTAAAATGCTCTCCGACAAAAATGTTATCGTTTATGATGAAATTTTCCAGAAACATACTTTCAATTAACTTAAAGACGCACGTGTAATGAAGTTGCAGAAAAAACTTGCAATGTGGAGACATTGATCCGTTTTTTAATATTTTATTAATTTTGTTTTACTTTACAAGCATACTGTATGAACCTGGCTTATACAAATTATTGTTTTACTAAGACTTCGACTTGCCCTAGGAATTCAAAGAATACATAATACATTTCTTTTTGGTTAGGATATTCCCCTCCTAAATAAATATTTGATTAAATAGCCAGAAAAATACCGACCAAATTTCAGAACGCGTGCACAAGTTTCAGTCCTTTGTGACTTCACCACATTAAAACTTTAATAAACGATAAGAAATATTATGTCGGTACCTCTCTGGTAATGTCATTGTGAGTTTTGTTTCTCACATTTCATGCTAGAATATTGGAATAAATATACTTAATTACAATTTGACCACAAATTTGCGATCTAAATGAAATTTAAAAACCACATCAACGTGACAACAGAGCAATTTGCAACAGATGTTCCTTATTCTGGTATTTCATAATAGAGCGTAAATGTAAAAATAAGAGTAATAGACAATTTAAAAGTTTTTTTTTAGTTTTAATTAAAAATTTTCATTTTCCTGCAATTTCTTAATGTCCATTAAAAAAAAAACATGTTTAAATGCGTGTTTGTGAATTTTACTTGAAGTGGCGAAATTTGAAGTTACAGATCGAAAAATATACAATATTTCTTTTTGGAAAAACTATTTATGATTGAAAAAAAAAACTTACGATTCGTATTTTAGTATTCCGAATAATTCCCGGGTATTTCTTAGCACCAATCGATATGAGCCTTTTTCTAAGTGATTGTTAAATTCTGCTGGATCCAACGTAAACATCATGTTTTACGGCTAAATCTTCACCTAATTTATTATATATGCTGGTGTTACTAATGCCCAGTGATACCTCAATCTGATGGCATTTCACATGACGACCTTGCGTTTTCAATTCACACGCCGCATCGATGTGATTCTGCACTAAAACCGATTTTTAACCACACGACTCGTCCATGAGCCAGCGAAGCCCACATTTAATTTACTAAATCGGCGTTTTACAGTGGTTCTTGAAGATGCTTCATCGCCATAAAAGGAATAAGTTGAAATAAACCATGTCTTAAGTTGTGAGAGATAATCACACGTAAATGTTCAATAGTTAATTCCACATTTTGCCCGAGATGAAATTTTGGTCACAACACAAATAGAGTCCATATATCAAATCATTTTGAGTATATATACCGTCTAAAATGTCAAACTTTACAATGGATATGTCTGATGGAGCCTATCACCGGCAGTGTTGCCATTTCCCAAAATATAAAGGTCGATCCTGGTATCTTTTATTTTGTTATTTACTTCTCAACCCCTTATAATAGATATTGATGCTAATTGCAGTGGAGTATCCAAAAAAATTATTAGCATACTAATGCTATTTAGTTCTGGCAACGAATATAGATCAATATAGAAGCGTCGTTCTTATGGAATTGTTAGGGTCCCGAGCGGCGCTTTGTTTTGATGCTATCTCTATCGCACGCTGCCCCCACCACAAGTATCTCTCTTTCACAGTTCCTCCCACCACGAGTTCTCCTTCTAGATCATCAAGTGAAAGAAATGTCATGATTTGCCGTTGTATATGGCTTAGATTCGAATCCTGCATTTTTTTTTTATATACAAAACATTTTGTGCATGTGTACAACAAATATTACGGCAAGGACAATAACATTATTATTTTTAATTCATTTTTAATTAGTTCGAGTTAAATTTACATAAGATGGAGAAAAATTCATATTAAATTTAATCACATATTTTTATAGGAATATTAAAAAGTCTGTATGTATCGAGATTCGAATCTACACGCACATAAAATGCAAAATTTAACACTCCTGAGCTCTCAGCCACGAGAATACTTAATACACGTAGCTCATTTCTCACATTCGTTCATCTGGGAGATGGGGCTTGGATAAAGATATCTGCGCCATTTTCTTTGTGAGTACCAAAACTAAGTTTTGTAAATCCATGACTGGCGACGCTTTCTAACCAAGAATAGAATCTATATTAGTTGGTTTTGGTTTGAATTGTTAATCACATTTTTCAACGATAAATAAAATCTCCTTTTCATTTTGCTTGGACAAATGACGTACCAGATGACAAAAAATGATGCATAATATATTTCGTTGTTTGTTTCTATCTCACAGTTGTCTACTTGGAATAGAAAATTGTATTTGGCTGCAATATACTTTAAAGGTAATATAAAATCTTTTCCATATCTTTAAACTTGTGGCAAATATCTCGGCAAACCCATTAAATTAAACGACTCATTTCTATTATCCTGGACTTGCAATAAGTTTTCTTTGTGAAGCTGAAATAAGACTATTTGCATAAATTCAAACTTTGGGACTAATTAGACCCTGAATTTGGACAGCAAAAGGCGGGTGAATCACTCGAAAAAAGGACCTCGAGTCGGCCCGCGTTGGCCTGAGTATATAGAAAATTTAAACAAAATCATTAGAGCGGTTTTTGAGAAAATCACTTTTTAATTTCCCTTAAAAGATAATATTCATTTCCTTCCGGGGATTCGAAGAAATTACTGCACGGATACATTAATTGAAATCGAAAGATTCTGTGGGTAGAGATCTACCATTTATTGTTAATCGACATAAAAAAGGAATTTTTTTAACGTTTGTTCACATATAATTTGTGGTGGGAGTGAGATATTTTGATTAAGCTTTTAGGCTATTCTTATGGGTTTCGGTAGTTTATATATTCTTTTTTTCTGTGCTTGAAAGGAGAACATATATATAACCAACTATTTAAATATGGCAGAAATAGATTTATTTATTTCTTACTCAAATCTTAATTTTTAAATTTCGTACTGCTTCGTTTGACTGGCAATATTTTTCAGTTATAGTCTCGTAAAAGTATTTTGTTCGGTAAGTTTGTTGCAGAGAGATTGTAAACTCAAAAACCATAACATGGTTGTTTATCTCTCGTCTTTTTAAACCTTCGCCTTCTTCATATTATCTCGTTTCCACTTTAAATGTTTTTCATGCATTCATGCAACAGTATTAGAAATACTAATTTTGAAAACCAATTGACACTTAAAAGGGCAAAATAATTTATTAAAAAAAACTAAAGCGACTTCAGAAAATTGGACTAAAAAGTAAAAAATAAATTACACGTTTTAAATTGCAATTAGTATAATAATTGTAGAATCATTCATTTACTTGCTTTCCCTTTTTTGAAGTCAGCGCCAAATTAAATTTTTATAGAAAATACCTCCGAACTACACAAATCCACTTTAGCATAAAAGAAATGAAATACCGATAGAAAGCTATGTAAACAATACAATAATATATAAAAATGAAATCGACTAAAATAACAATTCACCTATATTTAATTTAAAAATAACCCCCTTGACTACTAAAGCACTTCAAAAAAGTGCTACGTAAGTCAGTAAATCTAAAATTTTTAAATTAATTGCATTTGAAGTCGTGTTAGTTTTTTTGTAAAAATGAATTATGTTTTTTGTTTCGAAATAATTTCTTTCCTTGTGTGGACTAACTGCTAGTAAATTTTTTTCAGTTTCAATTTTAAATTTACTAATTGAAGACTCTTGTTTCTAGCAGTGAGTTAGTCAATATATTTGATAACAGAGACAACATAGCTTTTCCGGGAGAGGGAAAGTGTGTGACCTGTGTTGTAGAATTCTATCTACAAGAACCTAAAAAAATCATAAAAATAAAATAAACATATAAAGACGGTTGAAATTCCGAGAAAAAACTGCACGTTGTCGGCGGTAACGGCGCATAGACACCGACACAGATGGCGGCGCAGACATAAAGCTTTGGCGGACCGCGCTAAGCGCTAATCGGTTCCTTTCGGAAGACCCGAAGGAGTGCCGAGAAATTGTAAATAGCACCCGATGTCGCAATTCGTTAGCAGAATCTGGTTGTCTTTTAAAGAGCGCAGATCTCTCAAATTTTTTTACACACGCGCACACGAGTAACTAATTGTTTTGAACTAAAATTTTAGTAAAATTCCAGCGTCGTCGGGGAGAAAAAAAATAAGTTTTTTTTTTTTAATTCTTGCGGAAACTGTTTTAAATTAATATATAGAGTATTCACGCCCTACTTTTACGACTATAATAATTTGCGGAAATAAAATTGCGTAAAGGAAACCTGATAGCGAGATACCCGATTTAGACATTCCCGATTGCGACTTAAATAATTTTCTATTAAGAGAAAATTAGTGATAACCTGATAGTGACATCGTTAACGGATCTAAGAACACTAAACGTGCCTTAGTTTGCGCTTAACACCAAAACAAAAATTTTTGAGAAAATTGAATTTTAGAAAATTTATTAAGAGTCCCAACACTACATTTAATTTCGACACAAAACTTAAAGAGTCCCAGTCAAAAAAACTTCTATTAAAAAAAGTCCTATAAGAGCTCAAATTAAAGTAAATATTGACCAAGTTCTCATTCAACCCAAATTCCATATACTTAATTTTTCTCATATATTAAGTATATTAAAGCCCAGCCCTCCGTGATTTTTGTATTTTTATACAAAATATTCCAATTTAAGAGGAAAAATAATTTATTTAAAAAATGTCCAATCCTTTCTCTCACAGTTCCTTCCGGTCTGATGATGCGGGTGGCATTTCAGGCTGTCCGGGTGGTTTTGGTGGGACCTTCGCGGCCCCTCGTGGGATCGCGCCAGACCTAACAGGATTCCATACTTATAATGAATCTGATATGACTCAAATAAATCAAAATGCTCAATTATATCCCATCACTTCAATTTCTCCAATGGAACAATTTTTAAATGACATCCAATCTTCACTTCAAGGTGGGGACCACGTAATGCAGGGACAAACGCATACCAAAAATGACCAATTTCCTGATACGCAAGTCACTCACAGCTCGTATACGTCGTTCGCGTTCGATCGAAACGTACCTCGTGGCGTTCTCGCGGAAAATCCGATCTCCACTATTAATTTTCCCAAAACGACGGACTTGCATATACGACACCTGGTGTAACAATTTTCCCTCTGAATTGAGTGAGTTACTATGGGCATATAATAGGTACTGATGGATATAGAGTGCTAACAGAGTTATAATATTTAATTACTTAAAATGTTCACGGTAAAAGTGCCTTTGTGAAATATTGACAATCACCCGTATAGGTCTTTTTTTTTCGTTTAACAATTGGTGGCCAATCCACAGTATTGCCCCTCAGTAAATACCATAAATTAATTTATTTTGAAATAGACCCATACAGTTTTATCTCATTGTTTTATGGAATGAGTGGAGTTTTATTTTGCCAGTACAAAGATAACACTAGATAATTGAGAACTTAACTTTACTATATTGTCTTTAAATGTTAATTCTGAATCAATGTATAGTTCAAAAAATTTAATGGTACTGTTTTCAGAGTCTTTTTTCAGTAAGATCTACAGGGTACTTGTTTTCTCAGGATTAAATGCCAAATCATTAGCCTAAAACCAGTCTTTTGACTTAAACTCAGTATAGAAAGTTGTATCATTGGCGTACTGCATCACTTTAATGTTAGGTGATAGTGGAAGTCATTCACATAATATATAAGGACAATTAGACCTAGAATTGAGCCCTAAGGTGCTCCATTCGTAAAGGATAGACTTGATGACCAAACACCATTACACTTCACGAGTTGACTTCTGGAGTCTACATAAGATTTCAACAACTTAAACGCGTTTCCTATGTCTCCGCACTGTTTCATTTTTTGAGACGGCTTCGAGAGGTCACAAAATGCTGCTGTCACCATCTCACCATTCTCGAAGACCCCGACTGTATCTGTCACAAACTCCACAAGTGCCTTTATGGTCGAGAGATTTCTCCTAAATTCAAATTGGTTTTTATCTAAATAATTTACTAATCTACATTCATAAGCCTCCTCTATTAATTTTGAAAATCTGGATATTAATGAAATGGGTCAATAATTATTTTTGTCATTTAAATTTCCTTTTTTATGTATCGAGCGGACGTTGGAAAGTTTAATCTCTCAGGAAAAGCTCCTAAAAGAAAACATTTATTAATAAGAATGGCAATTGGGACTATTAGGCCTTCCGCTAAGACTTTACAAGTCTATTACTAAAACCATATTTATCCATGAAATTGCTATTCCTGAGTTTCCTCATGAATAGACGTACTTTGTCCTCACCAGCGTGGCTGTCTTTGCTATTAAATTTTGATTTTATTTTTTCTGGATTCAAATTATTTTTTGCACCCTGTGCTGCTCCGACAAGATTTAACAGCATCTGTACAAAATAAAGGTTGAAATCATCTGCTGATATATTATGATCAACAGTTGTTGTTGTTTTAGGTTCACTTATTATTTGCCATGCGAATTTTGCTTATTTTCAGATAAAACTACTTTTCCTGTAACATATTTTCTTTGTTGGTTTCATTTTTCTTTATATCTTTTCCTAGCATTAATAATTTTACTTTTCATATCGGAATTAAAACTATAAAATAAATAAACTTAAATGTTGAGATTAATTAAATACTGAATTCGAACAATGAAGGCCATATGTTACACTCAAAAAATTTGCCCAGCTTCGATGTAACTTCCCCGTGCTCAAAGAAAACCCTACTGTCAACAAGTGCCCTTCAGGACAATATTATTACGTTAAGGTTTAGAATAAGGCGATAATAAGGCTGGGATTTGAGACGGTCTAACAGCATAAATCACTTAAGTATCACGCCTAAATGTAATACCTCAGTATTTCATATATAATAGTATCATATTTCAGAGGGCAGAGACTGCAGGAATGTTAAAGTTTTGATTGAGAATGAGATTAAAATAAGATTTATTGTGTATTGACCAGGAAAAGTTTTAGACAGTCATCAGATTACTATGAAAATTTAATGTACATTCTATTCTATTAAGTCGGCAAGAAAGTAATTGGGATTTTGTAGTGTCAAATAAAACTCATCTGCAAAGGATAAAATTTAATCAATTATATATTTTTCATTTTCATCAATGATATTTTACCACCTTTTTTGCAGCTTCATGATTAAGCGCTCATACAAATTTTGGTCCTTATCATCAAGTAACTGAATCAATTACAATCACCATTATTTGTGAAAGTTTTACCATTTAAAGAGGTTTGTAACCTTCGAAATAAATAGTATTTAGATTATGCCAGGTTGGAGCAGTACCGGGGATGCGGAATCACTTCTCAACAAAGCTTCGATAATTTCCCATAAATTAAAGATGATTAAAGGTTTACATTATCATGATGGAACACAATTCTTCTGCGATTTGACAATTTTGGTCACTTTTCTTTGATTGCTTCATTCAGCTTCATTAGTTGTTGACAGTAAATATCTGAATTGATCGTCCGTCCTCTTGGAAGTAACACCTTTGTAGTCCTACCAAATAAATATGGTTTGTGCAGGTTCATCATACTTGGACCACGATTACTTCGAATGATGTTACTGTCTAAGACACATTTTTCATCACCAGTGATGATCTTTGTCAGAAAAGGGCCGATTTCATTGAGCGTGATATGCATATGGTAAATATTAATTCGTTGTGTTAAGTGTATCTCTTTCTGTTCACGCGTAACTCAGATAGCCAGTTCCTTACCGAAATTGTTTAAACCAATTTTGACACTTGTGTTCTGTTATGCAATCAAGATAATAAACCTAACATATCTCATACATATTTCTTTCCTTTACAGGAAAAAAGTCAAATATGCCCAAAGTGTTCATTTCTGCAGTCCATGTTAAAACTAACCTTAAACTAACAACCACAAACAAAATTACGCCCAAGTTACTTCTAAAGTAACCTAAAAGTGATTCAAGATAATTACAACGCACTCTATGTCTGACAACCAAAAATACCTTCTTGCCGACCAATATTATTACGAACCACAAATAAGTCAGAGTGAGTCCACACGATAAGAAAAATCTGGCCGTAAGCGTAGCGTAATAAGACATATGTCAAATTTCAAGCATTGTGATTTGTTAGATTTAAAAAAAGACAAAGACCAAAGATTTCCCGCCTATATCCGCCTTTTCCAAGGTCATTACGCCAAATTATGTTGAACTTTTCAGCGGACTGCTGATATCGAGACGCTAATCCACAGACATGCCCTTAGCTATGGTTACCAGATCAAATAATGAGATTCCCTGACAATATCCCTAACGTTTCTGTAAATATCCGGACATTTTATCTGAATGTTGTATGTTAAGGCAGTGAGATTTTCAAAATTTTTGCAATCAAAGCATCAAATGCCAATATCGAGTGAGTCTTCTCATTAATGGGAGCGTAGTGGACTAAGGAGAGACATAGACTGTCTATATTGTTATAAGCTTTGCCTTTCGCTGCCACCAATGTTATAACTTTGCTAGTTCTGCTTTTAATTTATCACTGGTTTCGATGAATTCAAATAAGTCTTCTAATATTACTTTTTTAATATTTTATTATAATGTTCACTAAATCATGAGGTAACAACAGTTTTTGTTCTTACTTACTAATTTAATGTTACTATTGTAGTTTTTTGATTTTAGTTCCTCTCGTCTCAATGTTCATGTCCTAGTTATATTCTATTCTGTATCTAAATTATATATTTTACAGTCATAGGCGTACTAACAAATATAACATAACTATTTATTTACATGATTACTGAAATGAAAAAGTGTGTATTTATGGGGCGATGACAATATGAACAAAACTAATGGTCTCTGTAAAAAGTAAAGTTTTAGAGTTTCGTAGATTAAGGCATGCTTTTGTTTGAGCCTATTAGAACATAAATTTACTTAAGATATAACTGTTTCTTAAGGGAGTATTAAATATGAGACTATAATTATCTATTAATCCATAAGAGTAACTTAAAAATATAGTAATTTAATAATTTGTAGTAATAGTTGGTTTACAACAATGTCTTCTGTTAAGGTTCTACTCTAGACACAATTTAACTTAAAGAACATATCATGTGAAGAATGTCATGAAATGGTTATAAAAGTCCAGCAATTGCCAAAAGAAACATCAAGCAATAAAAAGTATGAAACTAAATTTATTAATATACTAAATTAACAATTCACTCATTTTGTTAACGTTTAATCAATTTATTTTTTCTCATTAGAATGATTAATAAATATTTTTTCATTACTTGTATTTTCCTCTTTCAATTTCATAAACAAACTGACAATTGCAGTTTTTTCCTGTTTCTTCCTAATAAGGGGCTAAAATTTCAGACATGTCACGAAAATTCCTATCGTCTGGTAACCCTACCCTTAGCAAATTTTATATAAACCTATTATAAACAATTAAAAAGTAAAAATTAACATTGATGGAAATTTAATAACAGAAATCCAGTTTTTGTCATACGTAATGTATTCTTCTAAAAACTACAAACAATTGTAATTATTAAAACGATTGTCAAAATGACACTTTATATTGAAACTCTCGTCTTTGAACTCCTTGGCAATTCTTTACCAGGTAGAAGTGGCAAACTTCGGAAATAAAACTTGCTTTAAAGAGTCTCATATTATCGCACAAGTAACATGACTAATTTTAAAAACACTGTTTACCGACTCGGAATTCGCACTGTTGTTTTCACATGCTGATTTCATCAGCTAAATATCACAATGTTTTTTCAAACCTAGTAATAAGGGTATAACTGTACACATTTCCATAGCGTGTTTCCTATTTATTGGCCCAACAACAGCTTTTCAAATTCACCAAGAGTAACAGGAAAATATTTTTAAAAAATAATTTTTTCGCATTTCTTGAATTAAATCATTAGTATGTCTAAGCCTTTCTCCAATGTTTTTCTCAAAAACAGACCGGATCTAGTAGCGACGACTTTTCCGTTTTTTTAATAAAGAATATATTAATAATGTCCTTATCTTTTGTAATTTTTTCTTTAGTTTTCTTTTTCTACATAACAACATTGCTGCAATTATTTTTTTATTTTCTTTCATTTTAATTTATACATAAATAAATATTATCAAAAAATCAGAAAAAAGTTAGGTTACCACAAAAAAAACATACACAACACTTAACGACTGTACGACTGCACGATAAAAGTTGCCCGTGTGGACGAGACATTTTTAACATAAATGGGCGTAATACGCCTACGCCGAAATTTTTGTTATCGTGTGGACTCACTCTCACATTATACTGCTAATATATCGTGTGCGAGGTTACTTCCATAAAGAATAACCTATAGAGCGATTTCTTAAATAAGGACGTATTTAAATATATCAGGGACGAGTCCATTCACGTAAGCGCTAATATCGAGGTATTGACGTTACTTAGTAAATAACCGTACTCGTATTTCTGAACAGAATCTGATCTATGCTTTTTTTCAAACTGCACAAAACATAATCTCGGTAGCCATATTTGATTTTAGATGTGTGTTTAGCTGGAGTGTTTAGATTCGCGAAATTAAGTTTGATTGCTTCTCTTGTTCAGATTTGTTTCAATTATGCCTGGAAAGAAATGTTATGTGCCTGGATGCAATAATGACGATTCTTTTAAGAACATCTTGTAATCTTTTTTTTTTCACCTTATTTGTAGATAATAAAACTAATCGTTTAAGAAAAATTTGGAAGTTTTGTTAAAATAATGTAATACATAATAAATTTAAATAAGTTTCTCTATTAAGCTTTTTATTTTTTGTAAGTATAAAAATATTTAAAACCATTTTTTAGATGTTAAGTTTCACGAAGTATTTCATTCTGGGGAAACCATAGATGATTTGCCCCAGCCATCAACATTTAGTACTGTCATAGGGGAAATCGAATGTCCTAAAAGCATTAGAATATATACAACAACCTTGGAGGAGAGCCCCGTTAAAAAAAACCTAGAGAAAGAACTGTCCGAGCTTCAGGTACAAAAAGGTTCTAATATTTTTTGAGTACCTATAAATTTATTATGTAAACAAACCTAATTTGAATTTATTTGTTTATTCTATTTAAGTAAATAAATAAAGTCTTCGAAGTTACCATAAGAGTTTAACGCAGTTATCCAATCTGTTGATTGATAAAAGCTTGTAATTTTTATTGGTTAAGAAATATAAATATACTTTCGTATTTTATGAGATTTGTTTAATATATTATTTCTTGGTTATTTCAGGTTTACGAGCCTTCAAATCAGTTTTGGCACATGTAGGAGTCACCAAGCAAGCCAAATTTACACCAAAAGCCAAACATATATACTGAAATAATTACTTGGTCTTCGAGAATTTTTAACCTGCAGAAATGGGTTACATCATAAGAACAAAGGCTCCTCTGGCTGAAAGAATGTCAACTGCAAATAACCTTCAGAAAATAATGGGAAAGGCCAATGAATCTATAATATAACTTTATTGTGTGCCAGATTAGAAACTAAACTAAACCAAACCATTGAAAGCCAAAAGATACACATTACATCAAAAAATTTTAGCCTTAACTTGTTTTATATTGCCACACAACAATTGTACAACTCACCACTAAATGTTGTATTTATTTCCAGTGTAGAAAAATTAATTTAGTTGCCTCGGGAAAAAATAGTAAATTTGAAAAGTCGTTAGATGGTGGATTTTATAAAACTAATGGCATTGAAAAATTTTAAAACAATGGGAAATGATACAGACAGTTTAATAAGTAATTTTTGAATGCGATATTTTATTCAAATACTGTAGTCCATAGAAAGTGAATTAATTTAAGTAAAAGAGTTAATATTCCAATTACATCTACTAATTAGTCTATTAATAGTTTTATGATATATTATCTTGTAAAACAAAATATGAGTTGATGGCATTGGTCAGAATGAAAATCGAACTCTATCATACCTAGATTTAACATTTCTTGCCAGCAGAAGGGAATACTAGGTATTTGTTTTACATTAAATATTAACAATTTTATTAAATGTCCCGATTGCCTTTACCTTTTTAACTTTTGTATTCCTATGCATTAAACACGTCAAACTCTTCTGCCTATTTTCTATTGTCAAACATAGTACTTATTATACAGTCTAAAAAATAGAACATGTGCAAATATGAGTAAATATTACGATATTTGAGGCATTTTTAGTTATAATCAGAATAAATTCAAAATTAATACAAAACGAATATTAATAAAGTAGTTTGTAGATTTAAAACTATTTTTGTACTTGAAAATATTGTAAAATAAAATTAATAAATACATAATTTATGAAGTTTCTTGGTAGAAGTATAAATATATAGGCATATTATGTTTTTTTTCTCCCTCTGTAAGAATATTGTACATTTTTGATTTGCTGGTATAAGAATCTGTTTTATAAACGTTTCTAATAACTATTTTATATTCCTATATAAAAAAGGTTATTTAATGTATATATAACAGATTTTTATATCAATTAAAAATGTATTTTTATATTTTAAATTTATTTATTACCCAAGGTTTAAATAGCAAGCTTCCAATACTTAGTTGCGAGTCCATCCACGTCGGCGCTAATAATGGAAACAATTATTCAAGCAACATATTGTCTGTTCGCACTCTATAGGGTATGCTTTTTGGTTATTTATTTAAAACCCTATATACTAGAACCATTTAAAAAGAATTTTTCTTGAGGTTGCAGCTTACCTCTACTTTTTTTACTCAAGTAGCAACTTAAACGTATCTCGTTATTTTAATAAAATACCTAAGATATATAATCTAAACATGCTTTAGACTAAAATTACTTGAAATAGCTGCGAAAATAAAAACAATTATGCACACACCATATACGGCCTTTATGGATCATTCTCATTGCTTCCCTCAATCCGATAACCTAATGTAATTTTTTTTAGAGGGAGTTTGTACCTCTTGATACGATTTTTTTACAGACGAAATTAAGGAGGCAGATTGACAATACTAATAAAAGTATCTATCTAAATTATTTGATGCGAATTCCTACTCATATTTATTATGGATAAATGTTATAAACTGTTTTTTAAAATCTGCAATTTGATTGATAGTTTAGAACACTCAGGTATTGATTTAATTATCTTTTTAAAAAAATAAAAATAACAAGTTCATCGTTATGAGTAACATTTATTAGTATGATCATTGTTATTAAGAAAATTATTCTTTTGAAAGCATTTATATAAAACAATTTAACACATAAGTAATTTTTCAATTCTTCTTCTTTTTCAGGTGCCATCTCCTATCGGAGGTTGGATATCATCATTGCCACTCTCACTCTATTTGCCGCTACTCGAAAAAGTTCTACTGAGCTACAATTGAACCACTCTCTCAAATTTCTCGACCATGAAATTCTTCTTCTTCCGATATTTCTTCTTGCTTCTATTTTACCCTGCTTGATCAATCTAAGCAACTCGTATCGCTGGCCTCTCATTATATGTCCAAGATATTGCAGTTTCCTTATTTTTATGTTGTTAATTATTTCATAGTTTTTGTCCATCGCTAGCAATACTTCTACGTCTGTTTTTCTCTCCGTCCAAGATATTCTCAACATCATTCTGTAACACCACATTTCAAATGCTTGCAGTTTATTTATGTGTTCTTGTTTTAGTGTCCAGCCTTCCAACACATACTGCAGCACTGAAAATACATAACATCTTAAAATTCTCATTCCTAGTTCTAGAGTGATGTCTCTGCTGCACAGAATGGTTTTTAGTTTTACAAACGCACCTCTTGCCATTTCTATTCTCGTTCTTATTTCTGTTGTTTGTTCATTATTTGCTGTTATCTATGGACCCAAGTATTTGTATTTTTGTACTTTTTCTAAATTCACACCTCGCAGCTTTTTTTAGCTATTACCATATATTTAGTCTTTTTGGTGTTCATTTTTAATCCGTATTGCTCGCAAACGACATTTGTTTCGTTCACTAATTCTTCGAGTTCTTCAGCGGAGCTAGCTATGTAGCAGTGTCGTCTGCAAATCTTATGTTGTTTACAGCTCTTCGGTTTATTATTATTTCCTTACTTTTCGTTAACAGTGTTTCTTCGAAAATCGATTCACTGTACACATTGAATAGTAGGGGTGACAAAATGCATCCTTGTCTCACTCCTCTTCCTATTTCAATTTCCGGACTTGTTTCGTTATCTACTATTATTTGTGCGCGTTGATTCCAATTATTATTCTTAAATCTTTGTCGTATATGTTTTTTCTTCTTAGAATCTCGACTAGTTTTTCATGTCTAATTTTACAAAAGCCTTCTGGAAGTCAACAGAACGAATGTGTATATCGGTGTTCATATCCATACACCTCTGTGAAAGCACATTAAGTGCAAACAACGCGTCTCTGGTGCCTATACTATTTCTGAATCCAAACTGACTATCATCTATCCCCTATTCAAGTTCTTTATAAATGCGTCCATGTATTACTTTTAAAAACACCTTGAGTACATGGCTTATCAAAGATATTATTCTATATTCGCTGCAGTCTTTTGCATTTCTGTTTTTTGGAATAGCGCAAAAGGTGGAGAGTAACCATTCTCTGGGTATATTCCCCGTTTTATATACTGTGTTGAAAAGATCTAATAATATATCCATGGTATCATCATCCATGCATTTAAGATTTCTACTGGGATTTGATCTGGACCTAGTGCTTTTCCATTTTTGTTGTTTCTTATAGCTGCTTTTATTTCAGCTTTCAGTTAATGCCTCGTTATATTCTACTTCAATCTCCATCTGCTCTACTCTATTGTCTTTAAACAATTCTTTGGTGTATTCTGTCCATTTATTATGTTTCTCTTGGGTGTCTAAGATTAGCTTGCCTTTTGCATTCTTAAGCAGTGTCGGTTCTCTCTTCTGTTACTATGAGTTATCTTTTTATCTTTTTGTGCATATTAAAACTATCATGTTTTCTTTGATACTCTTCTATTTCTTCACATTCTTCTTGCAGCCATTTATTTTTCTCTAGTCTAATCTTGTATTTGATTTGCTTGTTTATTTCTTTATACTTTTGCGTATCTCTGTTTTTGAATTGTCGTTTCTCATCCATTAGGTCCAGTATCTCCTCTGTTATCCATTGCTGCTTTCCATATCTTGTTGGAGTTAGTATTTCTCTTTGAATTTCCTCTATTTCTGTTTTCATTAAAAGCCATTTGTTTTCTGGTTTTTGGAGAATCACCTCTTTGACGTTCATTAATCTTTTATTGATATGTTCCGTAAAGAGTTGTTTTATGTTTCTATCCTTGAGTCTGGAAATGTTACGTTTTGCAGTGTCTGTTCTTCTTCTAATGAGTTTCATTTTAAATCTTATTTTGGTGACTAGGGGATTATGGTCTGATCTTATGTCAGCACCTGGATATGTTTTTACCGACATTATTGCATTTTTATATCTTTGTCGAATCAGAATGTAGCCGATTTGGTTTCTTGTGATCGCCCTTCTCCATCCGCTGGTGACTTCCATGTATACAGTCTGCATTTGTTATCACCATGTGTTTGTTACAATCCACCTATTATTTTGGCAGAATTCGAATAGTTTATCTCCTCTTTCGTTTCTAGTTCCAAGTCCGTAACTACCTGTACATTCTTGTGTTTTTTGGTCTCCCACTTTTGCATTTAAGTCTCCCATTATAATTGTTATATCTTGTTTTTTAGTGGACTTTATCACGTTTTCCAAATCTTCGTAGAAATTTTCTATGGCGTTATCGGACTTATCAGCGGTTGGAGCATAAATCTGTATAATGTTTAATTTTTGTCTAGTTGTGCCCAATTGTATCATCACGATCCTATTCGAAAATACAGTGAAGCTTGTTACTGTTTGACTGATGGTTCTACTCAGGTAATTCCTACTCCATATCTGTGCGAGCCATCTTTGCTTCCTGAATAATATACAGTTTTATTATTTACTACTGTAACTCCTGTATCCGGCCACTGCATGTCACTGACTCCCAGTATGTCCATATTGAGTCGTTCCATTTCTCTAATCAGGTTATATACTTTTCCAGGCTGGTATAGGCTTCTGGCATTCCATGTCCCTATGCTACAAGGTTTTTGCAGGTTGACGACCAAGGAGGCCTTGCAGTTTTGACATTTTCCTCCCCTGCCGGATCTTGGTATCCGATTCCCATGATCAGTAGCTTTTTTATCTAGTTTTTTTGTAGCCATGATGACTTTACTAAAGATGTTCTATTTGAACCATTAATGCATTGGTTTGACCATATTTGATTCATCTGCCTTTTGGAATAATTTCTCATTGCAAGGACAAGAAGGTGCCCTATATTCTTTCAAGTTCCTCCACCCGTAGCTGTTGACTTGAAAGAGGGTACTGCTTATCCCCGCAGTCACTCGGTCGACAGAGCCTCGCCAATTATCTAGCAGGGTGCACCACGTGCAGGAGAGGTTGTCCTTTGGATTTTATTCTAACCATTACCCCTTACACCCCTTTTCAATTCTATAAAAGTCTTATTCTCCCTAAAGAAGAAACAAAGTAAATTTTAGGAATAAAAACGTTCTTGTTTTAGATCTGAAGATCAGGTAATAGTCAGTTTTCTTCATATTTTTTAAAGTAAAATGGAATACAATTATCTATTTAGAAAGAAATGTTATAAGTGGATAAATCAAATATCAACGGTGAATACAATGTACTTGCAGTTGTGTGTATAAATACATTTATATTAGAGAAACTATTTTAGTTCTCAACCACCTGAAAAATTCATATGTATTACTACAAGGACAGACGTACTTTGTTCTAGCACGGTTAAAGAAAATGCACTGTCTCAGATTGCAAGTAAATACCAGGAAAGGGTGGCAGTGTACCGATACCTGCAAACCGGTTTCGAACTCATTGATTTTCGTCAGTACAGGATATACAAGCATACCCAAAACATAGGAAAAACGAATCTTTTAAGCAACTTATATCAGAACAATTTATATCAGAAAGAAGTTTCCACGCTTTCCTAGTGTTTTTTTGCAATCTAAGATAGCACTTTGTGTCTAATTGTGTTGGTTGAGAACTAAAAATTTTCTCTAAGTACATCTATTCACTCAAATGCAAATATATAGTTTTCAACGTTGGTATGTAGTAAATAGATCTTTACGACATTACAACGATAATTTGCTGATTCAACTGTTTTCCAATATTCACTAATTCCTGTTCTTCTTGGTATCTTGCGAATATTGTACGTTTAATACAATTACGAAAATGTCGAAATATTCTGAAACAGGGTTAAATACTAGAAGTGTGAAGAAGGATGAGAGCTATCTTTATTCTAAAAGCGGGAAAGAAGGATATTACACACTCTAAATCCATATGACCCATCAGTCTTGCATTCTGCATCGTAAAAATGATCGTAAAAGTAGTTGACAACTACATTAGAACAGAACTCGAAGAATGGGTGCCACTGCATTGTTCATCGTAAAAAGGATTGAAAAAGGAGTTGATATTTACATCAAAACAGAACTCCAAGAACGGGTGCCACTCGACTCCCATAATTATTAGGGCGAATCTTCGGAGACCGCAGTCCAAGATGCACTGATAAACAAAAACACAGTATGTGCTTTTCTGACTGCAGGAAAAACTTTTGACAATAATCCACGTAAGTTTATCAAAGGACTACTAGATGTAAGAGGGTAGATGGAACGACTTTCCAATGGATGTTACAACTTTTTTTACCAGAATAGCAGAAACAAAGGTAGGACAAGACACTATCTCCTCCTGAACTGTAATTTAGAGAGGATTTGAACACAAAAAAGAATGGTGCCAGTTGGTGAGACTCATTGTTAAACCTACCAAAACCAACTAATAGTCTTTATAAGGGAAATAATTCTGAATCTCTAAGCCATTAAAATACATAATAATACGAGTTAAATATCTGGAACTTCTTTGGAATACGCACGGGAGGGAAGTAATTAACAAGACTACGACAGCCTTGATGGTCTGTAGAGATTTGGTGGGAAAAAACTGTATGCTAGCCCAAATATTCCACGGTAGGTATACACTGGCATTATAAGACCAATCACCATATATGAGGCAGAACGACTCTTGCTTGGCATTGGGCAAGTTCTCGTATCTTTAGCAGATACTTTAAAAGCTTGGATATATCATCACGTCACATCAATTTTTTTAAGCAGAAATTTACATTATTAGAAAATATGTTCAGTTCAATGAAGAAAAAAATTATCGCAGACAGGCGATTATCATCACGTTGGCTAGTTCTCATGTAATCACTTCCAAAATCGTCAGGGAATACTTAGAGAAACTAACCAAATTAGACAAGGACAACACGGTTACCTACCTATGGGTGCCGTAGCACACAGGAGTAGAAGGAAGAAGGGATCGAAAAAGGAATGAGACAAGCAAAAATTCTTCTGGGAAACTATAATCAGAAAAAATACAAGAAATGTATTAACCTAAGTAAAAATCATTTCAAAATTGTAACAGGAATCTTCCACTAGAAGAACATCTGAAGAACCTTGGTATAGCAGAGAGAGAACACGAAATCTCTATCCATATTCCTTCAGAATGCATTGTCTTGCAAAATCCTAGTATGTGATATCTAGGAGTATATAGAATAGAAAAGGGAGATCTTTCCAATATAAAGCTATCCCACATTCTCAAGAGAAATACGATTGAAGGACCTGCCTTAGTCGGTAAGGGGTTTTAAAGAATTAGCAGCAGAGGATGTTTATGTTCTTTTTCGAGAGGATTCTAAATTTTTCTGCAGATTTTCGATATCCGTTTGATGATGATTTTAATAACTATTTTATCTTTATTACTATTTAGAATATTCTATCATATCTACTAATAATTAAATGCTTTTCAGATCTGCAGAATCTTTTTACTTTTTTTCGTACTTAATTACAATTTAGTCACAATTTTTTCATATTTGTATGACGATGTTTGCGGTACGGTGGACTCCTCTTATAATGAATTCACCTATAATGGAAATATATAATAAATAAAATTAAAAGCTCCAGAAATATTTCTTATACGTAAAACCATCGGGTATTATAGACTCGTTTACAATAGACTTTTGCCTATAGTGGACAAACATTTGTCATTCTAGTGCATAATAAGCGCGGTCTTTCGAGGAATCACCGAAGCGAATTTGGATGATGCAATCGTTTATGGGAGGTAGGCTTGGCAGTTTGGTTTCATACGTTGATGCGGGCTTTGCATTTTATTTCTTAGAGTTATAAACGTGTTGAAAAATACGAAACGCGCGTTTACTTTATACGAGAAATTTACAATAATAAGTGAAATTGAGAGGGGTTCTTCTCGAGCAAATATATGTGTTCATATGGCTACAAAAAATGCGCTGTGTCAAATATAAAATCGTGAAAAATTAAGAATGACTTAAAAACTAACAACGAAAAGCAAAAATGTCGCAGTCGTCACGTACACAAGTTGTCGAAATGTTGTTTAAATGGTTTCAACAGAAACGAGCAGACAATTTTCCAATTAATTGGCCTATGCTACAAATAAAAGCTGTAAAATTTGGAAAAATATTTAGATACAACTATAAATGCAGTTCCTATTGACTCAAGAGCTTTAACTAAAGGCATAACATCAATCTTGAAAAATTATAAGGAGAGGCTGCTTCAGTTGACAGAATCATTACACATGACTGGCTTTCTCGAGTCTGGCTTGTAACATGATTATTCAAATGAAAATGTATTCAATGTGGATGGAACCAGGATATTTTATAGAATGCTACTGAATAAAACTCACCTAAAAGGTGAACCCTGTAATGGGGGAAAGCTATTAAGAAACCGAATAACTACCCTAATTTTTGTGAATGTTTCTGGCACTGAAAAACGAAAGTTATTGATAAAAAGTAAGTAAACTTGTAGTTTTTTTTTATAAAATCACAAAAATGCATTTTATATTTTCATTTTGTGCTCTTAAATTCAGTATCACTTCCATTTTTTCTATGTTTCAGGGAAATTGCAAAATATAAGATGTTTTAAAAATGTAAAAACACTAAAAACCGATTGCTGTGGAACTAATAAAGCTTGGATGATTACATCAATTTTTGAAAATTATTTAAAAAACTGGGACGGTGAACTTATTCAAAAAAAATTGTAAAATTTTGCTCTTGGTAGATAACTGCTCCGCTCATCTAAATGTTACAATCGATAACATCAAACGTCAATTCTTTTCGTCCATTATAACATCGCTTTTGCAACCTGGACCATGTGGTCATTTGGAGTTTAAGACAAATTTACAAAAAGCAAATGCTGATATAAAAGTTATGAAACTCCAAGGATTAGATGCTATAAAATTACTTGCTCTTGCTTGGGAATTTGTTTCTTCTGAAATGATTCGTAATTGTTTTCGTCATGATGTTTTAATAAAAACAGAACTGAAATTACTAATTTTGATCCGGAGGATGAAATTCCCTAAAGTAAATATTAATAATTGGTTAAATGTAGAGCAATTCAATGAGTATGCAAACATTGACAATAAATCATTAAAAATTTAATTGAATTCTCATGTGATTTATGTTTGAAACAAAGTATCTAACTTAAATTATTCTATACCTGTTTCTGTTTACAAAGCCTATACTTCCTTAAAATTAAACTATTTAAATAACCTTAACTTTTATGTGAATTTAACACCTAATTTTTTCAGCCTGGGGCATCTAGCGTACATGAAAAAACGCCCTGTCTTGGCCATAAGTCTCCACAATAAAGGACTATCCTACGGTTAACCACTATCCTTCAAAATGTTTTGATTATATTGCCGAAGGTTTAAAATAGCGTGATAATAGGACTGGGATTTGAGATGGGCTGACACGTAAATATCACGTCCAAGTTTAATGCCTGTCCATTCCTTACGAATTATTTACTAATCAACTGGTTTGATTTATAAAGAAAATATTATTTTAAAATAAAATTGCTCTCAACTAAAAAATTCACTGTCACTTTAACTAAAAATATAATATGAGCGTCTATCCTTTTAACGCCTCCATAATTGGTAAACTCTAACATGAATATTTTAGTAGCCAATTAAATTAGTCAAATTAAGTTATAGCGAGCGTACTTTTGAAAAATGAAACCGAAATTTCCCTAAGTTTAAGTCTCAAAGCCATTAAGAAAAGTCAAAATAGTTAGATTGTCGTAATTAGTTTATAGCAGCAAGTTTGAATTATTACAAGTTTAAAAAATTTTCAACATAGATTCATCATGTAGAATCATGTATTTTTTAAAAAATCATCTTCTGTCGGGTGTTGATGTGCTAATGTCCATTTTAATCTCAATTTCCTTTTTCAATCATAGCAGTAATTCTTCAACAGCATGTATTCAACAAAAATAACTCTTGCGTGCTTCCAAAAGACAGCAGCCACGATCTTCTTAGCTGAAGATTGTTCAAGGAATCTTTTTGAAGGCGAAGAATACATATGGACTCATTTTATGAACCCCAATTTTGTTTATGAACCCTATAGCCTGTCATTATCTTCGAAAAAAAAATCAGAGTCTGTATTCAAAATTTTCAAATGACTGAAAAATGTATTGCACAAAAACTTTCTAAATCGGATGCATTACTGGTAACAAGCCTCCTCATGAGAGACCACCCAATGAGAATCATTTAAAAAAATGAACAAATCTGAGAACAAGATTTGCTGTTTCTGCGGGAGTGTAGCAGAGACAGCGGAACACTAGTTATCTTAATGCAGGGCACTATTCTACAAGAGTGTTACATTTTTTAAAAACAACACATTGACACTCGAAGAAACAAAGCACTTATCCTCTTCTTCTTTGAAAATAAGAGTCTCTTAAATCCAGAGCTTATATTAGGTGATAATATACAAAATACCTTATAAGTCTAAATGCATGTAGAGGGACCAAAAAGTCCTAAAGATCCACTTACAATCTACATTTTATGCAGATGTTTGCATCGTGATTTATTATGTGACATATCAACCTGTATATAATGACATGGCAACGAACATTTTTTTATTAAATATCACCATTTAAAAATATATCCATCCCATCAAAAAACGACAACCACGTTAGTTGATATCTGTTATACATACAAAATTCGAAGTGGGGATAATAGAGAAAATAACTTACTTTGACAAAAGTATATCTTTAACTGCTTTTTATTTCGTAATAATAATAAACATTTATTTTATCAGTTCGAGACGACGCTTTTTTTCTATATTTATAGCCGTTCGTTCTTTAAAGGGTGGTGATAGTGATTAAAATGAAATACCAAAATAATCCCTTAATACAATTTATATGGGATTGATTTTTCTTATAATTTCTTTTTCAATCGTTTTCTCCAACAATAATTACATTTTCTTACAAATCAATACACATTCATCAAAAAAGTATTTGAAATTCAAGATAAAAGATTTTGAATCGGAACTAATTTGTCATTTTTTACTATAAGGGTATTTTAGGGAGCTAAAATATTTAGGGTAAATATATTGTTATTAATCTAATTTTATCTATTTACACTAAATAGAGAGGAGTGCCTTCTTACCCAAAACCTAACAATTTTCATCAACGAATTAAAAAATGTTATAAATTTTGCCCACTCTATTTGATCCGATATACTGAACTATTAAAAAAAAAGAAATCTTTTATCTACACCCTTCAAAACACCGCAGTACGAATTTTGGACAAAATCTTTAGCAATTTTTACTCTGCCCTATTTTAACTGCCCTTAAATATATTTTTTTCACATCCTCTACCTTAAAACACCTCAGTACGAATTTTGAACAAAATCTTTAGCAATATTTATACCTACTTCAAGAAAAACTTTAACGAAAAAGGGGCATGGGAAGTTCCCAGTGCACCTATCAAAAATGAAATAGATTTCATCCTAACAAGCAAAATAGGAACTGTTAAAGATATAAGCATTCTCAACCAATTTCGAACAGGTAGTGACCATAAATTAGTTAGAGCTCAAGTACTTCTGAACACAAAATTAGAACAAATAAAATGAATTTATAAACCAGTATCAGGAATACACATCACTAACCTAAGTAACAAGTCGGGTGTGAAACTTGGATATTAAAGAATGAAATAACCACAAAACTCCAAGTCACCCAAAGAGTCATGGATAGATGCATGCTAGAAATAACTAAAAGGGATCATAAACGAATAGATTTGATACGACAGAAATCCTAGGTAATTGATGTAATCTAAAAAATAAAATCCCTAAAATGACAATGGATAGGACATATAGCAAGAAAAATAGACAATGGAAAAATGGAAAACTAGGACAACTATATGGTATCCCAGAAACGTCAAGAGATCAAAGAGATGCTTGAATCTCAGCTGGGATTATGACATCAGAAAACTGGTAGGAACAACTTAGTTCCAGACGGTTAAAATCAGAATAATATGGGCCCAAATAAACATAAATTACAAAAACACCGAATAAATTACATCGTCGAGTAGAAAATGAAACTGAAAATGATGATGATGATGATGGTGATATATGTTTGAAGTATATTTTGTTATTTATATTTTGAACCTTTTGATAATATATTTTTATTTCTTTATTTCTCTTGTGTTTGTGGTCCGTAAAATATGGGTTCAGATAGTAATAGTAATATCGTAATTTCTATATTTTTTCTATAATTGACATTTCTGTAATTTATCTTACAATTATCAGAATCAAGAGTGTGTTGCTAAAAACAATAAAATATTTTCTTCGTTATAAGAGTCAACTTATCTTCTATGTCGGCAACTAAGACCAAAATGGTTTAATTTTAGACTTTCAAGTTGAAGCTCAACTTGCATTTCTCCAATCACATCAGCTGCTTCTTCAGTTCTGAACACTGCTTTTCTGGACAATGGTAAAATTCTAAATTTATCAACAAAGCTTGACTTTATCTGAGCTACTGCAGCACAAATATCAACAGTTAGATAATAGGAGTATCATTGACTTTTCCTTTAACTTGAAGTTGATCTTTTCTCATCTGAGCTGTACTCCACTTCGAATCAATGTCAAAAGTGACTCTCTAAATAGGAAACCCTTCTCTTTCTTCTGTTTTGCTGCAGTGCCTGTAATATTCCTTACATGGTCTTACTGACATGATATCTGTGTTGTTATGCAGTTTTCCTGGTCTATATTTGATGTTGAAATTGTACTTTTGCAATTTTTCCTAATTCTCTTCTGTGCGGTCTCTGGATGGTGAAATAGACCTTAAATGCACCTGACAGTCTCATCTAATGTGTCCACTTTGTCTACATCTGTAGCACTTTATGTGCCTTCTTAATTTCACGCTACAGTCCTTTCTCATGTGTCCAGTTCATCCACATCTGTAGTACTTTATCTGGTCTCTTAATTGCACCCGTCGGTCCATTTTTATGTGTCCAATTCGTCCACATCAGTAGCATTCAATCTGGTTTTGGCTATAACGTGAAGTATCACTCGTTCTACATTTGATTTTAGAATTGGACTGTTGCAATTTTTCCTGGTTCTCTTCTATACGGTCTCTGGATGGTACACTAGATCTTAATTGCAATTGACAGTCTCATCTCATGTGTCCAGTCCATCCACATCTATAGCACTTGATATGCTTTCTTAATTCCACCCGACAGTCCCTTCTCATATATCCAGTTCGTCCACATCGGTAGTACTGGATCTGGTTTCTACTATAACGTGAAGTATGACCTCTCGTGTTTCATTTCTTAAGAATTTCAGATAGCATGGTCTTCATTATTTGGTTCGGTAAGTCCTTATTTTTCTCTATGGTAACAGCTCTTATTTTTGACCTTGACATATTATAAGCTGCCTCTATTTCCAAAGCCTTGTCCAGCGCTTCACTACAATAACTAAACGTGCTTATACGCAACATAAGATGTATTTCCTCATCTCTGACTCTATCAATAAAATACTGGATCGTAAGCTCTTCTCGGAATTCTTCCGTAGCTCCTGGGTAAGCCAGATGAACAAGACATTGGACATTTGTTTCATATTCTTGTACATTTTTTTCGTTTCATTGATGTGTTGACTTGAGCTGTAACTGACATAACTGGTGTCGATGTTTATCTCCGAATCTTCTTTCCGATGCAACATAATCTCTTTGTTGAGTTATAGAAATGGTTTGTAATAACTCCAGTTTTGGTTCACGAAGTGAAGTTATCAATTAGCCATTTCCTCGAACTTTCAGTTATTTGCAGTAGCGGCAGCTTCAAAGTGTTGTTTGTACATTATCCAAGATGTTTGACCGTCGCAAGTTGATGGTTTGATGTTTTGATTGGTGGTTCTTATTTTATCAGAAAGGTCATGCTTCTTTATTTTATTGGTTTCTCTCTGAAAGTCCTTCATTTTAGATTATACTTCTTGATTCTATCCCATCTACAGTTTCTTTCACTTTTTGTCGAACACTTGATTCATTGCTGTGCATTTCTTGGCATACTTTTACTTCTATGTCGTCTCCGATTTCTTTCATTTCTTATCGCATTTCTTGCGTGTTTTGTCGCACTTCTCGGCATACATCTTTTATCTCTTATCGCACTCCGCCTCTTCCTTTCTTAAACTTTTGCGTTTGTCCCCGTATAATTTGATCGAATTTTGCTGTTTTTGTACAATTACATCTTGTATCCAGTTGCAAAATTTATTTTCATCTTTAATGCGAGGTTCGTCTTCTTCTTGTTTGTCTTTAAGGCGACGTTCTTCTCCATATTTGTCTTTAAGGCGACGTTCTTCTTGTCGTTCCTCTTTTTGGCTACGTCCATCTGCTTCTTGTTTTTCTTTAAGGCGACGGTCTTCTTCTTCTTGGTTTTCTTTAAGACGATATTGTTCTTCTTTCTGGAGACACGCTTCTTGTTTTTGGAGCCATTCTTCTTCTTCTTGATTGTCTTTAAGGTGACGTTCGTCTTCTTCATATTTACCTTTAAAGCGACGGTCTTCTTCTTGTTGTTTCTCTTTTCTTAATCAACTATCTAGAAATATGACTCATCGATCTAATATTCCTTTCGGAGCATTATAATGAAGATGACTTATCACATGAGAATATTTGTATACCAGGGCGTATCAATAAGTTTCGTCTAATCGTTCATAATACTATTTTGACAATACTGCATATTTACTTCAAACAAACATTTTTGAATAACACTGAAATCAAGTGTACACGTCAAATTAGTCTATATTATATTGGAATTAGTTTTCGTGAAACAACTGTTTAAATATGACCACCTGAATCATATTGAAGTTAAACTAATACCAAAAATGCCACATGGGTTTTTTGTAAAGTAATAAGAATTGTTTTCGTTATTAAGGGTTTAAAGTGTAACAATTTTTTGACAGTTATATTATGTTTCCTAAAAATATTTTGAAGTTTTTCGGAGTGGGTCGGGATATATGGAAGTGATGTTTATTTTTCCTTTTCCTCTTTTGTTTTTGTAGGTGAGGTAGGTTAGTTTTCGATATTTAGGAACTTAATGCTGCGACTTGTGTAATAATCATTTCTTTGTCAGATAGATGGATTTGGGATTTAAAATGTAAGTATTTGAAAGAATGTGCTTTTTGGCGTAATATTCTGGTTCTTGTTAATGTGGTATAAAGTTAGGTCAGGAAAATTGATTTTTCTTCTTTTTGTATTGTGAACTGCAGTTTTGGGTGGTGAGAGTTAAATTTTTTTATTACTGAGACACATACATTTTATGGTACTGCTGTGATACAGTTGTCAACATACTTATAAATGGCAATTCAAACTCAAGTTTTCTTATTACAGTTTTTTCCAAGATCATCCTGCAAAAATTGTTCTAAAATACTGGAGATGGAAGTTCCCATACATTGCATCCTTTTATTTGTTTATAAAATTTTTGGTTGTCTATCAAGTATGTAGAGTTTAGGGTTAGTTCAAGTGCATCTAAAAATCCATTTAAAGATTTGCTTTTTTTTGTATTATTTTTTCACTAAATTAATTGGTACAGGAGTCGGAATACACGGAGTCATCCTCAGTGAGACAAATAATACCTGTCTAATAACCTGAACTAACCTGTATCTGGCATTACTAAGGCTGCCATTAGTGCATGGCTATCCTGGCAAATAAACTGTCACCACCAGATCCACTGGAACGAAATTGTAGGCATGGTAAATAATTGCAAAGCAAAGTATTAGGTAAACTAGGACGCGAAATTTTGCATCTAATCAGAGAGCAGATTAAATTGGTGGTAAGACTAATAACTGGTCACTGCAGCTTAAGAAAATATCTACACACAATAGGCATCTATAATGAGAAACTACCATGTAGCCTATGTGACGAAGAGGATAAAACAGCCTCACATATAATCTCCGAATATGAAGCTCTAATTTACTGCAGAGATCTTCATAGATCAATCAATTCTGAAGGCTTATACCTAGAGGATAAACTTCTGAACGGGTTGCTAAACCTGAGTCACATAAAAGTGATATAACAGACGACACAATAAGTCCACAGTGTGAAGGCTTCTTAACCCTAACCTGCTATACCATTCAATCAAATTAACTCAAACGTTTCTGGAATTGAAAAGGGACAACTCACGTTGATGTTAATTTGAGCATTAGAAAGGGAAAGTCAAGAAAAAAGAAGAAATTTTTATTGAAATCTGGCAATTTTTTAATGCGGAGTTTCAATATTAACACCCAGTATGTCCAAAACTAAGTAACAGTAACCTATGTCAAAAACAACTATTTGCCTTAGTTTTTCATGTTACTTGAACTACTGTGTTTATTGGCAAAAAACAACGCAGCATAAGACTACCTTTTTATTCATATTAGCCAATATGAGAAAGTTCAAGATAAGAAAAACATTTGCTTCTTAAACAAATAGCTAACAAGAAATATGCGGAAATATTTTATGTCGTGAGATAAATACTAAAAATATACCAAATAACTTGGGATGTATATAAAAAATTGCCTCAAAAAAAGGTAAATATTTATATGTTGATTTACTTGTTTTGAGGTTATATTACGATAGATCTAAAAATACAACAAAGACAATTTTTTATTAATGTAGATATTTCTTAAAATATTTGTTTATTAACAACACGAATATGCGAACATGACATATAAAACTGAACTATATATATAAATAATTTTTAATCCCACCATGCTGGTCGCCATTACGTGACCATGTTTGTATGGCAGCATTAAATTTCCTGCTAGTCTCTTATTTTGGCGTCAATGTATCGTTTTTTAATGTCGATTTCATTATTCTAGAGCAGAGACTCCCAAACTTTTTTGTCGAGTAGACTACAAGCTAATTTTTCCTGTTTGCCGTAGAACCTTCTTGCCTTCCTAATATTAAATTTTTACAATTCTATCAACTTAAACGTGTTTTCGACAACCGAAGCCTTACTATGGTGTTCGAACGCACAACGTGGCTAATCTGGAATAGTATGACAAATGTCAAAATAAGAACAGGCATGGCTGACGTTGCTAAAGCACGGTGTTGCACACGAGGTACCGCCACGTTGTGCTTTTTATCACCAAACCAAGGGTTAGCATAGAGCTACCTACTTTGATAGGGTTTACTGTAGAGTAGAAAATATTAACTTACAACTCATTTCTTTATTAATTAAAACTATACTAAATTAAATCTTGTAAAACTCTTATATAAATAAATATACAAAAAAAAACAACCATTTTATTCTTCTTGTCGAATTTTGTGGCAGGTGGGAGACATTGCGCAGCAGCTTCCATTTTTTCTTTCGACGCATTGTTCCCCTCCTACTGTGATTTTTGGCGATAGTCATAAAATACTTTAATGAGAGAAATGAGCCTTTTGTTTCATTGGCTTCAGGTCTAATTTTAAATTTCCTTGACCAGTGATTTCGAATCTGGTTCCTTTTTTTTATAAGATTAGCAGTCACACTAAAACCATTTTCAACTAGGTATGATGATAGAAAATCTATCAAAAATATTCTTACTCTCGTCCATAATGCAGGATTAGTAGCGGTATGTCTCTCTGAAGACATTGCTGATATCCATTTCTAAATTGCATCTTAAATCCTTAGTATGTATTCCGATCAGTTCTTCCTGTAATATGGCATCTGATTTAACAATGTCACCCTATAGATTGATAATACACTGTAATATTTTCATGGTCAAAACTTCCTCAAATCTGGTTTTAAAGTCTGTGTACAGGGCATTTAATTATTTAGTGTAGACGAAAACGTCATCATTTCGCAGCATGTCTGCCATAAGTTGCGGAACTGTGAAAAACCTCGCTAAACTATGTTGTACTTCATAAGGTTAATTCTAGAAAGAAAATCTGCAGTAATGGACTATTTTTTATTTAATTGTCACTTTGCAACTGCAAGTTAACCTTGTTAAATTTGGGAAACAAATCTGTCAAAAAGACTATATCTGGTTTCCATCTGATTAAGTTTTTTTTTTTTTTTTAAATGGGATATGTGGTATTCAAAAACTCTAAAACAGTCTCAAAACCTGGAAAAGATCTTGTTAAATATAAGCCTTTCGATAGCCTGTGTACTTCACTATGAAGGAAGTCCTTGTCGTTTTTTTCACTTAGCTGTGAAAATAACCCAGAATTCAACCTGTTGCTAAGAATTGTGTTATCTTGGTTTTTGACGAATTGAAGTGATAGATATATTCTGTCACTCAGATTTCTTGCAGCTATGTTGTCGATGGATGATGCAGTGAATTGCAAAAATTCCGCGTACATTTTCTTTTGTTTTGTTTTTTTTTTGTGAATTAAAAGACCACGGTAACACCAAACCGTAGTAGATACGCCATCTGTTGCTGCTGATATTATATTTGATAGCAGTATCACTTTCTCCATCAAATAATCGTCATTGAATATAATAAATGCCAATAACAGTGCCTCATTACCTGGTGAAGTTAACTCATCCAGTTGTATTGAGAAGTGGGTCATTTGTAGATAGGGAACGCCTAAAGTTTGGTGATAATCCACCGAAACAGAATCCAATTTCGTAGACCTCTATTTACATCTCATGCACCCCCAATATTTTTCCCATTGACATGGATCTCTTGCAGATCGCAGTCGACCCCTGAGAGCCCATATAGACTTTTTTGAAAATCAGTGTTCCCAATAATGGATTTAGACAATAACTATCTCTTTCTACATTATATTGAGAATAATAAATCGGTGTTCCTTGTTATAAGTAAAATATATTTATCTTGAACTTCTTAGTTTTTACCTCAAAATTATAATTCTTCTGTTTAAAGTAATTCCTTTAAAGCCAGTTTTTGCACTCCTTTAAAAGAGCATAAATATTGGAAATGAAACCTTTTAGAAGAATATATTGCAATTTTATTATTACTGGATAGTAAGTGCGGAAAGTTCCTATGAATAAACGAGAATAGGTTTTTCCATGATTAACTAAATAGCTCTAATATGAAATATACCCCAACAAGGAACTGAGACTAATTTTACTTTTTAAATATCTGTTTTGAAAAAGATCGTGGAAAAGCAATGGGTAATTTTGTATATAATGTACAATCTACATCATTTTTTGGGCGTAAAACCGACGGTAGTTATATGGATCAGAGCAATATAAACTCAGGGATTATTATATGCTGAGATTACCAATATAACTATTAAAGCTCTGTCCAGCAGAGGCTGTCCATAGGGTCGGGATCTTATCATCTTTACTGCGGAACCTTGTAGTGGATAGTCTGTGAAATAAACTAAACGAGATTGATTTATATACACAGGCCTACGCCGACGATCTAGTCATTCTGTGCCTTGATCTCATCAAAAAAAGTACCAAAGAACTGAGTGGGGCTCCAGTATAATTAATTGCTCTCAACTCACAACCATCTGCTTATCGATGAACAGCTGCCGTTCGCTAGGCTAGTTATTTTAAAATAAAACTTAAGAGGATAACGTTATAACCTGGAAGTAATTCTGGACTCACTACTGAGCTGGAAGGATTATCTGGATGCTCGAGTGAAAAAGAATTTATGTGCTTTCTGGGCTTATAAACGAGCCTTTGAGTGCAAGGCTAACACAGAAAGTGCTATATTGGTTATATACGATGGTGATTCGCCTTGTGATAACGCCGTTAGTACCACCAAGCGTAAACACTTGTCAATGTCAATATTCGCATTATGCTCATCTGGTTAGAAATAGTTCAAATTCAATAATACCAATTATCAAGTTTTCCTTTAATATAAATTACATGTTCAGTCCAGTACGGGATCAATGACTAACTGCTTCCTTTAGGTGCTGGTGAATATCAGCCATAATTATTAATAAAATAACCTATGGTCTGTTGCTGTGTCAACGTTAACTTCCCAAATGTAACGGTATTTGGTGTTTTTTTTGTGTCTACTTTACGGTTGGAAACAGTTCAAAAGAAACACTAAAAACAAGTATTTTTTGACCCAAAGGTAAACCGTAGTGACAATCTCCGTTAATCCATTGCATATTTAATTTTCTTTTTTAAATCGGCGTCTAAATTAAAATATATATATATATATATATATATATATATATATATATATATATATATATATATATATATATATACAGGTCTGGAAAATCCAAACCGGAACCTGGACGTTTCTTAAGTAAGATAATGAAAATACTATATTATTCATCAAATCAGAGAGACGGTCATAAGCATCGACATATGTGTAAATTACCAGTTTGGCCCGCTGGCGCGGTAAGAGCGGGCGGCAGCATACGCCACGCCCTAGCACAACAAGAGGATTCCAAGTTATTTGCTTTCATTCAGGCCGTGGAAGCATAAGTACCGTGTTTCGCGCCAATTTTTTTTGTTACAATGGTAGTTTATTCCACGGAACAAAAAGGGCAGATTATTAAGAGGCACTATTCTGGTAAATACATTTACATTTACGTGCGAAAATCATCCTATTCCATGAAAATTTAGAATTTTGGAAATTATTAAAAAATTTTAGACAACTGGTTATCTAAAAATTTGTAGAAAATGCACTGATAATAATGAGGAGCAACCGGTTCCTCAAATTACTGAAGAACAAGCAAATTGGAAGACTGACGTTTGTAGTTTATGAGAAATTAATGTTCCTTGCAATAGTACCGTAATTCCGAAGAAGTTAATATGAAAACTCGAATAGTTTGGATTATTTTAAAGCGGAACGAATATCGCTGTTACAAATTGCGAATAACTCAAGAAATTTTTCCGAAAGACTAGGAAACACGTATGGTGTTTTGTGAAGACATGATAGAAAGGGCTAATAGGGATATAACCGCTGAAGTTTTGGCAAATACGCGAACCGTATTTTACAATAGTCTGGGTTATTGTCTCGCTCAAAGTGGATGCCTGTTTGAACACCTCTTGTAGACTTTTAGGTGTACTTGTTAATTTAAATTGAATTTAATTATTTGTTTATTTATTTACAATTACTGAACGTGTTACTTTTATTTTTTACAAGAATAAAAGTCTGTTTTTGAGAATGATTTTTAATTTTAAAATGGTCTATTAGCTTATTTACTTAGAAATTACCGTTGCGTTTCACTAGTATTATTATTAGAACAAATGTTTATCTTGTAACAGAAATATCAATTTTCTTTACGCTTAACGGCCAACAAAAACTATTTTTTTTTATATTTCGACTATTTGATGTATTTAAAACAATCAGTGTATCAAATAGTCATTAAATATTTCAAATTCCGTCGATTACGTTATAAGTTTAGACGAAAAGTAAATACACCCCCTCATTCGTTTCAAGGTACTGCTTGTCTTCGTGTCGCACGGAAGTTAGCGGGGGTAATATTGCGCGTAGGCGTTCCCTAGGATCTTCTGTCTCGAACTAACCTGAAAGAAGTTAGACGGGCTTAGTGGGTCAGAATTTGAGGAAATGGCCAAAATAACTTGTAGTTAAGAAATTTAAAATAGATAGTTGGCTATAATAACGTTTCTGTTAAATATCGGTAATATGAACGGCCAGCCTTTTCTTTCTAAAGTTTCGTCTCAGGTCAAAGGCAACAGTGTTATGGTTGCGTCGCGCCCATTTACATTTGTTCGCCGCTCTTCTATTTGACATTGGATTGTCGAGAAACAAATATCAATGATTACAAAATTGAGCTAAACGGAACGGCAGTAATATATTTTCGCCGTATTCTGGTGTGTAAAATACAAAAAAAGCATGTTATCCACATAGCGAGTATCTAACTTTTACTAAATCAAAAGCCGAGGTTAAATTCCAAGGTTTACTGAATCATACAGTGGATAGAATTCTATTGCTTTAATTAGACGCCCTTGAACAAATCGATAAATTAGATTTGTAGATATGAGTTTCATTTGCAAATGGGGCTTTGATGGAACGTCAGGTCAGAACCAGTACAAAATGAAATTCACTAATGCGAACATTTCTGATACAAACTTATTCCTAACCTCTCTTATTCCACTTCAATTAGCAGGTATTAACACGCAAACTCAACAAGAACAGATTGTGTTGTACAATTCCAAACCCTCCTCTACTATGAATTGTGGGCCTCTGAAATTTGAATTTATTAAGAAAACCGAACAAAAGTCTTTAACGAAAAAAGAAAATTATGAACTCGAACCAGACAACTTGCACCATATAAAAGAGTTCTCTTTGCCACCCGAGCTTCAGTACAGTACAACTTATCTATGACGATCATAGATGGCTAGGTGAATGCTGTGGCTGGAGCGAAATCGGTCCAACGTTGTTACGTCGGCCAAACAACATCTCAGTTCAACAACATTGATACTGTGTCCCAGTTAATACAGAGTATTTCAAGCTACAGCCATTATAACAAGAGTAAAGCGAAACCTGATCCTCCGGTTCCCGTCATTTTGCAAACTATTGGAAGCGGACATTAAACTGCAATAGAGGAGATTTGGGAATACAAGCTTCAAACAGCAAGATTATTCTTCAAAGGATATTCTTGGTGCAACATGCCAACAGGAATCTACAAATTACTTACTCCATTGACCAGACATCATAGCATTTGCAATATTACCGATAGGTAAACTATCGAAAGATGCACAAAAATCAACAGACAAGTTAATAAGAAACTATCGCCTAGACTTTGTCTGAAAATCTTCTCGAGAAAAATATGTAAGATGTGTTGCAAAACTTTTGGCGTCGATGGATCCTTACACTGTTTTTTGACATCGTAAGGATTTGAACAACAGTTCGTTCATATTGGAGAATTAGAAAAGAGCTGTTAACAAAGAAGGCAATGATTAAAAAGTTCTTTTTATTATTTTTATTACAGTCGTGTTATTTATTTATTTGTGTAAATCAATAAATATTATATTACTTACAAATTATTTGCATAGAGGAAAAAGTACTTTTGCCTTTTTAATGATTATCGATATCCACGTCTTTATTATTATAGTATTATTTTTAAAATACACCTTGGACTCAAGCGCAATATTTTATTCTTGGAAATACAATTATTCTTTTTATTTTGTTTTTAAATTGCATATTTAACAGCTATTGAATCACATTAGACGTTTTTCGAATTTATTTTCATGATTTTAAAGATTCAGTCTGCTATGTTGGATGCGATTTTTATTTCTAATATTAAATCCGTGCTTTCAACCCATTGTGTTTTGACGACCCCGCCAACCATCTTTGTTGGAAACCAGAAAGTAAGCTACGATACAACAGTATGCTTTATTTCACTTCTTTAACATGGCTAAATGGGTTATCCGTTGCTTTCTGTTACATTACCTTTTTGTATGTGCTGAGTCTCTCTCAGGACTGTAAGGCAGCTGAGGTTTCGGTGGAATCTCATTCACCAATTTCAAAGCTCACTGTATGGTGTTCACGAACTATTCGCTCTATGTCTTTTTCTGAATGAGAGATTATGCATATACATGTATCATTTGAATGGTGCTACTCTGTCTGAAGTGATTTATACATCAATTGTCGTATCTTTTCATATTTTATTAATTAAGAATCCCACACTACTTGTTCATCCATTTGTTGTTCCCTTTTGATAGAGGATATTATCTGATTTAAGTTCTATTGGCTCTTTTTATTGCCGTCTTACTTCGCTGATTCCAATAATATTCTATTTTATGTTTACTGTTTCAACATCTAACTCAACGAATTTTGCCGGGGTTGATGATGACCTGCAGTTATAGGTCGCTATATACAGAGTTCTATTCGGGTACTGGTTTAGTCTCCGCAAATTTTTATCAATCTCTGCCCTTCTGGCTGGTTCCTGAGAACTACCCGTCTCGGGGCCAATTGAGCCTACGGATAAATAGGGCTGTGGCTTAGATTCTCCTATATTCATTGTTTTTGGGTTTCTGAGGCGTACTTTATCACACTGCCTCAGGTCGAGTTGGTATTTGTTGTCGAATAGCATTTGCCAGCTACTCTTAAAGTGTGTATTCAGCTGTCCATTTTGAGTACAGACGCTGTTTGCAGTCGCCCACTCTGAGTTAGATGCTGTTGGTGTGGACTTTCTTTGCTTTAACTTCGTCATTTCGAGACTTATATGTGGGGTCCTACCAGTAGCTATGCTACCACCGAAATCGCGCTCTGGACATTGAAGGTTACCAACTCCTCTCACCTACGACAAAGTGAAAGTTCCTAAGTTTCTACAAGAAAAAAGTTAAAATATATTGTTGATTGAGTTGAAAAAATTATATAAATCCATTTCAAAATAAAAGTTTATTACATGGAACTATTTGACATCTGGTAAGTCGCAACAACTCTTAAGATTATCAAATTGTAGAAGTATCAAATAGCTAAAGAAACTTATTTTTGATTTTTCCTTAAAATTTCAAATATTTGGGTTGCCACAATTTATGCAAAAATATCTGAAATATATTACATATAATGTGTATTAACTGGTACTATGATAAATATGAAAGTTTGATATTTTTTTAGGAAATAACAATGCCCTTGAAGTGATAGATGTTTTTTCTCCAAAATAAGGAATACCAAGATCAGGTTCGTGTCTTATGAGCTGGAAATAAGGTATGTTAAGGAATTTTTAGAGAAAAACGTCATTTTTTTATATTTCACATACCCTGTATATTGTTGATAATTCATTATAGAAATATAAAAAAGCTAATAAAAGCCAATGGGATTTTAAAATTTAAAGATAAGTATGCGTGTAGTTTGGACATATCCTTTTCTCGGTCGGTTAAAGTGAAATCATACCGTCATTATATTTATTCCATTTTAATAATTTTTATATGCAGACCACTGTATTATTTTGTACTATTGACTTTACATTTCCTTTGCCGTGCCAGAATAAATTCTAAGTTTAAACTTAATTAAACATTTATATCGGACGACGAGTTGCGTGTGGAACACTCGAAAAAGCACCCCAGCCGGCCATAACTTCCCAGCGATAAAAGATTACCCTACCTTCAACAAGTGTTCGTCAGGATATTATGATTATACTGTTTAAGGTTTACAATGTAGCAATAATATGGTTGCCATTATGGTTTGTTCGAAAACATAAATCAACAGAGTATCAAGTATAATATCTTTGTATTTCATACGGGTTGTTTAATATTAAGTAAATGGGATAAAAGAAAGTTTCGCGGCCGCATTCTGACTAATATCGAGAACTGCTGAATGAATATTGATATGGTTTTTACTACTACTTAGGTGGGATGAAACTTTCACTTTCACTCCCTCCACAAATGACTCTAACAGCACCATTTCGCTTCTGCTTCCTTAATACCTCATCTTTCTTCTGTATTGCTGAGTATTTGAGAGAGTTGTTTGGTGTTGCTTTTATTTAGAGATTTTATAACGTTTTTGCGTTTTATTGTTTTCTAAGTAGGGAAAAAACTGATGTGTGAACCATAATAAAATATTTCTTATAAAGAATTTACCTCCAAAAAAAACTAATATTACAGAAAGTCTGCTTCTTCATTTACAATTATAAAAATGTGGGTTGTGAATGTAGTCGTACAAGACGAAAACTAAACATGAATGATCCAATTTTAAATTGAACGATACTGAGCTCTTTCAAATATCTGGAAGAAATAATAAATTAATACAAAAATTGACTGGGAATAGCTACATAAAAAAGGTAATAACGGCGAGCTGAGCATGTAGGAGAACCCTTGGAAAAAACTTGAGCTTGACACAGAAAATGATCTTATGGTCACATAAAACGATCACCAAACTCATGATCACATGCCTATTTAGTATGGTGGCGAAAGATATAGCAAGGAGTTGCTCAAAGAAAGCCGCAAAAAGTACAGAGATTAGTTTAAGTAGGAATTGCGTTGACTATACTATCAGGTCTATTAAAGGCGATAGAAGAAATGCTGAATCTCCCTCCATTGCACACCGTTGAGATGACGACAGTAGCAACAAATGCCCTTAAAGTGTTTCAAACAGAAAACCTCAAATTTTCTTGGGTATATGAAGATTCTCAATACAGATCCAATAGAATCCATTATAACACACTGCGTAGCTATATGGTATAGACTTTGACGTGAATTATGAAGTATTAACTGACTGCTACCAGGAGCAGAGGAGAGGGATTACCTCGACTTGCGAAGGATTCTGTGGTATAATTTACTGATAGACCTAAAATGAAAGAGAGGGATGTAGGGCTACAGGCTTGCAAAATCCCAGGGGAACAGCCTCTCTTCATCTTTCAAGCAGAAGGGCATGGAATTCAAATCCGTGCTGACGAGTAACTCCACAGAAATATTAAAAAGTCATATTGTGGATACCAAGGAACAAGGGAATCAGAGGAAATGAGAAAGCAGACAGCTTCGCAAAAGAAGTAACATAAACTCATTTTATGGGCACGGAACCCAACTGTGGTTTATCAAAAAGCCACATAAAAAAGGAACTTCAGGGCTGAGAACAAATTTTGATGAAATTAAGGTGGAGCAAAACGTTTCGTTTCAGACAAGCCAAATCATTTATATATCCGTCCAAATGAAAGAAAGAATGCTTCTCGATCTCCCAACAATGGATAATCGTTTAATAAGAAATTTCTTTAGAGGATACTGCTCTTTGACAAGCAAAGCTTAGAACGACATTTCAGCGATTGTGCAACCAGACAACTTGTTATGCGAATGCACGGCATTGTCCTGCAAGAGACTTAATTTTCTGGAAGGGTCATATTGATGCTCGGAGGAATAAAGCACGAATCCCATAGAAAAATATTAAATTTATTGAAAAGTCTAAACAATTGGGGCTTAGACTAGGGTAACGTAGAAAAGATCTTATAGTTCCAGGTGCAGTAGAGGAGCAAGAAAAGCTTTAACAACCCACCCATAATCTATAAAACTCATGGAGAAAGCTGAGATTTTTATGGAAAGAATGGGCGCATCATACCGTAACTGATACATTAAGGATGTAAAAATTTGACCAAAAACTGAAATACACTATCGCATCCGAATAGGGAATGGTTCTCTATGAATACAACCCATTAGAATATTTGCGGCGGTTCGTTCCCTAGATGAGTCCTGGATTTACCACTGAACCCAAGAGCAGCAAAAATCAAAATAGTAGACAGACAAGGGACAATTAATACCGAAATATTCAGAGAGTGTCCCATAATAGGGTAATTATTTTTGGGACTCTAAATCAATCTGGTTGGTAGATTACTCAAGAAAGGGCGGTAAAATTAACACCGAATATTATGTTCTGAATTAATTGAAATATGATAGATAACGTCCGGCCAAGAAGAAAGTCCTCAATAATTAAAAGGTCGAGAATATTGTAATATTATTAAATTGCAATGTTCCTAAACTAAATAATGTAGGAGAAAGTATCCTGCAATGATTTAACCAAACAATTTTAAACAACCAATCCAAATTATGTTACATAATTACATCGAATTTTGTTTAACCTAATATTGTAACACGCAACATAATATATTACTATTTGTTTTAATTGGAAAATATTTAGATAATAAATTATTAAAATAATGAAAAGTATCAAAAAAAAAAGGAATCATAACAATCAAATGTTAGAAGTTATCTCTTCAAGACAGGTGGCTTGATTTGTAAGATCTCTGTCTTTTAGGGCTTTATTCGATTAGCTTAAAAAATGTTCGGAGTAAAATCTTTAGCGCCACCTTACCCTAATGGTCAAATTAAAAACGACATAGTTGCTCGGAGTAATGCACTTGTTTGAAAAGAACGTGCTCGTCTTGATGACTGTGATCGTCGGCTGTTCTTCAAATCAGTTTTAATATATATATATATATATATATATATATATATATATATATATATATATATATATAAATATATATATATATATATATATATATATATATATATATATATATATATATATAAATATATATATATATATATATATATATATATATATATATATATATATATATATATAAATATATATATATATATATATATATATATATATATAAATATATATATATATATATATATATATATATATATATATATATATATATATGAAGTAAAATGCGAACAGTAAATGCAAACTTCTCTCCATCACGGATTCCTCCGTGTGAAATGCAATCGCAGTGGATATATCCACATAAACATATATGCGCCATCCGGCGGGAAGTCTGCGAAGCCGCGTTCAGTATTTGCATGCTTCCTTCCGATCTGTCCTTTGCACAACCAGGTGCATTTCGGTACCCTGATGAGTCTAGTAGAGACGAAACATGTACCTCTGCCGTATGACTGTGGCGGGGAAGGTAAGTTTTGACTTTATTCTCGGTATGGTGGTACAGGTAGGCCATCATCTCGATGGTGGTGGAATAGGATAAATTGCGTTCTATAATAATTTATTCTAACTGTGCAATCTCTAACACAGAAAGAATATGATCAAGAGAAATTTGCATTTACTGTTCGCATTTTACTTCATTCGTATACGGAGCCGCATATAGTTGTACGTTTGCTGAATGTGATTTCAGCACTACAACGGCATAATGTGGATATATCCACTGCTATTGCATCTCACACGGAGGAATCCGTGAAAGCCGCATAAACATATATATATATATATATATATATATATATATATATATATATATATATATATATATATATATATATATATATATATATATATGTATATATATATATTTATATATATATATATATATATATATATATATATATATATATATATATATATATATATATATATATATAACAGAAATAATTTCACGGTCTATATACGATACGAAAGGGGGTAGACAGTTCATTCTCTGCGAATTACACTCTGGTTCTCTCTCCATACTAGTCTTAATCACCTAGTGGTCTCGTTAGTGGAGCTATAAGGAACCGAGATAAACAACTATCTACGTCAAATTCCTATTCCGTCAAATGTCGGCACGATATTGCCCGCAGAACTATAGGCCTGTATGTTATCATCAAAAATACGAACGAACATCTAAATATATCCCAGAGCAGTAGGAAATTATAAAGAAGAAATAATTTCACGGTCAAAACTAGTATGGGGAGAGAACGAGAGCGGAATTCGCAGCGAATCAACGGCCTACACCCTTCCTTAATAGTCTCGACGAGAAAAAAACAACTTTTTCAAATACATAGCGCTATTGGATATAACTAATAATTTCCTATATTTTAGGTACTGAGCGAATCAAAATTCTGAATTCATCCTTCCAATAAAGAGAAAATTATTGCCAAACGTTACTTTAACTTATAAATACGCACAAAATGGTATAAAACATGGATGAGGTACGTGAAAATTTATTATTCTAATTTAAGTTTTTGTACAAGGAAAAATATAAACGGAACAAAATACTCTTTTATAAAAATCCTTACTTCTCAATTAATCATAAATATTTTTGATCAAATGACAAACGTTAAATAAACGTTTTTTTTTAATAAAAATATCTAAAACTTTGTTTTTGAAACGTCCATTGTGATGGTTAGCATAATAAAGTTCACGATAGCTTAACATTTGAAGAGGCTAGAAGGTCATAGTTCTATTTACAATAATTCAAACTATTTTTTTTCTTAATAAAGGGCGCCTTTCTGTTTTGCGACGGGGAAAAAAGGAACGAATACGACTCCTATACAAGGGATCTAAGTTGCATTTAAAATTTTTCAAAATTTTGCAATTTCAAGCATGCGCAAAAGAGACAATACTTATTCCAAAGAAAATTGTTCAGAGGACTTTGAAAGGGTATCACAAGAACTTTCAAATGAGAGATGCGAAGTCTTTTACGATGTATAGTTTCTGGAATATAAAACTTTTAAAATTTTCATTTTTTTTTGTAGGTGAGCTTGTACTTTTGAGCGGTAACTCACTGAGTTCGAATAGTAACACCAGTTTTCACTAATTAATTTCAACTCTTTAATAATTACTTGCGCATATTTTCATTCTTAAAATATAAATGTTAAATATTATTTTACTCGTTCATATACATCTATAGAACATGCTTGAGTAAAGATCTAGAATCTCACTAGAGACATGACAGGTAGTTCTCCTTACAATATATATTCAAAAAATGTTTTTTCTATTCAAGACCAGTCAAGAAAAAGGCAGGCATTTTATTTTTAGCGAAATTTACTCTGATCCTCTCTCTACACTAGTTCTTACTACATGATGGTCTCGTCAGTGGAGCTGTAATGAACAGATAGAGAAATTCACAAACAACAACTCTCTATTTAAATTCTCTATTTTGTAATGTGTTAACAGGATAGTATCCACAAAACTTGATGCTAACAGGTTATCTTACTGATAAATACTCACAAATCGAGGACCAAGGAAGTCAGGAACGGATATAAGCAATATGAATCACCATCAGGACTGGATAGTTGCTATCCTCATTAGTAAGTACGTTTAAAGCCCTTTCTATTCGATAATATTAAATTTAATGGATAACCAGTGGTAAAATTCGATCATTACGGTTCCTAATATTATTATGAAAATTTACATATCCATGTGCAAGAAATTTGGTTAACTGGGAATAATAAAATTACCCATCATACATACATTTGTAGCAAATAAGTTTTTGAAATAAATCAAATAAGAAAATAAATTTAATACTAGCAGCAATATATCAAAAATAAACACATACATGCAGAAGAAATCAGAAATTTGTATGCATACCAGCTTAATTTCTGATCTAAGATCATTTCTAAGATATCGACTAAAGTTTGCCTAATGCCAAATATTCACACAAGAAACTTATAGAATCTGGTTGGATAATTTATCTTCAAGAATAATAAATAAAAATACCCTTGTGGAAATATGCTTATCCTAGAATAAATAACTTGCTAAAAGACGTTACCGGTGTAATTTTCTCTTATGCAACGAGGTATTTTAAGGATACTTAAGAGAAAACTAAGGAGAACAGGATAAAGAGAATATAGGGAATACCTATCTTCTTTCACCTCACCGCACGCACTTTCGGAAAACTTGTTTCTAATTGAAAAATGAAAATTTTAACTTTTAAGTTCGCATGCCCGTTCTGTTACTTATCAGTCTTGGTCATTTTCAGACACACCTTATTTTTCAAATATATTTTCCATCATCTTGAAGAGGAGAGGTTGCCGATAGTTACAAATTTGTTTTCCTAACAAATTTATTCAAACCAACCCCACCCTGAAAAAATCTTTTTCAACCGAGATTGAAGAAAGAGAAACTATATTAAACCATAAAAAACCTGAATTTAACTGCATTAATTCTAAAATAGATTTGAACATTGAACAAATAAAAATAATAAAAATTATTTTTACAACTTGAAAAAGCAAAAGAAAAAAAAATCTATTAACACCATAGTAGAATCGCAATTTCATTGGGGCGGTAAAAGACAAATCTTCATCACTGGATGTACAAAGATACTTATGATAACATTGCGAACAACGTCATCTTTTCCAGGGTAAGCCTTTACAATTCTAACCAATTGCTAATAGAGTGGAGGAGAATTAAGAGAACCACCACTGTTCCAACTCTTGTCGATTTTTCCATCCATACAAGTTATGGATCTCGCGTAACACCTATTTGCACCTACAAAACTGGTACCGTGACTAGAACACATAACTTTGTAACAGGCTCTTTTTTACTTTTACGCCTGTTCTATTTAAATTTAGAATTTCGAAAGAGATTGTATGCCTCTAGCTTATCTATAGGCATCGGTTTCAATTAGAATCGCGATTTCTATTTGTATCCTGTATTGATCTACGTGTCCGAGAATTGTCTATCGGTTTCTACTGCAGTTTTTGGGGAATAAAATTGAATTTTGAGGATACGTCGTGTCGAATATTTTTCCAATAATTAGGATATGGTTTTAAAACTCTTTTTAAATGTACATTTTGACAAGTCTAATATTGACATTTTGTGCGAATTCAGGATTTTGATTATAGCTGGTTGTACGAGAAGTAGTATAGAATTGTTCAAGTACAAAATCAGTGGTCATCTGTATATTTTACTATTTGTTTTGATCAATCTGCACCAAAGTCAGGTACCTATATTCTATATTTTTCCATTATAGTCGTAGAGATCAATAAATTAAATTATTTGTTTTATACGCGTGCCATAACCTCTTAAAAAATTTCCATATTACTGAATCCCGCTATTTTTCTTTTGTTTCAGAGGCCAGCAATTTTAAACTATATAACTTATTTCAAGTTCTTTCCAGCATTTAAAGCATCGAAATTATTTATTCAAGCTTTACTTTAGTTCCTGGAAACAATTTTCCTAGTCTTTGTAGCTTTATAACAGTTTGTTGTTCCTTGTATTTATGAAAGTATTATCCGCTATTCTTGAAGCTTTGCCGTCTTTTAAACTACATACATATCCGACAATAAATATGTTTGTTGGTGTTTTTAAGTATTCCCGAGACCATTTTTAGTGACTGCAGCCCGGTAGTAAGTATTCACAAACAGATAAATAGCTGTATTGTTTGAACTTGTAATAAAAAAGAAACATAGAATCGTATTATAAAGGAAATTGCAGTTTTCATTGATAAACTATGTCATAATTGCTTTATTATTTATAGCTACAGCTAACTTATCTATATTCTTTTTGATTTATTATTTCTAACCACAGATAACAAGTATATTTATTTTGAAATCTCATAATTTAATACAAATATTGTGAATTTTATTTGGATAATCTGAAAAGTCTTCTCGGAGTTACCATTTTGTTAGCTTTAATAATAATGTATATTAACGAACCAGCCATTTTACAAATAATTAAAATTACATTAAAAACAGTATAATTACTTAAAATAATTCAAATCAATGTGCACAGCACCATCGTCAATCAGTGTTGGTGAGGTTATAATAAAATTAAAAATTAAAAGTAAAACTATATAAAATTAGTTAAGGCTTAACACAATTTTTAAAATACTGATGAGGATGCTAAAACAGATGTTTTTTGACCTTTCCCTTAAAAGTCCACAACCCATCAAAATAGAAATCGATGCCAGTTTCCCTAGCCACTTTGTTAGCGTTAATGCAACATCTAGTGACAGCAGACGAAACACCGTAATTTGTTCTATGGAACAGAACATGAAACAGATCACCACCACGTAGAACTCTCGGCGAAACATGTAAAGAGATTGCATCCAATAATTCAGAACAATCAATATGGCAATTTTTACCTTAAACAATGTACAAATATCAATAAAGCTTCTTCTATTCTGTAAAGAGGGAAGTCTTAGGAGTTGCAATATCCCATCGTAAACAATATCCTCACTCAAAATACCCAACCTATAGCCTACAAACCTTAGAAATTTTTTCTGAATTTTTTCAATTTGATCAATATAAGTTTTGTAATATGGGGACCAAATGGGACAAGCATATTCGAGAATTGATCTTATATATGCGCAATACAACACTCTAAAACACTTGACATTAGAAAAATCAGTCAGTGATCTCTTAATGAAGCCTAACAGTTTCGAAGCCTTGTTAGTTACGCAATTAACATGATAATTAAAATTCAAATCTTTATCAAAGAATACTCCAAGATCCTTTATGAAATTCATATGATCCAAAAGACTACTACGGATCATGTAGTCATATTATATAAAATTTTTCTTCTTGTAGAACTTCATTACTTTACACTATTCCGTATTCAGCTCGATACCATTTATTCTGCACTATTCATTCAATCTCCTTAGGTCCTCTTGCAAGTCCTCGCAGTCACTTAATTTATTAATCACTCTATAAATTTTAAGATCATCAGCATATAATAAAAACTTAAAATCAGTAACAAAACTATCTATGTCGTAAATATACAAATTAAAGAGGAGTGGAGCTAAATGGGAACCCTGTGGCACACCTGATGTAACCAAAACCTCCTCAGAAGTGTAAGCGTTAATCTTAACTATTTGTCTTCGATTTGACAGATAACTTTGGAACCAACTTAATAGACTTCGAGAAATACCATATTGTTGTAATTTATTTACCAGTAGACTATGGTTAACACGATCGAATGCCTTTGAGAATTCTATGCATATAGAATTCACCTCACACACTCTCTGCAAAGCCCCTACCAAATATTGCTCATATACAAGCAAGTTAGATACCGTCGAACGCCCCTCCACAAAACCATGCAGGAACTCTGCTATATCATTCCGGAAACAAGGCTTAATCTTGGAGTCAGTTATTGATTCAACAAAAATTTTCGCAATCAATGATATTTTACTAATAGCACGGTAATTAATCACTAAAGATTTATCTCCTTTCTTGAAAATTGGTGTGACATATGATAGTTTCCAAATATCTGGGTATTTACCACTGGAAACAGAATGACTAAATAAGAGCCCCAAAATAAGCGCAAGAACACAACAACACTTCTTCAAAAATACTACTGAAACCTGATCTGGACCAACAGAGAGATTGTTATCCAGATTATTTATCGCATTATAAACATTCACAGCATCAATATCACAACCTTCACTTTCAATACACTTAATGTTTTCCATATTATAACTATCACATTCTTTATCACAGTATACAGAGGGAAAAAACTCAGAAAAATACTTGGCCACCTGGAAACCATCCTCAGTAAATTCAGAGCCATACGATACAACCTGTGACCTCTCAAAGTTCCTGTTCCTAGTACTTACATATTTCCAAAAATTTTTAGTCACTATTAATTGAATTATCTATGCTCGCAATGTAGTTCTTATAACACAAATCAGATAATATCCTAGAATTCTTTCTCAGATTAGAGAAAATACAATAACTTGCAAGTGATCCAGTTTTTTTTGTAATTTTTATGAGCTATTTTTCTAATAAAAATAAATTGCCACAACTTTCTGTATACCAATTGGAGAATTTTGTCTTTTTTGACCTGCAAACGGGAACAAATATATCAAAGGCTATAAAGATAATATTATAAGATATATCAACATTTGTGCCCATATTTTCAAAGGAAAGTAACTGGTCCCAATCAAAACTCCCCAAAAAGTTGTTGATTTCTACATAATTTCCATTGTTAAAATCATAATAAACATAATCATGATCAATAGTTAGGTCAGACTCATATACCAAATTTAAAACAAAAGAAAGAGCAGGATAGTACTTATCAATAGAAAGAATGGGTGCATCTACTGCAACCATTTTAAAAGCTGTATTCATAAAAATTAGATCCAATAAGCGACCAAAAACATTGGATACCACGTTGACTTGCTTTAGATTTAAGAAGGCAAAAAAATCTGATAATATTTTTCCTTGTTGTGGTAAATCACCCTCGGCTCTAGTGCCATATTGATCATTCTCCCATACAACATTTGGTAAGTTAAAATCTCCACAGAAAACAAAGTCTGAACATCCGCTCTTCTCAATAACAATTTCAGCTATATTACAATAATTTTCAAACAACTTTACTCTAGACTTAGGTGGCATATATACAACAGAAATTAATAATTTATAAGAACCTTTCACTAATGTTAGAAACAGACATTCAATGTTATCAGAACTAGTCCAAATTAAACTCATGTTAACACAAGAACTGGCAGCAACCATAACGCCACCTCCTCAGCAATGATTACTTGTTTTTCCACTTTCCACTGTCACATCTAAAGATAGTACAGCCATCAAAACACAGTTCACTATCGAGGATACCCTCATACAGCCAAGTCTCGGTAAATATAATCAAATCATACTCGTGCTTTTCCATTGATATCACTAAATCCCTCAATTTAGTCCTTAATCCCCTCACATTTTGGTAATAGACATGCAGATGACACTTGTTGCTTACCGTCTGTCTCCCCATTGAAATCGCGCCCGAAAATTCCTGTCACGACCATCACTCTTAAAATTCCTCTGCCTGGAACTATTCGCTCCTTTGTAGTTATACCGGCGAGCTCCAATATTATTATTGTCCTCATAAACGCGTGCATTATGCAGGGATCGGGAACTGTCCTTAGGGGATCCAAAAGTAGATTTTGAAGATCTAAAATTAAATCGCCTACACATTACATCAATAGGCCAAAATTCCGGTTTATTAATCAACTCGTAATATGCAGGACTAATCCCAATCTTAAATGAGGTTAACTGACAAATAGAGTTTAGTTGTTCAATTATGAGATCGTTATCATATTTCAGTTTGAGTTTATTTTTGATATAGTTTTTACTGAAATTTCACTAGCGTCTTTGGATAACCGGCCTACATAAAGCCACATTTTACCACGCATCCCTTTAAAATCATTTTGCTTATTCTCTCCTGATCCCCTTATGACCGCATTCTTATTATTCATTGAAGAATTTACTGCCAAACCAAACGTTAACTTCTTAATTTTGCCCTCATAAATAGCTTCTTGGACCTGCCCCGCAGTTATGTCTGTTTGCCAGCTTTCCCCATCATCAGCCATCCTATTAGAAGATAGCCGTCCATTGCACCAACATTGGGTTATTAAATTGTTCTTAGAAAGTTTTCAAAGTACCATTTAGCTTTTCTTGAAGGGCATCTACTTTTCTTTCATAGGTGCTTACCAGTCCATCCATTACCTTCACCAACGAATCCTCCATAAATGTTTTCATCTGAAGTATTTGATGTTCCAAAATAGAGCTCTGCGAAGGGGACTTGTTTATAAGTGGCAGAAACTTTTCACACACGAACAACAAAATACGCTTAGTTAGACGTATGCTTCTGACGTAATCCTGGAGCATTACATCATTTCAGAAATCGCAAATTATTTTAAATTCAATTTCCCTAACAGAGAGTTCTTTAGAACACTTCGCACAAGACATTGTTTTTCAGATTATATTTTTCTACATATGGCGCCTTAAATTTGAACTTTCGGTAAGAGTAACTTAAAGAAGTTGCTGTTTTTACATTTTGTAGTAAGTGAATCATTAAAATCCCGTCCATTTTTAACTGTCACTACAATAAGAGCTAGTTGACTCAGATATTTTCTACGAATGGAAATTAACATCATTACCTAATCCACTTACTCACTTATTGACTATTCAATGAGTAAGTAATTAGGTATTAAGAGTTATAACTTGACACAGACCAAGAGACCGAAATAAAAACCTTTTAAATGCATACAAAAAAATGCGCTGTATGTAGAGAGCTAACTAACTCCAAATAAATAGCCTTAAGTTTGGGGCTTTATTCGAAAACATCTACCATAAAAAGTAATTGTATTGAACTACTGTTATTGGTCGACGTTGCCGAAGATCTGATAAGGGCGAGCAATATTGTTCCATCCTACCATCACTGTCGAGGACCTGATAAAAATCAGCATTAGCTCGCCTTTCCTTACATCTTACCGTCACCTACACATACACGCATTAGATAGTGTCATTTAGTTCTGTATTGACGAGAAATCTGACCGACAGGTGCTCACCAGACTCGTCAGTAACCTCCCATCACGATCAGGGTTATCGTCACCATCAAGCGTTCCAAGATGTCACCTACTGCCGATCAATGACGGGTTACCGCCTACATATAACGTAATGCCGCCCGTTTTAGTACGAGGCACCGTGAAAAGTATTATACCGCCGTTGTATATATACCGTGCTACCGCCGATCGATTAGTATGAGGCGTCGTGAATAGCGTCATAAATATTACCGACTAAACATGCTCTTGCCAACCGTCTATTTTATTTTGATTATTGTATTATATGTTAGGCTCGTTTTAAGTCATATTGTAAAGCCTGAAATACAGGATACAGGATGATTTACAACCATTTATTTCATTACTTAGTTCCTTTTGAGATATTTCAGGAAATATTAATTGGCAGCCGGCAGCCAGTAACTAATAGGCGTAAATGACCCCTGGATTGCCAGTTCTCCACGTAACAAGCTACCCGGTGTAAGTGGGCCCCCTACTACGTTAATGCTGATAACCGGTGGGTCCCTTGATCAGCGGACAGTCGAACCGTTGAATATCAGAAGATAGTCAGCAGCGTCCATAGGGATATCCCGACCGTAGGTATTTAACGTAATTATATCATTTTCTTACGATAGGAATCGCTTGACCTCTAAATTTTTAATCGATGACTGTCTTCGGGATAGATATCTAGTCACTTCACGACCTAAAGCTCTTTTACATCATTAATATTCCGTTTATGAAGTCATTTTATCGAAATAACAATATAGCTGCATTAGAATATCTGAGTGATGTAATAAATGGACACCCAGTATATTCCTGAGAATTTGTAGATGCTACACTCAGGGCTTCTGTTTCCCAAAACCTGTTTTTGATTCATCCTATATGTAAAAAGACTGCTCTATCTACTCAGACATGCAAATGTACCAAAAAAAAAACGAGGAGAGCACTACAAAGTCAAACAATATTCCATAAAAATCTCTGAAAATAAAATCGAAAATTAAATAGGAAAAACGGACCATTTTAAATATCAACTCAACTCTAACAGGGTTTAAACATTAAGAACAACAAAAATATATATGCAAAAGAGTCATAGAATCACTTGTAACTTAATTCAATTATTCCAGTAATCTAATAGCTTTTAATCACAAGCTCATCAGTAACATTGAGTAAGGGTTGGGTAGACCTTTAATTCTATCGAGGTATATCCCAGGAGAAAATCTTGTTGTGCTATTAACAATTCCATTTTGACCCTCGGTCAAAAACCTAACTTACACAGGGTGTTTAATAATTTACATCAAGGACAACGACAAAGGGTAACTTCTGTAATAAAAATATAAACATGATACCAAGAGTTTTTTAAATTTAATTTAGGTATTTTAAAATTTTCGGATAGCCATTATGAATATTTTGTTACATTCTTTATTTTACAGTTCAAAGAGAAGTTGTAATAAGGTTTTATCGAATCTCTAAATATTTTGACAACATTTGTATCAAATTTAATGTTTCTATTGTAGGTCGATTTATATAAAGGTATTTGTCCGATGTAATCTTAATCAAAAAAAGTTTTTTTTTGTTTAAACTTTCTTCTTGTCCTTCTTGTGCCATGTCAAGTCTCCCTGACGTTAACAATTACAATTGCGATATGATCACGGTTCTCTGCTATTCTAAATAGCTGTGTCTATTCCTATCCATTCATGGATGTTCCTAGACCAGGAGATCTGCTTCCTTCCAACACTTCTACAGCCCTCGATCTTACCCTTCATTATCAATTAAAGAATCCTCTATCGATCTCAGAATATGGCCAAAATATGCTAGTTTTCTGCATTTTACAGTTGTCAGCAATTCATGAGTAGCACCTGCTCAATCTAAAGCAGCTATATTAGTCCGCATAGCTGCCCAAAGTATTCGAAGTATTCGCCTATGCAACCGCATTTCGAATGCCTCCAAATGATCGTGGCAGCCTTGGTGTCCATACCTCCGCTCCATACAACAACACTTACCAGATGTAACATCTAACCATCCTTTGACGAAGTTCGATGTCAAGATTGTCATTGCGAACAAGCCATCTCATTTTCAGGAAATTTATGCGGGCTGATTCGATCCTGCATTTAATTTCTTTATCTCGGTTAAGTTGTTCAGTACTTGAAGTGGGAGACTCTTCAACGATTTATCCCTTGATTAGCAGTGAACCATAAATTTTGTTCTAGCAACATTTATATTGAGTCTCATTTCCTTCCCAACCTTATTGAAAGAATTGTTGTAGACTCTAAAGGCTATCGCTTATCATGGTCGTATCATCGGCCTAACGAATTCTGTATATTAGTTCGTCGTTGTTTAACCCCAAATACTTTGTTATGTAGTGGTTTCTTAAAACTGAACAGTAGTGGAGAGAGAATACATCCCCGTCTGATGCCTCGTTAAATCTAGCAATCTTTGGTAAGCTTACCAGACACTGCTTATAGACGCCTACATAGATTCTCTACAATCCGCACCTCGTCTCCATTCACACTAGCAATTTTTAATATATCTATGAGCTTCACATACTGTACCCTGTCAAATGATTCTCGTGATCGATGAAACATACGAAAATGTTTTTACGTTAGTTTGAACACTTTTGGAGAAGTATATTTGGAGCAAATAGCGTATCTAGTAATAAGAGCATTTCTAAACCCAAACTGAGTCTCATCTTGGTCGCTTTTGCATTTATTTCTTATTCTATTATGAATAAAACGCAGGAAAACCTTTAAAGTGTGACTCATGAGACTTATTTTCCTATATTCGCAACATCTTTTGGCAAGATGTTTTTTTGGTCGTCATAGATTTCAGCCATTTTACTGGTATTTTTCCAATGTTGTATACAGAATTAAAAAACTTAACCAATATATCGATATTGTCATGAGTCAGTTGCAGGATTTCCACCGGGATGTCGTCTGAGCCTCTTGCTTTTCTGCATTTTGCACGTCTTCTGTTGTGAAGAACTTCTGACTTCATATTGTCTGGTTCTTCAGCTTCATGTGCTGCGTCTAATATGTTTGGTCTTTGGTCTTAAAATAATTCAGTTATGTAGAAACTCCAGGCATTAATAATTTCTTATTAATCAACAGAAGGTTTGCATGTTGTGTCTTCTAGTATATTACGGGTATTCCTGTTGAACATTCCAACCTTCTCATACATGTTGAACGTATCATCTTTTCTAACTAGTTCCTCTATTTCCCTGCATCTGTCTCCCGTCGACTTCTCCTTAGCTGCACGTATCTTTTGTTTGATTTCCTTTTACTTGCTTTTATATTCCTCTGTGTTGTTCTTATATTTTCTCCTTTCCCCCATAAGATCTAATATTCCTTCAGTCATCCTGTCTTTTATGTGGTTGTTGATGTCTGTTTCGATATGATATTTTTTATATCTGCTATATTATATGTTTTTGGCTAAGTACTTTCCTTTATATTTTTTAACTTAACATAATATCGGCAATTAGAGGATTGTTGTCTGATCCAATATCAGCACCTGGATATGTTGTGATCTTTTTCACGTAGCTTCTGAATATTAGTCAATATGTAACCAATTTGATTGCTTATAATATGTGTCGGATTATCGCCCGGACCTTTTCAAGTATACAATCTTTGCTTATACAGCTATTCATTTCCTAGGACTGACGACACTTTGACAGTGATGGCTAGATCACAATAGTTCTCCACACTGGATCTGAAAAGTGAAGTAGATGAAGATGAAAATAAGGAAAAGGGTGCTTTTTTCACTGAGCGAATAATGGAAATAGTACTGTGATATCTTATATGGAAAACAAGTCTCGTCTACCTTGATAATATCATTATAATCATCACATTTGATGAACACTTACAAAATCTACGGGAACATTTTGCAGTACCTAAAAACAGTAACATTCAACTTAACTCCAGGAAATGCTTACTGTTCCAACAAAAAGTTGAATTACTTAGACATATAGTATCACCAAATGGAAGCCACTAGGATAAAAGAAAAATTCAGAGAATAAAAGATTGGCCCCGACTACGTGAAAAGCATGAATTGAGAAGCTTTCTTGAGTTATGCACATATTATAGAAGATTCGTAGAACGTTTTGTCAATATTGCTTCACCCTTGCATACACTTACTGAAGAAAATAGTCCTTATCAATACAATTCTCATTGTGATCAAGCTTTCCGAAAACTAAAGGTTACTTTATGTTCCAGTCCAATTTTAGGCCACCCATAAGATCATGAAAACATCATATTGGAGACTAATACCAGCAATAAAGGAGTAGGAGCTCTATTGTCTTCGATACAGGATGGATAAGAACGAGTTATAAAATATTTTAGCCGTGCATTCAAAGCTCGAAAGAAATTATTAATTAACGCTGTCCAACATTTTCATAAATATTTATATGGGCAGTAATTTTTAATAAGAACAAATCACGCAAATTTTAAGTGGCCCATAAATATGAAGCAGCTTGAAGGACAAATAACAAGATTAACAATTTTAAAATCAAACATAGACCAGGAAGACTATAAAATAAAGCAGATGCCTTATCAAGAAAATCATGTAAGGAAAATGTAAGCACTGTAGCAGAATAGAACAAATAGAAGGGTTTCCTTTTCAAAGAGTCACTTTTGACCTTGTTTCAGAGTGAAGAATAGCTCAGATGAGAAAACAGCAACTTAAAGATAATGATCTGGCGCCATTTCTTCAACTTAAAGAAAATAGTGAGAGGCGTTATAGTTGGGAAGATGTCTCGAATAAAAGACTTACATTCGAGGCACTTTGGGTTCAGTGGGACTAACTATTGAATGAAGATCGGTTACTAAAGAGATCCTGAGAAGTGCCTATGGCAAGAAAATCAAAACCCATTTGATAGAACCCAAAAAAATTTCCTATGTTTTTAGAAGAAATTCATAATGGAAAGTCTGGTGCTCATTTAGGAATTAACAAGTATAACGAGGACTACCTGAAAACAATCCTCTTCTTAATAAAAATACCATCTAGAATCTTTTATTAGTCATTTTTATAGGATGATTCTAGACTTTTATTCTCGGATATTATATAGGTGTATATAAGTAGGCAGTTAGCTATTAAAGTACTAGCGAAAAGGGGTGTTATTATTATAACTATTGAATGAATATAGACAGAGAAAATCGTAACAATATTAAAAATGAATACCCGAAGTTTCAAGAAAATATATAGAAAATCGGTTATTAATTAAACTACCTTAATCCTGTGGGTAAAATAGGACACACAATGGGCATCTAAAATGAAGAACCAACATGTACACAATGTGATAAAGAGGACGAAACAGCCTCAACATTATCTTCGAATATCTAACCTACTGGAGTCACACACTAGCGAACAAGCTGCTAAATCTGATTGAGGCAACCAAGCTGTTCATGGAGAACAGATATAACAATCATTAGGCTACAGTGTAAGGTCTTCTCAACGCTAGCCTGCTCTATCATGAATCATCAATGAATATATCAATCAATCATGCCACAAAGCTGTAACCTGATATTTAGGCTTTCGCTATAATACTGAACTCTTTTTTTAGCAGACAATTTCGGAGGATCATTTTGAGATTAATGGAAACTTCAGCTGACACATCATACCGGAGATTTTAGTTCTACTGTGCCAAGAGCTTAGGCTGTAACCTGATATTTAGGATTTCGCTATAATACTGAACTATTTTGACCAGACAATTTCGGAAGATCATTTTGAGATTAATGGAAACTTCAGCTGACACATCATACCGGAGATTTTAGTTCTACTGTGCCAAGAGCTTAGGCTGTAACCTGATATTTAGGATTTCGCTATAATATTGAACTCTTTTGACCAGACAATTTCGGAGGATCATTTTGAGATTAATGGAAACTTCAGCTGACACATCATACCGGAGATTTTAGTTCTACTGTGCCAAGAGCTTAGGCTGTAACCTGATATTTAGGATTTCGCTATAATACTAAACTTTTTTGACCAGACAATTTCGGAGGATCATTTTGAGATTAATGGAAATTCCAGCTGACACATCATACTGGAGATTTTAGTTCTACTGTGCCAAGAGCTTAGGCGTTGACACTAGAGAATAAGGAGAATTTGAGTTATTTAATTTTTCTATTTTTAAGAAATTATTTTTATTTCTTAAAGAGACGTGATCACAAAAATTCCATGATTTGAAATTCTTCAAGAAAGAAACTAAAAGTACAAACGTTGAAGCCTATATATTTTATTTTATTAAGAAAAAAGTGATCGAAAATTTCCTAGTTATGGTCCAGTTTAGATGCTACGAACCTGGTAAAAGCTTAATTGTTTGAGTTATGCATTTCTATGACATATTAGAAATGAAAGTTCCATTTTTACCTTAACACTGGTAAAGGAAAAGACACTTACTCTGGTTTGCCCTCTTTATCTTCACACATTTTATGATCTCCTTAGTGGAGCTGTATTAAGCCATGAACGAATCCTTACTAAGTCTCTGAATCAAGGTCTGACCCGATCCATTGAAAATTACTGCATTCCTTTCCCTCACAGAGACCTACCATTAATCCCTAAACCAAAGCTTGAGTGACTTACCTTTAATTTACCTATGAACTGTTCGGTTCTGTTATTCCAATAAAATTAATTTATATGTTCTGTCCATACAAATCCCGTCTTCTATCCGTGCTATTTTAAAACTTAACTAGTATAATCATAATACCCTGCAGGACACTTGTTGATGGTAGAGTACTTCTTTATCGCGGATAAGTTATGACCGACACGGGGCGCTTTTTCGAGTGTTCCGCACGCCCTTCGCTGGCCAAATTAAATGTTTAATTAACCCCAAACTTTGAATTTATTCCAGTAGTCTCATTTGGACTCCACAAAGGAAGCGTATTGCAAGTCCCGAGTAATTGAAATGAGTCGCTTAATTTGGTGGGTCTAACGAGACATTTGTCAAAAGTAAAAGAAGTGGGAAAGTTTTCATATCAGGTAACATAAAAGTATGTCGGTTAATTACGATTTTCCGAGCGTAGCGAATAATCGTGGACATAAAAATTTGTAAAATAACATTTAGGAAAAATAATGTGGTGTGTCCGGAAACAAAATCTCAAAAATTAGTTAGTTGATTAGATATAAGTGAATAGTGAATAATAAAGATTTGAAAAGAGAAATGAAATCAGTCTTCGTAGTTGATCGACGCTGGTAGCCAGGAAAATGTTTTTTTGAATATCTCGTCCGATGGCTGTCGTTGCACCAATCGAGTATGTGCTTAAGGGTTGGGATCAAAAATACCTACTTTGTTCGGAAAGCTGGGATCAACTGCGAACAGGAACACAGACGCTACATCACACACCTATATAGTAGATAATGGAAAATCACTACGTAGACCACAAGTCCCTAGTAAAGCGGGTTAGGGCTGGGTGCAGGCCCTATATACCTTGTAAGAGAGGTTTTAAACATACGTCGCCAGAGCCCGAATCGGGTATGATATCTGAAAAAGATTAAAATAATATACTAAACGAGGTAGCAAAAATATGAACACGTCTATGGAAAAATTTCTCATATGCTGGTAAATTTCTTTTTAAGATTTCATTTATTCATTAACGATATTGTTGTTTTAAATTAATATTGGTACGCTCGTCAACTATAATGTAACATAATTTTAAACAAGCAAGTTGAAGCCCAACGTGAAATACCTTACTTCACTTTGTCTATAGAATCGAGATTACAGTTTGTAACTACTGGAATGAGCATTTAGTTCATTTTCTTGCTAACTACTAATAAATATGGATAATGTGGTAGATATTGTGTCAAGCGCCCAGTAATCGCTATCCGTAAAAATCTTCTCGGTAAATAAATCTGTACCATTAATTTTTGCGTAGTTTATTATCATAAATTACTGTTGATATTTTGATAAAAATTTCCTTTTACTAGATTTAGTTTCTCTTACCTAGTAATCTGACATTACAAACTAAGACTATTGATATTAGTTTGTCTTTAAAAATTTATAATTCACAATATAGGTCGAATATCAAATGGATTTTTTTTTCAAAATTTCGATTTTCTATCAAAAACTATGTGAAATATGTTTGCAATTTTTCCATTTATTGCCTAGTTACGGTTAAAAAAACAGAATTTAGCATTTCATATTGTAAAATTAAATAGATAGCCCCGTTGAGAATCTCTTATTTAAGGACTGTTTCAACTTCTGACTTTAGTGTCATATTTCAGTTTAAGTCTAGATGCATTAAAACCCGATTTAAATTTCGTAGACTTTTTATGGTCATTTATAAAAAACAACATTTTAAGTTGGAAATCATGGTTTTTGGGTTTAGATCGTGTTAAATTGCAATTATTATCCAATGTTTCACCTATGATTGCACGAAGCATTATCAGAGATCTTTAGTCCTCAGTATTTATACTCGACTGGTACTCAACGAACCGCGATCCAGCGTTACAATCGATTTCCACGTGTGATGTAGACTGTAACCCGCATCTCTATTAATATTATTTGAATATTTATAAATTTCGATTGATTCTCTAATTTTACGTTAAAAGTGTGACCTGAGCAATGCTGGTGTTCAGCTACTGCAGATTGTACAATTTGTTTCTTTTATATATAGGTATCTTGTAGATGTCTTCTGTTTGAAATTGAATTACGTCCTTTGGAGACTTCAAACATTATCCAACTTTCTTACATGTGTTGAAAATTGTCCGAATATTTGATTTTCGGAGCAATTTGGCAATCTTGTCGATGGTTCCGTGTATGTAGGGTAAGAGCCGTTTTACACACATAAGAATTATTCCGAAAATTATAAACAAAATTTTCAGCAAATTTTTTCCGAAAATTCTTTGGAGATAATTTTTAAAATAATATTCCACTCTGTTTGATACGTACAAGAAATCTGAATATAATTTTGGTGGTAATTTTGTCGGTGCTCATGCGCATTTTCATAACATGTGACATTCCAGTTGCTCTGAGGATAACCTTAAAATGTCATAAATATGAAAGTTTCCAAACGTAAACACCAAAACTTAATTATATTAACTTTAACAGTTGGTTGTTTATTATTACACAAAATAATAAAGAAAAAAAAAATCGAAAACCAAAAGAAAAGAATGGACCAAAAAGTGGTTAGAGAGAAGAAATGGAAGGGGCACATTAGCACTATTAAATAAAGAATTAATAACTGAAGATCCTGAAGCGTACAGAAATTTTCTAAGACTGGATGAGGTACAGTTTAATTTGTTACTTAAATTAGTAGAAAAAGATATATATAAACAAAATACACTCATGAGGGATTCTGTTAGCCCACGAAATAGGTAAGTTGCCCACTATATAATATTAAAATAGAATAGATCATTTACTTGTTGATACTTTCAGGCTAAATGTCACACTAAGGCAGGGGCGGATCCAGCCTCTCCCTTTGGGGGGGGCGGTGACATCACAAAAGTACATTATGGCAAGCGAAAGCAAGTTGTTGACGGGGGGGGGGGGGGACCGGAGACATTCCCATTTCTTGTGTAAATGGCAGGGGCGTACCTATTTTTCTGAATTTGAAGCTCTTGGAGAGGAGGGGATGCCAGCAACATACACATTCCTAGTATAAGAGGCACAATCGGGTCTATTTTCCTGAACTCAAAGCTATTGGGGAGCGGCTATCGCAAGAAAAACAAGTTGTCAACGGTGAGGGAGTGTCAGCAGCATACACATTCCTAATAAAAAAGGCAGAATCGGTTCTATTTTCCTGAACTCAGAGCTCTTGGGAACGGGGGGGGGGGCGATCGCAAGCATACACATTCCTATACTCTATTCAAGAACTAAAGAGAGTAATAAACCTGTTACCAAAATCCCCAACGTACTTGCTCCAGTACCGCAGATAACGGAGGACTGCCGTAAATCTAATTTTATTTAAATATTGTAAGCTTTTATAAATTTACTGCAATAATAAAATTTCTGTTCATTTTTATTTCTGCCAGTGAGGAAAGTACACCGTACAGTGTGTCCTTAGTGATTTATCTTGTTTGTGCTTGTTTTTATATATTATTTGAGACTAGTAAGATACCAAAAAAATATGGCCTCCACTTCTATATTTATTCCAAAATCGTTAAACCAAGGCATTTTTCCTCAATGAAAAACTTATTACGATGAATGCTTATAATGCCCTAAGATATCAATATCTAGATAATAATGTTAAAAGCTCTGTTGAGATGTGTTCCAACATAACAGGAAAATCTATTATGTACCGAATACTGAAGGAGAAAAAACGACTGGAATGTTTCGTACTCCCCCATTCGATCACAGGCACATGAAAAACCTCGTTTGAAGAAGAGATGAAAACTGCAATAAAAGGAGTTGTACATACATTTTATTATGAGAAGCAGATCCTAACCGTCAACAAAATTTTTACTAAAATCAATGAAGATCGGGATTTACCTTAAATTAAAAGAACTGAGCTCTAGAAATTGCTCAGAGAACTTAATTTTTGATGGAAAAAAACCAGATAGAAAGTCTGTTCTTATATATCGTCCAGAAACTGTCCGTTGGAGAAGGAAATATCTCTCTCAAGTAAAAGGCAGAGTTGCTAGAAATAGTACAATGTACAAAATTAGTAATTTAACTGAACTTTTGAAAGATTTTTTTGAACAAAGTTACTGCGGAAAATTGGGAAAAATCCATATAATAAAAGAATAAAACAAAATGTGGAAACTCAATTAATTGAGCGACGATAGCTTCACTGAATTTGATTACGAATTAGATACGTAATGTTTACCAGTGTAAACACAATTTGTTTTTGTTGCATTTTATTGTTTAATGTTGTTTATATATTCTTTTTATATATTTTTATTTTAGTGTACCCCATTCTTTAATTTTATATATGTTTAATTCCAATTAGCCGTAATTTCTTTATTATTTTATTATTATATTTGTGTCTTTTTCTTAAGCGTGTAGAATTAACACGTTTATTTTATTTTTTTAAGCCTATCGGATATTTCATATAATAAAGGAAATTAAATTAAGATGCCAGTGCAATAGAAATAAAAATAAGTAGATCTAATTTTAACTGTAACATATAAAAATTAATTACATTTGAATTCCTTTTTAGTGTTTAATTTAAGAAATAAATAAACTGAAACGTCAAATTTCCTAAAAATGTTTATAATTAATAATAAAATGACCGAGAGCCCCCAAAAAAATTTTTAATATTATATGGACGAATTTATTTTTTTATATATATTTAACTTCTTTTCTTTTTGACAATGAGTATTTTGTAAGTATTTAAATTGTAACTTCGAATTTTTTGAAAGAATAAGGCTACGTTTTAGTCTGAATGTGCCTAAAACGGTTTTTATGCCTAAAACGGTTTTTATGCCAAAATTAAAAATATTAAAAATACAGTTGTGATTTGTGTTAAATATGTCAAAATTATCTATATTTTGTACTATATGTGAATTATTAAGAAATCATAAGAAATAAAATAATAATATAAAAACTTTTTATTTTAAATTTATTAACGAAATAATATTCTATACCATAAATACTTAGTTATAAAATAAACCTCTTTCCGACGCCTATGACAAGGATTAAAATCCTTTTTAACACTTCCAAATGTCTATTGTTATCCAACCCAAATAATCCATTAATATAGACCGGTATTTTTGATTATAAAATTTCTAACCTATTCTTAGGAAAAATATATATATATCTAACAGATTTTGCCAAAGACACCGAACTAAAGAACACAGGTAGTTTGCGAAGGAAAAAAGGTAAAAAATAATTTATTACTCTCTCTAGTCCTTGAATTAACTATAGTATAAGAGGTAAAATCGGGTATATTTTCCTGAACTCAAAGCTCTTGGGGGGGGCGATCGCCCCCACCGCCCCCCCCTTGGATCCGCGCCTGCACTAAGGTTCTTGGCAACTGGAGAAACTTACAGAAGTTTAATGTATAGCACAAAAATTCATGAAAGTACTATATCCAAAATTGTTCCTGAAACTTGTCGAGCAATTTGTAAACATTTGATGAGTCTTTATTTAAAGGTATTCATATTTGAATATTATATGGTAACAGTGTCCATTGCTAACCAGAAATAGGAAAAAAAAATATTCATTTAAAAAATGTGAATTATATCTTTCACTCGACACATTTTGAAATTTAGCAAGCACCTATTTCAGACACATATTACAATTAAATAACACTAATAATTTTAATATCAATGTTTTCTTTTATTGCAGACACCCAGCTAACCTGAAGAATGGGTCAAAATCTCTATGGATTATGAGAATAAGTGGAACTTTCCAAATTGTATTGGAGCGCTTGATGGTAGGCACATAACATTTAGTCCACCTATTTCTTCTGGTTCTTATTACCATAATTACAAAGGGACAGATAGCATTGTCTTGCTAGGGCTTGTTGTTGCTAACTACAAATTTATATATGCAAATATAGGAGTTAATGGAAGAATTAGTGATGGAGGAGTTTTCAGTGCAAGCAAGTTGTATGAAAAAATGCAAAATAATACCCTAGGATCGCCAGAACCTAGACCCCTTCCAGGCCGGTCACAGAGAGTACCTTATGTTATTGTAGCTGATGATGCTTTTCCTTTGTCAGAGAATCTAATGAAACCTTTTCCACAAAGAGCACTCACATATGAAAGCAGAATTTTTTAACTCCCGACTTTCAAGAGCCAGACGAATGGTTGAGTGTGCTTTTGGTACCTTGGCCAACAGATGGAGAGTCCTATTACAAAAAATTAATTTAAGTCCTGAGAAAGTTGAACTAATTACGTTAACTTTTGTAGTTTTACATAACCTTTTAACTACTGCAAGTATAAACAATCAAGAAAGTGAATATGATATAAATCCTAAGCAGTTGTTACAACCAATTTCATTCCAAACTAGAAATAGATGCAAAAATTCAACAAGAATAATTCGTGACGAATTTCGAGATTATTTTAATTCTGAAGGTGGTAAAGTTGCATGGCAAGATACCGCAGTACAAAGAGGGAATTAAGGCAATTTCTTTAGTGAGGAAAAAATATATATGTTTTTAAAGTATTTATAGGTCTTATATGAATTGGTTTAATAAATTTGATAAAGTATTGTTTGACTTATTATATTTTCATCATTCATTTCCTACCAACATGTAATTAAAATTATTTAAAGCAACTTACTGAGAATGGAAGCACAAAACAATAGCAACATCATAAGTTATATATTTAGTATATTTTATAGCAAAGAAAAATTTATCGTAAGTACTATTAGTAACAAAGCTGAATATCACAAATGTTTCCTGACATGTGGTGTTGCTCTAGGTCATTCTTTTAAATTTGAAAATTATACATATAAACAAAATGATCTGAATGGGATACAACACTCTAAACTACTTGGGTATATGTGACGAAAATAAAGATAAATAAGTGAAAACCTAATGTTGCTTTATTTAAATTTCTTTACAAATAAAATCACATGAAAAAACTTGTATTTGAAATAAGCTTTCTGTGAGACCAAAACTTGAATAAAGTAACATTACTTTTTTACTTATTTAACATTTTATCCCATAATTTTATGTACCCTAGTTAGTAATCAAGGAAAAGTGTTAAAATTATAACCACACTCGGTATAGTATATGTATTTATTACAAATAAATTTATTTATTTATTTACAGTACAGTACATTACAGATCTAAATCCAAATAGTACACTGTTGTCAAAGCTAGTTACAGATTAAAATTAAAATACAATAATACATTGAAAATTGAAACTAGTTTAATAAAAATACAATAACAGTTAAAAAAATATATGTATACAAATTATGAGAAACAAAAAAACCATATTTCTGATTAACAAAAAGAAACTTTAAAACTAAATAACTATAAATGAAAGTGAAAAAAAAAAATTTTAAAGTGAACATTTCATTTTTTTGCTTCCCGGCATTTCTTTAATGCGTTATTTAATATATTAATAATGTCTGCTTCGGCCTCATCCCTGACTTCTTCTATGTCAATTATGTCGAGTTTTGAAATTATGTATTCCCCAAATTTTCTGCTGGCTGACATGCTTTCGGGCTGATTGGGGGAATTAGATTTGTCACATAATTGTTTGCTCAAATTTTTTAGTGTTGTTGACATCTCCCCCAATACAAAGTCATCTTGATCTTGAGATTTTCTTTTTCTTTTTTTGACTGGTCCTGAACACGTATTCATTACCGAGGTAGATCGGCTTGGAGTGTCTTGTCCACCAGTCTCAACGTTTTCCTCATCTATAGTATCACTTGCCGATATAATTGTAATTAACTCCTCCTCTGCCTGTTGCTCTTCATCATATTCCTCAATCTAAAGTAATAAATACAGTAAAATTTTTGACAAACTAAAACAAATAATAAAATTCTTAATGATTGCTACAACATACAGTTCCAAGTTCTCTGTGGTAAAAACTCAAATTCTCTGTTATTTCGAGTTTTAGGAAATCAGTTGTACATAAAGAAAAAATGTAACCGGGAAAACCTTTTAAAAACAACATATTTATACTCATAACATTATTTCTGCGTTTATTTAGGTTAAAAACAAAATGCATTGCATTACAGATTTATAAGAAATAATTATTTCATCAAATATATTTTTTTAAGTTTAAAGTGAAAAACGTACAGTTATAAATTGGGTGCCTTCTGATTCATCTAGCGAGTCTATGCTGGTCCTGGCTTCAGTATCATCAAAGATAAAAGAAATACTTTCATAGTACCATAGAGAAGGTTCAATCAACTAAAAAAATATATGTATATTAGAATTTATTAAAATATCTTCAAACAATTTTTTGGATTCAATTTAGGTAATCCTACTTACTTCCTCGGTACCAGCACCACTTTTCTGTGACTCCAACCATTTCCTTCTCTCTTTAGAAGCATTTTGCTTTAAGGCTTGAAATTTTGTCTGTATGTCCTGGGTTGTTATGTTTGGTTTCACATTTTTCAAAGCATCTAAAATTGATTCCAATGCTCGACGTCTCAAATTTCGATTTTTATAATTCATGGATTTTGTATTATACAAATTCGGCCATTTCCTATATTCCTCTATCAGCGTCAGTACTTCTTGTCTATTCCACGACATTTTTATACGTAAAAATCAAAATATAAAGCTACCAAACACGAAATATGCGTACAAACTATAAGTTGTCAAGAAACAAAGAGTAAATAAATATTGAAGTTAAATTGATTACCAAACGTGGGCTGTCAATTCACAAATTTTATTCTGCGTCGATATTCGCGCACTTTCTGCATTTTAGTCATAAAAATATAGAACACGTTCTATATTTTTATGCCGAAAATTTTCACCAAAATTTTGACAATAATTCTTTGACGTGTAAAACAGCAAATTAGTTTTGTAAAAATTTTCAACATAATTATGAGATAAATTTTGGCAATAATTCTTGTGTGTGTAAAACGGCTCTAAGACAATAATGTCCATAACAGGTTCATTTATGACATTTTGTTGAGGAGTTCGGTTTTTATATTTATTAATAGAACGTCTTATATGTTTAGCGCAATATTCGTTGCCTTTCAGAGCTTTAGTCATTTTTTCTGTTTCTGATTTCAGTGATTGTGTTAGTTTTTAACTTGACCAAAGTCGTGAAAGCTTTTGTTATTTATTATACAAAGTTTTAGTTATAGCACTAACCACACCACAAAGTTCTAGATTGTGTTCGTAATTCTTGTCAAAAAAAAAATCGGAAATTTTTAAGAAGTAAATACCTTGGCATGTGATATTTCACCGATGCCAACTGTCAATTCAATATGTGGAGAGAGGGTAAACGTATATCAACTAAGGATAAGAGAAATAATTACAACACAAAAGAAGCTCTCACACAAACTACCATCTATAAATAAAGAAGTAGTTCTCCAATACAAACCCACACGAAAAATAAAACCAACATCAGCGGTACAATAAATAGATTCGGTAGATTACTCCAGAAACATGATATATTTACTGCCTACAAACCAGGGAAAACAATATGTTCATTCTTAAGAAACCTAAAGAACAAAATCGTTCTTGAAAATCAAGGAATGTATAAGATCGTAGCAACACCCGCAGAAAAATCGTACATAAGTCAAATCAACAGAAGAATATCGATAAGGCTAGAAGAATATAAACTCAGTACAAGTAATAAACATACATCAGTCTTTTTCCAATATCAAATCGTAACAGGTCACAACATTAATTTTCTCAACTGTCAGTAAATTGCCAACATAGAACAATACAAGGCAAGAATGATTTGTGAGTTCATTGAAATTAAAAAGAACGGCACTTTCAACAAGATATGGGATGCACTTAACCTTTCTACCATTTTAATAACTCTCTTCTAGCAGGACCACTGTGTCGATATGATGTCTGAGCCCAAACTAATAGCACCAGCGTCTCTTGAAGAGGCGGCAAAGCCAACGTCAACGCCAACCAATGCATGTAGCCGAATAACTGGGAATTAAAATCTCAAAAAAAAAACGGGTTTGAATTCCTGTTTCTAACATCGAAAACCTAAAATACTCGCCAATTTCTTTGAAAATGTATTACTGGTGAAACTATCTCATACTACACTTATAGCAAAATTACAGAATTTCATCATATGTGAAATTCCAACCTCAAAATTCATTTAACACTCGTAGAATATGTCACTGGTCGTTAAAAATCAGAGAGACTGGACCTTTTGTTATGTAATCTCAAACAAGGGTTTCCTAATATTCGGCGAGCGATCAACTTAAAAAGCATATAATTTAGGTAGAGCAAGCTCCACCTAACCGAGACCAGCAGAGTGTGCTCCAATACCATATGAGTGAAGCTTGAGGTTTAATGGCCGTTCTCTGTCTTGATAACTAGAAACTGGTTTTTATTGGTTATGTGGGTAACGCTACTTGAAACTCGTTAATTTTTGGCTGTCTGTATAAGGCAGCTTTTAGTTTATTGCTTGCTGCATACGGCTGTTAGTGGTCTCGGTAACGTGGGATTTGCTATCCCTCAGGTATCAGAGGTTAGTACACTTGGCATTTCTCACCTGTCCTCGGTCGTAATCACAGGAAAGTATCTATTTCCCAGATATGTAGATAAGGGAACCTTGGTAACGTGAAACTTCTATTTTGTGGTTTAGAAAGTTTGGGGTTTAGTTCTCTATGCGCTCAGCTATCTGCTGACTTGGTTCCGTAGAACTCGCTATCCCCTGGTTTAAGGATCAGGAAACTTGTGGTTTAATATTTACCAGATTTAGCATCTAGTCTTGGAAATATTAAGCTCACTCTGTCTTTGGCTCTGATGGTTTGGGAGCTTAACCTGCAGCCCTCGTTTATGTCGAGCTTGCTCTCTCCGGATTATATTCTTTTCAGTTTTAAGTAAGCTGATCGCAGTCCGAATTTTGGAAAACTCTTGTTTAGATTTAGAGAGAGGAAGTTTCCATTAGTACAGTGTTCCTCTCTTCAAGGACAGTAAAATACCCTAAAGTGTCATATGAGTTTTCCCACTGTCCTACAGCTAACATGCGACATTCTATTTTTTTTAAACTATAATTTTAAATGTGGTAACGTACTGTAACTTTGCTATAAGTCTAGCATTTAGACATTCCAGATCTGCAAGATAGTTTCGTCAGTAATCCATTTTCAAGGCAATTCACGTATTTTGTAATATTTTAAGGTTACAAATCGGGATTAGAATTTGTTCGGTTGAGGTTTTATTTTTTAATTTTTCAGCTACATTAGCCATAGTCCGATATTTATAAGTGTAAGACCTAACCAAGTATATTATATATAGAAACTTTTACCAATCTGAATTTTTTTATTATTATTTATTATATATATATATATATATATATATATATATATATATATATATATATAATAGAAATATATATATAATAGAAAATTCTCGGCGGTTGTGACATAGATTCTTAGTAGTAGTCGTAGTACTCTTGTAATAAAAAGTGCGGAGAACTACAAGACATTGGAGGAGCTCCGGGTCTAGTGTTGTGTTCTTATTTAGAACTCTTCAGGCCATTGTATCTAGTAAATTCTTTCATCTCGCAATCGTGCCCTAACAATCAGAGTTCAAGCAGGTTTCGCACCACTGATCTCCCGATGAGATCGCTACATGTTTTTTAAACCAACCAAAAGGAAGAGATAAGTTATCATCCGTGTAATTTTGAATAATATAAAAAATTTTCGGCTGTATCGACATAGCTTGTTAGTAAACATTAGTTTCGTATTAAAAAGTGCGGAGAACTCAGACTGCTTTTTAAAAAGAGTAGAATCCACTAACAATGTTGTATAAAACCGCCATGTGATGACACAAAAGTAAAGTAAAAACAGTAATATAGTAAACTCAATACACAAATCATCCTATCGAAAGGACAGAGACCACATTATTCGGCATCGGCAGCTAAGCTGACCACGAGTTTTCGCACCAATGATATCCCTATGAGATCGTACGTGTTTTTTAAACCAACAAAAAAAAAAATGAGTTATGATCCGTGTAATTTTAAATAAAATAGAAAATTTTCGGCTGTGCGGACATAGATTGTAAGTAAACATTAACGTCGAACTTAAAAGTTTGGAGAACTCCAAGAAAATTAAGGAACTCCAGATCCAGAAAATGTCGACAGCCCTGTTTCGTTCTTATTTGGAACTTATCAGGCCATTGTATCAGGTACACTCCATCATTTTGTAATCATGCCTTATCTGCTGCTTTTTACACTAACACTGTTCTCTTTTTTATATTTGTTGATTTGAAAAACATGTATTGCCTTCACAAGGAGATCGTTGGTGCGAACCCTGCTTGAAGTGCGAAAATTCGTGGTCAGCTTGGTTGCCGATGTCGAATTATGCGATCTTTATCCTTTGGGTAGCATGCTTCATGTACTGAGTTTGCTATATTTTACTTTACCGTCGCGCCATCACATGTCGGTTTTATAGAACATTATTGATGGATGCTGCTCTTGTGTTATCAAGTGATTCGTTGAGATGTCGCAACTCGTATCACGTCTACTGTTTTTCATTTTTAAAAGCAGTAAAAAGAGCTCGATTGCAAGATGATGGATTGTACCGGATGCAATGACCTGATGCGTCCCAAATAAGGACGAAACAACGCTCTCATCATTTTTCGGACCCGTAGCTTCTCCATGGTCTTCGAATTTTCCGCACTTTTAATCGCGTGAGTAATATTTACCAACAATTTTATGTCCGCACAGCCGAGAATTTTCTATTTTATTTTAAAACTATACGGACGAAAACGTATTAATTTTATTTTTCTCATGGACTTACACACACAAGAAATCTTGTGTTTTGGTAGATTATGGTTCTCCATCCTGTAACAGTTAAAAATAAAATACATTTTACACCTAATTTAGATTAGGAACCGCATTTCCTCTCAAAGGGAACGTAATATTTGGATATTCTATAGAAACAATTTTCAGCAAAATACTGAGAAGGAAATATACTATATTTTATAGATTGCCAACATTAACATTTACATATCCTCAAGCTTAAGAACGAGCAGGATCTTGAAGGGATGTATAATTAATAAAGATAAATTGTTGTTTATTTTAACAAATAGCTAATTTAAAAAAAAAGTATTATGAAATACTTGATAAGCTTTAAAATATTTTAGTGCGGACCTGCTTCTTTATATCCACTCCGCTTTTTCTGCAACAACTGCTTACAGCGCAACAACCCGTGCTAGTTTTTTCAAAGATATTCTTATAAATAAAACATAGAAAACGAATATCACACGGACGATAGAAAAGGAGAAACAATACGCCAAACTCGAAATCCTATTGTTCAAGTAATTGTTGTCTTTTTTATGCTTCAATGGAAAAATGCCTCTAGTGCCATCATTTTGAAAGCAAAATGCCTCTTGTGATTCATCCCCAACAAGGGAATTTAAGGAGCTATCAAGTGGCCGAGTTGCTGCTTCAAACCAAAAATGTATTTAGCATATTTAGTATGAAAAAATTTAGGCATGCAGAATGATTTGTTTGACACCTTGTATGTATATGTCAGTTAACAAACCTTCATATTTAATTTTTCTCACTTTCACTTCTCGACTTTCAGAGCAAATATTGATAGTGATTATGACAATTTCTAAATCTGATCCTCTCTACAACAAAAAAACCTCAAAATGAAGTATAGCGAAATTAGAAATAATGTAACAATCTGTGATTGGTTGATTTTAAAAAACTCAGACTGAAAAAAACACGAACTTTTCGTTCTCAATATTTTTATTTTAAATCAACCAATCAAAAGGTTTGAAATCTGACACATGTCTTGTTGGGCCATGTTTCTTTCCACTGATATCCCACCCATTATTCCTAACGTTCGCTTTCAGATTACGAGTAATTATTCTCATTATATCTACTACTAGCGACCCGCCCCGGCTTCGCACGGGTGCAATGCTGATACTAAATACACTACAGAAAAACTGTGACTATTTATTTTATTTTTACAACAATTATTACATCGGCCTCCGACGCGCTATTTATAGGCACGCTGCCGCCGCCCCGGTCGGCCAGTACCGCCGCAAGCGCTACTTCCCGCAATTTTAAATCTGTAATATCTTCGAAAATATTCATTTAAATCTTGTGCTGTAAAGGACCATATAGATCTATATTAAATCAACAATGTATTTAAACTATTTAATTGGATAAGGATTAATGCTGTATTGGTTAAAATCGCTTCAAAATTTGCCATTATTTGTCGTAAAAAGTATATGACAAAAAAATGTTATTGTGGGATATCCATGAGAGATAGACATATACCATCGCGGAGTTTTCTGTAGACCTTTTCAATGTGTACAAATAATTAGTACATTATTTTGATAAATCTCGTAGGGTTCAGCCTGCGTTTGCAATGTAAGCGGAAAAAAATATGATAATTAACGACATCACATTAGAAACCTCAAAAATAACAGTATTTCTCCACTATTTAATGGATGTTATTATACATATAAACCTTCCTCTTGAATCACTCTATCTATTGAAAAAAATCGCATCAAAATCCGGTGCGTAGTTTTAAAGATTTAAGCATACAAAGGGACATAGGGACAGAGAAAGCGACTTTGTTTTATACTATGTAGTGATAGTGATGCTTTATGAAGAAAAAAGTACGAGTCTAATAAAACAAAATATGTTTTGTCGCATTTTCTTTTTACTTGGTCTTATCATTTTTATAAAGTGTTTTAATATAGTTTTTCCCCGGTAAGCTGACATATTAATTATAAAAGCTGTGAAGTTGGCAAGAAAACTAATCTTAATTTTATCTTAAATGTCACGTGCAAGCTAATAATAAATTATGAAAATGTTTATATTAAAATTAAAGAAAATTTTAAATTTGTTATAAATTCAGATTAAAAAGTTAAAACTTGTATATGCAGATTTTTTTTATTAATTATATTGTAGCATGTTAAAGCTATGCAATTTTTTCTTATATAAATAAAACAACAGAAGAAACGACTTGAAATTTGAATTAAAGATTAATTTTTTTTAGTGATTCGTTGTGATTTGAACAAACGTCTTCAAGAACTATTAAATTTTTGTATGTAGTGCAGTCTATATTTTTTTTAGCCCAGCATAGAACAAAAGATTCCTAGAAAGAAATAATTATATTGCAATATACTGGTCGACAAATCTAGAGGAACGCGAAAAAAGGTAGCGTTTTGTTTATTCATTAGAAGTTAATATCACTTTGGCGCCCGCAAAAATGGTGATAAAAATAACGATTTTTTTCAGCGCAACTATTAAATTGACGAATAAATTATTATTATATATACATAGTACTTTTACGAATAATTAAAAAAAAATTAAAAAATTTAAAAATGAAACAGATATTAGGCAAAAGGAAAATTCCTATTTAGAAAGGTAATTGCTAACGCGTAGTATAGGGAAATCTTTTTTTTTTGTAGAAATGACAGCTGTTTGGAGGAATTTTTAGTTTTAGAAATTTATAAAAAATGAACGTGGCATCTAATCATAAAGTTCTAAGCTATATCATAGATACCGTTATAAAGAATATGTTTGTTATATTTCATCGAAATCGGCTAAGCACATTCTGAAATATCTTGTACTGGTTTGAAAACCGAAATTTCGAGAACAACGTAAAAGAAAAAAAGTACCTCATCAGCATCTCATAACCACATATATTTTTTTTTTAAATTACGTTCTCTCTGCGATTTCTGGACCCCACTTGAGGTCATTTATTGATGCCTTTATATCTTCCGATTCCGTGTGAGCAGCTCATTTTTGTTTCGTGGCCTCTTTCGTCTCTTGTTGGGCTTTAATAATAGCTATAGATACTCGGTGAGAATTCGGCCTCTCGGGTAATTGCAGCACGCTGGGACTAAATGTAAGGTTTAATAATGTTTTATAAACGTGACACTACAGGATCACAAAGTCTACTGATTCTATGACGAATATTTAAAGAGTCTAAATTAGTTTCAACTTTATGCCCGCTTTCATCTTCTGAAATTGCTCAAAATAATTCTTATTAAAAGGTCTAATTCAAAATATCTAATGTAAAATAATATTCAACAATACCCCTGACTGATTGGTTGATTGATTACTTGACATAGCAAGCTAGAGTTGAGGAGATCTTGGACCTAAATGCCTTGAATAGCTTTTACTATTCAGTGGCAACTGACATAACATCAAAAATTAATGTACAAAAAAGACCGTTAGATTTATTTAAAGGCATTTCTGTAGCTAATTCTTTTGTTTTGTTTGACCCTGATGAAAACGAGCTAAAAAATATCATAGCAAAAGTAAAAAATAAAAACACATCTGGTTTGGATGAGATGTCGATCAAGGTTTTTGAAAATTTGCCTGACATTGCATTGCATTTCCTGTCTAGATCTGTAAATCATTCTTTCTTAAATGGTATATTTCCATCATGTCTTAAAACAGCTACAGTAATACTAATATATAAGGGTGGAGATCGGAGTCAACCGACAAACTTTCGCCCAATATCTCTCCTGCCCACTCTTTCTAAAATAATTGAAAAACTGGTTAAATGTTTAAGTTTTAATTTTACTAAAACCAACGTGTTAAGTTTCAAATTTACCTGTGATAGTTTAACTTTGAGTAATCATTTTATAGGGAATAAGTTAGTGACTAGATTTTTAGGTATATTTATTGACGATAAGTTGAAATTTACTGACCACATAATGACATTAAATAAGAAGTTGGCTGCCGGGTGTTATGTGGTACGAACAGTGTCAAGGGAATTAGATTCAAATGTGGCTAGAACCGTGTATTTTTCGTTGATTGAATCTCATTTGAGATACGGAATTGCATTTTGGGGATTCTGTAGTCGGCAGTTATTAAATTCGATTCTTGTTTTACAAAAATGAGCAGTGCGTTACTTATTTAATGTAAAAATGAAGGAGTATTGTAGGCCTTTATTTATTCAGGGCAAAATATTAACAGTGATAGGCATTTTCATTTTAGAAATAGTGGGACTGATTCATAAAAAATATAAAAATTATTCAACTCCAAACCCATATAATACACGTAATAATGGCCTGTCATTGCCCATTCCCAGGACTACTCTCACTAAACAGTCTCTTATTTTTAAGGGAATTAAAATATGTAACAAAATTCCTCTAATGTATAGAAATATTATGGACCATAAATTGCTTAAGAAAAAACTTAAGGGCGTTCTTGTGACACCACCATATTATTCACTGGAAGAATATTTTGCTGATCATTTTTAACAAGGTGTGTTTGTGCTTTCAAAATGGGTGTAATGGTGTAATTTTATGGCTATTGTTTATGTTTATTGTTATTGTTTTACTTTATTTTATTTGACTGTAAACTTTTAAATTAATTTAGTAGACATTTATTTTATTTTATTTTAGGTACCTGTTTTGTTAATTATGGACTTTTATTTATTTACACTGTTTATTTTGATTACTGACTTTAATCACGTGTTTATTGTTATCATTGATATAAGTTTTTTTTTTAGTTTTTTGTTGTCACAATTTCTTGTGTTGCATATGTTTTTGTTTATATTTATTTTTAACTTTTTGTTCTGCATAGTGCTTTGTTAACAAGATTGATTTCTTTACAGCAATAAAGCTTATTATTATTATTATTATCTTACACTGCATCCTTAACTAAACTTATTGTGTGGCCTGTTCTATCTATTTTGGGTGAATAAGTTGGTTGCCTTAATCAGGTTTAGCAGCCTCTTCACTAGTTTGTCCTCTGAGTATAAACCTTCCAAATTGATTGATCCCTGAAGATGTTTTCAGTCGGTTTAAGCTTCGCATTCGGAGATGATATGCGAGGATGTCTCGTCCTCTTCATCATATAGTCTACATAACTATTCTTCATTAAACATGCCCATTGTGTGTAGATATTTTCTGAGGCTGCAGTGGCCAGTTATAAGTCCTGTGACCTGCCCGGTCTATTGTCTGCTTAGATGCAAAATTTCGCTGCTTAATTTGCTAGACGGTCTGCTCAGAAATAATGTGTAGCAGACCCTCATCTTGCTAACTGATCCACTTTTTCATTGTCCGGAACGTCCTTGTTCCCTGGTACCCACGCAAGAATGACCTTGTAGTGTTTTGCTAGAACGATAAAGTAAGGTAACTGTGATGCCTAGATAGACCAGGCTCTGGAGTTTCGAAAGCTACAGATTAGCCCATCTTTGACCAATTTTTGTCCACCATTTAACCGAGCCTTAGGTTATCATGGGTACTACCACCGCAGTGTAAAGTATGTCGCTTTAATCCTCATTTCTTGCCCAATGTCCTTTTTGCGGCTATGAGATATTTAACTTCCTGGCTCATCTGTAGTTGTGTAGTTATTGAAGAGAGTTCGTAATTCTAATTTCTCCTTTGCTCTTTTAGTGAACGGTACAAGTGTGATTTTTTCAGGGTTTACCCTAAGGTGCTCCTTAGTACACTACTCCTCCACTATAGTTAAAGTCCCATGTATGAGTTTCGATGTTATTTTGCCATATTTCTCCACGATCACCATGACAATATCGATAGCATACCCCTAGATATAATAGCCTAGGTCGTTAAAGTTTATTAGAAGTTCGTCGATTACCAGATCTCATAGAAAGAGAGATACAACCCTTCCTTGCGAGCAGTTTTTGGCTATCGACAACTCCATGGTTTCTTCTAATACTTTAGATTATGCTAGTTTGCTCTCAAGCATGTTTTGTATCCACTGGCAGACGTTATCATAAAGGCGAATCAAAAGCTCCTTCAATATCAAGAAGGGCTGACTCACATGATTTTTCCTAATTGGTAGGCATGTTGGTTGGGTGTAGTGGCCTCTCTTTAAGAGAGTAAGTGTGTTTCCACTAGTTTCTCTGTCAACTTTAACAGAAAAGATGACAGGTTAATTGGCCTAAACGACTTCTCCCAAATGTAATCTCTGCTAGGAGACTTGAGAGTAGTTGAAAGTTTTTTAACATAACTACTAGTAATATGTAATATATTAAGTTTGTTGGAAAATTTCTTTGCTCCTTTCTGTAAGATGTTCCACGTTTTAGATCAGCCTAAAATGAAAAAAAAAAAATAAAATAAAGGAAAGAAATCGAGTGGTTAAAAATAAAGAAAGAGCAAGAATTGAAAAAAGAAAGTTGCCAAAAATCAGATTTGAGAGTAACGAAAGCGGAAGCATCTTGAAGCGTCTTGTTTGTAAATTTCAACGCCAATAGAAGAAATTTCATTTCCAGATAGTTTAGACATAGACGAACTTGTGGTAAACGATAAAGTAAATTTATGTTTTTGAAGTGTCTTCACAACTGGCAAGGAACAAAAATAGTTTTGGTTCCTCCGATGAAGACCAAATGCTAGAAACGTTAATAAGACAAAAATATCCTACAGACAGAGGTTATATGAAAACATTGTTAAAAGTGACGCAATTAAAAATTGCATTTTAAATTATGGGTCTTGTAGACCAACAGACATTGGTTTTCCAAAAACTAATGGTAGGTCATTTTCTGTTCTTTATTACACTTCAAAATCCAAATGCAGGTTAATTATTGACCGTAAGTCATTGTATTACTTTATTAAGCTAGACTGTTGTTACTTTACCTTATTGGCTATTTGCTGATAGAAGCAGTCAACATGTTAGGTTTATTTGGGTCAATGGAATGTCTAAATTGAAAAATTTAAGTCAAAAAATTGCAAAACATGAAACTGATTGCACACATATTGCCGCTTCTGTAACTCACGACGCCTGGAAATTAATAAAAATATTATTGACCGAAATTTTGAAAAAAAAATATAAAAAAGGTCATAGCTTTTGGTGACAAGTTTAACACAGAGTTTTGGATGTTACTTTGACATTGTCTCTATGTAATCTATCAATAAACATGACAATAATGACTCCAAACACGGAAATTTTCCACCAATAATACACCTGTTATCACGTTATGATAGCATTTTATAAAAGTTACTGGAAGTTCTCAAAGTTTCAAAAAAATACTTAGACCCAACCATACAAAATACAGTTTATTTATATGTTGGGAACCGAGGTAGAAAACAAAATCTTTGAAGAAATTTGCCTAGCTCCATTTTATACAATAATTTTATACAATAATTTTAGACATTGCACAAGATATATGTGAAATAGAACAGTTGAGTGTTGTTTTGCACTATATTCTTTTTCATAAAAATGATATTAACGAAATTATACAGACTGAATGTAAAGAATCGTTTACTGGATTTTATTCCATAACACATGATCGAAGCTCTGAAGGTTTAACGAAATTCGTTATCTGTTTATTTAAAAAACAAAAACAACATCTCTATTAAAAAGTGAAGAAGACAGGGCTACGACGGTGCTGCTGTTATGAGCGGCACTTATAACAGGTGGGATTTACTTAAAGAATCTCCAGTAAGAAAACTTACATCAAAAAGATTGAATGCTACTAGATGGTCTTCTAGGTGTGATTCATTGGACACATTGCGATTTAATTTTAAAAATATTTTAAAGGCTCTAACAAAAATTTTTTTAAAAAGTACAAAATCGAAAAAAAAATCCAAAGCAATCGGGTTTCAAAAAAAGGTAGAAAATTTTGAGTTTTTATTTCTTATCGTATTGTTTTCTAAAACGCTTCATTCTACAAACACAGTTTCTAAAGTTCTTCAAAGTAAAAATCTAGTATTGAGCGGGCTTTCAATTTCTTTAAAAATTCTTACGAAGAATTTTGTAAGCTGGGTCACAAATGTGATCATTAAAGCTTCTTGTACTAAAAAGTGACAAAAAATTCCAAAAAATTTTTTGATGAACTTGTCTCCAAAACAAAATTCACAGCAGAAGAAAAATTCAAAAAAAAATACATTTAATAATATTTTGGACATTGCGTCATGTCAGTTAAAAAAATTGACTCTCTGGTTTTCAAAATGTTGTTGAAGGATTTAAATTCCATGATCCCTTATTTATGTCTAAAATTTTGCGAAATAAATACGATGATGACTTATAACCGAAATTCTTAGTTTTCGCTCAGCATTTCATGAAAAATTAATAATAAATAAGCTGGTTGATTTTATGTTTTGTAAAGATCACACCAGCTCATCAAATTTTCTCAATGTGTGTACCGCACTATTAATATTTTTAACTCTTCTTGTAACTTTCGCTTCTGCTGAGCGATCATTTTCCAAACTGAAACTAATTGAGAATTTTTAAGAAATAGTATTAATCAGGAACCTTTAAAAAGTTTGGCTATTCTAAGAATGGAAAATAAACGCGTAAAAAAAATCCCATTTGATAAAATAATTGACGTTTTTGCAAGCATAAAGAACCTCCAAAAGCATTTCCTATAAGTATTATGTTTTAGGAAATGTCAGTTTTTAGTACATATTAGTACGCGCCAGGCGATGTCCAAAATGGGTAATTTATTGGGTATTGGGTTGTCATGGATCTGTGGTTCGCTTGGGCTCATTTTTCTTGATTGTTTTGAATTTTTAGTAATATTAATCAAACTAAAAGAACCCATCGCCTTAGCATTGCCATCCCAATAAATTACCCATTTCAGATATGCCGTGGGACGTACTAGTATGTCCTGAGTGAAAAACTTATATTTCCTGTAACATATGTAATTTCCAAGTCAATTTAAGATTAAGGATTAAGAACCTAAGTTGAGAGTATTGCAATTTTTTTCAAGGCTTAAGGCGCCAAAGTAACTTTTGCCATTCGATGTGGTCAGATCCAGCTACGCCACTGATTCACAGGGGTATATATTTTATATCATAGTTTTTCAAGGGATCCATTTTTATGATATTTTCCTGCAAATTTTCAATACAGTGTACAAATTGTATTTTGATTATATTCTGGCGTATAGATCTATTTTTTTCTAGAGCTAATATAAGTATTTTAATAAATTAGAGACCTTTCAGTAATAGCAAGATTTCGATGATTTTTTTAGTGCCTCACCCTGTCAGATGAATAGTGATTAGCAGCTATTGTTTTAGCATTTTGATATATAGTTGTCTACTATTGGCATTTCATATTGCAATTTCCTGATATATTTTAGTGCTCCTAACATATGTATGAAATATAAGGTCGGATATGTGATATTTACAAAGACCAGTGTTTAGCACAGGTATGTTTCCAATATTAGTGCTAGGGATTAGAGCAGGTTGATTTTATAATATACTTGGTGAATCACTTTACTGATTAACATTTGTAATATTTAGAGTCTCCCAAATTTTTGAAATTATTATGCAATATTCTGCTCACGATGTTGTAGCAATACTATATCAGACAATTTCATTTAATTTTATAAATTTAATATTTTATTATTTTTATAAATTTTAAATGATACCTATAGACTATTATAAAGGATGTTTTTTATAGAGGTATAAACTTTAAGTTGGCAACACTTTTTTAACTGGCGGCCATTTTGTCAGCTGTCAAGTGATTTATGTTTAGTTTGTTTCGGCATTTCAACATGAATAGACTGACGCCTGAACAATGCTTCCAAATTGTGTAAATTTATTTTGAAAATCATGGTTCTGTTCGAAATAAGTATCGCGCACTATGTCCATTTTACGGTCAACATAATCGTCCATCAGAGCAATTAATTCGATTAACTATGGAACGTTTTCGCACCACGTTTATTCTAAATGATAATACGCATCCACAGAGACGTCGTACAGTGCGTACAGAAGAAGTCATTGCTGCTGTAGAGCGTAGCGTAGAGGAAGACCCGAATCAGTCTATCCACCATCGTGCACAGGAATTGGATATGTGTCCATTCACTTTATGGAAGATTTTGCGGGAAGATCTTGGTTTGCGTGCTTACAAAATCTAACTCATACAAGAATTGAAGCCACACGATCACCTAGCAAGGCGTAGATTCGGTGAATGGGCCCAAAACAAGATTGCCGTTGATCCCGATTTTCATAAGCGAATTTTGTTTAGCGATGAAGCTCACTTTTGTTTGAATGGATACGTCAATAAACAAAACTGCCGTATTTAGAGTGATGATAATCCTCAAATGTATGTTGAGACACCGTTACATCCAGAAAAACTGAGTGTTTGGTGTGCTTTATGGGCTGGTAGAATCATTGGTCCGTACTTCTTTTAAAACGGTGCTGGTCAGAACGTTTAACTTTTTCGTTCATCAATTGAACAACCATGATCTGCAGGAGCTGTGGTCTCAACAAGACGGCGCAATCTGTCACACAGCTCGTGCTACAATTGATTTATTGAAGGAAACGTTTGGTAACCGCATAGTTACACATTTGATTACTTGGAGGACAACATTCGCCGCATTATTGCCGATATACGGCCACAAATGTTGGAAAAAGTTATCGAAAATGGGACCTCCAGATTAGACTACGTCCGAGCCAGCCGTGGCGGTCATATGCCAGAAGTCATATTTAAATTAAAATGCCAGATGATTATCTTTCGAATAAAGTAAATTTCATGTCAATTTAAAAAATTCATCTTTATTTTATTCCATTTAAAAGTTCTATATCTCTATAAAAAACACCCTTTAGAATAAAATGCTGATATAAGGATCTTTTTCCAAATTCTAGATTCAGGTTGTTCCAAAATTTTAATTTAAACACTTTTGTTTTTATTTTTTACTTTCAATTTCTGAAGTATTTTTAGGCTTGCTATGATTCATTAAAGAATTTTGTTTTATTATGCAGGGAATTTGAGTGCGACTTAAATATTTCACTATAAATTTGTTGCTGGATTTTTGACATTATGGTGAATGATGCAATAATTTAAAATTATTTTAAAACAGTTTTCTGAAAATTTTCTTGCGACTTGGTAAACTTTGGTTTTAAAATTTGGTATACAGGGTGCTCAAAATGTTTTTTTCCTTTTGGATTCTTGTAACTTATTTGATTTTATTTGATATTTATTGGAAATATTGTTTTTTTTTTGAAGTAAGTTATTACTATCTTAAGTTAACCTTTTAAGCAACTTGTCTATTTTTATTTTGATTTCTTGAGAAAGATATATTATTGTGGAAATTATTAGTCCAATAAAGAAGTTAGTAATTCTTGGAGAAAAGTAGTTTGGAATGATTTCAGATATTTCGTAGATTCTAAAGATGTTTTTTATTATTTGTATATCTTTAGATAACCGACCTTGTATTTCAAATAAGGTATTCAACCAGGATATTATTATTTTATTAAAGTCGGGGGCTACAACTAGTGCGGTAGACAGACAGGTAAAGATGTTTTGGGGATTCCTTTATTTAAGAGTTAATTGGTCAAATTTTTGGATATATATTTGCGAAATGTTAATAGTTAAGTTAATTTGCGTATAGTACTGATAACAGTTTACAAGTTGTTATAGTTTGTAGTTTCAATATTACCCCATGTTTCTATATATGGATGCAATTTTGCCAATGTGTTAAAGATTTATGTAGATTTTTAAAATTATTCTTGGCATGTACTAGCTGGGAAATTATTATTTAGTTGGCAAAGTTAGCTTCAAAGTTTGGTAGTGCATAGAAATATTTGAAATTAGGTTATAAATTTAAAGTGTTGGAAGAATCTAAGATCGCTGAATATCATATTGGGGATGCTAAGCAGTTTTATGGTAGTGATTTGATAGATACAGATTATAGCCCTATGTTTTTAGCCTAAGTACCTTTCTATTTATTTAGAGAAAATGATAAAACATAGGAGTTATATTCTACCTTTCCATTTATTCTGTTGGTAAAAATATTTTGAATTTATATCCTTAGCGTAGTAGCATTTTCTTTTCCTAGGAATATTTTAACTTTTGATATTTTTGGGTAGTTATAATCTGTATTTTAAAACCTAGTTTGGAGTTTGATAGACATTTTCAGTAGAGATTTTGGTTATCTTTAGTCTACAGACTTTTGAGTATTTTATGCTTAATCATTACCTGCAGATATCCTTAATTAGATCCAGATTATTTTTTAGGCTTAGACATTTTTTGCCTTGGTAAATTTTTAGATTAAACACATTAGTCCCGGATATTTTGGATTGAATCCTTTAGAGATTTTGATATTTTTGAATGATCTTTAAGAAGAGATTTTGTAGAAGGATAACTTTGTGACAATTAAAAATAGTCAGTTTCGCGGCAGTTTCGACCTTCTCGAATGACGTAGTCATCGTTCGCATTCCTTCGAAGCTTGATGAATTATGAGTCGTAAATTTATACCTACAGAAGTGAAAGATAAATATTTCTTCTGATTACTTAAAAAACTGTAGCATTACCATGCAGGAATATGAAAATGCCACGACCTTTGATGCCATAAGTTTTGTAATTACCTTGTTAGTCTGGGAAGTTTTAATCTCATCCTCGAATTGTTCCATTTCTATATTCATAATCATTTTTTTTTAGTTTTTATAAAACTTTTTGGTAGAGTGGTCTTTCCTAGCTCTAAAAATCTGTTGGACACTTTTGGTGCAATGGGGTTGTAAATTTGCGAATAGTTTAGCTTAGATCAACCGTAGTCACCACGCATTTGTCAAAAGCCATTTGGCTAAAGGGAGGAGGAGAATGAACTGCATTATAATAAAACTAAGTCAATTATCCTAAATTTATTTTTTTGCAAAGTTGGTAAAAACGACCCCCACTTTCCTTGTGAAAAACTGCCTTGCGCTAAATTCCCTGAATTTTTGATAACGTGTATCTCGCCTCACTAATTAAATATCACAATAGGCATAAATCTCCAAACTTTCAAGATTTCGAGATAAAACTTGATGAAATATGAATTATCGTGTATTTTAATTGCATAGGACTCTATTCTTATAGTGCTCTTATTCTACTTCTAGGGACTTAGATAGGTTCTGAAATACCTAGTCACTGTGATGGTTAATCAATTCAAATGTTATTTTACAATATCTAAAATGAAGCCATGTCCCCGTGAGGAAAATGGACAAAAGTTTCCACCAGACACAGATTTTAATGGATCTGGTTAATTTTTTTTTACTCAGGACAATGTATCCTAATGGTGCATCTGCAATAATATCCTAATTCATGAACTCTAAACCTATGGACCCTATAAGCTCAAACTCATAAATCTCAAACCCATAAACCTCCATCCGACAAACAACAATATCGTCAACCCTGAAGCCGTGAATAACTACAAAACCGAGACCCACAAATCCTAATTTCGTTACACGAAAAGCAAATTTAAGCACTCGCTGGTCCATAATTTTAGGGTTCATGGATTAGAGTATTGTCGCAGGGGTACCGTTACAATACGTTGTCCTGATTATTTAAAAGAAATTATCCAGATCCTTTAAAATTTGTGTCAGATGCAGACTTTTGTCCATTTTTCCCTCTATGCACGTCACAACAGATTAAACCGTGTCACAAAGAGTGAGGAACCAAATGATCTTTCTTTTACTTCCAGGGCTTGGAGCGGTTTAATTACCCCTAACAAGTATCGTGTGTATTATCGATATATCATATCATGTCATGCTACATTAATTCATCATATCACAGGACGTTATATCAGATAATTTCGGATCACATGACGTTATAGTTTCTTTATAATATATATATATATATATATATATATATATATATATATATATATATATATATATATATATATATATATATATATTTATATATATATATATATATATATATATATATATATATATATATACATGACGTTTTATTATGAGTCATTATGTTATTTATTACTCAGTGATTAATGTTTGTCATGTTAAAGGCAGCCACAACGTGTCAGTTCATGTCATAATGCGTCACAAGAAGTAAATGCATGTCACTTCTAGTTCGAGCCTTTTACCCTGTAACTTATCCTGGTATTTCATCTTAGTTTGTGCCACTTGCTCATTGAATATTGAAGGGATGCGCTATATACAACAATCTTTTACTCATATAAGGTTTTCAGATTTCGAAGCAACAGTGAGAGCTGTTGTTGCTAGCATTAGCTTTATCCAGAGTTTACGACATTAAGGTTTTTTATGGAGTTCGAATTTCTCATTCATTGATCGTCTATAATTTTTTTTTTGCTATCCAGTTACTCAGGTGCGCAGAAAGTTAGGGATAAAGGATATATGCTCAGAAGGGTTAGGAAAAATGTACATCCGCGGTTAAGGCAAAGATCGACTGCGCTAAAAGAAAAGCAAGTTCGGGCACTCGCTGGTCCATAATTTTAGGATTCAGGGATTAGGGTATTGTTGCAGGTGTACCGTTAGAATACGTTGTCCTGATTATTTAATAGAAATTATCCAGATCCTTTAAAATTTTTGTCAGATGCACACTTTTGTTCATTTTTACCCTCTATGTCACTTCTAGTTCGAACCTTTTATCCTGTAACTTATCCTGGTATTTCATCTCAGTTTGTGCCACTTGCTCATTGAATATTGAAGCAATGAGCTATATACAACAATCTTTTTCTCATATAAGGTTTTCAGATTTCGAAGCAACAGTGAGAGCTGTTGTTGCAAGCATTAGTTTTATCCAGAGTTTACGACATCACGGTTTTTTATGGAGTTCGAATTTCTCATTCACCGATCGTCTATAATTTTTTGTTGTTATCCAGTTACTCAGCTGCGCAGAAAGTTGGTGATAAAGGATACATGCTCAGAAGGGTTAGGAAAAATGTACATCCGCGCTTAAGGCAAAGATCGACTGCGTACGGCTTTGTGTATATAAGCAATCCATCTCTGCTCTCAGTGTGTATGTACACTTTTTTTTGTGATCATCTTCCTTAACCTTTACGCGCTTTTGGAGATCTTTCATAACCCTTCTGCGTATATATTCGTATTTTTTATTCCTAATTTTTCTACTCAACTGAGTAACTGGATAACTACAAAAAATTATAGACAGTGACTGATGAGTTCGGATTCCATTAAGAAACCTCCACGTCGTTAACTCTGAATAAGATTAATGCTAGCATCAACAGCTCTCACTGTTGCTTCGAAATCTGAAAGCTGTTTATGAGAAAAAAATTGTTACATATAGCGCATCGCTTCAATATTCAGTGAACAAGTGCTGAGATGAAATAACAGGAAAAATCACAGGGTAAGATGCTCGAACAAGAAGTGACATGTAATCACTTCTGTGATGCACTATGGCATGAACGGACACGTTGTAGTGGCTTGTGACACGACAAGCATTAGTCGTTGAATAATAAATACCATGATGAATCGCATTAGAACGAAATATGTCATGAAAAATCGAAGTGACCGCTTAACGCTATGGGATCATAAATTATCTGGTATGACGTCATATGACATGATGACTAAAAGTCGCCTATATGATATATCGAATATACAGGTGATACTTGTTAGGGGTAAGTAAATTACTCCGGACCCCTGGATGTAAAAGAGAAGAATATCATTTGGATTCTGATGCTCTGTGACACGGTTTTATTTATTGTAAAGTCATATGACATGGTATCATTTTACATGTTATAAAATAACATTCCAGAGTACGTAAGAATCTAGTCTTAAGCATTTAAATACACGATAATACTTCAGCAAGTTTCATTTCGAAATTCTGAAGGTTTGAGGCGATATATCAATGATTCAGCTAATTTAGCGGAAGTCAATTTTATACAAGGAAAGTACGGGGTTCTTTGTTAGTTAATTAGTAAATTTAATTCAAGAATTCCGTTAAAACAAAAATTTTACCATTTTCGGTTAATAGAGATATTGAATATTTTTGGGAAAGTGTTTAAAACCATTCATAAGTACCTAATATAGCCCAAAATATTTAATAATTTTTTTTTTAATACAACTAAGACTTTAACAACCCGCGGGTGTTGCTAGACCTCCTACCGGGCGCCTTCCCACGTGTGGATTGGGGCACGCTCTCCAGATATGGAGGGTACCGGGGAAATAAAATGCTTGCATGTATCCGGGAGCAGACCTACCTTCTGACCACGTACTACTGCTAGCCACTATAAAAATAGCCTTATCAAGTACTAAAAAGATAACTACACAAAGACGGATAGCAATAGAAAGGATAAAGGACCCAGTGGTAAGAGGTGAAATAAGCAATGAGATCAACAAACAAATCCAAACACTAACACCAAAAACTGAGGAAGATCTGACACAATCGTGGGCAAGGTTAACAAATATTACAACAAATGCCATGAAAAATACACTGGAATATAGATCAGAACACAAGAAGCAAAAGTGGATGACAGACGAGGTTTTATTGCTAATGAATGAACGCTGATAATACGAGCGACAGAGATGACACCAAATATAAAAGTATTCAACGATTAGTAAGATCAAAGATAAGAATAGCAAAAAACGAATGGCTTAAACGTGAATGCGCTGAAATAGAACAACTTCAGAAGCAACACGATGATCGTAACCTACACAAAAAGTTGAAAGAAACCGCTAGGATATATAGAAGGAGAAGACCAGGCGTATTGGTCAACCAAGACAATTAGATAGTTCTCGATAGCACAGAAAAAAATAATGTGTGGGAAAAGTATGTATGACGACAGACCTCTGGAAGGGGGTAATAGGAGCGACTTTTTAACGGGGCCGTCAATCACCAAAGAAGAGATAGAAAAAGCTATACAAAATTCAAAAAACAACAAGACGACTGGCCCAGACGAGATACCGTCTGAGATATTGAAACTTCTGGATGAAAGAGGCATCGCGACACTTTATAAAATATTTAACATCATTTACGAAACGGCTTGCTACCCGAAACAATGGCTATGCTCTACCTTTATTCCCTTGCCTAAGAAGACCAACGCAAGAAAATGTGAAGATCATAGACTCATTAGTTTAATGAGTCATACACTAAAAATATTTCTAAAAATAATACATCAAAGAATATATGATAAATGCGAAAGAGACATAAGCGACTCACAGTTTGGGTTTAGGCGGGGCCTAGGTACGAGAGAAGCGATAGTCGCTACACAGATGCTTGTTCATAACGGTTACAATCAGAGAAAAGATGTGTGTCTATGTTTCATAGATTACGAAAAAGCATTCGATCGTGTACAACATCATAAACTAATCTTGTTGGGTGTGTGCTGTCCCCTTTCCTGTTTAACCTTTATTCGGAAACAATTTTCCAGGAGACTTTGGAAGATATTGAAATGGGAATTAAAGTTAACGGAATATGGATTAATAACATCCGTTATGCGGATGACGCAGTCCTAATCGCCGACAATATAAACGACCTCCAAAAACTCTTCAACATAATAGGAGAGCGCAGCAAATCAATGGGCTTGAACATCAATACAAGAAAAACAAAATTCATGATTATTTCAAGAAATCCCAATTTATTTCAAAACGTCAACATAAGATTCAACGCAGTACCCATAGAAAGAGTCACCAAGTTAAATATCTGGGTACATGGATATTCGAAGAATGGACTTCTAACAATGAAGTAAAATGTCGCATTGAACAGGCGCGACAGGCTTTTGTAAAACTCAGGCGAGTGCTTATGTGTTCGGATTTTGACTTGAAATTAAGACTGAGGTTCATAAAAGGTTACGTATGGTCAATACTTCTTTATGGTGTGGAGGGTTGGACATTAAAGACAAGCGCTATCAATAAATTAGAGGCTTTCGAGATGTGGATATACAACAGAATCCTTAAGATATCATGGATAGCGAGAATGACCAATGAAGAAGTTCTCTCACGTATTGGGAAAGAACGTGAACTATTCAGCATAATCGAGTGCATCATGCGAAATGAGATATACCAATTCCTATAGTTGATGATTGAAGTCAAGATCGAGGTCAAGAGAGGAATTGGAAGAAAGAAGATGTCCTGGCTCCGTAATATCAGACAGTGGACGGGGTTGCAGGATATTCAGACACCGATATACACTGCGAGAAGTTGGGAAGAAATGGAAAATGTAATCGCAAACATCCATTAGTGGATATGCATTTAAAGAAGAAGAAGAAAGACTTTAAGGATCATATATTCTGCTTCAAATTTCGCTCCAAAAAGCCAACACTTGACCGCTGTGACGTTTCATACTGCCAAAGACTGACAAACTGACAAGATGATATAAAGTTTTGTCATATTTTTTGTAATGAAAGATGAATTCTAAGTGTTGTGTGTTGTGCGTTAGTGTACAAATACTACAATTAAAACACCTGAAAATTTATTTATTCACATTCCTCGTTCGGAAAATCATAGAAAAATGTGGCTTCAGCTAGCTATTTTTATGAAGACCATTTTGATGTAAATTTTGATAATTGTTTATTTTTCTTATATCAAAAGCTATTATTTTTCAAGTTTTCAAAGATGAAAATTGGAATTTTGAGGTTGGAAATAAAATAATCAAAGTTGGGTAACAATGTTTTGTACTTGTTTTATTTTAGTTTTGAGCTTAATACCTATGATTACCGTTGCGGATATAACAATTCTTGGTATATTACTTACATGGATCTGTTCACACTTCTAAATTCAGCAGAAGTTGTTGTTTATTGTGAAGAAATTGGCCACCATAAAATAATTAATTCTCGGTAAATTCGAACTATTTGCCTTAAAAAATCCACTTTCCATCGGAAAAACTTTTTAAAATCGTTTTCAAAGGGAGTAGTAAGCAAATTTCGAAGAAATTGCACAGAAATTACTATAAAATAAAGTTAACCTAACGATGTAGCCTTTGACAGCGATGATATTTGCCAGAATGCACGTTAATTGGTGTTCGTTGTCACATGCCTTCAGAGTGATTCAATTACATTTTGATTATTAAATAAAAATTAAATTCCCGCAAAATAAAGAGAAATATTGTGTTTTTCATTATTTCTATTATGGAAACTACCGTTTCGCGGCAAAATCATATTTTTATTTGAATACAGTCAATGTTCGTATTCAAACAATCTTTATTTCAGATTTAATTTTCAATTATCATAATTCTGCGAAAATTATGATTACCAAAAAAAATGTATCTGGCTCAGCTATATTTTAATTTGCATATTTATATCATTTTTAACTTTATTCTTGTCGTTCGGATATAAATAAATACTTATTTAATTTCTTTTAGTAAAAATATATTTAAAGCTCCGTCCTTTTTCGCAATTCCTTCGTAAAAGTCCATTCAGTTAAAAATAAAAAGCGACGTTTCTCGTCTCGGAGTTCTGTAATTCCTAATCCGGTCTGATTATAACCGCAATAAGTAAAAAGTTTCGAACTGGTATGTCCCAACAAAAACCGAAAACTTTTCACGCTACCGATTCACATTTAAATCCTTTTAGTTTAGATTTTTATCAGTGTCGTCGATCTAATATATTATAAAAAAACCGAAAGAATTTATTTTTCGTTAAAGAAGTATTATGTATTTGTCAAAATTAATTAGAGAGTGTCAGCTACAGGGGCGGATCCAGCCTCTCTCCTTGGGGGGGGGGGGGGGCGGTAACATCACAATAGTACAGCATGAAAAGCGAAAGCAAGTTGTCGCCGGGGGGGGGGGGACACCAGCATCATTCCCATTTCTAGTGTAAAAGGCAGGGACGGGGCTATTTTTCTGAATTTAAAGCTCTTGGAGAGGGGGGGGGGCGATCACAAGAAAAAACAAGTTGCCGACAGGAGGGGGGGGGAAGCGATCAACATACACATTCCTAGTATAAGAGGCAAAATCGGTTCTATTTTCCTGAACTCAAAACACTTGGGAAGAGGAGGGGCGATCGCAAGCATACACATTCCTATACTCTATTCAAGAACTAGAGAGAGTAATAAAACTGTTACCGAAACCTCCAACGTACCTGCTTCAGTACCCCCGGTGGCTGAGAACTGCCGTAAATCTAATTATATTTAAATATTATAAGCTTTTATAAATTTACTGCAATAATAAAATTTCTGATAGTTCAATTAAATTTCTGTCAGTGAGCAAAGTACACCTTACAGTGTGTTCTTAGTGATTTATCTTGTTTGTGCTTGTTTTTATATATTATTTGAGATTAGTGAGATACCCAAAAGAGGTAGCTTTCACATCTGTATTTATTACAAAATCGTTATACCAGGGCATTTTTTCCTCAACGAAAAACTTATTACGATGAATGTTTATGATGCCTTAAGATATCAATACCTAGATAATAATGTTAAAAGCTTTGTTAAGAGGTGTTCCAACATGACAGAGAAGAAGAGATGTAAACTACAATAAAAGGAGTTGTACCCACATTTTTTTTATTATGAGAAGCAGATCCCAACTGTCGACAAAATTCAAACTAAAATCAATGAAGATCGGGATTAACCTGAAATTAAACAAACTGAGCTCTGGAAATTGTTCAGAGAATTTAATTTTTGTTGGAAAAAACCGGATAGGAAATCTTTTCTTATAGATCGTCCGGAAAATGTCCATTGGAGAAGGAAATATCTCTCTCAAATAAAAGGTAGGGTTGCTAGAAATAACACAACTTACAAAATTAGTAATTTAACTGAACTTTTGAAAGATTTTTTTGAATAAAGTTACTGCAGATAATTCCGAAAAATCCATATAATAAAAGAAAAAAAGATAATGTGGAATCTCGATCTCATAATCGGTGAGAGATTATAATTAATTTTAGCGAAGATAGCTTCATTGACTTTGATGACGAATTAGATACGTAATGTTTACCAGCCTAAACACAATTTATTATTTAAATTTTCTGTAACATATAAAAATTGATTACATTTGAATCTCTTTTTAGTGTTTAATTCTAATTCTGCAGATAGTTTAAGAAATAAATAAACTGGAACGTCAAATATCCCAAAAATGTTTTTAATTAATAATAAAATGACCGATAGCCCCAAAAAAATTTTAATATTATATTGACGAATTTATTTTTTTATATTTGTTTAATTTCTTGTATTTTTGATAATGGGTATTTTGTAAGTATTTAAATTATAACTTAGAATTTTTTGAGAGAAAAAGGCTACGTTTTAGTTTGAATGTGCCTAAAACCGTTTCTATGCCAAAATTAAAAATAATAAAAATACAGTTGTGATTTGTGTTAAATCTGTGAAAATTATCTATATTTTCTAATGTATGTGAATTATTAAGAAATCATAAGAAATAAAATAATATTATAAAAACTTTTTATTTTGAGTTTATTACCGAAATAATATTCTATGCCATAAATATTTAGTGATAAAATGAATCTCCCTCCGACGCCTATGACAGAGATTAAAATCCTTTTTAACACTTCACACGTCCAAATATCTATTGCTATCCAACCCAAATAGTCCATTATTATAGACCGGTATTTTTGATTATAAAATTTCTAACCCATTTCTATGAAAAATATATGTGTCTAACAGATTTTGCCAAAGACACCGGACTAAAGAACACAGGTAGTCTGCGAAGAAAAAAAAGGATAAAAAATAAAAAACTCTCGCTAGTTCTTGAATAAACTATAGTATAAGAGGCAAAATCGGGTCTATTTTCCTGAACTCACAGCTCTTGGGGGGGGGGGCGATCGCCCCCCCACCGTTCCCCCCCTTGGATCCGCGCCTGGTCGGGTAGGTATCTCTCGACAGTGTACAGAAAGCATCAAAATAATTTTATCTCAAGGTACCCCATCCTGGAGATATGAAATATTAAAAAGTTTCCAGTTTGGAACAGATTTGTATATTATAATGATATTTTAGAATGTCGTATTACCGATAAAGATTCACGAATTCACGTCACAAACAATCCTTGACAGGTATCAGTTTCAGACAATTATCTAAAAAAAAAGATATTCTGTATTTATTTTTAAAAAATCTACCATTTTCGAGAATGTTCAATTTGTTTGCATTCAAGAAGAGCAAGATTTTCGAAGTACCGAAGAACACATTCTGGATGGGATTGCTGATAATCCTTCTACCAGCGAAAGACAGCTCGCAGCTCAAATGAGTACAATAAAATGGTTTATCCATGAAACTCTCCAAGAGCAATTGCGTCATCCCTTTTATATTCAAAATTAGTTTGCAAGACTTAATCAATCAAAAGAGTTTTTACAAAAATTAAGAGAAAATCAACATTTTATTCGCACCGTTTACTTACGAACGAAGCTGACTTCAGAAGGGACAGTGTTATAAATTTTTATAAATTACACGTTTGGTATGAAGAAAATCCCTATGCAATGATACAAACTAGGCGCCAAGAAAGGTTTGTGGTTAACCTTTGGGTGAAGATCATTGGGAATTATTTGATTGCCGGTTTTGCTTTGGAAGAAAATGTATCTAGCGTACTTTATTTACAGTTGTTAAATCAAAATTTTATTAACCTCTTATATATATATATATATATATATATATATATATATATATATATATATATATATATATATATATGTATATATATATATCTATATATATATATTTATATATATATATATATATATATATATATATATATATATATATATATATATATATTATATATATAATTTCCAAGTTTCGACATTGTTGCAGGGTAACCGTATTATTATTAAAAACTAGCTTTTACCCGCGACTTCATCCGAGTGAATTTTGAGAAATAAATAATAAATACAATTGTTATAAGCAACTGTTGACAACCTCCTCTTCATGTTCATAAAGGTTTGTCGAAATCCGTTCCACCCTCTCGAATATTAGCCAGTGTTGAGAGACATAAAACAATCAGCTTGTATCACTCCTCACAACCTTCTCTGTATGCCTGTTCAGATTTGTCGAAATTGCTTCAGCCACTCAAAGATAGACCCGTGTGGAAGGATAGACAGACAGAAAAAAGCAGCCTATGTCACTCTTAACGACCTCTTCTTTGTGTCTGTAAAGTTTTATTGAAATCGGTTCAGTTGTTTCGAAGATTAGCCCGTGCAGACAGGTAGACAAAAAAACTAGCCTCTATCATTTCCGACAACCCCTTTTTCGTGTCTGTAAAGTTTCACCGAAATCGGTTCAACCGTTTCGGAGATTAACCCAGACAGACAGACATTTTAATTTTATTTATAGGTATAGTTAGAGATTTGCAAAACAAAGGATTCCATGAACAAAATGTTCCCAGCCGTCTGTTTTCAAGATACCCTGCGAAATTGAGATCATTGTAGAATTTTTTTTGTAAAAGCATCAAAAGTTGAGTTGCAGACTAAATTTCTTTCTTTTTTTTTGATGGAACAACCTAAATATCATTTAACAGCTTGATTTATTTTTTTTTCAAATTCTTCATAAATGTATAATACTTAATACAGGCTGGACCAAAAGTTCGTTATCATTTGAAAAGCCCGCTGATTTGGCGCGGGCGGGGTATCTGAGCGGGGAGGTTATGCAAGCACGACCAATAGGAATTTAGTACCATTGCGTTATTCAGTGGACCACAACGCGCGTTTTGCGTTCAACAGTATTATCCGAATGATTCTGCTAACCTGAACCTAAACGGAAATTTTGTACTCATTGCAATTTACAGAACGCAAATCAAGCTCCAGCAGTTTAAACGATCAAAAAATGAGAGTACAGAAGTTCGAGACAACGGGTTTAATTTTAAGTTAACCACGATCCGACCGACCCGAAACATTAAGTGTATAAGAGAGTCTGTTCGAGAACAACCTGACCTGTCCACTCGAAAGCGGTCTAGTGTTTTATATGTTCCAAGAACATCTTTAAATTGCATTCTACACAACGATCTACATTTACATCCATACAAAATTCAAATTGTACAGACCTTAAAACCTAATGACCATGTTCAGAGACTGCTATTTCCTGACGAAATGCTGGAGAGGTTTATGAGCTTCGATAATACCTTTTTTCAGACGAGGAATATTAATGATCATGATGACCGTCAAAATTGCAGATACCGGAGAGACACTAACCTGCAATTGAAGCACCAAAAATCCTTGCACTCATTCAAAGTTACTGTATGGGTGGCCTTATTAGCGAGAAGAATCATTGGTACATACTTTTATGAAGATTAGAGAAGCCATCCCGTGACTGTTAATACAGAGCGATACGTCGCAATGCTACAGGATTTTTTTACTTCAGCATTACAAAACTTCCCAGGCTTTAATTAAAGATCATGATTTCAACAATATGGGCCAACATATCATACCTCCAACAACTCTTTAGCAGCAGTTCGTTAAATTTTTGGTCAAAAAGTCATATCCAAAACAGGTGACATTCCCTAGCCACCTTACAGCCCGGATTTGACCCCAATGAAGTATTTCCTTTTTCAGCGGTCATAGGGAAATTAACAGAAATAATACGCAATAAAATGCAAAACATTTCATCGGACACCTGGTAGGCGTTCATTGAAAATCCCTGGGTTACAAGAGTGCTAAAATGAATGAGGTTCTCACTTGAAAAATAAAACCCTATTTTATATACTTTAATAATAAATAAACAGTTTTTCATTTATATAGCTTTTTTGTTTTTTATCATCGTTTTAAATGTTAACGAACTTTGGGTCCACCCTGTATTTGATTTCACTAACAAATCTAGAATTTTGATTTTTTAGAAAATTCAGACTTAAGTTGGCAGTAGGCTACGGATATTGAATATGAATCCTATTGATTCAACTTCTTCAATATTATTTAGAATAAGTTTTTAAAGTTTTTGTAATCCAATATAGGTTAATATTTGAAGGCGATTTTTATTATATACTAGAATTCATATATTCTCAAAATACAAACAATGTCTAACCTTATTATGAATGTATGTGGAAATGGAGATCAATGCACTGCGACCTAATATATCTATTTTATTCCCCTTCTGCTGCCAAGTTGGTGGGGGACCTTGCCGACTAGAACAGGTCCTCCAGTCCTATTTTCCTCAAGAGCGTTAGAATGTTGGTCGACTTTAAAGTGGGTAGCTCCCTTTCTTTTATTTGGTGTGCTCCCAAGAACCGCATTCTATGGTTTTCTAAAGCGCGACACCTCAAAAGAATCTGCACTCATCTCACTTTGCCAATCCGAGTTTCTTAAGGTGCCTCTTCAGGTGACAATACTCCGTCAGAACTCTAAGTTGGTTTTTGCTTAGGCTTACACATTCTTTCAATTTCTTTTGATCGGAATTCCCAAGAAGTATCTTCGCTTGTCTCATTTCTTGCGGATCTGTCCAGTAATTGGATTTCCTCCTCTCTTCCTCTCATTTCAGCTCTAGCAGAATGATACTGTTACTGATTCCATAGAAAGGTTCGGGCTCCAAAAATGGTGTATCTACCTCTTTTCTCGCGAGCTGGTCTACTATTTTATTTCCCTCTACCTCAGTGTGTCCCGGTACCCACCCACACGAGGGTGACCTTCTTATTATTATCTAATTCGTTCAGTTCCTCTAGGCATTCCCAAATAATCTTGGAGCTGATTACTTGAGAACTCAGCGCAATGATGGCTGCTTGTTTATCCGACATGATAATGATCTCCTGTCTACGATAGTTCTCTTTGCTGAATTGAATGAATGTGTATTCCCGCCTGGAAGATGCTTGGTGACTTTCACAAGACCCTTATTATGTAAAGAAAAAAACACATAAATTATCCAAACGATCCAAATAAGATGAAACATTTTACTTTAAATACTGCTGAAAATGATTGTCATTTTCCTTGAGACGGAATTCGCACATTTCTACAGTTTTTCGTAAGGCATTTAAAATAATAATAGGTTTGTTTTACAAAAAGTGAAAAGCTAAATTTTTTGCCTTGAGAGGTTCTTCTACCGAATGGTGTCGAGTCCTATAAATTATGTTTTGAAAGAGAAAATCCAGAACAGATAGATCAGACGATCTGAGGGGCCACCTAACAAGCCTGTTGGTACCAATCCATCTTCGAGGAAAATTTGTTTCCAGAAAAGGGTTTACTAGCTGAGAGTTATGATTGGGTGCACCATCTTGCTGGAAATATATCATTTTACTTTACTAACGGAACATTACCTAGCAATTCAGGTATAACGTCTCCTAAAATTTCTCTAGATAGCGATTTGCTGTGAGGCCCCTGTCATAAATACGGTACTTAATCTGTATTCTTAAAATAAAACAAGCGATAACAAATTCGAAACGCCCTTGTTGCCAGCTTTCATAAATGACATTAGGATTTTCTGCCGACCAATGCGTGATTTTGTGTCTATTCTAATATAACATTCATCGAAATAGATTACCAATCTTCTAAAATTGTCTCTTGCTTATCCATATATCAATTGCAAAACATTTCGCGGCGTTCTACATCACGACTTTAAATGACTCTAATTTCCATTTCTATTCCTCTACGTGAGGTTGAAGGTGCTGCTCCTACACAAGCTAGAACATTCACTTCGTCTCTCTTTCTGGTTTCTTTGTCATACATTTTGGGCCATGACTGCGTAAAGACTCCACCTTCTAGCCAAGTTATTATTTAATCTAGAAATTATGTCTGGGTATGGCTGCCTTCTTTCTGAATATCTATAATGCAAAAGGAAATATTCAGTATTTTATCACAGGTCTGAAAGATTTTTTAATAGCAATAGATATGTATTACACGTTCCTATTAAAATACAATTCCGAGGTCTCATTCGATTGGATAAAACACTAGCTTGTCATACTTTTCATAATATTGGACAGCCATGGATTATTAAAAATTAAAAAAAATACTCAGTGGATGAAAAATTCTCCTTACCATATTATTTCAAACCTAATTAAATTTTCACCTGTCAAATAGTAATGGAAATTATAAAAATTTTGTATTTTTATATTTCCAGTAATCTGGATTTGCAGCAAAAATAAAAATTCTCTTTCTTAAACCATAACATATTTAGTGGATCTTACGAACTTTGAAATTAAAGTTTAAAGTGATATTCACGATGTTCTACCAAAAGTGTTAATATGTATTCAATATTTATTGCCTACTGTGAATTTAATTTTCAATTTTCAAAAAATTATAAATTTTAGATTTTTTTGATGAAATGAGGTATCAACTATTAAAAATTTTAAAATTCTACAAAAAAAAAAAGAAAAAAGTGTCGAAAATTGGACACTCTGTGTCCTTACAAGTTCGAAATTAGATTTGATTTAAGTCAGTTTATTAATTTTCAAGATTTTCTCAAACAGATATTTTTGAATATAAATTCTTCTTGGCTATAGAGAATTGCTCTTATCCATAAATTATAATACATGTTACATGTTAGCATTCCGTTAATTTATTAAATCCACTAGTTTCTAACGATAATTGGTATTAATTAAGTAATTGTAAAGTGGTAAATTATTATTAAATTTCATTTAGTTATAGTAATTTAATTAGTTGATAACAAAGTGCTTAATAAATTTAGGATAAGGTGTATAATTTATAATTACTGCTACTACTGCATGATAAATATAGAATGCTCTTTTTCAGATTCTGTTTAAAGTATCTACAAAATCGGGTTTTAGTTGTGAAATCTGACACCTGTCAAAATTTTAAGGGGAGTCCGTTCCTGATGAGTGTTTCACTCTTTGAATCAAGCAAAGATAAGTTCAGGGTGTTTAATCAACCATAGAGAAGTCAAAATAGGGTGTTAATAAAAATATATTTGCAAGAAAAAGACAAGTGAACGTTCTAATAGCTCTGCGATATACTGGACGTAATTAAGAGTGCAACAATTGTTTTTTTTATCTCTATTCAATTTTGTAAGCTTTCTTTAATATTGATTTCCAATTGGAACAATTGCTAAGTATTATTGATGAAGTTATTCTGAAATTTTACATGTTTTACATATAAGATGGTTAAGCTACTATGCAATCCGTAAAGAAGACCAGCACTGCCAAAAATTAATTCATCCAAAAAACTAGATGTCATGTTAGAATATTGATTTTTCAATATATATATATATATATATATATATATATATATATATATATATATATATATATATATATATATATATATATATATATGTTATATCGTAGGTTCAAAAAATCGTTTTCACGACGTTTCGCCAGAATCTCATTTGGCATTTTCAAGTGCGGTTCGTCTCGTTACTCGCTAAGAACTGCTGGTGGCCTCTGATGAATTTCGAGTTTTCTTTAGCTGGCTCGCTTCCTGATTGGATGAGCGGCTTCGCAGGTTCCTCCCCTCTGCCGAGTGCGATATATTTTGTTCTTGTATGTAGGTCTCTCGTGTACTAGTTGATTTTTGTTGTCTTGATTTTTTATGAGTGTTTTCCATGTAGTTGAGAAATTTATAGCATCGTCTCGTTTATTTAGCTGTCCCGCTTTTTCGATTTCTAGGGCCTCTCTTATGACGCGTACCTTGTAGTTCTGTACTGATGCTATTTCTTTTGTTTTTTCGAACTCGATGGTATGTACGGTTGTTTGGTGATGGTGAAATAGGGCTGAGGTTGTCTGTTTGTTTTTGATACTATTTTTATGTTCTTGGATTCTTGCTGATATGCGCCTGTTTGTTAGTCCTATATAAGTTTGATGGAAATCTGCACATGGAATGCTGTAAACGCTATGATTTTCAAGGTTGGTCTTGTCTTTGGGATTTCCCAAGATGTTGGCTATTGTTTTTTGTGGTTTAAATATGGGCTGTATGTTGTGTTTTCTTAATATTCTTCCGATTCTGTATGTTATTCCTTTTATGTTCTTGGATTCTTGCTGATATGCGCCTGTTTGTTTGTCCTATATAAGTTTGATGGCAATCTGCACATGGAATGCTGTAAACGCTATGATTTTCAAGGTTGGTCTTGACTTTGGGATTTCCCAGGATGTTGGCTATTGTTTTTTGTGGTTTAAATATGGGCTGTATGTTGTGTTTTCTTAATATTCTTCCAATTCTGTATGTTATTCCTTTTATGTTCTTGGATTCTTGCTGATATGCGCCTGTTTGTTTGTCCTATATAAGTTTGATGGCAGTCTGCACATGGAATGCTGTAAACGCTATGATTTTCAAGGTTGGTCTTGTCTTTGGGATTTCCCAGGATGTTGGCTATTGTTTTTTGTGGTTTAAATATGGGCTGTATGTTGTGTTTTCTTAATATTCTTCCGATTCTGTATGTTATTCCTTTTATGTATGGTATTATGAATTTGTTCCTTTTTTGATCCTGGTCTTTGGTCTTTGTTGTAGTATTCTCTTATTTTTTTATGGCTTTCTTTATATTTGATTGTGAGAAATCATCCCTCTCAAAAGCAAGCAGTAGTCAACACACTAATATCAAGATCTCTCCGCCTAACAGAACTTGACACAAAACAAGACGAAATAAGACACATTTCGACAGCTCTAGAACGGAATGGTTTCTCATGAATCAATCAAGAAAGAAAACAACAAAAATCAACTAGTATACAAGAGACCTGCATACAAGAACAAAATATATTAATATATCGCACTCGGCAGAGGGGAGGAGCCTACGAAGCCGCTCATCCAATCAGGACGCGAGCCACACTTGAAAATGCCAAATGAGATTTTGGCGAAACGTCGTGAAAACGATTTTTTGAACGAACGGATTGAAACCCGTAATAACCAAACTATTCATATAAATATATATATATATATATATATATATATATATATATATATAATTTATTTTTGTATCTTAAACCTTTTGTTAAATATTTTTTTCTAATATTTTCTTGGGTATAGGTTTTTCATTAGAGAAACAAAGGACAACAATTTTCTTTCTGACGTTTCGCTCTACATGGCGAGCTTCTTCAAAAGAGCTTGGTATATTTATTTTACATCTACAAAAATTACAGAATTTTCTATATAATAAACATATATCACAGCAATTACATTTTTATATTTTCAATTTAATTAAAATTAATAAAAACAAAACAGATTTTAAAATAGTCTTATAGTTTAAAATTTAAAACAATACAAACAGGTTAAAATAGTGAAAATTATAAAATAGTACATACCTTGAAAGTAGTTTTGTGTGTATGTTTAAAAATAAATTCAAATATGATCTTTGGTATGCAATTTGTATAGATAGATTTATTTTTATAAAAAGCAAAAAATAGGAAAAAAGATTATTATTTATTTTTTAATAACGTTCTTTTACCTGTATGAGTGTATATGAAATCGTTCCAAGCATCATTACATTATTTCTCATATTTATTATAGAGTCGCTTCAAGCATGTTTTATTCAAAAATCAAATTATAGTATATCTGACTTAAATTTTTGACATCTTGCTTGTCATTTACAACATTTTTATCTTTTTTTATGTGTATCATTTCTTTGATGACTAATTTATGATAATTTCTGTCGGTATCTAAAATATGGGTGTTTTTAAAATCAAATTCATGCTTAGATGTTTGTTCATGCTTATGTAAAGATGTCGATGCGTTTTTAGTATACTTGTGTCCATTCACTCTATTTTCAATATATTGTGTCGTCATGCCAATGTATTTCTTAGGACAATTGAGGCATGGAATTGCATATATTACGTTAGATCTTTTTTTGGTGGGAACTTTGCTTTTTAACTTCGTATAAAATGACCCAAGTAAATTGTTCGCCTTATGGCATACCGTTATGTTATGTTTATCCAAAATATATTTTATTTTTTCAGACAGTTGGTTTACATACGGTAATGCAATGAAAGTGTTTTGTGTTTTGGTATTGTTAATTTTATTTTTTTTGTTTGAGTTATAATGTAAATAGGTTCTTTGTTTAATTATTTTTTTTATGAGTAGTTTAGGAAAATGGTTCATTATTAGGGTCTCTTCTACTTTTTTTAGCACTTCTGGGCGAAATTCGGGTGAAGATAATTTTATAGCTCGATCAACTAAGCCGATTATGACACTATTTTTTTGTTTATTTGGATGTTCAGAGTTAAAATTCAAATACCGGCCCGACCAAGTATCCTTCGTGTACCATTTTGTATGAAGACTATTATCCGTCTTATTCCTGTGTATAGTAAAGTCTAAAAAGTTTATTTTTTGTTCTATTTCAATTTCAGCTGTAAATTTCAGTTTTGGGTGGAAATTATTAAAATATTGTAACAAGCTATCTATTTTGTTTTCGGGTACAGCAGCCAAACAGTCATCTACATAGCGTTTAAAAAAGATTATATTAAAATCAAGTTTTTTCAATACTTCTTCTTCCACATATTCCATAACTATTTGTGCTATTGTTGAGGAGATTGGTGAACCCATAGCACAACCGTCTAATTGTTGGTACAAACTATCTTTGAATTGGAAATAATTATTATTTATTGTAAGTTTTACAGATTCTATAAATTCATTGAGTGTCAATGTTGTGTGTTCTTTTAAATCGTCCCATTTTTCTTCCAAAACTTTGGGAATGATGTCATTGGGTATATTTGTATACAAAGAAACTACATCTAGTGAAACTAATTTATAATTTGTTGGTATTTGTATTGTATCAATGAATTGTTTAAATGTGAAAGAGTCTTTTATATAGTGATTATTTTTTCCTGTGATGTTTGTTAGGCAATTTGATAAGTATTTGGACAGGTTATAAAAAGGGGACTGTATGCTTGAGACAATTGGTCTGAGAGGTGTATTTGGTTTGTGTAATTTAGGTAACCCATAAATTTTTGGTGCTATAGCATTATGTATTGTTAATTTTTTACTTTCTTCCTCAGTTATATGTTGGTTTTTTAATAGTTTTTTAATTAGTGCGTTATTTTTAGTTTGGAACGATTTTGTAGGGTCACTTTTAAGTTTCTTATAAGTGTTAGTATCATCAAGTAGTTCGTTTATTTTTCTATCATAATCAGATGTATTCATAATAACGGTTTTGTTACTTTTATCAGGTTTGAGAATAGTAATTTGAGGGTTATGTTTGATAAATTGTTTTGTTTTATTAATTTGTTTTTGTATTTTAATTTGGAAATTATTAGTTTTGGCTTTATTATGTCTGGTTTTTATTTTGTGGTTTGTAATTACGTTTACTATTTTAGATCTAATGCTATCTCTTATTTCTTCTGGTTTGTTATATATGGCAGACTCTATACTAGAAATATATTCATTTAGAGGTAGCTCTTTTTCATTACTGATTGGTAATGAAAAATTTTTTTCGCCCAGGGCGAGTACTTCTGACACATCTTGTGGTATATCTGTGTCAGAGATGTTATTAAGCCATGTTTGTGTGTTTATTGGTATTTTGTCTTTTTCTTTGTGATTGACTAAGTTTAAAAATTTCCTTTGATTTTTTTGCTTTATATATTGAAATATTTTTTCATATTTTCTGCTTTCAAACTGAATAAAATTATTAAGGATAGTTTCAGGTAACATAGTTTTTGTAACTTCTATTGATTCTTTTAATTTAATCTCCAAAATATTCAAATTTTTTACATTATCAGTGATTGTTAAATTTAAAATTTTAGATTTGGTGTTATTCATTATATCATTAAGTTTACTTTCAAGGTACATACCTTCTTAAAATTTAAAAACTTTGGAAAAATGCCAGCATGCCTGCATCGAAGTAAAAATATTCTTCTATTCTTCTGCTTTGATATTTTCTTATATAATGTAGATATTTCTCGAAGCTTATTAACACAGTCGATACCATACGAGTTTTTCACATTTTCAAGGAAAGTCATGATAATCCTTCTGTTGTTCTGTTGCAGTCCGGAAACCCTTGCAATTAATAATTTATTTTTGTATCTTAAACCTTTTGTTAAATATTTTTTTCTAATATTTTCTTGGGTATAGGTTTTTCATTAGAGAAACAAAGGACAACAATTTTCTTTCTGACGTTTCGCTCTACATGGCGAGCTTCTTCAAAAGAGCTTGGTATATTTATTTTACATCTACAAAAATTACAGAATTTTCTATATAATAAACATATATCACAGCAATTACATTTTTATATTTTCAATTTAATTAAAATTAATAAAAACAAAACAGATTTTAAAATAGTCTTATAGTTTAAATTTTAAAACAATACAAACAGGTTAAAATAGTGAAAATTATAAAATAGTACATACCTTGAAAGTAGTTTTGTGTGTATGTTTAAAAATAAATTCAAATATGATCTTTGGTATGCAATTTGTATAGATAGATTTATTTTTATAAAAAGCAAAAAATAGGAAAAAAGATTATTATTTATTTTTTAATAACGTTCTTTTACCTGTATGAGTGTATATGAAATCGTTCCAAGCATCATTACATTATTTCTCATATTTATTATAGAGTCGCTTCAAGCATGTTTTATTCAAAAATCAAATTATAGTATATCTGACTTAAATTTTTGACATCTTGCTTGTCATTTACAACATTTTTATCTTTTTTTATGTGTATCATTTCTTTGATGACTAATTTATGATAATTTCTGTCGGTATCTAAAATATGGGTGTTTTTAAAATCAAATTCATGCTTAGATGTTTGTTCATGCTTATGTAAAGATGTCGATGCGTTTTTAGTATACTTGTGTCCATTCACTCTATTTTCAATATATTGTGTCGTCATGCCAATGTATTTCTTAGGACAATTGAGGCATGGAATTGCATATATTACGTTAGATCTTTTTTTGGTGGGAACTTTGCTTTTTAACTTCGTATAAAATGACCCAAGTAAATTGTTCGCCTTATGGCATACCGTTATGTTATGTTTATCCAAAATATATTTTATTTTTTCAGACAGTTGGTTTACATACGGTAATGCAATGAAAGTGTTTTGTGTTTTGGTATTGTTAATTTTATTTTTTTTGTTTGAGTTATAATGTAAATAGGTTCTTTGTTTAATTATTTTTTTTATGAGTAGTTTAGGAAAATGGTTCATTATTAGGGTCTCTTCTACTTTTTTTAGCACTTCTGGGCGAAATTCGGGTGAAGATAATTTTATAGCTCGATCAACTAAGCCGATTATGACACTATTTTTTTGTTTATTTGGATGTTCAGAGTTAAAATTCAAATACCGGCCCGACCAAGTATCCTTCGTGTACCATTTTGTATGAAGACTATTATCCGTCTTATTCCTGTGTATAGTAAAGTCTAAAAAGTTTATTTTTTGTTCTATTTCAATTTCAGCTGTAAATTTCAGTTTTGGGTGGAAATTATTAAAATATTGTAACAAGCTATCTATTTTGTTTTCGGGTACAGCAGCCAAACAGTCATCTACATAGCGTTTAAAAAAGATTATATTAAAATCAAGTTTTTTCAATACTTCTTCTTCCACATATTCCATAACTATTTGTGCTATTGTTGAGGAGATTGGTGAACCCATAGCACAACCGTCTAATTGTTGGTACAAACTATCTTTGAATTGGAAATAATTATTATTTATTGTAAGTTTTACAGATTCTATAAATTCATTGAGTGTCAATGTTGTGTGTTCTTTTAAATCGTCCCATTTTTCTTCCAAAACTTTGGGAATGATGTCATTGGGTATATTTGTATACAAAGAAACTACATCTAGTGAAACTAATTTATAATTTGTTGGTATTTGTATTGTATCAATGAATTGTTTAAATGTGAAAGAGTCTTTTATATAGTGATTATTTTTTCCTGTGATGTTTGTTAGGCAATTTGATAAGTATTTGGACAGGTTATAAAAAGGGGACTGTATGCTTGAGACAATTGGTCTGAGAGGTGTATTTGGTTTGTGTAATTTAGGTAACCCATAAATTTTTGGTGCTATAGCATTATGTATTGTTAATTTTTTACTTTCTTCCTCAGTTATATGTTGGTTTTTTAATAGTTTTTTAATTAGTGCGTTATTTTTAGTTTGGAACGATTTTGTAGGGTCACTTTTAAGTTTCTTATAAGTGTTAGTATCATCAAGTAGTTCGTTTATTTTTCTATCATAATCAGATGTATTCATAATAACGGTTTTGTTACTTTTATCAGGTTTGAGAATAGTAATTTGAGGGTTATGTTTGATAAATTGTTTTGTTTTATTAATTTGTTTTTGTATTTTAATTTGGAAATTATTAGTTTTGGCTTTATTATGTCTGGTTTTTATTTTGTGGTTTGTAATTACGTTTACTATTTTAGATCTAATGCTATCTCTTATTTCTTCTGGTTTGTTATATATGGCAGACTCTATACTAGAAATATATTCATTTAGAGGTAGCTCTTTTTCATTACTGATTGGTAATGAAAAATTTCCGCCCAGGGCGAGTACTTCTGACACATCTTGTGGTATATCTGTGTCAGAGATGTTATTAAGCCATGTTTGTGTGTTTATTGGTATTTTGTCTTTTTCTTTGTGATTGACTAAGTTTAAAAATTTCCTTTGATTTTTTTGCTTTATATATTGAAATATTTTTTCATATTTTCTGCTTTCAAACTGAATAAAATTATTAAGGATAGTTTCAGGTAACATAGTTTTTGTAACTTCTATTGATTCTTTTAATTTAATCTCCAAAATATTCAAATTTTTTACATTATCAGTGATTGTTAAATTTAAAATTTTAGATTTGGTGTTATTCATTATATCATTAAGTTTACTTTCAAGGTACATACCTGAGAAAAAGCATATATGAGAGGTCTTAAAATTTAAAAACTTTGGAAAAATGCCAGCATGCCTGCATCGAAGTAAAAATATTCTTCTATTCTTCTGCTTTGATATTTTCTTATATAATGTAGATATTTCTCGAAGCTTATTAACACAGTCGATACCATACGAGTTTTTCACATTTTCAAGGAAAGTCATGATAATCCTTCTGTTGTTCTGTTGCAGTCCGGAAACCCTTGCAATTAATAATTTATTTTTGTATCTTAAACCTTTTGTTAAATATTTTTTTCTAATATTTTCTTGGGTATAGGTTTTTCATTAGAGAAACAAAGGACAACAATTTTCTTTCTGACTTTTCGCTCTACATGGCGAGCTTCTTCAAAAGAGCTTGGTATATTTATTTTACATCTACAAAAATTACAGAATTTTCTATATAATAAACATATATCACAGCAATTACATTTTTATATTTTCAATTTAATTAAAATTAATAAAAACAAAACAGATTTTAAAATAGTCTTATAGTTTAAAATTTAAAACAATACAAACAGGTTAAAATAGTGAAAATTATAAAATAGTACATACCTTGAAAGTAGTTTTGTGTGTATGTTTAAAAATAAATTCAAATATGATCTTTGGTATGCAATTTGTATAGATAGATTTATTTTTATAAAAAGCAAAAAATAGGAAAAAAGATTATTATTTATTTTTTAATAACGTTCTTTTACCTGTATGAGTGTATATGAAATCGTTCCAAGCATCATTACATTATTTCTCATATTTATTATAGAGTCGCTTCAAGCATGTTTTATTCAAAAATCAAATTATAGTATATCTGACTTAAATTTTTGACATCTTGCTTGTCATTTACAACATTTTTATCTTTTTTTATGTGTATCATTTCTTTGATGACTAATTTATGATAATTTCTGTCGGTATCTAAAATATGGGTGTTTTTAAAATCAAATTCATGCTTAGATGTTTGTTCATGCTTATGTAAAGATGTCGATGCGTTTTTAGTATACTTGTGTCCATTCACTCTATTTTCAATATATTGTGTCGTCATGCCAATGTATTTCTTAGGACAATTGAGGCATGGAATTGCATATATTACGTTAGATCTTTTTTTGGTGGGAACTTTGCTTTTTAACTTCGTATAAAATGACCCAAGTAAATTGTTCGCCTTATGGCATACCGTTATGTTATGTTTATCCAAAATATATTTTATTTTTTCAGACAGTTGGTTTACATACGGTAATGCAATGAAAGTGTTTTGTGTTTTGGTATTGTTAATTTTATTTTTTTTGTTTGAGTTATAATGTAAATAGGTTCTTTGTTTAATTATTTTTTTTATGAGTAGTTTAGGAAAATGGTTCATTATTAGGGTCTCTTCTACTTTTTTTAGCACTTCTGGGCGAAATTCGGGTGAAGATAATTTTATAGCTCGATCAACTAAGCCGATTATGACACTATTTTTTTGTTTATTTGGATGTTCAGAGTTAAAATTCAAATACCGGCCCGACCAAGTATCCTTCGTGTACCATTTTGTATGAAGACTATTATCCGTCTTATTCCTGTGTATAGTAAAGTCTAAAAAGTTTATTTTTTGTTCTATTTCAATTTCAGCTGTAAATTTCAGTTTTGGGTGGAAATTATTAAAATATTGTAACAAGCTATCTATTTTGTTTTCGGGTACAGCAGCCAAACAGTCATCTACATAGCGTTTAAAAAAGATTATATTAAAATCAAGTTTTTTCAATACTTCTTCTTCCACATATTCCATAACTATTTGTGCTATTGTTGAGGAGATTGGTGAACCCATAGCACAACCGTCTAATTGTTGGTACAAACTATCTTTGAATTGGAAATAATTATTATTTATTGTAAGTTTTACAGATTCTATAAATTCATTGAGTGTCAATGTTGTGTGTTCTTTTAAATCGTCCCATTTTTCTTCCAAAACTTTGGGAATGATGTCATTGGGTATATTTGTATACAAAGAAACTACATCTAGTGAAACTAATTTATAATTTGTTGGTATTTGTATTGTATCAATGAATTGTTTAAATGTGAAAGAGTCTTTTATATAGTGATTATTTTTTCCTGTGATGTTTGTTAGGCAATTTGATAAGTATTTGGACAGGTTATAAAAAGGGGACTGTATGCTTGAGACAATTGGTCTGAGAGGTGTATTTGGTTTGTGTAATTTAGGTAACCCATAAATTTTTGGTGCTATAGCATTATGTATTGTTAATTTTTTACTTTCTTCCTCAGTTATATGTTGGTTTTTTAATAGTTTTTTAATTAGTGCGTTATTTTTAGTTTGGAACGATTTTGTAGGGTCACTTTTAAGTTTCTTATAAGTGTTAGTATCATCAAGTAGTTCGTTTATTTTTCTATCATAATCAGATGTATTCATAATAACGGTTTTGTTACTTTTATCAGGTTTGAGAATAGTAATTTGAGGGTTATGTTTGATAAATTGTTTTGTTTTATTAATTTGTTTTTGTATTTTAATTTGGAAATTATTAGTTTTGGCTTTATTATGTCTGGTTTTTATTTTGTGGTTTGTAATTACGTTTACTATTTTAGATCTAATGCTATCTCTTATTTCTTCTGGTTTGTTATATATGGCAGACTCTATACTAGAAATATATTCATTTAGAGGTAGCTCTTTTTCATTACTGATTGGTAATGAAAAATTTCCGCCCAGGGCGAGTACTTCTGACACATCTTGTGGTATATCTGTGTCAGAGATGTTATTAAGCCATGTTTGTGTGTTTATTGGTATTTTGTCTTTTTCTTTGTGATTGACTAAGTTTAAAAATTTCCTTTGATTTTTTTGCTTTATATATTGAAATATTTTTTCATATTTTCTGCTTTCAAACTGAATAAAATTATTAAGGATAGTTTCAGGTAACATAGTTTTTGTAACTTCTATTGATTCTTTTAATTTAATCTCCAAAATATTCAAATTTTTTACATTATCAGTGATTGTTAAATTTAAAATTTTAGATTTGGTGTTATTCATTATATCATTAAGTTTACTTTCAAGGTACATACCTGAGAAAAAGCATATATGAGAGGTCTTAAAATTTAAAAACTTTGGAAAAATGCCAGCATGCCTGCATCGAAGTAAAAATATTCTTCTATTCTTCTGCTTTGATATTTTCTTATATAATGTAGATATTTCTCGAAGCTTATTAACACAGTCGATACCATACGAGTTTTTCACATTTTCAAGGAAAGTCATGATAATCCTTCTGTTGTTCTGTTGCAGTCCGGAAACCCTTGCAATTAATAATTTATTTTTGTATCTTAAACCTTTTGTTAAATATTTTTTTCTAATATTTTCTTGGGTATAGGTTTTTCATTAGAGAAACAAAGGACAACAATTTTCTTTCTGACATTTCGCTCTACATGGCGAGCTTCTTCAAAAGAGCTTGGTATATTTATTTTACATCTACAAAAATTACAGAATTTTCTATATAATAAACATATATCACAGCAATTACATTTTTATATTTTCAATTTAATTAAAATTAATAAAAACAAAACAGATTTTAAAATAGTCTTATAGTTTAAAATTTAAAACAATACAAACAGGTTAAAATAGTGAAAATTATAAAATAGTACATACCTTGAAAGTAGTTTTGTGTGTATGTTTAAAAATAAATTCAAATATGATCTTTGGTATGCAATTTGTATAGATAGATTTATTTTTATAAAAAGCAAAAAATAGGAAAAAAGATTATTATTTATTTTTTAATAACGTTCTTTTACCTGTATGAGTGTATATGAAATCGTTCCAAGCATCATTACATTATTTCTCATATTTATTATAGAGTCGCTTCAAGCATGTTTTATTCAAAAATCAAATTATAGTATATCTGACTTAAATTTTTGACATCTTGCTTGTCATTTACAACATTTTTATCTTTTTTTATGTGTATCATTTCTTTGATGACTAATTTATGATAATTTCTGTCGGTATCTAAAATATGGGTGTTTTTAAAATCAAATTCATGCTTAGATGTTTGTTCATGCTTATGTAAAGATGTCGATGCGTTTTTAGTATACTTGTGTCCATTCACTCTATTTTCAATATATTGTGTCGTCATGCCAATGTATTTCTTAGGACAATTGAGGCATGGAATTGCATATATTACGTTAGATCTTTTTTTGGTGGGAACTTTGCTTTTTAACTTCGTATAAAATGACCCAAGTAAATTGTTCGCCTTATGGCATACCGTTATGTTATGTTTATCCAAAATATATTTTATTTTTTCAGACAGTTGGTTTACATACGGTAATGCAATGAAAGTGTTTTGTGTTTTGGTATTGTTAATTTTATTTTTTTTGTTTGAGTTATAATGTAAATAGGTTCTTTGTTTAATTATTTTTTTTATGAGTAGTTTAGGAAAATGGTTCATTATTAGGGTCTCTTCTACTTTTTTTAGCACTTCTGGGCGAAATTCGGGTGAAGATAATTTTATAGCTCGATCAACTAAGCCGATTATGACACTATTTTTTTGTTTATTTGGATGTTCAGAGTTAAAATTCAAATACCGGCCCGACCAAGTATCCTTCGTGTACCATTTTGTATGAAGACTATTATCCGTCTTATTCCTGTGTATAGTAAAGTCTAAAAAGTTTATTTTTTGTTCTATTTCAATTTCAGCTGTAAATTTCAGTTTTGGGTGGAAATTATTAAAATATTGTAACAAGCTATCTATTTTGTTTTCGGGTACAGCAGCCAAACAGTCATCTACATAGCGTTTAAAAAAGATTATATTAAAATCAAGTTTTTTCAATACTTCTTCTTCCACATATTCCATAACTATTTGTGCTATTGTTGAGGAGATTGGTGAACCCATAGCTCAACCGTCTAATTGTTGGTACAAACTATCTTTGAATTGGAAATAATTATTATTTATTGTAAGTTTTACAGATTCTATAAATTCATTGAGTGTCAATGTTGTGTGTTCTTTTAAATCGTCCCATTTTTCTTCCAAAACTTTGGGAATGATGTCATTGGGTATATTTGTATACAAAGAAACTACATCTAGTGAAACTAATTTATAATTTGTTGGTATTTGTATTGTATCAATGAATTGTTTAAATGTGAAAGAGTCTTTTATATAGTGATTATTTTTTCCTGTGATGTTTGTTAGGCAATTTGATAAGTATTTGGACAGGTTATAAAAAGGGGACTGTATGCTTGAGACAATTGGTCTGAGAGGTGTATTTGGTTTGTGTAATTTAGGTAACCCATAAATTTTTGGTGCTATAGCATTATGTATTGTTAATTTTTTACTTTCTTCCTCAGTTATATGTTGGTTTTTTAATAGTTTTTTAATTAGTGCGTTATTTTTAGTTTGGAACGATTTTGTAGGGTCACTTTTAAGTTTCTTATAAGTGTTAGTATCATCAAGTAGTTCGTTTATTTTTCTATCATAATCAGATGTATTCATAATAACGGTTTTGTTACTTTTATCAGGTTTGAGAATAGTAATTTGAGGGTTATGTTTGATAAATTGTTTTGTTTTATTAATTTGTTTTTGTATTTTAATTTGGAAATTATTAGTTTTGGCTTTATTATGTCTGGTTTTTATTTTGTGGTTTGTAATTACGTTTACTATTTTAGATCTAATGCTATCTCTTATTTCTTCTGGTTTGTTATATATGGCAGACTCTATACTAGAAATATATTCATTTAGAGGTAGCTCTTTTTCATTACTGATTGGTAATGAAAAATTTCCGCCCAGGGCGAGTACTTCTGACACATCTTGTGGTATATCTGTGTCAGAGATGTTATTAAGCCATGTTTGTGTGTTTATTGGTATTTTGTCTTTTTCTTTGTGATTGACTAAGTTTAAAAATTTCCTTTGATTTTTTTGCTTTATATATTGAAATATTTTTTCATATTTTCTGCTTTCAAACTGAATAAAATTATTAAGGATAGTTTCAGGTAACATAGTTTTTGTAACTTCTATTGATTCTTTTAATTTAATCTCCAAAATATTCAAATTTTTTACATTATCAGTGATTGTTAAATTTAAAATTTTAGATTTGGTGTTATTCATTATATCATTAAGTTTACTTTCAAGGTACATACCTGAGAAAAAGCATATATGAGAGGTCTTAAAATTTAAAAACTTTGGAAAAATGCCAGCATGCCTGCATCGAAGTAAAAATATTCTTCTATTCTTCTGCTTTGATATTTTCTTATATAATGTAGATATTTCTCGAAGCTTATTAACACAGTCGATACCATACGAGTTTTTCACATTTTCAAGGAAAGTCATGATAATCCTTCTGTTGTTCTGTTGCAGTCCGGAAACCCTTGCAATTAATAATTTATTTTTGTATCTTAAACCTTTTGTTAAATATTTTTTTCTAATATTTTCTTGGGTATAGGTTTTTCATTAGAGAAACAAAGGACAACAATTTTCTTTCTGACGTTTCGCTCTACATGGCGAGCTTCTTCAAAAGAGCTTGGTATATTTATTTTACATCTACAAAAATTACAGAATTTTCTATATAATAAACATATATCACAGCAATTACATTTTTATATTTTCAATTTAATTAAAATTAATAAAAACAAAACAGATTTTAAAATAGTCTTATAGTTTAAAATTTAAAACAATACAAACAGGTTAAAATAGTGAAAATTATAAAATAGTACATACCTTGAAAGTAGTTTTGTGTGTATGTTTAAAAATAAATTCAAATATGATCTTTGGTATGCAATTTGTATAGATAGATTTATTTTTATAAAAAGCAAAAAATAGGAAAAAAGATTATTATTTATTTTTTAATAACGTTCTTTTACCTGTATGAGTGTATATGAAATCGTTCCAAGCATCATTACATTATTTCTCATATTTATTATAGAGTCGCTTCAAACATGTTTTATTCAAAAATCAAATTATAGTATATCTGACTTAAATTTTTGACATCTTGCTTGTCATTTACAACATTTTTATCTTTTTTTATGTGTATCATTTCTTTGATGACTAATTTATGATAATTTCTGTCGGTATCTAAAATATGGGTGTTTTTAAAATCAAATTCATGCTTAGATGTTTGTTCATGCTTATGTAAAGATGTCGATGCGTTTTTAGTATACTTGTGTCCATTCACTCTATTTTCAATATATTGTGTCGTCATGCCAATGTATTTCTTAGGACAATTGAGGCATGGAATTGCATATATTACGTTAGATCTTTTTTTGGTGGGAACTTTGCTTTTTAACTTCGTATAAAATGACCCAAGTAAATTGTTCGCCTTATGGCATACCGTTATGTTATGTTTATCCAAAATATATTTTATTTTTTCAGACAGTTGGTTTACATACGGTAATGCAATGAAAGTGTTTTGTGTTTTGGTATTGTTAATTTTATTTTTTTTGTTTGAGTTATAATGTAAATAGGTTCTTTGTTTAATTATTTTTTTTATGAGTAGTTTAGGAAAATGGTTCATTATTAGGGTCTCTTCTACTTTTTTTAGCACTTCTGGGCGAAATTCGGGTGAAGATAATTTTATAGCTCGATCAACTAAGCCGATTATGACACTATTTTTTTGTTTATTTGGATGTTCAGAGTTAAAATTCAAATACCGGCCCGACCAAGTATCCTTCGTGTACCATTTTGTATGAAGACTATTATCCGTCTTATTCCTGTGTATAGTAAAGTCTAAAAAGTTTATTTTTTGTTCTATTTCAATTTCAGCTGTAAATTTCAGTTTTGGGTGGAAATTATTAAAATATTGTAACAAGCTATCTATTTTGTTTTCGGGTACAGCAGCCAAACAGTCATCTACATAGCGTTTAAAAAAGATTATATTAAAATCAAGTTTTTTCAATACTTCTTCTTCCACATATTCCATAACTATTTGTGCTATTGTTGAGGAGATTGGTGAACCCATAGCACAACCGTCTAATTGTTGGTACAAACTATCTTTGAATTGGAAATAATTATTATTTATTGTAAGTTTTACAGATTCTATAAATTCATTGAGTGTCAATGTTGTGTGTTCTTTTAAATCGTCCCATTTTTCTTCCAAAACTTTGGGAATGATGTCATTGGGTATATTTGTATACAAAGAAACTACATCTAGTGAAACTAATTTATAATTTGTAGGTATTTGTATTGTATCAATGAATTGTTTAAATGTGAAAGAGTCTTTTATATAGTGATTATTTTTTCCTGTGATGTTTGTTAGGCAATTTGATAAGTATTTGGACAGGTTATAAAAAGGGGACTGTATGCTTGAGACAATTGGTCTGAGAGGTGTATTTGGTTTGTGTAATTTAGGTAACCCATAAATTTTTGGTGCTATAGCATTATGTATTGTTAATTTTTTACTTTCTTCCTCAGTTATATGTTGGTTTTTTAATAGTTTTTTAATTAGTGCGTTATTTTTAGTTTGGAACGATTTTGTAGGGTCACTTTTAAGTTTCTTATAAGTGTTAGTATCATCAAGTAGTTCGTTTATTTTTCTATCATAATCAGATGTATTCATAATAACGGTTTTGTTACTTTTATCAGGTTTGAGAATAGTAATTTGAGGGTTATGTTTGATAAATTGTTTTGTTTTATTAATTTGTTTTTGTATTTTAATTTGGAAATTATTAGTTTTGGCTTTATTATGTCTGGTTTTTATTTTGTGGTTTGTAATTACGTTTACTATTTTAGATCTAATGCTATCTCTTATTTCTTCTGGTTTGTTATATATGGCAGACTCTATACTAGAAATATATTCATTTAGAGGTAGCTCTTTTTCATTACTGATTGGTAATGAAAAATTTCCGCCCAGGGCGAGTACTTCTGACACATCTTGTGGTATATCTGTGTCAGAGATGTTATTAAGCCATGTTTGTGTGTTTATTGGTATTTTGTCTTTTTCTTTGTGATTGACTAAGTTTAAAAATTTCCTTTGATTTTTTTGCTTTATATATTGAAATATTTTTTCATATTTTCTGCTTTCAAACTGAATAAAATTATTAAGGATAGTTTCAGGTAACATAGTTTTTGTAACTTCTATTGATTCTTTTAATTTAATCTCCAAAATATTCAAATTTTTTACATTATCAGTGATTGTTAAATTTAAAATTTTAGATTTGGTGTTATTCATTATATCATTAAGTTTACTTTCAAGGTACATACCTGAGAAAAAGCATATATGAGAGGTCTTAAAATTTAAAAACTTTGGAAAAATGCCAGCATGCCTGCATCGAAGTAAAAATATTCTTCTATTCTTCTGCTTTGATATTTTCTTATATAATGTAGATATTTCTCGAAGCTTATTAACACAGTCGATACCATACGAGTTTTTCACATTTTCAAGGAAAGTCATGATAATCCTTCTGTTGTTCTGTTGCAGTCCGGAAACCCTTGCAATTAATAATTTATTTTTGTATCTTAAACCTTTTGTTAAATATTTTTTTCTAATATTTTCTTGGGTATAGGTTTTTCATTAGAGAAACAAAGGACAACAATTTTCTTTCTGACGTTTCGCTCTACATGGCGAGCTTCTTCAAAAGAGCTTGGTATATTTATTTTACATCTACAAAAATTACAGAATTTTCTATATAATAAACATATATCACAGCAATTACATTTTTATATTTTCAATTTAATTAAAATTAATAAAAACAAAACAGATTTTAAAATAGTCTTATAGTTTAAAATTTAAAACAATACAAACAGGTTAAAATAGTGAAAATTATAAAATAGTACATACCTTGAAAGTAGTTTTGTGTGTATGTTTAAAAATAAATTCAAATATGATCTTTGGTATGCAATTTGTATAGATAGATTTATTTTTATAACGCCATGTAGATGACTGTTTGGCTGCTGTACCCGAAAACAAAATAGATAGCTTGTTACAATATTTTAATAATTTCCACCCAAAACTGAAATTTACAGCTGAAATTGAAATAGAACAAAAAATAAACTTTTTAGACTTTACTATACACAGGAATAAGACGGATAATAGTCTTCATACAAAATGGTACACGAAGGATACTTGGTCGGGCCGGTATTTGAATTTTAACTCTGAACATCCAAATAAACAAAAAAATAGTGTCATAATCGGCTTAGTTGATCGAGCTATAAAATTATCTTCACCCGAATTTCGCCCAGAAGTGCTAAAAAAAGTAGAAGAGACCCTAATAATGAACCATTTTCCTAAACTACTCATAAAAAAAATAATTAAACAAAGAACCTATTTACATTATAACTCAAACAAAAAAAATAAAATTAACAATACCAAAACACAAAACACTTTCATTGCATTACCGTATGTAAACCAACTGTCTGAAAAAATAAAATATATTTTGGATAAACATAACATAACGGTATGCCATAAGGCGAACAATTTACTTGGGTCATTTTATACGAAGTTAAAAAGCAAAGTTCCCACCAAAAAAAGATCTAACGTAATATATGCAATTCCATGCCTCAATTGTCCTAAGAAATACATTGGCATGACGACACAATATATTGAAAATAGAGTGAATGGACACAAGTATACTAAAAACGCATCGACATCTTTACATAAGCATGAACAAACATCTAAGCATGAATTTGATTTTAAAAACACCCATATTTTAGATACCGACAGAAATTATCATAAATTAGTCATCAAAGAAATGATACACATAAAAAAAGATAAAAATGTTGTAAATGACAAGCAAGATGTCAAAAATTTAAGTCAGATATACTATAATTTGATTTTTGAATAAAACATGCTTGAAGCGACTCTATAATAAATATGAGAAATAATGTAATGATGCTTGGAACGATTTCATATACACTCATACAGGTAAAAGAACGTTATTAAAAAATAAATAATAATCTTTTTTCCTATTTTTTGCTTTTTATAAAAATAAATCTATCTATACAAATTGCATACCAAAGATCATATTTGAATTTATTTTTAAACATACACACAAAACTACTTTCAAGGTATGTACTATTTTATAATTTTCACTATTTTAACCTGTTTGTATTGTTTTAAATTTTAAACTATAAGACTATTTTAAAATCTGTTTTGTTTTTATTAATTTTAATTAAATTGAAAATATAAAAATGTAATTGCTGTGATATATGTTTATTATATAGAAAATTCTGTAATTTTTGTAGATGTAAAATAAATATACCAAGCTCTTTTGAAGAAGCTCGCCATGTAGAGCGAAACGTCAGAAAGAAAATTGTTGTCCTTTGTTTCTCTAATGAAAAACCTATACCCAAGAAAATATTAGAAAAAAATATATATATATATATACATATATATACATATATATATATATATATATATATATATATATATATATATATATATATATATATATATATATATATATATATATATATATATATATATATATATATATATATATATATATATATATATATATATATATATATATATATATATATATATATATATATATATATATATATGTAATAGAAAATTCTCGGCTATTCGAACATAAGATTGTTGATAAGCATTACTCTCATGTTAAAAATGTGTGAAATCCTAAAATAGATTTTTCCAAACCTTTTACTTTTTCTTTCATTCATCAAATATGGAGGATGGGAAAGACGGGCTCAAACATTAAAAAAAAACATAAAAGAGTCGCGATTGAATGAAGGTTGGAGATCACTGAGCTCTACAAATGTATTGAAACAAATACATATGGACACATTTCAAATTAAATTACACCAATACAGCAATAAGATAAGCATTCAATGAGGTGTCCGCGAAGGCGATAAAATGTTCAAACAAAAAAGGGTATATAAATATCGCAGGAAAGCTATTACAACATCTCACATTTGACGATAATTTACCATTCAGCTAAATCCTGAAAAGAAGTTAAGAACGTGATCACAGATCCTAAATCAGCCTAAGACAGAGTCAATCTGGAACTTACCTATTGCAAGATAAAATATATTATCAATGAAATAAACTTGGAAAATCAAATGGAAATATTTGGAAGCCAGTTAAATTGAACGGAGCAGTATATGTATTTTAGACAGAGAGTTACCATTGGTAAACCAAACCAAGACCAGGAAGTTACCTTTTTTTAAATAAAGCTACAGGTAGAACTGTACAATCAATGCATATTGTAAATTTTTACATTTACAAGAACGAATATAGGTAAAGTAAAAATTACACAGAGGACAATAAAAACCACAAAACTAATTTATGGATCTAGCAACAAACCCAATTATGCGAAGTCAGGAATATAATAGCGGCATTGAAATAGTCTTGAGTCGGCCATGTTGTAAAATCCGAGAATAAATGTAGCAGGAAAATAATTACATGTAGAGTTTGGGAAGACAGGTGAAGCGCTAGTATGCTTCAGATGGGATGAAGCAATGACCTCACAAGAACGAATGGCTTATACTAGATCACGCGGCAGAAAACAGAGATACATGCAGAGATTTAAGAATAGCATGTAACCTAGGCGTAAAACATTTCAAGCGATGAAGAATAAAAACAAGAAGAAGACGAGGCAAAAATCAATACATTTAAAGACAATGTTATTGTTACTTGATTCTGACTAAAAAAAACTATCTATTGCCCAAATGTTTACAGAAATTACGATATATCTGAGATTGAAATACGACGACCTAACACATTATTGTTAAAAATGTTCTAAATCTATTTACTCATCACCCTTTGCAATACCTACATCGTCCTTAATAACATTCTGCAAATTGTTGTATGAATGCAGATCTATTGTGTAACAGTAATTCATGTTGAAATTCATTCATCACAACACTCATCGAGGTTACCAAAATTTTAATGATATTATGAAACAGCTTACTCGTTATTTTGGTTATACTTACCATCCGATATAAATATAAATGCATAATCTTTTCCAAAAATCCTAAAATACTAATTTAGTTCGGAAGCAAGCAAACGAAATTTTTAATTTTTCACGTTGATGACCATTATGAATTTTCAAAATATAATGATAGCTTCAAAACCTTTAAATAAGAATTCTCTTCGAAAGAGAGCATAATGAGATTTTAATCCGCCATATAAATCAAGAACAATACAATTTTTAATCCGCCATTTTAAGCCCTCAGGGCCAACTTGATAATTATGCAATGTCGCCTTTTTAATTGCAGTATTCTTTTTTCTTTTTTTATTTTAAAATCGTTATTATTCCTAAAATTAAATAGTTTCAACGGTTAATGATCAAAGCGAAGTTATATAAAATTATAAGTTAATTTTACTAAGTTAAATAAAGTTTTAGGGTTGCTATAGAAAATTATCTCAGTTTTTTTTTGATAAACAATATTGGTTATTATCACAAGCTTTTATGTATCTTAACTTGAACATCTATTAGTCCGTAATGAAATTATATTACACATAGTTTCTTGACTATAGAAAAAAGGTTTCTGGTTTTTCTTTTTTTTTTCGAAAAGAGATGCGGCATATGATCAAATATTTTCTGTTTTTATTAGGGGTTAAAACGTTTTCTGGTTAGTGAGCATGTATCGATAACCAATGATTTTTTTTTGGTTAGTATATACATATGGACGTAGTTGCAGAGTTTCCAAAGATTTTCGCAAAGATTTAGATATAATCCTGGTTGATAAAGCACGTTTTTCTGTCTGTAATACCAATAACGACTTCTTTAAACGTATTTATTTTTGTAAAATGAAATGGATGGGTTTATTTAAACAATATGAAAAACATTCATGGTTTATCAGAATTGCAGCTGAAAAGCTTATTGTTCATGAAAGGTGAATGTTTCCAGAACTTAAAAAAATTCATGCATTTTCAAATTTTCAAAATTGAATATCTCGAAGAAAAAGAAAGAGTTTTGTACAAATTTAAGAGCATTTAAAAGAGTAAGTCTTATACTAATAATAGTAAAAATTCTATTGTTTCTTGTAAGACTTGCTATTGGAAAAAAGTAGCACTAGTCGAACTAGGAGGGGCAAAAATGGATTTAAAATATTTGGCTAGTAAACCACTTGCTGCTAGCTATGCTCAACTTTAAGATTTGTTTCCACGAGCCAAAGGACTTTGTGGGAATATTTTTGAAGTTTTGGAAGTCACATAATAAATACAACTTTCTACGTTTCAAGTAATATTTAATTGCTAAGAAACAGCAATGTGCCTTTCTCTTATGCTTTAATCAAATATGTTCATTTAGTCTGAGAAGAAAATTTATGTGGAAAAGCTGAAATATCCATCATAGCAAAAAGTAAATCTGCCCAATGATACAAATAACATTTCAGTAGGATTACAGCTTCTCAATTATTCATTTTATCCAAAGTTGTTGACCACTCTAAATTGAGCAAAAAAATTCTTTGATTTTGAAAATTGATCAAATATGAGTCCTGTATGAAATTCTATCGAACAAATACTTGATTTGCTATAATAAATCCTCTATTTCGAATTTTAGGAAATTAATTTTGGATTCGTAAGCCCTCAAAACCCGCAATACCGAGATTGAAAGAACTTGAGATTTTTTTAGCCGACTTATTTTATCCTATATATTGAATTTGAAGAAATTTATTTAAGATTCCAAATTACCGCTCGAACCCCCCCCCCCCCCCCAAATCAATCTGGACCCTCATAGTGTTTCTGGCATATTCAATTGTAAAAAATTAACTTCAGATTTATAATCTATGATTACAAAAATCCCCCAATACCAATTTTGAAAAAATGTGAATTACCTAAAATTTTCAAACCATTATATTGACACGGCTGTATTGAATTTCAAAAAAATAATTTTAAACTCTTAATAAAATCTTAATTTATAACCTCAAAAACCCCCAGTACCAATTTTGGACATAATCCGAAAATATAAAATGTTTGAATTTTTTAAAAACAATATTAAATTGATTATTTGTTCTCTTAGAAATTTCCACTAACAGCTTTTAAACAAAATGGAGAGATGTTAAATTTGTAATCCGCCATATTGAATTTTAAAAAAATACCTTTAGATACCTTATGTAAGACCCTGAAAACTCCCCCAATTTTGGAGAAAATCAGACAAAATTAAGTTTTTTGTCCGCCATCTTGGATTCTACTAAACGGCCATAATAATATGGGACCACTGCAGCAAATTCCTTAATATACTACAAAAATTGTATTCAAATATAAGGATAAAATCTTTACATTATTAACATTCTACAAACATTCTTAATTCTTAAATAATACTTACGTTAATGTGATCCTCACATATACTATTAGAAGAGCTTCGTGCTAAAGGATTTAACTTTTGGGCTTCTTCCCACTGGGCTTTTTTTTCAGGATGAAGATCCCATCTGGGGATGGATATAAAAATTTTTCTGGAACATTATTGGTACTGCTTTATCACACATCATTTTAAATTCTTTATAGTAGCCACATTTCACAATAAAACGCAAAAGTAGCTAGACGCGAAATGCAACAAGCAAATATCTAACAAATTAATACTATGCAACAATTATTAGGTTAAGTCCTCAGAACATACTAGCCAGGTTAGGTCGCTCAGAATAGTGTGATGTCATCAGATGTACAAAGTTACATTTGTTGTATTATTGTTTATTACTTCTATACATTTTAGGTACAGATATCCGAAAATAACTTATTAAAATGAAATGTCAGTTGACTTTTTTTTCCTCAGATAATTTAAATCAATTAATGAGCCAATTTAAAATCATTTTGCAACATTTTCATTGGTTTGGACAATACACATAACAAAATTGTATCGTATGTGTTTCATTTTGCGTTTTCTTGTAAGACTTTTTTATTTTTTTATTTTTTCAATATGATCATTGAGAGCCGGATTCACTAAGAAAAATCCGATCTAGTTGCCATGGAAGTTAGATCTTCTAGCTGGCCAGTTTTGTTTTGCTTACGTGTTACATTTAGATTTCGTTTTAAACATGCAACCTAAGTATCGCTAATAATAGGGTTATAATTTAAATATTTGAGGGTTATTTTATCATTCAGCCACTAGTTACTGGTAACTAATATTATTTTATAAAAGTTATACGATCTTGAAAGCGTGATACATCTTATAAATACTGTTTTTTGCATGAAGACCACTCCCGAGGAATTTTATAAAATTGAACGTTTTCCTAGCTATCAGGAAAGCATGATCGTATTATGGGTTTTCTATATATTCCTTTAAAAAAAAAGTGAATTATGTTCCAGTTTAGTTCTGACATTTTTTTAACGCTAAAACCATTATTGGTTTAAGAGTTATTTTGTTGTCACGCTGTCTGACGTAGCTCACACGCCGTTGCTTTCCAACGCTCTTTTAGAAAAAACGATTTTTGCCAAAAACCAAATTTAAATTAAAAAGCATGACAAAAAAATCACTGGATGTCGCACATACCTGTAAAAAAATGGTTGAAAGATATATATATATATATATATATATATATATATATATATATATATATATATATATATATATAAATATATATATATACATATATATATATATATATATATATATATATATATATATATATATATATATATATGATTCAGTACTAATTCGAGAATACATTCGTTCGTTTGGTTTCCTGTAGAGGTTTGCAGACGTTTCACCAAAATCCCATTTGGCATCTTCTGTGCTTGGTGATTGCAGATCAACATTGCAGACGTTTCGCCAAAATCCCATTTGGCATCTTCTGTGCTTGGTGATTGTAGATCAACATTGCAGGCGTTTCACCAAAATCCCATTTGGCATCTTCTGTGCTTGGTTACTGTAGATCAGCAAAGCTGATATACAACCACCAAGCACAGAAGATGCCAAATGGGATTTTGGCGAAATGTCTGCAAACCTTTACAGGAAATCAAACGAACGAACGGATGTATTCCCGGATTAATACTGAATTACATGTTCCCATCCGTGAAACACTATGCAACAACACATATATATATATATATATATATATATATATATATATATATATATATATATATATATATGAAATAATTTATTAGCCATAAAACTGAAACTTCCGCATTGGTTTCGTCTACAGTATACAATTAAATAAAAAATATATACATAGCATACCTTAAAGCTAGAAAAAACAAGAAACAGTTATATTACTTAGTATCATTAGATACTTGTTATAATATAAAAAATGTAAAATAACTTAATCTAATATTTAATAATAAAAACCTCAGATTAAAATCCTCAAAGAACTAACAGGAAAGAAAAAAATAAAACGATAAGAACACAATCCGTAGCACTGGTTAGCGAAGGACGCAACGAAATAATCACTCAGTACACAGTAAAAGAGTCAGTACATCCTACAGGCTTAAGTATTCGTTAAAAGAATAAAATGACCCCTGAACAAGAAATTTTTTTATTTTTGTTTTGAATTTATTACTGTTTGATATGTTTTTTAATTTTGCAGGCAGTTAAACAGAATAATGAAATTATAAATTGGGGATTTCTGAAAGAATGCCGTTCTATGTTTAGGTATGCTAAGAATGTCACTATTTCGTGTATCATATCTGTGACCCTGGCCAAGAGTTTTAAACTCTGAGTAATTTTGTTTTACACATAAAACGCATTTTAGAATATAAATAGAGTAAAAAGTCAAAATGCTGTTTTCCTTAAAAATGGGTCTACACAAATCGGTCGGCTTAAGACCAAATATCAACCTCAGTATTCTTTTCTGAGCCAGAAACACTCTATTCACCTCACACCCTTTTCCCCAAGACATGACATTGCTTGACAGATGACTGTATGCCAAAGAATAATACATAGTCAGCAATCCAGACCGGTCTAGAGATGACCTCATCTGCAAAATAGCAAAGAAGGCAGAATTTAATTTTTTACAAACATGTTCGATATGGGAAAAGAAATGCAGCGACTCATCAAGCCACATGCCTAAAAATTTAGTATAAGCTGAGGGTTCAATATTATATGTTTCTTTATCCTCTACCAGCAATGGTTTTTTAATATTGAAATTTATATATACAGTCTTTGTTGGGTTAAGTATTAACTGATTACGCTGACACCAAATCTCCAGCTCCTCACATACCCCTCCCGCTGTACGCAACAGCTCCTCTGAGGCATCCGCAGATTTAGCTATCGTGATATCATCAGCAAGCATAACCAACTTTCCCCTACTGATGAATCTAGGTAGGTCATTAGCATAAATCATAAACAAGAGCGGCCCCAAAACTGACCCCTGCGGCACACCCAAGGCGACTTTTTTGCAATCTGATTTGCTTTTTTGGTATCGAACAAATATACTCCTATCAGACATATACGAGTTGATGAGTTTTAGGATATTTCCTCTTATACCCGAAGCAACGAGCTTTCTCAATAAGAACTCTTTACTCACAGTATCAAACGCACTTGTTAAGTCAAACATTAGACACATCACATACTTGCCCCTGTCGAGCTCTGCATATACAAAATTAAGTAAATCACAGCATGCTGTCTCGATGGATTTGTTCTGTCTGAAACCATTTTGGCAAGGATTAATAATTGAATTCTGGTTAAAAAAATTTATCAAATTTTCGTATATTATTTTTTTCAAAAAAAAAATTAATTTTAAAATTTGAGGACTTATACTATCGGAACCTGAGGAGCGTTTGTTCTTTAACGAATTACTAGTCGATACTATCCTTTCCTGAACTACCGCAAAAACTACTATTGTTTGAGGAATTGATTCTATACTTGTTGCTGGTAAGGACATGTTTCGACCGTAGGCCTCAAACAACTTCAACTTGGCAACAGAGCTGAAATATTCAGCGAAGTGGTTAGAAACCTCTTGAGGGTCATCGCTTTCACCATTGGTGAAGCGCAAAACGATGTTATGGTTTGTTACTCTTTTCTGTCTATTAAGATTTTGGTTAATACAATTCCATATTTCTTTCGTTTTGTTGGTTGCATTATTTATTTTATCTCTATAATAAGATTTTTTTGCGTTTTGTATACTCCGCCTATAATCTTTTTTTTTTGTTGCGATAAAGCATCCTATGTTCGGTACTGGCTATATATCTTTGTAACAAATAAAGATTATCCAGTTCCTTTCTTTGTCTTGCCCAAAAAGGACCATACCACGCATTAGTTTTTGTCATCGATTTTTTGTAACTTCGTCTCACTCCCAACGGACAACTCAAATCCAAGTAATGGCCCACAGTAGATGAAATCTGCGACCAGGCAACATCCGCGCTTGGAAGTTCCAATAGAAAAGACCAATCAACCCGCTCTAAAAGATCTGGAAAGTGTGATAAGTTAGCCAGGCTTAAATTTCTGCCCACCCTATCTTCCGCTGTGCGATGATTGGTTATATTAAGATCATAAGAAACGCTAATTATATGAGCAAAGTGGTCTGCCAAGTGAGAATTTATTAACTTGCAGCTATAATTAGACCTTGGCAGGTTGGTGCAAACATAATCAATAACACTCCCGTACAGATTACCAAATCGATTTCATGCAATTCTAGTAGGCAAGTATGTAGTTATTTCCAGATTAAAAGAATTAAGAATATCACATAGAATTGCTTTTTTGCTTGTATCCTCAGAATAGTCTATATTTAAATCACCAGAGACAATTACATACTGTGAATATCCTAACAGTAACTCTATGGCCTTAGAGAAAACATCAGAGAACAACTCGACATCACCCGCTGGTGGTCTATATACACAAAGGACAGACAGTTTGTCAGAAATCAACAAACCACACATTTCCACGCAGCATTCCACAGATAAGTCATTTAGCCGTTTTATGGGTTTTAGGTTTCCCAGGGTGCCATTCTTAGCAAAAATTGCACACCCATCATGCTGATGCTCAGTCTGAGAGAAACGGGATATCAATGAGAAATGAGGAATATTCACCTGAATTACGTCATCGTTCGCCAACCAGTGCTCAGTCACACACAACACATCAATCTCCTATATATATATATATATATATATATATATATATATATATATATATATATATATATATATTATGACCGATATTTTCAGGGGTGTGATGTGTTATCGAAGGTTTTCGGGCATCCCGTGTATGTGCTGAGTCCCTCTCAGGACTGTAAAGCAGCTGACGTTTCGGTAAATCTCATTCACCATTTTCAAAGCTCACTGTATGGGGTCTACAAGCGAACTGACGCCTGCGACTCGGGTGCTGTCGGTCTCGTGTGTACGTCGGACGGGTTCGTTTTCCGAATGGTTCTGGCTAATCAGGTTACGAGACCTGCTGCGTGTCATCGGCCCTGTTGCCAGTGTTTGGGGTTGCGTTGCCGAGTTGTAATCTGTTTCGTTAATAAGTGGTACTGGTTGATGTTTTGTAAGCAGATTCTTCCAAGTATTAAGCACTTGTTGGCTATCATCTCTGCTATTTAAGTTGTTGGGCCTCTTTGCAATTTCATTTTGTTTTTGTTCCTGAGAAAGTTATCTTATGTCCTGTGTTTAACCATTATTAGCAGCAAGCCTGGTAGCCTAGTACCCAACAATGCGACTCTTATCCTTTGGGCCGCGCGTCTCGTGTAGTTGATTGTATAGATTTCTATTTTAATTCACCGTCGCGCCACCACATGGCGGTTAGTAGTGGGAATAGGGGGCTCCTAGTTGACCCCCCCACCACTTTTTTGATTGGTCAGCCAAGAATGACCTTGTTTCTGATTGGCTGCCCAAGTTCGCCCCCTATTCCGATTGGTTTCATAAACTCCGCCTCTTTTTGCTCCACCTCCTACCTCCTTCCTAACCACCACAGTAGTTGGAGGGGAGCTGGTAGCAGTTGGAGGGGGGCTGGTATTTTAAACGATCGAATCTGAGCGAACTTCAGTCATTCGTGCGCGATGTCAAATAGCGACCAACAACAACAACAACAGCAACTCATTGAACGTGTAGGCCAAGTAATAATTTCCTACCAAAAACACGGAAAAAATCTTACCGATTTTGAAGATCAAGACTTGGCCTTCTTTCCCATCAACTACTTGAAAACATTCGTCGATTCACTTAGTTTACAACAAATTTGGAACAGGTTGCCGGAAAATTATAGAAGTGACGAAGAATTGCAGCTAAATTTGCCGTGTTTTAAACACTATCCACTATATCAACACCACATAGACGGCCCGCCATTATCAATTAAAAAGTGTTGTAAAATTAAAAAATAGTGTGAACAAGTGAATCGAGTTTCATCGGACAGTCTTCGAAATGGATCAGACACATGTATATTTAGATTCTGCTTGTGATGAAACGATCCAGTCAATGTACAAAGATGAAACAACTCATTTTAACTTGGCTGGAAGAGGAAAGTTTCACGCAAGACAGGATTCTCTGATCACTATTGATCGAAATAATTTCGAAGACGACGATGAAGATGAAGAAGATGATGGGATAGAGGATAATGGCGTTCCAAACGGGTGTGGAGAAGAGGGGCTCGTGAAAGTGGCAAAAATAAATGCAAGTGATACATTGACACCAAATTACCTTACGCGAGAAGTGTGCGTTTTTCAATCTTATGTCGTAATTATTTCATCTTCTGGCGGTGCATATAATTTATGTTGTGAATGTTACTATATACATGCTTTAAATTGCCCAAATGGGAAAAATAATTTTGTTAATAGCCACTATAAACGATCCTTTATATGTTGCGAAAAAGATCTGCAATGCAACACGTGTGAAAACGATTTATTCATAACAACTCCTTCACAAGCATGTATAATATGTAACAAACCAGAACTAAAGAATATGCAAAACCATCTAATCGAAAAATCAAATTTTAAATAAATTTATTTCACTTGCACTTATTCATGCACTATGGCGTTTTTAATATTAAGTTTAAGTTTAAAATATTTTATAAGAATTTAGATTTTGTTCTGCTAAGTTAAATAAATATAAGAAACTATGTAAATAAATATAAGGGAATGATGTGAATAAATAAGAATTTGTATTTATTCCCATTGAAAGAAATTATAATTTTGTTCTTTCAGTGTAGAATAATTCTTTTCAAATAATATGCACAACAACCCTACCGATAAATCAAATTTAAATAAATGAATTTGATACTCCACTTGAATTTATTCATGCACCCTAGTAGTTTTTGAATATTAAGTTTCAAATGTCAACTAATTTAAATAAGATTTCATATAAAATATAAGTTGTAAGATATAAGTTATAAGATATATATTAAGTTTAAGTTAAATAAATATAAGGGTGCCATCTAAATAAATAGAAATTTGTTTATATTAAGATTTGAAGAACTAATGATTTTGTTCTTTCAGTGTAGAATAATTTTTTCTACATAATATGCACAATCAATCCTATCGATAAATTGAATTTTAAATAAATGAATTTGATACTGCACTTGAATTTATTCATTCACCCTAGTATTTTTTAATATTAAGTTTAAAATGTCAACTAAGACATTTAAATAAGATTTTATATATAAGATAAAGAACAATTAGGTTTAATTCCCTGACAACAGACTATGATTTATTCTTCCATGTTAAAAAAAAAACCTAGTTTTCATTACTATGCTTGTAAAAAAAATTATATTCATCCTATTCATAATAATTCTTTCAAGTTAAAGAAACTTGGTTATTAGGTGTGATTCTGTATAAGAAATAGAAAAAAATAAAATATTTTCTTCAACGACTTTGTTTTTTATTATTCCTATATCCAAAATACAAATATACATATATACATAAATACATATTTATAATTTATACCATTTTGGGTTGCCAATTGCTGCTGTCTGCCAGAGGTTGCTGTTGTCTGCCATAGGCTGCTGCTTTGCCATCGGTTGTTGTTGTCTGCAAGAGGTTGCTGCTCTGCAAGAGGCCAATTTATAATTTATAATTTATTGGCCTCTTGCATTTTCGAGGGTAACTCTGCCTTCGCTGCTGCTGCTGTTGTTGTTGCTGTTGTTGTGTCTGCTCCTGATGCTGTTGATGTTGCTGTTGATGTTGCTGCTGTGGCCTCTTGCATTTTCGAGGGTAACTCTGCCTTCGCTGCTGCTGCTGTTGTTGTGGCTGCTCCTGATGCTGTTGATGTTGCTGTTGCTGCTGTGGCCTCTTGCACTTTCGAGGGTAACTCTGCCTTCGCTGCTGCTGTTGTTGCTGTGGTTGTGGCTGCTCCTGCTGCTGCTGCTGTTGTTGCTGCTGTTGTTGTGGCTGCTCCCGCTGCTGCTCCTGCTGCTGTTGTTGCTGCTGCTGCTCTGCCATAGGTTGTGGCCGATCTTCTTCCATAGGCTGTTGTTGCTCCATCATCAAAGGTTGAAGATCCATTGCTCGGTCTGGATCCCACTCAAAGGCGATAGGCTCGGGATCCAGGTCTGGCTCAAACATATTGATAAATTCTTCATCTAAATAGTCAACCTCTGATGGTGGCGGCCACATCACCGTGTTCTCGGAATTTGGACTCTGACGATCCATCAGATTGATCTGATTTTCCAAGAATCCCAGAAACTCTTGTAGTGTTATAATTATGAACGTACTCATTTTGAGACTTTAAACTTAATGAATGCTAAGTCAAGACGCTGTAAATCCTTATATACAATACTGAAATACCACTTTTCCTACCTCCAGCGGCAAAACCAGTCCGTAGAATGAGAAGAAGAAGAAGGCAAAGATAGCGTGAACTCGAGAGAGGTCGTTCAACGGTCGTAAGTTGTTTTGTTCTTAAGAAAAAGACGAGTAAAGAGGAGAAGAAGAAGAAAAAAAAAAAAGTTGTTTTTGGAATAATATAAAAAACGAAAAAAAAAAAAAAAAAAAAAAAAAAATTAAAAAAAAAAAAAAAAAAAAAAAAAAAAAAAACTGTTTTTTATATTATTCCAAAAACAACTTTTTTTTTTTTTCTTCTTCTCCTCTTTACTCGTCATTTTCTTAAGAACAAAACAACTTACGACCGTTGAACGACCTCTCTCGAGTTCACGGTCTCACGGTTCCCGTCGTACCATGCAGTGCCACGCCGTACCAGCCGGTACCAGGCTCTTGGCTGCTTTAAAAGGCGGCTGGGTACGAAGCGTCTCTTCAGTTTACATCTCGCTATTAGCGTACGCTTGTAAAATTATCGAATCTGTTGTGAATATATCTAGATAGTCCGATTTATTTCGAATTGTGTGACGTAGTGACATATTAATTTTTATTTGGTTTGTATTGTTGATTTCATATTTTTGATTTGATATTTTTGATTTAATATTTTTGACTTAATACTTTGGATTTTCATTCATTTTTACTTAATCTTCTAAAAGCCAATTTTTGATTTTTGTTGATTTTTCATTTTTGTGGATTTTTTTTGATTTTTTATTGATTTTTTGATTTTTTTATTGATTCATAATTTTTTTATTTTTTAATTTATAATTTAAAATGTCATTTTTAAATGTAAAAATTGAAAACATCGACTTAACAGCCTTCGATTTAAACGACGCTTGCCTTGTGCATGATTTGATTGATTGTTCATTTTGTGGGCTAAGCGACGAGGAGCTAGATATTAAATTTAGGGAAATTGATATTAATACATTTAACAATTCATCTGAATCTGGCGATTCTTCCGAAATTGGTGAAAGCGATATTTTGACACAGCTCTTAAAAGTTTTGGATGAATCTATTATCCCTGATATTCCTCAAGAACCTCTTGAAACAATTAATTTCGATGATTTAAATAATGATATATTAAGGAAAAATTTAATTAACAATTCTGAAATAAATGAGGGATATAATTTGGAACAACTTTTAGATATATTAGAAGGGGGTGAAATTGGTGAAAATAGCTCAGGGCAAAATTTAATTAAGGGTGATGTGGAATATCAGGAGACTTTTGAGAGCTGTGAGGAACAAAATAATAAGGGGGTTTTAAACAATAATAATAATGGGGTTGGTAACGAGGGAGCTTTAAATAATGATAAGAGGATTGGCATTGGGGGTTTTTCGAAAAATAATATGGAAGAGGTTTATCGCCCCCACTATTCGCCAATTTCAGATGCATCGTCAGATTCATCAGAGGATTCCAACGACAGCGTTGAGACTGTTATAAACGTCTCAGCCAAAGCTCAGCATAATTTTATTAAAGTGTTGGATCAAAATTTAATTGAAGGGTTGGATCAAAATTTTATTCAGGGGTTTGAACAACCATCCAAATTTGGCTATACCAGAAATTCAGTAAATTCGGTAGATGTTTTTGATTTGAGTTGTGTCGAAATTGTGGGGGACATTGAGGTATATACTTATACTGAAAATTTTGAAGATGAGCAGCCTCAATGTCCCTTAATTTCTTCCTGTAATCAAAATCAATTTTTGAAAAATCCTTCTGGCCTAAATTTAGAACAAAGTTCTGAAAATTTAATTGAAAAAAATTTACCCAAAAAACGTTCTTTATCAGAAACAAATGATTGTTCAGATTTAAAAAAGTCAAAATTGGACGGTGATATTTCTAGTTCCCAAACTTTAGGGGCACAAATTTCAAAAAATTCTTTACCAGTCGCTGTAACAACAGCTCCGAAAATCAATCCAACAAATAAAGTCGCTATTGGAGAATTAGATAAGTTTCTACATAAGAAAACTAAGCCGAGCTTAAATAGGAATGAAACAAGGTGTGCCACATCTAGATTTAAGTCAATGGTTTATTCCTATTTAAACTTAGATAATATATGTAATAATTTATCTAATTCGACTTTAAAAGACGTTAAAAATTGTATTCAACGACAAGGCGATCTTCTTTTAAATTTGGGAAATATATTTTTTAAAAAAAATCCATGTTTTTCTTCAAATTAAAAAGTGAATCCAAAAGTTAATTCAAAAGTAAATCCAAAAGTTTTCTAAATTGCGCGAGCTGAAAAAATTGCTAATTATTCTATGTCATTGGGTCTTGATAGATCGAAATTGTATTTATTTAAAAGCGACACGGCCCTAACCGATTCCATTTTAAAATGACTCTCCTTTGCACACACTGCTTAAGAGAATTTAAAAGAAAATCACATATTGTACGCCACCTTCGAGAAAATGTTGTTAATAACGAAAACACCTTTAACTTGGAAGATTATATAATTAATCGTAAGTATTTTTTTTATAACATATTTAGCTATAATTTTCCTTTTAATTTTTTTTTATTATTAATAAAGGTTTACAGAGGAATTAAAAAATAATAATTGTTTCAGTTGATGAACTACTTTCAAGACCTCCAATGCGATTTTGCCAAGATTGTGAAGTAAATGTCAAATCTAATTCCTGGAGCACACACTTGAGGACAAATATTCATAAAAACAGGAGCTGCATAAAATATGGAAATGGAATTGACATTATCAGGAGTGCATTTAAATGTCGAATAGCTTCCTACAGAATATATTCGCAGAATTATCACATCGACATCAAAAAGTTTCAGCAAGATGTTGGTAATAAAGTGCAAACATTAATACGCCAGCGTCAACAGGAATTTACATGTGCTAAAGTAAATTTGGAATTATTTGGAATATATTATTCTCCAACTTTAACCTCTACTTCAATTAAGTCATTTAATACACCGTTCTTCATTGTAACCCATACAACTGATCTACAACAGCTTTACGATGATTTATTCAAGATTATTGAAACCAAAGCAGATGAATTGCCGGAAAGAGACTCAGGTAATTATTATTTAATCTCAAGAGCTAAGTTTTCTTAATCTCAAGAGCTAAGTTTTCTTAATATCACTTGTACATCTCTAACAAATATTATTCAGAACTAATTTTTTAATTCCTATTACAGGGTGGGCTCTACAAAGAATTCTGCATTTGGAAGTCAACATCAATAAGTACAACCCATTGAATGCCTCCTCCTACATTAAGATGCATCACTTTTCTAAATCAATAGTGAATGTGATGAATGAGGACAATTGCTGTTTCGCCTGGGCAGTGGTTTCAGCAGCATACCAGCCAACCGGTAATCCTCGAAAGACCTCATCATATCCAGACTTCAGAGACGCTTTCGATTTTACAGGTATTGAATTTCCAGTAAAATTATTAGATATAAAAAAGTTTGAGGAAAAAAATAATTTGTCCATAAATGTATATGGAGTTGAAAAATTTTTAAGGGATAATAAAAAGGTATATGAGATTGTCGGTCCTTTACATTATAATAATGAAAAGAAAAAATTACATATTAATTTGCTTTTAATAAGTTCTGATGATGGAAATAACCACTACTGTTGGATAAAGGATTTAGGTTGCTTGGTATCCAAACAATTATCAAAAAAGAAAATAAAAAAATACTTATGTGATGGATGCCTTCAATATTTTGGAACATATGAAAAACTTAACACACATTTAGAACGTGATTGTAGTTTTGTTCGAATTGAGCTTCCTTCAGATAATTTGATTTTGGATAAATTTGGCAATTATATTCCTGCAAATATATTAAAGTTTCAAAATATTCAGAAACAGTATAAAGCTCCTTTTGTTATTTATGCCGATTTTGAATGTTATTTGAAAAACATTGAGTGCCAACAATCTACACCTGATTCGACAACCTCATATACTATTAAAACTGCTGAACATATACCCTATTCATTTGCTTATTATATTAAATCATCATTTGATGAGAATGTTGTGTGTCTTAAACTTTATAGAGGTACAGATTGTGCTATAAAATTTATTGAATACATTGAAAATGATGTAAAAGAAATTTATAAAAAATATTTAAAATATCAAGTACCATTGAAAGATTTATCATCTGTGGAACAGATTGAATATGAAAATTCTAGCATTTGTTATGTATGTGAAAAACCTTTTTCAAAAGGAAATTTCATAAAGTGTAGGGATCATTGTCATATTACAGGTAAATATCGAGGAGCCGCCCACTCAATATGTAATTTGCATTTTAAACCTCCAAAATATATACCAATAGTATTGCATAATTTAAAAAACTATGATTCTCACCTATTTATTAAATCGCTTTGCTATAATAAAGAAAATATTAGTGTTATAGCTCAAAATAAAGAAAAGTATATTTCTTTTAGTAAGGAAATTTTCGTTGATGTGTCAGAAAAGCGGAAACCAGTTGCTTTGCGACTACGCTTTATAGATTCTTTTCAATTTCTCCCAGAGTCTTTAGAGTCACTATCACAAACTCTACAAGATTCACAATGTTTTGAAATTAAAAAGTTTTTCTCAAATGCTGATGAATTTCGATACATTAGACAAAAAGGGGTATTTCCATACTCTTACATAGATTCCAACGAAAAATTAAATGAGAAATCTCTACCATTGATTGATAAATTTTATAATAACTTAACCGATGAAAATATCTCTCCTCAAGACTACAGTCGTGCTGTAGAAGTGTGGAATCTATTTAAGTGTTCTACAATAGGGGCTTATTCCGATATTTACTTAAAATCAGATGTTTTACTTTTGGCTGATGTTTTTGAAAATTATAGATCCACATGTATTAAAACCTATAAGTTAGATCCTGTTAATTATGTCACTAGCCCTTCTATGTGCTGGGATGCAATGATGAAATTAACTAATGTAGAATTAGAATTATTAACGGAACCAGATATGCTTCATTTTTTCAAAAAAGGTGTTCGTGGTGGGGTTAGCACTTGTTCCAAACGCAAATCTGAAGCAAATAATCCATTCTTAGAAAATTTTAATCCTGAAAGACCTACAACATATATCGCTTACTTAGACGCCACAAATTTGTATGGTTATGCTATGAAACAATATTTGCCTGAAAAAAATTTTGCTTGGGTACCTAAGCTCGAAATAGAAACTTTAAATATATCCGAACTTTCAGATACATCATCTATAGGATACATATTTGAAGTTGATTTAGAATATCCAAATTATTTACATGATAGTCATAATGATTTCCTATTTTGTCCTGAACAATATACACCACCAATTTCAAACCACTCAAAATTAATTCCAAACTTACATAATAAATATAACTATATCATTCACTACCGATATCTGAAACAATGTCTACAATTTGGACTCAAAATCATAAAAATACACAGAGCAGTTAAGTTTACACAATCACCATGGTTAGCGGAATATATAGATTTAAATACAAATTTACGAAATTTATCTAAAAATAAATTTGATAAAAATTGTTATAAATTGGCAAATAATTCAATTTTCGGTAAAACCATGGAAAATGTTGATAGGCGAGCAGATATTAAATTAGTATCTCAATGGGAAAGACAGGGTAATAAATTTAGTGCCGAAAAACTTATTTCTAAACCTCAATTAAAGGATTTTAAAATTTTCTCTGAAAATCTAGTTGCTCTTCAACTTCAACAGGTTTGCATTGAATACAATAAACCAATTTATGTTGGGATGAGTATTCTGGATATTGCAAAAACTGTAATGTATAATTTTTATTATGGGTATTTAAAAGTAAAATATGGTAATAATTTAAATTTATTATATACGGATACTGATTCCTTAATTCTTGAAGTTCAGACCCAAAACTTTTATGAAGATATGAAGCTAAATCTGGATCAATTTGATACTTCTAATTTTTCTGAACAAAATATTCATTGCATGCCTATTACAACATCAGTTGTTGGTAAATTTAAAGATGAGTACAAAGGGATTCCCATTGAAAGTTTTTATGGAACTGGTGCTAAAGCATATTGTATAAAATCCAAAAATAGTGTAGATAAAAAAGCAAAAGGCGTTAGTAGATCATGTATAAAAAATCAATTAACATTATCAGATTATAAAGATGTTGTTGAGAAAGGTGACAAAATATTCTGCACCATGTATGTATTCAAGTCAGATATGCATAATATATACACTAATTTGTTAAATAAATTGGCATTAACAACTCATGATGATAAAAGATATTGTATACCAAATTCCACAAAAACTCTTGCATGGGGACATAAGGATATTTTGGAAACAGATTTTTTTGATAAAGATATGAAAATGATGTATGATACTCTAACTTTTTTAAGTTCTGGAAACGAAAATGGATCTAAAAATAAAAAACCGCGATTAGAATTAACTACTCCTAGTAATTTTTCATCTTTATAAAGACATCATTTTATATGATGATAAATTATGTAAGTCGTTTTTGAAGCTTTAAAAGTTGGAGGGGAAACTGAATCCAAAAACATATATATTATATAGAAATACCATTATTTGTTAGTAATATTACAACAATGACTGCTGCATCTTTAATAGTTTTAGTTTCCCTTGTTGGAAATGTGATATATGTAAATTACATTCCTAATACAGTTAGGGCTGATATATGTATAAATGCCCTCAAAAATGAAACCGACTGCTACAAACAGATGAAAATGACATATCTTGTTGGAAATTCACACTTTTTTACCTATAATGTAACTGATTCTGCTTTGTGTGAAAATACATACATAAAAATTAAATATTCCATGACAAACAAACCATTACAATATTCAGATTGGATTCCTTTCAATAATAAAAAAGAAGAATCTTGTCATTGTGTCTGTTGTTATATATTTGTTATTATATTTACAGCAGCAATATTTATTTGTACATGTTTAATTTTATTGTATTTCATGAAAAAATATCTATAAAAATATTTAATAAATGTTAAAAAAATAATATAAATTTTGTTTTTTATTGATTCTCGTTAGTATAAAGACATTTAAAGTTTATCCCCTCCTCTTAAATGGAGAGGGAAAATAAGTTTACCCCTCCACTTGAGAGGAGAGGGAAAATGTATAAAATTTAGGAGCAAACGGATTGATAGTTAGTTTTTTGAGAGCAAGCAGATAGCCAGTTAGTTTTTGAAATACATCATTTAAAATGTTCAGTAATCAGAGTAAAAATATATTTGAAAATTCACCATTAAAAAAGAAAATAAAAAAAACAATTATAAATTCTACAAAATATAATTTAAATAATTCTAACTCTAAATATGTTGTGATTGGTTTGTGGGTGGAAAGTGATTTTCTACCATGCATTGAACTTGGTGGTAAAAATGGTCAGTCTGTGATATTAAATGAAGATGATTGGAAGAACTTATTGCAATATCAAGGAGTTATAACAAATTATATGTTTTCACCAAATGTTTTCAATGAACCGATATATTTGCAAAATTTATCTATTCATTTTGAAAAGATTGGTGAATTACCAATAGTGAAGATTGTGAAAAGCTGTGATTTTATTTACTATGGAAATGAAACTGTGTGCAGACTATGGGAACAAATTCCACTTATAGAATATAGACTAAATGTTTTACAAAAACAAAACTTTCGACGTTATTTCAACGTTTTTAGAAATAACAATTTTTACGACGGAGATTCTTTTGACAAAATATATAATGTCCTTTCTCCAAAACAAAATCTAAATAGTGAAAATGTGTGCTCCATGCTGGAACTGCTGTTGAATCATCCCGAAGAACTAGAACAAAAATTAAAGTCTAAGCACTATTATGAAGAAGACAGTATCTATTGATGAATCAAGAAACCAAATTCATCTGATGGTTGCTTGGAACTTCGCCTACAGAAAAGCTCGTATGACTTCTGAAGAGTTTATAAATCAAAAACATTTTAGAAGAAGGATTAAATTGACTGAAGAAATTTTAAATCCCATATTAGACTCTGATTATAGGAATATTGTATTTAAAAAAATGTTTATGTAATAAGCTTATTTTTAAATAAAACAAATATATATAAAAAATCATTTTTTTTATTACAAACATCAATTATTATTACAGCATTAATTACTATTACATCACATCTCTCTTGAAGATCCAAGAGTTATAAGATTTATCTAATCCTAACCATTTTACAAATACTTTGTTTCCTTTCTTTCTTAACACTTTTTCCACCAGATATACATTTGGGTGTCTTACTTTTTGAAGTTCTTCTTCATAGAAACCTCCTTGAATATCTATCCCATTTCCATCTTGAATCAAATACGTTGTTGGATTAGTAAGCTGGATTTTTTTTATTTGAAAAATTTCGTTTGACCAGTTGGGCGTGTAACCTTTAGAAAATTGTTCGCGAATCTTGCTTATTCGTACTCTATCACTGACACGAAATTTTGGTGATCTGGGATCCACAGTTTTCCTATGAGTATAAGCTGATTTCAAGATTTCCATTTCATTCTTTTTGTTAACTTCGTTTGGTTTTTTTCCGATTGTTGAATGCTTAGTATTATTGTATTCTGTAATTATTTCTTTAAGAAAGCTGATCCATTTATAATTACCTAGTAAACTAAACTTTTTCCACATTTTGTTTTTTATCGTTCTATTTACTCTCTCTACAATACTAGCTTTCATATTAGAAAATGTGTTGTAATGATTAATTTTGAACTGCTCCATAAGTTTCTGAAAGTCTTGATTAAAGAATTCTTTACCCTGATCAGTATTCAGATTTGTTGGGGGAGTTTTTAAAGTTAATAGAATTTTTTTCATTGCAGCTGCTACATCTTTACCAGTTTTGGATTTTACAGGTTCTGCCCATACAAATTTAGAAAACACATTTATTACCATTAAAATATATCTTAAACCCCTATTAAATTTCGCATATGGCTGCATTTCTATCAGATCAGCTTGAAATAGATCATTAAGCCCTTTTACAATTGTTCGTCTCCTTCTATATCGCCTTCTCGCCGGTTTATGTAATTCATTTACAACGTCTTGCTTAATTTTACTCATTATTAATTTATACCTTACTCTCGAAAATAAATCCCACAAATAACTTTACCTCCTTCTAAACCGTTTATAAAAGCCCTTTATCGCTGATGTTGTAAAATATAAAAAAAAATCATCTCAGTTTTTTTTAGTAAGTTCTTTAATTTTATTTTCCATTGCTTCAAATGATTTTTTATTTTCATTTATAATTTCTTTTATTGACGAATTTATTTGGGTGATGTTGTTAGTAAAATCAGAAATTTTTACATTAAATTTATTTTCCATTGTTTCAAATGATTTGTTATTTTCATTTCTAATTTCTTTTATTGACGAATTTATTTGGGTGATGTTGTTATTAAGATCAGACATTTTTACATTAAATTTAGTTTCCAAAAGAACATTTGATAACGTATAATCTTTTTTGAAACCACCTAATGTTGAATTCATTTCTTCTCTTGCATAATTCATTGTATCATTAAATTCTTTTCTAGAAACTTCAGCAGCTCTTTGAACTAATTCGTTTAAAGATTTTATTTCTTTTGTTAATTTATCTTCTAGATTTTTTATATCTTTTCCTAATTGAAATTCTGCATTTGTAATATCTAATGTCATTTTCACAATTTTTTTTTCTATATTTTTTATGTCTGACACTGTCTTTTCAGCTTTGTGTAGTATATCTGTATAAGATGTTTCAAGTTCTTTTATGAGTAAAGAAGTCTCCTCGATTTTTGAACTATTATTTTTAATTTTAATTAATACATCCTTTTTAGAAACTTCTATTATAGCTTGCACTACTTCTAGTAAGGATTCTAATTCTTTTTGTAATTTCTCATCGATTGCCTTTGTAAAATTTCCCTCGTCAAAAGACGTTTCAGATTTGGTTTTCAGATTGTTTAACTGCTTTAGTATATCCTCGATTTTTTCATTATCTTTTGTAATTTGATCTTTGAATTTTGTTTCAATTTTTTCATTTTCGTTTTGAAAATCCTCCTTCAATTTGTCTTCTAAATATTGTAAATTTGATTTATATGCATTGATTTTAATTTCAAATTCTTTAATTTGTTCTTTAAATTCATTAACTTTGTCGGTATCTTTTTTGTGAATTAGGAAATGAGTGTTCATTGATTTTTCAAGATTTTGTGTATTTTTATCCATAACGTCATGTATTTTCTTAAAATTCCTTACTTCTTCTGCTACTCTATCATTAAGCAAATTAGTAAAATTTTGAAACTTTGATGTAATTTCCTTGGAAATACTGTTCTTGACATTGTCAATTGCTGAAGTATCCTTAATTATTGATTTAATTGATGTAATTTCATTTTTTATTTCATTTTCAAAATCATCAACTTTATCATATTTTAACTTCACTACGTCAAAGTCATTTGCATATTTAGAAACTTTCTGAGAAAATTTTTCTACTACATCATCATTTCCATCAACAGTATTTTTCAAATTAATTATCTTGTCATTATATTCAGGAATAACTTTATCCTCAAATAACTTAATCTTTTTTGCAATATTTTGTATATTGTTATCTTATTCATTTATTCTCTTATTTAAATTATTAACATCGCTTTTCAACCCGGGATCTAAATTTTGAATTAATTTGTTTTCAATATATTTGACATCGCTTTTAAAAATTTTTATTATTTTCTCTTCAACATTTGATAATATTTTATTTTCTAGTGATAATAATGTGTTTAGAGCAGATTTTTTTGAAATATGACGACCAAATTTATCGATGGTCATTTTAGAAATGTTTAAAAGTATCTATTATGTCCTTTTATATAATAATATTCGCTTCTCTTAGTTCTTCAATAATGGAAATAATTTCATTGTTATGACCAGTGTGTCCCGCAAGCATGGATGCTACCAATAGTCGAAGTCTCTCAACAAGTTCGTTTACATTATCCCAATATATGTAATCTGTATTAGGTTTATTAACTTTTAAAGTTATACCAAATCCGGTTTTTTTTGAAGACACTCGACTTTCTCTATATGGAGCTTTGCGTCTTTCAAAAAATCCCTGGACTGCTTGTTGAGATTCGGGATTTAGAGTTTTAGTTTTTGTAATTCCTTTGCTTTGCAAATAAGGTCCTATTATAGAAATATATTTATGTGATCCATTCCCCTGCACCTGCTCATTTGGATCATTATTTCTACGGTATGCATTGGTTCTTTTTAAAATATCCATATAATTTTCCAAATCTTGTTTTTTATACCCTATTGGTTCTTTTTTAAATAATAACTCATATAAACCTGGTGTACCTGTATAGGTTATTCCTTCAATTTTGATGTTTTTACCAATAATTTCGACAGGTTTTTGAGTTAAACCCAAAAAGAATTTCTCGGTTTCCAAATCATGAACTATTCCATATTGGTGATCAAACTCATGTTCAACATCTTTTACACCGCTATCAATATATTGGCGAGGTAATTCATCAAATCCTAATAAATATTCTTTATATAAATCTGTATCAACAAATGTTCTAACTGTTTGCCGTGTTTGTTCCAGTATATCTGAAAGATTTCCTATTGTGGAGTGTGAACCTGAAGAAGGGTTTGTTTCTGCAATAATACTTGTTTGTTGTATAGATGGCATTTGACTTGCTGAAGCTAAACTCGCGTCCCAGTCAATAATCGATGGTATTTCTGTAGGAAGGAGTGGAGTTTTTCCCGTCTTTCTTTTTTCTGGTGTTGATGTTCCATATTGTAATTTTCTCTTTGGTGTTAGTGTTTGAATTGATCTTTTCTGTGGTGTTTCATAAATTTTTTTAATTGGTGTGTGTAGCTCTTCCTTTATTTCAACAGGTTCAATTTTACCAATCGTTGAAATTAATTCTTGTAAGGGTTGAGTTATCGGTTTATATGTTTCCTCCAATTTAGTTTGCGCCTCAAATTCCGCATTTTTTAAACTCTGATATTTTTGTTTAACAGCTTTTCTTGATTTAACTAGCTCTCTTGCTAAACGTTCATCCATGATTGGTATAATTTACCATCAAACGTTTATTTTTATAAGTAAATATATGAATCAAATCCTTTTCGATATCGGCCAGATTTCACATTAGAGTCTTTGTCTATTACTAAAAATCCAAATTTATCTTTCCAACATATTAAGCACAACTCATTAAATTGGTTTAATGACATATCAACATTAACATGATCATCATAAATATGTTTTAAGTTTGTTCGATCTTGTTGAAATATAACAATTAAATTTGCATTGTCACGAATTAATTGTTTCGGAATAGAAGAATATGTTTGACATAAATAAAAACAATCAGTATTTTTGTGTCTTCCGAAACAAAAATAGTCCTTTACAACATTCTGATTACAACACACTATATCATCAAATATTATTATAGAGTTTGGTTTAACTTGTTTTGGTGAAACAATTGTTTCTTCATTTTCAGATTCATAGTATCCAATTTTTTTCAAAGGTTTAAAAAGTGTTCTCAAATATTTATACTTTGGTTGATATAAGGATTTTGAATAAACATACAGATTTTCAAATCGCAAACCATTCGGATCTTCAATCAAACTAATAATAACATTGGTTTTGCCACAGCCTGACGGGCCAATAATTAACCCTCTTTTACTATTTCCCTCAAACAGTTTTCCATGTTTTCTAAAACCATTCACTGAACTTTCATGATCCTTAATTGTTATAGAGTATGGTTGTTTCTCAACTCTCATTTTATATATAAAACAAACTATTAATATTCAGTATTGTGATGTAACTGGTTAGTTATCACTAGGATTGCAACTATATATAATGTTTCCATCACATAATAAACGAATCATTTACAAGACAAACAGCAAAAGGAAAGGAAGTGGTTTAGTAAACTCATTAATAAATAAATTACCCTTTGAATTGCATATTCCTGGTTATAATTTTTGTGGACCTGGAACAAAATTGGAAAAACGATTGTCAAGAGGTGATAAAGGTATAAATTTATTGGATGAGGCTTGTAAAGAACACGATATTGCTTACTCACAATCAAATGATATAAAAAGAAGGCATTTAGCTGATAAAGTATTAGCTGACAAAGCTTTATCAAGGTTCAAAGCTAAAGATTCTAGTTTTGGGGAAAAAACTGCTGCACTAGGAATTACTGGTGCTATGAAAATTAAAAGAAAATTAGGTATGGGACTTCGAACGAGAAGAAAGTTCAAGCGAAAAACTCGAAAAGGACGAGGACTATCATTATCTCAGGTAATTTCAAAAGCTAGAAAAGGAATTAAGGGGAAACGTTTTAAAGACCTAAATGAAAGTATTCAAACTGCTTTAAAAGCTATTAAAAAAACTGGTAAAGTGTTACCTCCAAAGAAAAGGGTAATTCCAATCCCAAAGACTGGCGGATTTCTTCCACTTATACCTTTATTTGCTGGTTTGTCTGCTCTTGGTGCTCTTGGAGGAGGGGCTGCAGGTATTGCTAAAGCAGTAAATGATGCAAAAGCAGCCAAAGCGAAATTAGAAGAATCTAAACGACACAATCAAATGATGGAGTCCATTGCGGTAGGAAAAAAAGGAAGTGGACTTTATTTAAAACCCTATAAAACAGGATGTGGATTATACTTGAAACCTTATTCAAAAAACTGCTAAAACATATACCTCGAAAAGCACTTACAAATTACGATTTACTTAAATACGCTAAATATTTACAAATTCCCAACTTTCGTGGTATTTTTATGAGGGATAAATTACCAAAAAAGATAAAGTTAATTGAAAGTGCAATTGTCAATCTAGATAATCACAGTGGTGTTGGTACTCACTGGATAGCATATACAAAAAAAGGAAAAAACATAATATATTTTGATAGTTATGGTAATTTGCGACCCCCTTCTGAATTAATTAAATATTTTTATAGCGACCAAAATAATAATATTGTTAATTATAATTATAACAGTTATCAAAACTTTAACAAAACAAATTGTGGTCAATTGTGTCTAAAATTTCTTTATAACCATATGTAACACCTAATTTTAGTTTATTATTAAACATATTTTTAAAGTAAAATGTCATATAGTTTTGTTCTTAGCGGCAATTCCGCTATTTTAACATCAGAGTTACATCCTCCAATATATTTAGATGAAGATGTTGAATATGTTATCGGTCTTGTAAATTTCGAAACATTTAATGCAATTCCCAATATTGATGTTGGGAATAATGTATTAATTCATGATGAAAATTTAGAAATAGCCATACCCCCAGGTAGCTACGAATTAGAAGACATAACAGATTTTTTAAAAAAACACTTGGATGAGGATAAAATTAGTTTTAGTCTTTATGCAAATAATAATACTTTACGTACACATCTTAAATGTTCAGCCCCCATAACTTTTCGTGAAGGAACTATTGGTAAATTATTAGGGTTTAAAAATGGGCGATTGGAAGCCAACATTGAACATATATCAGATTTTCCCGCGGAAATAATTAAAGTAAATTCAATAAATATAGACTGCAGTATTGCAGAGGGATCATATTTAAACGGGAAACCTGTTCATATAATACACCAATTTTTCCCGAGCGTTGCTCCAGGGTTCAAAATAATTGAGTCACCTCAAAACGTCATATATTTCCCAGTCACCGTTAAAGTAATTGATAAAATAGCCATTAAAATAATAGATCAGGAAGGTGATTTGGTTAATTTTAGAGAAGAAACCATAACCATCAGACTACATCTTAAAAAAGTAGATTAAAGATGGTAATATTATATAACAATAAATCTGCAAACTTTACTAGAAAATTTAATAATAAAAACATTAATAAGACAAGAAAGAAACCAACTTCCTTTAGTAGGAAATCAAACTTCCAAAGGTTAACACCTTCTAATAGAAAATTTCTTCAAAGTTTGGGTTTTAAACTTAAATAAAAATGGATTATTTAAATGTAAGAGAAAATGTATTGGTTGATGAATCAATATTAAGCTGGGAAATTCTTTCTTTCGATCCTTTTAATCCTACAAAACTCGGACCAAATGATGAAATCAGAATTGCTTTGCAACAAACAGGAAAATATCCTTTACCTTGCAAAAGTGAAATTTATGTGGAATTGCAAGTAACTAAAGAAGATGATTCCCCTTTAGCTAATACTGTTTTAATTAATAATGCTCCGGCATTTTTATTTAAAGAATTACGCTATATTTTAAATGGTGTTACTATTGACTCCGTTCGGGATATTGGTATAACTTCAACTCTTAAGGGATATATTTCATTTAATCAAAATGAAAGTGCTAAATTGGAAAATGCCGGTTGGTATCCGAAAACAAAATCTAAAGAAAAAATTATGACTGATGACAAAGGTAATGTTTCATTATGTATACCATTAAAGATGTATTCAGGATTTTTTGAAGATTATAATAAGATTATTCTTAATTCACAACAAGAACTTATTCTAATAAGAAGTAATGATGATACAAATGCATTATTATCCAGTAATGAAGATGAAAAACCCAAAGTTAAAATTACCAAGTTGTGTTGGAGAGTTCCTCATCTTACTGTAGCGATTCCGCAAGAATTAGCACTTACCAAAATTATTGACAAAAATAGTGATATACTAATAACCTTCCGAAGCTGGGAATTAGTTGAATATCCAGAGTTATTGGAAACTACGAGGCACAACTGGCCCGTAAAAACTTCTACAAAAGTCGAAACGCCACGTCATGTTCTAATTGCTTTTCAGAAAAATAGACGTGGTAATCTAAAAATGGATATGAGTAAATTTGATCATTGTAATTTAAGAAATATGAATGTCTTTTTAAATTCAGAAAGATATCCTTACAATGATCTTCAACTTGACTTTGAAAATAATAAATTTGCTACTCTGTATGAAATGTTTACAGACTTTCGTCAAGGGTATTATAACTCTCCAGTGGAACCAATTTTTAATCCGAAAGAATTTAAAGAAAATGCTCCTATAGTTTACATTAATTGTTCACATCAAAGAGATTTACTACAAACAGGTCCAGTAACCATGAGAATTGAATTTGAAACCAAGGAAAAAATTCCCCCTAAAACAGCGGCATATTGTGTTATAATTCATGATAAAGTTTTCAGTTACAATCCATTAACAAAAATTGTGAAACAGTTGTAATACAATTTCCTTAAGATAAAATACTCTTTTTAAACAAACCGCTACTTACGCTTAAGAGCGCACGCGTCAATTTTGATATTTATTAACGTAGCCAAACCAGAATTCTTCATTTATATAATGTCTTACGAGATTTCAGTTCGAGTATTAGATTTTCAACTTCAGTTGCAGAAATTAAAAAAACAAATAAGTGAATATCAATTAAAAGTAGAAATGATCAAGAAATTCAAATATTTGAAAATATGAAACTTATTTTAGATCTTCAAGGATTCAAAATTGAAAATAATAAATTTATTGTAAAGGAATTAGCAGCGTACGATGGGCAAAAGACAAGTCATTTTATTTTCAAAGCTCCATTTCCGATGGGTCATTTACCATCCTATTTACACAAACAAGCTCTGTGGTTAATAAAAAATTACCATTGCATTGAATGGTGTGAAGGATTTACACCATTACACAAATGTGGAGATATCATAAGAGATTTAAGCGCTAAGGTGGACTATGTTTATGTAAAAGGGGAAGAAAAGGCAGATTTCGTAAAGAAGTATTCCATGAAACCAGTTATCGAGATTGATGAACAACCCGCCCTAAAGAAAATGGATCCTTGCTGCTTTTATCATCAAAAAATACCATGTGTATGTGCATTATCAAATGTTTATTACCTTTACAACAATTTTTTTATGTAATAAAAGACTTGATTACAAATTATGTGTTTTATTTTCTAACATTGTTTTAATACATGAAATATTATTATTTAATCCTAGTTCTTGAAGTTTACATATTAAAATATCTATATTTTTATTTTTTAAATATTCGCTACAACATTTAGCTGCTAGTAAACATAATTCCGCATGTTCCATATAATTTAAAAACACTATAATATTCTGCGCTTCACTTTCTTGACCTTCATATGCATAAAACTCGGAACAGGCTGCGGACATCAAAAACTCTTCATACATTTCTCTTATTAATAATTCCATAATAAATCCTACACTAAAACCTCCCTGTTTCTCAATATCTCTTTATCTCTCTCTTCCTCTTCCACGATTTCTTTTAATATATCAGGATCTTTTATATAATCCTTCAATATCCTTAAAAAGTAACTGAATCCTATTTTCTTTATTTCATGAAAGAACTTCGGCAAATTTTGGGTTTTTCTATAATTTAAACAGGCTTCTGCAGCTAATTGGTATTGGAAGGCAGTCTCATAATATACCTGTGCCCACTCGGGGTGTGTTTTCCTTAGCATTGCATTCTTTAATTCGGAATTTTGAAGTTTAGTAAACTGTTTACCTAATTTGATTATTTCATTTTGCAAATCACTGTTCATAACTACCACTTATTTTTAATTTAACACTGTTCTTTATTAGTGGTGAATCTTCTATATAAGCTTAAGACTAGTTGTAAATGAATGTAGCTCGCTCAGATTCAGTCCTTTAAAATACCAGCTCCCCTCCAACTGCTACCAGCTCCCCTCCAACTACTGTGGTGGTTAGGAAGGAGGTAGGAGGTGGAGCAAAAAGAGGCGGAGTTTATGAAACCAATCGGAATAGGGGGCGAACTTGGGCAGCCAATCAGAAACAAGGTCATTCTTGGCTGACCAATCAAAAAAGTGGTGGGGGGGTCAACTAGGAGCCCCCTATTCCCACTACTGCGGTTTTTATAAATTTTGTTAATTTGTGTGGTTCTTATGTTATTAAGTGAACCATCGAGATGTCGCCTTTGTCGTCCTGTTTGCTGTTTTTAATTTTAAATTCAGCTTTATAGGATGCAAAGGCGAGATGATGGTTTGTACCGAATGCGGTGGCCTGACGAGTCCCATATTACGACGAAACATCGCTGTCGCCATCTGTCGGACCCGGAGTATTTCCATACGTTGGAGTGCTCCGCACTTTTTAACACGAGAATAATGCAGATTGACAAATTTCAGGTCCGCTAAGCCAAGATTTTATTTTATTTCTTTACATTACACGGACAATAACTTATCTATTTATTTATATATATGTATATATATATATATATATATATATATATATATATATACATATATATATATATATATATATATATATATATATATATATATATATATATATATATATATATATATTTCAACCGTTCTTTTATCAGGTATGTGCGACATCCGGTGATTTTTTTGTTATGCCTTTTAATTTAAATTTGGTTTTTGGCAAAAATCGTTCTTTTACTAAAAGGGCATTGAAAAAGTAACGGCGTGTGAGCCATCAAGACATTTTTTGGAGATTTTACTCTACCTGAAAAAGAGATTAAGTGTATCGTTTGGTCCTGTAATAATACTCCCTAGTGGTTTTTGGTGCTGTATGCAGTTTAGTATGGTTGGATTTTGGGCTAACTGCAGTAGAAACTACGGTTGTTTAACAAATTTTTTATTTATTATTATACTCCCTTGTTATATATTTGGATACCAATCTACCAAATCTTTAAAATTTTTATATTAAAATAAACAATGTACTTTGAATTAGTTTGTGTTCGTTTACTTGGTCCCTACCCTTTAAATGCTAGGTGAGCCTCTGTGGGCTTCTGAACATCGGATGACCTTCTTGGTTTAGGTTAGCGGATTAGTAACTCTGTGGCGCCTCAGGTGATTGGTAAGTACCAATCTTCTTAATTTTTTTAAACATTGTGAACACCCTCATCTCCTTCTTGAGCTGTCGGGTACTTTTGTTGCGTCCTTTACAGCCCATGGGAGCAACTAGCCTGAGCGGTTGTCAATGACTGAATGAGCGTTGTTAAGAGAAGGAGGCAACATATGATATTGATATAATTTATATTACATATATCAACAAATAAATGCTTATATAGGGATATTACGGATAACCCATAGATAAAGCCTTGAAATCGATAACAAAGATAGTTGTCTTGTTGTCGAACATAAACAAAACTTTCCATTTTGGCCGGTTTAGTAATAGTTTAGTTTCTTTTATCCTTACATTTTTAAGATTGAAAACTTGCTTGACATATTGGTGCACTTGTCAATTTAAACCGATTTTAAAGTTAGACCATGTTAGTGAATTAGTATGTATGTCGAAATTTTTATTTTAGTTGATTTATCTGACGGTATTAATTTTAACATTTAGTAAAAGAGCCCATTAACCTCTCCTGAAATATTGTGCGATAATTGTTGTCGATATTTCTCATTCTACAGTTTGTCGTGTTTCAGCTTCATGAGAGCGGTAACATTCTGTTGCTTTAAATAGAAGAAAAAGCAAATGCATATTACTCTCCCTCACTTATTTCACCATAAATGACTTATTACATTTTAGTTTTTCAATTAGACTAGGAATTTTTTATAATAAAACACTTAAATGTTAACATTTTAAAAACCAGGGAATATTTCTTCCTAGTAGGTGAATTATATCGGCACACGGGGATAACAAAATATTTTAAATAATTTGTGCATGAATGTATTATTTAACATGTGTGCCAACTTTGATTAAAAGTTTACAACTATTTTTTAAACCATATTATTCAACAATTTTAAACATTATGTAACATTCAATCATGCTTTAATGCAAATAACTGATAGAGAATATCAAATTAAAAAATATTTGTGTAAAAGCGTGTATTTAGAGCGTTGGTGAGGCCATTAGTAATTAAATTTTAATTTTAATATGCCTATATAAATAAATCTCTACAAAATTTAAACTATTTGCTATTAGTTAGAAAAGCTTATTTTTAAACATATATTTAAAACATTTTTATACCTCAAAAAATTTTAAAAAATTTAATAAATTAGGGAGAAATTTTTGTGGCAGTAGAATTATTTCAATAAGCTATCGTTTTTCTCCTTTAGGTCATTAAAAGGAAAAAGATAAATAGACAGTTTATTCCTGCTGGTCTTTGCCCGATACGTGTGTCCACCACGCCTCGTCAGTAGAACTATAACAAACCAAAAGGAAAATTCCCAGGAAAAAACGGTCGATATAAATTCCGAAACTTGTCTGGAGGCTGTAAAACTTGCCGACAGTTTCGACGCCAGACTGTAAAATATCAACAGCAAATGAAATCTCTAGACATGAGTGCATAGAAGCTTATAAATTAACAGCCATAGGAACTAAGAAGATTTAAGAGTTAAACCCGATCTAGCTACCATTGCATTTAAATCTTCTAGTCGGCCAGTTTTGTTTTGCTTAAGATATCGTCATAATTACATATGTCAATAAATAAATGTTTATATAGGAATATCAAGAATAAGAACCTTGCGATAAAGCCTTGAAATAGGTAATGGAAGTAGTTCTATACCGAAAGTACACAAAATTCTCAATTTTTGTCGGTTTAATAATTCAGCAATAAGAGAAAATTATTTTTTTATACTTATATTTTTAAGTTTTAAAACTTGCTTGACTTATTGTTGCTCTTGTCAGTTTAGGCCCTCTGTTGTCCACTCAGAACAGTTTTAAAATTTAATCATGTTAGTGAATCTGGCTGTAAAATTTCAGTAAGATATAAAGAAATCATTATGGCCTTACAAATTGGTTTAATAAGCTACCGTTTTTCGTCTTCAGGCCGTTAAAAGAAAAATTAAAGAGACGGTTTATTTCAGTTTTCACGAGGTATGCAGATAGGAAAGCTATCAAAAAATTTCTTACGATACTCCATAAAGAACTATAAGCAACAAATATGTCTCTCTGCCGCCAAACATGCTGAATTCATTTCTAAACGGCACTTTTAGTTCTTCAGTAATAATTATTCTGATCAGTTATTGAAATATGATATCCCGTTCATCAACGTTACCTAATGTGTTGATAATTTAGATCGCCCGTAAGTCCCATATAAGCAGTACCATAAGTAGGAGTGTATCGTGTTTTCACTGGTAACCATATAGGCCAGTCGAATTAAATTTGGGAAAAAATTTATTGTTTCTAGATATGAGTCGGCGGGTGGATGTTCAGAACATGCAGATTTGTTATTAAATATTTCCCTTATTTCGAAATAGTATACAAAAATTTGGTATTTGCTGTGGCACCAATGAAGAACATATGAAATGTCTTATAAAATTACTTAATTGTGTAATTTTTGAAAGAAAGCATGCATATTATATTATTTTTTTTTAAATAATATGAGCCAAGCCGATCAGCAGATGGACTGCATGAATCAAGTTGACTGAAATTACCTTACTTGTATTAGGTCAGTCGAATTACCCTCGAAATGAGGTGATTTTGACATTTTGTGACATATCAGGCGGCGAGAGGATATTCAGAATGATGGTGGTAATTCACGATTTCTTAAGCTTCAATTTTTTTTGGTATAAATTCTTATTGAACAATAAAAACGCGATAAAACAGTTTTTTTTTAAATTGTAAAAAAGCTATTATTTTTTAGAAAAAAAAGTCCCAAACAAAAGTTGTCTGCCTTAAAAATCCTTACAAAATTAAAAAAAAGGAACATCATTATTTGTTCATTAGTTATTGCAAAAAAAAAATAAAATGGATGTTGCTTCAATTGAAAAACTTATTGCAGCAAAAGAAGCCTCTTGTGGCACAAGGTAGGTATGCAAAATTTCATATAAAAATATTTAATAGTTTTTTACACAGTAAATTTGTTTATTACTTTTGAAGTTATAATCCCAAAATAATTGTTTGTTCCATAATTCCATAGAAATTAATGTTACTTAATATAGACTGCGGATCCTATAGAAGAAAATTGGCTCCCGGTTAAAACGTACCTTTCTTTTTAATGGCGAAACTAAACACAATACTTTAAACGTCATTGGATATTTCCGTCACCTGACCGAAATTACAAAGAGAGGTACTACTCCTTGAAAACGCTCTATCTCTTTTTAAGCGTGAGCCAACTTTCTTCTATAGGATCCGTAGTTTATACAGGGTGTCTCAAAAGAAAGTTCACATTTAAAAAATCGATTTAAAAAAAAGTCAGGACTTTATTGAAAAAATGTTTATTACATATTAAAATACATTGTTTGGGAATTTATTTTTTAAAAATGATATCGTCCAAATGTAATCCGTTGCGCTCACGGCATTCATTTAATCGAGCACTAAAATTGCCCATGACGGCTCGGCAGGTATTCTCCGTGATGTCTGCCATTTCGTTGCGGATATTTTCTTTTAATTGTGCCAGGGAAGTCGGTTTGTTGGCGTAAACTTTTGATTTGACATAACTCCATAGGAAAAAGTCCATAGGTGATAAATCAGAACTACGTGGAGGCCAACTTATGTCACCTTTCTTTGAGATCAATTTGCCAGGAAAAATTTCACGTACTCGTGGCAGAGACATGTTGGACGTGTGTGAAGTTGCTCCGTCTTGCTGGAACCATGTTCTTTGGTTATAGCCAGGAAAATTTTGCAGTTCAGGCATGAAGAAGTCGTCTAACATCTCCACATACCGCTCTGAAGTCACTGTTACTGTGCGTTCCCTTTCATCTTCAAAAAAGTACGGGCCGATAATTCCTCGCGCCGACATCGCAGCCCATACAGTCACTTTCGGCGAATGTAGAGGTTTCTGATGTTTGTGTTTTGGATTGTTTGCACTCCAATAGCGGCAATTTTGCTTGTTTACGTGACCATTAAGATGAAAATGGGCTTCATCCGAAAAGAAGATGTTGGTAAACGTTGAAAAGCGTTCAGTCATCTGGTTTACGAAGTCAAGCCTCTGACCAGCATCCTGAGGCTTAAATTCTTGCACCAACTAAATTTTATAGGGGTTCAGCTTTAAATCTTTGTGTAAAATGCGGAATAATGATGACCTATGCACATTTAAAGCAACAGCACGCTTACGAATCGAAACGTTTGGGTCGTCACGAACAGACTGAGTAACACTCTCTACGTTTTCGACCATTCTCGAAGACCTCGGACGCCCGGATTTTAGTTTATCTAGTGTTGAACCGGTCTCTTCAAACTTCTGGACCCATTTTCCAATAAGCCGAGCGCTTGGCGCATCATTTAAGTGACGAATATGTCGAAAATTGCAGAATTTTCTACGCGCTACAGTCGCCGAATTACCGTTTTTGTGAAACTCACGTACGCACAAAGCACGGTCCGCTCCCGAGAAACGCTTCATAGCGACTAAATTCCCAAGAGCCAGGCTACCGATTGACATACTCCCTGCGCCGCTCGGAATAATTGCGTTCACGTAATAAGCAAAACAAATGTGTACTTTCTTTTGAGACACCCTGTACTAAGTAATAATAAGTAAGGTCTTACGGCGATCTGCGGGTGCGCAAGTCAAACTGAAAATTGTTGATATGATAATAGTAGACCCGGGCGATACATATCGATATTTCAAAGGATCGATACACCCGACAACGATATTCGATTTTTTGTATCGATATTTACCATTGTTGTCATATGTAGGTATCGATACATTTAACTATATATTGTATCGTTTTCTTCTAATCAGATCCAATTTCACTACCAACTTCAATTATATCGGTCAAGCGATCCGGAAACTACATTTTCGAAAATCAAATATATATTGTTGTAAATTTGGCTTGCAGAATTAGTGTGACACGAATGTATTATCATTTTTTAATTGTGTAACAAATACAATTGGGCCGCACCAATCTACAGCACCAACTAAAAATGCTTTTAATTTGTAGCTAAACTTTATTGTTCTGTACTTTGCTCCCCTTATTTGCGGGGATTTCGTGAATCACTTATCTATGTTTTGCTGTCTTTTCGCGACGTATGTTACTGTTATTTCAACTTTCTCTCTTTCTCTATTATTTAACCTCTGGTTTGTTTGTGTAACGTTTCGTGTTTTATGCTTCTTGCTGATTATTATTTTAGTTACTGTCATGTTTTAACCATGCCTCCTACGGAAACTAAGAAAAGTGTTGTAAGGAAATCTTTTATCAAGTCACAAACGTGAGGCACATACTATGTTATTCACAGGTAAACCCCGCTAGTACGTGATAGAAATTAATATTACTTAAAATAGACTGTGGATCCTAGAGAAGAAGTTGGCTTACGCTTAAAAAAAGATAAAGCGTTTTTGATGAGTAGTACCTCTCTTTCCAATTTCGGTCAGGTGACAGGGATATTCAATAACGTTTGTAATATCATGCTTAACTCCGCCATTAGAAAGAGAGATACTACTTATCGAAAACACACTATTTCTTTTTAAGCGTAAGTAACATTAATTTCTCTTACGTCTATTCAATCAATGAACGATTCTGATTAGTCGTCCTTGATTTTTATTAATTGTAAAATTTTGAAGTATGAATGACACATTTTTATCAATTGGTTTAGAGGAAATTCTTAGTATTAGTTGTTAATTTTTGGAAGTATGAACCGACCATTAGATTTAGTTTTATTTTAAAAAATATTTTCATCTTTCTCGAGTAATATTTTATGTTATTTTAGGTTTTTAAATGAAACTTTGTTTGTGCATTATCAGAATTTAGTTGTTTTTCCTTTTGTTTTGGTACCAAAGACCACAAAGGCAATATATTTCACTGGATTGATTTCTTTTTACATTTTACCGTTTGTCTGAAATAAAATATTTCTTATTCTAGTTTTTCTTTCAATACTTTCTTATTTTACTTTTTCCTTTCATACACAAAACTTGAATAAAATATGAATGATACTAATGTATCAATATTTAAAATATCGATACTTTGACACCAAAATATTGGCGTATCAATATTTTTTTATTCGATACGTACTGATACATACATAAAATTGATACACCCTGAGATATCACCCGATCCTAGACAATAATTTGAAGTTGCATCTTTTCCGAGAGTCAGTGTGGGTGAAGGAAGGGGGGGATGCCGGTAGCGCGAGAGCAAAACGAGCCTGTGATGCTTCAAATCCGTTTCGCAGGAAAAATTTGGATGATCTTCGCAAATATTGGTCGTAGAAATTTTTTGTTTGATTTGTGGTATCTCGATGAAACATGAACAGTGGAAAATATATTTTCCTGAAAAAAGTAAATAATCGATTCACGATATTTTTTTACCATACTTAGTGAAATAAAAATGACTAAAATTCGTTGTCAATAGTTAATAATATATCATTGAAAAAAAAATTGAGATGGTAATGAATTTTAAAGGTTTAAAAAATTGTGTTTGGGCAAAATTAGATGCTCGTGGCAGCCCCTGTGTTCAAATTGTCTCGTCAAAGATATAGAGGTATCTTTCTTCATTTCTCTTTACATCACAGAATAGGCCCAATCCATTACTGAATTTAATTTCTATTAAAATAAACAATGGACGTAAACCACCGCTACAATTTTAATTATTTTTTTTTTATTTTTGGTTTTTATTTTGTCTTATTTCAAAAGCAGAGATTCCCTACTTTTATCCAAATTACATTTCTTTTGCATTAATTTGAGACTGAAAACATAAAGACCAGATAAAATCCCTTTTTTTATTATAAAAATTGATGCTATTTGAAAGGAAAATCATCCAAGATCTCTTGGGACACAATATTGGCTATTATTGTACTTGCATGCTTTTGTATTTTTAAATACTGTTCTACCCCAATCTTCTTTGTATACCTTTATCAAACTTCTGAATACCTTTCAACCAAATTTACATTATATTGTGGATTTCCTGGCGATTTCCTTGAAAATCGAGCCGTAGCGCGTTTCCATTCCCCTTCACTTTGAGAGCTCTTCCATAAAAAATCCTAATTTAAATCCCCTGATGACAATTGAAGACACTTTATTCTCTAAACTTTGCATTTATTTGTGTGGTTTCGAAATTGTGTTAAATAAAGAGGAATAAAAGGCCTGGATTAGAAGTAAATTATTTTGTCAAAGCCAAATTTATTATTTAAAATCTTTTCGGCTTTTTGTGAAAGAGACCTAATTAAAGCTGTGATTGATATTTCATTTTACGTAGTGCGCTCTGTAAGGTTTAGGGAACGCTTTGAATAAAATTTTAATTTACACACTTTTGGTATTATTTAATTAAGACTTTTGGTCATTATATTTAGAGTCTCCCGTGGAGGGGATAGTTCACTTATTGCAAAACTGAATTTCACTATCGTTAATATGAAAATTACCTACACGGGATATAATTTGTTGTCTTGAAATGACAAGGGTAGAATCAATGCACATAACTTAACACACACGAATTTTAGCGACAAAATTGCTTGAACGGAACGTATAGTAGAAAGAGTTAAACTAATAGTAATACGTTGTAAACTGGCCAATTTAATATAATTCTTGTCAATTGATTATAATCCCGGAATGTCTGCGATACTATTATAATATGTTAAATTATGTTACAAATCAAAACCATGGTTCATGCGGACTTTCTCATGTGCATGTAAAAAATAACTAGAGAGTTATTGTTAGATATTTAAATGTTTTCATTGCAAAGTAAATCTATTTTAAGCAACGATAATTTTTTGGTAAAGATTTTACTTAATGTTTGATTAGGATTTTGAAAGATTTACGTGTCAAAGTGTACAGTATTGAAAGAAAAAATATAACTAGAAAGTAAGTATCGCTTCTAGATCTCAATTTATCAAAATTTAATTATTTACAAAATTAATAATAATTAAATGAAGCTAAATATGTCTAATACGTTGTAAACCGGCTATACTGATTCAATTCTTGTCAATTGATTATAATCTCGGAATGTCTGCATTACTATTATAATATATTAAATTATGTTACAAATCAAAACCATGGTTTGTGCGGACTTTCTCATGTGCATGTAAAAAATAACTAGAGAGTTATTGTTAGATATTTAAATGTTTCCATTGCAAAATAAAACTATTTTAAGCAACGATAATTCTTTTTGTAAAGATTTTACTTAATGTTTGATTAAGATTTTGAAAGATTTACGTGTCAAAGTGTAAAATATTGAAAGAAAAAATATAACAAGAAAGTAAGTATCGCTCCTAGATCTCAATTTATCAAAATTTAATTATTTACAAAATTAATAATAATTAAATGAAGCTAAATATGTCTAATACGTTGTAAACTGGCTATACTGATCCAATCCTTGTCAATTGATTATAATTCCGGAATGTCTGCAATACTATTATAAAATGTTAAATTATGTTATAAATCACAACCATGGTTCATGCGGACTTTCCCACGTGCATGTTAAAAATAACTAGAGAGTTATTGTTAGATATTTAAATGTTTCCATTGCAAAGTAAAACTATTGTAAGCAACGATAATTCTTTTTGTAAAGATTTTACTTAATGTTTGATTAAGATTTTGAAAGATTTACGTGTCAAAGTGTAAAGTATTGAAAAAAAAAAATATAACAAGAAAGTAAGTATCGCTCCTAGATCTCAATTTATTAAAATTTAATTATTTACAAAATTAATAATAATTAAATGAAATTAAATATGTCTAATACGTTGTAAACAGGCCATACTAATCCAATTCTTGTCAATTGATTATAATCTCGGAATGTCTGCAATACTATTATAATATGTTAAATTATGTTATAAATCAAAACCATGGTTCATTCGGACTTTCCCACGTGCATGTTAAAAATAACTAAAGAGTTATTGTTAGATATTTAAATGTTTCCATTGCAAAGTAAAACTATTGTAAGCATCGATAATTCTTTTTGTAAAGATTTTACTTAATATTTGATTAAGATTTTGAAAGATTTACGTGTCAAAGTGTACAGTATTGAAAAAAAAAATATAACAAAAAAGTAAGTATCGCTCCTAGATCTCAATTTATCAAAATTTAATTATTTACATAATTAATAATAATTAAATGAAGCTAAATATGTCTAATACGTTGTAAACCGGCTATACTGATCCAATTCTTGTCAATTGATTTTAATCCCGGAATGTCTGCAATACTATTATAATATGTTTAATTATGTTATAAATCAAAACCATGGTTCATGCGGACTTTCCCACGTGCATGTTAAAAATAACTAGAGAGTTATTGTTAGATATTTAAATGTTTCCATTGCAAAGTAAAACTATTGTAAGTAATGATAATTCTTTTTGTAAAGATTTTACTTAATGTTTGATTAAGGTTTTGAAAGATTTACGTGTCAAAGTGTAAAGTATTGAAAGAAAAAATATAACAAGAAAGTAAGTGTCGCTCCTAGATCTCAACTTATCAAAATTAAATATGTCTAATACGTTGTAAACCGGCCATACTGATCCAATTCTTGTCAATTGATTATAATCTCGGAATGTCTGCAATACTATTATAGTATATTAAATTATGTTACAAATCAAAACCATGGTTAGTGCAGACTTTCTCATGTGCATGTGAAAAATAACCAAAGAGTTATTGTTAGTGATTTAAATCTTTTTATTTAAAATCAAAACTATTTTATGTAACGACGATTTCTTTTATGTTTTTTGTAAAAATGGTACTCAATAGTTGATTAAGATTTTGAAAAATTTGCGTGTCATAGTGTGAAGTATTGAAAGAAAAAATGTAACGAGAAATTAAGTATCGGTCCTAGATTTGAATTTATCAAATTTTAGTTAATTACGAAATAATTAATAATTAAATGAAATTAAATATGTCTTACACAGTGTGTAGGTTCTAGTCTAAATCTATACGATATTAATTGATATGAATGTAATAGTCGTAAAAATATAGAGTTTATAAATATTTATCTTGGAAAATGTGATTAAAGAAGCACTGAAATATTTCTTTATTTTTTTTAAAAAACAGTTGAAATATTAATGATGTGGTACCCCCATTATTTGTAAAGTGTTTTCTAATTTTTAATTAAGGCATCCTTAGCACTTCACGAATTTCAAGTAAATTTGAGATTAAAAATATAATAAATTCTAACAGAAAGTTCTGTTTATATCTGACTCACTAGCCTGAACAAGCTATTTAAAAATGCTTTTAAAGGGATAGTGTTCATAATAACCTGTTCTAAAATATGGAGTTTTAGTTGGCAATTTCCGCGATTTTTCAAGGGTGGAAATCTTAAGTTTGAAATTTGGATGAATTTCAGCAGTATATCTTTTTCGAAATGGGTCATAATCGGCAGTAAAAAGTAAAACTTGATATGATAAATTATTAAACAAATTTACAATATCGTATAAGAAAGAGTTGATGTATCATTAAGGCAACTAAATATTTTATCGTGAAAAATCGAAATTTTATACATTTAATGTCAGAAGATTTTAAGTCGATTTATTGGTAAATATACTGACTAATTATTATTTTAGTTTTGTTTTTTTTTTCGTTGAAAAATAACAATGGAAAAAGAATCCAATTCTTATTCTATAAACACCTTGTTAGTCAAAATAAATAAAAGTTCAATATATGTTATAAAATTCTCCAGGTTAGATTTGCAATTATACTATTTTTATTGAATATTTGACTATTTTCATGTATGATATACGTACGAAATAATAGTACAAGAGTAGTAAAAAAAGGAAAATAGTTTTATAAATCAGGAAGCAAAATATATTATCAGCGTATTTGCCATTTTTTTTCAACATTTTAGCATTACGAAATATCTTGGAGTACTTTTGAAAACTGAAGTGTCAACACACATATACCTATATGTATTTATATTATGGTTTTAAGTGAAATATAAAAATACTACAGATTTCCAGTATGTAAATTTCTAATTCGATTCTAATATATTTACCTCTAAACCTTTTATATTTATTGTAACCAATTAGTTATAGCAAGGTGTAGATTTTAAATGAAACTGAAAATCATAGTTGAAGGTAAGTCTAAAATAATTGTTTTCAATAAGATAATTTGATAAAAATATTTGAGAAATGACAAATTATACGATATTTGGCACTAAACACTACACTACATTATGCAATCAAAATACGTTCCATAGACTTAGCCTAACGGCCCGCGCATTCATTCCAGGGGAACATTAATTCATCCCAGGGGAACATTCATTTGTCCCAGATATAATCAAATATCTTAAGGATGAAGTTCCGTGGAAATCATTTCTATATTGTTGGACCTTAGGTTACGATATTGTTTTCTAGTACTTCCTTTTGCATAGTCGTATACAAGTGCTTGCTAAGGCCTAATCTTTTGATATTAAGCAGAAGATTCTTAGGTATTACACCAGTTATTGATAGAATTATGGGGATCATCCGGACGCAACTCATTCCTTACTGTCAGCGTGTTTGTCCCTCTAGGTCTCTGTATCTAGCGCTCTTCTCATTGTGCTTATCCTTAGAATAACGTTGTTAAGGATAGCGACTTCCAGTAGTATGATTCACTTGTATATTATATACAATTATATAAGAGAAACTTAGCTCTCAACCAACTGAAAAAAACCTTATACTATAAGGACAAACGTGCTCTGTTCTAACACAGTTAGAGACAAAGCACAATCTCAGATTGCAAGAATACCAGGAAAGGATGGACGCCTTTCCTATGGTAGTGCACCGCCATCTGTAGACCGGTTTCGAACTTGTTAGTTCTCGTCAGTACAGAATATACACCCAACTGCAAGTATATTATCCACTTTTGGTTTATATATATACAGATCTCTACAAGATTTTATATTCAGATTACGTGGAACGCTGGGAGATGGCGCCGCTTGTATTAGATTTCAGATTTTGTCTAATATAAGTTGCTTAAAGGATTTACTTTTCCGATGCTGAAGTGCGCTAGCCTATTCTGTACTGACGAGAACTAATAAGTTCGAAACCAGTCTACACATGGCGGTGCACTACCATAGGAAAAGCTTCCACCCTTTCCTGGTATTCTTGCAATCTGAGATTGTGCTTTGTCTCTTAACTGTATTAGAACAGAGCACGTTTGTCCTTATAGTAAAAGGTTTTTTTTCAGTTGGTTGAGAGCTAAGTTTCTCTTATATAATTGTATTTTTATACACCCAACTGTAAGTATATTATCCACTTTTGGTTTATGTATATTATATCTATTAAAATGAGGCCTGGCCTGTTATATGCAAATATATGATACGTAAGCACAGTTTGATCCCAATACAGCTTAAACTCGTTTTTCTCCAGTATAGATTCCGGGCTGTATTGATAGTAAGCCACTTTCTCTACCCGCCAGAGTTTGAATTTCTCTACGAACTCCTTATCGGTAATCTTCACAGCTGAATTGTATCTCTCCTTGTACTCCGATGTGATGAAACAGGACATAGGCAGGCTGAAAAAGAAACATAGTAACGATGTATATGGCTTTAAAACAATTCTTTTGTACCAACTGAGAGATGGTCTTACTGGTCTACCTATTAGACTGTTTAATCTCTGTATTCGTAAGGGGCTATACTCAGCAGGTTTCAAGCTGAGCAGGGCCACACCTGTCTTTAGAAATAGAGACCGGAACCTTTACAATAAATATCGACCGATATGTTTGATTTCTTTGTTCTTTGAAGTTTTTGACGTACTACTTATCAGCTATATGAGTATTTTGAAGATAGTATTCTTTTAATTAGAGAACAGTTTGGTTTAAGGAGAAGAGATTGACAACTAAGGCCATCTGTAAGCTATGGGACTACATAGGTGAAGGCTTTGCAAAGGGCACATTTTGTGGGTATTGCCTTTTGTGACCTCTCCAGGGCCTTCAATTTTGTATTGCATGGCATTCCTATTGGGAAGCTAAAATCTTGTAGCCTGAAAGCGGAGAGTGTTGCCCTTGTTTAGAGTTATTTATCAAACAGAAGGCAGGTGATTTTTGACAGGGAAAACTATCAAGCGAGTGAACTATGGAGCATTGCATCGCGCAGGATTCTGTCTTGAGACCCATTCTATTTCTTATTTATGTTAACACCCTAACATCTTACCTGACGGGGGCCGAAGTAGAGCTTTATACAGATGATACGGGTATTCTTATATGATGGAAGGAGTATGAAATTTTGACTGAATGGATGGACAGCTGTGCTGAGAGAATGAACGACTTTTATCGGACTAATCGCTTAAGTTCAAACGTAATATGACGTTTTCTTTGACAGATAATGTTATCGATAACCCAGATAAAATAAAGTTCCTAGACATATTTGTAAATTTAAAACTGACATTCGAACATCATATTAACACTAAAAAATAACATCTGTTCTGGGAAATTTGTCTGGGGTTTTTAATAGCAAGATAAATGTCATGGCTTATCATTAATTGATGCATGCCACGTGTGTATACAGTTTGCTTGCTTGAGATCATTCAGCTTCGGCCTCGAGAGTATATAGACTGCATCATACTCGTAGGGCTGTCAGAATCCTGGCTAGGACAGATTACAAGGATGATGTGAGAGGGATTCCCGTCGCTGAGAATTCTTTCTTTGCCTTCTCAATATATTTTCGTGTGTTTACGCCAAGCCTACAAAAATACACATAATTATGACACTTTTTTCTATATAACTGATTATATGTCAAGAAATAGAAAGGACTTGAGAATCGGCTTCGAAGATCATTGAACTTTGTATTTCCCGACCAGCATCCTTCAACAAGCAGTTAAAGGTTATCTGATGGGTAAAAGTTTTTAGGGCATTTTTCCATTTTTAAACTGTAATATAGGGAATTACAAGTTTTTTAGTTAATTTGTTAGTTTATTTTGCTTCTTAAATAATTTTTATCCTGCTTCCAAACCTTGTTATGATATTAAAGTATTTGGCGAGTTTAAAAAAATGGTATGTTTTTCACGAATAAATTTAATGTCTATTGTCTACTGTCTATTGCCAAAAGTATATATCATAAAATAAAATAAGAAGGATCTAGCATTAAAAATAATAAAACCTCTTAAATAAATAACTTATATCTAGACATAACATCTTAAAAGAAATCGCAAGAAAAAAAAAGTACAAAAAAATTTATAAGGAATTCTTTTGAATTTGCTCTTGGGCAATAAATCTGAAAAATAATTAATTTTAAGGAAAAGGGATCAAATTATTCGATTTGCTGCTACTTAATGAGAATAATAATCAATAGACTAGAACAAAAATTCGATCTATACCTGATCAAAGAACAAGTGAGATTTAAAAGATCCGTGTAACATCTACACAGTCAAAACTCTAATAAAATACATGAATGGATACCACATATCTTTGTGGTTGGCATCAAAAGGCATTCGATACAGTGAATTAATGCAGCGTCATTAGAGCTCTGAGAAATGGAAGAATTAACAAAGATATATCATTATAATTCAGAAAATACAATATACAATAACTCCATAAATAAACCTTCATGGAACAATCTGGAACGCAAAAATGAAAAAATAAGTAAAAAGGAGACATCATGTAACGGAAGCTTTTTACGCAAGAGCTTGAAAATGTGTTTAAAAATTTTAACTGGAAAAAGAAAAGAAATAAATATTTAAGAATGAAGGTTCCCAACTTAAAATGTGTTGACGACATAGTAATTCACACAAAATCAAAATAAATTAACAGAAATGCTAAAACGGCTAAAAATTGAAGCAGAAAACATATAACTAGAAATGAGTGCGCAAAAAATAAAATATATAACCAACGAAATCATAAATGAGAATACTAAACCTAAACATTGAAGAACAAGAACTGGAAAAATTAGAGTCATAGACCTACCTTTGCCAATCAGTACTGTGTGGTGGAATTTTTCGCAAATTCGCCACTGTAATATTTTAACATCTGTTATAAACCGATACGTGGGTATATAACTACTCTAGCTGTTCCAGCTATAATAATCAGCTGATATAATATCGTGAATGATGTATCAATCGCACATAAAGTCAATTTATTGAAACTTTTTTCGTGTTTGTCAGGATTTTGTTCTCAAAAGAGTGTTTTAGTGAAAAAAAAAACGCAATTATTTTTGTTTATAGCGTAATATGTTTAGTTTAAAAAGTTTCGGATTATTTTTGTTAGTTAAGTCCCCTTTTTTATTCGGTTGATTTGTTCCGCCAAATTTAAAAATATGTCAAAAGTATTTTTTTTTGAGAGTTTTCCTGTGGCGGGACTTTTAATTTTTAGAATTCTTGTTTATTGATAAACTTTTAAAAAATTGAGCTTTGAATTTTTATACAGGTTGCGCGGTGTTATTAAACTTTTAGTAATTTGATCATTTTTGTTTACAATCATATATTTATTGTTAATAAATTATTTATTTTCTTTGTTCACTTTTATTTTGCACATACTCTATTACATCCTAACCCCACATTTTCTAAATTTAGATTCTAAGCCCCCGGAGCTTTACTATAAATAATTTGTAGGGGACGCAAATTTAAAAATAATGTTCTTCACACAATTCTAAACTTTATTGTGCCAGGAATAAAGTTGGAATTATTACCCACAAATCGTTATTAAAATTATAATTACAAAGTGATGCAACAATTATCAAACTAGACTAAAAAATAGAAATAGACTGAAGAATAATAGAATAAGATTTGAGTGGCCAATGAAAAATTAGAGTGTGTAGTCAATCAAAAAATTTCTTTAAAACTGAAGAAGAAACTGTACAATTGTGCACTATCTGTTACAACTTATGGCATATAAATGATAAGTTTCGAATGCAGCAAAGAATAATCGAAAGAAAACTAGAAATAACATTCGAAGACAGGAAAACTAACGCATGGATCAAGGAAAAGCGTAAAACCGTTTCGTGAAGTGGAATTGATCAGAGAACATAGCCAATCATAGTGATAACTGAAATGGCAAATTACGAAATAGCGGCCGTGATGAATAATGAAAGATCTATGCAACGTAGGCATAATGATCAGAACAAATAGGTGACTTTAACTGGTACCAAGCAGCCCAGAATAGAACAAGATAGAAACATATAAAGGAGGCTTATAGTCATAGAGTGAAAAACAGCTGGAAAGAATGAAAAAATAGTGTAACTTAAATTACGAGGATAAGGAGCTTATAAAAAAATTAAATCATAGAATTTAGTCTATTTTAAGTGAAGTTACCAAAATTCTTTGACATTGCTTAATAGTTAAATTGTTAAAAAGATAGAAATAGTTTTTCAAATTCTAGTTGTTGTCAATCTATTTAAAAGAAGCTTCGTTCTGGATATCTTAGGAGAAGTTGGTTAAAAAACGAGAAAATGATGCTCGATTGTATTTCTAATCGGAATTACCTGGTCTTTCTAAGTAGCTCAAACCAGTAGTATTTGAAGTTTTTAGTATTTCAAGTTTTTGAAATAACACACACCCCATATTGATTTAACATTAACAGCCAGATTCACTAAGAAAGTTTGAGTTTTCAATTGGATTTAGTTGTTATGGAATTTAGGTCATCTAGTAATTCTTCTTCTTCTTCTCAGTACTCTATCTATCCAGCAGACGTTCTCAATCATTAAGGCTATGGAAATCTTATTGATAGTTGTCTTAAAAGATTCACAGATATTTTATATTACCATTGCGGTAGATTTGTTAACCAGGATGTACTTCTTCTACTAGGTCTTGTCTTACCCCCTATCTTACGCTGTATTATGAGTTGAAAGATGTTGTAGTTTTCGTTCCGCATTAAATATTCAAAGTAAGGGGCTTGCGTATTTTGATACATTTGAGTATTTTTGGACTTTTCATGTTGATTTTTCTCAGGATTCAACTGATCTTTGAAATGCACCTATGTTATAAGGATAGGTGTGCTTTGTCCTAGTTGGGAATCAAAAACACTACTTCAGATTGTAAGAAACTATTAAAAAAAAGATAAAAACTTCTCCTATTGGTAGTGTGGTGTTAGACTGGTTTCGAACTCATTGCTTCTCGTAAGTACAGAGTAGACAAATACACCGTGTACTTGCTAGAACAAAGCACGCCTGTCCTTATAACATAATGCTGTTTCAGCTCGTACATTTATTTATTTATGTATACTATTTGCAAGTATATCATTTTATTATTTACTAGCGACCCGCCCCGGCTTCGCACGGGTGCAATGCTGATACTAAATACACTACAGAAAAACTGTGACTATTTTATTTTTACAACAATTATTACATCGGCCTCCGACGTGCTATTTATAGGCACGCTGCCGCCGCCCCGGTCGGCCAGTACCGCCGCAAGCGCTACTTCCCGCAATTTTAAATCTGTAATATCTTCGAAAATATTCATTTAAATCTTGTGCTGTAAAGGACCATATAGATCTATATTAAATCAACAATGTATTTAAGCTATTTAATTGGATAAGGATTAATGCTGTATTGGTTAAAATCGCTTCAAAATTTGCCATTATTTGTCGTAAAAAGTAAATGACAAAAAAATGTTATTGTGGGATATCCATGAGAGATAGACATATACCATCGCGGAGTTTTCTGTAGACCTTTTCAATGTGTACAAATAATTAGTACATTATTTTGATAAATCTCGTAGGGTTCAGCCTGCGTTTGCAATGTAAGCGGAAAAAAATATGATAATTAACGACATCACATTAGAAACCTCAAAAATAACAGTATTTCTCCACTATTTAGTGGATGTTATTATACATATAAACCTTCCTCTTGAATCACTCTATCTATTGAGGGACATAGGGACAGAGAAAGCGACTTTGTTTTATACTATGTAGTGATTATTTCATACAGATTTCGCAAGATTTCTCTGGTCAGATTGCTTAGAATTCCGGGAAAGCGCAGCTTGTATCGAATTTTTATTTAGTTTAATATGAGTTGCTAACCAGTCTGCAGGTGACAGTACACTGCCAATGGGATAAGTTTCCACCTTTTTTTTGTGGTTTCTTCCAAACTGAAATAGTGCCTTTAATTCGTAACTAGAACAAAGCACGTCTGTCCTTACAACTTTAAGGCTTTTTCATTTGGTTTCTCCTATATATATATATATATATATATATATATATATATATATATATATATATATATATATATGATGCAATAGCAGTGGATATATCCACATTATCCTGTTGTAGTGCTGAAATCACATTCAGCAAACGTACAACTATATGCAACTCCGTGTATAAATGAAGTAAATTGCGATCAGTAAATGCAAACTAGTAGACACGAAACATGTACTTCTGCCGTATGGCGGGGAGGGTAATTTTTGGCTTTCTTCTCGGAATGGTGGTACAGGTGGGCCATCATCTCGATGGTGATGGAATGGGATGGATTGTGTTTTATCGCAATTTATTCAAACTGTGCAACCTCTAACACGGAAAGAATGTGATTGGAACGAAGTTTGCATTTACTGTTTGCAATTTACTTCATATATATATATATATATATATATATATATATATATATATATATATATATATATATAAATATTTATTTATTTATTTAAAATATTTAAGCTTTGACCGGTGACTAGCTACTTGTAGAATGTCGGTCTGTATTTCATCTGGACCACATGCAAGTTTACATTTATGATATTGCTTTTTTAAATTCATTGTTATTAGTGAACCCATGTCAATCTGTGTGATAAGAATATCATTACGCTGCCTTGTGTTGTCACGGAATAATTTATTGGTATGATTTTCTCAGGTTTTAATTTTTCTCTTTAAAAGTGCATCATTCACCACGGTGCGAACATTTGAGCGGTAACCAACTCCTGTAGTTATTGTTACTTTTGTATGGAAAATGAGTGTGTCGTGCTTTTCTTGTAGATGTTGAATCTCTCTACGTTCTTGGACAAACCTCCGCTCTTTAACTTTTCTTATTTCTCTGAGCTCATCTTTCATGTATAGTCTTTAAAATATCAGTAGTTACATCTTTTTCCTTTGCAACTGTGAATTATTAAAATGTGTTGAGGTTATTCCAGATGTTATTTGTTTTATGCCATTCCATCTTTTGACATTCTTATCTAGCTTCTCACTCAGATGCTGGGCAAAAGTTTGTTGTAAAATTGTATCTTTAAATTTTTGTTGTCCAATTTTCGTGTTCTGGAGCCCCTTTTTATAGCTTTCAAGCAGAAATGAATATCATCAACTAGAAAAAGGTAGTGGAACGGAACATATGCTCCTTTTAGTTGCTGTTATTGAATTTTTAAAACGTTTATTGTCTAAAATGTAGGTAATTTTGTTGTGAATATGTATCTAGACTATCCTCAGGAGTTTTCCACGTATACATGTACAACCTGTTTAATTTTCCTGACTGAATTGAACCAATCTATCTCCTCTGTCATTCCGTATACCCCATAGTCGCCAGCTAAATCTGCTTCTCTACCAAGGTCAACTTTAGAGTTGAAATATCTCATAACTATTATTATTTCATTTCGTCTGGTATATTGCGATGCCTTTTGAATTTTCTTGTAAAAGATGTCCACCATATTTTCCGGATATTCTGACTAAGGAGCATATGTTGTAATGCAATAGGGTATTAGTCAAAAACCCTAAATAGCACTTTTCACAGCATAACTGAGAGTGAAATCTACTCCATTTTGATGCTGTGGAATATTCCTGCCCACACTAATATACTGTGTATCGAGAAATTTTAGACTTTTCTACGGTCATTTTATCTCATGCCAAGCACTGCAATCCCAATTTCTTGCATTTCGTGAGTGGTAATATGAACTTATTCGGCCTGTTACATGCTGTGGACATTTACTATCCCTATTTTAGTATTCATTCAATCGGGAGATTCTTTCCATTCATAGGGGGCCTGAAACTAGGAGCCATTTTTTGATGTCCAGCCATTGTAATGATTATTCTGGGAATGTTAATTAGACCTTTAATGCTACCCGTTTCCTTCTGCATCTTCATGCCGTTGACCCCTAATGTGGTTATAATTTATATTATATCTATCAGAAATTAAACTCTGATATAGAAACACTAAGGACAAAAACCTGCAGACAAATTGCTAAGAGGAATAGTGGTCTCTCTAAAAGATACAAATCTTTCCGTTTTTTCTGGATTGATAATAAAAGAATACTATTTTTGTATTTTTGAGATTTTAAGCTTGGATGACTCATTGTTGTACTTGTTAATTTAAACTCTCTTTTGCCAATTTACATCAGTTTAAGAGCTAGACTATGTTAGTGAATTAGTGGGGTTAGTGTTTAAATTACACTCGTTAAAGTTTTATACGCTAAAACTTTATTTTCCTCTCTACAAAGTAAAATAACAGCAATCCAACAAACTGTTTATTCTCCAAACGAAATCACGAAAATTGGTCGTAAACAGAAACATGAAGTACACATGTATTTAATTTAGTTTGTCCAGTTCTCCGTCCGAACCCATCGTGTATATTTTACTTTTATTTCATTTAATAGTTAAATAGATTTTTTAAAATTCAGGTATCAAAATAAGTTAGTTAGGAAACATAATACTCTTTAAAATATCGCACTCTTACAAACTTCTGTGACAAAAATGTCAACATTTTGCTAACTCGACGATTCACTACGATTAGAGTTTTTTTAAAAATGTGGCTTAAATTATTTATAATTTTGAAATTTCGTTCGTAATCTTAAGATTTGTAGGTGTCGTAGTATATGACATAGCATCTTCTATTTCCCTTTCCAGATGCTATACAGCCCAAGTGCGGATCCAGGGGGCGGGGGGGGGGGGGGCGATCGCCCCCTTCCCCCCAAGAGCTTTGAGTTTAGGAAAATGGACCCGATTTTGCTTCTTATACTACAGTTTATTTAAGAACTAGAGAGAGTAATAAATCATTTTTTACCCTTTTTCTCTTCGCAAACTGCCTGTGTTCTTTAGTCCGGTGTCTTTAGCAAAATCTGTTAGACACATATATTTTTCATAGAAATGGGTTAGAAATTTTAAAATCAAAAATACCGGTCTATAATAATGGACTAAAACGTAGCCTTATTCTCTCAAAAAATTCGAAGTTATAATTTAAATACTTACAAAATATCCATTGTCAAAAATACAAAAAAGTAAACGTATATAAAAAAATAAATTCGACCATATAATATTAAAATATCCTTGGGGCTATCGGTCATTTTATTATTGATTAAAAACATTTTTAGGGTATTTGACGTTTCAGTTTATTTATTTCTTAAACCATCTGCAGAATTACAATTAAACACTAAAAAGGGATTCAAATGTAATTACTTTTTTTTTATGTTGTAACTAAAATTAGACCTACTTATTTTTATTTCTATTGTGCTGATATCTTAATTTAATTTACTTTATTATATGGAAATACGATAGCCCCAAAAAAAATAAGATAAACATGTTAATTCTGCACGCTTAAGAAAAAGACACAAATACAATAATATAATAATAAAAAACTTACAGCTAATTAGAATTAAATATATATAAAATTAAAGAGGGGAGCACACTAAAATAAAAATATATAAAAAATAAAAAACATATAAACAACATTAAAAAATAAAATACAACAAAAACAAAAATTTAAATAATAAATTGTGTTTACACTAGTAAACATTACGTATCTAATTCCTAATCAAAGTCAGTGAAACTATCTTCGCTTAAATTAATTATAATTGGTTCCTCTATCTCAGCGATCATGAGATCAATTTCTCGCATTTTGTTTTATTCTTTTATTATATGGATTTTTCCCAATTTTCCGCAGTAACTTTATTCAAAAAAATCTTTCAAAAGTTTAGTTAGGCTACTAATTTTGTTAATTGTGTTATTTCTAGCAATTTTACCTTTTACTTGAGAGATATATTTACTTCTCCAACAGACAGTTTCCGGACGATCTATAGGAACAGATTTTCTATCTGGTTTTCCCAGCAAAAATTAAGTTCTCTGAGCAATTTCCAGAGATCAGTTCTTTTAATTTCAGGTAAATCGCGATCTTCATTGATTTAAGTTAGAATTTTGTAGACGGTTGGGATCTGCTTCTCATAATAAAATGTATATACAACCCCTTTAATTGCAGTTTTCATCTCTTCTTTCAACCAGGTTTTTCATCTGCCTGTGATCGAATGTGGCTTGGGAGTACTAACAATTCCAGTTGTTTTTTCTCCTTCAGTATTCGGTATATAATAGATTTTCCAACTCCTGTCATGTTGGAATACATCTCAACAGAGTTTTTAACATTATTATCTAGATATTGATATCTTAAGGCATCATAAACATTCATCGTAATAAGTTTTTCATTGAGGAAAAAATGCCCCAGTTTAACGATTTTGGAATAAATATAGAGGTGAAAGCCATATCTTTTGGGTATCTCTCTAATCTCAAATAATATATAAAAAGAAGCGCAAACAAAATAAATCACTAAGAACAAACTCTAAGGTGTACTTTGCTCACTGACAGAAATTAAATTAAACTATCAGAATTTTTATGTTGCAGTAAATTTATAAACTATATTTAAATATAATGAAATATAATTAGATTTACGGCAGTTCTCAGTTACCAACGGCATTGGAGCAGGTACGTTGGAGGTTTCGGTAACAGTTTTATTACTCTCTCTAATTCTTGAATAGAGTATAGGAATGTGTATACCTTCGATCGCCCATCCCCCTCCCAAGAGCTTTGAGTTCAGGAAAATAAAACCCATTCTGCCTTTTATATTAGGAATCAGTATGCTGCTTGCACTCCCCCCCCCCCCGTTGACAACTTATTTTTCTTGCCATACTGTACTTTTATGATATCACCCCCCCCCAAGAAGAGAGGCTGGATCCGCCCCTGATACAGGCTGATGATTTAACCCTTCAGAGGAAGGAGTCTGCTATATCTCAAAAACTAGGCATGCTACGACTTTATGAGGAAAAAAATATTAACAAATATGTCCTAAATTATTTTTAAGTTCATAATTTATCCTCCAGGGGTGACTTACTAGTCTCGATGTCCTTTTTTGTTTATTATATAAAATGATTTTAAAATTACTTGTAGTGAAATGTAATTAAAATAAAGAAGGACCTGCTAAAATTATTTGGTTGAATCAAACCAAATTTACAACATTTTAAATATTTTAAACTGTTACCCTTCGCCTCTATTACCATGATAACTACGTAAAAATTTATTCAACAAAATTTATAGAGGAATGAACACAGATTTTAAAAACTTTATTTCTGACCTAACGGTGGAATTTAAAAATATTTTTTAGCGATTTTTATGTTATTCATAAAAAAATGTCTTTACAGAATTCCATGTTTTTTATATATGCATGTTTCTCGATTCAAACTCAACTGAACAGAGAAGCACCTAAATTTCTCCCCTGTCTTTGCTAACTAGCGCATATAGCCACTACTTCAACTAATCTTTATAATAATCAAACTTAAGACAAATACATGTTTATTTCAAACGTGTACAACCATAAATACGACCAAGATAATAGCGGGAGTCGAACCTACACCAACGCCTCGGTTAAGAATTCAGTTTGATTTCACTAATTTTAGAAATAAAATACCTGAATGTACAGGTTTACCCTTATAAAAAATAAGTGATGATACGCGTGACGGTGAAACCACCGTACTTTTATTTCACTTCAAATAATAAGTAATTTCCGTTTGCTTCGTGAAGAAATATTGATTATAACTTGAGATATAATAAAAAAGTACGTAGGATGACATTCCCTTAGTTTTATTTCGAAAAACCTTAAACACGTCAAGTTTAGTCACTTATATTATTTATTTAAATACCATAGTTTACTTCATTTCAAATAGTAAACAATTTCCACTTTGTTTTATAAAAATATCTTCATTAGAACTAGAGACCTTTAATATTGTTTTAAAGGGTGAACTTTAGGGGAGGTTTTCTAACCCTTAAAATGAATCTTCACTCATAAGAAAATATATATGTGTCTCATTTTCGGGTCATCTATAACATATTAAATTTTATTAAATCGGAGCCGGACACTTCGGCTACTTTCCTTGTGAGATATGATTTCAATAAAATGGTGTCACCTATCACACTAGAGATAAAAGAATGATGTTGTTGTACAAGAAGTTTCCAGATCGTGTCATTTCTCGTTTTTGGAGACTTGGTTTTTTAAAAAATAACTTTATACGAACCATTTTCAGACGACTGAAAAACTCGAAATTTCATATTTAATATAAATAATTACGCTCTATGTATCAATAAAAATTATCAAAGGAATTCTTTAAAATAATTGTTTTAATTGAAAATCACTTACTGGGTGAAAAAGGTCAAAAGGGCATTAAGAGAATTATAAAAATAACACAGACACAACATTGTCGATATTCAGAGTCAGAAACCTGACTATACTTTTTCAAAGGTCCTCGACTTACTGAATCGGAATCTGAACTCAACATTGACCTATTGCTTCGGATCTTCGCTATATTCTAACCTAAAAATGCAAACATCAGGTTTTTCGCTATTTTTGAGGTTATCTAATAAGGTAAGTATTGATTTAAAATAATAACGGCCAATCTTCCAGTGTGTGAGTGTTTTCCTTTTTTAAAGAAGTTGATGATTTGTCGTCTATGTGTTATCTTCGCTATTTTAAGAGGTGTACTGGCGATTAGTAGTATCAATTTCTTGATATAACCCATGGAAAATTCAATATGGCAGCTTAAAGTTACAGTTTCTAATCAGACAATCAATTCCAGGCAAAAAAGTCGAGCTGAAAGTGGGGTCGTTAGTGATCTCTAAGCGATATCCAAGTTTTCGTAGAGTATTTTCGAGGCTTGTGATCATGAAAATGTAGTTAGAATTTTAAAACTGTAATTTACAAGATGGCGGATTTAATATAGCGGGCTAAAATGTTTGAAAACCCCGAATTTTTGTCTATGATATTTTGCACTTAGAGGGTTTTAAGCTCGCTGAATACAAAAATGAATTAACATTTGACAAATTTTCATATATATTATGGGACATTCATTTCATTTCATAAGATTGCAGATTTTACTCGCGTGAGTGAAATCTGCTATCTTCTGAATTGAAGTAAATACGCCGTTTTAAATATGAATATTTGAAACATTTTAATTGATTTCCGTATTCAGCAATCTCAAGAACAGCTGAGTACAAATTTCCAGATACAAATTCGAATTTTTCAAAAATTCTAGTCCGCTATATTGAGTCCGCCAACTTGAAAAAGATATCAATATAAATCCAAGTACGTACTGTCATCTACTATTTATAGTTTAGAGATAAAAATTAAAGTTGCCCTCTTACATAACCTCGAAAATGGCGATTAACCGTGATTTTTGCACTTTTAGGTTAGAAGATCACAAAAACTTGAAGCAACAGGTCATTTCCGACTTCAGATTCGTATTCAGCAAGTCAAAAACCCTCGAAATAATGTAATTTGGTTTCTTGGATAATCCCTTAAAATATATGGCACACTGCATTAAAGTATTTCATTTGTATCAAAAATTATGCTTATTTTTAATAAAAAGTTATAACACTTACTATTTAATTACCTACTCGTTGGCTGCTCTATACTTAAAATAATGTTAAGTTTCATTCTTTGAAAAATCCACAGTGGTTGAGTCAGCTAACATTTTTTGCCATGCTATCATATATGGGCAGTATTTTGATGACTCACTTACTACAAAATGCAAAAGTAGCACTTCTTGAAGTTACTCTTCCCGAAAGTTCAGATATAAGGCGACATCTGTTGCTTAAAACTGATAAAATGGTAGCTGCGGGAAGACTCAGTCTCTACAGATAGACTTTAGGTTAGGTTATCCAAATAAAACTCAAGATACTTATATTAAACTATGAAATTTACTTTAATGGAAACACACGGTAGCTCTAGAATAAAAAAAATGATTATAGCAACAATACTGTTCGTCAACAAAAATGCAATTTCTTTTACAATACGATATAACGTTTCTTTTTCTTGCAAGTTTAAAAAATACGGCCACTTAAATGGTCTCGGACAATGGAATACTTGGAACCAGCACAGTCCTCGGATATTTTAATATCCCTTTGTGATTATTTTGATATATGTGGACAAAAATAAATCACATGCAATACATTCTCCTGCAGAAGTAGTTGGTTCTATCGAGGACCAAAAAAAAATAACTTCAAGTTAAATTTTGAAGAACCTGAGGTAAATTCGAATGCGTGCAATAAATCTTTGAGAAATTGTTATAAAAACATTAAATACTATAAATGCTTTAAATGCGGTAAATGCAGGCTATATATGCTAGGATAAAATTTAAAAATTGGGCAATGATTTTAAAGCTGGCTCTTGATTTTTGTATAGATTGATCAAATCAAATAATAAAACACACAAATGACCACTGATTTTATTCTTTAACAGTTCTACACGACTAGAACCACCAGTCGCAAAGAAAATGGCTGAAACAACAAATTTTAAACTAGACTTGTCAAAATGCATACTTTAAGAGGCTTTCTAAAGCCACGGTCATAAATATTGGAAAAATAAACAGATAAACAATTTACAGATGTCTAAGAATGGTAAGAATACTTTAAAAAACCTACTTGAAATCGCGACTCCACTTAGGAACAATGCCGATAGATGGCGGGAGGCATACAATCTTTTGCGAACTCCAAGTTTAAGTAAAATAAGCGCAAAAATAAAAAGGAGGCTGTTACAAAGTTATAAGATTTTGGCACGCTGAGAAATCTTTATTTTTTTATATAAATTGTCCTATGTATAATTTTATGCTTCTGGATTAGCGTTTCTCAATTTTCAAATCCCTAACTTCACATCCTCTAAATGTGAATTTGTGGTGCATCCAATTAATATAGGAAATATTTTCAGGAAAATTCGTACTCACAAAGGAAAGTTCTCAGGGATCCTACATCGATGAGTATAATTTTGTGGCAGGTTGAAGTATACCAAAAAATATTCAACACGTATTTTTTTGTTTTGAATTGCATTTCTAGGGGATGAGAACTGTCCCCAAAATCCACTGTTAAAAATGGTTCCAAAAGGGTTTTATACATGTTGTATAAAACCCTTTTAGTAAACTTAATAACACTGATCGACAAAAAATGACTTTTTATTTTTTAAAAATTAGAATAGCTACTTCTTATTGAATATTTTACTATGGTTTCAATTTTTTATTGGAAAGGATCAATTTTTTTTTATACAAAATTATAAAGTTCATACTAATTAGTTTAATATAATTTACTTACATACGAGTATATTAATCTAAATCAGAAAGTACTTTTTATAGATTTTCTACTATGTTTTGCTTGAGGAACATCTCCTTTTAGTTTCGCGACTTTCTGTTACGCTAAATACTAAGTAATATTACATAAGACGCACAGCAAATATGAGGGGCCCAAGATTAGTTCTGATCATCGATTAGAGACCCGAAATAATGTTCATATGCCTTTTTTTTATCAAAGTAGTAACATTCCTTCTTCGGGACTTTAAAGTTAATTCACCACATCTTTAAGAAAAATTTTAAATATCGAAAATTGGTTGGTTTTAATAATTTTGCGAAATTTTGAGGAATGCGTTCATACAAAAATTAACACCGGAATGCAAAGTAAGGACGAGTACTTCACTATAAATTAAAATAATAATTTCTCTAACTCAGCACGCAGGTCTAAACTAAATTGAAGTGACTCGTCTAATCGACGCGCTAGTCTTGTGTTGACAGCTCGGGGGGTGTATTTGACACCTTTATTGGTATTTATATTATCACATATTGTTGACAATGATCTTCTTTTAAGAGGACCGCAAGCAAATAGAGTTATATCAAAGAAGATACTTTGCTATCTGTGAAATGTATATTATTTTAGTATAAATAAAATTACGAAAAAAACTGATTCCGTCAGGCAGGTTTTGTGGTTATATTCGGCTTTAGCATAGTAAAGTACATAAGGAATAGCTTCAGTTATCCATTTAACAACATTACCATCGACCAGAGGAATATGCGTGTGATTTTAAATGAAAAAATCAGCCTTTTAAATTATATTTGAAAATAGACATTTCAAGGATAAACTTTGCCGTAATTTTCACCTCTTAGAAAATCAATCAGGATGTAAAAAAAAGGTATTAGATATTTTTTGGTATACTCCAACATATCAAAGAATGAGACAAATCTGAGGTAGATCCTTAAGAACGTTCCCTAGTTAAAATAAATTTAGGTATCTAAATACAAATCCGGCTTAACTTGGTACCCAATTTTAGGTCATAAAAATCCACCCATAACCTTCATAGAAGCACAATCGTAGGTTCTCACCTATCAACAGTTAAAAATCCATACTCTAAGCATACTAACTCGCTGGATAAGCAACTATATTTTATTCGAACTTCATAGAATTTTTTACTACTACATCTTTGTTTTACTGCTAACGCATACTGTCAAAACCCGTCAGAGAGAGAACTTTTTAACCATACGTAAAGACTAGTAATTATGCTGGTTATTTAAGGTTATGTATAGCTCTTATAACCTGAAATTGGTTATCTGATCAAGCCAGATATGTACTACTTCAAATTACTCCGAATTCTAATTTTCACAAAAATATTTCCTGATAAAGCTCTAGAATTTGAGATCGGTGTTTCGAAAATTTTGGAAGCGTTGGTTTAGAATTCTAAAAATATGGACATGAATATTATGTATAAAAATAGACCATTCTTAGTTTGCCAAAGCTAAAAAACTTTTTATTAAATACTATTTTGTACTTTGAACTGATTTTTGTAGGTTATGTGTGACTATTTTCGTAGTAACGCAGATGAATAGAAATATTTACGACTAACTTAATTAAACAAACATCCATGTCAATAACATTTTTCCACCCATTGTGCGCCGTAGTAGTAAAGTGATTATTTTATATCCATTTTATATTGTTTATACGTTTGTTTTAAATTCCATTTTATTTTGCCTTAGCCAAAAGCATTTTTATGTAGTTTGCAGGTATTTCTCATAAATTTTCAATTTGATGTCGTACCCATGCGAAAACAGGCAGGTCGCTAGTAATCAATAAATAAAAGATTACTAAGAATTTTCGCAGCAGTAATTAAGTTTGCCAGGCTCATAAAAAATTTATATGGATTTCGATGAATCTCTAAACAAATGTAATATTAATAATTATGAATGTAAAATATTTTACAGAACAGATTCCTTAATTAATAATAATAAAGCTGAATTAAGAAATATTTCTTAAAATTTTTGTCGCAAATATATTTGTTAGGCTTCATTTAATAAATTAAATTGAAATACCTAACACGGTCATTTATATTTCTTTCGAATTAAATTATAAAGTCTAACCTCTCAGTTCACTACCATAGTCTAACTTTAAAATTCGCCTAAGTGAATAATTCAGGATTGGAGTTGATAAATGCAATGATAATTAGATTTTAAATATGAAAAATACAAGAATAAAAAATTATTTTCTTTTATTATCAAACTGACAAAAAGAGAAATTTTTGTTTTCTTTCTTACATAAGGATTTATTTGTTAACATATATGATATAAATTTTAAGAATATCACAAGCAGGACAAGACTAGAATATTGAATAAGGTATAGAGAAATATTTTACGATCTTTTTCCTCTTCTTCCAACCGTCAAAAGAAAAGAACAGGACCGTTTATTTCCTGCAAATCTCACTCTTGTTCTATGTCCTTACTAGTTTCGACCATCTAGAGGTTTCATCAGTGGAGCAAAATTCACAGAAAACAATTGCCTATTTAAAATATCCGTTCCGAGATAAGTCCGCAGTAAAATATGAGTAAGCAAACAACATCTAAACATACACTAGAGTAGTGAGAAGATTAAATATTAAATTTGAGTAAAATATAGACATGTCGACCTGTTGTATTGTTAAACTTTTTTCATTATGTACTTAGATGGATATGATATATTTTGCTGCTGAAGATTCTGCCAATTTGATTCCAGGACAGATCATTGTTGTAGTTAAACAAAAAACTTTTTTCTATTATCTTCGTTGTCGTATAACCGACACTTGCTTCCTCTATACGTTTCTTCTGTACCTTTATGATTCCTTCATGTAAATAAAGTATTTGTTTTGAGAGTCAATTATCACTCATTCTTACAATATGCTTATAGCATCCGAGTTTGTGTTTCTAATGTGATGTCACTTGGTTTCCAATATTATCTTTAGACACATCAGATGAATCTTGATTAGTTATGTAATCTGTGCTATATAAACACCATGTTTTCCAACTATTCAGCAAAATTTTAAACACTTTTTCACTGTAGGCCTGTATTTTAGTTTTAAATTTTACATCGTTGTACTTAATACGTTTTTGTCCCAGTCCGCCAAATTTTACTGTAAGACTGGCCACTCTGGTGTTAATTTCTGTGTAGTTACCGTTAATGGAAGAAATCATGCTACCTAGATACTTAAAGGTTTGCAACTCATTCAACCTAGCTTAATCGATATTAATATTTATTTATGCTTCTTAAGTACTCAAATTCTACAGTATCATTTGTTTTGGAAAAATTATTAAAGTACTCATACCACTCTTGCTTCTTAATTGCCTTCCAATCAGTAATATTACCGCTTGCAGAACCGTACACCTCTCTTATTTTTTCCAAAGCTACCATTTGGTGAGTGCTAATGCTTGCAGTTTTGTTGCTCATTGTGGTCAACATTTTTCTTTAAAGTTCTTGTGATGTTTCTTTGATTAGTGTATACCCATTGGAATTGGCTTTTAATGGTATATAAGTTTTTGTTACTATTCTATATCACTAAGATTCTTTTGAGGTTTTCATGTACTTTTGTTACCTGTTCATTGTTCTCATCAAACCGGTCTTGATGGGTTATTTCTTTTATTACCAATATGTTCTTAGACATTGTTAATACCTCTTTAGAAAACATATTTCACTGATTATTGATGGACTGCTCTAAATTAACTAACTGATTTTCCAGATACTAGTAATACTTGGCTGAGAGCTGGCTAGATTTTCCCGGTTACTTCATTTGTCGACGTTGAAATTTTTGAGAGTGGCTTTCGCTAACCTGTCGGGAGTACCAGTCGCTGGTTTTATTTTCTAGGCCAGGAGTTTATGGTCTGTATATCTGTTTGTGCCACGCATGACACTTGTTAGTCTGACTATAACATAATCGACAATAGGCCTTTTTTTATTTAGAGGTTATTTAAGTTTTTTGTACTTGCATTTTTGTTTACATAAGGTATTAGTTATTTTTGAGCCATAGTGTATAGAGAAAGTCAGCAGCCTGAAGCCATTTTCGTTCTCCTTCTTCAGATCATGTTTCTCCAGCATTTCAGGCCATGCTTCATATGCCCTGTATGTGTCATAATTAGTGTCTATATACTGATGAGTGAGAAATATTGCATCCTAGAGAGCTCTTCAGGATTCTTGCTGATATACTATGTATGTATGTACATAGAGTGGGATCTGTTCACTGCGACCTGGGAGATCTATTGTGCCCCCCTATTGCTGCCCAGTCGTAAGTGTTATCTTAGCGGCTAGAGCAGGTCCTCCAGTCCTATTTCCCTGAGGAACCTTAGGATATTGGAAGGCATCCCATGATTTTCTAGAGCGTTGCACTCTTCACAGAATATGCACTCTTCTTTTTCTACCAGTTCGAGTTTCTTAAGCTATCCCTTTAGGTGGCAATGCCCCATCAAGACCCCTGTCAGAATTCTGAGTTGGATTTTATTTAAGCTTAGGCATTTCTTGAACTTCTTCTGGTCGTAGTTCCCCAGAAGTATCTTCGGTTGTCTCAATCCTTGCAGCTGGATCTGCTGCTTTCTTCTTCTATCTTTAGTTCTTTCAGCATAATGCTGCTACTGATTCCACAGAAAGGCTCTGGCGCCAGAAATGATGTCTCAGCCCCTTTCCTCGCGAGCCTGTCTACTATTTTATTCCCCTTTATCCCGGCGTGTCCCGGTACTCACATGAGGGTACCTTTATTATTCTTACTCAAATCATTTAAATCCTTCAAAGTCTCTTAAGTTTCGAATATTCGAGAGATTAGCTCTCGTATTAGCCAGAGGAGGGGAGTTTTCACGAAATACATATCAAGCAAATACTGATTTAGAAAAAAAATTATTTATTTAAAAAATAAAGCGGTTGGGTGCTGACAGAAATATGAAATTTTTTCTTGATATCATACAAGTATCCATACTCTTCAATGAAATGTTAGTACACAATTGGGCAACACCTTGAATATAAAAAATAATTTTATCACATTCATACAAAACTCAGTTGAATTTCTATACAGTTATTGACACTACTTAAAATACTTTCATCTAGAGAACTTCGATACTCTGTAACTCGTTTAACGGCTGCTGGCCATCAAACGTTATATTGCGTATGGTACCTCGTTTTTGCGTAGGCTGAAAGGTGGTGAGCCTAGTAAAAATAATTCCCACTATTTTCTGTTTGTTTAATAGTTTTGCAAGGTTAAAAACTGACGAAAAACTTACTGATTATTCGTATGTTGGAAGGTTCAATAAAACGCAAGAATTTCTGCCCCTTAACAAAACTCTATTTGTTGTGGCAATTTTTCTATGAAGTTAAATGAGTATAGTGTGATATTATGGTATGAAAAATTAAGATTAAACTAGTATTAAAATGCCTGTTGACAGGTCTATAACATTTCAGACCGAGAAACGAGACTAAATTTTTCCAAAAGTTTTTGACGCGTTGAATCTGAATTTGACTTCCAATTTGACCCACCAGCTCTGGTTTTCGAGATATTCTAACCTAAAAATGCCAAAATGGTATTTGTTATATTTGAGGTTATATTACAGTGTGATAATATACTTTTCGTCATGACAGGACGGGGCATCTGAAAGTACCTGTCTTCAAATCCTATTTTGAACCGTCTCAAAATTTATGGTTTTGCCGACCATTTGCACCATATGAGTAATGCAAAAAGTCGCAAAATATTAAAACAAATATTTACTCTTCGAAAAGTATATGGGATCGCTAATCTGATGTCGGAATTTGATAATTTCAATATCGCAAAAACTATAATAAAATTGATTATTCCGATCAAATCTTGTTATTCGAGGTCTAAGTAATGAGATTCGGTCGGAATCATCGATTTTCTATAGTTCTTCGATTTTTACATATGCTATATTGAACCCGTCATTTTGAATATCGAATTTATCAAATTCTGACATTAGATTTGTGATCAGCGACCTCAAAAATCTTCGATTTCCCTGAGTCATCCCAAACAACTTTTCCTGTCGCAAGTTTTTCGAAAAATTAGTATTTTTTCAGTGTTTTGCGAGTTTTTTTGACTTACTTATATGGTGCAAATGATCCGCAAAACCATAAATTTCTAAAAGCGATATCTGAAAAAGGAAAAAAGATTTTGAGATGATTCAAAATGGGTTTTGAAAACAATAAGTGGTACTTTCAGATCCCATATCGTATCATATCGAAAAATTTCATGCTACACTGAAACATAATCTGCAATACAACAAAAAATAGCGTTTTTTACACTTTTGGGTTAGGATATCTCGAAAACCACAGCTGATTAATTAAATAGAAAATCAAATTGGGATTCAAAGCCTCAAAAACCTTTCGGAAAAGTATAGTTTGGTTTCTTGTACAATGTAGAGGGAATTTTTTCGGATTGTATAATCAAATATCATGTCGAGATAGCGTCGCATTTACGAATAAAATTAAATTGATGTTATGAATATACTTAAGAAAGTGACATTATAAATATACTTATAAAGTGATGTTATGAATTTGCTAGAGAAATATAAGACGTAAAGGATACAGCTTCTTGTTACTTTTGATGGTAATAAAATGTATACAAGCTTGTTATTGTCGGAGCCTTTCTCGATATTCCCCATAAAAATTATAATTGCTCAGGCATTGATCACCTTATAAAATAAGAATTGAATCTGGAAGGTCACCCCAATATAAAACCATCAAAAGTTCTAAATTTACTAGCTAAACTCTGCTAAATATGGGAAAGAATAAAAACCAAAACCAAACATAAGAAACAAAGCAAGGTAACATAGGTCATTAACCTAATATCAATGAAAAAAACGGAATAAGGGAAAGCGCTACCTTCAAAAATCTCAAAAAGGCTTTCTTGTAACTTCGAAGACACAAATCTAGAACATGACTTTTTGTAACTCTTCCCTCGCAGATATAGCACTTATTATTTAGTTGCCTTCTTTCGAACTTCGCTGATCAATCACAATACTGATGGAGGTGCATAGCCTATAAGGTAGCGTTCACACTTTCGCAAATGAATGGATTTTATGGAAGACGACCAACCAGTGGCATATACTACATGATGTATTAAATGACTCACTACTTGTAAAATGAAAACGTAGCATTAATGCTCAGAAATTAAAAAAGTCTACAACTAGCCAGCCACTAGCATTAACTATTGGGGGTAACAGTGTCTTTTTTTAAGTATTTATTCGTCTATTTTTTTAATTTGCATAACAAAAAAATATGAAATATTGGTGTGCCAAGCTCTACCAATAAAAATTTAATAAGTTGTATAAAGTTTAATAAATATGAAAAATATATTTTAGCTTTAAAAGTACATTAAAATTTAAATACTTATACTTATTTCAGTAAATAATTTTTAGTAAATTCTTAAAAATTAACCCGCGTTATCCAAAAACACTTTAATCTAAAGAACGTCATTACTTTCCAGCTCCGGCTCTAACGATTTAGGGTACACAATGTTATTTTTCTCACAAAGTATTTGAAGAAGTTAACTTGATTCTTAAACTTGAGTAATAGAAAAAGAAGATAAAATATTGGTGTGTCAAGCTCCACCATTAAAAATTTATTTGGACGTTATTTTCTCAAAGGAAAGTTTTGAAATAATGCATAAGCCAGTAACTTACAAAAACTTTAAAAGACATGATATATATGCGAGAGCTGTTCTTTTTGCTCCACCTCTGACCTATTTTTTAAGTTGTATATCAAATTATGGATGCGCCATACACACACAAAACATTTGAAGCGTCGATAGAACAAACGCATAAATTGAAGGGTATAGTGTGTACTATTAAAATGAAGCGTATTGAGCAAATAGCAGTAATTAAATACTTTCAGGAAAAAAGAATGGCGCCAATTCAAGTTTGTGTGGACTTAACTCTAGGAAGTTTTCCCTAGTTTTTCGCCCTATCAAAATATGGCAATAGAAAATAGGAAAATATATAAATGTAAATATTTCCGAGGATTAGCAATTGAAAATTTAAGAAAACAGTGAGCTAATATTTAATAGTGTGCAGCTAAAGTAACAAGGCATTTTGGTTGCAAAATCTGTCTAATAATCCCGGTCTTAAGCTCTGTTCTTTATTATGTGTTGGTAAACGTAGGTTTAAAGTATGACCAGTCAAAATATGTATGTGAATACCGAGTTGAATTAGGATTACCTGACTAGAACACTAGAGATTCTAATGAACCAACTTTCTCTCCCCCTATTTATAGAGAACGAGGGCTTAAAGGCTATGTATTGTCTCAGATGCGAAGGATATTTCAGATTTGGAACTGACTTCTATATATGTAGCTGGGGAAGCCTGTTGGAGAGATGTCCATCATTCCCAATATAAACGAACTATAAGGAGCGTGTTTTGCAACTCAATCACTTTCTTGGGATACTTTTGTCAAGCACAGAGTATTGGAATGAGGAGCAAACTCTTCCGAGAAATGAATCCTGGTAATTCACACATGGATCTGTACAGGAAGAAAGAACTGTAGCTGGAGTATTCAATAGAAACACGAAGATCGTAGAGTTGTACTTTCTGTAGCAACAAGCACTGGCTTTTTAAGTAAAAATATATAGTATTCTGCTACGTGAACATCCCTGTGAGTTGCACATATACAAGAATCAGACAATAACCATATGATTACACAGTAGGGCTGTCCAGCATTCAGCCGATTGAGGCAAAAACATTTCGGTAATATAATATTATCCTTTAAATGCAACAAGCAATTGCAGTTAACGCTGCTGATTGGATTCGTAAAAGGCGATCGACCTCAAATGACTTGAAATAATGGTGGGATGAAAAGAGCCCAACAAGACATTGAAGATCAAGTCTCACCACTTTTTATTTATTCACTCATTCATTCAATAGTTTGTGCGATATGCAATCTATACATGACCTATGTCTAATTTGTCGTATGGGTTTCTAAAAGTTACCAGAAGGGGTCAGTCTATCTCAATAAAAACAGGACATGATGCACAAAACTATCATCGTCCCAGCTGTTGATACGATTAAACCTGTTATTGTAAATATATAATGCCTATAAATGTTGTTTACAATAGTAAAACAGAAAATGAGGTATACTTTGTGTAATTGCAGTGTTCCTGATGATAATGTAAAATGATGGTATCGTAATTTCATGTATGGTGAAGACAAATATGCAGGGGATCTTCGGTAACTGTTACGACACAAGAAAACATTAATGCATGGTCTTGCTCGGCAAGACACACTGACTTTAGCAACTTAGTTGAAGAAATGTATTTGTCTGACTGTACTGTGTAGGATATTTGATCAAAATATTTAGGTATAAAATATTGTCGTCAAGTTGTTCGAGTGGGGATCGACAGCCCAGAAGCAAACTAGTGTAGTAATTTCAAAGATTTATTTTATTTAACTTTAGAGAGAACCTACAAAACTTTCTCAATAGATTCATAACAACGGATGGAACATGGTTGTATAACTATGACCTCAAAAGTACTCGTAAAAGTCGTAGTATGGAATAGAAACATCGTGATTCTCTGCTCCTTCAAAAATTCAAAATTTAGGTATCTACTGGAAAGTTTATAACCTATTGGTTAATTCAAAGCATATAATCCAATGTAAAAAACAAAACGACAAGGATAAGTAGTACCATGTTTGCTCTTCCATCAGTTATACATCTTATATTGCTTGGCTGCTATTACAGTAGCGGGATTTAAATAATCTTAAAACCTATATTATTCACCCAATTCGGCTCCCAGTAAGTATTACCAAAGTTAAGGGAAAATATATGTGTATAAAATTTGTTTACCAGGAAGAAGTCATTACTGTCGTAAATCGGCAATAGAGGAAGTCTTCCAACTATTTTGTTCCATTTGGGTACCATTATGCAAACCGTATAGAACTTGAAGGCAACTAGGCAGTTTTTGTCCTTTTCTTATTTTAAATAGATTAGGGATGGAGCACAAATATTTAACTTCCTATTTTCTTTTTGTATATAGGGACCATGCCATCATGCCACACCGCACCAATAGAGACAATGTTGAATCTACCTCCACGGTATGTTGCTGTGATAAGGGCGAAAGCAATGAATGCCATCCAGCTGTTCCAAACTTAAAGCCTCAAACCTGTAAATTTTATTGGACATATGAAGATTCTGGATACAATTCCGACATAATTCATATCGAAACCATGATATCTGATGTCTATCAGGTATGATTTTGACATTAACTGTAAAGTGGTATCTGACTAGTATCAAGCGAACGGAGAGGGGTTATTTCGAATAAATAGGATTCAATGATATGGTTTACTGGCGCATCAAAATGAAAGAAGGGCTTGGAGTGGGGGCTGGACCAAGTTTTGGGCTTGCTAAATTCTTATGAGACTCCCCTGCCATCTTCCAAGTAGAAATGCATGCAACCCCAATTTGCGCTGATGAGTGTCTTAACAGAAACATTAAGGAGGCCACAATACACATATAATCAAATAGTTAAGCAACTGTAAAAGCTCTCAGGTCAAACAACTACAAGTCTAAGTTGACTTGATACTGCAGGCAAACCCTAAAGCAACTCGCAAGGATGAATAATGTAATCCTGATATGGATACCAGGGTACAATGGAATGAAGGGAAACGCAAAAGATGAGGTAAAACCTCCTATTCTTGGCACAAAAGCTTTCTGTGGACTATCAGGAAGCCGCATAAAAAAAGAGCTCCGGAGTTGAGAACAAAAACCAATAAAATTAGGATGAAATCAGACGCCTGGTGATGTAGATGTGTCACTAATATATTAGAACTGAGTAAGGTCTCATTTCATTGCAAAGCCACATTAAATAATAGATTTTTCCCTATTCTCTTATAAAAATTTAAAATGTGTTCTTTCCTAAATAAATTTCAGTGCGGAAAGCAATCACTTTTTATTCATAAACTTTTAAAAATATTTACCAAAACGTGAATTAGTATTAATTTTCATCGCAATGTTAACATTTTGAAGTAAAATGTCATATATACATCATTAAAACATTTCTTTAACGAGTTGCACAGTTGCCAGATTTACCTTTTTTCTTAATTACTGAGATTTGGGAACGCAATAGATGGACATTAATTATATCGATTAAGTAAATTAGGTTAGTTTTTCGGTTAAGTACTATTCAATGCTGCCTCCAGTAGTAAATGTTCAAAAATTTAGTTTACGTCTGTTCTGATTAGTTCAGTTTTGTTTTAGTCTTTTTTCGGTTTATCTTGTTCTGGCTAATTCCAAATTGTGCTGGTTATTTCCGGTTTGTACTGGTTTGTTATGATTTTCAAGTTTTCTTATATTTGTTATTAAATTAAGTCACCTTATTTTTATTTAAAATTTATTTTTGCACATATATTTGTAATTATATTAATCATCTTTTTCTATTACTGAATACGTCAAAAATCTCACAACATTGAAAGATAACCTACATTATAACCACAATAGTTGGCGTTTTTAAATATATTTTCTTCTAAATACTGAAAATTCAACAATTTTTTTTTAATTAGTTATTGAAAATATGATGTTTTTGATAATATTACCAAAAATTCGAAATTTTTGTATTCGTATAGTGAGAGATATAAATTACGGAATAACATTTTCTTTACCTATCACTAATATTTTACAACTGTTTAACATTTCATTTGGATATTCACCTCTTTCTAGAAAATATTTAGGCAAAAAACATTATTAAAGCTATTTTTAAATTCTTTATTTGAGCCTGTTTCTAAATTTCCGATAGGATGTTCATTTAATTCTATTCCTGGAGATTATTTCTTAATAATACTATATTTTTATATTACTTTGTATTTAGTACAGGTCCGCTAAAGCATATATCTCGGTTTTCTACATTTCGCCATCAATAAATATTTCTGTAAAAGCTGCGTAAATTATCAAAGTTGGCTAAATGACAACGCTTTAGGGATGCGTCTGCTGGACTTGCCAAAATCTCTTGTAATTTGTCTTGATTTCTGCAATGCGGATTTTTCTAAGTTAGAGTACAATGACCGAAAACTATTGTAATTTATAGTTTAGGCCACTGCCAAACTGAAACTGCTGTAAAAAGTTGAAAGCCTTTCCCGCGAGAATTCATAGTAGAAACTCTTCCAGATTTAATAGTTATGCAGACTTTAGTGTTCACACAATAATGATTTGTTTTAACTGACAAAGCAAATTATATCAGCAAATAAAAATACAATTTGTGAGTAGTCTTATTAAAATATATCTATCTAGCTATGATAACTGCAACTGACTATGCATTGCCTAGGAATGTTCTATATTAGGGTCTACAAACTACTGTCCGTGGGCCAACATCAGCACATGAGCACCACCAGTCCGGCCCGCCATAATTTATGTTGATTACATTATAAAGTGTACAGTAAAAGTAGATTAATTAAGAAACCCAATAACTTTTTTACATTTATGATTACTAAGATTTATATAGCTATAATTTTCTTCTAACAATTGTTTCCAGTTGTGGATAAAGTTATCTAGTGGAAATTAACAGCAGCGACTTCAAATGCTAATCAGTTAATTTGGATCTGTAAATATTTTTGGTATCGTTCATTTTAAAGAATGTTTTTTTCACACAGATAAATAGTGCCGAAAGCGGAGAAAATCCACGAGGAAAATCGTGCACCAGAGTGGAAGACTCTTCTGAAAATTCCAGCAATGATGATTTTTCTTTAAAAATATCGCTACACTACAGATCATTTCTATTTGAAGTTCCATATCGGCGTTAAAAGGATTTAGAAAAATCTTAATATCGTTTGCTGTTGCATCAAGATTTAAAAAGCGAGACTCAAAATTTATTTTTAAAGTAGACAAAGCTTCAGTTCCGAAATCAATCCGAAATGGAGTTTCAGTTTGCTAATTGAAGATTTAACATATATTAAAATGCTTGAATTATTTTTTGTTTAATTGAGATTTCAACAAATCAACTTTTTGTTGCAAGGACTAAGTAGGAGTGTGTAAATCAGGCAAAAGCTGGTTTTCTCCTTGTCATTTTAAATTGTGCTCGTTCATATTTATTTATTTATTTGTATACACTACCCTACAGGACCAGAGTCCCGATTATTAGGCAGAAAAAAGAATAGTGTCCTAATATTACATACATAATACAGATAGTACAATAAGAATAGCTCAGTCTATAAATTATTCATATAACTGTAACAAATCGATTTGACAACAGAATAATTACAGTGAAATATATAAAATTTGTCTTCTAGATGACGGAACAGAGAAATCTTGGAGATCTAGTTATCCCTAAAACAAGAAAATGAACGAACAAATCAGTTGCCTTAATCTCATTTTTAACCAGTTTATACAAAACGAGTACACGAGCCCCGTTACTGCGCTTGTTTAGAGCGGGGGAATTAAATCTTGTCAATAGGAATTCGCGAGGTGTGGATAAAATTTAAGAATATTAAGAAATCATATTGAAATTTCTTTAATTCATGGTAATTCATGGTAATACGGATGCCAGACAACCAATGCATTTTCCAATTTGCTTTATACAACAGAATAATATAACCTGTTTATGACCTGGACCGACCCAAATTCTCCACAAGATGAAAGCCTGGCGTCCGCTAAGATCTCAATACTATATCATTAATATGATGGAAAAATGTGAGCCTGCAGTCAAACTTGACTCCTAGATCTTTAACGTAGTTAACCCGCTTTAGAAAAGCACCGTGGCTCCCATACTTATGCAACATAGGTGTTCTGTGTGTGCCATAACATTACACTTGCCTACGTTTACACATGTGATATCTTTAATAAAAACGTTAAAAATTAAGTAACCAAAAATTAACACTTGAGGAACACCCGATATTACTACAATTACTACAAAATTATTAGATCTATGAAAACGGTAGTCAATATATTGAGAGCGGTTTAATAGGTAACTTTCAAAAAATCAAATAAAAATGTCATTAAAACCAAAATGCAATAATTTAGAAAGTAAAACACTCTGATCAAGTCGATCAAATGCTTTGGAAAAATTTTTGTAAATGACATCGACAATAGTGCCAGAATCAATACGCTCCGAGACATACTGTGCAATAATAAAAAAAATTTGTCACAGTTGATTTTCCATAAGCAAAACTATGCTGCTGATCCATCATAAGAGGCGCTATGTAAAAGGATATTTGTTTCTGGAGAATCCACTCAAACACCCTTGCAATATTGCACATTATCGCTATGGGAGATAATTTTCGACCCTGGTTCAATCCAGATAGATTTTTGATTCCTTCCATAGGTCAGAAAAAGTGGATGTCTGAATACATAAATTAAAAATTATAGACAAAGGCTCAGCTAATGCCCAATCACAATCCTTTACGACAAACGAAGGAATGGAATCAGGACCCCCTGTGAATTTGGTCTTCAATTTTTTACAGGCTCTCTCAAAGTCTTTATTATTATGTTTCCTACTTTTCTGGCTCCAAAAGCCAATATTTTCGTACTTTATTGTCCGTGTAAAGTTTTTGACTTGGAGGCATATCCTAGTAAAATATGGCTCTAGGTCATCTGACACTTGCAAAGCCGTTGAATCTAATTCAACAATTTTACCTGCTGGTGTGTATCATCCTCTTCTGTTGACAACATGCACTTGTTGAAAGTGAAAATAAAACAAATTTAAATTAAAAGAACATTACACATATAATTTTAGAAAGTCTGACTTTGCCAAGATGTATCAACTTTTGCTCGACAATGGTTAGTCTTTTCTGCGTGAGGATCTTACTGTTGAAGACGCTGTGATACCATTTTATCGGCATACAGATATAATTCTCAATAAGATGGTACCAATGTTCAAGCAAACAGTCTAAGCAGACTTGTGAGTATTTATCATTGAAAAATGCTAGGATTGTCGTAAAAAATCTTATCTGCTCATCGTATACTGCTTATCCTGCAAATGAAGCGAAATTTAAAAACAACCTCCAATCGTTCTGGTCCAATATTAATATATCTTAAGAAGTCTAAAAGTACTCTGCCAGCTGCGATGTCTTCCAAAATCAAAAAGTAACTAATCTCTCTATTGTCTCTATTCCTTACGCACCTGTTTGCAGTCATGATTTCAATTCTTATCGTACCTTATTATCTAAAATAATGCCTGAAAACGTGAAGAAAATCTGTAAAAAATTGAAAGCCGAATTAACGGCGAGTTCGGATTCCATTCCTTAGTATGTATTAATTATTTTAGATAATCATATAGGATAAGAATTGCAACCATGACTAGAAGTAGGTACATAAGGAGTAGAAACAATAGAGGACTCTATCAATAATTTCGCAAATGAATTTACGATGTCAGGGGTATTAGTTTCTTCCTGATTCTGATAAGATATAACACCTGGCATAGTACTGTTAGACTTCCTAAGATTGATGTAGGACCGATTGGGGATTCTTTTTAAATTTCGCGTCAACATTTGCAAGATAAGTACTATAGGACGTGCGGATAAGATTTTTTTTGACTGTCCTCGCATTCTTGAAAGATAAATAGTCACAAGTCTCCTCAGACCTTTCGTATTTTCATCATACCAACTCTTTGTTTTTTTAATAAGCGAATTATTTCCTTAGTGAACGAAGGTGGAGACTTACTATGCCTGAACAAAGTCCTTTCTAAAATTATATATGTAATATTCTTTTAATTTAAATTCGTTTAGTTAAATCTCATTGTTTTGTAACTCAGCCAGAGGACGATTTCTTTCATTCAAGAAAATTTCTATTATTGCTTGGACCTCAAATGACAACTTTTTCGTAGCAAAGCCAGCGTACTCCAGTATATTATTGTAAGTCATTTCCTACAATCCCTTTAATAAACTCACAGAATTGATAATGTTAACAGCTGACATGGCTACTTATAAAACTTCTGACCTATCAAAGCTCGATTTGGATTTGGAAAGTAAAGGGGGCGGGCTAGGTTTCACAGCACTTAGGCCGTATTAGATCTATTTACAGCTTTCTACAGGAATGTGCCTGGCTCAGCTCGTCATCCAGCATACTTTCATTATATATATATATATATATATATATATATATATATATATATATATATATATATATATGTTTTCTTAGTTGGCATCTATTATTTATTTTCACCTCCGGATAGTTTAATAGTTTTCTGGAAAGTTCACATTTTACGGTTTCATCCCATCGTATTTTGAAGAGATGATAGGATTAATATCAAGAAATTTTTCCGAAAGACCAGGAAACACGTATGGTGTTTTGTGAGGACATGATACAAAGGGCTAATAGGGAGATAACCCCTGAAGTTTTGGCAAATACGCGAACCATATTTTACAATAGACTGGGTTATTGTCTCGCTCAAAGTGGAGGCCTGTTTGAACACCTCTTGTAGACTTGTAGGTGTTTATTTATTTACAATTACTGAACGTGTTACTTTTATTTTTTACCAGAATAAAAGTTTATTTTTGAGAATGATTTTTAATGTTATAGTGGTCTATTAGCTTATTTACTTAGAAATTACCGTTGCGTTTCACTAGTATTTTTATTAGAATAAATGTTTATTTTGTAAAAGAAATATTAATTTTCTTTACGCTCAACGGCCAACAAAAACTTTTTTTTTGTATTTCGACTATTTGATGTATTTAAAACAATAAATGTATCAAATAGTCATTAAATATTCCAAATTCCGTCGATTATGTTATAAGTTTAGACGAAAAGTCACCCTCTCATTCATTTCAAGGTACTGCTCGTCTTCGTGTTGCACGGAAGTTAGCGGGGGTAATATTGGGCGTAGGCGTTCCATACGATCTTCTGTCCCGAACTAACCTGACGGGCTTAGCGGGTTAGAATTTGAGAAAATGGCCAAAATAGTTTAGAAATTATTTTGGCCGTTAAGAAATTTAAAATAGAAGGTTGGCTATAGTAACGTCTCTATTAAACCTCGGTAATATAAATGGCCGGTCTTTTCTTTCTAAAGTTTCGTCTCAGATCAAAGGCAACAGTATTGTGGTTACGTCGCGCCCAGTTATATTTGTGCGCGACTCTTCAATTTGACATTGTCGAGAAACAAATATCAACGATTACAAAATTGGGCTAAACAGAAAAGCAGTAACATATTTTCGCCGTTACTCTGGTGTGTAAAAAAAAACAAAAAAAGCATGTTATCCACATGACAAGTATCTAACTTTTACTAAATCAACAGCCGAGGTTAAATTCCAAGGCTTACTGGATCATACAGTGGATAGAATTATATTGCTTCAATTAGACGCCCTTGAACAAATCGATAAATTAGATTTGTAGATATGAGTTTCATTTGCAAATGGGGCTTTGATGGAACGTCAGGTCAGAGCCAGTACAAAATGAAATTCACTAATGCAAACATTTCTGATACAAATAATTCCAAATCCTCCTCTACTATGCATTGTGGGCCTCTGAAATTTCAATTTATTAAGAAAACCGAACAAAAGTCTTTAAAGAAAATAGAAAATTATGTATTAGTACAGTACAACTTATCTATGATGATGATAGAAGGCTAGGTGAATGCTTTGGCTGGAGCAAAATCGGTCCAACGTTATTACCTTTGCCAAACAACATCTCAGTTCAACAACATTGATACTGTGTCCCAGTAAATACAGCGTATTTCAAGCTACAACTGTTAACTCTACACGCATGTATTCGATTCTCCGAATGCTGCTTGTATTTGTCATATCAACGTGACACCCAGAAGTGGTAAGCCCGTAAGCAGAAAGACAAAGAGGTGAAAGCACAGACAAAAGCTACCATCCAACAGGCCTTTAAGGAGACAGATTAGGACTTCTTGTTGACATGCCAAAGAAAGAGTTAGGAAGCACTAACGCTGGCAACACAGCTCGACGTTTCTTCCAGAATAGTGATGAGCCAGCTATTATAGCAAGAGTAAAGCAAAAACTGATCCTCTGGTTTCCCGTCATTTTGCAAACTATTGGAAGCTGACATTAAACTGCAATAGAGAAGATTTGGGAATACAAACTTCAAGCAGCAAGATTATTCTTCAAAAGATATTCTTGGTACAACATTCCAACAGGACTCCACAAATTACTTACTCCATTCACCAGACATCATAGCATTGCAATATTACCGATAGGTAAACTATCGAAAGATGCACAAAAATCAACGGACAAGTTGATAAGAAACTATCGTCTAGCTTTTGCCCGAAAATCTTCTCGAGAAAAAACATGGAGAATGTGTTCCAAAACTTTTCGTGTCGATGGATCCTTACACTATTTTTGACATAGTAAGGATTCGGATAACAATTCATACGTATTGGAGAATGAGAAAAGAGCTGTTAACAAAGAAGAACTGCCTTCTTTTTTTTATTATTTTTATTATAGTCGTATTATTTATTCATTTATGTGAATCAATAAATATTTTACTACTTACAAATTATTTGTACTGGTATTTATTAAGAAGCATAGAGGAAAAAGTACTTTCGCCTTTTTAATGATTATCGATATCCATGTATTTATTATTATAGTATTGTATTTAAAATGTACCTTGAAGTCAAGCGCAATATTTTATTTATGGAAATACAATTATTCTTTTTATTTTATTTTTAAAGCTTTCCACCACATTAGACGTTTTTCGAATTTATTTTCATGATTTTAAAGTTTCAGTCTGCTATTGTTGGATCCGATTTTTATTTTTAATATCAAATCCGTGCTTTCGACCCACTGTGTTTTGACGACCCGAAGAAAGCGAAAAGTCCTTGCCCGACGCCATTTTTGCTAGAAACCACGAAGCAAGCTACGATACAACAGTATGCTTTATTTCACTTCTTCAACATGGCTAAACGGATTGTCCGTCGTTACATTTCCTTTTTTTAGAGTTTCTGTCTTGCATTTTCCACACCTATATATATATATATATATATATATATATATATATATATATATATATATATATATATATATATTATAAGTACCGTATAACTTAAATTTTGCATGAAAATAAGCCATTATGCCTCAAAATATGCTCGGCCTCGATTCATTAAAACGATACCTACGTAATATTCTTCTATTTTTTCCATGCCTGCTTGTATATCCTAACTATTCTGTACCACAAATGCGGACCTTGATCTGCTGGTACGTGGCATGTCAACTACAAAGTTCTCTAGTTGAAAATGCGTACTTGCAGGTGGACGATATCTGAGACATTTATGCCGCAATAAATGTCCGTTGCTTTTCAAGATAAAGTTCCGCAAGCTCGATTGTCTACTCATTCGCGAGCCTCTCCAGCATTATACTGCCTATAGGCAGTCGTGTCACGACGATCTTGAACGTACTCTGACAAGTTATATTCTTCACTGTAGTATTAGTAATGTTAGTATCACTGGCTTAGTCGATCCACATAGATTGTCCGAACAAAATTCTTCTTCTAATACATGTTCACAAAGTTAATACTAAAACCCATGAAATATTTAATGCGTCTTATTGTTACAATTATGATCTCATTGCATTTTCTGAAACATGGTTGCCGCCGTAGGTCAGTGATTGTTGTAGTTTTCGAATGTGCTTTGTTTTTTTTTGTTTGTGTGATGTTTCGGTTAGATCAAACTTCTTATCCTTATCACGTATAAATTGAAGGTTTTATTCTAAGACCACCCTATATATTAGCTATGTTTGTGGAAGCAACAAGTTCCACTTCGTTGTACATAAAACTTATAAAGCAGTGGTTTTCGAAAATTAGGTATCACAACGCTCGGTCTATTGAAGATTCCGTTATTATTTTTAATGAAAGTAGTTTTTATAATTTTTTTTTCTTTATCTTCTATAAAATTTCGTTATTTTTGTTTTGGATCTTTATAAATTCCTATAGCTTTAAACAATTTTATATAGTGTTGTTTATCTCAGACGTGTCCTGGAATACTAGATCTTGACGAGTCCCTTTCTTGTGTGTGAATGAGGAATAAAAAATGTTGCGATCTGGTGTAGCAAAACATTTCCGGTACAAACCCAACATGATCTGACACTGTAGAATTTAATATGAAAGGAAACCGGTAAAAGAGGAGAGGACCCACCACTTTTCTGAGAAACAAATAACTCCCGGAAAATTCTGTTATAAAGATGTAGTCCCTTAAAGTTGGACTAAGGTGACACGTCCTGCTCTTGTTTTTTAGTTGGGTACAGTTGAAATATGTGAGTTCTAGAGTTCCGGTTTGTGGCTATTGCACTCGTTACCCTTCTCATTTGAGTGTTAGCGATCTGCACAAGAAGCCTAAATTTGCTGTGTCCAATGGGAACTTTGAGGGTTACCTTTAACGTAATTTGAAAGTGATCGTCTATCTTAAAGCGAAGCTCTCCGTTGAACCCTTCTTTTGATTTTCAAGAAAAAAGAACTTCTTCGCCTTTAAATGACCTTTAAAGTGGCAGCCATGGTCAAATTGAAAATCGGTATTGAATCCCTTCTTTTTTGAGTAAAGTAATAGTTTGACATTGCAATAAATTTAAAGTGATATAGGACCTTACAGTAGTTTTACACTACTGCAGAATGCACGTAGAGCTATTTTTTTTAAAATATGAATTTTTAGGTCTTGTCCATTGAGACTACACCTCAGAAGTTTTAGAGGGTTTGACCCAGAGCCATTTCCCTTGAGAAAAGTCCGGAGTCTTTTATAAAAGTACGTCAAAAATAATAAGCAAAAAAGGACCACTAAAGGGTATATGCAAACGACAAATTGAAATTAGTATTGTTTATCTTCTCACACATCTATATTAAAGTGTTGTGTCCTAAATACATAAAATAAAGTTTCCAAAACGTTTCATATTTATGTCAAAGATATTTTGATGAGATAACACAGGAAAAAATGTATTTTTGGTTTATCAATTAATCCATAGGTCTAGTAATATCCTCACTAAATCTTGTTACATTTAATTTATAATTTTTTAAATTTAGTAACGAACTTGTGGTTATTAATTCCAAATTTATTCCTATATAATACATTTATTAGAAATTAAACTTCATAATAGTTATAAGATTATATGATAAAGTTACAATAGTATTAAACAAAAGAAAGTTGGTCAAACATTGACCGAATACAAAAAGATAAAATAAGATAAATCGGATAAAGTCGGTTAATTCAAAACAACATGGGTATAGGTATTTTCAGGTAATTTGTCTTCTGAACAGCCACGATAAGAGTAAATAAGATAGTCGAGCTCCTAAAACTTGAAATAGGCTTGCAGGTTGAGAAGAAGTAAAATTAAAACTTACACGCAGTTCTCCTAACGAAGTAGATTGAAACAGGAGTATTCTTTTTTATATGGCTTTGGCCCCAATGTGCTTCGTAGAGTTCCCTCAGCTCAGAAAGGACCTTTTAGATACATTTTACCTTGATGATAGTGCTTAAAACCTTAAGAGAATAAATAAATGTCTTTCATTCTTTCGCAATCGACAAACGAAGATCAGAGTTCATAATTCCAGTCCCCCACAACAGAAAAAATCTTCAAACAAAAGATGTTTGACAGATTTTTAAAATTTGACAGAATAGACTAGCAGAATAAAAAAGATGTCTAAACAGCAAAAATAATCTAAAACTCTTCCAAAAGAAATAAGTTATGTTATATAAAAAAATTAATACATTTTTTCTTTTAACCAAAATTCATTTTTGAAAAAAAAAACACTGACAAATGTGAAAATGTTTCAATGAATGGCGTCTTCTAGCGATCGATAATCACATCAGCTGATTATGATAGAACAGATGGAGTGTTTTAAGCCTGTACGAGAATGTAAGAAAAAATAGAGTGACGGAATTAACAAAAATTCCGTAACGGTCTTCAGAAATTTTACTCAGTATTTCTTTTTTTAAAATAAAATTTTAAGTCTTGCCCCTTATATATAACCTTATTCAGTTTAAGTTTGATGGATGATTTTCAATTTTCCGACGTTGTATTTTGACTTTGTATGACATTTGAAATAATTTATTTTACACTTGTTATTTAAGTTGACATAAGTAATTCGATCTACAGCCGAAAGAGTCGTATAAACAAATACATGCATCAAAATACGTAATACCCCTTTAACTTAGCCACAGACAGAATATTATCTAACAATAAAAAAAAATAATACCAACCCGCCTATGAATTTAAAGCAAGAGCCAATATCATTTCCAGAATTCAATCAAACGTAGAAATTCGAGTTCGATCTCCAACGATAAACTTAGTAAAATTTAAGTTTTATCAACCCGTCTACTTTGTGCATCAAAAGTGCCAGAAGATTGCTTATATTCGTACATAGAAATATCTGTCTTTATTAAAAAGTTCCCTTGTTATATTAAAAGGCAAAAAATGATCTTACACTTCCAATCCTATTGAAAAAGGGAATGAGGGAATAACTAGATAGAGTAGGCCTGTTGTTTGTGGAACGATTTTTGACGTATACCAACAGTTTTGTCTTAATAATTGAAATAGAATGGATACGACACTATAGAGTAAACTTTGAATAGGTGCAAAAATGCTTTATAGTAGTACTTAAGATTATTCTGTATTATATAGGAAGTGCGAAGTGCACAGACATTATCCATTATCTAAAAGTAGATGTTTGTAACTACAGATTTACAATTTATGAACAAAAGTTTAGCTACTAAGGAGTTAAAGTTAAAAATAATGCAGTACTATACTCGACTAATTAAATTTAAATATAAATTTTAGTGGTGCATTTTTGATACTGTTGTAAGTACTACTTTATGAGCTTTATTTAAGGGAACTGTATTTCTGACAAAAAACAAAAAATTTAGGCGCAGCATGGGTATGTAGGACTCTAACCCTCAGACAGCCATCGGCTAGAACGTTCAACTGCTAAGCTATCTGACACCCATGTTTTCCACAGTTACTCTATCTATCGGCAAAGATATCCAACTTTTAATTTTTCCATCGGTTAAAATATTTAACAGTTAAACGTCTGTCCATCGGCTAGGGGTCATTTTCACATGTTATTCACTGGCTGCCAGTTATTATTTCCTAGAATTTTAAATGGACTAGGTAATAAAGTAAGCCCTTCTATGCCACATCCTGTATTCCATACTTTGTAAAAGTTACGGCCTAAAGCTAACTAACTAACTATCTTAACAAAGAGCGATACGAACAATAAACGGATGGTCTGGAGGGCGGAAATATACTGAGACAACAGTATTCACAGTGGGGTGCAATACGATAATTTACACGAGCGTCTAGGTGCACCCCAATGAACAAGCCAAGCTTCGTACTGTGGATGTGCAATATTTTTACTAAAAGTATCGATATTTGATATCGATAAACATAATAAGAAATGATATCGATACAGGAAAATATCAACATCATTAAAAAGATAAAGAAAACAAAATTTAAAATAAAACGATAAAAAAATAAAGAGGCAAACTATAATTTATTTTATTTACTTATTAGTAACTTTGAATGTAATGAAAATTTTTTATTTACACAGCTTTGTTTTTTGATATTTACATATATTTATATACTTTAAGCAGCGTCTGTTGGCTTACAGACGCCGTAGAGTGAGCTTTAAAAATGATGAATTAAATCGTTAATATCTGAGGAAAACTATGATCATTATTGTTAGTAATATTTGTAGAGCTAGATAAAGAGTTATCTAAAGATAAAAGGTAAGAATAAATTTCACTCAAATGTTTAATATCAGTTTTTTTTATTTCAGCTATTCGGTTCTTGTGAGATAAAGGCCATCTCTAAGAAAAGCCTCTTGGCAATGATTGACTGAGTTGAAACTATCCTCACTGAACCATAATCCATATTGTGTAAGTGATTTTTAGCATGTTCAGGAAATGCACATCTTTCAGGATGTTGTATATAATCACTTCTGTGTAATGTAATCCTATTTTTAAGTGATTGTGAAGTGTGACCGATATACACTTTGTGACACTCCGCACAAGGAATGCTGTAAACAACATTGGATTGAAAACCAATTGGTGTTTTGTCTTTTAGTTTTGAATGCACAGAGCTTATTGTAAGTATAGATTTATTAACAATTTTAATATTATCAATTTTTGTGAAAATTCTTGAAAGTTTGGATGTTATTTCCCTAATATATGGCAACAAGGTGAATTTAACTGTTTTTGTTAGAATTTCTTCTGCTGTAGATTGGTGATCATAGTATGAATTGTTGTATCACCATTAATCGTTTCTGTCAATGATGACGACGTGCTAAACAGCAGTTTTTTAATTAAAGCTGGGGGATAGGAATTGTCTGTGAAAAGCTGTAAGAGGATATTTAAGTTTTTATTATGGAAGGACGTATCAGAGATTTATAGGACCTTGTTTTTCATTTGTTTAATTAAATTCACTTTTATTGACTGTTTGTGGTACGAATTGTAGTTCAGGAATCTACCTGAACTACATGGTTTTCCGTACCAGTCGATTAAGATTGTGTTGTCAGGGGAACGTATGAGTTTAGTATCTAAAAAGAGTACTGAGTGATTCTCATCTTCCTTTTCTGTAGTGAATTGTATGTAAGGGCATAACTATTAATGGTTTCAATTATCTCCTGGATACCATCCTTTGGAAGGGAAAGTATTATATCATCAACATATTTTTTTATAAAATGTAGTTTAAATGAGAGAACTGGAAGAACTGTGTCCAGCAGGTCATCCATCACATATGCAGCTAAGATAGGGGAGATGGATGCTCCCATAGGATTGCCAAAAGTTTGTTTGCATCTAAATAAACGTTGCTAAAATGGGACACCACATCCAAACTAGCTATGACATAATTATTAGGTAAAATCATTTTGTTAAATAAAGTGTTAACTTGAAAAGAATCTGTTATAAAATATTCATTATTATAGTCATAAGCTTTAGTTAAGATTTCTGTGATATAGGAAGCAATAAGCTCCGTAGGAGAACCAATAGATGCAACTATTGATCTGACAGATAGTGTAGGTTTATGGATTTTGCGTAAGGCATAGAACTTAGGGGATACACCCTTGTAACATGTCAGTTTCTTTTTGGTAATAATATCTATTTGGTTAGTGTTAGCTAATTTCTTTATGAGTTCATTATTTTTTCTCTGCGCGGACAATGTGGGATCATCACGAAGTTAAACATAAGAAGTACTATTGATAATTAAATCATTAGACAATTGAAAATATTGTTCTCTACTCATGATGACCGTCACATTACCCTTATCAGAATTGATCAACACAATATTAAGATTGTCTTTGAGAAACTTTTTTTGTTTTAATATAAAGTCTATGATAGAATGAACTATTATTGTTATTGTTATGGACATGATTTGTGATTACGTTGGTGGCTTTAGCTGTTGTTACAATTTTTATCGTAGTGTCCTCTATTGATGAGGTGATAAAGTCTACGTCTGCCAAGATGCTCTTTATAGAAACGTCCCTACCTACGATAGGCTCAATACTAAATTTATGTCCTAAGGACAAAAACTGTAAGATTTCGTCTGGGATGACTACGTCTGACAAATTTCTTATCCAATTAGGTTTCGTCTTTAGTTTTGATCGATGTTCATTGTTTTTTAAAGACTTAAGTTTGTTGATATTTTTAGTTTTGATCTTATGAAACAATTTATTAAAATTTCTTTGTTGCCTGTCTGCAAATTCATTGAAAATTTGTTCATTCATATCAGAAATAATTGGTATTTTAAGAGAGTGAAGTGACTTTTCAGGCCTATAAATGATTTTATGGTTAGTTATAATTTCAATGTTAACAAGTTTATTCCCTAACCTCTTGTTGTAGTCTGTTAGATTGTTTGCTTCTTGTCTAAGGAGAAGGATTTCGACTGGTTTTGTGGTGGCTGTCATATGTTGTAGTATGATACCGGATTGTCTACATTGTAGTAGGAAACACCTTCAATTGTATTCCTTGGCCAACTTCATTTTGGTCTTATACCATAGCTTAAATCTCCCCACTGTACCGTCACCATATGTAGTCCTGATGTTTTCATAAAACCCCATACAACATCCTGAAAGATGTGCACTTGCTGAACATGCTAACAATCACTTACACAATATGGATTATGGGTCAGTGAGGATACTTTCAACTCAGGCAATCATTGCCAAGAGGCTTTTTTAGAGATGGCCTTTATCTCACAAGAACCGAATAGCTTAAATAAAAAACTGATATTAAACATTTCAGTGAAATTTATTCTTATCTTTTATCTTTGGATAATTCTTTATCTAGCTCCACAAATATAACTGACAATAATGATCATAGTTTTCCTTAGATATTAACGATTTTATAGTTCGGTATGGCTGACCAAACATTGCATAATTACCTTTAATTGCAATCTCAACCTAACAAAATTCATTAATACAATTCTAATGGTGGACAGCCCTGCTGACTCCTAATATAAAAGAGTTTTTCATAATTTGTGAAAAAAAAATTATTTTTCTATCCTAATAACTTCAGCATGACTGGCCATTTACTGTATAGTTAACCTTAAATGCGGTTCATCCGAACTAAACTTGATATTGATTGGAAAAGGTTGGCAGCCCTAGTGACAGCTGACAAATTTCCTATTAGTTGTGATTTGATCTGTGACCCTAGTTTTTTAGTCTCTTTTACCAATGTACTTTATAATAAAACCATTTAACATCTTAGTGAACATCCTCAAATAAAGATGTAAGTTATCAATATTATTAGGGAATATTTATTTCACTAATTTCCCTTTTTTGTAATTATTGTAGTCTCCCTGAAGATGAAAATGATAATAAAGATTTTCGAAAGCTTGGATTAACTTTAAAGAGTACTCTTTCACTTGCTGCACACCCCAATATTAACTAGTTTATCCTAACTAGTCAACAACGACTACCCTTTCTATATATATATATATATATATATATATATATATATATATATATATATATATATATATATATATAAACTCTTGGAAAAGCTTTCAACAATAAATTATCTATCTTCGTTAAAAATTAAGTTTTATAATACAACCTTTAAAAGCCGAAAATATATTAGGAACATATCAAAACAAGAGGGTTCGCTTCAAAGGATAAAAATAATAATAAGGAAATGCTGACCTACTGCCCACGTTTCGCAGCCATAATTTTTAGTAGCAAAAAATTGAATTTATTACCTTCGTTGTTTATTCGCTTCTAGGATGCGTTGTGGTTTAATTTCGGCTAATTAGGTCATCGCTTACCTTTCTTTATCCCAGGAAAAACGTGTGTGCGAAATGAGAAGTAGTACTGTATATCGACGAAGTATGCACACAATGAGCAGAAGTATCTCGTTTGCTCGTAATGTAACGATATAATCGTACTCTACACTCTTTTTTCGTAAAAGTAGTATATTTGTTTCTCGTAATGTAACAATATATTGCTCTCTACTTTATTTTTTCGCAAAAGCCGTCACTGTATAGATCTTGAGATGTGGTGTCAGTGAGGACTTTTGCAGAAGTTAAGGCTAACTTTTTAGTACTGGAAGTTAAAGGTGTTAATAAGTTAAAGTAAAATTAGGGTATAAAATAAATGAAGTTAAACAAGTAAGTGTTTTATTCAACAATAGGCATCTGAGAAGAATGGATCGCTTTTGTGTCCAGTTTAACTGGTGGTCCCTCAAAATAAAATAGAACATTACATTTCATTGCTCTCAGTACAATTTTACACAAGTTGTATCTCTTGTGTTGGGTGAAGAAAAAAAAATCCAGAAACCTATATTTGGTTTCAATTCGAGTCGGTTGATAAAAAAGTAATCAGTGCTCCAAGGATAGTATTGACTCGTCTCTATGTGTAACTCATGAAGGAGTCCCCCAAGAATTTACTCTTGAATGCAGATTAGCGTTTAATATTTAATTGACTAATGCATTAGTGAACTCTCAAATAACAATTTTTCAACTAAAAATATTAAAAATTTGTAGTGAATTCATATAAAATATATATGTAACTTGAGAACTAAGCCATACTTGCAAAATTTATTTGAACATTTCTTAACTTTATACGTTTTTGTATTTTAAACACATTTTTAATATTTGGAATCTTTAAGGATCTTAAAATTTTAAGTTTCACTTTTTTTCAAGTGCTAGTTGCTGACGGCAAACTATAATTTTTGTAGTGAAGATATTTATTAGTTTTACGTTCTTATTATAAGCTCGTAGTAGCATAATAGACAATACATTTTTTATGCATGATAAATAAAATTTTTATAATTTCTTTGTATAATTCAGTTTTTAAAACTCTCATTTTTATTAAGAGCCGTTTCAGTAGATATACATTATTTTAAAGTTTAGTTTAGCTTACTGTGCAGAGTGTATTATATATTTTTTCGTTGTTTAATATTTAAAAAAATACTTACTTATTATTTTGATATTTGCTTTTATTTAAAATGGAAGCCTAAAAACTGAACGTAGGTTTACAATTCGTATTATTAATTGGATAAATAAAAATGGAGATTCTTTGGTATAAGTAAATGCTTTTAAAGTTACAGAGGAGAACTTAAACGCCGAACTTCTAAAATATACAGAAATTCAAAATCAGATTGAAGAGATAGATGTAAATAAGGAAGATACTGAGAATAGGGATGAAATAGAAGACAAGTATGTCGCAGCTCTTACAAAATTAAAAAATATTATTCACTCTTTAGCCTCTATAAATTCTACAGAATCTGAAAACAAGCCCATAATTATTGATCAGCAACAAGCGTCATTTCAACAGGTCAAACTTCCTGAAATTATTATTCCAATATTTACTGGTACTCTTTCAGAATGGCAGTCATTTTATGAGCTCTTTTGTCCTCTGATTAAAGATGACAATAATCTTGCGGACATTCAAAAACGTATGTATCTTAAGTCATTCTTGAAGGGAGAGACATTAAGGTTGATTAAGTCTTTAACATTAACACACGATATTCTTCAAGTTGCTTTGGATGTTTTACTGGATAAATATCAAAATAAATTAGCTATCATTAACTCTCCAATTAATTCTTTAGTTGACTTATTAGTGTTGACAAAATGTACTGCTCGATCACTTAGAAATTTTATTGTTTAAGAAGAAGTTTGTAATCGTTAAAAAATTTGAAATACCCTGTGGATAATTGGGATTTATTACCTTTAAACATCTTAGAAAGAAAGTTCGATTTTGGCACACTCAAGGCGTTTGAATCTGAATAAGATCTTAACAAACTGACTACAATTATTGAATTTTTTACATTTTTAGAAAGACATTGTAAGATTCTGGAAAACTTATTAGCTTCCAAAAACCACTCTCCGAAATTCTCTAAAACGCATACTCGATCTTCACATTTTGCTAGAAGCCATTTTTCGCCACTCCCTAAAAATGATGATTCGAAGCCACACGCTAATTCTTCAAAATTAAACAAAACTTGTTTGTATTGTGGTAAAATTGGCCGCCGTATTTACTTCTGTCAAGAATTTCGAAATTTACCGTATCCTGATAAAAGAAGCCTCATTAATAACAAATAAATGTGCACTTATTGTTTAGGAACACTTCATGCAGTGAACACTTGTCTCTCTCAAAGATGTTCTATTTGCTCAAGAAAACATCAAACTACACTACACTTAAATTTCTCTGAAGGTAATAATTCCAAAAGTACTTCAAATTTATCCAAGGTTTTATTAAATTCTGGAAGTCAAAATTCCATTATCACAGAAAGACAGACATCACTCAGCGGGACGACTTATTGTCTACTGAACTGATCAAGTTGGGCAAAAGTCTGCCCTATTTACACAATACATTTCTGGATTGGGTCATCCCGGGCAGCATTCCTTATAAAAGTCAACCTCAATCAGTAACAGATCATTCATTTTCTTCACAAGAAAGTATTTCTCTTTTTACAAGTTTTAACTTATCAAATATTCAACTTGACCAGACACTCACTAATTTCTGGAGTATAAAAGACATCCCCTATAAAAATCCATTAACCTCTGACAAAGAACTTCCTGAAAAAATATTCACTGAAACTACTCAAGTTTTGGCAGATGGATCTTTTCAAGTAAACTTACCCTTAGAAATTCCCAACGAGAATTTTAAACTAGGCGATTCTTTTGCTATGGTGAAAAAACGACTCTCAAATTTGGAAAACCGATTTACCAAAAGCCTGCAACTTCTCTCTGATTATAAAAAATTTATTGATGAGTTTATTACTCTAAATCACGCTAAAATTATTTCGCTTCAACTTAACAATGGAAATGAAGAAAATATTTTTTTTGCCTCAACACTATGTGTTAAAAGAAGACGGTTCAGCTGTTTCTAGCTCTGTAAATAATATTTTACTTTAAACTCTTTGTTTAGTTTTACAATTCTTAAATTAGATTAAATATTGTGCTAAACTGAACCTAAACTTATATTTTCAATATTAGTTCAAATTTTAGAGATACGTGACGTCATGTCTCGCTATATATTAACAATCTAACCGCAAGAATGCACGTGGCATATTTGTACTGCTATAACAATAGAGGGGTGCGACGTTGCCAAATACATGTTTCTTAAGTTAAGGAAATTTTGTACTACTTGGCAACATCGCAGGAAGGATCTTTCGGAATGACCCCCACTAATACGATATCCCAACCCCCCATTAGCAGTATAAAATACGATGAGTACCAATGACGACTTAAAGGTGATTGCACTTTGACTTGGGTTGCAGCTAGGCAAATTTTGCAGTTTTTGGGTGAATGGAATAGTCCAGCAAATGCTTTTTATTACAAGAGAAAAGACTGGTCCACTCGACAATCATTAGAGGGAGGCGAAAAGAATGTACAACATATGCTATTGGTAGATCCCAAAAATATTTTATTGCCACCACTGCATATCAAATTGTGCCTAATGAAAAACTTACTTTTCAGTGCGTCAGAAACTCCCAAGGCTAAGTGAAGCAAAAATTAAAAAAAGGTATTTTGGTTGAACCACAGATTCGAAATATTCCGAAACACAAACATTTTGACAGCACTTAGCATCAGACATTTAAAAAAATGCTTGGAATGACTTTCTTCTCGTGATCACTAATTTCTTCGGAAATAAAAACGCTGACAATTACGTTGTTCTTGTTAAAAATATGCTGTTATCGTATCAAAAAATGGGTTGCAATATGTCTCTAAAGATCCATTTCCTACATTTGCATCTGGACTTTTTACCTGACAATTGCGGAACTGTAAGTCATGAGCTCGGCGAATGATTCCATCAGGATTTATCAACAATGGAGAAAAGGTACCAGGAAAAGTGGAACGCTTCCATCCTTGCCAACTACTGTTGGACTCTTATTAGAGAGGCTCTAGCAACAGTTCCCAAAAGAAAAGCAAAAAGACAGGATACTTAGTGTCTCTATAAGTGTAAAAGTATGTATTTGTTAAAAATTTAAAAAACCTCTTCGTAAAAATTGCAAATAAATTTTTAATTTTATTGTCATTTTTGTGTTCAGCGCCCCAAAATTAACAAAAAAAAATGCACTTTCCATACAAAATACAATAAATAAGCTAAAATTTGATGGGTAATGTAATTATTACAATTATGGTAATAAGTTAATAGATATTTAAAATTATTGGTCGTTTATGCATTGTATTTTAAAACAACGTTTTTACCTGTTTTATAAGTAAATCATTTAAAAAATTAAAAATACCAATTTCATGTATTTTTTTTTCTAAATATTGTAAATATTTATTTTATAAAATTAATATTTTGTTATTTTGTGTCACCGCTTAGTAAAAATAATGAAGTTTTTTAAAATAACTTGTAATTTTTTTCAGTACCAAATATAAAATATCGTTAAAACCAGCCAAAAGAGACAAAAGTTAAAGATAATTAAATATTTATAGAAAAAGCTAGATAAATACTGGGGGTCCTATTTGAACAAAGTGTTAAATGGATTTTGAATATTGTTAAGTTTGCATGCAAAACGCACTCTGTACCAAATATTAATTATTTTATGCGATTTCTTTAACCTCCATCTAAAGCAGTTACAAGTATTTTTGTTGTTATTGATGTTAAATGGAAAATTTAAAAAATTTATAATTGTAGTTTTTCTCATAAATTGGCAAGGTCGTAAAAAATGTGAAACTAGTTTCAGGATTGAATAGTTTGTTGGGAACCCATACATATACGAATATATGAGATTTCCCATTTAAAATAAATTATATTTTTTGCTCTCCTACTATTCTGTATCATGCTATATAATCAAGAATAATTTTGAAATATAGACATATCAATGTTCTATAACTTTTATATAAAATTTTGTTTCATACTTCTATAATGACGGAGCTATTGGACTTTGGCACACTATTGGGCTACCCTGTTTATCCATTGGTAAAAATATTTTTTTGTCCTTATACCATCATAATATTCAAGCCATTCGCTATTATTTTTTAATCACTGAATAATTCCGTACTTACCAGTCTTATAAACATGTTAATAACATTGTGTTACTTCTCAAACGTGTGCGCTCATCACGAGCAAAAACCTTTTGTAATTTTCTTAATAATAAAAATAGACTTCTTCTTGTTTACCCTAAATCAATCATTGGAAACCTATGGGACTTTCCCATAACTTTTCAAAGTTCACATATAGTCACAAAATGCAGTAAAATATTATTAGAAATTGAGTAAACAGTAGTCTGGAAGGTCAGGGAGCAAATGCCAGGGGAAATTAGGTTCACTTGATTTTTGTAATAATGTACTTTATCTAAGCCAATGTCCACAAATCAAAATAAGTACTTATTATAAACACTGAAAAACTGTATAGTGGTAAAAAAAGGCAAAATTATTATTTTCATTTTAATAAATAAATAAATAAATTTTTGACATTTGTTCCAGAACTTCGAATAATTTCAGCTACCAGTGTTGTCAGACTTATAGTGATGTATGGTTTTAGAATAAAGCGCGTTTTAGAATGCTGGACATCGCTTTGAAATTTTAACAAGTGGACACCAAAATGGGACAGAATTTTGAATACATTCATCAACGAATTTATGAAATATATGAAACTGTTTTCACTATTGCTTAAAAATACTTTTAAATGAAAAAGCTTTCAAAAATCTTCTTGCTATTTTAAAGAACGAAAACTTTCACGGCTTTGGTCAAGTTGAAAATCATGGTTCTTGGGTTTAGACCATGTCAAATTGGAATTATTATCCGATGTTTCACCTACAATTGAACGAGGCATTTTCAGCGATCTTTATATCACGAGATTAGAACACTGAATGAATAAGTTCTGTTGAAAGTCGAGAGCTTCTTAGACGAAAACAATTTTAAAGAAATTCCGAACAATCCACTTTCTAGTTTTGTTATAAAAACAAAAACCTACTTCAACTTATGCTCAGATTTTATAAAAAAATGTAATGGAAATAAATATTTCCTAATTTCTAACCCGTGTTTACCCCGTTTATATGGGTTACCAAAAATTCATAAGCAAGGAGTACCAATTCGACCTGTTTTAAGTTTTACCAATACTCCCGTTGCGAGACTGTCTTCTTTTTTGAACGCAATCCTGATTACTTATCAAAGATAAGCCCAAGTTTTGCCTCAAGAACTCCACATATTTGGTCAAAAGACTGAACTCTGTAACCATGCCAGACGACTCTTTGCTTGTTTCCTTCGATGTATGCAATCTGTTTACGTCGATTCCGAGAATGGAAACTCTTCCGATTATATCAAATCTGTTGACAGCGAACAACATTTCTAGTGATGACCAACTTAGTATAATGACCCTTCTTAAGTTCTGTTTATCTCAGGACTTTTTTGCTTTCAATAACAAATATTACGAACAACCCTCGGGGTTGGCAATGGGGAATCCTCTATCTCCTCTTTTAGTGGACATCTTCCTGGACAACTTGGAAAATGCACTAATTCCGAGATTGATTTCTGAGAGCAAGATAATTAACTGGCTTCGTTATGTGGATGACTGTTTTACAATTATTCTGGGCAATGAACAGCGGGCTATTAATGTCCTAAATAGTCTTAATTCTCTGCATCCTGCTCTAAAATTTACCTTAGAAATAGAAAGCGAAAACAAACTTAATTTCTTAGATTTAACTATCAAAAAAATCAATAATTCTCTCAGTTTCAAAATCTTTCGAAAACCCACCCAAACAGATCACATAATTCCTTCTAATTCTAACCACCCCTTACAACATAAAATGGCCTCAATAAACTGCTATGTTAATAGATTGCTCAACATTCCCATATCAGCGGAGGATTACAACAACGAGGTCAATATTCTGAAGCAAATTGCCGTAAATAATGGGTATGAGCATATAGTCGACGACAAATATGTAGAAAAAATTAAAAGCAAGAAAGAGTCCCAAGAGGCTTACAGCTCGACTCCTTACAATGAAAGTCAGCAAGGAAAATTTTTCTCACTCTCGTACTTAGGTCACTTCTCTAATAAAATAGCACGGATTCTAACAAACCACACTCAAAATGTGAAGATTTCATTTAAGAGTGTAAATCAACTCAGTTCCCATCTGGTCAATAACAAACAATTGATATCTCATATTCAAAAAAGTGGGGTCTATTAACTTTCTTGCCCAGACTGTCCTACAACGTATATAGGGAAAACTATTAGACCATTAGCAGTCCGAATTAGAGAACATATTAACAAACCTCAGGCCTCTGTGTTTGGTCACCATATTAGTTTTACCAAACACAGTTTCTCTCCTACTCATAATAGTAAAATCTAATACCACTCCAGGGGTAATAACTCTAAAACCTTGGATTCCAGAGAAGATCTTGAAATATGCAGGGAGATAAGGAGAAACCCCGATCATTGCCTCAATGTAAGAATGAACAACGTAAATGACCGCAACCCCATTTTCAAACTTTTTCCTTAAATCATTAAACAATTTAAATGTCAGGGAGCTGTGATTGCGTGGGGTGCAATCTTATAATAATGTTGATCATCTTTTTCAGTTTCAGACACTTCATTCTAAATATATTAATACATTTCAACAAATTTTAACTACGCCTATGTTCGTGTAATTTGTTGCTTTTTTACAAAAATGGAAATTATTTCACGCCACTGAACCTAAGTGTTCGAAATAGATCACAGAATGGCCGATAACAGTAACGCTATAGATTAATAAACTTTTAATGCCCTTTCTTTCTGTCCTTTTTTGCTCTTTTGCTCTTGTCAATGAATTATTGATTTTAAATACAATTGACAAGGAATTCAAAAATGAAAACTGATACAGAAAATCTCTACTCAGGCTTTCACATACTTGTATGTAGTTTCAATTTTGGAAAGTTTTTGCTGTATTATGCTATGACTGTGTGTGGCATAACCTCACCCTTTTGGATTGTTATTAAAAAGGTTTATTGTTTTAATAATGTCAATGTGCACAGTGTGTTGAATGTTCTAGTTTCAATTTTAATTTTAAATGTTTCTAAAAATTTTTTTTTAATTGTATACATCTTGTTCTGTGTGGAGGCTACGCTCGCGACTTTTCTCAAACTGGCAGGGTTGAGGTGTGCCCTTTGACAAGTGAGTGTGGTTGGTGAGTACTGAGCAAACTTATTTACTGACCATATTCTCTTGTTTCTAGGGTCTGAGCCCTGAGGATGGTCCGATAGAGAGACCGAAAGCGCTTGGCCGATTGTAATATTTTCAAATATACACTGAAATACAAAATACGTCAATTTCTTTAGAACACTGAATGGCTATCGAGGAGCCACAGCCCGGTATTTATACCCGACTGGTACTCAGCGAACTGTGATCCAGCGTTACAATCGATTTCCACGTGTAATGTAGACTGAAACCCGCATCACTATTAATATTATTTGGATATTTACAAATTTCGATTGATTCTCTAATTTTACGTTTAAAAAAATAGGGCACTGATGCTAGCACCTTAGTTCTTTCTACATTGAAAGTGTGACCTGAGCAATGCTGGTGTTCAGCCACTGCAGATTGTGCAATTTGTTTCTTTTTTATACATCTTTCATGTTCCTTAAGCCTAGTGGATGATGTAGAATCTCTGTACAAAAATGTTCCTATAGGTGATTCGGTTTCCATAATATTTGTCATTTTACGAAATAGCAACATGGACTCCACTTTAATAGAATTAATTAAAGCACGTCTGATTTACACTTATTTTACTTTTCAAGGAACTTTCTACGAGCAGACTTCGGGAGCGGTCATGGAATCTCCACTATCACCTGCGGTAGCTAACATCTTCTGCTCCTCCAAAACCTAAATTTTGGTTCAGATATGTAGATGATACGTTTATAATTTGGCCGCATGGCGCAGATAACCTCCATAATCTCCTGGATCATCTAAATCAACAATATCCTAGCATAAAATTCACCATGGAAACTGAATCAAATGGTGCCCTTCCCTTTCTTGATGTACTACTACAAAAGAAAGAGAATGACAAATTAGGACATTCTGTGTACAGAAAATCAACACATACAAATCGATATCTCAATGCATCATCTCTCTTTGGTACATAGAGCACTTTCAATATGTGACGAACAATCACTAAAATCAAGAACAGAAAAACTGACTAATGCTTTGAGAGGCAACGGATATTGCGCTCCTAAAGATATAAGACGTTCTATTAAATATAAAAATTTACCTCCTCAACAATATTTCATAAATGAACCTCCTATTGCCAGATTGCTTCGAAAATCAAACATTCGGACAATTTTCAACACATGTAAGAAAGTTAGGCAATGTTTGAAGTGTCCAAAGGACACAATTCCATTTCAAACAGAAGGCGTTTACAAGATACCTTGGTTTCGCGGTAAAGTGTATGTAGGTGAAACAGGACGGTCCACTAGGCTTAAGGAACATGAAAGATGTATAAAAAAGAAACAAATTGTACAATCTGCAGTAGCTGAACACCAGCATTGCTCAGGTCACACTTTTAATGTAAAAGAAACTAAGGTGCTAGCATCAGTGCCTGGTTTCTTTAAACGTAAAATTAGAGAATCAATCGAAAATTTTAAATATCCAAATAATATTAATAGAGATGAAGGTTACAGTGAACATCACACGTGGAAATCAATTGTGATGCTGGATCACGGTTCGCTGAACACCAGTCAAGTAAAAATACCGGGGTGTTGCTTCTTGATAGTCATTCAGTGTTCTAATCTCGTGGAGTAAATATCCTTGAAGATGCCTAGTGCAATCTTAGGCGAAACGTCGAATAATAATTCCAATTTGACACGGTCTAAACCCAAGAACCATGATTTTCAACTTTCTTGCTATTATTCATAATGCCGGATAAGTGGTAGGTATGTCCCTCTGAAGCCAAAAGTGCTGATATCTATTTCTGAAATACACACACTACAGTTCTTCGTTAGTACTTATTTTGATCAGTTCTTCTTGTAACATGACATCCAATTCATTAATGTCACCGTATGGGTTGATAATCTACTGTGGTATTTCCATGGTCAAAACAGCCTCAAATCTGACGTTTGTTTGAAGGTTGTAGACAATGTTGAAGATTGACTAAAATGTGGTTGTCGGACTTGCATTGTCTTTGTTTTTATTTATTTTTATGACGTTTCGATTAGGTTGTATCTCTAATCGTTATCAAGTATAAACTGAATGTTTTGTCTTAAGACTACGAGCTTATATACGGACGTCTTCATTGAAGCGCAAAGTTTCGCTTCACTGTACACGCTTCAATGATTTGATGTTATAAAGTAGTGGTTGCCAAAGATTAAGTATCTCAACACTCGGTTTACTTAAGATTCCATTATTGTTTTTAATGTAAGCTGCTTCCATAAATTTTCTTTTTTCATGTTGGGTTCCAAATATATTGCCGCAGCCTCAGACCATTTTATATGGTGTTGTTTATCGCAGAAGTGTTCTGCAATACCTGATCTCGACGTTTTCCCTTTTTGTGTATGAGTTTTATGTTCCTTAATTCAAACTTCTAGTGGTCGTTTGATTTCTCCAATATAGATTTCACGATACTCACATCATATTAAATCCGATTTACAGCAAAATGGTTATCCTTTAAAACTAATTGACGATGTCATAAATGAATTTAAAACAACGACCACTGGACAGCAAGAAACACATTCCTTCTTGACAATTCCGTACATTAAGGAAACTTCAGAGAAAATAAGATGAATTGCCAGTAGTTATAATATAAAAACTGCCTATAAATCAGGAAATACACTTAGAGCTCATTTAACAAAAACAAAACCGAAAACTACCGATAAGAAAGAATATGTTTACAAAGTTCCATGTGAGTGTGGTGAAATGTATAGTGGAGAAACCAAACGACCACTAGAAGTTAGAATTAAGGGATATAAAACTCGTACACAAAAAGGGGAAACGTCGAGATCAGGTATTGCAGAACACGCCTGGGAAAAACAACACCATATAAAATGGTCTGAGGCTGTGGCAATATATATGGAACCCAACATGAAAAAAATATAATTAATAGAAGCAGCTTACATTAAAAACAATAATGGAATCTTCAGTAAACTGAGTGTTGAGATACCTAATCTTTGGCAACCACTACTTTGTAACATCAAATCATTGAGGTGTGTACAGTGAAGCGAAACTTTGCGCTTCAATGGACACAGTCCCTATATAAGCTCGTAGTCTTAAGATAAAACATCCAGTGTATACTTGATAACGATTAGAGAAACAACCTAATCGAAATGTCGTAAAAATAAATGAAAATAAAGACAATGCAAGTCCGACAACCACATTTTAGTCAGTCCTCAAATCTGGTTTTAAAGTCTGCGAGTAGAACTTAAATGTTGAATGTAGGTCGAAACGTCGTCATACTGGCAGCATATCTGTGAGAAGTTCTAGAATTGGGAAAATTCTCGCCGTTAAATGTTTTTCTTCATAAGATTAATTCAGGCAAGAAAAGCTGCAATGACAGATTGTGGTTTTTTTTCTTAATTTAGATTGTCGCCTTGCAATTTCAAATTCACCTCGTTCAATTTGATAAATAAATCTATAAAATAGACAATATTTAATATAAATTTGATGAAGTTTTCTTTTAAAATGGAGGCTTTACCATATGAAATCTCTAAACCGTCTCAAAAACTGAATAAATCTAGTCAGACCCGTCCATAGCCAGAGCATTTCAGTATGAAGAAGTATTTACATACAGCTGTGAAAATATTCTAGAATTTAACGTGTTGTACTGAATTTTGTTAACTGTATTATGATGAAATGTTGTCGATGAATGATGCAGTGAATTGTAAAAACTCTAGGTCTGTTTTGTTTAAAATGGCTCATAAAACCACGGTAATGACTTTTCATGGCAGGTGCTCTGCCTGTTGCTGCTAATACTATATTTGAGAAATGAATCGCTTTTTCCATAAAATTTTTCCATATTATTATCTTTTCTAATAGTATGACACCCTCTTGGATAATCCTACGATTTGGGTGGTTTCAGAGCATTATTGCTTAAACTTTTGTTGCATATAAGGCACATAGGCAGGTGTTTGTCTGGCAATAATAGAATGAAATTGATTTTTCAGTAAACAACGCTATATTACCGGCATTTAATGTCATCTATGCTTGGTAGCACTTATTTGTAGATAATAATTAAGCTATTTAAATATGGTCTTTCTTTTCTTCCTGCGCCGTGTTAGGTCCTCCTGACGTTGCACATTACACTGACGAAATGATTATGGTTCTCTGCTGTTCCAAATAGCTATTTAGCATTGTGTATTCCTGTTCATTCACGGACGTTCCTCAGCCAGGAAATTTACTTCCTTTCAACACCTCTACAACTCTCAATTTTATCTTTCATTATCAATTGAAGAATTCTGTACCAATCCCCTCTGAGAAATTGACCAAGGTTTGCTAGTTTTCTATATTTTACCATTGTAATCAATTCATGAGTGGGATTTGCATGATTTAAAACCCCTTAATTAGTCTGCATAGCTATCCAGGGTATTTGAAGCATTCGCCTATGCAACCATTTTTCAAATGCCTCCAGAGTTTTGATCGTGGCATCCTACAGTGTCTATACCTTCGCTTCATACAACAACACTAACTAGATGTAATACTTAGCCATCCTTTGATGAAATTTTAAATTTAGATTGTCATTACAGATAAGCGCTCTCATTTTTAGAAAAGTTTTGTGAACTGATTCGTTCTTGCATTTAATTACATTATCTGAGTTAAGCTGTTCAGAAATATAACATTCAAGGTGCTTGAAGTGGGAGACTCTTTCAGCGATTGTCTCTTTATTAGCAGCGAAGAGTAGTGGGAATAGGGGGCTCCTAGTTGACCCCCCCACCACTTTTTTGATTGGTCAGCCAAGAATGACCTTGTTTCTGATTGGCTGCCCAAGTTCGCCCCCTATTCCGATTGGTTTCATAAACTCCGCCTCTTTTTGCTCCACCTCCTACCTCCTTCCTAACCACCACAGTAGTTGGAGGGGAGCTGGTAGCAGTTGGAGGGGAGCTGGTATTTTAAAGGACTGAATCTGAGCGAGCTACATTCATTTACAACTAGTCTTAAGCTTATATAGAAGATTCACCACTAATAAAGAACAGTGTTAAATTAAAAATAAGTGGTAGTTATGAACAGTGATTTGCAAAATGAAATAATCAAATTAGGTAAACAGTTTACTAAACTTCAAAATTCCGAATTAAAGAATGCAATGCTAAGGAAAACACACCCCGAGTGGGCACAGGTATATTATGAGACTGCCTTCCAATACCAATTAGCTGCAGAAGCCTGTTTAAATTATAGAAAAACCCAAAATTTGCCGAAGTTCTTTCATGAAATAAAGAAAATAGGATTCAGTTACTTTTTAAGGATATTGAAGGATTATATAAAAGATCCTGATATATTAAAAGAAATCGTGGAAGAGGAAGAGAGAGATAAAGAGATATTGAGAAACAGGGAGGTTTTAGTGTAGGATTTATTATGGAATTATTAATAAGAGAAATGTATGAAGAGTTTTTGACGTCCGCAGCCTGTTCCGAGTTTTATGCATATGAAGGTCAAGAAAGTGAAGCGCAGAATATTATAGTGTTTTTAAATTATATGGAACATGCGGAATTATGTTTACTAGCAGCTAAATGTTGTAGCGAATATTTAAAAAATAAAAATATAGATATTTTAATATGTAAACTTCAAGAACTAGGATTAAATAATAATATTTCATGTATTAAAACAATGTTAGAAAATAAAACACATAATTTGTAATCAAGTCTTTTATTACATAAAAAAATTGTTGTAAAGGTAATAAACATTTGATAATGCACATACACATGGTATTTTTTGATGATAAAAGCAGCAAGGATCCATTTTCTTTAGGGCGGGTTGTTCATCAATCTCGATAACTGGTTTCATGGAATACTTCTTTACGAAATCTGCCTTTTCTTCCCCTTTTACATAAACATAGTCCACCTTAGCGCTTAAATCTCTTATGATATCTCCACATTTGTGTAATGGTGTAAATCCTTCACACCATTCAATGCAATGGTAATTTTTTATTAACCACAGAGCTTGTTTGTGTAAATAGGATGGTAAATGACCCATCGGAAATGGAGCTTTGAAAATAAAATGACTTGTCTTTTGCCCATCGTACGCTGCTAATTCCTTTACAATAAATTTATTATTTTCAATTTTGAATCCTTGAAGATCTAGAATAAGTTTCATATTTTCAAATATTTGAATTTCTTGATCATTTCTACTTTTAATTGATATTCACTTATTTGTTTTTTTAATTTCTGCAACTGAAGTTGAAAATCTAATACTCGAACTGAAATCTCGTAAGACATTATATAAATGAAGAATTCTGGTTTGGCTACGTTAATAAATATCAAAATTGACGCGTGCGCTCTTAAGCGTAAGTAGCGGTTTGTTTAAAAAGAGTATTTTATCTTAAGGAAATTGTATTACAACTGTTTCACAATTTTTGTTAATGGATTGTAACTGAAAACTTTATCATGAATTATAACACAATATGCCGCTGTTTTAGGGGGAATTTTTTCCTTGGTTTCAAATTCAATTCTCATGGTTACTGGACCTGTTTGTAGTAAATCTCTTTGATGTGAACAATTAATGTAAACTATAGGAGCATTTTCTTTAAATTCTTTCGGATTAAAAATTGGTTCCACTGGAGAGTTATAATACCCTTGACGAAAGTCTGTAAACATTTCATACAGAGTAGCAAATTTATTATTTTCAAAGTCAAGTTGAAGATCATTGTAAGGATATCTTTCTGAATTTAAAAAGACATTCATATTTCTTAAATTACAATGATCAAATTTACTCATATCCATTTTTAGATTACCACGTCTATTTTTCTGAAAAGCAATTAGAACATGACGTGGCGTTTCGACTTTTGTAGATGTTTTTACGGGCCAGTTGTGCCTCGTAGTTTCCAATAACTCTGGATATTCAACTAATTCCCAGCTTCGGAAGGTTATTAGTATATCACTATTTTTGTCAATAATTTTGGTAAGTGCTAATTCTTGCGGAATCGCTACAGTAAGATGAGGAACTCTCCAACACAACTTGGTAATTTTAACTTTGGGTTTTTCATCTTCATTACTGGATAATAATGCATTTGTATCATCATTACTTCTTATTAGAATAAGTTCTTGTTGTGAATTAAGAATAATCTTATTATAATCTTCAAAAAATCCTGAATACATCTTTAATGGTATACATAATGAAACATTACCTTTGTCATCAGTCATAATTTTTTCTTTAGATTTTGTTTTCGGATACCAACCGGCATTTTCCAATTTAGCACTTTCATTTTGATTAAATGAAATATATCCCTTAAGAGTTGAAGTTATACCAATATCCCGAACGGAGTCAATAGTAACACCATTTAAAATATAGCGTAATTCTTTAAATAAAAATGCCGGAGCATTATTAATTAAAACAGTATTAGCTAAAGGGGAATCATCTTCTTTAGTTACTTGCAATTCCACATAAATTTCACTTTTGCAAGGTAAAGGATATTTTCCTGTTTGTTGCAAAGCAATTCTGATTTCATCATTTGGTCCGAGTTTTGTAGGATTAAAAGGATCGAAAGAAAGAATTTCCCAGCTTAATATTGATTCATCAACCAATACATTTTCTCTTACATTTAAATAATCCATTTTTATTTAAGTTTAAAAACCAAACTTTGAAGAAATTTTCTATTAGAAGGTGTTAACCTTTGGAAGTTTGATTTCCTACTAAAGGAAGTTGGTTTCTTTCTTGTCTTATTAATGTTTTTATTATTAAATTTTCTAGTAAAGTTTGCAGATTTATTGTTATATAATATTACCATCTTTAATCTACTTTTTTAAGATGTAGTCTGATGGTTATGGTTTCTTCTCTAAAATTAACCAAATCACCTTCCTGATCTATTATTTTAATGGCTATTTTATCAATTACTTTAACGGTGACTGGGAAATATATGACGTTTTGAGGTGACTCAATTATTTTGAACCCTGGAGCAACGCTCGGGAAAAATTGGTGTATTATATGAACAGGTTTCCCGTTTAAATATGATCCCTCTGCAATACTGCAGTCTATATTTATTGAATTTACTTTAATTATTTCCGCGGGAAAATCTGATATATGTTCAATGTTGGCTTCCAATCGCCCATTTTTAAACCCTAATAATTTACCAATAGTTCCTTCACGAAAAGTTATGGGGGCTGAACATTTAAGATGTGTACGTAAAGTATTATTATTTGCATAAAGACTAAAACTAATTTTATCCTCATCCAAGTGTTTTTTTAAAAAATCTGTTATGTCTTCTAATTCGTAGCTACCTGGGGGTATGGCTATTTCTAAATTTTCATCATGAATTAATACATTATTCCCAACATCAATATTGGGAATTGCATTAAATGTTTCGAAATTTACAAGACCGATAACATATTCAACATCTTCATCTAAATATATTGGAGGATGTAACTCTGATGTTAAAATAGCGGAATTGCCGCTAAGAACAAAACTATATGACATTTTACTTTAAAAATATGTTTAATAATAAACTAAAATTAGGTGTTACATATGGTTATAAAGAAATTTTAGACACAATTGACCACAATTTGTTTTGTTAAAGTTTTGATAACTGTTATAATTATAATTAACAATATTATTATTTTGGTCGCTATAAAAATATTTAATTAATTCAGAAGGGGGTCGCAAATTACCATAACTATCAAAATCTATTATGTTTTTTCCTTTTTTTGTATATGCTATCCAGTGAGTACCAACACCACTGTGATTATCTAGATTGACAATTGCACTTTCAATTAACTTTATCTTTTTTGGTAATTTATCCCTCATAAAAATACCACGAAAGTTGGGAATTTGTAAATATTTAGCGTATTTAAGTAAATCGTAATTTGTAAGTGCTTTTCGAGGTATATGTTTTAGCAGTTTTTTGAATAAGGTTTCAAGTATAATCCACATCCTGTTTTATAGGGTTTTAAATAAAGTCCACTTCCTTTTTTTCCTACCGCAATGGACTCCATCATTTGATTGTGTCGTTTAGATTCTTCTAATTTCGCTTTGGCTGCTTTTGCATCATTTACTGCTTTAGCAATACCTGCAGCCCCTCCTCCAAGAGCACCAAGAGCAGACAAACCAGCAAATAAAGGTATAAGTGGAAGAAATCCGCCAGTCTTTGGGATTGGAATTACCCTTTTCTTTGGAGGTAACACTTTACCAGTTTTTTTAATAGCTTTTAAAGCAGTTTGAATACTTTCATTTAGGTCTTTAAAACGTTTCCCCTTAATTCCTTTTCTAGCTTTTGAAATTACCTGAGATAATGATAGTCCTCGTCCTTTTCGAGTTTTTCGCTTGAACTTTCTTCTCGTTCGAAGTCCCATACCTAATTTTCTTTTAATTTTCATAGCACCAGTAATTCCTAGTGCAGCAGTTTTTTCCCCAAAACTAGAATCTTTAGCTTTGAACCTTGATAAAGCTTTGTCAGCTAATACTTTATCAGCTAAATGCCTTCTTTTTATATCATTTGATTGTGAGTAAGCAATATCGTGTTCTTTACAAGCCTCATCCAATAAATTTATACCTTTATCACCTCTTGACAATCGTTTTTCCAATTTTGTTCCAGGTCCACAAAAATTATAACCAGGAATATGCAATTCAAAGGGTAATTTATTTATTAATGAGTTTACTAAACCACTTCCTTTCCTTTTGCTGTTTGTCTTGTAAATGATTCGTTTATTATGTGATGGAAACATTATATATAGTTGCAATCCTAGTGATAACTAACCAGTTACATCACAATACTGAATATTAATAGTTTGTTTTATATATAAAATGAGAGTTGAGAAACAACCATACTCTATAACAATTAAGGATCATGAAAGTTCAGTGAATGGTTTTAGAAAACATGGAAAACTGTTTGAGGGAAATAGTAAAAGAGGGTTAATTATTGGCCCGTCAGGCTGTGGCAAAACCAATGTTATTATTAGTTTGATTGAAGATCCGAATGGTTTGCGATTTGAAAATCTGTATGTTTATTCAAAATCCTTATATCAACCAAAGTATAAATATTTGAGAACACTTTTTAAACCTTTGAAAAAAATTGGATACTATGAATCTGAAAATGAAGAAACAATTGTTTCACCAAAACAAGTTAAACCAAACTCTATAATAATATTTGATGATATAGTGTGTTGTAATCAGAATGTTGTAAAGGACTATTTTTGTTTCGGAAGACACAAAAATACTGATTGTTTTTATTTATGTCAAACATATTCTTCTATTCCGAAACAATTAATTCGTGACAATGCAAATTTAATTGTTATATTTCAACAAGATCGAACAAACTTAAAACATATTTATGATGATCATGTTAATGTTGATATGTCATTAAACCAATTTAATGAGTTGTGCTTAATATGTTGGAAAGATAAATTTGGATTTTTAGTAATAGACAAAGACTCTAATGTGAAATCTGGCCGATATCGAAAAGGATTTGATTCATATATTTACTTATAAAAATAAACGTTTGATGGTAAATTATACCAATCATGGATGAACGTTTAGCAAGAGAGCTAGTTAAATCAAGAAAAGCTGTTAAACAAAAATATCAGAGTTTAAAAAATGCGGAATTTGAGGCGCAAACTAAATTGGAGGAAACATATAAACCGATAACTCAACCCTTACAAGAATTAATTTCAACGATTGGTAAAATTGAACCTGTTGAAATAAAGGAAGAGCTACACACACCAATTAAAAAAATTTATGAAACACCACAGAAAAGATCAATTCAAACACTAACACCAAAGAGAAAATTACAATATGGAACATCAACACCAGAAAAAAGAAAGACGGGAAAAACTCCACTCCTTCCTACAGAAATACCATCGATTATTGACTGGGACGCGAGTTTAGCTTCAGCAAGTCAAATGCCATCTATACAACAAACAAGTATTATTGCAGAAACAAACCCTTCTTCAGGTTCACACTCCACAATAGGAAATCTTTCAGATATACTGGAACAAACACGGCAAACAGTTAGAACATTTGTTGATACAGATTTATATAAAGAATATTTATTAGGATTTGATGAATTACCTCGCCAATATATTGATAGCGGTGTAAAAGATGTTGAACATGAGTTTGATCACCAATATGGAATAGTTCATGATTTGGAAACCGAGAAATTCTTTTTGGGTTTAACTCAAAAACCTGTCGAAATTATTGGTAAAAACATCAAAATTGAAGGAATAACCTATACAGGTACACCAGGTTTATATGAGTTATTATTTAAAAAAGAACCAATAGGGTATAAAAAACAAGATTTGGAAAATTATATGGATATTTTAAAAAGAACCAATGCATACCGTAGAAATAATGATCCAAATGAGCAGGTGCAGGGGAATGGATCACATAAATATATTTCTATAATAGGACCTTATTTGCAAAGCAAAGGAATTACAAAAACTAAAACTCTAAATCCCGAATCTCAACAAGCAGTCCAGGGATTTTTTGAAAGACGCAAAGCTCCATATAGAGAAAGTCGAGTGTCTTCAAAAAAAACCGGATTTGGTATAACTTTAAAAGTTAATAAACCTAATACAGATTACATATATTGGGATAATGTAAACGAACTTGTTGAGAGACTTCGACTATTGGTAGCATCCATGCTTGCGGGACACACTGGTCATAACAATGAAATTATTTCCATTATTGAAGAACTAAGAGAAGCGAATATTATTATATAAAAGGACATAATAGATACTTTTAAACATTTCTAAAATGACCATCGATAAATTTGGTCGTCATATTTCAAAAAAATCTGCTCTAAACACATTATTATCACTAGAAAATAAAATATTATCAAATGTTGAAGAGAAAATAATAAAAATTTTTAAAAGCGATGTCAAATATATTGAAAACAAATTAATTCAAAATTTAGATCCCGGGTTGAAAAGCGATGTTAATAATTTAAATAAGAGAATAAATGAATATGATAACAATATACAAAATATTGCAAAAAAGATTAAGTTATTTGAGGATAAAGTTATTCCTGAATATAATGACAAGATAATTAATTTGAAAAATACTGTTGATGGAAATGATGATGTAGTAGAAAAATTTTCTCAGAAAGTTTCTAAATATGCAAATGACTTTGACGTAGTGAAGTTAAAATATGATAAAGTTGATGATTTTGAAAATGAAATAAAAAATGAAATTACATCAATTAAATCAATAATTAAGGATACTTCAGCAATTGACAATGTCAAGAACAGTATTTCCAAGGAAATTACATCAAAGTTTCAAAATTTTACTAATTTGCTTAATGATAGAGTAGCAGAAGAAGTAAGGAATTTTAAGAAAATACATGACGTTATGGATAAAAATACACAAAATCTTGAAAAATCAATGAACACTCATTTCCTAATTCACAAAAAAGATACCGACAAAGTTAATGAATTTAAAGAACAAATTAAAGAATTTGAAATTAAAATCAATGCATATAAATCAAATTTACAATATTTAGAAGACAAATTGAAGGAGGATTTTCAAAACGAAAATGAAAAAATTGAAACAAAATTCAAAGATCAAATTACAAAAGATAATGAAAAAATCGAGGATATACTAAAGCAGTTAAACAATCTGAAAACCAAATCTGAAACGTCTTTTGACGAGGGAAATTTTACAAAGGCAATCGATGAGAAATTACAAAAAGAATTAGAATCCTTACTAGAAGTAGTGCAAGCTATAATAGAAGTTTCTAAAAAGGATGTATTAATTAAAATTAAAAATAATAGTTCAAAAATCGAGGAGACTTCTTTACTCATAAAAGAACTTGAAACATCTTATACAGATATACTACACAAAGCTGAAAAGACAGTGTCAGACATAAAAAATATAGAAAAAAAAATTGTGAAAATGACATTAGATATTACAAATGCAGAATTTCAATTAGGAAAAGATATAAAAAATCTAGAAGATAAATTAACAAAAGAAATAAAATCTTTAAACGAATTAGTTCAAAGAGCTGCTGAAGTTTCTAGAAAAGAATTTAATGATACAATGAATTATGCAAGAGAAGAAATGAATTCAACATTAGGTGGTTTCAAAAAAGATTATACGTTATCAAATGTTCTTTTGGAAACTAAATTTAATGTAAAAATGTCTGATCTTAATAACAACATCACCCAAATAAATTCGTCAATAAAAGAAATTAGAAATGAAAATAACAAATCATTTGAAACAATGGAAAATAAATTTAATGTAAAAATTTCTGATCTTACTAACAACATCACCCAAATAAATTCGTCAATAAAAGAAATTATAAATGAAAATAAAAAATCATTTGAAGCAATGGAAAATAAAATTAAAGAACTTACTAAAAAAAACTGAGATGATTTTTTTTTATATTTTACAACATCAGCGATAAAGGGCTTTTATAAACGGTTTAGAAGGAGGTAAAGTTATTTGTGGGATTTATTTTCGAGAGTAAGGTATAAATTAATAATGAGTAAAATTAAGCAAGACGTTGTAAATGAATTACATAAACCAGCGAGAAGGCGATATAGAAGGAGACGAACAATTGTAAAAGGGCTTAATGATCTATTTCAAGCTGATCTGATAGAAATGCAGCCATATGCGAAATTTAATAGGGGTTTAAGATATATTTTAATGGTAATAAATGTGTTTTCTAAATTTGTATGGGCAGAACCTGTAAAATCCAAAACTGGTAAAGATGTAGCAGCTGCAATGAAAAAAATTCTATTAACTTTAAAAACTCCCCCAACAAATCTGAATACTGATCAGGGTAAAGAATTCTTTAATCAAGACTTTCAGAAACTTATGGAGCAGTTCAAAATTAATCATTACAACACATTTTCTAATATGAAAGCTAGTATTGTAGAGAGAGTAAATAGAACGATAAAAAACAAAATGTGGAAAAAGTTTAGTTTACTAGGTAATTATAAATGGATCAGCTTTCTTAAAGAAATAATTACAGAATACAATAATACTAAGCATTCAACAATCGGAAAAAAACCAAACGAAGTTAACAAAAAGAATGAAATGGAAATCTTGAAATCAGCTTATACTCATAGGAAAACTGTGGATCCCAGATCACCAAAATTTCGTGTCAGTGATAGAGTACGAATAAGCAAGATTCGCAAACAATTTTCTAAAGGTTACACGCCCAACTGGTCAAACGAAATTTTTCAAATAAAAAAAATCCAGCTTACTAATCCAACAACGTATTTGATTCAAGATGGAAATGGGATAGATATTCAAGGAGGTTTCTATGAAGAAGAACTTCAAAAAGTAAGACACCCAAATGTATATCTGGTGGAAAAAGTGTTAAGAAAGAAAGGAAACAAAGTATTTGTAAAATGGTTAGGATTAGATAAATCTTATAACTCTTGGATCTTCAAGAGAGATGTGATGTAATAGTAATTAATGCTGTAATAATAATTGATGTTTGTAATAAAAAAAAATGATTTTTTATATATATTTGTTTTATTTAAAAATAAGCTTATTACATAAACATTTTTTTAAATACAATATTCCTATAATCAGAGTCTAATATGGGATTTAAAATTTCTTCAGTCAATTTAATCCTTCTTCTAAAATGTTTTTGATTTATAAACTCTTCAGAAGTCATACGAGCTTTTCTGTAGGCGAAGTTCCAAGCAACCATCAGATGAATTTGGTTTCTTGATTCATCAATAGATACTGTCTTCTTCATAATAGTGCTTAGACTTTAATTTTTGTTCTAGTTCTTCGGGATGATTCAACAGCAGTTCCAGCATGGAGCACACATTTTCACTATTTAGATTTTGTTTTGGAGAAAGGACATTATATATTTTGTCAAAAGAATCTCCGTCGTAAAAATTGTTATTTCTAAAAACGTTGAAATAACGTCGAAAGTTTTGTTTTTGTAAAACATTTAGTCTATATTCTATAAGTGGAATTTGTTCCCATAGTCTGCACACAGTTTCATTTCCATAGTAAATAAAATCACAGCTTTTCACAATCTTCACTATTGGTAATTCACCAATCTTTTCAAAATGAATAGATAAATTTTGCAAATATATCGGTTCATTGAAAACATTTGGTGAAAACATATAATTTGTTATAACTCCTTGATATTGCAATAAGTTCTTCCAATCATCTTCATTTAATATCACAGACTGACCATTTTTACCACCAAGTTCAATGCATGGTAGAAAATCACTTTCCACCCACAAACCAATCACAGCATATTTAGAGTTAGAATTATTTAAATTATATTTTGTAGAATTTATAATTGTTTTTTTTATTTTCTTTTTTAATGGTGAATTTTCAAATATATTTTTACTCTGATTACTGAACATTTTAAATGATGTATTTCAAAAACTAACTGGCTATCTGCTTGCTCTCAAAAAACTAACTATCAATCCGTTTGCTCCTAAATTTTATACATTTTCCCTCTCCTCTCAAGTGGAGGGGTAAACTTATTTTCCCTCTCCATTTAAGAGGAGGGGATAAACTTTAAATGTCTTTATACTAACGAGAATCAATAAAAAACAAAATTTATATTATTTTTTTAACATTTATTAAATATTTTTATAGATATTTTTTCATGAAATACAATAAAATTAAACATGTACAAATAAATATTGCTGCTGTAAATATAATAACAAATATATAACAACAGACACAATGACAAGATTCTTCTTTTTTATTATTGAAAGGAATCCAATCTGAATATTGTAATGGTTTGTTTGTCATGGAATATTTAATTTTTATGTATGTATTTTCACACAAAGCAGAATCAGTTACATTATAGGTAAAAAAGTGTGAATTTCCAACAAGATATGTCATTTTCATCTGTTTGTAGCAGTCGGTTTCATTTTTGAGGGCATTTATACATATATCAGCCCTAACTGTATTAGGAATGTAATTTACATATATCACATTTCCAACAAGGGAAACTAAAACTATTAAAGATGCAGCAGTCATTGTTGTAATATTACTAACAAATAATGGTATTTCTATACAATATATATGTTTTTGGATTCAGTTTCCCCTCCAACTTTTAAAGCTTCAAAAACGACTTACATAATTTATCATCATATAAAATGATGTCTTTATAAAGATGAAAAATTACTAGGAGTAGTTAATTCTAATCGCGGTTTTTTATTTTTAGATCCATTTTCGTTTCCAGAACTTAAAAAAGTTAGAGTATCATACATCATTTTCATATCTTTATCAAAAAAATCTGTTTCCAAAATATCCTTATGTCCCCATGCAAGAGTTTTTGTGGAATTTGGTATACAATATCTTTTATCATCATGAGTTGTTAATGCCAATTTATTTAACAAATTAGTGTATATATTATGCATATCTGACTTGAATACATACATGGTGCAGAATATTTTGTCACCTTTCTCAACAACATCTTTATAATCTGATAATGTTAATTGATTTTTTATACATGATCTACTAACGCCTTTTGCTTTTTTATCTACACTATTTTTGGATTTTATACAATATGCTTTAGCACCAGTTCCATAAAAACTTTCAATGGGAATCCCTTTGTACTCATCTTTAAATTTACCAACAACTGATGTTGTAATAGGCATGCAATGAATATTTTGTTCAGAAAAATTAGAAGTATCAAATTGATCCAGATTTAGCTTCATATCTTCATAAAAGTTTTGGGTCTGAACTTCAAGAATTAAGGAATCAGTATCCGTATATAATAAATTTAAATTATTACCATATTTTACTTTTAAATACCCATAATAAAAATTATACATTACAGTTTTTGCAATATCCAGAATACTCATCCCAACATAAATTGGTTTATTGTATTCAATGCAAACCTGTTGAAGTTGAAGAGCAACTAGATTTTCAGAGAAAATTTTAAAATCCTTTAATTGAGGTTTAGAAATAAGTTTTTCGGCACTAAATTTATTACCCTGTCTTTCCCATTGAGATACTAATTTAATATCTGCTCGCCTATCAACATTTTCCATGGTTTTACCGAAAATTGAATTATTTGCCAATTTATAACAATTTTTATCAAATTTATTTTTAGATAAATTTCGTAAATTTGTATTTAAATCTATATATTCCGCTAACCATGGTGATTGTGTAAACTTAACTGCTCTGTGTATTTTTATGATTTTGAGTCCAAATTGTAGACATTGTTTCAGATATCGGTAGTGAATGATATAGTTATATTTATTATGTAAGTTTGGAATTAATTTTGAGTGGTTTGAAATTGGTGGTGTATATTGTTCAGGACAAAATGGGAAATCATTATGACTATCATGTAAATAATTTGGATATTCTAAATCAACTTCAAATATGTATCCTATAGATGATGTATCTGAAAGTTCGGATATATTTAAAGTTTCTATTTCGAGCTTAGGTACCCAAGCAAAATTTTTTTCAGGCAAATATTGTTTCATAGCATAACCATACAAATTTGTGGCGTCTAAGTAAGCGATATATGTTGTAGGTCTTTCAGGATTAAAATTTTCTAAGAATGGATTATTTGCTTCAGATTTGCGTTTGGAACAAGTGCTAACCCCACCACGAACACCTTTTTTGAAAAAATGAAGCATATCTGGTTCCGTTAATAATTCTAATTCTACATTAGTTAATTTCATCATTGCATCCCAGCACATAGAAGGGCTAGTGACATAATTAACAGGATCTAACTTATAGGTTTTAATACATGTGGATCTATAATTTTCAAAAACATCAGCCAAAAGTAAAACATCTGATTTTAAGTAAATATCGGAATAAGCCCCTATTGTAGAACACTTAAATAGATTCCACACTTCTACAGCACGACTGTAGTCTTGAGGAGAGATATTTTCATCGGTTAAGTTATTATAAAATTTATCAATCAATGGTAGAGATTTCTCATTTAATTTTTCGTTGGAATCTATGTAAGAGTATGGAAATACCCCTTTTTGTCTAATGTATCGAAATTCATCAGCATTTGAGAAAAACTTTTTAATTTCAAAACATTGTGAATCTTGTAGAGTTTGTGATAGTGACTCTAAAGACTCTGGGAGAAATTGAAAAGAATCTATAAAGCGTAGTCGCAAAGCAACTGGTTTCCGCTTTTCTGACACATCAACGAAAATTTCCTTACTAAAAGAAATATACTTTTCTTTATTTTGAGCTATAACACTAATATTTTCTTTATTATAGCAAAGCGATTTAATAAATAGGTGAGAATCATAGTTTTTTAAATTATGCAATACTATTGGTATATATTTTGGAGGTTTAAAATGCAAATTACATATTGAGTGGGCGGCTCCTCGATATTTACCTGTAATATGACAATGATCCCTACACTTTATGAAATTTCCTTTTGAAAAAGGTTTTTCACATACATAACAAATGCTAGAATTTTCATATTCAATCTGTTCCACAGATGATAAATCTTTCAATGGTACTTGATATTTTAAATATTTTTTATAAATTTCTTTTACATCATTTTCAATGTATTCAATAAATTTTATAGCACAATCTGTACCTCTATAAAGTTTAAGACACACAACATTCTCATCAAATGATGATTTAATATAATAAGCAAATGAATAGGGTATATGTTCAGCAGTTTTAATAGTATATGAGGTTGTCGAATCAGGTGTAGATTGTTGGCACTCAATGTTTTTCAAATAACATTCAAAATCGGCATAAATAACAAAAGGAGCTTTATACTGTTTCTGAATATTTTGAAACTTTAATATATTTGCAGGAATATAATTGCCAAATTTATCCAAAATCAAATTATCTGAAGGAAGCTCAATTCGAACAAAACTACAATCACGTTCTAAATGTGTGTTAAGTTTTTCATATGTTCCAAAATATTGAAGGCATCCATCACATAAGTATTTTTTTATTTTCTTTTTTGATAATTGTTTGGATACCAAGCAACCTAAATCCTTTATCCAACAGTAGTGGTTATTTCCATCATCAGAACTTATTAAAAGCAAATTAATATGTAATTTTTTCTTTTCATTATTATAATGTAAAGGACCGACAATCTCATATACCTTTTTATTATCCCTTAAAAATTTTTCAACTCCATATACATTTATGGACAAATTATTTTTTTCCTCAAACTTTTTTATATCTAATAATTTTACTGGAAATTCAATACCTGTAAAATCGAAAGCGTCTCTGAAGTCTGGATATGATGAGGTCTTTCGAGGATTACCGGTTGGCTGGTATGCTGCTGAAACCACTGCCCAGGCGAAACAGCAATTGTCCTCATTCATCACATTCACTATTGATTTAGAAAAGTGATGCAAGTAGTGGGAATAGGGGGCTCCTAGTTGACCCCCCCACCACTTTTTTGATTGGTCAGCCAAGAATGACCTTGTTTCTGATTGGCTGCCCAAGTTCGCCCCCTATTCCGATTGGTTTCATAAACTCCGCCTCTTTTTGCTCCACCTCCTACCTCCTTCCTAACCACCACAGTAGTTGGAGGGGAGCTGGTAGCAGTTGGAGGGGAGCTGGTATTTTAAAGGACTGAATCTGAGCGAGCTACATTCATTTACAACTAGTCTTAAGCTTATATAGAAGATTCACCACTAATAAAGAACAGTGTTAAATTAAAAATAAGTGGTAGTTATGAACAGTGATTTGCAAAATGAAATAATCAAATTAGGTAAACAGTTTACTAAACTTCAAAATTCCGAATTAAAGAATGCAATGCTAAGGAAAACACACCCCGAGTGGGCACAGGTATATTATGAGACTGCCTTCCAATACCAATTAGCTGCAGAAGCCTGTTTAAATTATAGAAAAACCCAAAATTTGCCGAAGTTCTTTCATGAAATAAAGAAAATAGGATTCAGTTACTTTTTAAGGATATTGAAGGATTATATAAAAGATCCTGATATATTAAAAGAAATCGTGGAAGAGGAAGAGAGAGATAAAGAGATATTGAGAAACAGGGAGGTTTTAGTGTAGGATTTATTATGGAATTATTAATAAGAGAAATGTATGAAGAGTTTTTGATGTCCGCAGCCTGTTCCGAGTTTTATGCATATGAAGGTCAAGAAAGTGAAGCGCAGAATATTATAGTGTTTTTAAATTATATGGAACATGCGGAATTATGTTTACTAGCAGCTAAATGTTGTAGCGAATATTTAAAAAATAAAAATATAGATATTTTAATATGTAAACTTCAAGAACTAGGATTAAATAATAATATTTCATGTATTAAAACAATGTTAGAAAATAAAACACATAATTTGTAATCAAGTCTTTTATTACATAAAAAAATTGTTGTAAAGGTAATAAACATTTGATAATGCACATACACATGGTATTTTTTGATGATAAAAGCAGCAAGGATCCATTTTCTTTAGGGCGGGTTGTTCATCAATCTCGATAACTGGTTTCATGGAATACTTCTTTACGAAATCTGCCTTTTCTTCCCCTTTTACATAAACATAGTCCACCTTAGCGCTTAAATCTCTTATGATATCTCCACATTTGTGTAATGGTGTAAATCCTTCACACCATTCAATGCAATGGTAATTTTTTATTAACCACAGAGCTTGTTTGTGTAAATAGGATGGTAAATGACCCATCGGAAATGGAGCTTTGAAAATAAAATGACTTGTCTTTTGCCCATCGTACGCTGCTAATTCCTTTACAATAAATTTATTATTTTCAATTTTGAATCCTTGAAGATCTAGAATAAGTTTCATATTTTCAAATATTTGAATTTCTTGATCATTTCTACTTTTAATTGATATTCACTTATTTGTTTTTTTAATTTCTGCAACTGAAGTTGAAAATCTAATACTCGAACTGAAATCTCGTAAGACATTATATAAATGAAGAATTCTGGTTTGGCTACGTTAATAAATATCAAAATTGACGCGTGCGCTCTTAAGCGTAAGTAGCGGTTTGTTTAAAAAGAGTATTTTATCTTAAGGAAATTGTATTACAACTGTTTCACAATTTTTGTTAATGGATTGTAACTGAAAACTTTATCATGAATTATAACACAATATGCCGCTGTTTTAGGGGGAATTTTTTCCTTGGTTTCAAATTCAATTCTCATGGTTACTGGACCTGTTTGTAGTAAATCTCTTTGATGTGAACAATTAATGTAAACTATAGGAGCATTTTCTTTAAATTCTTTCGGATTAAAAATTGGTTCCACTGGAGAGTTATAATACCCTTGACGAAAGTCTGTAAACATTTCATACAGAGTAGCAAATTTATTATTTTCAAAGTCAAGTTGAAGATCATTGTAAGGATATCTTTCTGAATTTAAAAAGACATTCATATTTCTTAAATTACAATGATCAAATTTACTCATATCCATTTTTAGATTACCACGTCTATTTTTCTGAAAAGCAATTAGAACATGACGTGGCGTTTCGACTTTTGTAGATGTTTTTACGGGCCAGTTGTGCCTCGTAGTTTCCAATAACTCTGGATATTCAACTAATTCCCAGCTTCGGAAGGTTATTAGTATATCACTATTTTTGTCAATAATTTTGGTAAGTGCTAATTCTTGCGGAATCGCTACAGTAAGATGAGGAACTCTCCAACACAACTTGGTAATTTTAACTTTGGGTTTTTCATCTTCATTACTGGATAATAATGCATTTGTATCATCATTACTTCTTATTAGAATAAGTTCTTGTTGTGAATTAAGAATAATCTTATTATAATCTTCAAAAAATCCTGAATACATCTTTAATGGTATACATAATGAAACATTACCTTTGTCATCAGTCATAATTTTTTCTTTAGATTTTGTTTTCGGATACCAACCGGCATTTTCCAATTTAGCACTTTCATTTTGATTAAATGAAATATATCCCTTAAGAGTTGAAGTTATACCAATATCCCGAACGGAGTCAATAGTAACACCATTTAAAATATAGCGTAATTCTTTAAATAAAAATGCCGGAGCATTATTAATTAAAACAGTATTAGCTAAAGGGGAATCATCTTCTTTAGTTACTTGCAATTCCACATAAATTTCACTTTTGCAAGGTAAAGGATATTTTCCTGTTTGTTGCAAAGCAATTCTGATTTCATCATTTGGTCCGAGTTTTGTAGGATTAAAAGGATCGAAAGAAAGAATTTCCCAGCTTAATATTGATTCATCAACCAATACATTTTCTCTTACATTTAAATAATCCATTTTTATTTAAGTTTAAAACCCAAACTTTGAAGAAATTTTCTATTAGAAGGTGTTAACCTTTGGAAGTTTGATTTCCTACTAAAGGAAGTTGGTTTCTTTCTTGTCTTATTAATGTTTTTATTATTAAATTTTCTAGTAAAGTTTGCAGATTTATTGTTATATAATATTACCATCTTTAATCTACTTTTTTAAGATGTAGTCTGATGGTTATGGTTTCTTCTCTAAAATTAACCAAATCACCTTCCTGATCTATTATTTTAATGGCTATTTTATCAATTACTTTAACGGTGACTGGGAAATATATGACGTTTTGAGGTGACTCAATTATTTTGAACCCTGGAGCAACGCTCGGGAAAAATTGGTGTATTATATGAACAGGTTTCCCGTTTAAATATGATCCCTCTGCAATACTGCAGTCTATATTTATTGAATTTACTTTAATTATTTCCGCGGGAAAATCTGATATATGTTCAATGTTGGCTTCCAATCGCCCATTTTTAAACCCTAATAATTTACCAATAGTTCCTTCACGAAAAGTTATGGGGGCTGAACATTTAAGATGTGTACGTAAAGTATTATTATTTGCATAAAGACTAAAACTAATTTTATCCTCATCCAAGTGTTTTTTTAAAAAATCTGTTATGTCTTCTAATTCGTAGCTACCTGGGGGTATGGCTATTTCTAAATTTTCATCATGAATTAATACATTATTCCCAACATCAATATTGGGAATTGCATTAAATGTTTCGAAATTTACAAGACCGATAACATATTCAACATCTTCATCTAAATATATTGGAGGATGTAACTCTGATGTTAAAATAGCGGAATTGCCGCTAAGAACAAAACTATATGACATTTTACTTTAAAAATATGTTTAATAATAAACTAAAATTAGGTGTTACATATGGTTATAAAGAAATTTTAGACACAATTGACCACAATTTGTTTTGTTAAAGTTTTGATAACTGTTATAATTATAATTAACAATATTATTATTTTGGTCGCTATAAAAATATTTAATTAATTCAGAAGGGGGTCGCAAATTACCATAACTATCAAAATATATTATGTTTTTTCCTTTTTTTGTATATGCTATCCAGTGAGTACCAACACCACTGTGATTATCTAGATTGACAATTGCACTTTCAATTAACTTTATCTTTTTTGGTAATTTATCCCTCATAAAAATACCACGAAAGTTGGGAATTTGTAAATATTTAGCGTATTTAAGTAAATCGTAATTTGTAAGTGCTTTTCGAGGTATATGTTTTAGCAGTTTTTTGAATAAGGTTTCAAGTATAATCCACATCCTGTTTTATAGGGTTTTAAATAAAGTCCACTTCCTTTTTTTCCTACCGCAATGGACTCCATCATTTGATTGTGTCGTTTAGATTCTTCTAATTTCGCTTTGGCTGCTTTTGCATCATTTACTGCTTTAGCAATACCTGCAGCCCCTCCTCCAAGAGCACCAAGAGCAGACAAACCAGCAAATAAAGGTATAAGTGGAAGAAATCCGCCAGTCTTTGGGATTGGAATTACCCTTTTCTTTGGAGGTAACACTTTACCAGTTTTTTTAATAGCTTTTAAAGCAGTTTGAATACTTTCATTTAGGTCTTTAAAACGTTTCCCCTTAATTCCTTTTCTAGCTTTTGAAATTACCTGAGATAATGATAGTCCTCGTCCTTTTCGAGTTTTTCGCTTGAACTTTCTTCTCGTTCGAAGTCCCATACCTAATTTTCTTTTAATTTTCATAGCACCAGTAATTCCTAGTGCAGCAGTTTTTTCCCCAAAACTAGAATCTTTAGCTTTGAACCTTGATAAAGCTTTGTCAGCTAATACTTTATCAGCTAAATGCCTTCTTTTTATATCATTTGATTGTGAGTAAGCAATATCGTGTTCTTTACAAGCCTCATCCAATAAATTTATACCTTTATCACCTCTTGACAATCGTTTTTCCAATTTTGTTCCAGGTCCACAAAAATTATAACCAGGAATATGCAATTCAAAGGGTAATTTATTTATTAATGAGTTTACTAAACCACTTCCTTTCCTTTTGCTGTTTGTCTTGTAAATGATTCGTTTATTATGTGATGGAAACATTATATATAGTTGCAATCCTAGTGATAACTAACCAGTTACATCACAATACTGAATATTAATAGTTTGTTTTATATATAAAATGAGAGTTGAGAAACAACCATACTCTATAACAATTAAGGATCATGAAAGTTCAGTGAATGGTTTTAGAAAACATGGAAAACTGTTTGAGGGAAATAGTAAAAGAGGGTTAATTATTGGCCCGTCAGGCTGTGGCAAAACCAATGTTATTATTAGTTTGATTGAAGATCCGAATGGTTTGCGATTTGAAAATCTGTATGTTTATTCAAAATCCTTATATCAACCAAAGTATAAATATTTGAGAACACTTTTTAAACCTTTGAAAAAAATTGGATACTATGAATCTGAAAATGAAGAAACAATTGTTTCACCAAAACAAGTTAAACCAAACTCTATAATAATATTTGATGATATAGTGTGTTGTAATCAGAATGTTGTAAAGGACTATTTTTGTTTCGGAAGACACAAAAATACTGATTGTTTTTATTTATGTCAAACATATTCTTCTATTCCGAAACAATTAATTCGTGACAATGCAAATTTAATTGTTATATTTCAACAAGATCGAACAAACTTAAAACATATTTATGATGATCATGTTAATGTTGATATGTCATTAAACCAATTTAATGAGTTGTGCTTAATATGTTGGAAAGATAAATTTGGATTTTTAGTAATAGACAAAGACTCTAATGTGAAATCTGGCCGATATCGAAAAGGATTTGATTCATATATTTACTTATAAAAATAAACGTTTGATGGTAAATTATACCAATCATGGATGAACGTTTAGCAAGAGAGCTAGTTAAATCAAGAAAAGCTGTTAAACAAAAATATCAGAGTTTAAAAAATGCGGAATTTGAGGCGCAAACTAAATTGGAGGAAACATATAAACCGATAACTCAACCCTTACAAGAATTAATTTCAACGATTGGTAAAATTGAACCTGTTGAAATAAAGGAAGAGCTACACACACCAATTAAAAAAATTTATGAAACACCACAGAAAAGATCAATTCAAACACTAACACCAAAGAGAAAATTACAATATGGAACATCAACACCAGAAAAAAGAAAGACGGGAAAAACTCCACTCCTTCCTACAGAAATACCATCGATTATTGACTGGGACGCGAGTTTAGCTTCAGCAAGTCAAATGCCATCTATACAACAAACAAGTATTATTGCAGAAACAAACCCTTCTTCAGGTTCACACTCCACAATAGGAAATCTTTCAGATATACTGGAACAAACACGGCAAACAGTTAGAACATTTGTTGATACAGATTTATATAAAGAATATTTATTAGGATTTGATGAATTACCTCGCCAATATATTGATAGCGGTGTAAAAGATGTTGAACATGAGTTTGATCACCAATATGGAATAGTTCATGATTTGGAAACCGAGAAATTCTTTTTGGGTTTAACTCAAAAACCTGTCGAAATTATTGGTAAAAACATCAAAATTGAAGGAATAACCTATACAGGTACACCAGGTTTATATGAGTTATTATTTAAAAAAGAACCAATAGGGTATAAAAAACAAGATTTGGAAAATTATATGGATATTTTAAAAAGAACCAATGCATACCGTAGAAATAATGATCCAAATGAGCAGGTGCAGGGGAATGGATCACATAAATATATTTCTATAATAGGACCTTATTTGCAAAGCAAAGGAATTACAAAAACTAAAACTCTAAATCCCGAATCTCAACAAGCAGTCCAGGGATTTTTTGAAAGACGCAAAGCTCCATATAGAGAAAGTCGAGTGTCTTCAAAAAAAACCGGATTTGGTATAACTTTAAAAGTTAATAAACCTAATACAGATTACATATATTGGGATAATGTAAACGAACTTGTTGAGAGACTTCGACTATTGGTAGCATCCATGCTTGCGGGACACACTGGTCATAACAATGAAATTATTTCCATTATTGAAGAACTAAGAGAAGCGAATATTATTATATAAAAGGACATAATAGATACTTTTAAACATTTCTAAAATGACCATCGATAAATTTGGTCGTCATATTTCAAAAAAATCTGCTCTAAACACATTATTATCACTAGAAAATAAAATATTATCAAATGTTGAAGAGAAAATAATAAAAATTTTTAAAAGCGATGTCAAATATATTGAAAACAAATTAATTCAAAATTTAGATCCCGGGTTGAAAAGCGATGTTAATAATTTAAATAAGAGAATAAATGAATATGATAACAATATACAAAATATTGCAAAAAAGATTAAGTTATTTGAGGATAAAGTTATTCCTGAATATAATGACAAGATAATTAATTTGAAAAATACTGTTGATGGAAATGATGATGTAGTAGAAAAATTTTCTCAGAAAGTTTCTAAATATGCAAATGACTTTGACGTAGTGAAGTTAAAATATGATAAAGTTGATGATTTTGAAAATGAAATAAAAAATGAAATTACATCAATTAAATCAATAATTAAGGATACTTCAGCAATTGACAATGTCAAGAACAGTATTTCCAAGGAAATTACATCAAAGTTTCAAAATTTTACTAATTTGCTTAATGATAGAGTAGCAGAAGAAGTAAGGAATTTTAAGAAAATACATGACGTTATGGATAAAAATACACAAAATCTTGAAAAATCAATGAACACTCATTTCCTAATTCACAAAAAAGATACCGACAAAGTTAATGAATTTAAAGAACAAATTAAAGAATTTGAAATTAAAATCAATGCATATAAATCAAATTTATAATATTTAGAAGACAAATTGAAGGAGGATTTTCAAAACGAAAATGAAAAAATTGAAACAAAATTCAAAGATCAAATTACAAAAGATAATGAAAAAATCGAGGATATACTAAAGCAGTTAAACAATCTGAAAACCAAATCTGAAACGTCTTTTGACGAGGGAAATTTTACAAAGGCAATCGATGAGAAATTACAAAAAGAATTAGAATCCTTACTAGAAGTAGTGCAAGCTATAATAGAAGTTTCTAAAAAGGATGTATTAATTAAAATTAAAAATAATAGTTCAAAAATCGAGGAGACTTCTTTACTCATAAAAGAACTTGAAACATCTTATACAGATATACTACACAAAGCTGAAAAGACAGTGTCAGACATAAAAAATATAGAAAAAAAAATTGTGAAAATGACATTAGATATTACAAATGCAGAATTTCAATTAGGAAAAGATATAAAAAATCTAGAAGATAAATTAACAAAAGAAATAAAATCTTTAAACGAATTAGTTCAAAGAGCTGCTGAAGTTTCTAGAAAAGAATTTAATGATACAATGAATTATGCAAGAGAAGAAATGAATTCAACATTAGGTGGTTTCAAAAAAGATTATACGTTATCAAATGTTCTTTTGGAAACTAAATTTAATGTAAAAATGTCTGATCTTAATAACAACATCACCCAAATAAATTCGTCAATAAAAGAAATTAGAAATGAAAATAACAAATCATTTGAAACAATGGAAAATAAATTTAATGTAAAAATTTCTGATCTTACTAACAACATCACCCAAATAAATTCGTCAATAAAAGAAATTATAAATGAAAATAAAAAATCATTTGAAGCAATGGAAAATAAAATTAAAGAACTTACTAAAAAAAACTGAGATGATTTTTTTTTATATTTTACAACATCAGCGATAAAGGGCTTTTATAAACGGTTTAGAAGGAGGTAAAGTTATTTGTGGGATTTATTTTCGAGAGTAAGGTATAAATTAATAATGAGTAAAATTAAGCAAGACGTTGTAAATGAATTACATAAACCGGCGAGAAGGCGATATAGAAGGAGACGAACAATTGTAAAAGGGCTTAATGATCTATTTCAAGCTGATCTGATAGAAATGCAGCCATATGCGAAATTTAATAGGGGTTTAAGATATATTTTAATGGTAATAAATGTGTTTTCTAAATTTGTATGGGCAGAACCTGTAAAATCCAAAACTGGTAAAGATGTAGCAGCTGCAATGAAAAAAATTCTATTAACTTTAAAAACTCCCCCAACAAATCTGAATACTGATCAGGGTAAAGAATTCTTTAATCAAGACTTTCAGAAACTTATGGAGCAGTTCAAAATTAATCATTACAACACATTTTCTAATATGAAAGCTAGTATTGTAGAGAGAGTAAATAGAACGATAAAAAACAAAATGTGGAAAAAGTTTAGTTTACTAGGTAATTATAAATGGATCAGCTTTCTTAAAGAAATAATTACAGAATACAATAATACTAAGCATTCAACAATCGGAAAAAAACCAAACGAAGTTAACAAAAAGAATGAAATGGAAATCTTGAAATCAGCTTATACTCATAGGAAAACTGTGGATCCCAGATCACCAAAATTTCGTGTCAGTGATAGAGTACGAATAAGCAAGATTCGCGAACAATTTTCTAAAGGTTACACGCCCAACTGGTCAAACGAAATTTTTCAAATAAAAAAAATCCAGCTTACTAATCCAACAACGTATTTGATTCAAGATGGAAATGGGATAGATATTCAAGGAGGTTTCTATGAAGAAGAACTTCAAAAAGTAAGACACCCAAATGTATATCTGGTGGAAAAAGTGTTAAGAAAGAAAGGAAACAAAGTATTTGTAAAATGGTTAGGATTAGATAAATCTTATAACTCTTGGATCTTCAAGAGAGATGTGATGTAATAGTAATTAATGCTGTAATAATAATTGATGTTTGTAATAAAAAAAATGATTTTTTATATATATTTGTTTTATTTAAAAATAAGCTTATTACATAAACATTTTTTTAAATACAATATTCCTATAATCAGAGTCTAATATGGGATTTAAAATTTCTTCAGTCAATTTAATCCTTCTTCTAAAATGTTTTTGATTTATAAACTCTTCAGAAGTCATACGAGCTTTTCTGTAGGCGAAGTTCCAAGCAACCATCAGATGAATTTGGTTTCTTGATTCATCAATAGATACTGTCTTCTTCATAATAGTGCTTAGACTTTAATTTTTGTTCTAGTTCTTCGGGATGATTCAACAGCAGTTCCAGCATGGAGCACACATTTTCACTATTTAGATTTTGTTTTGGAGAAAGGACATTATATATTTTGTCAAAAGAATCTCCGTCGTAAAAATTGTTATTTCTAAAAACGTTGAAATAACGTCGAAAGTTTTGTTTTTGTAAAACATTTAGTCTATATTCTATAAGTGGAATTTGTTCCCATAGTCTGCACACAGTTTCATTTCCATAGTAAATAAAATCACAGCTTTTCACAATCTTCACTATTGGTAATTCACCAATCTTTTCAAAATGAATAGATAAATTTTGCAAATATATCGGTTCATTGAAAACATTTGGTGAAAACATATAATTTGTTATAACTCCTTGATATTGCAATAAGTTCTTCCAATCATCTTCATTTAATATCACAGACTGACCATTTTTACCACCAAGTTCAATGCATGGTAGAAAATCACTTTCCACCCACAAACCAATCACAGCATATTTAGAGTTAGAATTATTTAAATTATATTTTGTAGAATTTATAATTGTTTTTTTTATTTTCTTTTTTAATGGTGAATTTTCAAATATATTTTTACTCTGATTACTGAACATTTTAAATGATGTATTTCAAAAACTAACTGGCTATCTGCTTGCTCTCAAAAAACTAACTATCAATCCGTTTGCTCCTAAATTTTATACATTTTCCCTCTCCTCTCAAGTGGAGGGGTAAACTTATTTTCCCTCTCCATTTAAGAGGAGGGGATAAACTTTAAATGTCTTTATACTAACGAGAATCAATAAAAAACAAAATTTATATTATTTTTTTAACATTTATTAAATATTTTTATAGATATTTTTTCATGAAATACAATAAAATTAAACATGTACAAATAAATATTGCTGCTGTAAATATAATAACAAATATATAACAACAGACACAATGACAAGATTCTTCTTTTTTATTATTGAAAGGAATCCAATCTGAATATTGTAATGGTTTGTTTGTCATGGAATATTTAATTTTTATGTATGTATTTTCACACAAAGCAGAATCAGTTACATTATAGGTAAAAAAGTGTGAATTTCCAACAAGATATGTCATTTTCATCTGTTTGTAGCAGTCGGTTTCATTTTTGAGGGCATTTATACATATATCAGCCCTAACTGTATTAGGAATGTAATTTACATATATCACATTTCCAACAAGGGAAACTAAAACTATTAAAGATGCAGCAGTCATTGTTGTAATATTACTAACAAATAATGGTATTTCTATACAATATATATGTTTTTGGATTCAGTTTCCCCTCCAACTTTTAAAGCTTCAAAAACGACTTACATAATTTATCATCATATAAAATGATGTCTTTATAAAGATGAAAAATTACTAGGAGTAGTTAATTCTAATCGCGGTTTTTTATTTTTAGATCCATTTTCGTTTCCAGAACTTAAAAAAGTTAGAGTATCATACATCATTTTCATATCTTTATCAAAAAAATCTGTTTCCAAAATATCCTTATGTCCCCATGCAAGAGTTTTTGTGGAATTTGGTATACAATATCTTTTATCATCATGAGTTGTTAATGCCAATTTATTTAACAAATTAGTGTATATATTATGCATATCTGACTTGAATACATACATGGTGCAGAATATTTTGTCACCTTTCTCAACAACATCTTTATAATCTGATAATGTTAATTGATTTTTTATACATGATCTACTAACGCCTTTTGCTTTTTTATCTACACTATTTTTGGATTTTATACAATATGCTTTAGCACCAGTTCCATAAAAACTTTCAATGGGAATCCCTTTGTACTCATCTTTAAATTTACCAACAACTGATGTTGTAATAGGCATGCAATGAATATTTTGTTCAGAAAAATTAGAAGTATCAAATTGATCCAGATTTAGCTTCATATCTTCATAAAAGTTTTGGGTCTGAACTTCAAGAATTAAGGAATCAGTATCCGTATATAATAAATTTAAATTATTACCATATTTTACTTTTAAATACCCATAATAAAAATTATACATTACAGTTTTTGCAATATCCAGAATACTCATCCCAACATAAATTGGTTTATTGTATTCAATGCAAACCTGTTGAAGTTGAAGAGCAACTAGATTTTCAGAGAAAATTTTAAAATCCTTTAATTGAGGTTTAGAAATAAGTTTTTCGGCACTAAATTTATTACCCTGTCTTTCCCATTGAGATACTAATTTAATATCTGCTCGCCTATCAACATTTTCCATGGTTTTACCGAAAATTGAATTATTTGCCAATTTATAACAATTTTTATCAAATTTATTTTTAGATAAATTTCGTAAATTTGTATTTAAATCTATATATTCCGCTAACCATGGTGATTGTGTAAACTTAACTGCTCTGTGTATTTTTATGATTTTGAGTCCAAATTGTAGACATTGTTTCAGATATCGGTAGTGAATGATATAGTTATATTTATTATGTAAGTTTGGAATTAATTTTGAGTGGTTTGAAATTGGTGGTGTATATTGTTCAGGACAAAATGGGAAATCATTATGACTATCATGTAAATAATTTGGATATTCTAAATCAACTTCAAATATGTATCCTATAGATGATGTATCTGAAAGTTCGGATATATTTAAAGTTTCTATTTCGAGCTTAGGTACCCAAGCAAAATTTTTTTCAGGCAAATATTGTTTCATAGCATAACCATACAAATTTGTGGCGTCTAAGTAAGCGATATATGTTGTAGGTCTTTCAGGATTAAAATTTTCTAAGAATGGATTATTTGCTTCAGATTTGCGTTTGGAACAAGTGCTAACCCCACCACGAACACCTTTTTTGAAAAAATGAAGCATATCTGGTTCCGTTAATAATTCTAATTCTACATTAGTTAATTTCATCATTGCATCCCAGCACATAGAAGGGCTAGTGACATAATTAACAGGATCTAACTTATAGGTTTTAATACATGTGGATCTATAATTTTCAAAAACATCAGCCAAAAGTAAAACATCTGATTTTAAGTAAATATCGGAATAAGCCCCTATTGTAGAACACTTAAATAGATTCCACACTTCTACAGCACGACTGTAGTCTTGAGGAGAGATATTTTCATCGGTTAAGTTATTATAAAATTTATCAATCAATGGTAGAGATTTCTCATTTAATTTTTCGTTGGAATCTATGTAAGAGTATGGAAATACCCCTTTTTGTCTAATGTATCGAAATTCATCAGCATTTGAGAAAAACTTTTTAATTTCAAAACATTGTGAATCTTGTAGAGTTTGTGATAGTGACTCTAAAGACTCTGGGAGAAATTGAAAAGAATCTATAAAGCGTAGTCGCAAAGCAACTGGTTTCCGCTTTTCTGACACATCAACGAAAATTTCCTTACTAAAAGAAATATACTTTTCTTTATTTTGAGCTATAACACTAATATTTTCTTTATTATAGCAAAGCGATTTAATAAATAGGTGAGAATCATAGTTTTTTAAATTATGCAATACTATTGGTATATATTTTGGAGGTTTAAAATGCAAATTACATATTGAGTGGGCGGCTCCTCGATATTTACCTGTAATATGACAATGATCCCTACACTTTATGAAATTTCCTTTTGAAAAAGGTTTTTCACATACATAACAAATGCTAGAATTTTCATATTCAATCTGTTCCACAGATGATAAATCTTTCAATGGTACTTGATATTTTAAATATTTTTTATAAATTTCTTTTACATCATTTTCAATGTATTCAATAAATTTTATAGCACAATCTGTACCTCTATAAAGTTTAAGACACACAACATTCTCATCAAATGATGATTTAATATAATAAGCAAATGAATAGGGTATATGTTCAGCAGTTTTAATAGTATATGAGGTTGTCGAATCAGGTGTAGATTGTTGGCACTCAATGTTTTTCAAATAACATTCAAAATCGGCATAAATAACAAAAGGAGCTTTATACTGTTTCTGAATATTTTGAAACTTTAATATATTTGCAGGAATATAATTGCCAAATTTATCCAAAATCAAATTATCTGAAGGAAGCTCAATTCGAACAAAACTACAATCACGTTCTAAATGTGTGTTAAGTTTTTCATATGTTCCAAAATATTGAAGGCATCCATCACATAAGTATTTTTTTATTTTCTTTTTTGATAATTGTTTGGATACCAAGCAACCTAAATCCTTTATCCAACAGTAGTGGTTATTTCCATCATCAGAACTTATTAAAAGCAAATTAATATGTAATTTTTTCTTTTCATTATTATAATGTAAAGGACCGACAATCTCATATACCTTTTTATTATCCCTTAAAAATTTTTCAACTCCATATACATTTATGGACAAATTATTTTTTTCCTCAAACTTTTTTATATCTAATAATTTTACTGGAAATTCAATACCTGTAAAATCGAAAGCGTCTCTGAAGTCTGGATATGATGAGGTCTTTCGAGGATTACCGGTTGGCTGGTATGCTGCTGAAACCACTGCCCAGGCGAAACAGCAATTGTCCTCATTCATCACATTCACTATTGATTTAGAAAAGTGATGCATCTTAATGTAGGAGGAGGCATTCAATGGGTTGTACTTATTGATGTTGACTTCCAAATGCAGAATTCTTTGTAGAGCCCACCCTGTAATAGGAATTAAAAAATTAGTTCTGAATAATATTTGTTAGAGATGTACAAGTGATATTAAGAAAACTTAGCTCTTGAGATTAAGAAAACTTAGCTCTTGAGATTAAATAATAATTACCTGAGTCTCTTTCCGGCAATTCATCTGCTTTGGTTTCAATAATCTTGAATAAATCATCGTAAAGCTGTTGTAGATCAGTTGTATGGGTTACAATGAAGAACGGTGTATTAAATGACTTAATTGAAGTAGAGGTTAAAGTTGGAGAATAATATATTCCAAATAATTCCAAATTTACTTTAGCACATGTAAATTCCTGTTGACGCTGGCGTATTAATGTTTGCACTTTATTACCAACATGTTGCTGAAACTTTTTGATGTCGATGTGATAATTCTGCGAATATATTCTGTAGGAAGCTATTCGACATTTAAATGCACTCCTGATAATGTCAATTCCATTTCCATATTTTATGCAGCTCCTGTTTTTATGAATATTTGTCCTCAAGTGTGTGCTCCAGGAATTAGATTTGACATTTACTTCACAATCTTGGCAAAATCGCATTGGAGGTCTTGAAAGTAGTTCATCAACTGAAACAATTATTATTTTTTAATTCCTCTGTAAACCTTTATTAATAATAAAAAAAAATTAAAAGGAAAATTATAGCTAAATATGTTATAAAAAAAATACTTACGATTAATTATATAATCTTCCAAGTTAAAGGTGTTTTCGTTATTAACAACATTTTCTCGAAGGTGGCGTACAATATGTGATTTTCTTTTAAATTCTCTTAAGCAGTGTGTGCAAAGGAGAGTCATTTTAAAATGGAATCGGTTAGGGGCGTGTCGCTTTTAAATAAATACAATTTCGATCTATCAAGACCCAATGACATAGAATAATTAGCAATTTTTTCAGCTCGCGCAATTTAGAAAACTTTTGGATTTACTTTTGAATTAACTTTTGGATTCACTTTTTAATTTGAAGAAAAACATGGATTTTTTTTAAAAAATATATTTCCCAAATTTAAAAGAAGATCGCCTTGTCGTTGAATACAATTTTTAACGTCTTTTAAAGTCGAATTAGATAAATTATTACATATATTATCTAAGTTTAAATAGGAATAAACCATTGACTTAAATCTAGATGTGGCACACCTTGTTTCATTCCTATTTAAGCTCGGCTTAGTTTTCTTATGTAGAAACTTATCTAATTCTCCAATAGCGACTTTATTTGTTGGATTGATTTTCGGAGCTGTTGTTACAGCGACTGGTAAAGAATTTTTTGAAATTTGTGCCCCTAAAGTTTGGGAACTAGAAATATCACCGTCCAATTTTGACTTTTTTAAATCTGAACAATCATTTGTTTCTGATAAAGAACGTTTTTTGGGTAAATTTTTTTCAATTAAATTTTCAGAACTTTGTTCTAAATTTAGGCCAGAAGGATTTTTCAAAAATTGATTTTGATTACAGGAAGAAATTAAGGGACATTGAGGCTGCTCATCTTCAAAATTTTCAGTATAAGTATATACCTCAATGTCCCCCACAATTTCGCCACAACTCAAATCAAAAACATCTACCGAATTTACTGAATTTCTGGTATAGCCAAATTTGGATGGTTGTTCAAACCCCTGAATAAAATTTTGATCCAACCCTTCAATTAAATTTTGATCCAACACTTTAATAAAATTATGCTGAGCTTTGGCTGAGACGTTTATAACAGTCTCAACGCTGTCGTTGGAATCCTCTGATGAATCTGACGATGCATCTGAAATTGGCGAATAGTGGGGGCGATAAACCTCTTCCATATTATTTTTCGAAAAACCCCCAATGCCAATCCTCTTATCATTATTTAAAGCTCCCTCGTTACCAACCCCATTATTATTATTGTTTAAAACCCCCTTATTATTTTGTTCCTCACAGCTCTCAAAAGTCTCCTGATATTCCACATCACCCTTAATTAAATTTTGCCCTGAGCTATTTTCACCAATTTCACCCCCTTCTAATATATCTAAAAGTTGTTCCAAATTATATCCCTCATTTATTTCAGAATTGTTAATTAAATTTTTCCTTAATATATCATTATTTAAATCATCGAAATTAATTGTTTCAAGAGGTTCTTGAGGAATATCAGGGATAATAGATTCATCCAAAACTTTTAAGAGCTGTGTCAAAATATCGCTTTCACCAATTTCGGAAGAATCGCCAGATTCAGATGAATTGTTAAATGTATTAATATCAATTTCCCTAAATTTAATATCTAGCTCCTCGTCGCTTAGCCCACAAAATGAACAATCAATCAAATCATGCACAAGGCAAGCGTCGTTTAAATCGAAGGCTGTTAAGTCGATGTTTTCAATTTTTACATTTAAAAATGACATTTTAAATTATAAATTAAAAAATAAAAAAATTATGAATCAATAAAAAAATCAAAAAATCAATAAAAAATCAAAAAAAATCCACAAAAATGAAAAATCAACAAAAATCAAAAATTGGCTTTTAGAAGATTAAGTAAAAATGAATGAAAATCCAAAGTATTAAGTCAAAAATATTAAATCAAAAATATCAAATCAACAATACAAACCAAATAAAAATTAATATGTCACTACGTCACACAATTCGAAATAAATCGGACTATCTAGATATATTCACAACAGATTCGATAATTTTACAAGCGTACGCTAATAGCGAGATGTAAACTGAAGAGACGCTTCGTACCCAGCCGCCTTTTAAAGCAGCCAAGAGCCTGGTACCGGCTGGTACGGCGTGGCCTGCATGGTACGACGGGAACCGTGAGACCGTGAACTCGAGAGAGGTCGTTCAACGGTCGTAAGTTGTTTTGTTCTTAAGAAAATGACGAGTAAAGAGGAGAAGAAGAAAAAAAAAAAAAGTTGTTTTTTGGAATAATATAAAAAACAGTTTTTTTTTTTTTTTTTTTTGTTTTTTTTTTTTTAATTTTTTTTTTAATTTTTTTTTTTTTAATTTTTTTTTTTTTTTTTTTTTTTTTTCGTTTTTTATATTATTCCAAAAACAACTTTTTTTTTTTTTCTTCTTCTCCTCTTTACTCGTCTTTTTCTTAAGAACAAAACAACTTACGACCGTTGAACGACCTCTCTCGAGTTCACGCTATCTTTGCCTTCTTCTTCTTCTCATTCTACGGACTGGTTTTGCCGCTGGAGGTAGGAAAAGTGGTATTTCAGTATTGTATATAAGGATTTACAGCGTCTTGACTTAGCATTCATTAAGTTTAAAGTCTCAAAATGAGTACGTTCATAATTATAACACTACAAGACTTTCTGGGATTCTTGGAAAATCAGATTAATCTGATGGATCGTCAGAGTCCAAATTCCGAGAACACGGTGATGTGGCCGCCACCATCAGAGGTTGACTATTTAGATGAAGAATTTATCAATATGTTTGAGCCAGACCTGGATCCCGAGCCTATCGCCTTTGAGTGGGATCCAGACCGAGCAATGGATCTTCAACCTTTGATGATGGAGCAACAACAGCCTATGGAAGAAGATCGGCCACAACCTATGGCAGAGCAGCAGCAGCAACAACAGCAGCAGGAGCAGCAGCGGGAGCAGCCACAACAACAGCAGCAACAACAGCAGCAGCAGCAGGAGCAGCCACAACCACAGCAACAACAGCAGCAGCGAAGGCAGAGTTACCCTCGAAAGTGCAAGAGGCCACAGCAGCAACAGCAACATCAACAGCATCAGGAGCAGCCACAACAACAGCAGCAGCAGCGAAGGCAGAGTTACCCTCGAAAATGCAAGAGGCCACAGCAGCAACATCAACAGCAACATCAACAGCATCAGGAGCAGACACAACAACAGCAACAACAACAGCAGCAGCAGCGAAGGCAGAGTTACCCTCGAAAATGCAAGAGGCCAATAAATTATAAATTATAAATTGGCCTCTTGCAGAGCAGCAACCTCTTGCAGACAACAACAACCGATGGCAAAGCAGCAGCCTATGGCAGACAACAGCAACCTCTGGCAGACAGCAGCAATTGGCAACCCAAAATGGTATAAATTATAAATATGTATTTATGTATATATGTATATTTGTATTTTGGATATAGGAATAATAAAAAACAAAGTCGTTGAAGAAAATATTTTATTTTTTTCTATTTCTTATACAGAATCACACCTAATAACCAAGTTTCTTTAACTTGAAAGAATTATTATGAATAGGATGAATATAATTTTTTTTACAAGCATAGTAATGAAAACTAGGTTTTTTTTTTTAACATGGAAGAATAAATCATAGTCTGTTGTCAGGGAATTAAACCTAATTGTTCTTTATCTTATATATAAAATCTTATTTAAATGTCTTAGTTGACATTTTAAACTTAATATTAAAAAATACTAGGGTGAATGAATAAATTCAAGTGCAGTATCAAATTCATTTATTTAAAATTCAATTTATCGATAGGATTGATTGTGCATATTATGTAGAAAAAATTATTCTACACTGAAAGAACAAAATCATTAGTTCTTCAAATCTTAATATAAACAAATTTCTATTTATTTAGATGGCACCCTTATATTTATTTAACTTAAACTTAATATATATCTTATAACTTATATCTTACAACTTATATTTTATATGAAATCTTATTTAAATTAGTTGACATTTGAAACTTAATATTCAAAAACTACTAGGGTGCATGAATAAATTCAAGTGGAGTATCAAATTCATTTATTTAAATTTGATTTATCGGTAGGGTTGTTGTGCATATTATTTGAAAAGAATTATTCTACACTGAAAGAACAAAATTATAATTTCTTTCAATGGGAATAAATACAAATTCTTATTTATTCACATCATTCCCTTATATTTATTTACATAGTTTCTTATATTTATTTAACTTAGCAGAACAAAATCTAAATTCTTATAAAATATTTTAAACTTAAACTTAATATTAAAAACGCCATAGTGCATGAATAAGTGCAAGTGAAATAAATTTATTTAAAATTTGATTTTTCGATTAGATGGTTTTGCATATTCTTTAGTTCTGGTTTGTTACATATTATACATGCTTGTGAAGGAGTTGTTATGAATAAATCGTTTTCACACGTGTTGCATTGCAGATCTTTTTCGCAACATATAAAGGATCGTTTATAGTGGCTATTAACAAAATTATTTTTCCCATTTGGGCAATTTAAAGCATGTATATAGTAACATTCACAACATAAATTATATGCACCGCCAGAAGATGAAATAATTACGACATAAGATTGAAAAACGCACACTTCTCGCGTAAGGTAATTTGGTGTCAATGTATCACTTGCATTTATTTTTGCCACTTTCACGAGCCCCTCTTCTCCACACCCGTTTGGAACGCCATTATCCTCTATCCCATCATCTTCTTCATCTTCATCGTCGTCTTCGAAATTATTTCGATCAATAGTGATCAGAGAATCCTGTCTTGCGTGAAACTTTCCTCTTCCAGCCAAGTTAAAATGAGTTGTTTCATCTTTGTACATTGACTGGATCGTTTCATCACAAGCAGAATCTAAATATACATGTGTCTGATCCATTTCGAAGACTGTCCGATGAAACTCGATTCACTTGTTCACACTATTTTTTAATTTTACAACACTTTTTAATTGATAATGGCGGGCCGTCTATGTGGTGTTGATATAGTGGATAGTGTTTAAAACACGGCAAATTTAGCTGCAATTCTTCGTCACTTCTATAATTTTCCGGCAACCTGTTCCAAATTTGTTGTAAACTAAGTGAATCGACGAATGTTTTCAAGTAGTTGATGGGAAAGAAGGCCAAGTCTTGATCTTCAAAATCGGTAAGATTTTTTCCGTGTTTTTGGTAGGAAATTATTACTTGGCCTACACGTTCAATGAGTTGCTGTTGTTGTTGTTGTTGGTCGCTATTTGACATCGCGCACGAATGACTGAAGTTCGCTCAGATTCGATCGTTTAAAATACCAGCTCCCCTCCAACTGCTACCAGCTCCCCTCCAACTACTGTGGTGGTTAGGAAGGAGGTAGGAGGTGGAGCAAAAAGAGGCGGAGTTTATGAAACCAATCGGAATAGGGGGCGAACTTGGGCAGCCAATCAGAAACAAGGTCATTCTTGGCTGACCAATCAAAAAAGTGGTGGGGGGGTCAACTAGGAGCCCCCTATTCCCACTACTGCGAAGCGTCTGCTATTAATACCAGCATTCTTCATACTTTTGGACAACTATATTTAGAACAAATGTGTGTGCCAAGGGCATTTCTAAATCCAAACTGGATCTCATCTATATCGCTCTCACATTTATATGTTATTCTACTATAAATAATACCCAGGAAAACCTTCAAGGTGTGATTCTCTACTAATTTATATTCGCTACGTCTCTTAGTACGTTATTTTTTTGGAAGTATTATAAAGACAGATTTCAACTATTATTTTGGTATTTCTATAGTGTTGTATACAGAATTAAAAAACTTGATCAACATATTGATATTGTGTTCATGAATAAGTTGCAGGATTTCTTCTGGAATGTCGTGTGGGTCTATTGCTTTCCTGGATTTTTCGCATCCTATGCCGTGAAGAACCTCTGATTTCAAAATTTTTGATACTCCAGCTCCATGCACAATGTCTGATATGTTTGGTCTTTGTCTTCAAATAATTTAGTTATGTAGGAACTCCAGGCATTAAGGATTTCTTGTTCATCAATAAGAGTTTTTCCTGTTGTGTCCACTAGTATATTAGGAAGAAACTTCTCTAACCTTCTTATACATGTTGAACGTATCATGTTTGCTCTCTAGTTCCTCCACTTGTCTGCATCTGTCTTCCATCCACTTGTCTTTAGCTGCCTGAATCTTTTGTTTTATTTCTTTTTGCTTGTTTTTATGTTTCTCTGTGTTGTTCTTATTCTTTCTCCTTCCTTCCCTAAAATCTAATACTTCTTCAGTCATCTATCGTTGTTTATTGTTTGGTGTTATTTATAGCATGTTTCTCCATTAACATTGAGATTAGATCATGAAATAATTTTCACTTTTCATTTACATTATTGGTAATATTTATCTATATATTTTTATGTGGTTGTGGATATCTCTTTCCATCTAATTTTTTCTATCTGCTATATTAAACTGTCTCAGTTGAGTACTTTCTTTTACCTTTTTTAACTTAATAATAATATCGGCAATTAGAACTAAAGGATTGTAGTATGATCCCATATCAGCATTTGGATATGTTGTGACCTTTTTTACACAGTTTCTGAATCTCTTGTTAACCAGTATTTATTCCATTTGGTTTCTTATTATGTGTCAGATTATCTCCTCGGCCTTTCCCAGTATACAATCTTCGCTTAGGCAGGTTATACCATGTGTTTGTTATTACCACCTCGAAATCCTGACAAAATTCAAACAGTCTATCATCATGTTCATTGTTTTCACCCAAATCATATTCTCCTACAAAGTCGGAAAAGAACGTCACGTCCGCTTCGCCAATATTTTATTTTATTTTATTTTAAATTACACGGACAAAAACTTATCTACATATTTATTTACTTGTTTGGCTTTTAAACACGCTAAACGGTGCTCTCATGGTGGGATCGTTTGGTGCGGCACGTGGCTTTGGCTGCTAAAAATAAGCGGTAGGCTTGCTTGCCAGTACCAAAAAATGCGACCCCTATCCTTTGGGCAGTTTCGTGTACTCGATTTTACATATTTCTGTTTTAATTCACCGTCGCGCCACCATATGACGGTTCTTTTACAAACTTTGTTAATCTGTGTGGTTCTTGTATTATCAAGTGGACCATCGAGATGTCGCCTTTGTCGTCTTATTTGCTGTTTTGATTATAAATTCAGCTTTATACGATGCAAAGGCGAGATGATGGTTTGTACCGACTGCGGTGGCCTGACGAGTCCCATATCAGGACGAAACAGCGCTGTCGCCATCTGTCGGACCCGGAGTTTTTCCATATTTTGGAGTGCTCCGCACTTTTTAATACGAGAATCATGTAGATTGACAAATTTTCACGTCCGCTTCGCCAATATTTTATTTTATTTTATTTTAAATTACACGGACAAAAACTTATCTACATATATATATATATATATATATATATATATATATATATATATATATATATATATATATATATATATATATATATATATATATGAAGTAAAATGCGATCAGTAAATGCAAACTTCTCTCCATCATATCCTTTCTGTGTTAGAGGTTGCACAGTGAGAATAAATTGTTATAAAACGCAATTTATCCTAGGTAGGCCATCATCTCGATAGGATAAAAACTGTTAATACTACACACCAAGAAAAAAAATTATTATTAAAGGCCATTCCCTCTTTACTGGAGAAATCTGTCTCGTGAATTTTTAGGGATAAATACGAAAAAATAAAAAAAAATATACTGCTAAACATTGAGATTAAATTTTTTAAAATTATAAAAACTAGGGTATCCAATCTTTTCAATCTTCCTGCATAGAAATTAAATTATTTCGTGACATGCAATAAAGGATGGCGCACAGAGAACAATACATAGTAATAAACCACCTCAAACATGATAAATAAATAAAGTGTTTGCTAAGACCATGGGCAGACTTAAACCTTTCAACTTGACTGAAAACTTTTCCCTTTCTGAATTTTTATCGACCAGATTCGGAGGCCTAGGGCAGACTCCATTTAAGACATCGACAGTGATATCAAAGGACTCTGTCCTACGTTATTATTAATTAATAGAAATTTTGAAACGTCTTCTCATCAGAACCTTTCTAATTATTAGTATTATGACAAAAGCTACTCTGTATAAGGAGTTCTGTTTTCTAAGGAAATAATACTAAACTATTTAAGCTTTGAAATAGCATATACAGGATCGTCAGAAAAAAGAAAAATTCGTAATCGACCCTAAAGAGAATTACTCTTAAGTTTAATTTTAGATCAAATGTGTCCATATGCTGGATTAGAGTCCTGTTCTCCTGTGAAAGAACGTCTCTTAAGGATTATTTTCTTAATAAGTAAGCATTTAATTATCCGATTCAAACTAGCAATTTATCCATTTAAGGGGTAAAGTTTCCTCAAAAAAACGCATTTTATATAATATCTCAATAACGAATTATACTTTAATAAATTAAACACCTAATCAGTTGTAGTAAAAGGACGCAGTCATCAGAATAATTTCAACTTATGGAAATTTTCTTTTGCTTATTTTTTCAATGGTAAATATTATTTTTTTGATAAAACTTTGATATGCAATTTTCAAAATTATTTCAAAATGATCCTGGCGTTTCGCGAGAAAATATACTTGAATTTGTAAACCACTCTTAAATGAAAATTACCATTTCGACATATAGTGACATAAAACTTATAATGAAACGATATACTTTCAACTAGTATATATGAATACATTTACAAGGGTAGTACCTGAGGTACCCAATAAACATAGTCTCCTTCTAGCTCGATACTCAAAACTCCTCAAAATTGGAATTGAAACATTAATTCATTGATCATAATAAGGAATGTGTGAACTTGTGCATTGTCTCGATGAAACAACACTTGATTTTTCGCTAAATGCTGGCGTTTTTTCTTGATTTCATCACCCAAGCGCTGTAATAAGTTCATATATTAAAAAATAAAAAAAAAATATTCCACGTGCATGAAAAAAACTGACGAAATGATTTTGCCAACAGATGAAACTGTTATCGCCTTCTTTGAAGCCGATTCTTTCCTTTTAGTCCATTACTTTGATTATTTTTTATCTTAGATCTAAAGTGACGGAACAACGTTTCATCCGTGTTTATAAATTGATACAAAAACTCGATTTTATTGATGTGAAACATATATATATATATATATATATATATATATATATATATATATATATATATAGAGAGAGAGAGAGAGAGAGAGAGAGAGAGAGAGAAAGCCAATTAAACCGAGAGATTTAAGGCACTTTTGTGTTGGTGCAGTCAGAAGGATGGTTGGCCAGAAAATAAAACTCTTTTTTGTTAGTATAGTTTTCGACAAATTTTATTCGCTTCATCAGGAGTTCTACAAAAGAGAAAATAATCTTCCTTAATTCTATTCTTATCAAATAAAAATAACGAAGAAGACCTACCAAAGTGAATATGTATGAAATGCCAGGTTTTGTTCAACAGATACAGTCATTAGCACTTAACTTTTAACAGGAAAAATTTACCTGATTAATTAAGAAAGTAATTTGTAAACACGTGGACGTCGTTAAAAAGCCATTTTAATTGAAGAATGATTTCGATATTTGATAGTTGACATTAAAATTTTATAGGTAAAATTTACACTGCCCAAGTAGATAATCGTTCTGGGAGCGGAGGTAACGCAATGTTGTCGATTTGCGACATTGTCTTTTGTCCCTTGGATGTAATAGCCAAAGAAGGCAAAATACTTTTAATTCCAGACTTCAAAAGTTTTACTTAGTTTCAAATAACATTAATTCAATGTAAGATGTGATTTTTGAACGCGATTGATGCAATTTTTAAATTTGTTCAAGTACCATATGACCAATGAGTGCTATAAAAAATATACACATAAACGAAACTTAGATAATTTAAAATGAAAATGTAAAAAGAAAAAATAGTGATCTTAGTCATGAATTAATATCAACGCAATTATCAAAGTATTAAAATTTAAAAAAACTGAAGAAGCGCACCAACGCATGTAATAATAGTTATAACTGCTTATGCTATTGTATCGTTTATTTTATGACTAGATGCTTATAATTTATACATATATATATATATATATATATATATATATATATATATATATATATATATTATATATTGTGCAAATACGTGCTCAGGCTCAGTTTTGGTTGAGACAAAGTGAAGAAATTAGTGTAGATGCTTTTAAAAAAGCTAAAAATGAAGTGTAATACATCTTCGATTGTCCTATTAAAACAATCACTCGCAAGACACAAAAGTGCGTGAAATGGAAAATCTAGTGCAAAATTCAGAGAAAATTACCGTCAAGTGATACATAAACACTAATGTATAAAATATTAGAAAAATACCTTAGTTTTAAGGGTTATTCAATACATTAAGTACAAATTTAAATCATTTTATTTAAAAAGCATAGAATGTAAAATAGTTTTAATTAGCTTGTAAGGTAAATTCAAGCCTCGTTTAAGAAATATTGGCACAAACGTATTAAGAAAATTTTGCTGAATAAAATTGTAATAACATTAAAGCAGCAATAAACACTTTAGAGTCTTTATGAACAAATTTGATAAAAAAATTGTCATTAATTTTAAAGTGCAGAGTGTTTATTTTTATCAATTTTTATTTATAAATGATGTGCCAAAATGGCTTATATATATATATATATATATATATATATATATATATATATATATATATATATATATATATATATATATATATATACGTATATATATATATATATATATATATATATATATATATATATATATATATATATATATATATATATATATATATATATATACATATATCACAAAGCTTCATACTTCTGGTATCTTTGTATACCTGGTATGAGTCAATATTCCCTGGACGCAGTGCGGAGCCGTTTGGATTGAAATCATAACATTATAATTACAAAATAAACAGTATAGAAAAGTCTAATAGCACCGTTATTATAAAATTATTTATATATATATATATATATATATATATATATATATATATATATATATATATATATATATATATATATATATATATATATCAAAATGCCGAGAAAACTCTAAAGTTTAATTATTGCAAGTTCAATTAAGCTCAAAAGTCAATATATTAAAAAAAAAACGTTAAAATTCCAGTCAAAATTGGTAAACCAAAAAGGCCATCATAAAATTCAATTTTTCAAGATATAAAAATTTATGAAGTTGCCTAGTGTCAAAAATCAGACCAATTAGAAAACAGAAATTTCTTATGTTTTGGCCGACTATAAAAAGCCAAGGCGTAGGAATTTTGAAGAGAGTTGAAATAATCTGTTTGCCGAAAGCACTGCGTTTGTCGAGCTCCCGGAACTTGACACAACCTCAAAGTTAAATATTTGGTTTTAAAAGAGGTTATGTGTGACTTTTGCTGTCAGGTATAAAGAAATTAATAATTTTCAAAGCAAGCAAAGCAAAGTAAAAGTTTATAAGTTTTTTGTTTATTAAATAATTGTGCAACTCTCAAACAACAACAAATAAGATATTATTTTGATTAAAAGAATATAGATGAAAATTATTCGAATCGAACTAAGAAAAACGAGATTTTGGGAAATATTTATGTCAATTCCATACTTCACAGAAAACGAAAACTAATATATTTTTTGGAGATTTGGTGGATTTTTGAAAAAATAAATAAATAGAGTAGCTGAAATTGTGTTTGGTAATAAATTGAGACGAAATAAAAAAAACATAGGTACATGGTATTTATATATATATATATATATATATATATATATATATATATATATATATATATACTAAATTGTGTTTAAAGTATTAATGCAACGATCAACGAAAGCTATAATGGATTATGTGCAATAGATGAGCGTCTGTAACTATGTATTATCAAGTGGACCATCGAGATGTCGCCTTTGTCGTCTTATTTGCTGTTTTGATTATAAATTCAGCTTTATACGATGCAAAGGCGAGATGATGGTTTGTACCGACTGCGGTGGCCTGACGAGTCCCATATCAGGACGAAACAGCGCTGTCGCCATCTGTCGGACCCGGAGTTTTTCCATATTTTGGAGTGCTCCGCACTTTTTAATACGAGAATCATGTAGATTGACAAATTTTCACGTCCGCTTCGCCAATATTTTATTTTATTTTATTTTAAATTACACGGACAAAAACTTATCTACATATATATATATATATATATATATATATATATATATATATATATATATATATATATATATGAAGTAAAATGCGATCAGTAAATGCAAACTTCTCTCCATCATATCCTTTCTGTGTTAGAGGTTGCACAGTGAGAATAAATTGTTATAAAACGCAATTTATCCTAGGTAGGCCATCATCTCGATAGGATAAAAACTGTTAATACTACACACCAAGAAAAAAAATTATTATTAAAGGCCATTCCCTCTTTACTGGAGAAATCTGTCTCGTGAATTTTTAGGGATAAATACGAAAAAATAAAAAAAATATACTGCTAAACATTGAGATTAAATTTTTTAAAATTATAAAAACTAGGGTATCCAATCTTTTCAATCTTCCTGCATAGAAATTAAATTATTTCGTGACATGCAATAAAGGATGGCGCACAGAGAACAATACATAGTAATAAACCACCTCAAACATGATAAATAAATAAAGTGTTTGCTAAGACCATGGGCAGACTTAAACCTTTCAACTTGACTGAAAACTTTTCCCTCTCTGAATTTTTATCGACCAGATTCGGAGGCCTAGGGCAGACTCCATTTAAGACATCGACAGCGATATCAAAGGACTCTGTCCTACGTTATTATTAATTAATAGAAATTTTGAAACGTCTTCTCATCAGAACCTTTCTAATTATTAGTATTATGACAAAAGCTACTCTGTATAAGGAGTTCTGTTTTCTAAGGAAATAATACTAAACTATTTAAGCTTTGAAATAGCATATACAGGATCGTCAGAAAAAAGAAAAATTCGTAATCGACCCTAAAGAGAATTACTCTTAAGTTTAATTTTAGATCAAATGTGTCCATATGCTGGATTAGAGTCCTGTTCTCCTGTGAAAGAACGTCTCTTAAGGATTATTTTCTTAATAAGTAAGCATTTAATTATCCGATTCAAACTAGCAATTTATCCATTTAAGGGGTAAAGTTTCCTCAAAAAAACGCATTTTATATAATATCTCAATAACGAATTATACTTTAATAAATTAAACACCTAATCAGTTGTAGTAAAAGGACGCAGTCATCAGAATAATTTCAACTTATGGAAATTTTCTTTTGCTTATTTTTTCAATGGTAAATATTATTTTTTTGATAAAACTTTGATATGCAATTTTCAAAATTATTTCAAAATGATCCTGGCGTTTCGCGAGAAAATATACTTGAATTTGTAAACCACTCTTAAATGAAAATTACCATTTCGACATATAGTGACATAAAACTTATAATGAAACGATATACTTTCAACTAGTATATATGAATACATTTACAAGGGTAGTACCTGAGGTACCCAATAAACATAGTCTCCTTCTAGCTCGATACTCAAAACTCCTCAAAATTGGAATTGAAACATTAATTCATTGATCATAATAAGGAATGTGTGAACTTGTGCATTGTCTCGATGAAACAACACTTGATTTTTCGCTAAATGCTGGCGTTTTTTCTTGATTTCATCACCCAAGCGCTGTAATAAGTTCATATATTAAAAAATAAAAAAAAAATATTCCACGTGCATGAAAAAAACTGACGAAATGATTTTGCCAACAGATGAAACTGTTATCGCCTTCTTTGAAGCCGATTCTTTCTTTTAGTCCATTACTTTGATTATTTTTTATCTTAGATCTAAAGTGACGGAACAACGTTTCATCCGTGTTTATAAATTGATACAAAAACTCGATTTTATTGATGTGAAACATATATATATATATATATATATATATATATATATATATATATATATATATATATATATATATATATATATAGAGAGAGAGAGAGAGAGAGAGAGAGAGAGAGAGAGAGAAAGCCAATTAAACCGAGAGATTTAAGGCACTTTTGTGTTGGTGCAGTCAGAAGGATGGTTGGCCAGAAAATAAAACTCTTTTTTGTTAGTATAGTTTTCGACAAATTTTATTCGCTTCATCAGGAGTTCTACAAAAGAGAAAATAATCTTCCTTAATTCTATTCTTATCAAATAAAAATAACGAAGAAGACCTACCAAAGTGAATATGTATGAAATGCCAGGTTTTGTTCAACAGATACAGTCATTAGCACTTAACTTTTAACAGGAAAAATTTACCTGATTAATTAAGAAAGTAATTTGTAAACACGTGGACGTCGTTAAAAAGCCATTTTAATTGAAGAATGATTTCGATATTTGATAGTTGACATTAAAATTTTATAGGTAAAATTTACACTGCCCAAGTAGATAATCGTTCTGGGAGCGGAGGTAACGCAATGTTGTCGATTTGCGACATTGTCTTTTGTCCCTTGGATGTAATAGCCAAAGAAGGCAAAATACTTTTAATTCCAGACTTCAAAAGTTTTACTTAGTTTCAAATAACATTAATTCAATGTAAGATGTGATTTTTGAACGCGATTGATGCAATTTTTAAATTTGTTCAAGTACCATATGACCAATGAGTGCTATAAAAAATATACACATAAACGAAACTTAGATAATTTAAAATGAAAATGTAAAAAGAAAAAATAGTGATCTTAGTCATGAATTAATATCAACGCAATTATCAAAGTATTAAAATTTAAAAAAACTGAAGAAGCGCACCAACGCATGTAATAATAGTTATAACTGCTTATGCTATTGTATCGTTTATTTTATGACTAGATGCTTATAATTTATACATATATATATATATATATATATATATATATATATATATATATATATATATATATATATATATATATATATATATTGTGCAAATACGTGCTCAGGCTCAGTTTTGGTTGAGACATAAAGTGAAGAAATTAGTGTAGATGCTTTTAAAAAAGCTAAAAATGAAGTGTAATACATCTTCGATTGTCCTATTAAAACAATCACTCGCAAGACACAAAAGTGCGTGAAATGGAAAATCTAGTGCAAAATTCAGAGAAAATTACCGTCAAGTGATACATAAACACTAATGTATAAAATATTAGAAAAATACCTTAGTTTTAAGGGTTATTCAATACATTAAGTACAAATTTAAATCATTTTATTTAAAAAGCATAGAATATAAAATAGTTTTAATTAGCTTGTAAGGTAAATTCAAGCCTCGTTTAAGAAATATTGGCACAAACGTATTAAGAAAATTTTGCTGAATAAAATTGTAATAACATTAAAGCAGCAATAAACACTTTAGAGTCTTTATGAACAAATTTGATAAAAAAATTGTCATTAATTTTAAAGTGCAGAGTGTTTATTTTTATCAATTTTTATTTATAAATGATGTGCCAAAATGGCTTATATATATATATATATATATATATATATATATATATATATATATATATATATATACGTATATATATATATATATATATATATATATATATATATATATATATATATATATATATATATATATATATACGTATATATATATATATATATATACATATATCACAAAGCTTCATACTTCTGGTATCTTTGTATACCTGGTATGAGTCAATATTCCCTGGACGCAGTGCGGAGCCGTTTGGATTGAAATCATAACATTATAATTACAAAATAAACAGTATAGAAAAGTCTAATAGCACCGTTATTATAAAATTATTTATATATATATATATATATGTATATATATATATATATATATATATATATATATATATATATATATATATATATATATATATATATATCAAAATGCCGAGAAAACTCTAAAGTTTAATTATTGCAAGTTCAATTAAGCTCAAAAGTCAATATATTAAAAAAAAAACGTTAAAATTCCAGTTAAAAATTGGTAAACCAAAAAGGCCATCATAAAATTCAATTTTTCAAGATATAAAAATTTATGAAGTTGCCTAGTGTCAAAAATCAGACCAATTAGAAAACAGAAATTTCTTATGTTTTGGCCGACTATAAAAAGCCAAGGCGTAGGAATTTTGAAGAGAGTTGAAATAATCTGTTTGCCGAAAGCACTGCGTTTGTCGAGCTCCCGGAACTTGACACAACCTCAAAGTTAAATATTTGGTTTTAAAAGAGGTTATGTGTGACTTTTGCTGTCAGGTATAAAGAAATTAATAATTTTCAAAGCAAGCAAAGCAAAGTAAAAGTTTATAAGTTTTTTGTTTATTAAATAATTGTGCAACTCTCAAACAACAACAAATAAGATATTATTTTGATTAAAAGAATATAGATGAAAATTATTCGAATCGAACTAAGAAAAACGAGATTTTGGGAAATATTTATGTCAATTCCATACTTCACAGGAAACGAAAACTAATATATTTTTTGGAGATTTGGTGGATTTTTGAAAAAATAAATAAATAGAGTAGCTGAAATTGTGTTTGGTAATAAATTGAGACGAAATAAAAAAAACATAGGTACATGGTATTTATATATATATATATATATATATATATATATATATATATATATATATATATATATATATATATATATACTAAATTGTGTTTAAAGTATTAATGCAACGATCAACGAAAGCTATAATGGATTATGTGCAATAGATGAGCGTCTGTAACTATACCTTCACTTTGTTGTTATATATGTATTCTCCTTTCAGGCAGAGAAAAGGAAAGAATATATACAAACAGTTTATTTCTTGCAAATACCACTCTGGTCATCTCTTCTTATGCGTTTCGACCACCTGATGGTGTCGTCAATAGAGCTGTGAGAAATTTTTTTAAAAATCAAAATTTCAGAATGAAATAAAGAAATCTGCTCCGGTGATTCATAGATGTCGTTCGACTGACGACATGTTTCAGTCTGACATCGAGATCGGTAGGTGGCAGGTTTGCAATTTTCTACCGACATACCTTGAAATTTATATTTGATATATCAATTATTTCCTGCGGATGTTGCTCTCAATCCGTTACAGCTTCACTAACGAGACCATAAGTTGGTCGAAACGCATATGGATAGAAGATCAGAGTGGTATTTGCAGGAAATAAATTGTTTGTATATATTCTTTCCTTATTATCTGCCTGAAAGGGGAATATATATCTAACATCTTTTTAAATGCGGCAGATAGAGTTCTTTATTTCTTACTGAAATTTTAATTTAAAAAAATATACCTTCACTTCCCTTCATACATGGCGGCGTTTACGTTATAATCGATGAAACGCCATTTTTTGTAGCGTCAAAAGGCAATAAAACATTATATTTTTTCATTGCGATTAATCCTAGTCTGTAGTTCTTAATTAGAGCTATCAATTGCCGAGCGCAGAATTCGAAAATATGTATTTAATCAAAAATTATTCATATTGAAATGTGGCAAAAAATGCTATTTTTCATATGTTTAATGATTTTTAGCTAAAAAACTATGCGTCAGACGAAAAAATTACAAGGGACACTTTTTGCTTAGAAGTGGCAAAGGAACATGAAAATATTTCTTATTTTGCAAAAACAATCAATTCTTTTTATTAATAATATTGTTTTTTGTAACAAAATACCTGACCATTTTTTAGGAGTCCACTCTCAATATTCGTAATCAGGGGGGCAAAATACATATAAAAATCTTTGGTGGTGCGGCGTACAGTACCGGTTACGAAATTTCACTGGGTTCTCCGACTAAATATTATATGTTGAGGAGTTTCTGGGACCACTTTTCGACTTCATTATCAGATCAGTTCGAGAATAATGCATTGTCATTGAAATTCCATACAGGTTCAATATATAAGCTAAAGGGGATATGTAAATCGTGGGATATATGTGTTGGAACATTTCAGAATAGGCAGACAAATGTACATATTAAAGCTAATATACAGGGTACTCTGTTTGATTTAAAAATAGAGAAAAATTCTACAAAATTTAAATTTCTTTGTAAACTTTCAAATTCAACTCTTTTGTCTAGTCTTTATAATAATATAAAAATTTAGAAATACATTTTATTGCATCTGCTCTTGTTGTTGGTAATTAAAACTCTACTTGTGTCTGAAGCGGTGTCTTGGAAGCCGGAAATATAATTTCCTCAAAATTACTCAAGTACACTTCAAAGTGTTGTTTACAGATTTAAACAATACAGACCACCCGGAGTTTCCGCTGTCTTTTAAGTTATATGTCCCTGTTGTAGATAGAAGTAGTTCTTAGGAGAAATAAACTTCATGTAAAAAGAAAATGTATATGAAAAATTTTTTATTATGCATAATTAAGAAAAAAATAGCATAAAATATTAGCATATTTTTACACGAATTTTATGTTTGAAAGACGTATTTTCAGCGATTATATTGTCAAAATATCTATCAAATTTGATGATATGTATTATCCATAAGTCGTTAATATTTCTGCTTGCATAAAATAGTTGCGTGAAAATCAGTCTTCACATAACAGGTTTCGTTGTAAATCAGTATGTGTTTGGGTCGTACAGTGGCAGAAAAGTAGCATTTTGATTCAAAGATCCTCAGCTATCTCTGAATCTTTGAATTATTTCTGTTATTTTGTGTGAGCATAACCTCCAAAAATCAAATTCGAGGGTATCATAGCATTTAATAATATGCTATTGATCTTTGGCATGTTAAGAAAGGTCTATTTTTATATATAACATCTTTTTCTTAGTACATTTTCAGAATTTAGGAAGAACGAATCCAAAAATTTCTAGCCCTCTACCTCAATATCAATAAATGTGAATTTGGATGCGCCCAATTACAACAGGAAACGTTTTCATGAGAACTCGTGCTTAGAGTAATTTGAGGTAGCTACATACAAATCTGCCTTGGTGACTTAACCAGGTTATTGGAGTCATACATAAATAAATTTTCTCAGACGGATAATCGCAAGTTTTCGCATTTCAACAGGTCTCATACAATATTTGCCATATATTTAGTGAATCCTATAACAGATAATTCAGAATCCCTAAACGCCAAACCTCAAACTCCATCAGCTTACATCTTGGATTCATACATTATTGGTCCCAGACATATTTATATGAAAATTCGTTCTTTGAGTACTTGGACTTGCTGAATGTGCATGTGGCTTTGCGAAATGACCACCTATAGTTTATAAGTAGCATACTTAACTTCATAGAAATTAGTACAGGTGCAGATTTGTATGTTCCCCCACACGCGAAAAAATCGCTAGAACTGTGTGAAGTATCCGATTTCCGATACGAATAAAAGAATATTTTAAAAGCGATCATTGCTTACCTAAAACTTCCCCAAAATCACAAAGACAGTCAAATCCAGGGTTTTTACGGCATTATTAAAATTAATCTATATCTTGCGTATAATTTGAAGTAAAAAAGCAAACAAATTGTTAATATAAATGTGTGTATACAATTAACATAAATTTCAAAAATTCGGTGGAATAAAACTTTCATATATATTTTTAGATTTTTTTGTACTGAATAATTAAAACTGTCTCTTCTTTAAAACTGAAGCATAGACAAAAGTTATGGGACCTTGAAAATGGCAAAAATAGCTATTTTTGCGTTTTCTGCAAATTTCAAATAGCTGTAGAATCGCGAGTATTATAATTTTTGAGACGATCGAAAAAAGAAATTAAATGTTTAAAAGTGAGCTTTTTTTGGTAAAATCAGCCCAGGGCATTTAATACCCTAGATGGTATTCCTTTTACAGAGGTCTATGACATTTATACCATTGGGAAATGGAAAACAAAATGGCGAAAATGCTTTCTAGGGAGACCTGTAGCTGGCCTCTTTAGATCAAAACCTCGACTTTTAGCAATGGTTTGAAAATTTAGAGAGAAACGCTTAAAAACAGCACGTTTTTCAGTTTTGAGGTGAGACAAAATTTACTGAAGGCTCACATTTCATTACTACAAAATCGTTTAATTTGAGGCAAATGTGTGATCCGACACGAGGGCGTGTGAAAACGATTTTTTGGACGATTGGATTGAAATCCGGAATAACCAACCCATTCATTACACCATCCGTGAAAACCTACGATATCATATATATATATATATATATATATATATATATATATATATATATATATATATATAATACAAACAAACAAACAGAGATCCAACAACATACCTTGAAAAAACTACGAAAGCCTCACATTTCATTACTACAAAATCCTTTAATTTGAGGCAAATGTGTGATCCGACACGAGGGCGTGTGAAAACGATTTTTTGGACGAATGGATTGAAATCCGAAATAACCAACCCATTCATTACACCATCCGTGAAAACCTACGATATCATATATATATATATATATATATATATATATATATATATATATATATATATATATATATATATATATAAATACAAACAAACAAACAGAGATCCAACAACATACTCTGAAAAAACTACGAAAGCCTCACATTTCATTACTACAAAATCCTTTAATTTGAGGCAAATGTGTGATCCGACACGAGGGCGTGTGAAAACGATTTTTTGGACGAATGGATTGGAATCCGGAATAACCAACCCATTCATTACACCATCCGTGAAAACCTACGATATCATATATATATATATATATATATATATATATATATATATATATATATATATATATATATATATATAATACAAACAAACAAACAGAGATCCAACAACATACCTTAAAAAAACTACGAAAGCCTCACATTTCATTACTACAAAATCCTTTAATTTGAGGCAAATGTGTGATCCGACACGAGGGCGTGTGAAAACGATTTTTTGGACGAATGGATTGAAATCCGGAATAACCAACCCATTCATTACACCATCCGTGAAAACCTACGATATCATATATATATATATATATATATATATATAAATACAAACAAACAAACAGAGATCCAATAACATACCTTGAAAAAACTACGAAAGCCTCACATTTCATTACTACAAAATCCTTTAATTTGAGGCAAATGTGTGATCCGACACGAGGGCGTGTGAAAACGATTTTTTGGACGAATGGATTGAAATCCGGAATAACCAACCCATTCATTACACCATCCGTGAAAACCTACGATATCATATATATATATATATATATATATATATATATATATATATATATATATATATATATATATATATATATATATATACAAACAAACAAACAGAGATCCAACAACATACCTTGAAAAAACTACGAAAGCCTCCAAACTAGACCCCGAAACTGAAAAATCTTTAATACCAAGGGAAAAATCAAGCAGATGTCCAAAACAGTATGGCCTACCTAAAATACATAAAACAAATACACCACTCATGCAACCAAGAGTCGAACTGGCTGATTCCTTCGTGAAAAACTCCGAACATCTGACCAATATGATTAAAAACATTCACCTCGAAGAAAATGACATTTTAGTAAGCCTTGATATATCGCTATATCCAAGCATACCACTGGAGGAGACTTTGGACAAAATCACCATGAACGAAGATTTTCCACCCTGCACAATTGAACTTGCAGAAAACTGCCTAAAAAACACATATTTCATGTTCGATAACCAAATATACAGATGGCGCACCGATGGGGTCCTCACTTTCACCAGTTATAGCCAACCTCTTCATGATATATTTTGAACAAGAGGCACTGCAAAAAGCACTCTTAAAACCGAAATTTTGGAAACACTATGTGGATGATATTTTTATAATATGGCCACATGGAAAGGAACACCAGGAAGATTTCTTCATATACCTGAATAATATCCACCATATAATCCAATTTACGCTAGAAATCGAGCAAGAAAAGAAACTTCCTTTCTTGGACCTGTTGTTAACTAGAAAACCCAAAAACACCCACACATACTTAAGAAAACACGACATACAGTCGATATTTAAACCACAAAAAACAATAGCCAACATCCTGGGTAATCCCAAAGAGAAGACCAACCTTGAAAATCATGGCGTTTACAGCATTGCATGTGCAGATTGTCAGCAAACATATATAGGACAAACACACCGACGCATATCAGCAAGAATTCAAGAACACAAAAATAGCCTCAAAAACAAACAAACAACCTCAGCTCTATTTCAACATCACCAAACCACCGAACATACCATCGACTTTGTAAAAGCAAAAGAAGTACAGAACTACAAGGTGCGCGTTATAAAAGAGGCCCTAGAAATCGAAAAAGCGGGACAGCTGAATAAACGAGACGACGCAATACATATTCCAACAACATGGAAAACATTAATAAAAAAACAAGAAACTAAACAAAAAAAATCAACCAATCAGCATACAAGAACCAAATATATCGCACTCGGCAGAGGGGAGGAGCCTGCGAAGCCGCTTGTCCAATCAGAAAGCGAGCCAGCTAAACAAAACTCGACATTCATCACAGGCCACCATTAGTTCTCAACAAGTAACGAGACGAACCGCACTTGAAAATGCCAAATGAGATTTTGGCGAAACGTCGTGAAAACAATTTTTTGAACGAAGTACCAGCAAAATTTAAAGCTATCCACAGCTTTCTGTCAGGCCTCAAATTTTAGCTTATAATGTCTACTTAGCGGTCTTTTGTGAAGAAACAGAAACAGAAAAATTTTTCAGATTTCGAGATCAAAATATAAGCTTGAAATGTAAACTTTCAAAGCTCCTCTTATTGTACAGAAAGACTTTTTAAAATCAGGTCGCATTCATTGTAGTAGGCTGAAATATAAAAAAATTGAAATTTTTAGCTGAAATAGGTTGAAAGGATTTAGTGCACCCAAATGGTCCTCTCTTTTATAGATGCTTAAATCCACACTGTAGGTATCAAAATTAAGAATGATGAATATAACATGGCGGCCATAACATTAAAAAACTGATATATTTGTTGGCATAGTTTGAAAATCTTTTCGAGGATATCCATATGGTGCTCTTATACATATAGGCTTCTAACCTATACTGTGCATCTTAGAATTCAAGATGGTGGATTCAATATGGAGGCTTAAACTTCAAAAAACTGAAACTATTTGCGGACAAAGGTTGAAAATGGTTTCGAATTGAACTCTGGAAAAAACCATTACCAAACTATCATACACATATGCTTATGGCCTACGGTGTACAGATCAAAATTCATAATGATGAATACAGTATGGCGGATAAGACACGAAAAAATTAAAATTTTTAATGCAAACGGTTAAAGATGCTTAGAAATGAAACTTTTGTTACTCGTTCACATGTACGTTTACAAGCTGCACTGTGCAAATGATAATTCAAAGTAACAGACTACTCTAATTTGTAATTCACACCGGATTCGTATTCTGGGCAAAATGTCAATGGCGTCTTGAGAATTCATAGAATCTCTTCTGATCTTGTGATGGTTTAGTTAAGATTTTATCCAAAAATTTAATTCGAAATGATTTTCAACATATTTCTACGAAAAATTTCAGTTTTTTGAAATTTTAACGGCTATATTAAGTCTGCTGTTCTAAATTCTGACACACAATACACATCATGATTATATATAATTTAGAACACAACTTGATTGTATCATAATTTTAATTCCGAATGATTTTCAAACGAGGAAAATGTCAATTTTTTTGATGTTTTAGCCGCCATCTTGAATTCTCCATTTTGAATTTTAACAGTTTTAATGTGGGTTTAAGAGTATAGCATAGATTAGGTTACCAAAAATTTAATTTTAAATTGTTTTCAAATTATTTCAGCGAAAAATTTTAATTCTTTGATATTTTGGCCGCCGTAATGAATGTGCCATGTTTGAATTGAAAAAATATTTTCTTCCGACAATATGTATATTTTAAAAGCTAAAAAATTATTTCTTTTTCTGGCTCCCGAACATTTCGATGCCACATTAGGTCCGTCATATTATTTGTACACAAAAGGCCATAGAAACACCTACACTAATATGTAATTTAAATAAAGATTTATCCAAATTGATAAAGGTTTAGCTTGGCGGTGAATTTTTCAAACAAAAAAAGTACTTTTTTTGTCCACATTTTATGGGTTTGATGCCTCCTTACGTCCTTTAATTATACGAATCCAATAACTTGCAACCTCTCAAAAAAGCTGCTTCTACGCGCTGCGCAGAACGCAAGAAATATGCTCGACAGCTAAAGAAGGAGATGGGGAGGAAGGTCCCCAATATCTGAAGAAAGATTGATACTTACAAATCACTGAAGGCAGCACTGGTTTATTCAACTACCAATCTAAACTAAAAGGTCATTCGATATTCTGAAGCCCATGAAGACTTACCTAGCCTAGCATTTTAAGGTTAAGGATCCAAGTAAATACAAACTAACAACTTCAAAAGTAGACTTTAATTTAAAGAACATTAGATATCAATAGGGAATAAATGAGTATAGGGATACCCAATTGATAAATGAATAACTAAATGTACCTGTTAACCCTTCGTCCGAGTCAGTATGCAAGGGGCACCTTTGTTATTTAATACTCAAACCCTAGCGCAGGAGTTATCACGTTCATCCTGCACAGTGAGACGCAGTCCCGCAGGATATAAATCAGAGTCTATATTTACGTCCGCGTTACCAACCGGATGAATAAACTTGGGTATAAAACGGTTTAAAAAATAAAATAACAAAATGAAAAAATAAAGTGATATACAATTAAGTTAAATATAGTATACAAATTATTTGATTGATTAGAAAGTAAAAATAAGAACCACTTGATCCGAATGTCCTGATACCCCTTGATATAGCTAACAGTAGGTTACTGTGTCCTCAAAGAAGCGCTGTACCCCAAAATCCAATCAAGAATACAGACAAAAATAGGGAACAAAAAGCAGGTACAGAAACTTGCATAGAAATAAAATCCTTAGAACCCTTTATACATTTTTTACAATCTATAATTAACAGTTACCTTGAGTTCAGTTACTAAAATCCGACCTATATTTTTACCAAATAAAAACTTAGAATCCACAAAACCGAGTAATAAATCTTATTAAAGCTTTAATTATTGACACTGAAAAAATAAAAGAATAAAAAAAAACTAAAAAAGCTTGAAATTTTATCATTTTACAACAGAAGCTCATTGGTTCATAAAAACTGCAAGAAAACTTTAAATACAGTAGAAAAACATATATCAATCAACAATTAATTGATTTTCCCTTTCTTAATTCAAGTGTAGATATATTTTAAATAAATAATGCTAATTATCAAAAAATAAAATACCAAATATTTAAGTACCACAGTTCCCACAAACAGAGGTACTTAACTATTCAAAGGTCATTGTAAAATTAGAGTAAAATTTCACCCCAAAAACATACTGACTACTTAAGTACGCGATACATGATTTACATTAAGGTATATATATATATATATATATATATATATATATATATATATATATATATATATATATATATATATATATAATAGAATAAAATCTTGTCTAAGCGGACTTGACATTTGTCAATCTACATCATTCTCGTGTTAAAAAGTGCGGAGCATTCCAAAGTATGGAAAATTCCGGGTCCTAAAGATGGCAACAGCGCTGTTTCGTCCTAATATGGGACTCGTCAGGTCACCGCATTCGGTATAAACCATCATCTCGCCTTTGCATCCTATAAAGCTGAATTTAAAATCAAAAACAGTAAACAAAACGACAAAGGCGACATCTCGATGGTTCACTTGATATCACAAGAACCACACAAATTAACAAAGTTTTTAAAAACCGCCATGTGGTGGCTTGACGGTGAATTAAAACAAAAATATATACAATCGAGTACATGAAACGCGCTACCCAAATATATGTATATATATATATATATATATATATATATATATATATATATATATATATATATATATATATATATATATATATTACACATTGTACGATTTATCACACTTCCTTCCCCTTTTTATGGGAATGTGCGAATTAAAAATACTGAATTATTTACCTCAAGGGTTCGTGATTCCGCAGGCAACATGCTTCTTGGTAAAATAGCCTGAATGACCGCCAAAAGATGGTTAATAAACCCTAGTTTCCACTTCAGTTAGCCCAAAATCCAACAAAACCAAACTGCATTCAACATCAAAAACCACTAGGGAGTAATACAGGCTAAACGTTCTATTTTTCAGGTGAAGTAAAATCTCTAAAAGTGTCTTGATAGCTCACACGCCGCTGCTTTTTCTACGGTCTTTTTAGGAAAAGAACGATTTTTGCCAACATCAAATTTAAACCAAATGCATACAAAAATTACTGGTTGTCGCACATGCATGACAAAGTAACGATTAAGGGTTGAATCGTATAGACACCGAAGGTATGCAACTACTCGTATACAACCCCTGAATCAACAACTAACGAATTTATGCTTTCCTTGAACCAACAAATGATGCAGAATGATAAATAGTGTAGAATGACGAACATTCCCTATCTAATACTCCGTTACATCCTAGCATCTTACAGGAATTTCCCAGAAAAGCAATATTGAACTAGTGATGTCAACACTACGTTAGATGGCGTGACAACAAAACAACATATAAACTAATATCTGAATGGTAAAAAGTTATAAAATGTCAGAGCTAAGCCGGAAAATAATTCGCATCTTCTTTAACAGCTGTTTTTTTACATGTTTACATTTTATATTCTGCTACTTTTAAATGATTTACGGGGATCAAACATTAAAAACATGGCGTTGAATCATAGAAATATAAAATACAGGAACTCATAATACAATCACGCTTCCTTGATGCCCAGGATGAGGTTCAGTGAGTAGTGAACATAACCCGATTCTCTCAATCCCCCCACTCCTCGACCTTGACCTTGACCTTGCCTCATCCCTCTTTGGCCCCGCCCACATGTCCTTGTCATTGACCTTGAAAGTGCACGTGTGCTTTGGCCTTGGCCTTGTGTTCAAGGTTGTGTGTGTGACCTTGACCTTGACCTTGGTCGAGACGACCTTGACTTTGTTGAAGGTCATTTTGGGTGTGTGACCTTGAAGTAGTTATTTGTGCATTGTAATAGTGTGGGATGATCTTGAAATGATTTTGACCTTGCAAATTGTTCTATAAATTGTGTGAGTCTATTTGCATTCATTCAGTGTGAAATGTCAGATACGGAACTATCTAAAGAAAAAATTATAGAGCAAGTCGGCAGAGTAATTTGTTTATATCAGAGTAATTTAAAAAGTTTGTGTGATTTTGAAGAGAAGGATCTAGCATTTTTTCCTCTGGAATATTTAAAAACTTGCGTTGATACGCTGAGTTTAAGGCAAATTTGGGATAAGCTGCCAGCGCCATATCGGTGTGACAATGAACTACAGTTAAGCTTACCCTATTACATTCACTATGAACAAATATATCGTCATTCTATAGATGGGCCACCACCAGCAATAAAAAAGTGTCGTGAATGTAAAAATGAGTGAATAATATGAATAGTGCTTTGCAAGAGACAGTAAAAAAATTGGGCGATGAGTTCACTGAAACGGCTAGTAATTATTTCAATGATGCAATGAAAAGTCGAGCAGAATGGGCGTCGCGCTATTGTGATTTGGCTTATGAATATGAAAAGGCTGCGAATGCATGTCGTAAATATTGCAGCAAAACAATAAATTTACAAGACTTTGTTCGTGAGATAAAAAAGTTGGGGTTTAGTGACTGTTTGGAAAAACTGATTAGGTTCATTGCAGATCCGGTTGTGTTAGATGAAATTAGAGTGTAGGACTTAAGTTTAACGTAGTAGTAGTTAATATGGAAAGTTTAGTGCGAGAAATGTACGAGGAATTTCTAATTTCTGCAGCCTGTTCGGAATTTTACGCATATGAAATGCAAGATTCGGAGGCTCAGGACTTTAGTGTATTTTTTAAGTATATGGACCATGCCGAAGTATGTCTTTTAGCTAGTATAGTTTGTAAGAATTTTCTTAGATATAAAAACAAACAATTATTATTGAACAAATTAAGGAAATTAGGTTTAGGTGATAATGTTACACGCATAGAAGAATGGCAGAAAAAAATCAATGAATAAAGTACATAAAATGTAGTTATTTGTTTCATTATATTTTGTCCTTGAAGTTATCCTTATACCAATTTAAATGTGTGACGTCATTTGACCTTGAATACTCCTCCCACTATTTCTATCGTTAAGCTACAATCTATTACGAATTGTAACAATGGTGGGGCCATTGTTACAATTCGACCTTGAAACCCCGCTATAAAGGCTCGTGGGAAAAGAAGTGACTTCAAACAGTCGCAGATATCAGTGGCATAAACATCAAATATTGTGTTCGTGTAGTGTTCTGAAAGTGCTTTTATATTCACGGTAATTTTTGGATTTATATACCATTTTTTTCAATAATGAGTATTGCAAAAGAAACTCTAGATGAAATTAATGAAATGTTTAGCAAAGATTTCGAGGTTTTAGAGAGAAAAAAGGTTACCGAAATGATTGTAGGCAAAGTGTATAAAATTGTAAAGATGGTTTCAATGACTACACGATTTGGTAAAACTCTTTTAGTGGCTTTACACGATGACGGTGATAATAGCACATTTGAGACTTTTTTACCAAAACGTGTGGCCGAAACACTATCTGACGATATTGTAGATATTATGAGTAAAACTAAAGATAAATACACTCTAACTTATTTGGGGCAGGGCACTAGAGTTTTTGGAAACAATACTCGAACATTATTACGTTTTGGGTCATTGGAGTAAATTGTATGTAAATTGTTTGAAAAAAAGGATGTAATTAAATTTAAAATATAGTTGCACATGTCAGAATACTTACGCGTGTTCATTATTTCTGTTAAAGATGTCTGCTGATGCGACGACGACGACGACGACCGCCAACGAATGTGTAGATAGATACATATTTTGGTTGGGGAGAGAATTAAGAAATAGGGCTCACGATATGTTAGATAGCGTAAATGATTGGTCGCATATTGATGTAACCAAAGATCAATATAAGAACGAGATCAGGGATACAATCAATTTTATGGCTGGGGCACACTTGTGCGACAAATTTTTATATGGTTCCATAGACATGGATACATTTTGTGCTGAAATGGTTGAAGAAGAATTAAAAGAATACCTCGTCAATATTCCACATTTACCAGGTGAGCTTGCTGCAAAATATGAATTGGTTTCTGCAACAGCAACAGCCCAAGACGTTGACGATCGAAATAGTGTCGGATGGGATAGAATTTTGAGCAACGAAAACGAAGACATGGAAAATTAATTTTTTATAATTTTTGTATTTGTGCAATTAAATAACTGTAAATAAATATCTGTTACAATCACAGTTTTATTTTATTTCTTTTATAAACATACCAACCCAGTAGATCATAGTCAGTGTTTCTTTTTCTCAGCTGAAATATTTAATATAAGTAGGGCAAATAAAAATAAAATAGTTTAGTAAAGATTGAAAATGAGTCGAGGAAACAACACAATTGATAAATTTGGTCGTCAGAAATATAATGAAAAATATCATATATTATCTGGGCCACAAGGGATTGGTTTTAAACTTACAGCGGATGGGCAGTATGATATGGGTGGAAAAATCATAACCAACTTAGGCGAACCTAAAGATGATGACGATGCTGTGACAAAACACTTTGTTAATAGAAAGTTTTATAATTTTGCAGTTGTAATATGTGACATATTTAACAAGGATGTCCTCCCCATGATATACAAAAATAATAGTGAGCTTAAAACAAAAATTGAAGTTATGCAGAAAACACTCTATCATCAGCCTTTAAATGACTCATTAAGCGCACTGTCGTACGACTCGACTTCAAAAAAAATCTAAAAAAAGCAGGTTAAAGAATAGGAGAACGCACTCCGAGTGGCATAGCCTTGAAGATAACGTCGTAGTCGTCGGTGAATTGGACCTTCCCTCCAAGAATATTGAAATGTTATTTATGTGTATGATGTTTTATTATCACTGTTTTTAATGATGAAGATTGAAATAAAAAACTTTATTTTACAATATATTGTTTATTTATTTTACATTTTAAATAAAAAATATAGTCATACAATATGTTATTTAAACAATATTAGCTTTATCTATCCAAGAGTTGAAGTGGTTGGGAAATCCTAGCCATTTGACAAATAATTGTTCGATGTGATTTTTCTTGCGTTGTCTAAGGACCTTTTCTACTAGATAAACGTCAGGACTGCTTGTTTTTTGTAGTTCTGATTCGTAAAAACACCCTCTTATAGGCTGACCTTCTAACGATTCCAACAAGTAAGTAGGTGGATTTGTAACGTTAACTTTTACAACTTTAAACAATTCGGTTGACCAAGAGGGCGTATATCCTTTCTCGAATAAGCTTTTGTACTTGCTAATACGCACAATGTCACCCATGGAAAACTTAAATTTTTTAGGTACAATTTTTAAATAATCATATGCTTTAATATGTGTTTTTTCTTGCACGTCTGCAGGCTTCATTCCAATGGTGCGATGTTTCGAATGGTTATAGGTTTTTGTTACTGCCGATAATATATGTATCCATTTGTAAGATCCTCTTGTCGAGAATTGTTTATATAAATTATTTTTTAAAGTCCTTATGACTCGCTCAACAATTGCAGCTTTCTTTGTGCTGTAAGTGGAATAATGATTTATATTATATTTTTTCATCAGGGCTTGAAAGTTTGTATTATAGAACTCCTTTCCTTGATCACTTTGCAGATTTGTTGGTGTATATGATGCCTCTTCAATGATGCTTTTCATCGCATTAGTAACTTCTATACCAGTCTTGTTTTTTATGGCTTTGGTATAGACAAATTTCGAGTAACAATTTATACAGACCAAAATATAACGATAACCATCGTTTTCATCAGCATACTGTTGCATTTCAGCCAAATCAATTTGCCACAAATCTCTGTATCCTTTTATTATCGTGCGCCGTCTTACAAAATTTTTTCTAGCCGTTCTATGTAGTTCATTAACAATCTTGATTTTTTCTAGACTGGGCTCCATATTATTAGTAATACTAAAGGTTTCAGATCGAAGGAAGAACTGAATAATATCATTAAATATTGAGCTTAATATATTATATCTTCTTCTCGTAATTCCTCTATGATTGACATAATTTCATTTTTGTGTCCAGTGTGACCGGCCATTTTAGAACTCCACAACAAACGTAAACGATCCACCAACTCTTTAGCTTTGTTCCAGTAGACATATTGAAATTTTTTCGAAGATAATTTCTTTTTTGTGGGTAACTGTAGTTTTTCCGAGAGATTTTTTCTTGTAATAGTACCACCTAATTTTGTGCCCATTATCAGAGGTTTAATAATTCGTAAATATTTGTTCCATCTGGTCTCCCGTAAACCATCATTTTTTTTAAAATTGTTGTAGACAGCATTCGTTGATTCCAAAATTTCCTTGTACGTTGAAAGTACATTATCACTTAATTGTTGTTGTTCCTTGCCTACACTTGGGGGTGTTTTAAGAAATAACAAATCATAAAGTGCCGGTGATCCACCATATTCTGCAATATTTTTCCCTTTTTTGTATAAGACAATATTTCCATTTCGAAAACGCACCTCTAAATTACCAATAAAATTTTTGTTATAATCTGTTTTTGAACCAAACCGTACACCATATACAGTATCGTATAGAGATGGTTTCGAACGTAATCCTTTCAGGTGTGCGTTTAAAGTATCGGAAGTTGTGGTGTCAGCGGATGCGAGAGATGTATTAGTTGATGTCGAGGGTGTATCAAACACCGATTGGCTAATATCTTCTTTTGAAATGCGATGCTGCTGCTGCTGAATAGGTGTGGAGGTTTGAAAGGAATGTGTAGGTTGGGGAAAACCTGATATTTGAGTCGACTGCACTGATGTACTGAGACTATGTGACTTTGTAGCTGGATAATGTTGTTGCTGTTGTTGTTGCTGCTGCTGCTGCTGCTGCTGACGTTGCTTAACCACATCAGATATAGTTGTCAATGGCTTAGAAATGGGTTCGTAAAACTTTTCCAATTCCACAACAATAAACTCTTTAGCCGCTTTAATTTGTTTAAATTTTTTTCTGACGGCATTGGTAGCTTCCACTAGTTTACGTTTTAAGTCGATCGCGTTATTCATGATGTTAACAAAGGACGTTTCAACAATCAAATGAGCGTTTTCTCTTATTATTACAGTAATATATAGCTATCAAATCCTTTGCGGTATCTTCCCGATTTCACATCACTGTCTTTATCAATTACTAAAAATCCATACTTATTATCCCAACATTTTGAGCACATTTCTTGAAATTGAGTAAAAGTTAGATCCGGTGAAACGTGGTCGGAAAATATGTGTTTCATATTCAACTCATCTTGTTTAAACATAATAATAAAATTGGCGTTGTCTCGCACAAGCTGCTTAGGCACTCGCGAATATGTTTGCGCTAGGTAAAAGGAGTCGATATTTTTATGACGTCCCATGCTAAAGTACGATCTTATAACATCTTGTTTTTCACATATAACATCATCAAAGATAAATATAGAGTTTGGTTTTGCATCGGACGGTTCCACAATATTACTGGAATCACTAAAGGCATAGTAGCCTAAACCTTGGATGGGCGCTAAAATTTTCCTTAAATACTCATATTTCGGTTGATACAGAGATTTCGAGTAAATATAGACATTTTCGAAACGTAGCCCAAGGGGGTGTGTAAGCAGCGAAATCATGACATTAGTTTTTCCACAATTGGATGGACCAATTAACAGGCCGCGAATAGAGGAAGGAAGTAGAGGACCGTGTCTCTTCATTATCTTCTTTTCAAATCCAAGTCCGACTTTTTCATCGAGATTGTCAATAGGAAGTTTTTGTTTAAGATCGATAACGCGCATCTTAGGAAAATTTGATATTTTATAGGCAATTTTTCACAAAAACTGTCATTCAGATGCCGAGCGTCAAACGAAGTGGACGGTCTCACGTTTCCAACAAAACTGGATACGGTATTGTGAATTCGTTAATAAATAAATTACCATTCGAGGTACACATTCCTGGTTATCAATATTGCGGACCCGGAACAAAAGTAATAAAACGTGTAACAAGAGGTGATCCAGGCATTAATCCTTTGGATGCCGCATACAAAAAACACGATTTAGCCTATTTACATAATAAAGACAACATAAGTGCGAGACATCGAGCGGATTACGAGCTCGAACAAAGTGCTTGGAATAGAGTAAAATCGAAAGATTCCAGTTTAGGTGAAAAAACAGCAGCTTGGTTAGTTACAAACATTATGAAAGGAAAACAACGTTTTGGTATGGGTGTACCATCATCATTATCAACAAAAAAAACATCTAGTAAAGGCACGCGTCATACAAAAAGGAAAGGTGTTAATAAAAATCGACATGTTCGGAAAGCCAGTTTCGGAACAGCTATTCGACAAGCAGTTCGAAGGGAATTATTAAAAGCCGGAAGTAAAAATGTGTTGGAAAAAAATGTCATGAATGCATCTAAAATAGCTCTGTCGGCAGCACGTAGATCGGTAAAAGCGGCAGGTGGCAAAAGGAAGGTTCGTACACCGAGAATAATACCGATTCCTAAAACTGGAGGAATATTACCATTAATACCAATTTTTGCCGGGTTATCAGCTTTGGGTTCATTAGCCGGTGGGGCAGCGGGAATTGTGCGCGCCATAAAAGCAGTAAAAAAAAGCAGCGAAGATAAAACCGGTGCCGGCCTGTATTTAAAATCGAAAGGAAATGGTTTGTTTCTAAAGCCATATCGTAAAGGTATGGGATTATTTTTAAATCGTAGATTAAAAAACTAATTGAATCCCTACCTCGAAGACCACTATCTAACATCGATATAGAAAAATATGCCAAAAAGAAAAGAATAGGACACTTTCGAGGCGTTTATATGAGGGATTTATTACCTAGACAAGGTCCTCGACGTTACGAAGCAGCAATAGTGAATTTGGATAGTACGCGTGGTGCAGGGACTCATTGGGTAGCTTATAGAAAAAATAATTCTAAAGTAACATATTATGACAGCTTCGGCGATTTACCCCCACCGATCGAATTGGTACGATATCTACAAACGGGATCGGAACCATCAAAAATTATTTACTATACATACGATCGTCAGCAGGATTTTGGAACAGTCTGGTGTGGACATTTGTGCTTAAAGTTTCTTGTCGAATCATCAGCGTAAAAGATGTCATCATCATCATCGTCACCATTAACTCCGCAAATGGATCGCAATAACTAAACTAAAATGTTGCAATCACTGAAAGCATTTCATCTAGCCGGTGGATTAAGGAAAATGACCGTGAAACAGTTAGAAAACATGCCCAAGGAAGTGATGATTGCATTAGCCCCAAATGAAATTCCATTCGTTTGGGAAAAGTTGCCCGAGCACCTCAAAAGCGATATCGATATATTAAAATATCAGTGCGGTTGCAAACATTATTTCAGCAGCAGCAATTTAAACGAGGTTACGGCTGATGAGGATCTTACAGCTAGAAAAATATTTTGTTGTTATTGCAAAATCAGCGATGTGCGCATAAAAGCAGAAAATAGCATAAAAACATCACTATCTAATGCAGTGAGAAAAGGTGTGAAGATGAATCTTTTTAAATGTTGCCGCTAAGAATAAAACCGAGATGTGTGATGTTTTAATGGTTAGTCATGTCTTATACGTTCACACTAACGGGACACTCGAGCGTCTTAAGCGCCGATTTTTATCCACCAGTCGAATTAAATAGAGAAAACAAATATGGTCTGGCATTGCTGGGATTTTACACATACAATTCAATTTTTAATGTGGACGAAAGCAACAATAAGTTTGCCTACATGAAGGAGGGTTACACCACCGAGCCGATACAATTGCAGATTCCACCTGGGGCTTATGAAATAGATGAGATAGGTAAAGCTATGTTGGAGGCTTTGAGGATTTCAACTGAAGAAAAGAACGATGGAATCTTTTACTTGGTCGCTAATAATAATACGCTGAAATGTGAACTGAAATCCCAATATACTATAGATTTCCGGGGAGAGGCGAGTATCGGTAAAATGTTAGGATTTAATCATACAGTGTTAAAAAGAGACAAAAAGCACGAATCAACCGAGATGGTGGAAATAATGAAAGTATGCATCATACGCGTAGATTGTAATATAATTTCCGGGGCATATATGAATTCGGTGGAAGGTCATACCTTGTTCGAATTCGATATCGACGTGGAGCCCGGTTACAAAATCAGTAAAGAACCACAAAATAATATTTATATGCCGTTAATGCCGGCAGGACGTCAGTTTATCGACAACATTACTCTTCGCATCTTGGACGATAGCGGTGATCTAATCAATTTTCAAGGCGAGAAAATAATCGTGAAATTGGAACTGAAGAAACTTTCATAGAAATGGGTTTTTGCTTCAATCGTCAATTGTGTGTGCTGTCGACTAAGATGGGGGAACCGCCGAAACATAATAAAAGTAAAAGAAGAGTTAACGTCAAGGTTAGTCGTCGTCCAGACGTTAGATCACAAACATCTCAACAGTTATCTGCCGAAGACTATAAATTTTTAAAATCAATCGGTCTTAAAGTGCGAAAATGATTTCCACAACCAGCGATAAAATAGAGGTTTTCTCCGAGCCCATCTTGGACAATTCCATTATTAGTCTAGAAGAGCATACATATAAACCATACGGATCTCCATCATTCAACAATTCGGATGAAGTCCGTATCCCCATTAATTTTCAAGATATTATACTGGATATCGCCGAAAGTTACATATATATCGAAGGAAAATTTAAACCCATAGACGCAACGAAAAGATGTTTTTTATCAAATAATGCCCTCGCATTTTTGTTCGATGAAATTCGCTACGAGATGGGAGGTGAGCAGGTCGCCGTGGTTCGTAAACCTGGAGTTACGACGACATTAAAAACCATGGTTTCATTCGGAAGTTTGCAACAAAGATCTCTCATGACGTGCGGATGGGGTCTCGACGAAGCAAACCAAGATATCGTAGACACGGCAAGTAACGTATTCTCCGGGAAATTACTCTTAAAATATCTTGTGGGATTCGCCGAAGATTACGCAAAAGGTGTTTTCAACGTAAAACAAGAGCTTATTATGATTATAGCTCGCACTTTTACCAATTGTTACGTCGGCGAAGTAGAGGCAGAAATTAGTATCGACAAAATCGAATGGAAAATTCGTCACATCATTCCAGACGACAAGCAAAAATTGAAAATACTGTCTCGCATTAATAAAGGAGGAAACAATGCCAGTATTCAAATGGCATATCGTAAATGGGATCTAAACGAATTACCAGCTTTAAGGCAAACATCTTCCGACGTGTGGGCCTTGAGAACGAGTACAAGTCTGGAAAGACCGCGCTATATAATCGTCGGGTTTCAAGACAGCAATAATTGCGACAAGAAAGAAAAAAACGCAACCCAGTTTACCCACGCCGACGTATGCGACATTAGACTGTATCTGAATTCAACCGTTTATCCATACGAAAGATGGAATTTAGATTTCGCCAAGAAACTGTACGCAGCAGCCTATTACAATTACGAAAACTTCCAAAGCAGCTACTACGGGCGCGAGATAAACGATCCGATGATAACGTTCGCGGAATATATGAAAAACCCCGTTTTTATTATCAATTGCAGTCATCAACCAGAGGCGATTAACTCATCGACAGTGGATGTAAAATTGGAGTTCCAAACGAGAAAGAATAAATTCCCCAAAGACACTAAAGTGTACGCATTAGTTATTCACGACTCATTTTTTAGTTATAATGTATTAAACGGTTCGGTGACCAATAAATCTATATTTTAATGTATCTATTATATGTAACACAAAATAATGTTCTTGAATCAATAAATTTGTAATGAGTGAAGTAGTAGTTTTATATTTATTTGAAACCCAGCCAAAAAAAAAGCTGGCGGAAAAGCCCGCTCTTTAAGAAAAGAGTACGGGAATTTAGAAAATGGTGGTTTATTAAGTGGAAAAAAGAGCTTAAATAACACAAGAAAAAATTTTTAAGGCAAAATATGAAAACAACGATTTAGAAAATTTGTAGGAAAGTAACGGTTAGGAATAGGGAAAAAAGTTATAAGAAAAAATTATAGAGGAAATCGAGTACTATAAGCAAGCATTTTTGTCGATAGTAAAAACGTAAAAAAAAATTTTTTCAAAAAAAAAATTGAAAAATGGTGAATGCGCGCCAAAGTTGAAGTTTTGGAGCAAAATGATATTAGGAAATTAGAAAGAGAATTTTTTTCTACATATGGTAGTACTTTTCAAAATTCGGAAAGATGAAATTTTAAGAAAAGGGTTATAGTAAGTTAGTAATTTGGATTTTTTAAAGCGTTGTAGCTCGGGAACCGTTCAAGATAGAAAAAAATAAAAGCACTTTGATAGCCCAAAATTTTGAGGAGAATGCGATGGTGTAAAAAAAATTATAATTTTTTTTTTTTTTTGAAAATGCTGAATACGCGCTAAAGTTGAAGATTTAGAGAAAAACGGTATTGGGAAATTAAAGAGAGAATTTTTTTCTACATATTGTAGTATTTTTGAAAATTCGAAAAAATGAAATTTGAAAAAAAGGGTTATAGAAAGTTAGTAATTTGAATTCTTTAAAGCGCTGTAGCTCGGGAACCGTTCAAGATAGAGAAAAAATAAAAGCACTTTAATTACCTAGAATTTTGAGTAGAATACAATGGTGAAAAAAAAATTTGGAAAATCTTAAAAATGACAAAAAATTTAGACGAAAAAATTGAAATTCTTGAGTTAGGAGGCTAGGGCCGCCGAACGGGAGTATGTGGAAGTTGTAGGGGAGGTTTTTTTTTTTCTTTTTTTTTCTAAGTCCACCACCACCTTCCCCACCCTTCCACCCGCGGAGGGAAAAAAATCGATTTTTGATGGTTTCAGAGCGATTGCGCGGCTCCTTCACCATTTTTTCGCAATTTTTGAGGTATCGATTTTTTTATTTGCGGTGACAGAAGTTCGGAAATTTTTTTTTTGGATTCTAGAGAAAATTTCCCACAATATATGTATTTTTCCAATTTTTTATCGTCAACCGTTACGACGCCAGAGCCCATCCAAAATGCGATGAAAAAATTTTTTTTATATTAGCGAATCGGGAAAAATAGTGTGATATACTTCAACTCTTCCTTATTACGATTCCGTCAAAACATTTTCAAAATTTTCCTTACCTTGCCTGAAAATAATTAAAATATATGCATAATTTGCATTTTTTGTAAATATGTAGCAAAGTAATGGTTAGAAATATCAAAAAAATTTATTTGAAAAAAATGTAGAGAAAGTCTAGTACTATATGCTAGAAAAGTGGAGGGGGGTAGTTTGTGTCCATAACAGAGATACGGTGAGTTATAAAATCATATTATTCTCAAACTTATATAATGCATATATGCACTCCACCTTACCCCCTCCAACTTTTTGAATGTATATAGAGGCCGGTATTAGAATTATTTCATCATTACACATTCGATCGGCAAGATGGAAGATATACCAAAAAGGATCATTGGCATTGTCAGGCCATTCGTGCCCGGCAAAATATGCAAGTGTGAGGAGTGCGGGGGTACCGCACCAGGAGCGGCACCTTCGGCATCGCCTGCAACGCCGACACCACCAGCGACGACGACGGTGCCGCCAATGAGAAGACCAAGGGCTGCACCTAGGTCGGTGTTAATATCGTTGGGTATTACTCCACGGTAGGCACCCCACCCTCCCCCCAGGCCCTTTTAGGGCCACAAAAACGGTCCTTTTCAGGACCACATTATATTTTGATCGTAGTTTAGTAATCGTCACTTATGGGGCGAGATATTCGTTTAACGACGATTTGTCTCGTAGCTTAAGTGCCAAGTTATATGCTTGAGAACCTATGAAAATGTTAACAGTTCAAACAAGGTTTCTATTATTTTTTTTTGTAATGTATTCTTCACAAAATATTAAGAATAAGTCTTATTGTATAAACAAATCTAATTCCTTATTTAAAGTTTTTGAAAAAATCAATAATTCTATAAGCTCTCACCAATACATAACATTTAGAATCCGTTGGTGGGGTGGGGGTAGTTCTATATATATGAGACTGGGCCAGTTACACAGTCATATATTCATCAACCCTCATACGATGAACATGGAGGAAGAAAGACCCGCCAGCCGAGGCTCATCCATCTTTAGTGATGACACCGTAGCCGACAACGTTGGAGACCTGCAAGTCTTCGACGACGACGACGAGGTGGATTTTGAAATTGACGTCCTACGTTGGGACGACTTGGATGAGCCGATTCCGCTAGTATATGACCATGATCCGGGTCTAGTGGAATTAGACGATGCGGGCGATTGGGTCTTACAAAGACTCGAAACTCCGTCGCCGCAGCCAGAGCCGGACTCGACCAGCGAGGATGGGGCACCATAAGCCCCACACTCTCCCTGGCCCTTTTTAAGGGCATACAACAACGGTCCTTTTCAGGACCACAAAATACTTTGATCGTAGTTTTAGTACATATTAGTACTTTGTTACTAATATTGTATGTATAGAATATACAATATTAGATACAAAGTATTAAAACTTTAAGTGCTGGTGGAACCCAGCTAAATCGTTCGTTCGTATTTGAGACCACAAACAACTTTTGGTCTCAATACGTAATACGACATTTGTTTTCACCCCCCACCATTAATTTGTCTCTATATATACGACCAACAATACTTATTACAATCATTTTAGTTCAACATGTCTGCGACTCAACAACAACAACAACAACAACAACAACAACAACCCATCCAATGCCCTGTGGTAGATTCTACCACAGAGAATTGTTTGGAGTGGGAGTTGAACGATCCTAGATGGGATGAACTTTGGCGGTTCATCATCGAATATACAGAGGACAACACCACCACCCCCGCTGATGATGACGGGCCGTGCGACTCCACAACACAATAAAAGAGTCGCATGTTTTACAACCAAACGGTCCTTTTCAGGACCACAAAATAATTTGATCGTAGTTTTAGTTGGTTATAATACTTTGTAACCAATATTTTATGTTTTTTTTTCATAAAAACATACAATATTGAGATACAAAGTATTAGAAGTTCTGGCGACAGAACCTTAACTTCATAAACCGAACCATGTTTTAGCATACTTGTAAATATTATCAGAAAATATTTACAACTATTGCTATTGCGTAGTTTTAGTGGATTATTCACTCTTTTTTTTATTACCTAATATTATGTGGGACAGGGCCTATATGAAATAACACACAAAAATAAATTTTCAAGTCATTTTTATTCTCATTATAAAATATAAAAATTTGATCAAACACTTTTTTTTATTAACTACAATATATATATATATATATATATATATATATATATATATATATATATATATATATATATATTTACAAACTTAATAATATAAATTAAAAGCTAATATCTACAACTACCTAACACCTACTACATAATTTATTAAAGTCCTCTAATTGTCTTTTTAACCGCGCAGATTTCACCTTTTTTATCTCTAATTGTCTTTCAAGTTCTATAATGTCACTGTCACACTCGTTCACTTCTTTCACTAAGCGTTTTTTCATGTCAAAAATGTCTGTCAATTTGGTCTTCTGAGAGTTGGTGAAGTCTTCGACCCACTCCGGTTGTGATGGCTCCGAATATATTAACGAAGAAGAAGCGGTTTTATTTGGTGAAGACGATGACGATGACGACGACGACGACGACGACGACGAAGCAGCGGAAACTTCATCGCCTTCAAAACACCGCTTAAACCGCTTCTTCATGGGTTTCCGGCACCCCAATATCGGCGACAGTGGCGCTGGCGCTGGGGAAGACTTCACCTCCGACACTATTTCATTCTCTACGCTGGCCGGTGTTGGTGGCGTTGGTGGTGTTGGTCCATCGGGGCCTTCTATGACTTCCACTTCTACCGACAATGGCTCTTTTGGTGCTGTTTTTAAGAAGTCGGGTAATGGAACAGGGGTGGAGGGACGCTTAAAGTTAAACTTTTTCTTCTTCCCTTGTCTCACACCTTTAATCGCCGAATAAAATGTTTTTTTATCGGCGATTTCCGACTTCCGCATAGTCAAGAGCTTTTTCAGTTTCGAAGCTTTCGGAGAAGATTCCCTAGGCCGCGATGCTTTTCGCACAACCACATCACTAATCACATTTATCTTTGGCTCCTTCTCCTCCGTCCAGCATTCCAGGAATTGCGCTGCCGACTGAACTAACTCTTCGTCGCGACCATCGTTGAGGGCTCGGTCTTCGGCATCTTCATGCTCCACGCCATTCCAGTTCTCGAATACCCCCGGACTTAACACTTCCAAACCACTCATGTTATCCAGCATGCCTTGCTGTGAACCGCAGCTCACGTCAAGAGCATCTAAAAGAGACCGTACACTCGACATTTTCGATATTCAAACTCACACAATTAACTTTTTCTTAGCACTGTACTGTTTGGTGTTCTGACGAACTGTGAAGAGCTCGAGCCAGCAAGTCTGCTTTTATGCCCATTTCCCCCACTACACCACCTTTATTCCTTTTGTTCGATGCATTAAGTATAATATTTAAACTTGTCAGATGCAAGGCCAAGGCCAAGGCCGACGTAACCGGCAATACCAGGGTCGTTTCAAGGTTGTAATTTTCATGGATTTTTTTTTGTCCCTGGCAAGGTTATTTTAAAGAAGCATATAAATATAGTACTAAACTTGTTAGATGCGAGGCCAAGGCCAAGGTCAAAGTACCCGTCAATGTCAGGGTCGTTTTCGAGGTTGTAATTTTCAAGGATTTTTTTTTTGGTCCTGTCAAGGTTATTTTAAAAAGTAATACATAATTAGAGTACCGCGATTGAAAAGTACAACATATTCAAACATCATGTTGCCAACCGATGAACAACCTAGTGAAGCAGCCAAAACATACAGTCATATACCAAAAGCTTTTTATTTAACTTGTCATCATTGTAAAAGACTAGGTATCTGCTGGCGAAATGATCTTACATACGACTTCAACTACATTGACCTTTTCAGGGTTAAATTTGTACAATACGGCTTTTGTGGACTAGTTTACTACCAGTTCAAGGACATTAATGAACGTGCCATCCAGAGAAGAAATTGGGTCATAGAAGAAGCTTACCTGTACAGAAGAAATTAACATGTATTTTATTTCTTAATTTTTAATTTTTTTGTTTGTTATTTTTTTTATTTTTTAATAATAAAAAGTAAACTCAATCTTTTGTTATATTTTAATTTTTTTTCAATAAAACAATAGTAAAATGAATCTGTATGTGTATTTATTAAACATCACCTAAAATACGTTTTGCAATCCATATTTTTCTGCAGAGTCCGTTTATTAATGAAATAGAACTATATATTAGGGTGAAATCTAATGGTTTCAAATCAGTCTCACATAACAATGTCAGAAGTAAACACTATTGATAAGTTCGGTCGCAAAAGAAAATTTAAGGATTTTAACTTTATGCGAGGTCCTTCAGGAATAGGTTTTAAACTTACACCTAATGGAGATTACGACATGGGAAGCAAAAGATTGTGCTATTTAGCAGAACCTCTTGAAGGAGACGATGCGACCACGCGAAATTATGTTGATAATAACCTTGCTCAGTGTGTGCAAGATACGCAGAAAGCTTTACATGACTCAACAATTGTTATTAAAGATATATTCAGAAACCAACTTGAAGGTTACGTACGCAAGAAATTAATTGAAACCGGTCAAGAACTTAGAGGATACATTGATGATACTGTTATTGCAATATATGAACTTAGGCAAGACGAACTGCGTGATGAACTTAACTCTAGAATGTTGAAAATTGAAAAGACTATGGAGGATCTTGTCAGCAAACCTGTTTCACATTAAACACTTACTCGTAGACCTGTGCGTTTAATTTACTATTAGACAAATTTTTCAACAATAACTTTTACAGTTTGTTATTTGTCGACACTTCATTATATTTATAATTTTAAAATAAAGGTTCAATAAAAAAGCAATCAAGTAATGAATACATGTTTTTTATTTAAAAAAAAAAAAAAAAAATTACAATACTATCGTTACATATTAATGTTGTATGTTTAATAGAAATAATAAAAACAATACAAATAATGAAATATGGATTTTCCAGATTACGTGCTGTCCTGACTTAGAAATGATTCCAACACGGTGACTAAATTTGCTAAGTTTTCTTCCGGGTCTGTTTTGTAAAAATCTATGTCTGCATGCCCCCAAGGTAGAGTTTTGGTTGAACTGGGAATTACATAACGTTTATCATCGCTATGTGACAATGCTACTTTATTTATTATGTTGGTATAAATGTTATGTAATTCACTTCTAAATGTCTTCATCTTTCTTAATATCAAACCACCCCGTTCAACAATTCTTTGGTAGTCTTCCTGATGAAGGTCTTTCTCGATAACACATTTTTTGATACCTTTGGCTTTTTTTAATTCATTATTAATGGACTTTACATAATAAGCCTTCGCGCCGGTACCATAAAAACTTATTATCGGATCACCAGGAAACTCATCTTTCATTCTGCCAACTACAGAATTACTTTTAATTATGTTGAAATTATTAATTTCGGGGTAATTTGATGTATCGAATTTTTCGGGGTTTTCTGATATAGTTTGATAAAAGTTTTCCGTATACACTTTTAATATAAGCGAGTCAGTATCGGTGTAAAGTAACGAAGCATCATCACCAAACTTGGATTTAATAAAATTATAATAAAAATCGTATATTACAGTCTTTGATATATCTAATATGGAAAAACCGATATAAATTGGTTTATTGTACAATATTTTAACTTTATTCATATGTATAGCAACAAAGTTCTCGGTAAATATCGAGCTACTATTGAAATTGGGGCGGGATATTAGTGCTCTAGCTCCATTTCTGCCTACACTGTTCTCCCAATGTGTTACTAATTTTATATCTTTTCGATTTTCCACATTTTCCATAGTTTTACCAAATATCGCGTTATTTTTTAATTTAAAAGTGTCCTTCGCAAATTTTGTGGTGGCCTTGTTACGTAAATTGGTATTAAAATCAATATACGATTTTAGCCACTTTGATTGCTTAAACTGTAATACTCGATGGGTTTGCATTACCACTAAGCCGTTGGCGATGGCTTGTTTTAAAGTTCTATAGTGTACAATGTATTTTTTTTTATCTTGTAAATTAGGAATTAATTTCGGTAATTTAGCGTTTTCTGTTGGCGGTATGATATTTTCTACTAGAAATGGAAGATCAGAATGTGCATCATGCAACTCAGTCGGATAATGCACATCCACTTCCAAAACGTAGCCATGTAAACTATCATCACCAGCAGCCATAATATTTAAATCCAGAATTTCGCGCTCGCTTAACCATCGAAAACCACCATATGGTAATGCTTGTGACATACTATGACCATATAGATTTGTAGCATCAAGGTATGTTATAAATGAAGAAGGTTTTGTTGGGTCATAGTCTGGTAAAAAAATATTATTAGCGATGTGCTTCCTTTCTGTACACTGGCTTATGCCGCCGCGTATACCTTTCTTAAAAAAATGTATCATGTCTATATCAGTTAAGAGCTCTAACTCTACCTTAGTCATACGTAGCATACAATCAAATGATAAACTTGGAAGGGTATAGTAATGTGCTGGATCAAGTTTATCGAATTTTAAACAATTATTCCGAAATTGCTCAAAAACATCACACAATAGCAACACATCTGATTTTAAATACACGTCCGAATAGTCCCCCAAAGTTTTACACCCAAACAAGCGCCATACTTCTTTTGCTCTTCTATAGCTTTCATCGCTAATATGTTCTTCCCGTAAATTATCATAAAATTCATCTTTACTTGGAAGACATGTATTTTCCATTTTTTCTATAGAGTCAATAAAGCTATAGGGAAAAACACCCTTTTGACGCATCAAATTAAATTGGTTGATATTTGAAAAATGTTTCCGCGTTTCAATAAAATCGTCGTCGTTTAAACCGCTGCCTAAATTTTCCAAAGACGTTGACAGAAATTTAAAACTATCAATAAATCGCAACTTTAAATATTTCCTCTTGACTTTTCCACATTTACTATCAAAATAATCGTGCACATAAATGCTTTTGGTAAATGATATGTACTTTTCCTTACTTTGAGCCAAAACACCAATTGTATCCCCATATTTACATAACTCTTTTATAAATAAATGGCTGTCGTAGCCGCTTAAGTTATGAAATATGATAGGGATAAAAGAGGGTAATTTATAATTTAAATTACAAACGGAATGTGCAGCACCAAATCTTTTTGCACCAGTTATGTGACAGTGGTCTCGTACTTTAATCTCACCCTCTTCAAAAGGGCCTTCACATATACCACATATTTTAGCATCATTAAACTCCCTTTTTAACCGACTTCTAAAAGAAGGAGGTTCTCAATTCGTCGACTATGTATTTTTTTTTTTTTTTGTATGTACACCGATTACTCCGGAACGGCTGCACCGATTTGAATGAAATTTTTTACGTTATGTAAAGGAAGTTGCTGCGGTGGTCCCATATTTTTTTAGATAAAATTGGTGCAGTAAAATCCAAGATGGCGCTTACAATATGGCGGCCAAAAAAATTAATTTTGTCCGATTTTCTCCAAAATTAGTATGGAGAAATTTTCGGGGTTGTACCCAACGAATCTGAAATTATTTTTCAAAAATTCAAAATGGCGGATCCAATATGGCGGACAAAATTTTTTAATTTAGTCTGATTTTCTCCAAAATTGGTATGGGGAAGTTTTTGAGGTGCCACATAACGAATTTAATATTATTTTTAAAAAATTCAATATGGCGGATCCAATATGGCGGACGAAAAAATCAATTTTGTCCGATTTTCTTCAAAATTGGTACAGGGGAGTTTTCGGGGTCGCATATGACGAATCTAAAATAATTTTTAAAAAATTCAATATGGCGGATCCAATATGGCCGACAAAAAAATTTATTTTGTCCGATTTTCTCCAAAATTGGTATGAGGGATTTTTGGGGGTCGCATATGACGATTCTAAAATAATTTTAAAAAAATTCAATTTGGTGGATCCAATATGGCCGCCAAAAAAAATTTTTTGTCCGATTTTCTCCAAAATTGGTACGGGGAAGTTTTCGGAGTCACATTTGACAAATCTAAAATAATTTTAAAAAAATTCAATATAGCGGATCTAATATGGCGGACGAAAAAATCAATTTTGTCCGATTTTCCCTAAAATTGGTATGGGGAAGTTTTCGGGGCCTCATATAAAGAATCAGAAATTATTTTTAAAAAATTCAATATGGCGGATTCAATATGGCGAACAAAAAAATCAATTTTGTCCGATTTTCACCAAAATTGGTACGGGAGAGTTTTCGGGGTAACACATGACGAATCTAAAATTATTTTAAAATGGCGTATCTAATATGGTGGATAAAAAATTAATTTATTTTCTTTAAATATCGATATTGGAAGGTGTTGGGGCCTATATTACCAATCTAAAATTAATTTGAAATTTAAGATAGTGGATTTTCTATGACAGACAAAATATTCATTTGACCCAATTTGATTGGTATTTGGAAACCTCTAAGAACTAAAGAATTTTAGTGGTTCATTTTAGGGTGATTTACAACTTTTGATAAAATTTGTACTTTTTTGCTACTTTGGAGTCATTGCGAAGTACAGTAATTTCGATTAGTTTTTAGTTCAAATAATTTATGAATATCATAATGAATTCTAAAACTAAAAATAGAAAAATAAAATTTTTATAAAAAAATTGAACCGACTTCTAAAAGTGCCCTAAAAAGTGAAAAATAACCATAAATTTTTATATGAAATTGAACTTTTTGAAGTCGGCGCCAAATTATTTGTAAATGAAATAAACAACTACTAATATATACAAATTATGGTAAGAAAGCAATTACAAAAAAAGTATTTTAAATCTCTTTATGCAAATCACATTTTGTCAAGTATTAGTTTGGCGCCGACTTCAAAAAGTTCAATTTCATATAAAAATTTATGGTTATTTTTCACTTTTTAGGGCACTTTTAGAAGTCGGTTCAATTTTTTTATAAAAATTTTATTTCTTCAGGCGTTAACGGTTTCATAGGCTTAATGTCTTTTAAATATGTGTTGTATAGAGCCCTTAAATCACACTCGATACGATCCACAAAGACTTGAGCTGCATTATTCCCCCGAAATAGCTCAAATTTCGAAAGTGAGTCGTCAAAAGAGCATTTAATTAAATAAGCAAAAGAATATGGTTCATGTTTAAAACTTTTTACAGTGTAAGAATTTTGTGGGTTTGGTTGTACCATTTCAACGGGTTTTAAAACAGATTCGAAATCTGCATAAACCACGAATGGAACGCGCATTTGCTTTTCTATACCCTCGAATTTTAAAATATTTTCCGGCACACTCTTTCCAAATTTATCGATTTTTAAATCCACTGAGGGTGTTTGCGTGAAAATGTGGTTACAATCGTAGCTTTGATGTAAAGTTAAAGCTGACGGTGTACTAAAATAAATGAGGCAACCATCACAGAAATATATTTGATGTTGTTGACAACTAATTTGACTTGAAACTAAACGTGATAAATCCCGAATCCAACAATAATGACTCTTTGAACAAGTCGTATCACAAAAATGTTCACCGCCATCTTTACTACTACAGTCTTTTGTAATTAACAATAAATTTACATGCCTATCCAACTTTTTTGACGCATACCTCAGTGGACCAATAACTTCATGTATTACTTCATTATTTTCATATTTAGATTCCAGACCGTATACGTTAATTGATATGTTGTTCATTTCCTCAAATTTTTTAATGTCACGTAATTTTACTGGAAAATCCATACCTGTTACATTTAGCACTCTAGAAAAATGGGGGTAGGATGTCTTCTGTGAAGGCTCTGCTGTTGGAGGAAACAATGCTGATGTTACAGCCCACGCAAAGCAAAATTCGTCCTGGTTAATCACATTGACGACAGCTCCTTTCCTTTCAATAGAATACGGCAACTTGATGTATGATGAGCCACCCATAGGCATATACTTGTTGATACCAACTTCCAAGTATAAAATTCGCACAAGAGCCCATCCTATAACAAGAAAAATAATATATAAAAATCAGTTTAATATATCGGGTTTTGATTTTTCCATACCTGAATCTTTCTCCTGGAACTCTGTCGCCTGCGTTTTTATTAATTCGGTGAAAGAATGGTAAACGGCATCCAAATCACTTTCTACACTAATTATTTGATTAGCAGAGTTAAAGGATTTTTCACTGAATATTTCTTGTGATGGAAGCATGTACTCGCCAACAGCTGTCATGTTAACTTTTAAAGCATGATGCACACGCAATAAATTATTAACAAGTTCCACCACCTTGGATTTAATGTCTGCAAAGAACATTACGTAATCGGAATGCTCCATATCACTGCTAACCCGATAGGTTGCAATTCTCCTTTTGAAGGCACATTGAACGAGTTGCACACCATGACATACCGGCAAACATGAATTATTTTTATGTTGTTGTGTTCGTTTATGCGCTGATATATGATTTATTGGAACATCTACATTACATGTAGCGCAATTAATTACCGGAATCGTCGATGTATACTCTTCAATTCGGAGCCGTTTTCCTCCAGGCACTTCACTAAATCTCGCCGCACACGATTCTCTTTGATGACGTCTCATATTATAAATATTAGTAAACTTAGAACCGCAATTTTCACAAACATATGCCATGATTTGTCAAATATTAACACATGTACTACCTATACAAGTCAGAGCCAACTGATGAATGAAACTGCCCCATACCTTATATAAAACCATTCAAGGTCACCCCCAACCACGTAACATATCTCCAAGGCCACACATCCAAGATGACCTTCAACAAAGTCAAGGTCGTCTCGACCAAGGTCAAGGTCAAGGTCATACACACAACCTTGAACACAAGGCCAAGGCCAAAGCACACGTGCACTTTCAAGGTCAATGACAAGGACATGTGGGCGGGACCAAAGAGGGGTGAAGCAAGGTCAAGGTCAAGGTCGAGGAGTGGGGGGATTGAGAGAATCGGGTTATGTTCACTACTTCAGTGCTATAAAATTTGTCTTCATGCAAACAACGGTACTTAGAAGGTATACCACGCTTTCAAAGTCGTGTAGCTGTTATAAAATAACATTCCTTATTAGTAATTAGGGGCTAAATGAAGATGTAAGTACCAAATATTTAAATTACAAATCTATTAATAGAGATAATTTACTTTGTATGTTTAAAACGAAGTCTAAATGTAACAGTATGAATATTCAGATTTAAATCATCTTTAGGAATTCACATCCTTTTGTAAGTTAATTTTAAAGAACTAATCAGACTGCATTAAACTATATCTATAACACTCCGTATATGTCGTTATTTAAAGCCTTCAACTTACATTAATAATAAACAACACTGTTCCTATATTAATGTTTACGTATTGTTCGTTATATGTTTCAAGAAAGTTTTAATTTGTGCGGAATGGTGCCCAGCAGATTTAATTAATATTCATGATTAAACGATTTTTTGGTGGCGGAAAGCGAATTTGAAAGCGTTATCGTTTTGCAAGTAATTAAAACATGGATAAAAAAGAAATTAAGGATACAAATGTTTCCAACATAGCGCCATAAACTTTACTTAAAACTTAATCAACTGATTTTGACCTAATTAACACTGGTGTTATTAGCCTCAGTCAGAAATATTTAAGGGTAATTCGTTTAAAATATATGTATTTACGGTTCGTTGCTTTAAGAATTATATTTAATAAGTTTAAGGGCTATTGGAAATTAGAAATATTGAGCGACTTAAACCGATTTTCTATAAAACAACAAAACCACATTATATTCTATTTTTTGAATATCCTGGAGCAAATAGCTAGACAAAAATTATACTTGAGTTCAAGTTGTTAGAAATTTTTTAAAGGGAACAAGAAGAATCAAGACAGGTAATAAACGCCAATATATTTTATTAGCAATAATAGCAACAAATAATTCCATATATAAATGTCGTGAACGAGTGGTAAGGCTTTTTAACAAAACCCTCTATTTACAGTAGCACAGCTAACAATAATTTATTTTGAATTGGATTCGTACAATGACTTTGACAGATATTAACACTATTATTTGGATTTAAATTTATAATTTTAGAAAACGTAATATGACTTGGCTCACTAGACTATAGGTTATATTATTAAGATATGTGCTATTTGTAATAACTCACCTCAGTTATAATTTTACTATTTACTACACTAAGGAGCGCATTTCGAGTGCAGGTATTTATATTTTTGTTGGAACGCAATTTGTTTGTTCTCACATTATATTAAGTTTCTCTGGACCCAACTTATCTATTTTCATGCTATATATACGTCTAGACTATGACATTTGAGAAGACTATTATTTTTTATTTGAAGGTTGTAGACAATGTTGAAGATTGACTAAAATGTGGTTGTCGGCCTTGCATTGTCTTTATTTTTGTTTATATTTCTAATCGTTATCAAGTATAAACTGAACGTTTTGTCTTAAGGCTACGAGCTTATATAGGGATTGTGTCCATTAAAGCGCAAAGTTTCGCTTCACTGTACACACCTCAATGATTTTATGTTACGAAGGAGTAGTTGCCAAAAATTAAGTATCTCGACATTGGGTTCACTGAAGTCTCCATTATTATTTTTGATGTAAGCTGCTTCTATAAATTTTCTTTTTTTCATGTTGGGTTCCATATATATTGCCGCAGCTTCAGACCATTTTATATGGTGTTGTTTATCCCAGGCGTGTTCTGCAATACCTGCTCTCGACGTTTCCCCTTTTTGTATATGAGTTTTATGCTCTTTAATTCTAACTTCTAGTGGTCGTTTGGTTTCTCCAATATATATTTCACCACACTCACATGGAAGCTTGTAAACGCATTCTTTCTTATCAGTAGCTTTTAGTTTCGTTTTTGTTAAAAGAGCTGTTAGTGTATTTCCTGATTTAAAGCCTATTTTTGTATTATAACTTCCAGCAATTCATCTTATTTTCTCCGAAGTTCCTTTAATGTACGGAATTGTGAAGAAGGAATGTGTTTCTTGCTGTCCAGTGGTCGTTGTTCCAATGTTATTTATAACATCATAAATTAATTTTAAAGGATTACCATTCTGTTCTGAATCGGACTTAATGTTTTTCCAATGAATCGGCATTATTGCGTATAGATATAGCGCGATTATAGAGGTTGGGTGTAATTACCCGTTTTGTTACAACAGAATGAGTAGAACTATGGTTAAGACATTGTCCAGTATGTGTTGCCTTCCTGTATACTGAAGTTTTAATAGTTTCGATTCACCATGACATCTAGAAAGGGCAATTCATCATTTACCTCTCTTTCCACGGTAAACTTAATCGTAGGTCGAATGTTGTTTAGATGTTTCAAGAAATCATGCGAACCAATCCATATATATATATATATATATATATATATATATATATATATATATATATATATATATATATATATATATGAAGTAAAATGCAAACAGTAAGTGCAAACTTCGTTCCATCATATCCTTTCCGTGTTAGAGGTTGCACAATTTGAATGAATTGCTACAGAACTCAAATCATCCCATGACACCACCATCGAGATGATGGCCTACCTGTACCACCATACCGAGAAGAAAGTCAAAACTTACCCTCCCCGCCATAGTGATACGGCAGAGGTACATGTTTCGTCTCTACTAGACTCATCAGGGTACCGACATGCACCTGTTTGTGCAAAGGACAGATCAGAAGGAAGCATGCAACACTGAATGCGGCTTCGCCGACCTCCCGCCGGATGGCGTATATATGTTTATGAGGCTTTCACGGATTCCTCCGTGTGAGATGCAATAGCAGTGGATATATCCACATTATGCCGTTGTAGTGCTGAAATCACATTCAGCAAACGTACAACTATATGCAACTCCGTGAATAGATGAAGTAAAATGCAAACAGTAAGTGCAAACTTCGTTCCATCATATCCTTTCCGTGTTAGAGGTTGCACAATTTGAATGAATTGCTACAGAACACAAATCATCCCATGACACCACCATCGAGATGATGGCCTACCTGTACCACCATACCGAGAAGAAAGTCAAAACTTACCCTCCCCGCCATAGTGATACGGCAGAGGTACATGTTTCGTCTCTACTAGACTCATCAGGGTACCGACATGCACCTGTTTGTGCAAAGGACAGGTCAGAAGGAAGCATGCAACACTGAATGCGGCTTCGCAGACCTCCCGCCGGATGGCGTATATATGTTTATGAGGCTTTCACGGATTCCTCCGTGTGAGATGCAATAGCAGTGGATATATCCACATTATGCCGTTGTAGTGCTGAAATCACATTCAGCAAACGTACAACTATATGCAACTCCGTGAATAGATGAAGTAAAATGCAAACAGTAAGTGCAAACTTCGTTCCATCATATCCTTTCCGTGTTAGAGGTTGCACAATTTGAATGAATTGCTACAGAACACAAATCATCCCATGACACCACCATCGAGATGATGGCCTACCTGTACCACCATACCGAGAAGAAAGTCAAAACTTACCCTCCCCGCCATAGTGATACGGCAGAGGTACATGTTTCGTCTCTACTAGACTCATCAGGGTACCGACATGCACCTGTTTGTGCACACGGAAAGGATATGATGGAACGAAGTTTGCACTTACTGTTTGCATTTTACTTCATCTATTCACGGAGTTGCATATAGTTGTACGTTTGCTGAATGTGATTTCAGCACTACAACGGCATAATGTGGATATATCCACTGCTATTGCATCTCACACGGAGGAATCCGTGAAAGCCTCATAAACATATATACGCCATCCGGCGGGAGGTCGGCGAAGCCGCATTCAGTGTTGCATGCTTCCTTCTGATCTGTCCTTTGCACAAACAGGTGCATGTCGGTACCCTGATGAGTCTAGTAGAGACGAAACATGTACCTCTGCCGTATCACTATGGCGGGGAGGGTAAGTTTTGACTTTCTTCTCGGTATGGTGGTACAGGTAGGCCATCATCTCGATGGTGGTGTCATGGGATGATTTGTGTTCTGTAGCAATTCATTCAAATTGTGCAACCTCTAACACGGAAAGGATATGATGGAACGAAGTTTGCACTTACTGTTTGCATTTTACTTCATCTATTCACGGAGTTGCATATAGTTGTACGTTTGCTGAATGTGATTTCAGCACTACAACGGCATAATGTGGATATATCCACTGCTATTGCATCTCACACGGAGGAATCCGTGAAAGCCTCATAAACATATATACGCCATCCGGCGGGAGGTCGGTGAAGCCGCATTCAGTGTTGCATGCTTCCTTCTGATCTGTCCTTTGCACAAACAGGTGCATGTCGGTACCCTGATGAGTCTAGTAGAGACGAAACATGTACCTCTGCCGCATCACTATGGCGGGGAGGGTAAGTTTTGACTTTCTTCTCGGTATGGTGGTACAGGTAGGCCATCATCTCGATGGTGGTGTCATGGGATGATTTGTGTTCTGTAGCAATTCATTCAAATTGTGCAACCTCTAACACGGAAAGGATATGATGGAACGAAGTTTGCACTTACTGTTTGCATTTTACTTCATCTATTCACGGAGTTGCATATAGTTGTACGTTTGCTGAATGTGATTTCAGCACTACAACGGCATAATGTGGATATATCCACTGCTATTGCATCTCACACGGAGGAATCCGTGAAAGCCTCATAAACATATATACGCCATCCGGCGGGAGGTCGGCGAAGCCGCATTCAGTGTTGCATGCTTCCTTCTGATCTGTCCTTTGCACAAACAGGTGCATGTCGGTACCCTGATGAGTCTAGTAGAGACGAAACGTGTACCTCTGCCGTATCACTATGGCGGGGAGGGTAAGTTTTGACTTTCTTCTCGGTATGGTGGTACAGGTAGGCCATCATCTCGATGGTGGTGTCATGGGATGATTTGTGTTCTGTAGCAATTCATTCAAATTGTGCAACCTCTAACACGGAAAGGATATGATGGAACGAAGTTTGCACTTACTGTTTGCATTTTACTTCATCTATTCACGGAGTTGCATATAGTTGTACGTTTGCTGAATGTGATTTCAGCACTACAACGGCATAATGTGGATATATCCACTGCTATTGCATCTCACACGGAGGAATCCGTGAAAGCCTCATAAACATATATACGCCATCCGGCGGGAGGTCGGCGAAGCCGCATTCAGTGTTGCATGCTTCCTTCTGATCTGTCCTTTGCACAAACAGGTGCATGTCGGTACCCTGATGAGTCTAGTAGAGACGAAACATGTACCTCTGCCGTATCACTATGGCGGGGAGGGTAAGTTTTGACTTTCTTCTCGGTATGGTGGTACAGGTAGGCCATCATCTCGATGGTGGTGTCATGGGATGATTTGTGTTCTGTAGCAATTCATTCAAATTGTGCAACCTCTAACACGGAAAGGATATGATGGAACGAAGTTTGCACTTACTGTTTGCATTTTACTTCATCTATTCACGGAGTTGCATATAGTTGTACGTTTGCTGAATGTGATTTCAGCACTACAACGGCATAATGTGGATATATCCACTGCTATTGCATCTCACACGGAGGAATCCGTGAAAGCCTCATAAACATATATACGCCATCCGGCGGGAGGTCGGCGAAGCCGCATTCAGTGGTGCATGCTTCCTTCTGATCTGTCCTTTGCACAAACAGGTGCATGTCGGTACCCTGATGAGTCTAGTAGAGACGAAACATGTACCTCTGCCGCATCACTATGGCGGGGAGGGTAAGTTTTGACTTTCTTCTCGGTATGGTGGTACAGGTAGGCCATCATCTCGATGGTGGTGTCATGGGATGATTTGTGTTCTGTAGCAATTCATTCAAATTGTGCAACCTCTAACACGGAAAGGATATGATGGAACGAAGTTTGCACTTACTGTTTGCATTTTACTTCATCTATTCACGGAGTTGCATATAGTTGTACGTTTGCTGAACGTGATTTCAGCACTACAACGGCATAATGTGGATATATCCACTGCTATTGCATCTCACACGGAGGAATCCGTGAAAGCCTCATAAACATATATACGCCATCCGGCGGGAGGTCGGCGAAGCCGCATTCAGTGTTGCATGCTTCCTTCTGATCTGTCCTTTGCACAAACAGGTGCATGTCGGTACCCTGATGAGTCTAGTAGAGACGAAACATGTACCTCTGCCGTATCACTATGGCGGGGAGGGTAAGTTTTGACTTTCTTCTCGGTATGGTGGTACAGGTAGGCCATCATCTCGATGGTGGTGTCATGGGATGATTTGTGTTCTGTAGCAATTCATTCAAATTGTGCAACCTCTAACACGGAAAGGATATGATGGAACGAAGTTTGCACTTACTGTTTGCATTTTACTTCATCTATTCACGGAGTTGCATATAGTTGTACGTTTGCTGAATGTGATTTCAGCACTACAACGGCATAATGTGGATATATCCACTGCTATTGCATCTCACACGGAGGAATCCGTGAAAGCCTCATAAACATATATATATATATATATATATATATATATATATATATATATATATATATATATATATATATATATATATATATATATATATATATTGGCAACTACTGGAGAGAGTGAAGAACCCATCGGAAGCTCGCCATCCTGTGCGTAGAACTTGTCCTTTATTTGAAAGTCAGCACTACGCAGGCAACACTTCAAAAGGTCCATCACCCCGTCCAGTGGTAACATTGTTCGATCTGATAATGTTGTATCATTTGAAATTTTGATTAAGTCTAATGGCACATTAGTATACAGACCTTCCACATCAAAACTTATTCGTCTATCGTTTGGCTCTAGATTATTGCTACTAATAATGTTTGTGAAATGTGTGGAATTTTTAATATATGTGTTCGTCTTACCTACTAAAAGTTGTATGATTTTTAAAAGAAATTTCACCAGTGCATTTGTTGGAGATCCTCTAGAGCTGGTTATTGGTCTCAATGGTATGTTCGTTTTATGAATTTCGATAGTCCATAAATGTGGTGGCTTACTGTATTGTGGTGTAAGCGCCGATCGTAGGGTGTCAGGTATATGATCTGGGTATTTCCTTAGTGTTCTGTAGATTTTTGATTCTATAGATTTAGTTGAGTCTCAAGCTAGTTGTCTATATTTTCCTTTTACCAGAATATCTCCGACCTTTTGGTCGTACGTTACAATGTCCATGATCACCGTTGCATTTGTCCCCTGGTAGAATCTTTATGGATTTATCCTTACGAAGTTCTTTTAAAGCAGATGTTTCTAATTTGGACAGATCTTGAACGGAATTTTTCTTGTCTTCTAAGGTTGATTTTACTGTGCATCCAAACTCATCGGAATAGTTTTCGTCGACTTGTATAGTTTCTACAGAGCTTATGATGTCTAAAACAAGTATGCTCTTAGATGCTACTGCGAAATTAAGCCCATTGCTTAATAGTTGCCAGAGTTTCGGCTTTGATTTCTTCGTAGCGTTGTGTCGCTTCATCCAGAAGAAGGGCTTTTCGCCATCGGTTATAAGTTATTTGTGTTCGTAGTAGTGCTTTACTAGCGTTAACCAGAATACGGCCTGCTCTGTTACCTGGTGTTGGTGATTTTAATCCGAAATCAATAAGAATGACATTTAAGCATTTTTTGCTACAAGCCCGGGACATGCAACATAAGGAACTTTTAAAAATTATGATTTTTTAAAGTAATTTATTCTTAATAAAAACAAGTATCAGAGTGAGAAAAGGTCGTGATGCTGACAAATTTTAGATGGATCTTTTTATTTTAACATAATTCTATATTAGTTATGTTAATAAAATTAAGCGAACATGGCAAAGCAAAAAGATAATAAATTTCTCTATTATTTTTTTAAATATATCATAAATGCAGTTTTTGCATTTACGATGACCAAGAAAGTCAGTTTAAAAAATATAATAAATAACGGAACTTTAAATCGTTTTAATAAGGCTTTTTCAGTAACCGTAATTCATAAAGGGAAATTTTATTTAACTTTACTGATCACATTTTTAAGCCTGGTAGTCCTAGGTTCCAAAAATGCAATAATATTGTAATCACATATTTCTAGAACACATGGTATGACTCATTAATGCATTGGGATTTGTAGATAGCTTTCTGAATTTGTATCGATATAAGTAGTTGAACGAAACGGTTAGTAAAAAAAGATGAAATGATAGTATTATGCTGATTGATTCAATTCGGTCAATTGATTATAATCTCTGAATGTCTGCGATACTATTGGTCGATCATTAAAAAAAAGCAATATGTTGACGAAACGTTTCTTCAAAACGTTTCATTTTTTGAAAAAACAGTTGAAATGTTAATTAGGTTGTACTTCGTTATTTTCAGTATTTTCTAGTTTTTAATTAAAATATCCTTCGAAAGTTGGATATCTCGAGAATTTCAAGTAAATTTGAGATTATAGACATACAAAATTATTACATTAAATTCTGTTCATATCTAAATAGTGTGAGCGTGCTGTTTAAAAATATATTTTTACGGCAAGTTCTGACTATGGATTTAACATAAACACTTGTGTCCATATGTCCATAACAGCCGAGCATCTTACTTTTAAACAGTTAAGTGTAACATAAATTATTTTTATCAACACAACTTATAAAAAGTTTGAGAAATAACAATTTGTAAGATATTTGAAAATTTATTTAAATAAGTAACAATAAATTTTATGTGCAAAAAAATATTAAATGCGATATTGTACTTCTCTACGCTGTGTTAAACACTATACTACACTACAGTTAAGTAAATATTATTATGATTTTAATTTATTAGGACAACTAAATTTGAACCCTACAGACCAACGAACGAGGTCCTTCAGAATAAAAATCTCATTTATAGTACATTTGATCTTCAAGCCCCTACAAATCTTTACAAAATAATAAAAAGAGTATATTAAAAGCTGAATGTAAGATCTGCCAGTATTATTAATGGAGGTCTTCTGGCTGGCCTATGGTTTCGGTCCCTGGTCGTACTCAGTTCCTCTATCAACGGTCAGGTTTCAGGTTTTCTTTCAAACTTAGTTGTCACGAGAGGAAGTCTTGCAGTAAGGGGTTGGATGTTTAGTGAATTCATACAATAATTGATCGGATGGTTTATGTAGTGGATTGTTAAGATGATGGATTTTAGTCATACTACATAGAGCTGCGTTTTCTACCGTTTAGAGGTTTATCAATGCTGGCTTCCTGCAATTACTGTATGGAGGGAGCATGTATTCCAATTAAAGTCAGTATATTGCTTTGTATATATCAGTTGTTTTTCTTGATATGCCTTTTTATTTGTATATTAGACTCCTAAGGTATTTGGCTCTTTATACACATTTTTGTTCGACAGTTATAAATTGTCAATTTAAGATAATTTTGTGGTCTATATTTACATCTAAATATTTGACTGATGGCTTCGTGCATATGATTAGGTTGTTAAGTAATATAAAATAAATTTAATCCAGCGAAAGAACAAAGATTTTAATTACAATTAATAACTTAACAATAATGATATGACGTGCCAAAATGTCACTTTCCCTAATAGGGCACCGAGCATACTCTGGACATTTTTCGATTGACAGCTCCATTACAATCTGTCATCTATTTTATTGTAAAAAATCCGTGTCCATGAAATAGATTATGTTGCATTCTATCAGAAGCAGTATTCCTGTCTACCCTGGGGCAAAATAACAGCCTAAACTGTAGCCGTTGTTGGACTTTGGGTAGATTATACTACATACTTGATTGTAAGGCTTCCAAGCTTCTGGATAACCTCAAACTGCATTATGTAGACGTTTGCTCCGTGGAGCTTGAAAGAATTTAGTGAATTTTGTGACTTGTAGAAAATTTATTTCTGTTTTTGAAACGAAAATATGAGAAAAAAGCCCCTTTGATGTCTGTAGATACTGTGTAGCTATTAATTTGGTCCTATTCTGCTAATATATTTCACTGAGGTATGCATAGTTTAAGTAAGTATGTTTCACATTATCTTTAACCTAATTTGTTTGGCGTGTTTTCATTCGGACCATCATCGTCCATCCTATAAACGATGATTGCCCGAACACTCGCCAGAGAATTTATTTATTGGTTGAACAAATTTAGTTCGGTTTGTTTGCGTTTCTCGTTGTGCCATTTCCCGGAAAGAAAGGCTGTAAATAGGCATTCTTTATCTAGGGGGCCATACAGCGTAACTCGTTGAATGTTTCAGGAATCCTGAAACTTAATTATCACTATATGTGTTTTAGAGTTTTGGTGCTTTATATGTTATGCCAATAAGGATGATGCTAACTTTGGTAGGTTAGTAATATACTGGGAGCCTATGGTACACTGGCTAATCTTCTGAGGTGTTGGCCGGATGATACTTGTTGGCCATGATGTTAGGCGTAAGATTTGAGTTGTGTACGGAATATTGATAGCTAGCTCGTGAAATGTCGCTACTGTTGTTTATCTGTCAGAGGACGTTATGGGGCACAAAAATTTGTTCTGCATCCTCTGATAATGTAAATTACGTGTCGTTCATGAAGAATCACACTGATTTTTCACAAGCTATCCACAGGTCTAATTCTCTTGTTTTAGGATGACAGTGACGATTTATGTAGAGTAGAGGGTAGAACTTCTGCACTGAAATGGACGTTTTATTGAATTTGGCTGACATGTTATACATGGTTATATTCAGATATTTCACTGTGTTTTTCACTAATACATTGATGTTCTTTATTTTAGTGGGGACTAATATTCTGTGATTGGTGAAGATCCTATTTATAATTATAGCCTCGCAGTTTGTAGTTTCAACTTATCCAGGTATGGCTCAACTTTTAACATGTGGAATAATATTTGCTTTTTTGGTAACATCGCAATATATCAGTTTGCCACTATTAATACATCGTCCACGTATATATATATATATATATATATATATATATATATATATATATATATATATATATATATATATATATATATATATGTTCGGATTACATAGTAATAACGGCACGATGTACATGCACATATTTTAAATAAAAAATTTGAAATGGCTATTGATACATTTGCTTCAACGGTCCTGGGTCCAGATAATTTTTTACTCTTATTCTTAAATTTCAATTTTCAGGTATGATGCAATCGACGGAATAATAAATAGAAGATAGTAATGACTGGGAAGAAGCTTGAATAGTAGCCCCTCATACCACACTGTGTTGAATACACGTTCCATCTCCAATGTGACCTGCCTTAAAATCAAATTGGTTATCCGGCATGGTTTCCTTTAATTTTAATTTATTGATTTTCAACTTGACGTGACATGTGGATAGCTATCGCCTGATTTCAGGCCATAGAGAAATACTAGGATGATCGCGTTGATTATGTGAAGTAGTCGGACTTGTTTGGATGATTCTTTAGTAGAATATTTGGTATGTCATCCGGGCTTTTTATTATTTGTTTAATGTCGCCTGGAGTTGCTGGTAGATTTCTATATATTTTGCGGAGATGAAGTATTATATATATATACCTTTATTTTGTAGTTTTCGCTAAATTTAGTTTCGGTTACAACAGAAATATATGTTTATACGGCTTTCACGGATACCTCCGTGTGAGATGCATTAGCAGTGGTTATATCCACATTATGCTGTTGTATATGTTGTATATGCAACTCCGTACATAAGTGAAGTAAAATGCGAAACAGTGAATGCAAACTTCGCTCCACCATATCCTTTCTGTGTTAGAGGTTGCACAGTTAGAATAAATTGTGATAAAACACAATTCATCCTATTCCACCACCATCGAGATGGTGACCTACCTGTACCACCATACCGAGAAGAAAGTCAAAGCTTACCCTCCTCGCCATAGTGATACGGCAGAGATACATGTTTCGTCTCTCACTAGACTCATCAGGGTACCGACATGCACCTGGCTGTGCAAAGGACAGATCGGAAGGAAGCATGCAACACTGAACGCGGATTCGCCGACCTCTCGTCGGATGGCTTATATATGTTTATACGGCTTTCACGGATACCTCCGTGTGAGATGCATTAGCAGTGGTTATATCCACATTATGCTGTTGTAGTGCTGAAATCACATTCAGCAAACGTACAACTATATGCAACTCCGTACATAAGTGAAGTAAAATGCGAAACAGTGAATGCAAACTTCGCTCCACCATATCCTTTCTGTGTTAGAGGTTGCACAGTTAGAATAAATTGTGATAAAACACAATTCATCCTATTCCACCACCATCGAGATGGTGACCTACCTGTACCACCGAGGTATCCGTGAAAGCCGTATAAACATATATAAGCCATCCGACGAGAGGTCGGCGAATCCGCGTTCAGTGTTGCATGCTTCCTTCCGATCTGTCCTTTGCACAGCCAGGTGCATGTCGGTACCCTGATGAGTCTAGTGAGAGACGAAACATGTATCTCTGTCGTATCACTATGGCGAGGAGGGTAAGCTTTGACTTTCTTCTCGGTATGGTGGTACAGGTAGGTCACCATCTCGATGGTGGTGGAACAGGATGAATTGTGTTTTATCACAATTTATTCTAACTGTGCAACCTCTAACACAGAAAGGATATGGTGGAGCGAAGTTTGCATTCACTGTTTCGCATTTTACTTCATATATATATATATATATATATATATATATATATATATATATATATATATATATAATTTTAAATTTATGATACTTTTTCAGAGTTTAACAAGTTTTTATTATTAAGGAGGCCCAAAAAAATCACGTTATATTTTTTATTTAAAATCCCTAATATAGCTTTTTCTTCAAATGACCCTATTTTACACAGTAGCTTAACATGCCTATAGAATACATTAAATTTTAATGCATTTTTATCGTTTGTCGGTCAGTTAACTTCTACCCTGGTTTGATAAAAATCGGAATATTTTTAACTAAAGTACGAAGGTGTCATGGCGAAAATTGCGACACGGATGTCCATTATTTTTACTTAATTGAAGGGAAATTAATCGTAAAACAAATTCCAATTTGACACACATAGATACACACATGTTGTGTTTGTTTTTATATTGCTTATCTATCTCAAGATTTCGAGTTAGTTTGCCGCAGTATATGACATATTGTTAAAGGAATGTTTATACAGTAATTTTGTTACGAACGATGCACAATGGGCAGAAAAGTAGTTTCTTATATTCAAAAATTCGTCGCCAAATCAAATCTTTATCTATTTGGATGAAACCTGGCTTAAATTGGTTCCGAGTCTCACTATTCGTGTGCGCTGCTGCAACATTATGAAGAATAGTTATTCATAAGCTCCAAAAGTCACGCTGAGAAAGGTATATTTTGCGCTATTTTTACTGAGTTACCTACAGTAGCTAAATAAAAATTCGGTCTGAATAAATAACCAATTTTAGGTTACAAGAGCTATATATAACCGTAAATAAATTTTCACGGAAACATAAGTATGTCTTCACATACCAACTGGTTAAAAAGATCCCCCACCACATTCACAACATATCGCTCCATCTGGGTGTTGTAATCTGGCAAGCAAACATTTTGACTTCGCTCACCTGTCAGATGAGTCTTGAAGGAATATGTTGGACTGCGCTGAAATTTTTATACAAGTATATGGAGAATATAAAGAGAGTCCTTTTCAACCTATAGATATGTAAGGAAATACAAATCTATGCTTGTAACCATTTTAATGAGGTTATGCATCTTATAAACTAAAGTTAGTTGTCTCACAAAACCAGATTCTTACTCAATGGATTCATGTGCTCTCTGAAAATTATGTTTGGCTCTTATAACCTAAAATGGGTTAACTTTTCAGGACATATTGTATTTAGCTACCTCAAATTACTCTGAGTATAAGCTCATCAATTAGTGCAAGCGTTGCTACCTCTTTTTGCACCGAGTTACATCACATATATCATTGCAAAGTAAAAAACGAAAGATGTATCAATTGCAATAGAAAACGTTGAGCTAGTAACTCTAAATGTCCATTCTACATCTATACTATGAATATTATAAATGAAAACAATGATAGGCCAAACAGAGAAAACAAAAAGATGTAGTAGATTCCCCACAAATAATCTCCCCATGAGAGCGCTACGGATAAGGGCGATACAGCACTGTCCTCATTTTCCGGACCCGCGGCTTGTTTATTGTCTTGGAGTTCTCAATACTTTTTAATACGAGAGAAATGTTTACTAACAACTTATGCCCGCACAGCCGGGAATTTTCTATTTTATTTATAATTACACGGACGATATCTTATTTATTTTTATTTTAATTTGTTGGCTAAAAAACAAGTAGGGCTCTAATGGCGCGAAACCTGCTTGAACTGCGAAAACTCGTGGTCAGTTTGGATATTGCACATTCCTAGCATGAAGCTTTGCATCGATTGTTATTGAGGTGCTCCTAGACACCTATATTTTAAAGTGTAACTTATTAACCGAAACGGATTGTCAGTTATAATACCTTCAACTTTGCTCTTAAAATTTTCTAAATTCTTCTAATTTATGAATACCCTGCATACAAACTCTGAACAATTGGGTGGTTTCTTGACCTTTCATGTAAAACAGGTTGTTTTATAATGAACGAATTTCCATAAACTAAAAAAAAAGACTCAGTCCGTTCACGCACTGTATACACTCTTCTAACTGAAATGACGACTACTTACTTACAAGTATAACTACCCAAGTGTTGCGAATCTGGATGCACTAGTATCAAATTTTAAAAAATATTGAAACCGTGACTTTTTATTCTTTTCATAAACGAATTTTACGAGTGAAAACCGTCCCTTAAGAGGATATACTACACTAGATGTACTTTCTCAATAATTTCCAGGTATTTGATTATCTTGTTAAATTACGACAATAACTTATAATGTTCATTTATTAATGTTAAGTTAGGTGCTATAAATAACTATTTTTAATAAATATACCAAATTAATTCCAAATTAGCAAATATGCAGAGGACTAATATGTCCTTCCGAAAGGATTTCAGTATTTGGAGGAAGAGTTAGCAGCTTGAAAGAACATGATGTGGAGTTTGGAGCATTTTCCCATTGGGTAGAGATCGCACTCCTGTGGAGAACGCGGCAGCATAACGGAGATGGCAGTGTCGTCAGTAAGAAAAATTCTTAGGAACCACATTAGAACCATGATAACCCTGGATCACAGGAGCTTAAAACCTTATTGAAACCATAATAACCTTGGACTACAAGGACTTGGCACTCGCTTATCTATGAGGATACTACAAGAAAGCACATTATATGAGGAAGGTAATTCCTCCGAAAACTTAACTCGAGCTGATGTCAAGTGAAACAATACCTTATTTTGATATTTTAGACCTTAACGTTGGATCTGCATTCCCTTTCCAGGGGAACATTTCACTTCGCCTGGTTGCTATTAGCTGTGCGCGTCACTTCGGTGATTGCCACGTTAAAGTTAAAGTATTATTATCGGTAGAGATCACATATACTCAAATCTACATTCGAACGTACAATATAAGGATGGTAGAAAAATGGCAACCCTGTGCGTTTCGAGGGGCTGGATGTTCAGGGATGAAGCTAAACACACTAATTACATACTTATAATTTAAATTGAAGTGATTTTAACTTTGCTCTTAAAAAAAAGCTATTTCTCGACTGATTTACATGGTTAATAATTTGTACTGCTTCCATAAATAGCAATATTGTGTATAATTTCCTTGCATTTGTTTGATTTGTTCATTTTATTCTGATAATGCGTTTGCCATTGAGGGAAGAGAGATTCATTTCAACATACCTAAGTGGTTATGCATAATTGTTCTCCACGATGCCTTAGTAGCTGGCACGATCAGTTCCTCTCACAAGTAATTTAAACAAAATTCATCCAAATCGATAAGGCATAATTTTAAACCAAAAAATTAGTTTCTGTGAACTGGGCAGTACTTTCCGATTATGGTTTTGCAATATGCGCAAAAGAAAGTTGAACTTACATTAGAGTGTTCCCCTAGTAATTCGTAAAATTATTGTTACGATTTTATCTCTTTAAAATCGCTCACTGGGTGAGAACAATAAAACACAACACTTCTCACTGAATTACTTCCAATATTATGTTAAATACTTTTTAACACAGCTAAATAATAACTATCTAATTATTACTTCTTAATACCTTCACTATTCAAAACAACTATGCAACTATATACTAAGCTTATCTTATCCCTATTTATATACCTATAGAACCTCCTAGAAATAATAAGAAATATATTATCATAAAAGTTAAGAACTATCTAGAAATATAATGACTCATTAGTATAATAGTTCTTTCGGTGCATTTTAATAAAGATGACACGTCGTATCCGAATATTATTTTTCTACGAAGGCATATCAATAAATTCTCTTAGTCCTTCGTACCATTATAATACTTCGGAAAAAGTTCACATACCAACTCAGGATCGCCCAGCTTTATAAAACCTTGCGTATTTCAGAAAAAACATAAAATCCTTCAAAGTAAATATACAGAAAGAAACTCAGTTACAAGAAACCTAATGAGTCCTTATAAATTATAATTAAAAAGTAATGCTGCTTTCTTAGTCACTTTATTCTCTTTACTGGTTAATTAAAGTAAAGTCTTTTCAGTGGCAATCTTGGGCAATTATAAAATATTTTTCTGGCTTCTCGGAACCCTCGTAAGTTCAACAATAAAATTCCTTTTTCATTGACACACACCATTTTTACTTTATTTATTCGGATACTTTTCCTTTCCGTGATTTATTAATTTTTATTTCTGATATTTTTTACAGATTCACGATGCCGAAGTGGCTTTCATAAGTCAAACAAAACGTTGCATTACTATTTTTAAATCGCCACAGAGAATATGTTCTCCTTTGATAAAAACAAAGACGAAAACATAAAACTTTCTTTCATATGAAGCATCTCAACGGCAGTAAATAGAACAATATTATTTTTGTGAAACTGTAGAAAATTAAACTTGAGAAATTACCTCTTAATGGAAAATTCGTTTAAACGAAAATTGGCGCACAATTATTTGGGAATGTGGTTGGTTTATTGATTGAATATTTCCTGGATATCTTAGTCATATATTTAATGTTTTTAATCATAAATTTAAAAAAAAACACTTGTGATTAGAGCGAAACCAATAAACAAGCATAGGAAAAAAACTCATAATTACGACACTGTGATTAAAGAATAAATGGGGTATAAAATCTCTTTGCAGCAGATTGATCTTCAGATACATATAGATTAAATAGAGAGCGAGATTCACATTACCAAGATATGCGGAACTTGATGACGGCGAGCAATACTTGATCAAGACGGGGAGAAGTGAGCACAGTGAAGAACAGCAAGTTTCGTATAACCAAAACCCAGACAGGCGAACGTAGGGAGCACTACATCCCAAGCCATCTATAATATCTAACAGGTAACAGTTTCGCGTGACCTAGATGGTAGACATGTAAGCACAGTAAGCACTAGACCCCAACCTCCCTAACGCACATGATTGGAGAAAATTAAGTAATACGTAATCAAGACCGCAGATATATATATATATATATATATATATATATATATATATATATATATATATAAATTCAGTCTCAAGTTCCTCCGTAATATATATATATATATATATATATATATATATATATATATAAATATATATATATATATATATATATATATATATATATATATATATATATATATATATATTACGGAGGAACTTGAGACTGAATTTTCGCTGCGCTCGCCTGGCTGCGGCCTTGATTACGTGGTAGTTAATTTTTTCTAGTTATGTGCGTTAGGGAGGTTGGGGGCCTAGTACTTACGTGCTTGCATATCTACCATCTTGGTCACGGGAAACTGTTACATGTTATGTATTTTGGATGGCTTGGGATGTAGTACTCGCTACGTTCGCCTGTCCGGAGTTTTGGTTATACGAAACTTGGTGTCCATCGGTTATGTGTGTCAGGGAGCTCCTTTTGGTTCAATGTTCACTCTGCTCATGCTATATATTGTCAAGCCCAATTTTGAGATGTGGCTTGGGACGTAGGAATCGGGAACTTTGTCTTCAAAGATTAAACTCTAAATTCTTGGGTTTATGAAAAAAAAATAATTTATTTAAAATAAACATAACATTGACTCTCTTGTGCTGTATATTATTAAAATTAATTTTTTGACTTACATTAAAATTAGACCCATATGTTTAAGATGCCTGTCGATCAAATAGATTTAAGAGTAAAACTGAAAATAAGTCAAATTTTTCATCGATGTTCCTCGCATAAATAATATTCATCCAAGATTGTAATATTAAATCCAGATAAAATCTAGGAATGCTAAACTGTTTAAAGTTTTTAAAAGTTATCAATTTCGGTTTAAATTTATTTGTTTTCATTCTCAACTCACAGACGGTTGTAATCCGATATCAAGTTGGCTGGAACAACACAGGAACTCAAAACCAACCGACGATCAGACACAAAAATGGGATCAATCAACGTTGCCGAAGTACTGGACACCAACAACTTGAAAAACCCTCTATACATTAAAGCACTCCAAAACAGGATTATTGTCATTCATTAAGTTAACATTTATATACACAAGATGATCGACAGATGGCAGCACAAAGGACAAGACGCTATCTAAGCTATTCAGAGAATGACGATTTTTTGTCGCAGGTGGCCTGTAGAAGATCGATACCGCCAGCATTAAGGGTTCCACTTTCATTTATATGTGAAACAAAACCAAAAAGATTCTTACCAGTGTCAATAATTTAAAAAAAGACATTCAAAAATAAATAAATAAGTATCCTAAAACTTTCAATACTACTATCCTCTCTTTCTTCTTTTAGTCCCATTAAAACGTAAATAATTATTTCATTATTACACCATTTATTCGGTTGATTTCGGAAGCGCGTTCTGAGTCTAGAGTCAGCGGTTTGTGTATTAGGGGTTTCACTTGCTGATTTATTTACGCTGCGAGATTAGTACCAGCAGTAGATTTTTGATTGCTGGTTGAGTTCGATCTGGTAACAATGATGCCGGCCTGCTGATTTTCTCCTCCATCTGATCGGCCCGCAGGGGGCTCCGGTTGCAAAACTTCTGCTCCAGGTGAAGAATCAGCAGAAGGGTCAGATTCAGTCGAATATTCATGAGCTCTCGGTGTATTCCTCCTATATATATTATATATTTTTTTAATAAATTAAGATTCAATCGGTAGAACTTAAACCCTCCCGGAGTTATCAATTTTAAGCCACAGATGGTGCCTGCAATTGGATCGTCCTGTAGGAGTAACTTCAGAAAGTGCTGTTTTGCATTTTGCTGCAAGTGAATTATTAAGCCCCGCCCATTTATAATTGCCACGAGAATAAGAGCTATCTGACTAAGGCACTATGGATTTTTCAAAGAATGTATCCACTTTACTAACTTCTTACCATTAAATATTAAAGTAACTAAATTTATTATGCTTAATAAAAATATCATCTCTTGTGTTAAGTCCTAAAATGTATTTATTTAAACCATTTAATTTTTGTTTATTGATCAAATATGGAAGGGGGTGTTGCGAACATTTTTAAAAAATCGACATGAGGTAATCGCTAAATGATTAAAAAAGTTTGAGAACTATTTATCTAAATGATTAGTCTCAGCAAATTTAAAAAATTATCCCTCAATTTCCGTGGCGTAGTTCCATGGAACATGATGATTTCAGAATATTAAAATTTATAGTTGCTGCACGTATTTCAGAGCCACAACGGACTATAGTTAAAATATTATTAAATTTTTCAATCGACCAACAATATCGTTTAGTGATGCACTTGTATTTTCTGACAATCTGTAAACAAAAATATAATTTTTTAAACAATGGTGTTTCGCGCATTTTTGCCCGTTACCAACTATCGAGTTTAACCAGTTTTTCTAACTAAAGTTGCCTTGTTTCCTAAACAAAACAAAAACCCGTGATAATAGCTTTGTTCGCGGTAAGGATTTAGAACCGATTCTGAACTAATACGCATGCGCAGTTGAAATATCAGCGTTCGCGGATAACAAAGTTCAGAATTTTTAATTACAGTCCCATGTTCGCAGAGAAAATAATTCGGTTCGAAATCGATTCTGAACTAGTCCTACCGGTTCTAAGGATTGAAGAAGAACTGTAAGTTCGGAATTTTATGCAGCGCCAGCTTTCATGCTGCGGCCGCAATGTGTAACTATTTGACAATTGTTTTTATTTTATTTTAGGTTTTTCTCTTGTTTATGTCATTCGTTGCATTTGATGTTCCAGTATATATTTTATTATATTATATTGGTTTTACTTTAATTAGTGTTAATCGACTTAGAATCTTAAATACTAAGTTAAAAAAGTGTTAGTTTGAACCTAAAAAAAATATATTATTTGTGAATACTCCCATTATGCCAAATCATTTATCATCCAGCGATGAGGACTTAAAAGAAATTTTAGAGTTACTCAAAATTCCTAAAAGTGCTAATTATTTTGAGGAAATTTTGCCCCCCATTTTCAGTTAAGCTGAGAAATGGACAAGAACTGGCGTGTATTATGGTTTGCGATAAATGAAGTTGCATCGTTAAGGACGTATCAGACCGGTTTTTAGTTTTATAAAAAATGTTTTTTGAATCAAAAAGAAATGGACCTAAAACTATTGCGTTTTATTTTTTGTTTAGAAAAACCCCCATCTTTTTATTAGGCGTATGTTTAGAATTAGATTTACTTTGAGGCTCCCGAAATATGACCTTAACACAAAATAAAGAGTAAACAATACATATCTGTTAAAATTTATATTTGTTTATCAAAAATTCTATTCAGCAAAAAACAAGACGTTTTATTCCAAAAGGAACTGACAGACTTTATATTATATAAGAACAACAATTATAATTCAATATTTCTTTAAAATAATACAAATAATAAAACCTAATAAAAGACAGTTTTAAGTTATTTAAAACAAAAAAAAAACAACTAGTTTAATCAGCATTTAACACCGTATGCATACCAGGGTGGATGATTCAAAGTTCCAAAATCGTTCGCGATAAAAACAAATCCTGAACCGGTTAATAACTGAGCATGCGCTGCACGGCAATCCTGAACTAATTCCGTACTAATTCTGAATCGGTTCGGAAAGTGACCCGCGAACAAAGCTAATAACAGATCAAGATATAGAAGAACAGTTGTGTACATAGTATTTGTATATTATTAAAATTTTTGCTTACTTGTTTTATTTATCAACAGAACAAAATAATAACACGCAAATACAAAAGCACACTTCCATTTATTATATTCGACTGAATGGTTTGAGCCAATAACAAATATATTTAGCATAGTTACCTTACATGTCTAATGATGTATAAGAGGGTGCCTTCCAGTTCTTGCACCCCATAACTTTTGTTATTGGATGTGATATTACCCCACCATCTCCTAATGATATTTTTATGGGCAATTTCGAATTTTTAGCCGCAAATATATTTGAAAGTTATATTAAATAAATGTAAATAAATAGGAGAAGTTTGATTTATGGGATATGGCAGGACCGTTTAAAGAAGAGTTTTGTATTTTTACTGTCGACGTTTTTCTATACAGGGTGTCCGGAAAAATGTAGGAAATCTCCCGGATATGAAAAAAAAACACGTGAAAGGAATAGTACGAGTTCATATAAACTTTTTTCGTATATGCCTTCTCTTCGGAGATATGGTTCCCAGAGAGATGCAGTGGAATCAAGTTTTTTACACATAATTATTGAACCACCCGGTATATTTCAATTTTTTAACCGACTTCTAAAAGAAGGAAGTTCTCAATTCGTCAACTATGTATTTTTTTATCCATGTACACCGATTACTCCGGAACGGCTAAACCAATTTAAATGAAATTTTTTACATTATATTCAGGAAGTTGCTGCGGTGGTCTCACATTTTTTAGATGAAATCGGTACAGTAAAATCCAAGATGGCACTTACAATATGGCGGCCAAAGAAATTAATTTTGTCCGATTTTCCCCAAAATTGGTACGGATCAATTTTTGAGGTTGTACCCAACGAATCTGAAATTATTTTAAAAAAATTCAAAATGGCGGATCCATATGGCGGACAAAAAAATCGATTTTATCCGATTTTCTCCAAAATTGGTACGGGGGAGATTTCGGGGTCGCACATGACGAATCTAAAATATTTTTTTAAAAATTCAATATGGCGTATTCAATATGGTGGATAAAAAATTAATTTTGTCCGATGTGTTTCAAAATTGATATGACAGCACATTACGAATTTGATATTATTTAAAAAATAAATAAATATGGCGGATCTAAGATGGAGGATTAAAGATTCTACATCTCTCGATTTTGTCTAAAGTTAGTATTGGGGGATTTTTGTTAGTGTAAATTACGAAATTAAAATATTTTTTGAAAAACTCAATCTGGCAGATTCAATATGATGTTTTCTTAAAAATTTAACATTTTTCGACTCTCTCCAAAACTGATATAAAGGGTTCATGATGGGGTAAATTATGAATTTAATAGTATTTTTTCTGGATTCAATATGGCGAACGCAATATAGCTGACGAAAAATTTAAGATATTTCGATTTTGTTCAAATGTGGAACTGAATAGTTTTTGAGGATGTAAATAGCGAATATAAAATTATTTTAAGAAAATCTAATATTTCAGATGCAATATCACCGTTTTGAAATTTTAAATTTCTGGATTTCATCTAAAATTGGTACTGGGGGGCCTTGAAGGGTTTAGATTTAGATTAGATTAAGACGTTAAAATTATTTTTTTGAAATTCAATATGGCGGATCCAATATGGCGGATTGAAAATTTTACCTTATTCGCATTTTTTCAGATTTGGTATTAGGAGGTTGGGGGGTGGTGTATTACGAATATGAAATTAATTTTTTACAACTATTAGGTTGATAAGATACAATATGGGGACTAAAAATTTTACATTTTCCAGTTTTATATAAAATTATTATTGCGGGGTTCTTGGGGCGTATACAAACTCAATATGCAATATAAAATATATCGGGCTAAGAAATTTACGTCTAAAATTCTTTAAATATCGATATTGGAAGGTTTTGGGGCCTATATTACCAATCTAAAATTATTTTGAAATTTAAGATATTGGATTTACTATGACAGACTAAATATTTGTTTGACACAATTTCATTGGTATTTGGAGAACTCTAAGAATCAAAGAATTTTTAGGGATTCATTTTAGAGAGATTTACAATTATGGATAAAATGGGTAATTTTTTGCCACCTTGGAGTCATTGCGAGGACACTAATGTCGATTAGCACTCAGTTCAAATAATTTATGAATATCACGATGAATTCAAAACTAAAAATCGAAAAATAAAATTTTATAAAAAATTGAACCGACTTCTAAAAGTGCGTTAAAAGGTGAAAAATAACTAGAAATTTTTATATGAAATTGAAATTTTTGAAGTCGGCTACAAATTATTTCTAAATGAAATAAATAACTACTAATTATGGCAAGAAAGCAATTACAAATAAAGTATTTTCAGTCTGTTTATGCGAATCACATTTTGCAGGTATTAGTTTCGCGCCAACTTCAAAAATTTCAATTTTGCGCGCACGTTTAGAAGTCGGTTCAATTTGTTTATAAAATTTTATTTTAATACAATGTGTACTAGGTAGGACTCTTACTATCAAAGAAAGTGTTGTAAATTATTCACAGCTGCAGGAATGGACTAGCTGTGACCCTCTTGACCCCATTTTTTTACACCCTATATGATAAAAACTTTGTACAACTTTTTTTACATACCTTTAACTATTGACTAAAAATTAAACGCTTTTCATTCATGTTGCTGATCCTAAGCATTTTCGAAGAAAGTCATTTTATTTACACTGTTAGTGCCTTAATTCCTGTCGGGTTGAATATGAAAAAGAGGAATTTTCCCCTGTCACCATAGTTTCAATACAAAGTTAAACTAACTGCTTAGTTAAAAACTTTATAAGAGTGTTCAACATGGGCTCCGTGAAATTTGATACACTCGCGAATTAAGGACTGGTGTACCCGCCACATTAACTCAGCATTGTTTCTTATTTGATCAAAATGAAACGTGATTCTCCGTAGAAATTCCTCCCTACTCTCGGTCGAAGGGGAATACACCAAGGCTTATAGGTGTTCTCACAGGTAAAAATTCAACGTCGTTAGGTTAGGAGACCGAGGAGGCCAGGCAATAGGTCCTCCTCTACCTATCCAACGGTTTGGATAGACGTTATTTAGGTGCTCCCGCACAGCAACGCTGAAATGAGGTGGTGCCCCATCATACATGTAATACATGTTTCGGCGGGTTTCAAGTAGTAAGTGCTCTACTATTTCATAAAAAGCGTTATGGGTTAACTCCAAATAAAGTTCTCCATTCAGTCGTTCCGGCAATGCGAATGGTATAATCAAAAAATTGCTAATTATTCGCGCCCAGACATTAATTAATTGGAACTGATGTTAATGATGGGAAACAATAGTTCCACGAGGACTTTCATTAGCCCAAACATGTGAGGTGTGTAAATTTATGATCCCATTTTTGGTAAAACCTGCTTCATCCTTGAAGAGAATAGTGCTAATAAAGTTTACATTATTTCGTTGCTGATCTAATAGTGAGCTTGCAAACTGCATTCTAAGAGGAACATCTTCAGGAATCAGTTTATGCACTTTTTTCAAATGATATGGATATAAGAGCTGTTCTTCAAGAACTTCATGTACTATTGTTTTCGACGTATTAAACTGCGCTGATAATTTTCGAGTGCTCGTTGATGGATTGTCATCTACAGTATTTAAAATATTTTCCTCTAATTGCAGCGTACGTACTGTTCTTCCCCGACCAGCATCAGTATTTCTTTTCCCAAAATTTCCTAAAATTAGGAAGAAATTTAATAATATTACCTTATTAAATGGAATCACCTACCATTTTTCCTTAGATGTTGGTCAACTCGTCGAAATATGTCCTGATCTAGAAGAATACGATTAGGTTATCTGTCGTGATATAAGCTCCTGGCTTTCAAAGCATTTCAAAATGTAAGACCATACACCAGATGCATATCTGCATACTCAATAAAAGTGTATTCCATATTTCGTTTCATTTCACAATTAATTTCACCACGTAATCCAAAAATCAATAAATTAATATCCAAGTAGAGAATCAATGTGTCAGAGAGCTGAAACTTCTTTGTTTTTGCTACCGATAAAATAAAACGCACATTTTTTGCGAACCTAGGTCGAACTGCAATTTATAGAATTAGACTTTTTTTAACTAAAGAGATAAACTCTAATTTTGGATCGAATTTTTTTATCATAAGTTTGAAGGTTGAACATTTGATAGGAACAAAAATGTATCTTTTATCGAAATACGCCTAATATATGATGTAAATAAAATGAAGTTTTTCTGAAAACGGTTGGGATTAGCGGCATGAATAAAAAAAACTTAATTTTTAGTCAATAGTTAAAGGTTTGTAAAAAACGGTGTCCAAAGTTTTTATCATAGAGGGCGTAAAAAAATGGGGTCATAAGTGTCACCGCTAGTCGGTCCCTGCACCTGTCAGTAATTTACACTTTCTTGGATAGTAATTAGAAGGGTCTTACCTGGTATATCTCATATAAAAAAAAATTGAAATATAAATGTGTAAAAAACATGATTCAATTGCAGTTCTTTGGGAGTCCTTATCTCCGAAAGGAGGCATATACAAAAAAAGGTTTATATGAACTTGTAATATTCCTTATACGTATTTTTTCCATATTCGGGATATTTCCCATAGTTTTCCAGATACCCTCTATTTAAAAGCTTCTTCGTGACACAAAAAGAGGATTTTTCTATACCAAACAATGTAGGAACAATTAGATTTAATGGAACCAAATATTGATTATTCAAAATTATTTTAAGTAAAATTTTAAATCAATTAAGTAAAGATATTTCGAAGTTTCAGTTAATGATTTTGACCTATGTTTTATTTGGGTCCTCTTTTAATAAAAACAACTGGTACTTTTGTTGTGCCGTTTGGCGAGCATAACGGGAAATCTTAATAGTTAGTTTGAATAAATGAACGAATAAGAGTGGTGATACTTGATCTTCGATGGTTCGAGCTCATTGGGCTGATTACATCCTACTATGACCGCAAGTTATTCGAGGCCGATTGCATTTGCGAATCCGAGCCTACCTGACCACTTCGAGTGATATTATTGTATTCCCGAAATGTCTCAGCCTCAGTCCATTGAATTCCGAGTACTCCCTGAGAACACGGTCAACAGTTTCATCAACCCCTAGCTACCATAGCGAGCCATCTGCGACGCCAATCCCATGAAGATGGCTTTGTAGGTGACAATGTCCTCTTAACAATCTCACCATGAGCAAGAAAATACGGTCCCTAGTGAGTCGCGCATTGGCCCCAGTTTTATTTTTCTTGGCACATCTGATTTCAGGGGCTGCTCTCTAGCTTTCAACACGTTTGTTTTCCAGTAACATTTTGAGTTTTTTATTAGATTATGATTCTCCCTGCACTCAGACATTAGTCTTAAATCTACTAAATTGGACTGGAGGGCCAAGATTGCAGCCCTACTTTCTGAATATATGTTAATAGTCCTATTTCTGTTTACGTCCCTCATACACTGCAGAATAGCCTAAATTTTCCCTTCAAAGACTATTGCATGCTGTACCAGAGAGTAAAAGTCTCTTACTCCCGGGCTTCTACCGAACACTCCAACTCCGGCTCTTTCATCCTCTTGAGATCGCTATGTAAACCACCACAATGTATTTGTCGGAAATTTTTTTTCTCCTCAAATAAAAAATAAAACGAATATTTCAAAGTTTAAAAATCAATCGTTGTTTCAGTTCGATCAATGATTTTGAGTTTTATTTTCTTTGCTCATATTTTGGGGTCCTCTTCTAATATTAGTACTTCTGTTTTGAGGATTCGCTAGTCTAACGGGAAATCTTAATAGTTTGAAAAAGGAAAATACGATAAATAAAAATATTTATACATGTTGCCAAAATTAATAATATTAAACCACTAAAATTATACAAAGTATAAAAAAAATTAATCTATTAAAATAATATCTTTAGAATAACAAGACATAATATTATGCATATTTTTCTAAAAATGTATTGCCAATAGATAAAGGTGTTATGTATGAAATTTTCGAATTTTAATTTTTAGTTTCATTTGATTGTATGTTGTTATAAAATTTTTGGCAATTCCGTTACTCTATTTTTCCCAACACCCTCGTAAAATCTATAACTACTACTGGCATTTGATCATGGTCTAAATATAGTCACATGATGATTATCGATTGCAAATAACAGTCGTTTATTGATCCATTTTTTTATATTTTTCAGTATTTCAACTTATTGAGTGTAAAGGAATTGCGTATTATTCTTGTTAATTTAGTCACTTTTTTGATTGGATTATTTATTCTGTCTTACCTTAAGTTTAATAAAAAAAACTGTCAAATATTTTTGTTTGAAAATTGTTTCGATTGTGGGAGACTGTAAATTCCAGGTCTTCCTTCGCTGACTACGAAAGAATAAGGTACGTTTATTTGTTGTCTTAAAATTTTTTTCCAAATTTAGGAGATTATCTTGTCTGAGATACAAATTACCTTCTGTTTTAATAAAATATGTCTTAATGTATCTGCAGAGCATAAATTACTTTGGTTTTTAACAATAATTTTAATTTTACCGTAATTTTTCTTAATTCATTATCGGCCATCTTGACATGAGGTCATGAAAATTATCTTAAATACCTGTTGCTAGTCTTAATTACATATTTTCTTTATTAAAACCACCTGTTGCTAAAGCATTTTGGCAACCTAATGTCGTGTTAGGAGTTGTACTGCCAAATTTTATATTTTCTAGGGTAAAATGTATCTAAACTGTACCAGCCATTGGGCTATCTAAGATTCCTGAGAGGGTAGTATGCATATCTGAGGAAACTTGGCTGACAAAGACTCTACGAAGGACATTGGGGTCAACGTTTATGGAAAATAATACTCGAGTTCCAACCTACTTCCTCAGGAAGATTCAAGGAGTGTATTTTTTATCTCTTACTTATTAGAAGCTTATCTCTGGAATTTTGACTCCACCTGTTAGTCTGTTGCTAGTTCAAGGAGCTCGACTGTTGTTCTGTGACTATCTTATCGTGTCTTTGCAGAAGACAATTATCTAAAAATGCCCTTAGCTATAATATCTTGAAGTGACACGTTTCATTTAAGTTATCTTGTTATACCTTATCTTAGTATCTTATCGTGTCTTTGTAAAAGACAAATTACCTTAAAGTACCTTAAGCTATCTTGTCTAGGCTTCATTTTAATTATCTTATAGTATCGTGAACTTACAGTTATCTGTCTATAAAATGTACCATTGATTTCTTGTATTCAGTTAAGGTTTGACCAACTTTTTTTTGCGTTATGTAAGCCCTCTTTCTTATATACTCTTGTAATTTTTTTCTCTTCTTGATATCTTATCAAAATGGTGAATGTTAATTTTAAATCAAATATTAATAATCAGAAATTATGGAAGAGCAACCTATTTAATACTTTAATTATTTTTTTAAAAATACTACAGAGTCTGTACAAAAAGAACTTTTTTTTCATTAGAAAATTGTAATTTTTAATTTTGCGAAATGTGATGTGTCAGACGTTATAACTAACCTTGTAGTATGTGGTTTAGATCTTTTTGGACGTTCAACACTTATGTAACACTTTTCAACACATATGTAATCATATTAACTCTTGTATATAAACAATTCTAACTTTTATTCTTAATAAATTGTTCGTTATTTCTGTTGACTTTTATTTTGCACACACATACACACACACTGCTTTTTCTAATCCTACATTTTCTAAATTTAGATTGGAACCTCCCCTAAGCTTAATTATAAATAATTTGTGGGGAATCCAAATTTTAAAATAACGTTTTTAACACGATTCTAACTTTATTATGTAGAAATAAAGTTGGAATTAGTTACCTCAAATTCCTCTATCTTTTAAGAGTTAACAATGTCCATCATCTAGGATCTATTCTCTTGTGAATAAATTACCAGCTATCTCTCCATCTCTTATGTGATCCTCCACTGGCCGGTTTCCTACTGACTTTCCTTCAGAAACAATATCTGTTACTCTATTCAGGTTAATTCTTTGTACAGGGTGAGTCAACGATTGGATGAAGTAGGTTTGTGCCTTTTCGGTGAAATTAACAAAGAAACTATATTTATTGTTTGATACAGTTTATTTTTACGTAGATTTTAAAAATATTTAGAACTCTACAGGGTGAGCCAAAAAACTAGGACAGCATAAAGTTGTATTTTTTTAAATAGAACACCCTATATACGAATCGTATTTTCGATTTAGCTTATAATTTTAAATCTTTTTTATTGAGGGTTTACTATAACAAAACTATATAGTTTCTGAGATAATTAAGTTTAAAGAAAAAAAGTCACATTTTCAAGCATCAATTCAATCCTAAATAACGTTTTCAATTTTGTGACAAATATATTCAAATTTGGAATTTGGCAAGGCCAAGGACAAGTTAACATAATTTTTACCAAATATTTTCAATAAAAGCTACAGGGTGTTGAACACATCGGCTCAAATTTGAACAAGTTTAAATGAATAAATATATTTTTTTTTTAAATGGTACATTCTGTATATTTTCATGTTATTTAATAGAGTAATAAAAACCCTAAAAGTTTTGTTCAATATATCCTATACCTATTTATAATAGTTTTTGAGATATTTCAGTTTTTCTTATTTTCCATACTTTTTTACAGAAGTAGTCTTCATTATCATAGTAGCCATGTAAAATAATAAAAAGAAACTACAGAAATAAACAAAATGTGGTTAAATATGGTGAAATACATTATTCGTTATATTACAACGGCAATAGTTTAATTAAACATAATGTGAAAAAATTAACACAACAATAACGACAAGGCAAATACATATTTACTTTTATACTAAATTGAAACAAAAAAATTGCCTATTGAATACTGAGATTAATTATTTCTTTTTAATAAGTGTTCGAATAAACGACCCTCTTGTGCAATGCACAAATTTAGTCTTTTTTGCAGATTTTCTCGGACCCTGGACAAAATTAGTGGCGTTATTGTTCTACAGGTATCCCTCCTGTTTCGCATATCTTCCACTGTTGTTGGTGGATTAACATACACCTTATTTTTAATATAACCCCATAGGAAGAAATCTAATGGGGTGATGTCGCAAGACCTTGGTGGCCACTCAATGAAACTCACACATCCAATCCATTTTTGCGGATATCGTTGGTCCAAAAATGCACGAACTTCACGATGGTAATGCGGAGGCGCACCATCGTGCTGGAACCACATACTGTCGAGCTCATCCCTATCGAGACCTTGAAGCAGTTGGGGTAGTTCTTCTTGTAGAAAGTTCAGGTAACTATGGCCTGGTGTGGTTCATTAAAAAAGTGAGGTCCAATAATTCGATTATGATGAATACCACACCAAACATTTAATGACCAGTGGTTTTGATGTAGTAGTAGCTTCATCACTAAACATTACCTTGCATAATAAATTTGGATTTAATTGAATCTCCGCATTTATTGTACGACAAAAGTTTACACGACTTTCAAAATCCTGTCCGTGCAATTCTTGGTGTAATTCCATGTGATATGGATGATACCTATATTTCTTGGTAGTACGATTAGCGGTGGATTGTGATGTTTCACATAATGCTGCTAACTGACGGCTACCAATATAAGGATTTTCCTGAACATTTAACAATACTTGTAGTTCTTTTTCTTCATTAGTTACTGATTTGTTGACCATTTTACGTTTTGGATAATCAACAGTACCAGAAGAATCAAATCTTTGCATTAAGTTTTGAAAAGTATGGGTATTAGGCTGGCGTCGATCAGGATACTTCATTTTGTAAATTCTTTGAGCAAGAAGGCAATTTTTTTGAGCCTCTCCTATTGTATAAATCATATCTATTAACTCATTCTTTGGAAAATTCATTTTACAATATAAGATGAATGCAAAAAAAAAACAAACTACACTACATAAAAACCAAAAGAAGCGATTGCGGTTATAAATTTGACACACAGAAAAATGTTCTTTTACATTGTTTTTGCCATGGCTACTATGATAATGAAGACTATTTCTGTAAAAAAGTATGGAAAATAAGAAAAACTGAAATATCTCAAAAACTATTATAAATAGGTATTGGATATATTGAACAAAACTTTTAGGGTTTTTATTACTCTATTAAATAACATGAAAATATACAGGGTGGACCATTTAAAAAAAAATATATTTATTCATTTAAACTTGTTCAAATTTGAGCCGATGTGTTCAACACCCTGTAGCTTTTATTGCAAATAATAGGTAAAAATTATGTAAGCTTGTCCTTTGCGTTGCTAAATTCCAAATTTGAATATATTTGTCATAAAATTGAAAACGTTATTTAGGATTGAATTGATGCCTGAAAATGTGACTTTTTTTCTTTGAACTTAATTATCTCAGAAACTATAAAGTTTTGTTATAGTAAACCCTTAATAAAAAAGATTTAAAATTATAAGCTAAATCGAAAATATGATTCATATATAGGGTGTTCTATTTAAAAAAATAAAACTTTATGCTGTCCTAGTTTTTCGGCTCACCCTGTAGATTCCTAAATATTTTTAGAATCTGCGTAAAAATAAACTGTATCAAACAATAAATATAGTTTCTTTGTTAATTTCACCGAAAAGGCACAAACCTACTTCATCCAATCGTTGACTCACCCTGTACATGTTCACTCTAAAATCATAATCTTTGTGTTCCCTATCTTACTACGTCGTTTAGTTCCGGCATATCTTTTATGTTTCCGTTTCTTATTTGATCTCATAGTGTTTCATATGCTTTTGAAAACTTTTAGTGTTTTCATTCCTGTCGATCTCAAAACATTTTTTGATTTATTGATTTAAGGATTTTAAATTTGCTTTCAATTTTCAAGTATTTATTATTCTTGACCAGTGGTTCCCAACATTCTTTTAAGCACTATCTATTTTTGATTTTTTTTATGCGTTCGTGATCTCCTTTTCTCATCCACCATATTTGATCAATAAAACCAAAAACAAAGAGTTTAAAGAAATATTGACGACATTTATTATTAAGTAATAATTATTAATAATTATTGTGTTGATTGATCTAGCATCTGCTCAACAGGTGTTATAATTCTTCATTGGATTTATATCAAGGTCAATCTTCTGTCATCTTTAACAACTTATTCCTAGCTTTTGTCTTGATCTGTAAAAGAGTTGAGAATCCATTTTCACAGAGGTAACTAAAAGCAAATGCCATTATTATTTGAGAAAAAGGCACTTTAGAATACGAATGACGCATCTCATACTAAAATTGTAGTATATATTTTTCCGAAATATGTCATGCATTTAGAAGTCATTTCGTAGCTTGAAAAAGTCATCCTGCACTTCATCGGGAATAGTGACAACATCCAAAGATAGTTGAAATGTATTTTGCACTAATGCAGCTTCTTGTTTGGAGAACACCGAAAAATAACATGGAATTACAAAGGGGCACAGACGAAAGGCTTCACGAATTAAGTGGTTGTATTTATTAGGTATGTTGTGAAAAAAATTTTAAACAGAAGTTCGAGAGAGTTGTTGGCACTAGAGTTCCGGTGCAGCTATGTGTTCCTCATAAACCATAAAGCATTACCCATTATGCGCAAAATTTTATTTTGCAATACCTGGGGTTGGTATCGGCTTGTTTTAGGTATGTGTGCTAATACAAAGATTGCATAGAACATCCTTGGGCAAGGATCATTTTGTAGATAGTCAACTTGTTCCTCAGGAACAGTTTGTTGCTTCTATTGAGTAGTGGGTACAAAAAACCTAGGAGTTTCTGTGCCTTCATTATTGTTATTGTTCTTTGCGACTTCACTCATACATAATTTTAATTGTTAGCCCATTGTTAAGTATATTTTTATTGTTGTTGGCCTATTGGCTCTTAAATAATTATTTAAATTTTAGTATCTCAGAAACGGCTGCTCGAAGCGACATCTATTAGTTATAACATTTTTGAGTAAAAAATATTAAGGAATAAAAATTTTCAGTTATAAATCTGGAGAAATGGAGAAATACACCACGCGCAAATACAAGATGTAAGAACGCTCACATTAGCTAATATAGGAACATCTCATGGGCTTATACTGTGTAAACTCAAAATAGACATCAACTGCAATCCTGCGCCAAAAGCTCCAACCATAGAAAAAATAAACTATGAGAAATTTGAAGACCCATCTACACAGATGCTATATCGCTCAAGATTGGAACAAAAAATAACTACTAAACTTTGTTCCGAGGACCAAATAATAGAAGAAATGTGGACTACAATAACGATAAATATACCAGACGCTGCAAAAGAAGCGTTGGGAACAAGAATGAGTAGAGAGAGGAAGAAACTAAGTAAAACACCGTGGTTCACAGAAGAAATAAAAGAACTAGCAAAGATAAAGAAAGACGCTTTCTTGAAGTACAAAAGTAATCCTTCGGCTGAAGGATATCAAAAATACAAGCAAACGAGAAACAACATAAACAAGAGGATTAGAAGATACAAGGAAGAATACTGGGAGCGATACACAAAGGACATGGAGCATGACTTATACAGTGCGCAGAAGAGAATATGGAGAATGATTCAGAAACAGAAAAAAATGTTAATGAATACATCAGTACAGCTCACATCAAAAAGGAAGAATGGACATCATACTTTGAAAGACACACTAGCATAACAGCAAAATCCATAAATCTGAGCACTACAAAAATGCAGGTAACATTGGAAGAAATAGAATATAAAATACGTAATTTAAAGAATAGAAAATCTCCTGGACCAGATCTAATTACCAACGAATTATTGAAAAACGGAGGCCAAATGCTTACCGAGGAGTTACAAAAGCTTTTTAATAAAATTATTAAAGAAGAGCAAGTACCGCAAAAATGGAAAACCAGCTATACAATTCCCGTACACAAAAAAGGTGACCACAAAAACCCCGACAACTACAGAGGAATTACACTTCTTAACTCTGTCACCAAACTATTTACAGCAATTATTCGTGACAAACTTGAAGAGAAAATACAGATCTCGGAGGAACAACAGGGTTTTCGAAAAAACAGGGGAACCACAGATGCCTTATTTATAGTGAGACAAAAAATCGAAAAATCAATAGAATTTAACCAACCTGCATACTTATGCTTTGTTGACCTAACAAAAGCATTTGACCGCATCAAGAAGCAGCACATAACGGACATCCTAAAACAGAAAAATGTTTCAGCAGAGGATCATAAACATAATTGATGACTTGTACACAAATTCCAGCACAAAAATAATAACATCCGAAGGTCTAACCGAAGACATCAAGATAAACGAAGGGATAAGGCAGGGAGATTCGCTAAGCCCCTTTTTATTCAATTTGATAATGGACCGCATAATAGAGGATATCAGACCGAAACGCGGATACCAGATGGGCGGACACAATATCAATATAATATGCTATGCGGATGATGCGGTCGTATTCGCAGATAACGAAGATGACCTCCAGAGATTGACACACCTATTTAACGTATCAACTAAGAAGTACAATATGCAGATATCAACGAATAAAACAAAGTGTATGGTAATTTCCAAGGAACCAAGAAGATGTAAGCTACAGATAGAAAATGCCATAATTGAACAAGTCATGAACTTTAAATACTTAGGCGTTGACACAACAAGCTGTCGTAATCTTACTGGAGAAGTACTGTCACAAAATACAAGAGACCTACAAGTGGCAGGATGCTTAAGAGATATTATATTTCGAAACAGATACATGAGAATAGAGGGAAAAACAAAAATATATGAGACCATGATTCGACCAATTCTAACTTATGCCACGGAAACAAGAGCAGACACTAAGAAGACAAAGCAGAAAATGAGAACCACCGAAATGAAAGTACTGAGATAAATGCTAAACGTGTCCATCAGAGATAGGCTGACAAATACCTTAATCAGAGAAAAATGTAATTTGCAGGACGTGGTCAAATGGACAAAAGAAAGAAAAAGAGGATGGAAAGAACACGTTGAGAGAATGACTGAAGAGAGACTAGCCAAAGTTTGTATGTATGGACGACCAAGAGGAAGAAGATTACCAGGACGACCACCAAAGAGATGGGCTCAGAGCTGGTTCTCTTCATCAGCAGAATAAGGCGGGTGTAGATAGAATGACAAACAAGGATATCCCTAGTCAACGTAGAAGAAGAAGAAGAAGAAGTTATAAATCTAAGACACTGAGGTATAAAAAAGTTCTGAAGTTTTAAATGTAGATGATGTTGGTGGCAATTACGTTGAAACTGTAATCGGATATTAATTTCTGGTCCTTAAAACCCCAAAGTACCAAACTTAGTGCAAATCAAACTATTATTAAGATAAATAGTTATAAAAGAGTTTTAAAAAATTATAACTTTGATACCCTGTAGTAGTGAACATAACCCGATTCGCTCGATCCCCCCACTCCTCGACCTTGACCTTGACCTTGCTTCACCCCTCTTTGGCCCCGCCCACATGTCCTTGTCATTGACCTTGAAAGTGCACGTGTGCTTTGGCCTTGGCCTTGTGTTCAAGGTTGTGTGTGTGACCTTGACCTTGACCTTGGTCGAGACGACCTTGACTTTGTTGAAGGTCATCTTGGGTGTGTGACCTTGAAGATATGTTACGTGGTTGGGGGTGACCTTGAATGGTTTTATATAAGGTATGGGGCAGTTTCATTCATCAGTTGGCTCTGACTTGTATAGGTAGTACATGTGTTAATATTTGACAAATCATGGCATATGTTTGTGAAAATTGCGGTTCTAAGTTTACTAATATTTATAATATGAGACGCCATCAAAGAGAATCGTGTGCGGCGAGATTTAATGAAGTGCCTGGAGGAAAACGGCTCCGAATTGAAGAGTATACATCGACGATTCCGCTAATTAATTGCGCTACATGTAATGTAGATGTTCCAATAAATCATATGTCGGTGCATAAACGAACACAACAACATAAAAATAATTCATGTTTGCCGGTATGTCATGGTGTGCAACTCGTTCAATGTGCCTTCAAAAGGAGAATTGCAACCTATCGGGTTAGCAGTGATATGGAGCATTCCGATTACGTAATGTTCTTTGCAGACATTAAATCCAAGGTGGTGGAACTTGTTAATAATTTATTGCGTGTGCATCATGCTTTAAAAGTTAACATGACAGCTGTTGGCGAGTACATGCTTCCATCACAAGAAATATTCAGTGAAAAATCCTTTAACTCTGCTAATCAAATAATTAGTGTAGAAAGTGATTTGGATGCCGTTTACCATTCTTTCACCGAATTAATAAAAACGCAGGCGACAGAGTTCCAGGAGAAAGATTCAGGTATGGAAAAATCAAAACCCGATATATTAAACTGATTTTTATATATTATTTTTCTTGTTATAGGATGGGCTCTTGTGCGAATTTTATACTTGGAAGTTGGTATCAACAAGTATATGCCTATGGGTGGCTCATCATACATCAAGTTGCCGTATTCTATTGAAAGGAAAGGAGCTGTCGTCAATGTGATTAACCAGGACGAATTTTGCTTTGCGTGGGCTGTAACATCAGCATTGTTTCCTCCAACAGCAGAGCCTTCACAGAAGACATCCTACCCCCATTTTTCTAGAGTGCTAAATGTAACAGGTATGGATTTTCCAGTAAAATTACGTGACATTAAAAAATTTGAGGAAATGAACAACATATCAATTAACGTATACGGTCTGGAATCTAAATATGAAAATAATGAAGTAATACATGAAGTTATTGGTCCACTGAGGTATGCGTCAAAAAAGTTGGATAGGCATGTAAATTTATTGTTAATTACAAAAGACTGTAGTAGTAAAGATGGCGGTGAACATTTTTGTGATACGACTTGTTCAAAGAGTCATTATTGTTGGATTCGGGATTTATCACGTTTAGTTTCAAGTCAAATTAGTTGTCAACAACATAAAATATATTTCTGTGATGGTTGCCTCATTTATTTTAGTACACCGTCAGCTTTAACTTTACATCAAAGCTACGATTGTAACCACATTTTCACGCAAACACCCTCAGTGGATTTAAAAATCGATAAATTTGGAAAGAGTGTGCCGGAAAATATTTTAAAATTCGAGGGTATAGAAAAGCAAATGCGCGTTCCATTCGTGGTTTATGCAGATTTCGAATCTGTTTTAAAACCCATTGAAACGGTACAACCAAACCCACAAAATTCTTACACTGTAAAAAGTTTTAAACATGAACCATATTCTTTTGCTTATTTAATTAAATGCTCTTTTGACGACTCACTTTCGAAATTTGAGCTATTTCGGGGGAATAATGCAGCTCAAGTCTTTGTGGATCGTATCGAGTGTGATTTAAGGGCTCTATACAACACATATTTAAAAGACATTAAGCCTATGAAACCGTTAACGCCTGAAGAAAAAAGGGAGTTTAATGATGCTAAAATATGTGGTATATGTGAAGGCCCTTTTGAAGAGGGTGAGATTAAAGTACGAGACCACTGTCACATAACTGGTGCAAAAAGATTTGGTGCTGCACATTCCGTTTGTAATTTAAATTATAAATTACCCTCTTTTATCCCTATCATATTTCATAACTTAAGCGGCTACGACAGCCATTTATTTATAAAAGAGTTATGTAAATATGGGGATAAAATTGGTGTTTTGGCTCAAAGTAAGGAAAAGTACATATCATTTACCAAAAGCATTTATGTGCACGATTATTTTGATAGTAAATGTGAAAAAGTCAAGAGGAAATATTTAAAGTTGCGATTTATTGATAGTTTTAAATTTCTGTCAACGTCTTTGGAAAATTTAGGCAGCGGTTTAAACGACGACGATTTTATTGAAACGCGGAAACATTTTTCAAATATCAACCAATTTAATTTGATGCGTCAAAAGGGTGTTTTTCCCTATAGCTTTATTGACTCTATGGAAAAAATGGAAAATACATGTCTTCCAAGTAAAGATGAATTTTATGATAATTTACGGGAAGAACATATTAGCGATGAAAGCTATAGAAGAGCAAAAGAAGTATGGCGCTTGTTTGGGTGTAAAACTTTGGGGGACTATTCGGACGTGTATTTAAAATCAGATGTGTTGCTATTGTGTGATGTTTTTGAGCAATTTCGGAATAATTGTTTAAAATTCGATAAACTTGATCCAGCACATTACTATACCCTTCCAAGTTTATCATTTGATTGTATGCTACGTATGACTAAGGTAGAGTTAGAGCTCTTAACTGATATAGACATGATACATTTTTTTAAGAAAGGTATACGCGGCGGCATAAGCCAGTGTACAGAAAGGAAGCACATCGCTAATAATATTTTTTTACCAGACTATGACCCAACAAAACCTTCTTCATTTATAACATACCTTGATGCTACAAATCTATATGGTCATAGTATGTCACAAGCATTACCATATGGTGGTTTTCGATGGTTAAGCGAGCGCGAAATTCTGGATTTAAATATTATGGCTGTTGGTGATGATAGTTTACATGGCTACGTTTTGGAAGTGGATGTGCATTATCCGACTGAGTTGCATGATGCACATTCTGATCTTCCATTTCTAGTAGAAAATATCATACCGCCAACAGAAAACGCTAAATTACCGAAATTAATTCCTAATTTACAAGATAAAAAAAAATACATTGTACACTATAGAACTTTAAAACAAGCCATCGCCAACGGCTTAGTGGTAATGCAAACCCATCGAGTATTACAGTTTGAGCAATCAAAATGGCTAAAATCGTATATTGATTTTAATACCAATTTACGTAACAAGGCCACCACAAAATTTGCGAAGGACACTTTTAAATTAAAAAATAACGCGATATTTAGTAAAACTATGGAAAATGTGGAAAATCGAAAGGATATAAAATTAGTAACACATTGGGAGAACAGTGTAGGCAGAAATGGAGCTAGAGCACTAATATCCCGCCCCAATTTCAATAGTAGCTCGATATTTACCGAGAACTTTGTTGCTATACATATGAATAAAGTTAAAATATTGTACAATAAACCAATTTATATCGGTTTTTCCATATTAGATATATCAAAGACTGTAATATACGATTTTTATTATAATTTTATTAAATCCAAGTTTGGCGATGATGCTTCGTTACTTTACACCGATACTGACTCGCTTATATTAAAAGTGTATACGGAAAACTTTTATCAAACTATATCAGAAAACCCCGAAAAATTCGATACATCAAATTACCCCGAAATTAATAATTTCAACATAATTAAAAGTAATTCTGTAGTTGGTAGAATGAAAGATGAGTTTCCTGGTGATCCGATAATAAGTTTTTATGGTACCGGCGCGAAGGCTTATTATGTAAAGTCCATTAATAATGAATTAAAAAAAGCCAAAGGTATCAAAAAATGTGTTATCGAGAAAGACCTTCATCAGGAAGACTACCAAAGAATTGTTGAACGGGGTGGTTTGATATTAAGAAAGATGAAGACATTTAGAAGTGAATTACATAACATTTATACCAACATAATAAATAAAGTAGCATTGTCACATAGCGATGATAAACGTTATGTAATTCCCAGTTCAACCAAAACTCTACCTTGGGGGCATGCAGACATAGATTTTTACAAAACAGACCCGGAAGAAAACTTAGCAAATTTAGTCACCGTGTTGGAATCATTTCTAAGTCAGGACAGCACGTAATCTGGAAAATCCATATTTCATTATTTGTATTGTTTTTATTATTTCTATTAAACATACAACATTAATATGTAACGATAGTATTGTAATTTTTTTTTTTTTTTTTTAAATAAAAAACATGTATTCATTACTTGATTGCTTTTTTATTGAACCTTTATTTTAAAATTATAAATATAATGAAGTGTCGACAAATAACAAACTGTAAAAGTTATTGTTGAAAAATTTGTCTAATAGTAAATTAAACGCACAGGTCTACGAGTAAATGTTTAATGTGAAACAGGTTTGCTGACAAGATCCTCCATAGTCTTTTCAATTTTCAACATTCTAGAGTTAAGTTCATCACGCAGTTCGTCTTGCCTAAGTTCATATATTGCAATAACAGTATCATCAATGTATCCTCTAAGTTCTTGACCGGTTTCAATTAATTTCTTGCGTACGTAACCTTCAAGTTGGTTTCTGAATATATCTTTAATAACAATTGTTGAGTCATGTAAAGCTTTCTGCGTATCTTGCACACACTGAGCAAGGTTATTATCAACATAATTTCGTGTGGTCGCATCGTCTCCTTCAAGAGGTTCTGCTAAATAGCACAATCTTTTGCTTCCCATGTCGTAATCTCCATTAGGTGTAAGTTTAAAACCTATTCCTGAAGGACCTCGCATAAAGTTAAAATCCTTAAATTTTCTTTTGCGACCGAACTTATCAATAGTGTTTACTTCTGACATTGTTATGTGAGACTGATTTGAAACCATTAGATTTCACCCTAATATATGGTTCTATTTCATTAATAAACGGACTCTGCAGAAAAATATGGATTGCAAAACGTATTTTAGGTGATGTTTAATAAATACACATACAGATTCATTTTACTATTGTTTTATTGAAAAAAAAATTAAAATATAACAAAAGATTGAGTTCACTTTTTATTATTAAAAAAATAAAAAAAATAACAAACAAAAAAATTAAAAATTAAGAAATAAAATACATGTTAATTTCTTCTATACAGGTAAGCTTCTTCTATGACCCAATTTCTTCTCTGGATGGCACGTTCATTAATGTCCTTGAACTGGTAGTAAACTAGTCCACAAAAGCCGCATTGTACAAATTTAACCCTGAAAAGGTCAATGTAGTTGAAGTCGTACGTAAGATCATTTCGCCAGCAGATACCTAGTCTTTTACAATGATGACAAGTTAAATAAAAAGCTTTTGGTATATGACTGTATGTTTTGGCTGCTTCACTAGGTTGTTCATCAGTTGGCAACATGATGTTTGAATGTGTTGTACTTTTCAATCGCGGTACTCTAATTATGTATTACTTTTTAAAATAACCTTGACAGGACCAAAAAAAAATCCTTGAAAATTACAACCTCGAAAACGACCCTGACATTGACGGGTACTTTGACCTTGGCCTTGGCCTCGCATCTAACAAGTTTAGTACTATATTTATATGCTTCTTTAAAATAACCTTGACAGGGACAAAAAAAAATCCATGAAAATTACAGCCCTGAAAACGACCCTGGTATTGCCGGTTACGTCGGCCTTGGCCTTGGCCTTGCATCTGACAAGTTTAAATATTATACTTAATGCATCGAACAAAAGGAATAAAGGCGGTGTAGTGGGGGAAATGGGCATAAAAGCAGACTTGCTGGCTCGAGCTCTTCACAGTTCGTCAGAACAGCAAACAGTACAGTGCTAAGAAAAAGTTAATTGTGTGAGTTTGAATATCGACAATGTCTAGTGTACGGTCTCTTTTAGATGCTCTTGACGTGAGCTGCGGTTCACAGCAAGGCATGCTGGATAACATGAGTGGTTTAGAAGTGTTAAGTCCGGGGGTGTTCGAGAACTGGAATGGCGTGGAGCATGAAGATGCCGAAGACCGAGCCCTCAACGATGGTCGCGACGAGGAGTTAGTTCAGTCGGCAGCGCAATTCCTGGAATGCTGGACGGAGGAGAAGGAGCCAAAGATAAATGTAATCAGTGATGTGGTTGTGCGAAAAGCATCGCGGCCTAGGGAATCTTCTCCGAAAGCGTCGAAACTGCAAAAGCTCTTGACTATGCGGAAGTCGGAAATCGCCGATAAAAAAACATTTTATTCGGCGATTAAAGGTGTGGGACAAGGGAAGAAGAAAAAGTTTAACTTTAAGCGTCCCTCCACCCCTGTTCCATTACCCGACTTCCTAAAAACAGCACCGCAAGAGCCACTGTCAGTAGAAGTGGAAGTCATAGAAGGCCCCGATGGACCAACACCACCAACGCCACCAACACCGGCCAGCGTCGAGAATGAAATAGTGTCGGAGGTGAAGTCTTCCCCAGCGCCAGCGCCACTGTCGCCGATATTGGGGTGCCGGAAACCCATGAAGAAGCGGTTTAAGCGGTATTTTGAAGGGGATGAAGTTTCCGCTGCTTCGTCGTCGTCGTCGTCGTCATCGTCTTCACCAAATAAAACCGCGTCTTCTTCCGAGCCATCACAACCGGAGTGGGTCGAAGACTTCACCAACTCTCAGAAGACCAAATTGACTGACATTTATGCCATGAAAAAACGCTTAGTGAATGAAGTGAACGAGTGTGCCAGTGACATTATAGAACTTGAAAAACAATTAGAGATAAAAAAGGTGAAATCTGCGCGGTTAAAAAGACAATTAGAGGACTTTAATAAATTATGTAGTAGGTGTTAGGTAGTTGTAGATATTAGCTTTTAATTTATAGTATTAAGTTTGTAAATATATATATATATATATATATATATATATATATATTGTAGTTAATAAAAAAGTGTTTGATCAAATTTTTTATATTTTATAATGAGAATAAAAATGACTTGAAAATTTATTTTTGTGTGTTATTTCATATAGGCCCTGTCCCACATAATATTAGGTAATAAAAAAAAAAAAGTGAATAATCCACTAAAACTACGCAATAGCAATAGTTGTAAATATTTTCTGATAATATTTACAAGTATGCTAAAACATGGTTCGGTTTATGAAGTTAAGGTTCTGTCGCCAGAACTTCTAATACTTTGTATCTCAATATTGTATGTTTTTATGAAAAAAACATAAAATATTGGTTACAAAGTATTATAACCAACTAAAACTACGATCAAATTATTTTGTGGTCCTGAAAAGGACCGTTTGGTTTTAAAACATGCGACTCTTTTATTGAGTTGTGGAGTCGCACGGCCCGTCATCATCATCAGCGGGGGTGGCGGTGCTGTCCTCTGTGTATTCGATGATGAACCGCCAAAGTTCATCCCATCTAGGATCGTTCGGCTCCCACTCCAAACAATTCTCTGTGGTAGAATCTACCACAGGGCATTGGATGGGTTGTTGTTGTTGTTGTTGAGTCGCAGACATGTTGAACTAAAATGATTGTAATAAGTATTGATGGTCGTATATATAGAGACAAATTAATGGTGGGGGGTGAAAACAAATGTCATATTAAGTATTGAGACCAAAAGTTGTTTGTGGTCTCAAATACGAACGAACGATTTAGCTGGGTTCCACCAGCACTTAAAGTTTTAATACTTTGTATCTAATATTGTATATTCTATACATACAATATTAGTAACAAAGTACTAATATGTACTAAAACTACGATCAAAGTATTTTGTGGTCCTGAAAAGGACCGTTGTTGTGTGCCCTTAAAAAGGGCCAGGGAGAGTGTGGGGCTTATGGTGCCCCATCCTCGCTGGTCGACCACCAGCTTGACGAATCGCAGGGGCCTTGTGGGTCGTCGGGTGTTGGTGATGCTGGAATTTCCAGCACCGCATCTTCCGTCGAGTCCGGCTCTGGCTGCGGCGACGGAGTTTCGAGTCTTTGTAAGACCCAATCACCCGCGTCGTCTAATTCCACTAGACCCGGATCATGGTCATATACTAGCGGAATCGGCTCATCCAAGTCGTCCCAACGTAGGACGTCAATTTCAAAATCCACCTCGTCGTCGTCGTCGAAGACTTGCAGGTCTCCAACGTTGTCGGCTACGGTGTCATCACTAAAGATGGATGAGCCTCGGCTGGCGGGTCTTTCTTCCTCCATGTTTATCGTATGAGGGTTGATGAATATATGACTGTGTAACTGACCCAGTCTCATATATATAGAACTACCCCCACCCCACCAACGGATTCTAAATGTTATGTATTGGTGAGAGCTTATAGAATTATTGATTTTTTTCAAAAACTTTATATAAGGAATTAGATTTGTTTAGACAATAAGACTTATTCTTAATATTTTGTGAAGAATACATTACAAAAAAAAAATAATAGAAACCTTGTTTGAACTGTTAACATTTTCATAGGTTCTCAAGCATATAACTTGGCACTTAAGCTACGAGACAAATCGTCGTTAAACGAATATCTCGCCCCATAAGTGACGATTACTAAACTACGATCAAAATATAATGTGGTCCTGAAAAGGACCGTTTTTGTGGCCCTAAAAGGGCCTGGGGGGAGGGTGGGGTGCCTACCGTGGAGTAATACCCAACGATATTAACACCGACCTAGGTGCAGCCCTTGGTCTTCTCATTGGCGGCACCGTCGTCGTCGCTGGTGGTGTCGGCGTTGCAGGCGGTGCCGAAGGTGCCGCTCCTGGTGCGGTACCCCCGCACTCCTCACACTTGCATATCTTGCCGGGCACGAATGGCCTGACAATGCCAATGATCCTTTTTGGTATATCTTCCATCTTGCCGATCGAATGTGTAATGATGAAATAATTCTAATACCGGCCTCTATATACATTCAAAAAGTTGGAGGGGGTAAGGTGGAGTGCATATATGCATTATAAAAGTTTGAGAATAATTTGGACTTAGAAAAAAAAAAAAAAAAAAAAAAAAAAAAAAACCTCCCCCTACAACTTCCACATACTCCCGTTCGGCGGCCCTAGCCTCCTAACTCGAGAATTTCAATTTTTTCGTCCAAATTTTTTGTCATTTTTAAGATTTTCCAAATTTTTTATTCACCATTGTATTCTACTCAAAATTCTAGGTAATTAAAGTGCTTTTATTTTTTCTCTATCTTGAACGGTTCCCGAGCTACAGCGCTTTAAAGAATTCAAATTACTAACTTTCTATAACCCTTTTTTTCAAATTTAATTTTTTCGAATTTTCAAAAATACTACAATATGTAGAAAAAAGTTCTCTCTTTAATTTCCCAATACCGTTTTTCTCTAAATCTTCAACTTTAGCGCGTATTCAGCATTTTCAAAAAAAAAAAAAATTATAATTTTTTTTACACCATCGCATTCTCCTCAAAATTTTGGGCTATCAAAGTGCTTTTATTTTTTTTCTATCTTGAACGGTTCCCGAGCTACAGCGCTTTAAAAAATCCAAATTACTAACTTACTATAACCCTTTTCTTAAAATTTCATCTTTCCGAATTTTGAAAAGTACTACCATATGTAGAAAAAAATTCTCTTTCTAATTTCCTAATATCATTTTGCTCCAAAACTTCAACTTTGGCGCGCATTCACCATTTTTCAATTTTTTTTGAAAAAATTTTTTTTTACGTTTTTACTATCGAGAAAAATGCTTGCTTATAGTACTCGATTTCCTCTATAATTTTTTCTTATAATTTTTTTCCCTATTCCTAACCGTTACTTTCCTACAAATTTTCTAAATCGTTGTTTTCATATTTTGCCTTAAAAATTTTTTCTTGTGTTATTTAAGCTCTTTTTTCCACTTAATAAACCACCATTTTCTAAATTCCCGTACTCTTTTCTTAAAGAGCGGGCTTTTCCGCCAGCTTTTTTTTTTTTGGTTGGGTTTCAAATAAATATAAAACTACTACTTCACTCATTACAAATTTATTGATTCAAGAACATTATTTTGTGTTACATATAATAGATACATTAAAATATAGATTTATTGGTCACCGAACCGTTTAATACATTATAACTAAAAAATGAGTCGTGAATAACTAATGCGTACACTTTAGTGTCTTTGGGGAATTTATTCTTTCTCGTTTGGAACTCCAATTTTACATCCACTGTCGATGAGTTAATCGCCTCTGGTTGATGACTGCAATTGATAATAAAAACGGGGTTTTTCATATATTCCGCGAACGTTATCATCGGATCGTTTATCTCGCGCCCGTAGTAGCTGCTTTGGAAGTTTTCGTAATTGTAATAGGCTGCTGCGTACAGTTTCTTGGCGAAATCTAAATTCCATCTTTCGTATGGATAAACGGTTGAATTCAGATACAGTCTAATGTCGCATACGTCGGCGTGGGTAAACTGGGTTGCGTTTTTTTCTTTCTTGTCGCAATTATTGCTGTCTTGAAACCCGACGATTATATAGCGCGGTCTTTCCAGACTTGTACTCGTTCTCAAGGCCCACACGTCGGAAGATGTTTGCCTTAAAGCTGGTAATTCGTACAGATCCCATTTACGATATGCCATTTGAATACTGGCGTTGTTTCCTCCTTTATTAATGCGAGACAGTATTTTCAATTTTTGCTTGTCGTCTGGAATGATGTGACGAATTTTCCATTCGATTTTGTCGATACTAATTTCTGCCTCTACTTCGCCGACGTAACAATTGGTTAAAGTGCGAGCTATAATCATAATAAGCTCTTGTTTTACGTTGAAAACACCTTTTGCGTAATCTTCGGCGAATCCCATAAGATATTTTAAGGGTAATTTCCCGGAGAATACGTTACTTGCCGTGTCTACGATATCTTGGTTTGCTTCGTCGAGACCCCATCCGCACGTCATGAGAGATCTTTGTTGCAAACTTCCGAATGAAACCATGGTTTTTAATGTCGTCGTAACTCCAGGTTTACGAACCACGGCGACCTGTTCACCTCCCATCTCGTAGCGAATTTCATCGAACAAAAATGCGAGGGCATTATTTGATAAAAAACATCTTTTCGTTGCGTCTATGGGTTTAAATTTTCCTTCGATATATATGTAACTTTCGGCGATATCCAGTATAATATCTTGAAAATTAATGGGGATACGGACTTCATCCGAATTGTTGAATGATGGAGATCCGTATGGTTTATACGTATGCTCTTCTAGACTAATAATGGAATTGTCCAAGATGGGCTCGGAGAAAACCTCTATTTTATCGCTGGTGGTGGAAATCATTTTCGCACTTTAAGGCCGATTGATTTTAAAAATTTATAGTCTTCGGCAGATAACTGTTGAGATGTTTGTGATCTAACGTCTGGACGACGACTAACCTTGACGTTAACTCTTCTTTTACTTTTATTATGTTTCGGCGGTTCCCCCATCTTAGTCGACAGCACACACAATTGACGATTGAAGCAAAAACCCATTTCTATGAAAGTTTCTTCAGTTCCAATTTCACGATTATTTTCTCGCCTTGAAAATTGATTAGATCACCGCTATCGTCCAAGATGCGAAGAGTAATGTTGTCGATAAACTGACGTCCTGCCGGCATTAACGGCATATAAATATTATTTTGTGGTTCTTTACTGATTTTGTAACCGGGCTCCACGTCGATATCGAATTCGAACAAGGTATGACCTTCCACCGAATTCATATATGCTCCGGAAATTATATTACAATCTACGCGTATGATGCGTACTTTCATTATTTCCACCATCTCGGTTGATTCGTGCTTTTTGTCTCTTTTTAACACTGTATGATTAAATCCTAACATTTTACCGATACTCGCCTCTCCCCGGAAATCTATAGTATATTGGGATTTCAGTTCACATTTCAGCGTATTATTATTAGCAACCAAGTAAAAGATTCCATCGTTCTTTTCTTCAGTTGAAATCCTCAAAGCCTCCAACATAGCTTTACCTATCTCATCTATTTCATAGGCCCCAGGTGGAATCTGCAATTGTATCGGCTCGGTGGTGTAACCCTCCTTCATGTAGGCAAACTTATTGTTGCTTTCGTCCACATTAAAAATTGAATTGTATGTGTAAAATCCCAGCAATGCCAGACCATATTTGTTTTCTCTATTTAATTCGACTGGTGGATAAAAATCGGCGCTTAAGACGCTCGAGTGTCCTGTTAGTGTGAACGTATAAGACATGACTAACCATTAAAACATCACACATCTCGGTTTTATTCTTAGCGGCAACATTTAAAAAGATTCATCGTCACACCTTTTCTCACTGCATTAGATAGTGATGTTTTTATGCTATTTTCTGCTTTTATGCGCACATCGCTGATTTTGCAATAACAACAAAATATTTTTCTAGCCGTAAGATCCTCATCAGTCATAACCTCGTTTAAATTGCTGCTGCTGCTGCTGAAATAATGTTTGCAACCGCACTGATATTTTAATATATCGATATCGCTTTTAAGGTGCTCCGGCAACTTTTCCCAAACGAATGGAATTTCATTTGGGGCTAATGCAATCATTACTTCCTTGGGCATGTTTTCTAACTGTTTCACGGTCATTTTCCTTAATCCACCGGCTAGATGAAATGCTTTCAGTGATTGCAACATTTTAGTATAGTTATTGCGATCCATTTGCGGTGTTAATGGTGACGATGATGATGATGACATCTTTTACGCTGATGATTCGACAAGAAACTTTAAGCACAAATGTCCACACCAGACTGTTCCAAAATCCTGCTGACGATCGTATGTATAGTAAATAATTTTTGATGGTTCCGATCCCGTTTGTAGATATCGTACCAATTCGATCGGTGGGGGTAAATCGCCGAAGCTGTCATAATATGTTACTTTAGAATTATTTTTTCTATAAGCTACCCAATGAGTCCCTGCACCACGCGTACTATCCAAATTCACTATTGCTGCTTCGTAACGTCGAGGACCTTGTCTAGGTAATAAATCCCTCATATAAACGCCTCGAAAGTGTCCTATTCTTTTCTTTTTGGCATATTTTTCTATATCGATGTTAGATAGTGGTCTTCGAGGTAGGGATTCAATTAGTTTTTTGATCTACGATTTAAAAATAATCCCATACCTTTACGATATGGCTTTAGAAACAAACCATTTCCTTTCGATTTTAAATACAGGCCGGCACCGGTTTTATCTTCGCTGCTTTTTTTTACTGCTTTTATGGCGCGCACAATTCCCGCTGCCCCGCCGGCTAATGAACCCAAAGCTGATAACCCGGCAAAAATTGGTATTAATGGTAATATTCCACCAGTTTTAGGAATCGGTATTATTCTCGGTGTACGAACCTTCCTTTTGCCACCTGCCGCTTTTACCGATCTACGTGCTGCCGACATAGCTATTTTAGATGCATTCATGACATTTTTTTCCAACACATTTTTACTTCCGGCTTTTAATAATTCCTTTCGAACTGCTTGTCGAATAGCTGTTCCGAAACTGGCTTTCCGAACATGTCGATTTTTATTAACACCTTTCCTTTTTGTATGACGCGTGCCTTTACTAGATGTTTTTTTTGTTGATAATGATGATGGTACACCCATACCAAAACGTTGTTTTCCTTTCATAATGTTTGTAACTAACCAAGCTGCTGTTTTTTCACCTAAACTGGAATCTTTCGATTTTACTCTATTCCAAGCACTTTGTTCGAGCTCGTAATCCGCTCGATGTCTCGCACTTATGTTGTCTTTATTATGTAAATAGGCTAAATCGTGTTTTTTGCATGCGGCATCCAAAGGATTAATGCCTGGATCACCTCTTGTCACACGTTTTATTACTTTTGTTCCGGGTCCGCAATATTGATAACCAGGAATGTGTACCTCGAATGGTAATTTATTTATTAACGAATTCACAATACCGTATCCAGTTTTGTTGGAAACGTGAGACCGTCCACTTCGTTTGACGCTCGGCATCTGAATGACAGTTTTTGTGAAAAATTGCCTATAAAATATCAAATTTTCCTAAGATGCGCGTTATCGATCTTAAACAAAAACTTCCTATTGACAATCTCGATGAAAAAGTCGGACTTGGATTTGAAAAGAAGATAATGAAGAGACACGGTCCTTTACTTCCTTCCTCTATTCGCGGCCTGTTAATTGGTCCATCCAATTGTGGAAAAACTAATGTCATGATTTCGCTGCTTACACACCCCCTTGGGCTACGTTTCGAAAATGTCTATATTTACTCGAAATCTCTGTATCAACCGAAATATGAGTATTTAAGGAAAATTTTAGCGCCCATCAAAGGTTTAGGCTACTATGCCTTTAGTGATTCCAGTAATATTGTGGAACCGTCCGATGCAAAACCAAACTCTATATTTATCTTTGATGATGTTATATGTGAAAAACAAGATGTTATAAGATCGTACTTTAGCATGGGACGTCATAAAAATATCGACTCCTTTTACCTAGCGCAAACATATTCGCGAGTGCCTAAACAGCTTGTGCGAGACAACGCCAATTTTATTATTATGTTTAAACAAGATGAGTTGAATATGAAACACATATTTTCCGACCACGTTTCACCGGATCTAACTTTTACTCAATTTCAAGAAATGTGCTCAAAATGTTGGGATAATAAGTATGGATTTTTAGTAATTGATAAAGACAGTGATGTGAAATCGGGAAGATACCGCAAAGGATTTGATAGCTATATATTACTGTAATAATAAGAGAAAACGCTCATTTGATTGTTGAAACGTCCTTTGTTAACATCATGAATAACGCGATCGACTTAAAACGTAAACTAGTGGAAGCTACCAATGCCGTCAGAAAAAAATTTAAACAAATTAAAGCGGCTAAAGAGTTTAATGTTGTGGAATTGGAAAAGTTTTACGAACCCATTTCTAAGCCGTTGACAACTATATCTGATGTGGTTAAGCAACGTCAGCAGCAGCAGCAGCAGCAGCAACAACAACAGCAACAACATTATCCAGCTACAAAGCCACATAGTCTCAGTACATCAGTGCAGTCGACTCAAATATCAGGTTTTCCCCAAACTACACATTCCTTTCAAACCTCCACACCTATTCAGCAGCAGCAGCAGCAGCAGCATCGCATTTCAAAAGAAGATATTAGCCAATCGGTGTTTGATACACCCTCGACATCAACTAATACATCTCTCGCATCCGCTGACACCACAACTTCCGATACTTTAAACGCACACCTGAAAGGATTACGTTCGAAACCATCTCTATACGATACTGTATATGGTGTACGTTTTGGTTCAAAAACAGATAACAAAAATTTTATTGGTAATTTAGAGGTGCGTTTTCGAAATGGAAATATTGTCTTATACAAAAAAGGGAAAAATATTGCAGAATATGGTGGATCACCGGCACTTTATGATTTGTTATTTCTTAAAACACCCCCAAGTGTAGGCAAGGAACAACAACAATTAAGTGATAATGTACTTTCAACGTACAAGGAAATTTTGGAATCAACGAATGCTGTCTACAACAATTTTAAAAAAAGTGATGGTTTACGGGAGACCAGATGGAACAAATATTTACGAATTATTAAACCTCTGATAATGGGCACAAAATTAGGTGGTACTATTACAAGAAAAAATCTCTCGGAAAAACTACAGTTACCCACAAACAAGAAATTATCTTCGAAAAAATTTCAATATGTCTACTGGAACAAAGCTAAAGAGTTGGTGGATCGTTTACGTTTGTTGTGGAGTTCCAAAATGGCCGGTCACACTGGACACGAAAATGAAATTATGTCAATCATAGAGGAATTACGAGAAGAAGATATAATATATTAAGCTCAATATTTAATGATATTATTCAGTTCTTCCTTCGATCTGAAACCTTTAGTATTACTAATAATATGGAGCCCAGTCTAGAAAAAATCAAGATTGTTAATGAACTACATAGAACGGCTAGAAAAAATTTTGTAAGACGGCGCACGATAATAAAAGGATACAGAGATTTGTGGCAAATTGATTTGGCTGAAATGCAACAGTATGCTGATGAAAACGATGGTTATCGTTATATTTTGGTCTGTATAAATTGTTACTCGAAATTTGTCTATACCAAAGCCATAAAAAACAAGACTGGTATAGAAGTTACTAATGCGATGAAAAGCATCATTGAAGAGGCATCATATACACCAACAAATCTGCAAAGTGATCAAGGAAAGGAGTTCTATAATACAAACTTTCAAGCCCTGATGAAAAAATATAATATAAATCATTATTCCACATACAGCACAAAGAAAGCTGCAATTGTTGAGCGAGTCATAAGGACTTTAAAAAATAATTTATATAAACAATTCTCGACAAGAGGATCTTACAAATGGATACATATATTATCGGCAGTAACAAAAACCTATAACCATTCGAAACATCGCACCATTGGAATGAAGCCTGCAGACGTGCAAGAAAAAACACATATTAAAGCATATGATTATTTAAAAATTGTACCTAAAAAATTTAAGTTTTCCATGGGTGACATTGTGCGTATTAGCAAGTACAAAAGCTTATTCGAGAAAGGATATACGCCCTCTTGGTCAACCGAATTGTTTAAAGTTGTAAAAGTTAACGTTACAAATCCACCTACTTACTTGTTGGAATCGTTAGAAGGTCAGCCTATAAGAGGGTGTTTTTACGAATCAGAACTACAAAAAACAAGCAGTCCTGACGTTTATCTAGTAGAAAAGGTCCTTAGACAACGCAAGAAAAATCACATCGAACAATTATTTGTCAAATGGCTAGGATTTCCCAACCACTTCAACTCTTGGATAGATAAAGCTAATATTGTTTAAATAACATATTGTATGACTATATTTTTTATTTAAAATGTAAAATAAATAAACAATATATTGTAAAATAAAGTTTTTTATTTCAATCTTCATTATTAAAAACAATGACAATAAAACATCATACATATAAATAACATTTCAATATTCTTGGAGGGAAGGTCCAATTCACCGACGACTACGACGTTATCTTCAAGGCTATGCCACTCGGAGTGCGTTCTCCTATTCTTTAACCTGCTTTCCCTTTTTTTAGATTTTTTTTGAAGTCGAGTCGTACGACAGTGCGCTTAATGAGTCATTTAAAGGCTGATGATAGAGTATTTTCTGCATAACTTCAATTTTTGTTTTAAGCTCACTATTATTTTTGTATATCATGGGGAGGACATCCTTGTTAAATATGTCACATATTACAGCTGCAAAATTGTAAAACTTTCTATTAACAAAGTGTTTTGTCACAGCATCGTCATCATCTTTAGGTTCGCCTAAGTTGGTTATGATTTTTCCACCCATATCATACTGCCCATCCGCTGTAAGTTTAAAACCAATCCCTTGTGGCCCAGATAATATATGATATTTTTCATTATATTTCTGACGACCAAATTTATCAATTGTGTTGTTTCCTCGACTCATTTTCAATCTTTACTAAACTATTTTATTTTTATTTGCCCTACTTATATTAAATATTTCAGCTGAGAAAAAGAAACACTGACTATGATCTACTGGGTTGGTATGTTTATAAAAGAAATAAAATAAAACTGTGATTGTAACAGATATTTATTTACAGTTATTTAATTGCACAAATACAAAAATTATAAAAAATTAATTTTCCATGTCTTCGTTTTCGTTGCTCAAAATTCTATCCCATCCGACACTATTTCGATCGTCAATGTCTTGGGCTGTTGCTGTTGCAGAAACCAATTCATATTTTGCAGCAAGCTCACCTGGTAAATGTGGAATATTGACGAGGTATTCTTTTAATTCTTCTTCAACCATTTCAGCACAAAATGTATCCATGTCTATGGAACCATATAAAAATTTGTCGCACAAGTGTGCCCCAGCCATAAAATTGATTGTATCCCTGATCTCGTTCTTATATTGATCTTTGGTTACATCAATATGCGACCAATCATTTACGCTATCTAACATATCGTGAGCCCTATTTCTTAATTCTCTCCCCAACCAAAATATGTATCTATCTACACATTCGTTGGCGGTCGTCGTCGTCGTCGTCGCATCAGCAGACATCTTTAACAGAAATAATGAACACGCGTAAGTATTCTGACATGTGCAACTATATTTTAAATTTAATTACATCCTTTTTTTCAAACAATTTACATACAATTTACTCCAATGAGCCAAAACGTAATAATGTTCGAGTATTGTTTCCAAAAACTCTAGTGCCCTGCCCCAAATAAGTTAGAGTGTATTTATCTTTAGTTTTACTCATAATATCTACAATATCGTCAGATAGTGTTTCGGCCACACGTTTTGGTAAAAAAGTCTCAAATGTGCTATTATCACCGTCATCGTGTAAAGCCACTAAAAGAGTTTTACCAAATCGTGTAGTCATTGAAACCATCTTTACAATTTTATACACTTTGCCTACAATCATTTCGGTAACCTTTTTTTTCTCTAAAACCTCGAAATCTTTGCTAAACATTTCATTAATTTCATCTAGAGTTTCTTTTGCAATACTCATTATTGAAAAAAATGGTATATAAATCCAAAAATTACCGTGAATATAAAAGCACTTTCAGAACACTACACGAACACAATATTTGATGTTTATGCCACTGATATCTGCGACTGTTTGAAGTCACTTCTTCTCCCACGAACCTTTATAGCGGGGTTTCAAGGTCGAATTGTAACAATGGTGGGGGTAGCTTAACGATAGAAATAGTGGGAGGAGTATTCAAGGTCAAATGACGTCACACATTTAAATTGGTATAAGGATAACTTCAAGGACAAAATATAATGAAACAAATAACTACATTTTATGTACTTTATTCATTGATTTTTTTCTGCCATTCTTCTATGCGTTTAACATTATCACCTAAACCTAATTTCCTTAATTTGTTCAATAATAATTGTTTATTTTTATTTCTAATAAAATTCTTACAAACTATACTAGCTAAAAGACACACTTCGGCATGGTCCATATACTTAAAAAATACACTAAAGTCCTGAGCCTCCGAATCTTGCATTTCATATGCGTAAAATTCCGAACAGGCTGCAGAAATTAGAAATTCCTCGTACATTTCTCGCACTAAACTTTCCATATTAACTACTACTACGTTAAACTTAAGTCCTACACTCTAATTTCATCTAACACAACCGGATCTGCAATGAACCTAATCAGTTTTTCCAAACAGTCACTAAACCCCAACTTTTTTATCTCACGAACAAAGTCTTGTAAATTTATTGTTTTGCTGCAATATTTACGACATGCATTCGCAGCCTTTTCATATTCATAAGCCAAATCACAATAGCGCGACGCCCATTCTGCTCGACTTTTCATTGCATCATTGAAATAATTACTAGCCGTTTCAGTGAACTCATCGCCCAATTTTTTTACTGTCTCTTGCAAAGCACTATTCATATTATTCACTCATTTTTACATTCACGACACTTTTTTATTGCTGGTGGTGGCCCATCTATATGATGACGATATATTTGTTCATAGTGAATGTAACAGGGTAAGCTTAACTGTAGTTCCTTGTTACACCGATATGACGCTGGCAGCTTATCCCAAATTTGCCGTAAACTCAGCGTATCAACGCAAGTTTTTAAATATTCGAGAGGAAAAAATGCTAGATCCTTCTCTTCAAAATCACACAAACTTTTTAAATTACTCTGATATAAACAAATTACTCTGCCGACTTGCTCTATAATTTTTTCTTTAGATAGTTCCGTATCTGACATTTCACACTGAATGAATGCAAGTAGACTCACACAATTTATAGAACAATTTGCAAGGTCGAAATCATTTCAAGATCATCCCACACTATTACAATGCACAAATAACTACTTCAAGGTCACACACCCAAGATGACCTTCAACAAAGTCAAGGTCGTCTCGACCAAGGTCAAGGCCAAGGTCACACACACAACCTTGAACACAAGGCCAAGGCCAAAGCACACGTGCACTTTCAAGGTCAATGACAAGGACATGTGGGCGGGGCCAAAGAGGGATGAAGCAAGGTCAAGGTCAAGGTCGAGGAGTGGGGGGATCGAGCGAATCGGGTTATGTTCACTACTCCCTGTATTTCGGAAACTATCAAATTGTGGGGTAGTTTCTCCTATTTTAGCCTTTTTGGAGACCCTTTAGAGACATTCTGTATATTGGACATTGTGGAACCTTAATATTGGCCACCGTGGAAATATTTGATGCAGCGTATCTTAAGAATCCCATAGATGCTTCATTAACAAAAATCAGCAATTTATTAAAATATTAAATTTTAATTAAATGGTTGTTGTTGAGAGATACCGCATTTAAAAGCGTTATCGGTTTACGAGTAATTAAAACATGGAATAAAATGAAATTAAGGGTACAAAATTCACATCTAAGCGCAACAAACTTTACTTAAAATTTAATCAACTGACTTTAGCCTAATTACCAGTAGTGGTAATAGGTCTAATAAAAAGTGTATTAATCAAGGTATGATAACATCATTAACAGTTTTTTATATATTAATTAAGCCGCTTAATTGAAATTTATTTATAGGCTCAAATAGGATTTAACAGATAATTTAAGACGTTTCCTGAACAAAGGTTTTAATTAGTCTTAAATTAAATAGAGTTTTATAGAAAGATAATTATTATTTATTCGAATGCTTATGTAGCCGACTTGAATTTTGAGCTTTCCCAAATTCTACATCTCAAAAAAATGTCATTTCTTCGTTATGAGACTATAATAAAAACATGAAGTTTCAAAATTCGGTTAAGCTAAAAATTACAATTTAAAAATATATTTCAGATAAAATAAAAGGAAGCAAACTGGCAAGATATAAAATACTGGTAAATGAGAACCGGAAAGTAACCTCACTCGTTATAAAAACTAACTAAATATGTCCAGAAAATAAGTGTACAAAGGTTGATTACAGACTCTTGACGTCAGAATAGGTCGGGTTAAGTCAACTTAGTAATATCCGATACTGCTTCATTTAGACGTTAGATGACGTGAAAGTTTTAAGAAAATATTGATTTTTTCCAAAGTTCTTAAAAATCTGGTAACTAAATTTAATGATTTTTGAAATGTGATCTAACACTATAATATGACGTTTTCTAATAGTATGGAGACCGGCTATAAAGTAGTGTAAGTGTTATAAAAATTACGTCGCTTGTAAATACCGCTTTTGATTTTTTATGTTATCAACATTATGACAACCTAGATATATTCGGAAAATTGCATGTAAAAGGTGTTTTTTTATAGAAGTATAGAACTTTTAAATGGAATAAAACAAAGATGAATTTTTTAAATTGACATGAAATTTACTTTATTCGAAAGATAACCTTCTGGCATTATAATTTAAATATGACTTCTGGCATATGACCGCCACGGCTGGCTCGGACGTAGTCTAATCTGGAGGTCCAATTTTCGATGACTTTTTCCAACATTTGTGGCCGTATATCGACAATAACGCGGCGAATGTTGTCCTCCAAGTGATCAATCGTTTCGGGCTTATCGGCGTAGACTAGCGACTTCACATATTCCCACAGAAAATAGTCTAGCGGCGTTAAGTCGCACGGTCTTGGAGGCCAATTCACGGGTCCGAAACGTGAAACTATGCGGTTACCAAACATTTCTTTCAATAAATCAATTGTGGCACGAGCTGTGTGACATGTTGCGCCATCTTGTTGAAACCACAGCTCCTGCACATCATGGTTGTTCAATTGATGAACGAAAAAGTCAGTAATCATGGCTCTATAGCGGTCACCATTGACTGTAACGTTCTGACTAGCATCGTTTTCAAAGAAGTACGGACCAATGATTCCACCAGCCCATAAAGCATACCAAACAGTCAGTTTTTCTGGATGTAACGGTGTCTCAACATACACTTAAGGATTATTATCACTCCAAATATGGCAGTTTTGTTTATTGACGTATTCATTCAAACAAAAGTGAGCTTCATCGCTAAACAAAATTCGCTTATGAAAATCGGGATCAACGGCAATCTTGTTTTGGGCCCATTCACCAAATCTACGCCTTGCTAGGTGATCGTGTGGCTTCAATTCTTGCACGAGTTAGATTTTGTAAGCACGCAAACCAAGATCTTTCTGCAAAATCTTCCATAAAGTGAATGGACCAATATCCAATTCTTGTGCACGATGGCGGATAGACTGATTCGGGTCTTCCTCTACGCTACGCTCTACAGCAGCAATGACTTCTTCTGTACGCACTGTACGACATCTCTGTGGATGCGTATTATCATTTAGAGTAAACGTGGTGCGAAAACGTTCCATAGTTAATCGAATTAATTGCTCTGATGGATGATTATGTTGACCGTAAAATGGACGTAGTGCGCGATACGTATTTCGAACAGAACCATGATTTTCAAAATAAATTTGCACAATTTGGAAGCGTTGTTCAGGCGTCAGTCTATTTATGTTGAAATGTCAAACCAAACTAAACATAAATCACTTGACAGCTGACAAAATGGCCGCCAGTTAAAAAAGTGTTGCCAACTTAAAGTTCTATACCTCTATAAAAAAACATCCTTTATTTGGAAGCTTTTTTACTGTTTGAGAAATTTTAATTGGTTAAGCAATTTTGCCAGGAAAAAAAAATGTTTTCAAATACGTGTATACACCAATTTGCTGTAATAATAAAACAATTCTTAAAATAAAAGTTGGATATACATATATGTGTTTTAAAAATTTTGAAAATGTAACTAAAATAAAACGTTAATTAAGCAAATGTGATAATGGCCGCCATTTTGCTGAATACACTTTAAAAAAATAAAATTCGACTGTATCTAATACATCAGAATTATTAAAAGATTGCCAAGGTCTAAAATGCGCATCAAAATTCTTTGCGGGTGTTCCAGGAGTCTTGTAAACTCCGGGTTTAAGAGCGTCCCACAAAAAAAGTCACATATATTTAACTCTAAAGAACGTGGTGGTCGTCTTACTGGTGCCTCATTACCTCCTTCAATTTATCGGTTGGGATATTGGTCGTGTAAATATTGCCGAACAGCAACGGAAAAATGGGGTGGGGCACCATCATGCTTATACCATATTTCCCGCCGAAGTAAAATAGATAAACTCTCCAGAATGTATTTTGCAAAAAATTTAAATAAATATTTCCATTTATCCTATCCGCAATCACCACAGGATCAATGACGTAACGATCAATAATATCTGCCCAAGCATTTATTTTAAAGCTATACTAATGATGTGCAACTTTAATGGCATATGGATTTTCTTTCGCATAAACCTGTTCGTTGTGCAGGTTGGTGATTCCAGATCTTGTAAAGTACGCCTCGTCAGTCAATAAAATTTCTCCACCAATATTTGGCTCACGAATTCTTTTGTTCCTAATAAATTCACAAAATGTAAAGCGCAGAGGGGATTACTTGGTAAAAGTTCCTAAACTTTTTACACGTTATAAGGATATAACCACAGTTATTTTAGAATGTCATTTATAATAAGTTTAGGGATAATCAACTCGTATTCTAAGCGTTGGTACTAACACTTGGTTCTTCTTCAACTCTTTCTAAAATTTACTCCTCTTTTTCGACTATTCGAGTTATTCAAATACGACTCCTACATTTAAAATTTTTAGAGGTATCCGTTTCTCGAAGATGACTCCCAATATTGGCAAATTTTTGATGATTCGGTATTCGGTGGGTAGGAAATATTTTCATGTAAACCCTAACATTCCTTCACAAAACCTATACACTAGGAGCATGTCAACCTTCTCGGAGTGCATGTGGTAGTCCATGTTTAATAGTAAAATAGACTTAGAAATATAGAATGTTGATCTTACTTTACTCGAGTTCTTAAACAGTGATGGCAATTTGCGAATAGTCAAATTGGTAAGAGTCATAGCAACTAAGTTGCTCGAAAAAGTACTGTTACAGGTATTTTTTAATGCTAAAATTAATTGGAGTATGCATTAACTGAAAATATTTTTTTCCAGGTGAAACCGCTCATCCAATGAAAATTTTTCAAGAGGTGAAAAAGCTTCCAAATAATCAAGAAAAATATCATTTTTTCTTAATTTCATGTTAGATTTGTCGTGACACAATTCAATTTTTGCACAAATATAAGAAGCGGTCTTATAACGTAAAGATGCAAATGTAGAGGACAATATCATGGTTTGCTATACTACTACTGACTGATTCTATTCAAAATCATGCAGTGAAAATAGTTCAAAGTATAAAATGCTTTTTCCGTGAAATATATTATTCTGGAACCCAAAATAGTGTACACATATTTTAACGTTTTGCGAATAATCATTTCCAAAGAAATTATCAAGATTTTAAAGTTAAGCTGAGAGTTTTTCAGTGAAGAAAAAGTTATTTTTTTATTCATAATTGTATGTGTATCGACGGGATTCAGTTTTCTCTTTTGATTAAGGTCAGATGAATCATAAGGTTTCAGAAAAACCGAAAAATTTTCACAATTAAGAAAATGGCGACCATTTTTCGAAAAAAAACACGATTTTCTCAAATACTGTTGCTTTTGATGATTTTTTTTCGAGGGTTCCTAGTTATATGCTTCTTCAATTAAAATTATTTTCATGGATGCTAAACCAGGGGGACACATTATAAATTTTTTATTTCGAATCATGTAGTGAGGTTATTTAAAAAAAAAATGCTTTTTCTATGGAATCTATCATTATAGAAACCTTAAAAGTGTAAACGTATTTTGTCGTTTTGCGAAAAAATCATTTTCAATCAAGCTATCGCGACTTCAAAGTCAAGATTAGGGCCTTGCAGTGAAGAAAAATACAGCCATTGTCTTATTCAAAGTTTTTTAATTCTAACTTGATTTAATTTTCTCTTTTGTTTGAGGTCACATGAGTCTTTAAGAAAAAATTTATATGAAACTCTTAAAATTAACAAATTGGCAGCCGTTTCTCCGAACAAAATCAAGAAATTTTTTTACGGTGGCCTGTTATATACATATGCTTCGTTATATAATTATCATTTTTGTAATTTTTTTATATAATTTATTTGCCCAAGACAGGTCTTGTACGATTATCAAAGAAGTAGAAAAATATAAGCAAATATTTGCAAGTAGCAACTTGTTTACAAAGTCGAATTATTGTACAATTTCAACATGCATTTAAAAAATCAGAGATTACGCTCGGGATGATTTCTGTATTACGCATACTTGCTCGGACTTGATTCAGTACCCTAATAAGTATATTCTACAAGTCGACTCCTCGAATACGCTGCTATATCACTGTAACATAGTAACGTATTCGACAAGTCGACTTGTAGAATAAATTTATTATGGGTACCGGAATCATCCCGAGCGAAATCGATCATCTCTTGAATACATGTTGAAGTTGTACAATAAGTTGCTGCTTGCAAATATTTCCTCATATTATTCTACTTTTTTAGTAAACGTACGAAACCTTTTGTGGTATATAAATTATATAAAAAAAATACAAAAATGATAATTATATAGTGAAGCATGTAACAGGCAATTATAAAAAAATTCTTGCCTGTGTTTTGAGAAACGGTCGCCATTTTGAATTTTTCTATACTGCAAAGGACTAATCTCAACTTTTAAATCTCGGTAACTTCGTTGAAAATGATTTTTTCACAAAACGTAAAATACGTGCACACTTTTTTGGATTTTATAATCACATTTTCACGGAAAAAGCATTGCATGATTTGAAATGGAATAGCTCACTGAAAAAATAAACAAAATTACTATGTCTTCCCTTGTATTTTAGCACTTATGGAAACACACAATTTTAGTTTAAGAAGCGTATAATAAGGAGCTCTGGACGAAAAATTCTTCAAAAAAAAAAATGTAGTTTTGTGAGAAAATCGCGTTTTTTTTTTGAAAGACTGCCACCATTTTATTGATTTTGAATTTTTTTTTCTGAAGGTCTATGACGCAATTGATTTTAATTAAAGGATAAAACTGAACTCCTTGAAAATGATTTTTTTTTCAAAACGGCAAAATACGTGTGTACTTTTTTGGGTTCCAGAACAATATATTTCACGGAGAAAGCATTTTATTTTTTTGACTATTTACTGCATAGTTTTAACCTGATTCAGTCCGCGATAAAATGGGAAGATGGCCATTTTCAGAATTTTATCCTGCTACACCCACACAAGAGGATTCATAAGGCAACGTTGGCCTATGCTATTTCGATGGAAAAAATTGCATCTATCAATACTGTCATTCATCTTAAATCTGATCAATTAGGAAATTCAAGGGAAATTTGAATAGACCAATTAGAATAAATCGTTCTGACAATTTATTGAAACGTCACATCGCTAATTGTCGCTAGTTGTGTTATATTAGTTTGTCGTTTTATTGTAGAGTTTTATTTTCTTTTTTTTTAACAATTTATTATCTTAATAAGTTACCGTCTTTTTGCTTTAAGTCGTTGAGAAAAAAAATTATTTTCTACAAATCCTATTCTGGTATTCTATATATACGCGTTTCGACTATTTAATGGTCTCGTCAGTGCAGCTGTAATAAGCCAAGAGGAAAACTCACAGAAGACAACTATTTATATAAGGTCTCAATTCCGAGATTTGTCCGCAAGTTGCTAAATCTACTACATTTTCGATACCAGACTGTAAAATGTCAACTTTGACAATTTCAGTAAGATATAAAGAAATTTTGATGGCCGTAGAATTAGTTTGATAAGTTAACGGTTTTCTCATTCAGGCAGTTGAAGAAAATAGTTAAACAGTTTATTTTATACAAATCCAATTGTGTCTCCCCATTTTCCTCTTTTTTGTAAGTACTACCTCCGCCTTGTTCGGGTTTATTCCGTCGTGAATTAACCTTCTTCAGGCAGAACAAATGCTTACATCTAGGAACCAGGATCTCTAGATAGTACTTTGCAGAGGTGGGATGCCGAGGGCATACGTTCCTCTGTGAGTCCCTTCTTAATTTTTTATATTCTCCCTGAGCAGTTCCATGTTCTGCCAATTAATTTCAGTTCGGTGTTTTAGCGCTCTTTTAAAAAGCTTCTGAAGATTTTTTGGTGGTCCTCAATTTGAAATTTTCACTAGGATACCTTGGAATTCCTAGGCCTTCATCTTATTAGACAAATTGTCTCAAAAGTATCTCGAAGGGCGATGCTGATTTGTTTGGTAGCAATCTCCAAATCAGTGTCATCACAGTATCTACTCCAGAAGGAGATCTTAATTTACCGACCTAGGACTCCGGTGTTTCACTACTGCTGCGTTAAGATCATTTCAAATAAAATATGTCGGTGATCTGACAACGAGACCTTCGTACTAACTTCCCACTTCTTCACCAAGTTCTGCAGATTTGACGAAGAAATATTTAGAATGATGGCAGACTCTCCTATACTTGTAATAAAGTAGGCATGTTCCCTCTGTTATTAAATTCCAGGTTCTTAAAACCGAGAAAGTTCAACAGATTCCTTCACCTAGGAATGATATTCCTGCTCCCATAAAATGTGGGACACATTGGAATAGCAGCCCAAGAGGAGTCGTAAACGTTCGTTCTCGCAATATTTTACTTCTTTCACTACGTTAGATAGTTCTCATTTCAGAGGAAAGTATGCTGATGCCGCAACATAATTTTCGTCAATCTTAAGAGATATCCTTATCGCTACCAAGCTTCTAGTAGAGGCAAATACTCCAGTTTTTGAATAATAATACAAGTTCTAGAGTTTTCATAGTAGGTACAATATACGAGTGTTCTTCCTTCAGAACCACGGCCCCTGATCTTGCTATGGCTCCTGTATTAGAGCCAGTTGAATTTGCGATTCATGAAATTTTTTACGTAGGTGCTTTCTCAAGTTGTAAGTTAATATGTATGCTTTTTATAGACACATTATAAAAATATGTTTAAATGTTACTGTAGGATATCTTTGTTTACCCAATTACAATCCAAAATTTTTAAAACTCAAGCTAAGTAATAGCAATATAGACTAATCTGAGAAAGTTGTAGAATTTTTCTCTTCGGGGACATTATCCTGGTAGTCCTGTTTCTCGAAAGGTTCCATTTCATCAATCCCTTGCTTGTTAAATTTCAAGGTTATTCTTGCTCTTGTTGCATCCTAAAAAGGCCTACAGTCTAGACTCTCCAGGATCATCCCCGAACCTTTGTCAATCCCGAGAAGGATTCGAAGTCCCTTGGGTTCCTCTTTTCATTCGCAGATCCTCCATTTGGAGCACGAGAGTTCAGAATTGGCCCTTTCGAGACATTTCAATGCCTCTTGGTTGGATGGGTTCTTGATGTCACAAATCCAAAGAATCGCCGTGCGCAACCATATTAGTGACCACCAACTCGTCACCCCTGGGCTTGGTTCTCGTCAATTCTCCAGCAAGCTGGTCCCTAGACATTTGGTGTGCAGCAATGATCAAAAATTGGCCGCTCTACAACCTTGCCGATAAAAAACGAGGGGTTGGAAGACCGCTGCTAAGGGAAGTAACCAAATGCGGTTCCTTGCAGTGTCGGAGAATTCTAATCCAAGATGTCGTTAAAATCAGCAGACTGCTCCAACTGACTCAATGCAAGGCATAAAGACTCGTTACCGCTGACCTGCGAAGTTTCCTCAGGCGTCAAATCTGTAACCCTCTGATGTTTGTTTTCCAGATTTTCACTAGGCTCCTTGGATGGCACCTTTTTGGAGCTTCCTGACTCAGTTGACAATCCAAGCAGTTCCTTTAGAAGCCTTCCTCCTCCTTTCCCATTCAGCCCCCAAATCTTTGGTCTTTTAGGTTTAGCTGGAGGTTCTTGGGTGGTTCTTCCTGAACCTTCAACAGAAGGTACTGTTTCAGTTTCTTCTACATTGCTTGGACTAGGAAGAGAAGTGGTGAAGGTGAAAGAGCTACCTGTTTGGTTCCTCCTCCAGAATTAGTCTCGGAAGGAAAAGAAGAATGTGTCTTAGAAGATCTCTCGTTTTGAGGTTTTTCCGTTCATTCATTTTGATCTCACGAGTATGTGGGAAATGGAAGTCGACAACCGCGGCGCCCGTGCATGGGCGCAAAGCTGATTTCTCTGAGATGTCGCTTGGTTTCTCAGAAGCTCCGTTTGCGACACCTGGAAGGCGATGCCACCAAGCCCTTCCTTGCGGATCGCATAATGCTTTAAGGTTGGGTGTTGTGCTAATGCGTGTGTATGTATAAATGTCTATATGTAAATGTCTCCTGCTTTTTATTCGGACTTCGGGCCACTCATTACAGCTACATATAGCGCTTGTCAGCACATTGTGCCTTCCGGAGAAGCCCCACCAACCATCTGCACTAAGCGAAGTTGTGTTAGATGTATTTTCAGATAGTTTTGTGAAACCTTCCTGCAAGTTTCTGAAATATAATACGTAATCTTTCTAAACAGGAAATTTCATTTTACCCAGGAAGTAAAATCGAAAGCTTATTAAACTTTGCAAATATGATTTCAAGAAAGGTTTGGGATATTTCGAATTAATACTTTTAAGAAAGCTTCATGTGATCGTCTACTAACCGTGATAGACCACGTTCTTAGTTTGTGAACATTTCTCTAATGGCGCCTATGTGCCAGTAAAGTAGGACAATCATTTACTGATTTGTCATATAAATATTCTATAACTTTGTGTAAATATAGCGATGAGTTGTGAGATCGACTTAGTTGTGTTTTAAGCTTGCGAGCGAAGTTTTGTATTTAGAAAAGTTCTAAGACATCAAGTTATTTGAATTTTCGGTGTATATGTAAATTGTTTCAAGAAATTTGAATCGAAATTGATTGTATTGTTTATGAAAAATATCTTGGTGTGGAAAATAGAGTAATATGTTATCATTCCTGGGTATTCATGATCAGAGGTATATGCAGGGAATGGAAGTAAGCCGTTTTATACATATCTTGCAAGGATACAGCAAATCACCTAAAGTAAAGAACCTTATCATTTATTGGAGAGCCAAAAAATGTTAAAGTATTTAATAAAGTTAGAAAGTACTGGCTATATCAAAATTATTTATTACTGTTAATAATAAACCGGTAGTATAAAATTTCTTCTCTTCGCTTGTAGATAGAAACGAAAGCGGCTTGGATAATATGGAAATAATTTCTTTTTATGACGTTTCCCAAGAAAATTTATTAATAAAGTTCTCCTTTGGGCAAATGAACTAGGTCTGCAAAATGACAAGATATTGTTAGTGCCTAAAAAATTGATGCATCTAGTAGGAATAATCGTATGCTAGCAATAAGAGACTTCCACCTTATTGAAAAAATAATTAAGGAATGAAAGTGTCACATGCTGCTTAAATTATTAGCCTTTCAATAGACAGAAATAGAAAGTTTTATTTAAGACACTCATTTTCCTCAAAGGTGTTTAATAACAATATATACGAAAAATGTAAAAAGTGTGTTTAATTTACAGCCATTTTCGGAGTATTTTCAGACCATTTTTTACACGAACTGAATTGCAAAGTATTATTTATGTTTCAGTTTAGAAACACTGAGGTTGTTTTAGTTAAAGTTAAAATATTTACCGCGTCAAACCAAATCCTGCGTGTTGAAAAATACACTATATATATACCAAATGGAAACTAACGTGATTCTTGACATGAGCTTGTAACCTTTCCTCTAGTGAGTTTAGTCGGACATTTGGTGATTATTGGAAGCTTTCAGAATTGTCGCTGGAAAGATTTCAGAAACAAGAAGTAGAAACTTTCCGAAACTTACTTAAGTCTAGACGTAAGCTTACAAGTAGTTCGATATTAACGTTCTTTGAAAAGCTATCTTAAGCCTAAGCGTAACCTTTTCATTAGAAAGTTCATGCAAATAGTTTGTGATTACTAGAAAGCTTTAGTAAGATTCCAAAACTTTCTCGAACGCTTTCTGTCAATTGTTATTGATGTGATTGTTTCTGTCAATCTGTTATTGTTAACAAAAACTAGATTGATATGATATAATTTTATTAATGGTCTTGATTTTCTCAATATTATTTCATTATAATTTTTAATGTGATATAACGAAGAAAAAGTACATAAAATCAAGAAACAATACAAGGATGAGTTTGTTCAATATTAAATTCTTAAAATTTATTGTGAGTGCTATATTTCGATAGACAGATATTTACTACAGACAAATTGGGGGTACCGTTTCTGAACATTTGTTTAATGATAAAAATTCAATAAACAAAATACTGCTACCAGGTAATAAATGATAATTTTCTGGTTTTATATTTTTATGTTTAAGCTTATGTTGTATTTATTTTTGCAACTGAAATTTTCTACGTACAAAAACATTAAAGTATTTTTTTCATCTAAAAAAATAATAAGTATTCTTATTTCCTAGCACCTTATTCATATGTATTAGTTATTGCCACTACCATAGGGGGTGTGAAAAATCGTTTCGATCAACTAGCATATCCATAATATTTCTAGCTTGTTTGTTTTGTGGTGACCCGCATATACAATAAGGATGTAAAATCCGAAATAAATTCATTATTTATAAAAAGCTGGATTTTTTGATATATTATTTGGACTCCTCAACTTTGTTTTTTGGGAAGAATTTTTCCTAATATTATTAAATTTTACAGGGTGACTCGAAAAAAATGTACTATAATCAACTTTAATTTTTTAAATAATGACCACTCAATTTTTTGGACACTTTTAGACATTATTCTTTTATTAGGAAGTTTAAGAGGTATTCAAAAAATAAATTTATAAAATCTAAAGATAATACTAGTGCACCTAATATAGGATATTTATTTAAAGTATTTGAATCAATTAAATGAATATTATAATCTAAGCTTTTCAGTTTTTGAGTATCAAGTACAATTAATTTAGTAAATATACCCATATCAATTCTATGTGGGCTAATATGTTATTTATACTAAAAGCTAGATTGATATGATATAATTTTATCAATGGTCCTGATTTCTCTATATTATTTCAATATTTTTTTAATGATACATAAAGAAGAAAAATATATAAAATCAAAATACAATACAGGGATTAGCTTGTACAATATTAAATTCGTAAAATCTATTGTGGGTTCTATGCTTTGATAGACACATATATACCACAGATAAATCCTCTCTACATAATATTGTGTTTTTTCAATTTTTAGCATGTTTCGATTGACCAACTGGGACTTTTATTTCTGAACATTCATTTAATGATAAAAATCCAATAAACAAAAAGCTTGCTCAGTAGTCAATGATAAATTTCTGATTTTATATTTTTATGTTTATGCCATGTTTAAATTTATTCTCGTAACTGGTGAGTTCAGTCGGATATTTTCTGATTTCTGGAAGCTTTCAGGAATGTCGCTGGAAAGATTTCAGAAATAACAAGCAGAAACTTTCCGAAACTTATTTAAGTCTAGACGTAAGCTTACGAGTAGTCCGATATTAAGGTTTTCTGAAAGGTTATCTTAAGCCTAAGCGTAATCTTTTCATTAGAGAGTTTATGCAAACATTTTGTTATTACTAGGAAACTTTTTATAAGATTCCAAAACCGTACCCGAATTTTTTCTGTCAGTTCACTGCAATCTTTCGTCCTATGTGGGCTAACATGTTATTGTTAACAAAAACTAAATTGACATGAAGTAATTTTATCAATGGTCCTCATTTTCTCTATGTTATTTCAATATAATTTCTAATGTGATATAACGAAGAAAAGATATATAAAATCAAGAAACAATACAGGGATAAGTTTGTACAATAAGAAATTCTTAGAATTTATGTGGGTGCTACGTTTCATTAGACAGATATTTGCTACAGACAAATCCTCTCTACTTAATATTATATTTATTTAATTTTTAGAGGCTTTGATCGACAAATTGGGGGTATTATTTCTGCACATTCATTTAATGATAAAAATCTAATAAACAAGAAGCTGCGTCTCAGTAGTAAGTGATAAATTTCTGGTTTTATATATTTATGTAAAGGGTGTTTTTTTATAGAGGTATAAAACTTTAAGTTGGCAACACTTTTTTAACTGGCGGCTGTCAGGTGATTTATGTTTAGTTTGGTTTGGCATTTCAACATGAATAGACTGACGCCTGCACAACGCTTCCAAATTGTGCAAATTTATTTTGAAAATCATGGTTTTGTTCGAAATACGTATCGCGCACTACGTTCATTTTACGGTCAACATAATCGTCCATCAGAGCAATTAATTCGATTAATTATGGAACGTTTTCGCACCACGTTTACTCTAAATGGTAATACGCATCCACAGAGACGTCGTACAGTGCGTACAGAAGAAGTCATTGCTGCTGTAGAGCGTAGCGTAGAGGAAGACTCGAATCAGTCTATCCGCCATCGTGCACAGGAATTGGATATGTGTCCATTCACTTTATGAAAGATTTTGCGGAAAGATCTTGGTTTGCGTGCTTACAAAATCCAACTCGTGCAAGAATTGAAGCCACACGATCACCTAGCAAGGCGTAGATTGGGTGAATGGGCCCAAAACAAGATTACCGTTGATCCCGATTTTCATAAGCGAATTTTGTTTGGCGACGAAGCTCATTTTTGTTTGAATGGATACGTCAATAAACAAAACTGCCGTATTTGGACTGATGAGAATCCTTAAGTGTAGGTTGAGACACCGTTACATCCAGAAAAACTGACTGTTTGGTGTGCTTTATGGGCTGGTGGAATCATTGGTCCGTACTTCTTTAAAAACGATGCTGGTCAGAACGTTACAGTCAATGGTGACCGCTATAGAGCCATGGTTACTGACTTTTTCGTTCATCAATTGAACAACCATGATGTGCAGTCGATGTGGTTTCAACAAGACGGCGCAACATGTCACACAGCTCGTGCCACAATTGATTTATTGAAGGAAACGTTTGGTAACCGCATAGCTTCACGTTTCGGACCCGTGAATTGGACTCCAAGATCGTGCGACTTAATGCCGCTAGACTATTTTCTGTGGAGATGTGTGAAGTCGCTAGTCTACGCCGATAAGCCCAAAACGATTGATCACTTGGAGGACAACATTCGCCGCGTTATTGCCGATATACGGCCACAAATATTGAAAAAAGTCATCGAAAATTGGACCTCCAGATTAGACTACGTCCGAGCCAGCCGTGGCGGTCATATGCCAGAAGTCATATTTAAATTATAATGCCAGAAGGTTATCTTTCGAATAAAGTAAATTTCATGTCAATTTAAAAAATTCATCTTTGTTTAATTCCATTTAAAAGTTCTATACCTCTATAAAAACACCCTTTATATGCTTAACATTAAAATAACTTTTCCTTGAAAAAAAAATTATTTCTCTTATTCCCTAGTACTTTATCCATATGCATTAATTATTGCCGTCAGCATAAGGGGCGTCAAAGATCGTTTGGACCAACTAGCACATTCATGTTTCTAACCTGTTTGTTTTGTAAGGACCCGCATATACAATAAGGAATAAATTTATTATTTAAAAAACGCTGGGTTTTTTGAAATATCGTTTGGCCACCTCAGCTTTGCTTTTTTGGTATGAATTTTTCCCAATACTATTAAATTCTATTAAATTCTACAGGGTGACTTGTGCTATAACCAAATTTGATTTTTTAAATAGTAACCCTCAATTTTTTGTACACTTTAAGACTCCTAAAAAAATATTTTTTCTGTTACATGTTCTATACCAAAATATAACTGTGTTCGATTTATCGATAGTTAAATCTCGAAATAAAGTAGTAACAACAATTAATATATCATTTTATTAAATATTGAAATGCCTTCCATTGGTTAATTGGCAGTAACTTAGGAGATTTATAAATTTATTCTGAACATTTATGACTACTTTTTTAGTAATCATATTTCTTGAATAATCCTATTCTTTAAATCTTCTATGTCAATTGATTTAGTTTGGAAATATTGAAATTTTAATGATGTCTTGGCAAACAGGTGGATTGCAAGAAAGCAACCTATTGAGTAACCAGCGTGGCCTCCAGATTTCTTTTTGTGGAATTACCTTAAAGGTAAAGTTTTTCAAACTAAGCTAACGGACACAGAAACGTTGCCAAACTTTTCAACTTCATTTTAATGCACGTTAATCTTAAATTTCGTGTAAATTTTTTATTGCTGTCTCAATATATCCCACAGTAAAAAAAGGGATCTCCATGTTTCAAAAAGCTAAGTTTTGATTTTTTTGAACCTCATCTAATTGATAAATGGTGGTATAATTCGAAGGAAAGTGTCAGGATCCTAATTCCCCATGAGAGTCTCTACAAATTTTTACATTTTTCGAAATTGACTTTTTAAAAATTTTCTCGTTAAAGTTAATCGAAATTTCGCGATAGTGTAGACTACGACTTAGACTGTTCTAAAAAGGTTAATTTTTATTAGGATTTAATATGTTGTATTTAACCTGAAAGCGATTGGGTCTCCTTAAATTATTGCAAAGTAATTCAACCCGTCGAAATTTTAATATATATTTACAAGAAGAAATACTTTATATATAGTTTGTTCCATATAGCAACACACTGTTTATTGTTAAGAAGATAAAAGGCGGAAAAGTGCATTTGAAACTTTCAAATAAAGAGTTGTTAACCAAAGCTTCAATTGAACTATGCGGCGTTTAACGCAGGGTTGCAAATCATTGAAATAGTAACCTATATTGCTGTTGGGCTATTCACTGAACGATATTCATTTATTTTACAACACATGAATGAGCTGGATATAATTTTCGGCAGCAATGGCGTAATTAGGAGTATATGCATCCCCCGTAGATTTTTGAAACCGCCCTACTATTATACCAGTCTTAATCCTTCGTATTTATTCATTTTCATCAAGGGACTTGAGGGCACCCCTGGATTGGCTGCGTTCCCCCTTCCACACCGCAGGATCTGCGGGGTCGTTATTTATGCCACTGGTTGGAAGTCCAGCTTAAATATATGGAAAATTGTCGGACGAACTCCGAGCGAAACGCCAGAATCGACGCAGCTTGTAGATCACAAAAGAAGCTCAGGAAGCTCTTAGGGATCTGCTTTTGGCCTAAAATGAGTTGTATGAAGAGGCTGAAAAGCTATAGTATGGTGCTGGAACCGCTGAATAGTTGGTAAATCTGAATTATTTTTTAATTTTTTGTACTCATTTTTCTTGTGCACTGTATTTCGGAAAATTATTATTTTATCCTGCTTCAAATTTTATATATTTGTATATTAATAATGGCCAGAATATAAGCCAATAAATTTCAAAAAAAAATGACACAAGAACTTGACAAACAAATGTACACGACCAGAATTTTTTTCCGAAAAATTATACTTTTTTTTCGTAGCGTCAAATTTATTATACATTTTCAATTCGTTCATAGTTCCATAGGTTCATGTTGCTAAAATTCTACCTATAAACATTTTTCCTTAAAATGGCGCAGGTTGACTTTTGAGGTCGGTAGAATGTACAGTACCCTTCCTCCGTTTCGATACGCTTCAGAATAACAGAAATATCTAAGCCATTTTGTTTACAAAAATTTTTCAAAAAGTATTTTTTTGTTACTTGTATAGTTGCTTTTTAAGATATGTATAATAAGAATATATATATATATATATATATATATATATATATATATATATATATATATATATATATATATATATATATATATATTTTTCTTTGAAAAAATAAATCATGAAAATTTCCTTTCTTTAGGTTTTTTCATGACCTGCTCCACTTTTTGGCGCTGACTTCAAAAATTTCAATTTCATTTAAGAAATTATATTGTTATTTTTCACTTTTTTTTTGATAAAAATTTTATTTGTGACTGAGAAGTGAGACATTATTGTGGTAATTGTGGTAATAAAAAAATATATATTAAAAATTATTAGCTGTTAATGCCATAAATAAAATTACTTGAAATTAATCGTTAACTATTAGTGTTGGTTGGAAAATATTACAAATTATGAAACGCACGTTTTTTTTTTCATAATTTATAGATTTTTTCATCAATTTGGCAACCCCGAAAAAATGTAAAACTAAATTCAGGATTACATGGAGAATTTTGTGGGAAACCCAAATATGTAAAAATATGTTGGGAGTCTATATTCATAAAGGACGTAAATCAGAAACCTTTTATTCGAGAAAAACAACTGTTTACAACTTTGACTATATTTTTTAAATATTTTACAAATAATGCCTCTTGCACACAGTTGAGTGTGATAAAAAAAACAGCAATTTAAAATTTTATAGGTATTAGTTTGTTAAAAAAAATGTTTTTTCGAAAAAGTGGCTTTCTTCATAGAAAATAATATTCAATTTTCAAGAACGTTCATTTTAAAGGAATCAGATTAAAATGTTTACATAAAATTCATAATAACTCAAAGAAAAAGCTTAGCTTTAATCATGAGCGGCAGGTCGAATTTATACTATTATAAAAGTCCTTGTAACGTTCCTTGACAAACTCCGTATATTTTTTTATTTCATTCAACTTTTGTTGCTTAATCAGTACTTTTTCCAGTGATAGCAAGACTGTTAAGAGCACAATGTTTTTTTTACCCTATTAAGATCAAAATTATGTTCGATAAATTCCAAAACCTTGACACATTCGGGACGTTGAGAGTCATACAAAAATAATAAAATTTGCTAATGTTGAAATTAATTTTTAGGTCTTTTTCACATTTTTAAGTCTCTAAGAAAACTGAGTTTTATATAACATTTTAGGAACCATGCTTGAAAATCTAATATTTTATTAGTTAACCTCCCTAACAACAAATTTATGCCTTCCGGATGCATTACAAATTACTTCAGTAAGATCATGAACTAAGTATATTCTATTATGTTTTTTAGGTTCGCTTCCAATCATAAAAATAGGTGTTTATATGCATTATCTTTTCATGCAGAGAAAAGGAAGGAATATTTACAAACAGTTTATTTCCTGCAAATATCACTGTGGTCCTCTCTCTATACGCGTTTCGATCACCTTATGGTCTCGTCAGTGGAGTTGTATCGAACCGAGAACAACATTCGCAGGAAACAACTGCTTTATAAAATATAAATTCCAAAATATGTCGGTAGGATGTAAAAAACCTGTCGATCTCGATGCCAGACTAAAAAATATTGCCAGACAAACGACATCTCTATACTCACCGAAGTAGTGCGAAATATTTAAAAGTCAAAATTTTAGTAAGAAATCAAGAAATCTATCTACCGTATTTAAATAGTTGTTTATGTGTATTATCCTTTTAAGCAGAGAAAAGGAAAGAATATATACAAAAAGTTTGTTTCCTACAGATGGTCATCTCTCCATGTATAGATGTGGTTTGATATCCTACCGACATACTTTGGAATTTATATTTTGTATAGCAGTTGTTTCCTGTGAATGTTGCTCTAGGTTCGATACAGTTCCACTGACGAGATCATAAGGTAGTCGAAACGCGTATGGAGAGAGGACCGGAATCGTATTTGCAGGAAATAAACTATTTGTATATATTTCTTTCTTTTCTCTGCTTGAAAGGGAAGCTGAGTGCTTTGCATAAAGTCGAAACATAGAAGAATTGTTATTTTTTAATTTTATTTCAGCAGACCTTTTTACCTCTTCTTTGATGAATCATGTACTCAAACTTGACCACCCTTTTTGCGGTTTAATTTAAGGCAGCATATTTTAGTTTAGTTTTAAAAGATTTGCAAAGACTGCAAACATCAATTTGTTGTCTTCAAAATGAAAGTTTAAAATTTTCCACAACAAACTTATAGTGGGGTGCATATGATATATTTCGATACATAAGTTGATGCATTTTCCCTATATTTATATTACTATCTAAATAATACATTCCGAGACCAAAATAATGACTTTCTTCCTTAGGAAAGGATTTTATATGCTGTCGCATACATAACGTCGCCTCTTCTGGAAATGCATTTCCAGTAACATTGTGACCCCTCATGTCTCTTGAAGTGTTCCCTAGTACAGATAATTTCTTAATTCCTAAAATTTTATTTTCAGTAACTGAAAAATTGGACAAAAATGCTTTTAACCAACTTGATATTTAGAATCCCTCGTTTTATAAACTTAACATTTGTAAGAATAGGGTCCTTCTTTGGGATTTTCTTTTCTCGGTCAACGCTTTTCAGCAACTGTAATCTCGAACAATTCTTTAATAAAAATATCTTATTTATAATTAGATTCAAACTGGTGAATATAACGCTTTTCTGTTCTATGATTTTGTCGAAACAGTTCTTTTTGCATCTAAAAGATAATTCTCTACAGTCCTCAGAAAAAACATAAACAAAAATATTACCTCAATGATTATCCCATTCTTTTAGCTACAACAACATCAACTTTATAATTAACATTCTCTGCACCTGATATTTTAGCTTTCCTAATCGTATTTCTCTTATAGTTTTCTGGTTGTGCTTCCTTTCCTTCCAGCATTATCACTCGTGTTTATCTAACTGTTTCACAATGATCATTTATCTAACTCTCGCATATCGCGTTCTACGAGACAGTTTTATGGAAAAAGATTGTATGGCATCGACTTACTTCTTTTCTGCATAAAACTAACAAAATTTGAAGAAAATATTTATACAGTGGTAAATGCCAGCAATGTCTTTTTCTGTCTAAAATGGAAGAGTTTGAAAGATAAAAGGAATTTACTTCAAAAAGGCAATTTCCACAAAAGGTGACTTAAGCCTTTTCTGCATTAACTAATTCATTTTTCTCTCCTACTTTTGTATAACACCTCGTATAACATTAATTTATTTTATATTTTGAAACATAGATATATTAGTATTGTATAATTTTTACATAAAATATTTTTAAATACTAAACAAATCCATCAACGCAAATTTAATCTAACCGAAAAGGCTAGTGAAAATATATTAAAATATATTAGACAAGGTAAATAAAAGCATTTTTGTCTTAATACTATTGCCTGTACTATTCAAATGAAATATAATGTAATCTGGAATATGCCCATTGTCAACTAAACCTTTGTCATTTAATCCGATTAATTGTTGCAGTAGAATTTGCATTGTCCGAAATCATATCATATCATTGACAGAATTGCATTATTTACTAGTTTCCAATATAATTAAGACATGTTGCAGTCAGAAAATGTAACTGAACGATATTCCCGGAGGCCGACTCCAACCAACATGAATTTGCCAGGTTAGTTTCTCGGCCACAACCCAACTTAATCCCTAAAGACCACGTTTCTGTTTCTCTCGTGCCTTAGCCACACCAAACAGTGTAATCTACAATTTTCGGATTAAATTGCGTTTTCTCTCTCATGTTACATCTCTTTTTAAAATAATTTAAATTCCGGATGCTGTTTTCTGAAAGGCAGAGGATAATAATTGTGCTTGCATTTCTGTTCGAAAATTTTTTGTCAAATTGGTTTAAAGAAATAATTTATATAAAAATTATTTTTTATTTACACATGAAGAAAAAATCAAATAAGTAAATGAAAAATGCAGTTCGTTCAGCGAGAGAATACCCATACATCATTAATAATATTTATCTGAACTAAATCAAAATTAATTAACCAATACAACGTTTATATTCATAAAGACTTGTCTAGTGCACCGACTCCCGGAACTAAATAGTATACTGAAAATTCCGTTATATTTTCGGATTCGCCATCAGGAGAAGGAAAAAATTACGACACCGGTTTAAGTAAGTGAAAGTATCAAAGAAAAAATAATAATACATATATTTATTGGAAAGAAAAAAAATATCACAAAACGCAAAGAGGCGGAATTAGGACTTCTGACTTAACCGAAAAGAATATTAAATATAACACCATAAGGTTTGTTTCAAGGTTGTAGACAATGTTGAAAATTGACTAAAATGTGGTTGTCGGACTTGCATTGTCTTTAGTTTTGTTTATTTTTACGACATTTGGATTAGGTTGCATCTCTATTAGTTAACAAGTATACACTGAGTGTTACGAGTTTACATAGGGACTGTGTCCATTGAGCACAAAGTTTCGCTTCACTGTACACAAGTCAATTATTTGATGTTACAAAGTAGTGGTTGATAAAGAATAGATATCTCAACAAGATTCTATTATTAGTTTTAACGTAAGCTGCTTCCATAAATTTTCTTTTTTTCATGTTGGGTTTCATATATATTACCGCTGCTTCAGACCATTTTATATGGTGTTGTTTATCCCAGGCGTATTCTGCAATACCTGATCTCGACGTTTCCCCTTTTTGTGTATGAGTTTCTTATTCCTTAATTCTAACTTCTAGTGATCGCTTGGTTTATTCAATAGACATTTCATCACACTCACATGGAGCTTTGTAAGCACATTCTTTCTTATAGGTAGTTTTTGGTTTCGTTTTTGGTAAATGAGCTCTAAGTGTATTTCCTGATCAAAAAGCTGTTATATTATAACTGCTGATAATTTGTCTTATTAACTCCGAGGTTCCCTTAATGTACGGAATTGTGAGGAAGGAATGTGTTTCATGCTGTCCTTAATATGTTATTTATGACATCCTTAATTAATTTTAGAGGATAACCATTCTGTTGTAAAGCGGATTTGGTGTTAGCTCTTTTTCCAATGAATCGGCATTATTGCATATAGATAATGCGCGATTTTTTATTACGACAGAATGATTAGAACTATGGTTAACATATTCTCCAGTATGTGTTGGCTTCCTGTATACTGACATCTAAGAAAGGCAATTGATTATTTACCTATTTTTTCATGGTAAACTTAATTGTAGTTCAAATGGTGTTTAGATGTTTCAAAAAATCATTTAGTTCTTGATCGTTGCTCTTCCATACGATGAAGTTATCATCGACATATCTCAACTAGACTTTTGGTTTCACTGTTGCTGTTTCTATGGCATGAGTTTCGAATCATTCCGTATATATATTGCTGGTGACTGGAGACTATGAAGATCCCATCGGAAGCCCGTCGTCCTAAACGTAGTACTTATCCTTTACTTGAAAGTAAACCTTATGCAGGCAACACTCCAAAAGGTCCATCACCCCGTCTAGTGGTAAAGTGGTTCGATCTGATAATGTTGTATCATTAGAAAGTCTAGTTTTCACTATGTCTAGTGATTACCCTAATGGCATATTAGAATACAGACTTTCCACATTAAAACTTATTAGTCTGTCGTCTGGCTCTAGATTAATGCTACTAATAATGTTTACGAAATGTGGAATTTTTAGCACATGTGTTCGTCCTACCTTCTAGAAGTTGTATGATTTTTAAAAGAAACTTCTCCAGTGCCTTTGTTGGGGATCCTCTGGAGCTGATTATTGGTCTCAATAGTTTGTTGGTTTTATGGATTTTCGGTAGTCCGTAAAGGTGTGGTGGCTTACTGTAGTGTAGTATCAGCGCCGATCGTAGGTTTTCAGGTATTTGGTGTTGGTATTTCCTTAGTATTCTGTAGATTTTTGACTCCATAGAGATAGTTGTCTATATTTTCCTTCTGACATCGTAACGTACTATCAAAAAGTCGGAGATATCCTGGAAAAAGAAAAATACAGACAACTATCTCGTGACCCTACTAAATCTATAGAGTCAAAAATCTACAGAACTCTAAGGAAATACCAAGACCATATAACCGATAGCCGACGATCGGTGCTCACACCACACTACAATAAGCCACCACACCTTGACGGACTACCAAAAATTCGTAAAACGAATACACCATTGAGACCAATAACCAGCTCCAGAGGATCCCCAAATTCCACACATTTCATAAACATTATTAGTAGCATTGATCTAGAGCCAGATAAAAGACTAATAAATTTTGATGTGGAAAGTCTGTATATTAATGTGTCATTAGAAGGCATAATCAAAACTAGACTTTCTAATGATACCATATTATCAGATTAAACCACTGGACAGGGTAATGGACCTTTGGAGTGTTGCCTGCGTAGTGCTCTCTAGTCGTCGTCAATTTATATACGAAATGGTTTGAAGCTCAACACATTCCTTCTATTATAAGATTATAAAACTCATACACAAAAAGGTGAAACGTTGAAATCAGGTATTACAGAACACGCCTGGCATAAACAACACCATATTAAATGGTCTGAAGCTGCGGCAATATATAAGGAACAGATCTTACTGCTTTAAAAATATCAACACTCTTATTTTTCTAAATGCGTTGTGAATTAGTTCAAGAAGTTTTTCCTGAGTATTAACGGTTTCCTTATATAATTAATTTTCCAGAAATCCGTAGAAAAAAATCTAGTGATGTTAGGTCCGTAGAGCGTGGCAGCCCCTTTACCAGTCCTTACGTACTCAATCATTAGAGAAAATACTGTTTAAATACTCCCTTACTCTTAAGGCATTATGACTAAAAGCATCATCTTGTTGAAAATAAAATTTAAGTCGTTCTACCAATAGTTCATCATGCAATAAATTCATTAGATTAATTTCTAATATATTAATGTAAACCTTTGTATTGAGTTTTCTTGGAAAATGTTATAAACAAGCTTATGCGCTTTAAAAAAACACTTTAAAGAAAATCTGCCCTGTTGACAAATTTTTCACACTACATAGGGATTAGTACAGGAGCGGATCCAAAGGGGGGGGGCGATGGGGGCGATCGCCTCCCCCCCCCCAAGAGTTTTGAGTTCAGGAAAATAGATAATAATAATAATAAAATGTTTTTATAATATTATTTTGTTTCTTATTTTTTCTTCATAATTCACATACATTAGAAAATATAAATAATTTTGACATATTTAACACAAATCACAACTGTATTTTTATTATTTTTAATTTTGGCATAGAAACCGTTTTTGGCACATTCAGACTAAAACGTAGTCTTTTTTCTCAAAAAATTCGAATGTTGAATTTAAATACTTACAAAATACCCATTGTCAAAAATACAAGAAGTTAAACATATAAAAAAAAATAAATTCGTCCATATAATATTAAATTTTTTTTGGGGCTATCGGTCATTTTATTATTAATTAAAAACATTTTTAGGACACTTGACGTTTCAGTTTGTTTATTTCTTAAACCATCTGCAGAATTACAACTAAACACTAAAAGGGGCTTTAAATGTAATTCATTTTTATATGTTACAGAAAATTTAAATAATCAATTGTGTTTACGTTGGTAAACATTACGTATCTAATTCATAATCAAAGTCAGTGAAGCTATCTACGCTCAAATTAATTATAATTGGTTCCTCAATCTCAACGATCATGAGATCGAGTTTCCACATTTTCTTTTATACTTTTATTATATAGATTTTTCCCAATTTTCTGCAGTAACTTTATTCAAAAAAATCTTTCAAAAGTTTAGTTAAATTACTAATTTTGTAAGTTCTGTTATTTCTAACAACTCTACCATTTACTTGAGAGAGATATTTTCTTCTCCAACGGACATTTTTCGGAGATCTATAAGAACAAATTTCCGATCTGATTTTTTCCAGCAAAAAGTAAGTTCTCTGAGTAATTTCCAGAGCTCAGTTATTTTAATTTCAAGTAAATCCCGATCTTCATTGATTTTAGTTAGAATCTTGTCGACGGTTGGGATCTGCTTTTCATTATAAAATGTATGTACAACTCCTTTTATTGCAGTTTACATCTCTTCTTCCAAAGAAGTTTTTCGTCTGCCTGTGATCGAATGTGGCTTGGAAGTACTAACAATTCCAGTCGTCTTTTTCTCCTTCAGTATTCGGTAGATAGTAGATTTTCCAACTCCTGTCATGTTGGAACAGAGCTTTAAACATTATTATCTAGATATTGTTATCTTAACGCATCACGAATATTCATCGTAATAAGTTTTTCGTTGAGGAAAAAATGCCCTGGTTTAACGATTTTGAAATAAATATAGATGGGAAAGCCATATCTTTTGGGTATCTCACTAATCTCAAATAATATATAAAAACAAGCACAAACAAGATAAATCACTAAGGACACACTGTAAGGTGTACTTTGGTCACTGACAGAAATTTAATTGAACTATCAGAAATTTTATTGTTGCAGTAAATTTATAAAAGCTTATAATACTTAAATTTAATTAGATTTACGACAGTCCTCAGTTATCTACGGCACTGGAGCAGGTACGTTGGAGGTTTCGGTAACAATTTTATTACTCACTCTAGTTCTTGAATAGAGTATAGAAATGTGTATGCTTATAATCCCCCTCCCATTCCCAAAAGCTTTGAGTTCAGGAAAATAGACCCGATTCTGCCTCTTACACTAGTAATGTGTATGCTGCTCGCATCCTTCCCCCATCGGCAACTTGTTTTTTCTTGTGATCACCCCCCACCTCTCCAAGAGCTTCAAATTCAGAAAAATAGACCCGACTCTGCCTTTTACACTAGAAATGGGAATGTTGCTGGTGTCTCCCCCCCCCCCCCCCGGTCGACAACTTGCTTTCGCTTGTCATACTGTACTTTTATGATATCACCCCCCCCCCAAAGAGAGAGGCTGGATCCGCCCCTGGATTAGTATTGTTCCAATGTATTTCGTTATGTCGGTTTAAAATATCGTTATTTGTAATTCTTGCCTCATCACACCATACAACATTGTTATAAAAGTAGGTATTTCGTTATTTTTTTTTGAAACCCAGTGGCAAAACTGCAGTTCTTTTTCACGGTCTCCGGGATATAGATGTTGCTTCATATTTACTTTGTAAGGAAAATAGTGGTTCTCCTTCAGTATTTTTTGAAACTTTGTTTTTAAAACTCCTACTTCTTTTTCTATTTTAGCTATAGACGTGGACTTTTCTTGCTAAAAATAAGTTTTCAATTCGTATAATTTTTAGATGTTTAATTTCGATCAGTTTTTACCTGTATGAATAATGACTGATGATAGTCTTACTTGAATTTAGGATTTCACGTATCCAAGATCTTGTACTTCACCATTTTCTTTATTTTCTTTAAAATATTCGTTTGGCCTCGGTTTATTAAAACTCTTAAAATCTGGACATAAAATCATGTTACATCAAAACAACACAATCTAACAGTTTAGCAAATATAACATACACTAAGCTAAATAACATTTTTGTCACAACAAAAAAAAATAAATGATATAAAATATTGTACATAAGAGGCGCCAAATAGTCATAAATACCAACACGTCTAAAATTAAATTTTCTCTCTCCCTTTTTATATACTTTATGTACATAATTATTCTGGATCATAAATAAAGGCTTTTTATCCCCAGACCTCGCCAAACGGCCATCGCACTTCATCTACGGAGCATGTTTTATCGACTAAAATGGGGTCTCACTCTTTCCGACCGACCCCTTCGTGAAAAATCCTGACATATTCATCTTGAAGAAAACGGCTTCTTGGTAAGTCTCGACATAAAATCATTATATCCAAGCATACCAATGGATGAGAGTTTAGACAAAATGACCACGAAAGAACATTTTCCAGTCTACACAATTTAACTTGCAGAATATTGTCTAAAACACATATTTTATGTTTAATAATCAAATATGCAAACAAACAAATTGCGTACCTATGAGGTCCTCACTTTAACCAGTTACAGCCAGTTATGAGATATTTTGAACAAGAGGCACTGCAAAAAGCACCTTTGAAAACAAAATTTTGGAAATGCTACGTGAATGATATTTTTATAATATGGCCACACGGAAAATAACACCTAGACGATTTCCTCGCATACCTAAACAACATCCACCATAGAATCAATCAATAGACTAGAAATCGAGCAAGATAAAAATTTTCTTTTTTGGACGTGCGACTAACTAGAAAACCCAACAGTACCTTGAGTTTCAGCGTTTATCGGAAACTCACACACACTGACTGATATCTCAATGCAAAATGACATCATCATCCCTCACAAAAGTAGGAAGTAGTCAATACACTAATATCCAGATCTTTACGCCTAACAGAACTGGACACAAAACACGAAGAAATAAAACACATTTCAACAGATCAAGAACGGAATGGTTTCTCACAATCGGACATAAAAAGAGCCATAAAAAGACAAGAGAAGATCACAACAGAAATCAAAGATCAAGATCAAATAGGAACAAAGGCATAATTCCATTCATACTCGTAAAAGGAATAACAGACAAAATTAGAAGAATCTTAAGAAAACACAATATACAAACCATATTCAAACCACAAAAATCTCACATCCTGCGAAACCCCAAAAATAAGACCAATCTTGAAAAAAATGGTATTTACAACATTTCATGTGCAGATTGTCATCAAATATACATATTACAAACAAACAGGTTTATATCCTCAAGAATTCAGAAACATAAAAATAGTGTCAAAAACAAACAACCTCAGCTTTAAATTAAAAATCATGATTCTTGGGTTCAGACCGTGTGAAATTGGAATTATTATCCGACGCTTTGCCGACGATTGCGCTAGGCATCTTCAGGGATCTTTGCTCTACGAGATTAGAACACTGTATGACTATCGAGGAGCAACAGCCCTGTATTTATACCTGACTGATGGTTCATCGATGTTTACGTGTGATATATACTGTAACCTGCATATCTATTAATATTATTTGGATATTTACAAATTTCAGTTGATTCTCTAATTTTACGTTTAAAGAAACCAGACACTGATGCTAGCACCTAAGTTTCTTTTAAATTAAAAGTGCGACCTGAGCAATGCTGATGTTCAGCTACTGCAGATTGTAAGATTTATTTCTTTTTTATACATCTTTCATGCTCCTTAAACCTAGTGGATATAGACCGTCCTGTTTCACCGATATGGACTTTACCACAAGAGCAAGGTGTCTTGTTAACGTCTTCTGTTTGAAATGGTATTGCGTCCTTTGGAGACTTCAAACATTGTCCAACTTTCTGTGTTGAAAATTATCCGAATGTTTGATTTTCGGAGCAATCTGGCTATCTTGTTGATGATTTCGTGCATATAAGGTAAGACAACACTCTCGATAGCAGGTATATTTGTGATATCTTCAGCGCAATATCCGTTGCCTCTCAGAGCATTAGTGAGTTTGTCTGTTTCTAATTTAAGTGATTGTTTGTCACATATTGAAAGGGCTATATGTACCAAGCAGTTTATGATGGATTGTTTTTTAGAAGGATGATGGTATGACGTTGCCTTGAGGATCGATTTGTATGTATTGGTTTTTTGTACACAGAATGTTCTTACCTCAGCTTTATTTCAACACCTTCAAACAACCGGACCATCGATTTCAAAAAGGCAAGAGAAATAGCACCAGTAAAAAACTACAAAGTGCGGGTCATAAAAGTAGGCCCTAGAAATCGAAAAAGCAGGACAGCTGAATAAACGGGATTATGTTCCAAATATTCCCATTACATGGAAAACAGTTATAAAAAATGTAAAAAAAACAACGAAAACCACCAAATACACAGGAGAACAACACACAAGAAACAAATATACCGCATTCTGCAGAGGGGAGTAGCAGGCGAAGCCGCTTGGCCAATCAGAAAGCGAGTCAACTTAACAAAATCCGGGAGGCAACAGAAATCACCATATCTAATTAATAAACCGATAGCTTTTTATTATCGATACAATAATATAGTAATATTAATAAATAAAAGCTTTGCTAGGTACAATTCTAAATATCAGAAATAAATCAAAAGTAACAACATACACATCTCAAAAATTACATTATTTTGAGTTTTTCTAGGGATATATTCATAATTCTAACTAGTCCATTTTTTGGGCAGTGAAATGACGAAAGGAAGTAACAAAAGTCTTCTCTATGTTCCCAAATTGTTAATAATAAGTAAGCGACCGGTTTCGCAACAACATATGTTGCACCATCAGGCAAAAAAGACTAAAATGAGCAGAAACGACAAGTGTTAATCAAACTGATAAGCGAAACCTAGTAGTACATATTAAAACACAAAAAAATTATTAATCCAATAATTCAGTCATAATTAAAATTTAAAAATTGATAATTTTTTTATGATTGTATTATTGGATTATTAATTTTATTGTGTTTTAATATGTACTACTAGGTTGTCTTTTAATCAGTCTAATTTGACACGTGTTGTTTCTGCCCATTTTAGTCTTTTTTTGCCTGATGATGCAACACATATTGTTGCGTATCCGGTAGCTTACTTATTATTAAAGAATTTGGGGGCATAAAGAAAATTTTATTTACTTCCTTCCGGATATATTATGTAACTAAAAATGCTAAAAAACTTAAAATAACATTTTAATTACCCTTAAATTTTAAAAACGAATATAAGCGGACTTTTTTATATTAAACATATTGTGGTAAACTAACTCAAACATTTACCTCAAGCCGTTTATTCCAATTGAGGCAAGAGAACGAGAAAACCGTATTTTTATCAGCACCGTTGGGTAAAATTACTTCTATTTGTGTCTTTTTGCCATTGTCTTTGAAAAGCGGAAGATGAAAATTTTCAAGTTGTGTTCATAGTTCTTTGTTTGCTACAATATAACAAATATGTTTATTCTTATTGTATACCGACTGAATATAACAAAAGACAACAACAGAATATGAAAGGCAATTTTGCATTGTCTATTCTTCCATGCATTTTTGATATAAAGATTATAGTTTGTTCCCAAGTATTTTAATTAAGAAGATAGTAAAAATTAAAACACACTTACGTTATTTAAAAGATAAAATAGGCAACTACTATAGTAACTTTTAGAAAATAATGGTACTTTTTTGCCATGATTTAGTTAAAGTACGTTACCGTAAAAGAAGGGTGACTTGATATCCATTTTGTAATATACGACCTCTTTTCGACGTTTATATACCAATATCATTGCATCAAAAATTATTTTAGGTTACCTTTGGGCAATGAATATCGGGTATAATACTTGTTTGTCCTCCGTTCCCAAGAAAAAAAAAACATATAAAAGTTGTTTTTTAAGTAGCCCCATTAGGAGGGGACTTGAAATTTGAACGACTTTAAAAGCACTATTACTGATTTCATAAGTCCGACAACAAAATCTTATACATTCCTTGAAAGTTGATTTAATGAATAATTAAATAACGGTGAAAAGACTTCTTTTCTCATGGGTTCTTTATTATGCTTCTTCTATTCTTCTCCTATTGACCCAAAAACGCTAACATGCGTACTGTTAGGAATCAAAAGCACAAAATGAGTGTTATTACTTTTTCCAATGAAAACTTTAGGACCAGGTGGTGGGGATTAAAAATATGGCAATATGACGCTGTTAAATCAGTCTTCAAAAATATTTGTATCGAACCGTCCAGAATGGATGCGATTATATCTGGCTTCGGCTGGTCTATTTTCCATCCAAGTGATGCATAAGTGGTCTGCCTCATGGACGATTAAAACCGATAATATAAATTGTGAAGTTGAAGAAGCAAATATAATATAATCAACTGCCTAAGAAATACTCGTTATTTTTTCAGCGCTTTTATAAATCTTAAAGCTTTACACGGCCGGGATCAATCTCAGTCAACGCTGTGTATGTCCTTATTAAATATGTCACCGTGATAGGTTTGTGCCCGAAAGCAGAATAATGTTACTTTCTCTTCTTCAAACATATTTCAAGAATAATAAATCCATATTTAGCCATTTTACTAGACAAACTTTTATTGTACAGTACAAAATATGGGCTATTAAATAAGTAATAAAAGAGCGCAAAAAAAAGTTTAAGCACCATATCTTTCCTTAAAATATTCTTGCTCCAATTTATTAGAAAATTTGAAATTTAGGGCAGATCTAATTTGCCATTTTAAGGTTTAAATTGACAAGCACCGTTATAAGTCATAAAAATTTTAAAACTATCAATACAATACATATTAGAAAAAGCATTTCCTTTAACTTAAAAAGAGGTGAAAATAGAATATTGCTGAATTTCTGGAGACAATAATTTTTCTATAATTTAAATTGGTAATATTCAGAGGTTTGTTTGAAAACATGTACAATACTATTAAAATTTTAGTTCCAGCTCTAATAATCTCTCTCTCTCTTTGTCAACCTCTATCCATCTACTCCTGGATGTAGGCCTCTCTCAATTGTTTCCATCTTTCTCTATTCTTCGCCAATCTCATCCACTGTTTGCCCGCCACTGTCCTTATGTCGTCTACCCATCTTTTTTGAGGCCTTCCCGTGCTTTTTGTTGTCTCCCTCGGTCTCCATTCCAGGATTCCTCGTGTCCATCTGTTGTCCTCATATCGGGCTATGTGACCAGCCCATCGCCACTATGCAACCTCCTCCACGATATCCTTGACTTCCGTTTTGCGTATCTCGGTGTTTCTATATCTGTCTCTTAATGATATTCCAAGCATGTTTCTTTCCATTGCTCTTTGGACTGTTTCTAATTTTTTAGCGGACTTTTTGGTGAGGGACATGGTCTCTAATCCATACGTACACACCGGTAATATGCATGTGTCGTATACTTTTCTTTTTAGATTTATGGGAATTGAATTATTTTTCAGGATGTATGCAAGTTTACCGAAAGCGGCCCATGTCAGCTGTGTTCTTCTTTTTATTTCAGCATCCTGGTTTGATTTCCCTAGTCTGATGTCATGACCCACGTATACATAGTGTTCGACGTTTTCTATCCTCTGGTTCTGTATTGTTATCAAGAAATAGACGGATTTTGTATTTCAGTGTATATTTTATTACTATCGGCCAAGCGCTTTCGGTCTAACTCAGACTATCCTCAGGGCTCAGACCCTAGAAACAATAGAATATGGTCAGCAAATAAGCTTACTCAGTACTCACCAACCACACTCACTCGTCAAAGGGCACACCTTAACCCTGCCAGTCCGAAAACAGTCCCCAACAACGCCAGCGTAGCCTCCACACAGAACAAGTCATGTACAATTAAAATTTTTTTTTTAAATTTGTCCCAAATTAAAATTAAAACTAAAACATTCAAAACACTGCACAAATTAAAATTATTAAAAAATAAAACCTTTGCAATAACATCTCAAAAGAGTGAGGTTATGCCACACACAGTCATAGCATAATCTAGCAATAAAAATTGTCCAAAAATTAAAAATATATACAAGTGTGTGTAAACCTGAGTAGAGATTTTCTGTATGAGTTTTATTTTTAATTTCTTGTTAATTGTATTTCAAATCAATAATTCACTGACAATGGACAAAAAGAGAAAAAAGGGCAGAAAGAAAGGGCAGTAAAAGTTTATCAATCTACAGCGTTACTGTTATCGGCCATTCTGTGATATATTTCGAACACTTGGGTTCAGTGACGTGAAATAATCCATTTTTGTAAAAAGCAATAAAATACGCGAACATAGGCGTAATTGAAATTTGTTGAAATGTGTTAACTATTAATATATTTAGAATCAAATGTCTGAAACTGAAAAACATGATCAAAATTATTATAAGATTGCACTCCACGCAATCACAGCTTCCAGACATTTAAATTGTTTAATGATTTAAGGAAAAAGTTTGAAAATGGGGTTGCGGTCATTTACGTTGTTCATTCTTACATTGAGGCAATGGTCGGGGTTTCTTTTTATCTCCCTGCATATTTCAAGATCCTCTCTGTAATCCAAGGTTTTAGAGGTATTACCCCTAGAGTGATATAAGATTTTACTATTATGAGTTGGAGAGAAACTGTATTTGGTAAAACTAATATGGTGACCAAACACAGAGGCCTGAGGTTTGTTAATATGTTCTCTAATTCGGACTGCTAATGGTTTAATAGTTTTTCCTATATACGTTGAAGGGCAGTCTAGGCAAGAAAATTAATAGACCCCACTTTTTTGAATATGAGATATCGATTGTTTGTTATTGACCAGATGGGAATTGAGTTGATTTACACTCTTAAATGAAATCTTCACGTTTTGAGTGTGGTTTGTTAGAGTCCATGCTATTTTATTAGAGAAGTGACCCAAGTACGAGAGTGAGAAAAATTTTTCCCTTGCTGACTTTAATTGTAAGGAGTCGAGCTGTAAGCCTTTTGGCATTCTTTCTTGTTTTTAATTGTCGATGACTGTATGCTCATATCCATTGTTTACGGAAATTTGCTTCAGAATATTGACCTCGTTGTTGTAATCCTCCGCTGACATGGGAATGTTGAGCAATCTATTAACATAGCAGTTTATTGAGGCCATTTTATGTTGTAAAGGGTGGTTAGAATTAGAAGGAATTATGTGGTCTGTTTGAATGAGTTAGACCAAAAGCGCTTGGCCGATAGTAATAAAATATACACTGAAATACAAAATCCGTCTATTTCTTGATTTCTTCGGTGTACAACCTGTTAATATCTTACTGTATTGTTATGTTTGCCTGTTCGTGGCTCATTATTTTTGTTTTGTTGTAGTTCATTTTAAGGCCTATAGATGCGGATACGTCATTTAGCTGTTGTAGCATTTCGTTCAATTCTTGCAGATTACTTGCTATTAAGATTATGTCATTCCGTCGATGTTTATACCTTTGATGTCCCATTTAAGTTCTTTAAAAATGTCCTCTAGAACTAGGGTGAACAGTTTTGGCGAGATAGTATCCCCTTGTCTCACTTCCCTTTGTTGTTTTATGGGGTTCGTTTTCGTCTTGTCGTCTATTTTTATTTGAATGGTTGCATTTTCGTATATGTTCTTTATGATGTTTATGTATCTTGAATCGATTCTTGCGTTTTTTAAGGATTGTAATAATGCCCATATTTCGACGGAGTCGAATGCCTTCTGGAAATCTACAAAAGCCTACTCTTCCATAATTAGATGGTGTCACTTGCCTGACGACCAAATATGGTTTTAACAAGATGGAGCACTACCACATTATTATTTGCAATTTCGTTAGTGCATGGAATATGTATTCCCTTGTAGTCCGGGATCTGGCTGTAAATTTTTGGATCTATCTCGTATCCTCTCGTAACTGGAAAAAAAATTGAAGTTTTTTAACGAAAAACCTACGGTGCGATTTTGGCCGAAAGAGCGATAGAAAAAATTGTTTACTGCTCGATTTTTCAACATCGCTTATTATTTAGCGTAACGAAAAAATACCCATATCGGAACATGGGCGGCCATGTTAAAAATGTATTGGTGCAACCTCTAATCGGACTGCGTTGCCGCGGCACCAGCGCGTAAATGCGTAGATTCTTTAAACTCTTCAAATCCAACCGGAAGTACCTGGCACCAATGATTTTATGCGCAATACTCGTAGACCAAAATAGGCCCCAAGGACTGGATTTTAGCACAGATTCTCATATCTCTTTCAGTTTTTTTGGAAAAAAGACGCTTTTCCGAATTGATATGCCTACTCTAAATATAAATTTGTGCATTCAAATGTGATGGATATTAAATTTATAATTTTACGTTTTAATAGTCACTCGTTTTCAGTAAAGTAATGCATCATGCTTACCTTGTTCAAATGCATACATTTCGCGTCTTTTCATTTTTTTCAGTGCATTCATTCCAACTGCTAAACAATGAAAGTAACTTTTTTGATTGCAAACCTCATGCAGAAGATGAGAACAAGATTGATTCAATCGAGTCCTTACAAGAATTTACTTCAGTAATATATTCAATTAAAGAATGCAAAAGCATCAGTATATGTAGACTTTTAATTTCTAAAAACTTGTATTGAGCAAAATCTGAAACCGAGAAATTCATACGAAAAATTAAGAGGTTGGATTCCACTTCGATCCCACCCTCTTTTCGATCTCTGAAATAAAAATATTTTGCGAGCAATTTATTTCAGTTCAATGTAGTGTAATAAAACTTTGAATGAGTGCAAAATTTTAGGACCTTTTGGAATATAAATAGATTATCACAGGTAGTCGCATAAAACCACTTTGATGTGTTAGTGACATTATGCTAGCCGCAGTGAATGAAATTATCAAGTCGAAAAAGCAACTTTTTTCCAAAAAAAAAAAGGAGAAATGGGAAAACTGTGCTAAAATCTCTTCCCTAGGGCCTTCTTTGCACAAAATATGTTGCAAATTATCAAGTTTGGTAAATTTTTTGGACAAATATAGTTAATAACATAATTGCCTATAACTAAAAGTTTTAGCCAAAAAGTGGAAATAATCGTGATAATGGCCCGAGAGTATTGCGGATAAAATCATTGATGCCGGAAACTTGCAGCCGGATTTGAAAAGGCACCATTTGATATTCATGTTTTAGAGAATAAGACATTTCATTTGATACTCCAATCAAGTGGTTACGTGAGTAGGATGGTTAGTTTTAAAGAAATGCCCATCTACGTCATGGTGCCGAGGGAAGGCGGCTAGATGAGGGGTTGAATCATTATATTTTTAATATCGTCTAATAAGGAAGGTACCTGAACTATCTGGCTCCGATTTTAATAAAACTTCAACATATTGTAGAGGGTACGAAAATAAGACACACGTATTTTTTATATCTCCAGAGATTCATTATAACGGGGTGAAAACCGCTCCTAAAGTTCATCCCTAAAAACGGTGTTTTTGAAATATCTCTGGTTCTAAGTGATATATTTTTAACAAAATGAAAATTACTTATTATTCGAAATAATGTTAAACTATAATATTTTCACTCATCATCATCCCTTATTTTTTATTAGAGTGTGGCGCGTTTTCCGTAAGGGAGCAAGTCGTGCTCTACGGGTCTACTTTGTTTACGGCAGCGGAACATTGGTCAGTGGATATTTCTCATGCAGACAGTCATCGGTCAAATGCTCAGCACACGGGTATCGGTTTGACGGTATCTACGTATAATAGGGATATCCCTGGTCTCTGAACTGCCCAACGGTTTGAATACCCTATGATCAAAACATCCACCCGGTGGTCGGTTCTCGGGCGCCGCCCTCAGAATTAATGTGGTCGAGGGCCCACTTATGCACCGGGCAGTTTGTTTACAATCAAGCAACGGCAAGTCAGGGGTCAATTGCGCGTATTACTACTGGCTGCCAGGTGCCAAGTGTTATTTACAATGTTAAAAATAGGATCTAGATAATGAAACAAACTGTTTTAAAACATCCTGTATCCTGTATTCCATACTTGTATAAAGATATGACCTTAAACTAATTTATAACCTAAGATGTACAACGAAAAAAACAATCAAACGGTCTGAAGGGCAAGAGTATGTTATGAGCGCTGTGGCGGTAAACGGTAACCGGGCGGTATCATTCACGACGCTATTCACGTTAACTCGTACTATGCGTTTGCGACGCTATTCACGACGGCTCGTACTTCAATTCACGGCGCTTTGTGTCTAAAATTTGCGGACGCTATTCACGGCATTCCGTACTAAAAATTCGACCGACAGCGATATATGCAATATGCCTAACAGTAACCCGGCATCGATCGGCGGTAGGCATCTCTACATGCGGCGGAGGTGATATACGTAGGGGCGGCAGTTGTCAAGCGTCCTTATCAACGGATATCGGAGGACACTCGGCGGTAAAACACATTCTTGGTTGATACGAAAACAAAACAAATCTGACGGCATGCAGTGCGTGTATACATGTGACGGTAGGAATGAAAGAAAGGAACCTACGCTGCCCGTACTTGTAAGGGTCCTCGACAGCGTCAGTAAGATGCAATGACATTGCCCGTACTTACGAGGGTCCTCGGCAATGTCGACCACTATTGGTAGGAAATTAGGAAAAAACCAACACTGCCCGTACTTATAAGGGTCCTCGGCAGTGGCGATACGATGACACAATATTGGCAGTACTTACAAGGGTCCTCGACGATTAGCAGGGTAAGACGTAAGGAAGGTAGTGGACGGTGAAACACCATATACATACAAGCCTAGCCTCACCTACATTGTTAAACCAAGAAAACGCGAACCGGCGAGCGACCCAGGCAGTCCGTTGGGACTGTTGATTCGGGTGGAGAACATGCAGTGCTCACCGAATTAATGGTCAGCTCGAGCTTAAACAGCCGGCCCGCGCTCCTACTACGCCGAGGAGTTATGGCGTGGGGTGATCGCGCATATATTACTGCTGTATACAGCGCGCGATTACTATGGACGGAGGCTCGGAAAATCGCATTTCCCGGTACAGCGCGGCAAATTTAATTATATGCCGGCAATATTGAAACTTTAAGCATTCTTTTCCCGCAAGAATCAGATTTTTCGGATGTAAAATAAATAAATTAAATCTCGGCCAACATACTCATGCCCAAAAATTTTGTAACTTCGTTACAAGGGTAAATCATATATTTACGCTCGTAATTTATTGCTAAAAATTACGAAATTTGATGAAATTGTTTGAAAATATTTTTTTCACGAATATCATAATTAACTTAAGGTGACGGGTTTCAGGGTTTTTAAAAATAAACTATTAAAAGAGCTCACATCATTTAATTCTAAAAATTAGGAAATTTAATAAATTGTTTCAAAGTAACTTTTCATGAATACCATAATTAACTCAAATTGATATGTTGTGGGGTTTCAAAAGATGAAGTAGTAAAAGAGGGTGAATCACCCCAAATACATTTTTTCAAATCCCAAATTCTAATTGAGATATCTTTACAAAACAAAGTGGAAATTACTTGTTAGTTGAAGAGAGATTGTACCATATTGTTTTAATCCTATAGATATCATTCCTCACTTTTTATGAGGGCTAATCTTGTAATTCATTTACATAATTTAATTTTGGACATTATGAAATTGAATAAAATTTGATGATAATATTTTTTACGAATAAAATAAACAACTTAAGATGACGTGTTTCGAGGTTTTTGCAAATAAACTAGTAAAAGAGGGTGAGCCACCCCCAAATTCGTTTTTTTTAATATATCCAGTTCTAATTAAGATATTTATACAAAACAAAATTAAAATTACTTGGTATACGAAATTATGTTAAACTATGGAAATTTCACTCCCGAGGATATTACTCCTTATTTCTTAAAAAGGTAAACCATACATATATTATTATTCTTAAAATTGTCAATTTAATTTAAAGGAACGTAACAGAATTAGAAATAATTATTTGCCGTGAACTATTATAATTTACAGAAATGAATGCTTAACCAATGAAATAAGGTTATATATTCTTATTAACTACAAGAAAAAATTTCAGTAAGCTCTATAAGGTTCATATCAACTGAGATTTGGCAATTTTAAGAATAATTTATACATGTTTGAAATGACATCCTTCGAAGGATATCCTTGACGGTGTTAGTTTAACTTCATTTCAAATAACAAGCAATTTCCAATTTCTTTCGTAAATTTATCTCAATTAGAGCTTGAGATGTAAAAAAGAGTATCACCCTGTTTTACTAATTATTTTTAGAAACCCCGAAACCCGTCAACTTAACTTACTTATGGTATTCGTGAAAAAAATATTTTCAAACTATTATATTAAATTTCGTAATTTTTATAATTAAAACTTGAGATATCTCAAAAACACTGTATTTAGGGGTGAATTTTAGAAATACGTGTCTCTTATTTTTGTACCCTCTACAACATATTGAAATTTCATTAAAATGGGAGTCAGACACTTCAGCTACCTGTCTTGTAAGTGCTACCCATCTGCGAATACGGGTATTTTTGGTCTTGCTAAATAATGGGCGATGTTGAAAAATTGAGCAATACACCATTTTTTCCGCTCTTTCGGTAAAAATCGCTTCATCATGGCTTTTTTCAAAACATTCGACAATTAAACTTCAATTTTTCTACGATTTGTTACCCTTTTTACTTTACAATTTATATGATTTAAAATAACGAGCTTGTGGTTATTAATTCGAACTTTATTCCTACACGGTAAGAGTTAGAATCGTATAAAGAACATTATTTTTAAATTTGCGCCCCCTATTGATAGTAAAGCTCAGTGGAGTTCCAATCTAAATTTATAAACTATAGGGTTAGGAAGAAACAGTGTCTGTGCAAAACAAAAGTAGGAAAGAACCATAAACAATTTATTAACAATAGGAGTGAGAAATCATTATTTATACACAAGTGTTCAAAATTATTACATAGTATGTTGGTACACACAAAAAAAAATTAAAATGACAAACTAAAAGTTTAGTTAGAAAACTCTGACCCAGTACAAGCCGTCAAAAATAAAAAGTTAAAATTTCCTAATAAAAAAACAAAGAATTTCTTTTGTACCGATCTTGTGGTCAAAAATTCTACAGATAACCTTCAGATAAGCAAAGCGTAAAAGATAAGTATAAAGACTCACCTTCAGAGTCCCAGTGAAGTAGGTTGGAAATCGAGCATCCTTTTTCACATCACACTGGAGCAATGTGCTTCGTCAAGTCTTTGTCAGCCAAGTTCTCTTAGACAGAGTAGGAATCTTAGATGATATAATGACCAGTACCCTTTAGACACACATTTCCCAGGTGATAGAGCTTAAACACATAAAATTAGACTGCAAAGCTCTTAACATGGCATTAGGTTGCCAAAACGTTTTAGCAACGGATAGTTTGAGTAAGAAAATAGGTAATTTAGACCAGCACCAGCTAAACAAATATATCTTTTGCAGATACATTTAAATATACTTAAACAAAAGCGAAAGGTAATTTACGGCCCACAGAAGATAATCTGCTAGATTTTGAAAAGAAAATCTTAAGAGAATAAACAAACGGACCTGGTTCTTTCGTAGTCAGCGAAGGAAGACCTGGAATTGATGACTCCGGTTCCCCACTACATGAACAGAATTTCCAAATAAAAACCTTTGACAGATTTTTTTAATTCTGCAGAACAAACCCACCGAATCAAAAAGGTGACTAAGCTAACAATTCTAATACGAAATCTTTTAAAATAAATAAGTTATAAAAAAATAATTACAAAAATTCCGTAACAGATTTTGAATGATTATGCGATCGGTGCATAAATTTGCTGCCGAATCTTGAACTATTGTTGATGGATTGGAAGCTGCTGTGTCATTGAGCAATCGACAAGATGATCAGATCTTAATCCTTTGGAGTATGTAATTAATTAAAACAAAGTTTTTGTAATAAAGCCAATTAATAGTGACAACTTTATAGAACCTATTAGATACTAGATAATGCAAATAACATCAGAAATGGTAGATAAATTTGAAGATTAATTTTATTTCCGCATAGGGTTAGGCAAGAAAAATATATTAACAATTTCGCATCTTATCGGTATATATAGGAGAAATCAATTGAAAAAGCCTGATATTATAAGGAGGGGCAGGCTCTGTTTTAGTTAAGAATCCAAAGCTCTACCTCGGATTGCAAAAAATATCACGGAAAGGTAGAAACCTCTCTCAGACCAGTTTCAAACTCACTGGTTCGTGTCAGTACAGGGTAGGCAAGCACACCTAACTGTGTGAAAAGCGCACCCTTTAATCAACCTGTATCGGAATAAATAAAAGGTGCCATTTTCCGATATTCCACACAATTTGATTAGATCAGACCAAATTTTTTACTTCCAATCACTTCAGTTTTAACCGAAACTTAACAGCTTGTCTACAGAATACATACAATCATTTCATGTACTATAACGATGTTTTTAGTTTACGCTCCTCCTTAGCAGTAAAAAACTTATACGAACATATTGTTGATTTGTCCTATAAATATGTAATAATGCTTAGAAAGATGTCTTATATCATATTTTAAAAATATTACAATCTCCAACGATGTTACATTTATGAAGAAAGCGACGTTTTTTTTTATATTTTGCTATATGCCTCTATACATTAGGAATAAATATATTTGTTATTCCGCAACGAACAAAAAGCGGTGAACAAATCTTGAAAATGTAATCTGCTGGATTTTACAGAAAATCGCAAAGAGATACAAATAAAAGTAATTTTCCTTGCTGCTAGAAATACTCCTTTTTTGGTCCGTCGTTGTTATTAAAATAGGAAGTCTTTAGGCAAAATATTTTGTAAAGGATATATTCCGTATTTAAAATATGCATTATAATCAATAGAGTGTAGTATGAGAAACAAATAAAGCTAAATAATGTGAGGGATTGTCATTTTTTGTTGATATTTAATACTTATATTAATTCTAGAAATAACAAGTAAAGCGTGTAGAGATCAACTATGGAGATTTTCAGAAGTTGTTATATTGCATATTATCATATATACAAGCTAAATGGCTTTGCACGTCCTCCAGGGATTATTAACTCATACCAGGTATACAAAGACACCAAAAGTATGAAGTTCTGTGGGGACCCTTTCCATGTTATCGAGTCCTAGGTGGTGTGGTTTTCTGTACTTTTTACAAACTTTCGGACGATCTGCGCGATTGCAAGGAGAATTTCTTTCTGAATTGGTTTATACAGATGCTCACTAAGGCCCAGTCCCTTGATATTCTGCAGGAAATTCTTTGGTATCACTCCAATTGTTGATAGTATTATGAGAATCGTGTGGACGCTATTTATTGCCCACTGTTTGCGGATTTGCACCTCCAGATCTCTGTATTTGGCGATCTTCTCATTGTATTTTGGTTTTAGATTGTTGTTATTAGGTATAGCAATGTCAATCAGTGTAGTTTGCTTATAAATTTTATTTGTTAGTATGTCTGGCCTATTTAATCTGTTAGAACCGTGCGGTCCCAATATAACTTGAACTCGTTGTTTACAAGAATAGGTTTCCGACTGTGTTTGTAGTAAGGCACTTTTCCTACCTGCAATAGTTTTAACTTATCTGCTAATTCTTGGTAGAGTATCGTAGCGGGTGGGTCATGGCTTTTCTTATACTGGGTTGTGGCAAACTCTTTGGATCCTCCAGATATGTGCTGGATTGCCTCTGATGTTTGACAGCCATATCTACATTGGTCATGTCCTATTGAGGGATCTCTGATGATGAACTTCTGATAGTTTTTCGTCGGAATAATTTTGTCTTGGATAGCTAACAAGAAGAGCTTCGTTTTCGGAACCATCGGTCCTGAAATCAACCAGTAGTTCGACGCTGAGTTGTCGACATTATCCCGGATGACCTCATTTCGATGCTGTCCATGAAGTTGATTCTGTAGCCAGGCTTGTAACATCTCTTGGTCTGTTCGGTGGTAAGAAGCAAAATCGCGTTCCCACAGCGGTAGCGGCGTTGAATTTTCTGCCTCGCATATTGCTCGATGTAGTGTGGAAGAGTCCGCTAATCTGTGTAAATAAGAACGTAAGTTTGTTATTTGTTGATCGAGCTACTTACCAATATTGACCAACCCTCTTCCTCTTTGGTGTTTTGGAAGCATTGTACGTTTAATAGCACTCCGAGGGTGGTGTTTTGTGTGCTTTTGTTAAGAGTGTTCTTATTTTCCTTTGCAGGTTTTCGATGTCCGTCCTACTCCATTTTACAATTCAAAAAGAGTAGCCTGTTTAATACCCAGGTATTTGTATGATTGCTATGCTTCCATTGCAGCTATAGTTTCACTGTTCTGTATCTCAAATGCTCCTGGTTATATGTTTTCTTTAACGATGTTCAAAATACGGCACTTGTCAACTCCAAACTTCATTCCGATATCCCCGGAGAACTCCTCTATAATTATGTGCATATTATCATTATTAATATTAATATTGAATGGTGAATAATTGACAGTTGATTATTTTTAATAATTAATTTCTATTCTAAAAGAAGTTCACAGTTTTGTGTTGTTGGGACAATTTTAGGGGGTCGGGTTTCAAAAAAACTCCTGAATCTGCCTAAGTAAAGGATCAAATTCGTTAATGTATAACATAAAAACGGATATTCAGGAATATATAATTCCTACACGTAAACCACAAAATGAAAATTGTTATTGTTAACGTTTACTCCTCTAATAAGTTAATAGAAAAAAGTACATATAAAATTATAGTTAAAGTAACTTACAGAAATCTGGACGACAAAATTAATTAATTAAATGTATTTGTAGTCCAATTAAAAGTAACCACAAAATTTGAAGACTTCTTCTAAGTTATATGATTGCCAAACTTTAATTTAAAAATTTACACACATAAGGGTGTTGTGTTCTTCTAATACACTTATCCATCAATCGCTCGACCCGAACTTCGCTTTTGTAGCACTAAATACAGAAATTGTTCTTGTTATTATGAAAGAGAATCTGTTGTTCTTTAAATACAGCAAGTTTTGATAAATTAGGGGGAGAAACATAGCGATATTTACGTATTAATCGCACCAGAGAGCATTAAGAGCATGTGACATAGTGAAAGATTCAAAAGAAAGTTATCGAGTAAGAGATCAAAATTCAAGTAAGGTTTTTCCGAATATTAGTCAACCGCTGACTGTCGTCTCTGCTATTTAAGTTATCGGGCCGCTTTCAATTGATTCGTCTGTAACTGGACAGATGATTACGTCTCGATAGAATTTTTGTACCTGAGGAGTTGATCTTATGTTCTGTGTTTATCAAGTGTTGGCCCAATGCAGAGGAAATTGCTTTTCGCTTGACAACGTTTATACGTTTATCTCTTCTGGCGCTTATTCTACGATTTGTTTGAACTACTTAAGACGAGCTACATACTGTGCATGAAATTTCATATACTTCCTAATTTTTTAGAGGGATTTTTTCTTTAGGTGTTGGCAACGGGTTCTTCACTTTGCAGTCTCTGGTGAAAATCATTTCAATACTGTGTTTCTTGAAAATTTTTATGATTTTGTCTGTGGTGCCTCTGACATTAGGAACCAAAGCTTTGAATCTCTTCTCTCGGCTTTCGTGACGTTTCGTGGTCAAGTGTTTGTTTTTTTAGAGCCTTGTCTATATGTTCTTTTTTGTAACCATTTTTGTTTAGAGCGTCTTACAGTATGTAAACTTTTTGATCGATAAGGGACTGAGATCGAAACGCGAGTAATTTCACTACGGCAAATAATTGAGCAAGGAGGTGATGTGACGTCTAGATATCTGTTGTTGGGAGTGGCTTTTCTATAGACAATGTATGAAAACAAGCCATCTTCTTCTCTTTTTAGTAGGATAATTGGAAAAGGTAGTTTTCTTTTCTGTCTTATTTCCATGGTGAATTTGATTTTTGGGTTTATACTGTTTATGTGGTTTAGGAAATTTTTGAGACTTTCTTCTCTATGTTACCAGATAACGAATATATCTTCTACGTAGCGCAACCACAGTCGTGGTTTGTGTGAGGAAAAGTTCTGGCTTTGAAGTCTTGTTTATATCGCTGCCCTTCATAAGTAAAATAGGTGTTATCGAGGAAGTGTTTAGCTAGTTCGATGATATATTTTGGCAGATTTGTTTTCTATTGCTGAAAGAGCTTCTTTGACTGGCATTTGGGTGGAAGTATGTTGTTTATTATTTCGTCAAAAAGTGTTTTAAAGGTAGAAGGCCGTTTTTTGATGTAGGGTTGGATAATGGTAGATAGATGTTTTGGTAGTGCCTGAGTTGGGAAGCGAACATAGCTTAAAGGTGCTTGTTCATTTTGGGTGAGCCATAACGTTTAAGACATATGGATGAATTTTCCCTTCTTTATTTCTTTGTTCAGTGGAGATGTTCAATGCGTTGGTGGTATTTTCTAGATAAGTGATATGGCCCCTATTTATTTGCTCATGGGCAGTATCGTTTAATAATTGCAATTATCTTTTCATGATAGTGTGTTTTGTTTAGGACCCCTGTCAAATTTCCTTTGTCGAAGTATTACGATAGAGGTATCTTTGCGCAGATCTTATAGGGCTCGGTGTTTTTCAGCAGAGAACTTATTTTTGCAAGCCTTGCTTTGAGCAAAACAGCTGAAATTTCTTGGCGGATAGTTTCTGCTGTGCCGTTGTTTAAATTGGTTAGAGCTGTTTCAATCCCATATATTATGTTATAGATTGGAATACATGATAGTATTATCGCTAAATTAAAACCTTTGGTTAAAACATTTTTTGGGCCTGGTGCCAAAACTTCGTCAGATAAGTTGTGTACGACGTCGAGCGCGCCACTGTTTCTTTAATGGTGCAAGATGCCCTAACAAAACATGGTTACAAAAAGGAACATATAAACAAGGCTCTAAAAAACAATCGCTTGGCTCCGAAAAGTCACGAAAGACAAGAGAAGAGTTCCAAAGCTTTTGTTCCTTACGTCAGAGGCACGACAGACACAATCTTCAAAATTCTGAAGAGACACAGACACCACTGACTGTAAAGTAAATGATCCTCTGCCAACACCTAAAGAAAAATTTCCCCTAGAAAACTAGGAAGTATACGAAATTTCCTGCGGAAAATGCAGCTCATCTTATGTAGGTCAAATAACCGTAAAATAAGCGCCAGAAGACACGAACATATAAACGCTGTAAAGCAAAAACAATTTCTTCTGCACTGGCTCAACACTTGTTAAACACAGGATATAAGATCAACTTCTCAGGAACAAAAATGCTACTGAGATGTGAAAACCTCTCCACAAGAGTTATGAATGAAGCAATCGAAATTGCAAACTGGCCCAACAACTTAAATAGCAGAGATGACAGTCAGCGGTTGCCTAATACTGGAAAAAACCTACCAACGAAACATCAACCAGTAGTGGGTAATAAAGAAATGGATCATAACTCGGTCATACGACCGACAACACACTCGCAACAGGGCCGACAACGCGCTCCATGTACACGCAAAACCGGCCACACCCGAGTCGCAAGCATCAGTTCAACCACAGATGCCGTACCGTGTGCTTTGAAAATGGTGAAATTTTACCGAAACGCCAGCTGAGAGAGTTCTGAGAAGAACTCAGCACACATGGAATACCCGAAAACCTTCGATTATATGATGCCACCATCGGGAAGATTTTGGCTCTAAAATCCTGAAAATAAATAATCCAAAACTGGAAAAAAGCCATTCGAGTTTTATTCAACTTTCAAAACTACAGTTCTTCTATTTAAGTATGCATTCCATATGCCAGTGACGTCAACAAATGGTAAATGCTACGTATGTTATATGTTATCAGTTTTTTAAAAATCTCTAACTAATTCAGAACATTTTTTGTATGGTATAACCTACTGGCGAATCCACCTGTTTAGAATATATTGATACAATCAATCTTGAAAAACTCTTGAAAACTCGAATTTCTGATTATCTTAAAAAATAACATATATTATCTGATAGAGAGTTTGGTTTTAGGGAGGGTCGACCGACATAGGACGCAATAGCCCAGTTGACAACTAAAGTTAGTAAGTTTATGGACAAAAAATGACCGGCATGTTGCGTATTTATTGATCTAGTTAAGGCCTTTGATTTTGTTGAGCACAAACTTTTTCTGCGGAACAAGTCGGCTTTAGGGGTACTTCCTACGTACATATGCAAAGTATTTAAGTAACAGGAAACAATGTGTGCAAATTGACAATATTTTAGTGACATGCGGACACAAGAACATGGAGTGCCTCAAGGCACACCTGTACCAGCCAGGTGCATGTCGGTGCCCTGATGAGTCTAGTAGAGACGAAACATGTACCTCTGCCGTATCACTCTCGGTATGGTGGTACAGGTAGATGGTGGTAGAATAGGATAAATTGTGTTCCTTAGCAATTTGTTCAAACAGTGCAACCTCTAACACGGAAAGGATATGGTTGGAACGAAATTTGCATTTACTGTTCGCATTTTGCTTCATTCATACACGGAGCTGCATATAGTTTTACGTTTGTTGAATGTGATATATATATATATATATATATATATATATATATATATATATATATATATATATATATGTTTATGCGGCTTTCTCACACGGATTCCTCCGTGTGAGATGCAATAGCAGTGGTTATATCCACATTATGCCGTTGTAGTGCTGAAATCACATTCAGCAAACGTACAACTATATGCAACTCCGTGTGTGAATGAAGTAAAATGCGAAAAAAGAGGTTGCACAGTTTGAATAAATTGCTAAAAAACACAATTCATTCTGTTCCACCACCACCGAGATGGTGGCCTACCTGTATCACCACACCGAGAAGAAAGTTAAAAAAACTTACCCTCTCCGCTACAGTGATATGGCAGAGGTATATGTTTCGTCTCTCACTAGACTCATCAGGGTACCGACATGCACCTGACTGTGCAAAGGACAGATCAGAAGGAAGCATGCACCATTGAACGCGGCTTCGCCGACCTCCCGCCGGATGGCGTATTTATGTTTATGCGGCTTTCACGGATTCCTCCGTGTGAGATGCAATAGCAGTGGTTATATCCACATTATGCCGTTGTAGTGCTGAAATCACATTCAGCAAACGTACAACTATAGGCAACTCCGTGTGTGAATGTATATATATATATATATATATATATATATATATATATATATATATATATATATATATATATATATAATGTTCAGATAATAGTAAAATTATTAATTTTTCCCTAAAGTAGTTATTGATAATGTGTTTTTGGATATGTTTTGCTTGTTTTCGATCTGGGTTTATCTTGATGAGCATTTCTCATATGAAAGAATAATTATTTTTGATGCTCACGTTAGATGGAAAACATCTGAATCTATTCTTTAAGACATCATTACATCTTTCAACGATACTCCACACTAAACAGAGATGTCTATTGAATCTTTCCTTTGGTGTTCCGGGTTGTTGAATATCTTCCATAGGCCTTGTTATTACCCATGGCCTTAAAAGAAATCCTGAAGAAATTAGACTTGGTTCACTTTCCTGTATATATTTAAACATATTTTAAATTAAGAACGAATTATCAGTTTATTCTACAATTAATTTACATAAATCTGCAATGAGGAGGAATAAATCATCTAGGTTGCTTCTTTAGATCATTTCCATTATATTGGAAATGCCAGATTCATTCCAAATATAGGAATCATGGATAATACCAAGAAATTTAGTTTATATTCATGATATATAAAGTTTCATCAGCAACTCCGGGTTATCTGTTAATGATCTTGTAATTGCAACATGAATGTAGTCACTGCATCGTATAATACCAGGGAAATTATATTTTGTCATCATAAAAATTTAATTATATTGCAAAACTGTCTTACATATTTCCGATTTAACACCAGTCTTAATTCTTTAAAAAAAAAAATTAAATATCAATTTTAAGTTTCCAAAATATCCATTACTGCTAGTTGTTTATAATTTAGGATTTGACAGAAAATCATTTCGATTTTGCAGCAATTAGATCCACTCTGAAATAGCATCTTATCTATTTATAGCATCTAGATTTGTCTTCTGCAATACTCCGGCTAACACTTGGCTGACTAATTCCAGAAAATAACTTCAACCCCGTTATTTCCTGGTAGCTGCCAGTCGCAAAAAATCTAAGAACCTTTAAATATTAAAATTTTAATAAAATTGAATTAATATGGGAACCTAAGTGTAAAAAAAATTAATATTAACTTAACAACCTTTTTTTTACATTAACTAAAGCAGGTAATATATTAAATATGTATAATCCGACTAAGTAAAAAAAACATTAATAATTTATTGATCGTGCATATGCTAACTTTATAGTTTTGAAATCTTACCACTACTTTTGGCAAAGATAATGTTGCATCTTTTCAAGAACTGGGGATTCTAGAAATTGGATTATTCTTGATACAAGAAATAAAGTAGAATCCGCCAAGATTCACAAATGTTATATATATATATATATATATATATATATATATATATATATATATATATATATATATATACTTACCTAAACAGCCTTATGAATTCCGAATAATATAAATCTCCAAATGGACGCATCCGTGGTAGAAATGGATGATTATAATATGCCATTTTTTTTTCCTAATCTGACATTCTCTGGTCCATGGTTCAAAATTACTTCTTCAATACCCATTTTATATATGTATATTTGTGAACAAAAATAATTAATAAAAATTACAATATTTTCAAAACAATCATGAATTTTCTTGAACTTTTATAACCTAAAAATATCGTAGAATGACGGGAATGACAGTATCGTTCTTTCAAAATCTCGCCGTTCTCTTGGTTCGGACCAGTAGAACAAGTTCTCTCAAGATTTGATAGATATGAAAATCGCTTAAAATTACCAGAATATATCGATAGCGTATCTAGAGCGGCCCTATAGTGAGAATCCAGCCTTAAAGTGGCAAATGGAATTGTTAATTTGGGATAGGACAAGACGAATGAAACTGAACCCACGTACAGCATAGTCTTCAGTGGGGGTCTTTTTTTATTTAATTGTCCTGTTAACAACTAATTTAAGGAAATATTGTATAATTTTACACGTTGTATGTACATGTTTTTTTTTGCGTAGAAATAACATAATAAGGTCCTTTATACCTGGCAGTCCAAGTCTCTACTGATATAAAGCGACGATTATAACACCTAATGTAGTCCTGTCCGTTTTTTAACTAGATTTTCAACGCTACCAACCGTATTATTTCCGATTGGTTTGTTTTAGAAGTAGAAAAAACTTTAAGGCGAGAGCAGGGCTAAATATTTCTATAATAATACTGTTAATAAAACGTAAAATATTTCGATAATAATACAGTTAATAAAACTTATCTAGTATCTAAAATTTCCGTTAATGCCAAATTTAAAACATTTAATATTCCACCAATGCTTTTAATTTAAACGAAAAATGTTAAAACTTTTTTTTTATAAAATTGTTTGTTAAATTAGGAATTTAATTAGACGACTAAAAATTTAAACAGGTAATGTTCCTTAATTTATATTTTAAGGACAATTCTTTGTAGTCCTTAAAAAGGGGGATCAATAATGCTATATAATTTAAAAGGTACAACGAAGTCATAATGACGAAATTATACAGTTTTTAATACAAGAACGGCTAAACAATCTAGATTTTTCTATATAAATATGTAAATTAAATATGTCAAATTATATTTCACAAAAGAAACTTAGAATTTATAATTAAGAAACGTTAAATTATTTTGCACCTTAAAACCCATGATAAATGATTTGATTAATAATTCTGTTAAATATATTTATTATACAGGGTGAAATCGTTGTTCCTTAATCATATAAAATTTAAACAACTTATTGTATTTTTCAAGTTTCTTATTTATTGCATCAAAATGTAGATAAACTTTTAGAAGCTTAATTTATTCTTTTAGTGGGAAATTAATTGTGGTCAGAATTTATAATACCGACTTTTGTTACATGTTGAAATTAGGAAAATTTGTCTTTTTGACTTCACTACTCTGCACTATTGAGCGAAAATTTTATCAAATTTTAATATGAAAATACATTTTATTTATCATAAAATATCTTTTTTAGATTTTCTGCTTTATTTTTAAGTTACTTGGAACTTCATTTTTTTTTAAACTTGTATCTGCCTCTAGTGTGAGTAAATATCACAATTAATATAAATAGAACATTATCAATTCCTTATAAGAAGTTGGTATCTCTATCCTTCCCTTATGCATAGCTCCATTACTTAAATTGTGGCTAAAATTTTAAGTGTGATACATGGTAGTACTTATACTTGGGTGAAGAACCAAAAAACAGGTACATATGAATCACAAAGAAAGAAACCAGGGAAGATACAAATAAATACAAACAATTTTAATCACTAAAACTATTGATGAGACCAAAAATATTAAACAATTTAGGTCCAGAATGGGAGAAATAAAAAATATTACAAATAGAGAACGAAATTTGGAAAACTCTCATAAACAGAAAGAGTATGGATTTATAGAAAACATTTACACAAAACTAGACTGAATCGAGATCAAAGACAAATTCTAGAAGTGGATTGTGAAGAAATTCCTTTGATAAACTGAACTGAACTAAAAATCGCGCTAAAACAAATGGAAAATAAGAGATTTCAGGCAAGGATCAAATAACTAACAAGATACTAAAAAGAGAAGGAAACAAACTAATTTAAACAAAAGGAATACTTACCTACTTAACAAATATATCGAAGATGAAAAAATTCTCGCGCATTGACACCCAACAAACAAGTCTGAAATATAACAATTATAGTGGCCTGGCGAGAAAGCTGTGTTTTGTTATGGTTGGAAAAGCGATTAAAGACAACATCTTCATCTTTTCAGTTTTCATTGAAAATTATGAGCAATTGGGTAAAACAAACAATGTTAGAACATATTCAAGATATGCCAGATTACTTAAGTCCATAAATAAAAAGTGGCAACCGAATTATGTAAAATTCTGAAATTAAAAAAGGAGCTAAACAGGAAGATTTACTTTTACCAAAATTATTTACACTGGCATTAGAGGATGTGTTTAAAAGTCTCGATGAAGACAGGAAAGAAATCAACATCAACGAAGCATATTTAAATCATGTGCAATGTGCATGTGATAACTGATTGGTAGACATCCAGAGGAACTAGCAACAATAAAACAACTTAATCAAAGTTCTCAAAATGACTTAAAATTAACAACATCATCAAATTTTTGGTTAACAAAGATAAAAAACAAAAAAGTACAAGCACCAACCAGTCTTAAGCAAAGGAGTGAACTACATAGTAGCTCTAAAAAATATTCCTACGGAGCAAATAATTGCACAAATCGAGTCTACCCTTTCTTCTAAAGAGAATCAAAAGGCTGAGATAATACTAAAGGATGTGTTAAGGATTCTCAGAATATCAAAAGCTTAAAACAGAACCTACGCAGAGTACAATTTACAGCCTTAAAAGACGTGAACAAAAATGATAGCATCATAATATTTACCAAATATTTACTATATATATATATATATATATATATATATATATATATATATATATATATATATATATATATATATATATATATATATATATATATATACAGAGTTAAGGAAAAAAGTAAGGAAATAAAGACATATTATGTTCTAGGACCGTTTTACTTTTTACAACATATTTACTATATATACACGGTTAAGGAAAAAAGTAAGGACATAAAGACATATTATGTTCTAGTGTCGTTTTACCTTTTCTCTTCTGATATAAAACAAAATACTATTTAAAATTAAGATTCTCTATCTCAAAATAATGCGTAGCACTATTTTAAATAAACTCATAATTTCTTAGATTTTAGGTACCGGAGAAGAAGACTTACCAGCGAAACAAGGAAAAGTGGGACCCACAAAAAGAACATATTAAATTAAATATGTTCACTTAATTCTTTCAATAAAGAAGAAAAACTTTGCAAATCTTTGCTTTTAGTTAACTTTTCCAAGAACTGAAGGAAAAGGCAAGTGAAAAGCTATTATTTTAATTTGAATTTTACATGGATCTTAACAGAGAAAAATAAAACTGTAATACGCTTGCTTTAAATGGGATTATTGGATATTAATTTTTATAATTTTTATAATAAGAACAGTTAAATGGTAGAAAAACTAAATATCTTTTAAACTATTAATGTTTTTAATTGCTTGAATCATAAAACTGTTTAGTTTAAAAAATTGGAACTTATCTAACGACTGTTGGATATTAAACGTCACTGTGCGTAGGCTAAAAGGTCGTGAGTCTGTAAAAATAATTCAATCTACTTTACATTTTTAATAGAGAGAGCCGCTCAGTTTCGCAAGGTAAAAAACTGAGAAAAACTTACCGAATAGTTATATATATTGGAAGCTTTAATTAAACACAAAAATTATTACTCCGTAACTAAAACCACAATATATTAACTCTGGAAATTTTGTGGTTATATTAAATAAATTTAATCTAATATGGTAGTTTGAGAAAGGAAAAATTTAGATTAGAGTATAATAGTATTAAATCCTCACCTAAAATGATGTTATGAATATACTTAAGACGTATAAGGTGCATCTTTTGGTTAATTTTGATGCAAATAAAAATTATCCATGTTATTCCATCGATAAGGCTTGATTTTGAGCCGTTATTCTTTTCAGGCCTATTGATGCCGGAGCCTTACTTCTGATTCACCAAAAGGTTTGTGGCATTAATCTCCCCATAAAATACGACCTCATACTGGGAGGTCACTCTAATGTAAGACAATCAAAATTTCTTCCAAATTTACCAACTAAATCCAACTGAATATGGGAAAGAAAATAACTTAAAAGCCAATCACGAGAAAATAAGATAAGGCAGCACAGGTCACCAACCCAAAAAACATCCGAAATTAAAAAAAATTGCTTGTATTCTTTCGAACTCTGCTTATTAAGTAACTACCTGTTCGGAATACTGACGGAGGTACATCCACAATAAGGTAGCGTTCATACTTTTGCGACAAAACGGATTTGATGAACTGCGAATTGATACTATGCATAGTTAGAAAAAGAGAACTAAATATTTTTCCTGATTAATTAAAATAGGGAAGCCATGGGCATTTACTAACAGATTTTACTTTTCATTAATTTGACGGAAATGATATTAGTTAGAGATTATTTTTATACCTTGTTAAGCGTCAACTATCTGTCTTTAATTTTTGATAAAAGAAACTCACATATCCCTTGTACTTTCTACAGAGACATCCGATTTAAAAAAAATGGTCTTGTTAATCCTTTGCCCAATTTTGGGGTAAGTTTTAACAACTTTTGGGTAAGTACTAACATTAGAGTTTTAATATGAATATATATTTTCTAAATTAAGACAAAATAAAAGAAAGTGTCATATTTAACATTTTTATTATCAAAAACTAACCAACTTGACATAGAAAATTCTTATTTAAGCTTTGTTTTTGCTTAGTTTAAATTAAAGCAAATCAACAATTTAATTTTTTTCTAAGGTAATAAATAGTCAATCTTCATTAAGTAGCAATAAAGATATTAAAAATAATCAGCTCAATAAAATAGGGTCACTCTAACCTTAAACACTAAACAAAAATTGGCAAATTTTTAGTCTGCAATAGATAATCACAATCTACTACTAATATCTTTTATATTAATAAGAGTTTTATAAAAAAATTGAACCGACTTCTAAAAGTGCGCTAAAAAGTGAAAAACAACTATACATTTTTATACGAAATTGAAATTTTTGAAGTCAGCGCCAAACTAATGTGATTCGAATAAACAGATTAAAAATACTTTATTTATAATTGCTTTCTTAACATAATTTGCATATATTAGTAGTTATTTATTTCATTTAGAAATAATTTGGCGCCGACTTCAAAAATTTCAATTTCATATTAAAATTTATAGTTATTTTTCACTTTTTAGCGCACTTTTAGAAGTCGATTCAATTTTTTTATAAAAATTTTATTTTTCGATTTTTAGTTTTGAATTCGTTGTGATATTCATAAATTATTTGAACTAAGTGTGAATCGAGATTAGTATACTTTGCAATGACTCCAAGGTGGCAAAAAATTACCCATTTTATCCAGAATTGTGAATCGCCCTAAAATGAACCACTAAAAATTCTGTGATTCTTAGAGTTCTCCAAATACCAATGAAATTGTGCCAAACAAATATTTAGTCTGTCATAGTAAATCCACTATCTTAAATTTCAAATTAATTTTAGATTGGTAATATAGACCCCAAAACCTTCCAATATCGATATTTAAAGAATTTGAGACGTAAATTTCTTAGCCCGATATATTTTGTATTGTATATTGAGTTTGTATACGCCCAAAGAGCCCCGCAATATCAATTTTATATTTGAATATTTGAATTCGTTATATGCGACCTCGAAAACTTCTCCATACCAATTTTGGCGAAAATCGAACAAAATTAAATTTTTTTTGTCCGCCATATTAAATCCGCTATATTGAATTTTTTAAAAATAATTTAAGATTTGTCATGTAAGACCTCGAAAACTCTCCCACACCAATTTTGGAAAGAATCGGACGAAACTGATTTTTTCGTCCGCCATATTGGATCCACCATACTGAATTTTTTAAATGTAATTTTGGATTTGTCATCTGCGACCCCGAAAACTCTCCTCTACCAATTTTGGAGAAAATTGGACAAAATTAAATTGTTTGTCCGCCATATTGGGCGCCATTTTGAATTTTAAAAAAATAGGTTTGGAAGTAACTGATCTGTTAATACGTACACTAGTTAAGACAAGCTCCTGGATCCCCTACTGTTGCATTAGTATGTGAAAATATCAGAATGCTATAAAACCATGCGACATGGAATAATTCGAAAATTATGCGATAGGAACGGAAACAGTGGAACCGGAGGTCTGATTGAGATATGTTAATGATCCTTTCATCGCATGCATGGGATATGATTGAGAACTTTATGAGTTTTTGGTATAATTGATTAATATGCGACTAAACATCAAATTTACTACGAACCAAGAGGTATTAATCCATGGCTCCAGTTTTTTTTTTGACAAAATTATACCCAATGTCTGCGTAATAACAACACCAACTCGGTCGTCAAAGCAAATAATAAATCTGATTTACAGCAGGACGGTTAAACTCTAAAATTAATAGAAGTCGTTATAACTAACCATGGTATAAAGAACACTAGACAACAAGAAACACATTCCTTGTTCATAATTTTATATATTAGAGAGATAGTTTCGAGAAGATAGGACGAATTGCTAGCAGCTATAAGATAAAAATAGCCTTCCACTCAGAGCTCATTTAACAAAAAGAAAATCTGCAATGAAAAAACATCTGGGATAAACAACACCATATGAAATGATTTATTGCGTAGGCCTTCTGAAATTCTGTATTGATCTTCATATGAATGTACATAGAAAATATGTCAACCTAAAATTTCAAAGAATATAATAAAATTTAAGTGTCAACAATTACATAGCTTGTATTTATGTAAAATATTTACAACAGCTTAAAAGGATGTCACAAAGTGATAAAATTAAAGAAAATAAAAGACAATATAAAAATCTGATACAACATACCTGTCACAACATTAACATGTTTACAGGGGCGGATCCAGCCTCTCTCCTTGGGGGGGCGGTGATATCACAAAAGTACAGTATGGCAAGCGAAAGCAAGTTGTCCCCCCCCGGGGGGGGGGGACACCAGCAACATTCCCATTTCTAGTGTAAAAGGCAGGGATGGGGCTATTTTTTTGAATTTGAAACTCTTGGAGAGGGGGGGGGGGGCGATCACAAGAAAAAACAAGTTTCCGACAAGGGGTGGGAAGATGCGATCAACATACACATTCCTCGTATAAGAGGCAGAATCGGGCCTATTTTCCTGAGTTCAAAGTTCCTGGGGGGTGCTATCGCAAAAAAAAAGAAGTTGCCAACGGGGGGGGGGGTGCCAGCAGCATACACATTCCTAATATAAAAGGCAGAATCGGTTCTATGTTACTGAACTCAAAGCCCTTGGGAAGGGGAAGAGCGATCGCAAGCATACACATTCCTATACTCTATTCAAGAACTAGAGAGAGTAATAAAACTATTACCGAAACCTCCAACGTACCTGCTTCAGTGCCCCCGGTAACTGAGAACTACCGTAAATCTAATTATATTTAAATATTATAAGCTTTTATAAATTTACTTCCACAATAAAATTTCTGATAATTCAATTTAATTTCTGTCAGTGAGCAAAGTACACCTTACAGTGTGTCCTTAGTGATTTATTTTGTTTGTGCTTGTTTTTATATATTATTTCAGATTAGTGAGATACCCAAAAGATGGAGGGCATTTTTTCCTCAACGAAAACCTTATTACGATGAATGTTTATGATGCCTTAAGATATTAATATCTATATAATAATGTTAAAAGCTCTGTTGAGATGTATTCCAATATAACAGGAGTTCGAAAATCTATCATGTACCGAACACTGACGGAGAAAAAAAAGATTGGAATTGTTAGTACTTCCAAGCTATATTCGATCACAGGCAGACGAAAAACCTCGTTGGAAGAAGGGATGTAAACTGTAATAAAAGGAGTTGTAATACATTTTATTATGAGAAGCAGATCTCAACCGTCGACAAAATTCTAACTAAAATCAATGAAGATCGGGATTTGCCTGAAATTAAAAGAACTGAGCTCTGGAAATTGCTCAGAGAACTTAATTTTTGTTGGGAAAAACCAAATAGGAAATCTGTTCTTATAGATCGTCCGGAAAATGTCCGTTGGTGAAGGAAATATCTCTCTCAAATAATAGGTAGAGTTGCTGGAAATAACACAACTTACAAAATTAATAATTTAACTGGACTTTTAAAAGATTTTTTTGAATAAAGTTACTGCAGATAATTGCGAAAAATCCATGTAATAAAAGCATAAAAGAAATGTGGAAACTCGATCTCATGATCGGTGAGAGAGGAATCAATTATAATTAATTTGAGCGAAGATAGCTTCACTGACTTTGATGACGAATTAGATACGTAATGTTTACCAGCATTAACACAATTTATTATTTAAATTTTCTGCAACATATAAAAATTAATGGCATTTGAATCCCTTTTTAGTGTTTAAGTTGTAATTCTGCAGATGGTTTAAGAAAGAAATAAACTGAAATGTCAAATATCCCAAAAATGTTTTTAATTAATAATAAAATGATCGATAGCCCCAAAAAAATTTTAATATTATATTAACGAATTTATTTTTTTTATATATGTTTAACTTCTTGTATTTTTGATAATGGGTATTTTGTAAGTATTTAAATTATAACTTAGAATTTTTTGAGAGAAAAAGACTACGTTTTAGTCTGAATGTGCCTAAAACGGTTTCTAAGCCAAAATTAAAAATAATAAAACTACAGTTGTGATTTGTGTTAAATATGTCAAAATTATCTATAATTTCTAATATATGTGAATTATTAAAAAATCATAAGAAATAAAATAATATTATAAAAACTTTTTATTTTAAGTTTATTACTGAAATAATACTTTATGCCATAAATATTTAGTGATAAAATAGACCACCTTTTGACGCCTTTCGATGCCTATGACAAGGATTAAAATCCTTTTTAATACTTCACACATCCAAATATCTATTGCTATCCAACCCAAATAGTCCATTATTATAGACTAGTATTTTTGATTATAAAATTCCTAACCCATTCCTATGAAAAATATATGTGTCTAACAGATTTTGCCAAAGACACCGGACTAAAAAACACAGGCAGTTTGCGAAGAAAAAAGAAGGTAAAAAATGAAAAACTCTCCCTAGTTCTTGAATAAACTATAGTATAAGAGGCAAAATCGGGTCTATTTTCTTGAACTCCAAGCTCTTAGGGGGGGGTCATCGCCCCTACCGCCCCCCCCCCTTGGATCCGCGCCTGCATGTTCATACCAACCTGAAAAGAACCTATAAATTATTATTTTAGAGAGTCAAAAATTCCTCCACCCTGTATGGGATTAAATTATTTAAAGTAACTCTCTATTGAAAAAGTGCCTTTCTGATAGAAGGCAATTCTGTATTATCGGCTATTCAACATATATCTATACCGCGTTTCATGTTTTCCTGGAATATATGGGTAATATGTCTCACCAAATAGAGGCACCTATAGACTCATATATGTAGACTGCAGGTGTAGTTGATACAGAAAGCTTCATAAATATACCTCAGCTGCTTTGTCTGCTCGTAAGTCCGAACATTATCTGCATTGCATACTTTTTACAATATGAAAATTCTTTTAAAATCCTTTGAACTACCCCAGTCGATAATTCCATATCGTAAACATGAATGAAAATATGAAAAATATACAGATTTAGCACATATTTGCCATACTGTTTGGACAAAGATGTTAAGCTATAGCAAGCAGAAGATAACTTTTTGTATAAATTATTATTATGTACCGACCAATCCAAGGGATAATCGATATAAAGTCCCAACAATTCTACAGACTGCAAAAATTACACTGGTCCACCATTGATAGTGATACCTTCAATATCCCGAGCACCCCCAGATAGCGTAAAAGTAATTACTGCTGCCTTCCCGTCTCAAATGATCAATTTATTATTAATCACATATTCCGATACGTGAGAGTAAATGTTGTTAGCGAGTACCTCCATCTCGAGTAGTTTGTGTCCTGTGCTCCTCCATCCCGTAGAGCACAGGACCATATACTGCGGTACTGCTGCACAAGTGTCTCATGCTTCTGACCGCAATTACCTTAGTTGGGAAATAAGTTTATAACTCCGATCAGGTCCTTCGTATGACATTTTACGTTTTCACCCAGTCACTAATAGGTAAATAGTTCTGGACCAACGAAGGGAGTATCTACCGGATTTTAGCTCTCCAGGAGTGGACTTATAGGTTGGGTATTTGGTTTTCATTTCGCTCGTATTTACCAGGAATCAGTATTAAGAGTAGTGCTATCATTTTCTTCTACTTTCTAGTTTTCTGAGACCTCGTATTATGGGAAGACAATTCTTTTATACTGGGCCGACTCGACTATAGATCAGCATTACATGTAATGTCGTCCTCTTTAGACTACACTGCTTCCTTTTCTTTCGGAACGACACTGGTGTAGACACGAATTATGAGTATTATCGTCTACTTTTTATTCATACCTACTTGCATGCTGTAACCACCTCTTTTGACTTTAACGCTTGATTCATTTACACTTGGAAATTCGCAAAAATTTTATGCCGTCATCTATCGGCATCGTTCTTAGCGGAAGTCGCGATTTCAAGCGGGTTTTCTGTATAAGTATTCTTACCAGTCTTAGGTATCTGTAAATTGGTTATCTGTTTCTGTTGAAGTTTTTGGATGAATAATATTGAATTCTGGGAATACGTCGTGTGAAATATTTATCCAATAGTTAGGATCGTGGCTTTATAAAACCTCTTGAAATGTGCACTTTGACAAGTCTAGTTTGAAATTTTGGCATTCAGTTATTTTATTTGTAAGTGGCTATTCTGACAGTCGTATAGATTTGCTAAAGAACAAAATCAGTGATCATCTGTGTGTTTTCTTATTGAATTTGATCAATTTACTCTAAAATGAATTAACTATATTCTGTGTTTTTTTGTTATAGTCATCGAGTTTAATAAATTAAATTATTTCCTCCTCCATAATCTCATAAAAATTTCCGGAACACTGACCCCGATATGTTCCTTTTGTTTCAGGTGACAGTTTTTTAAATCATATATTAGCCTTTTAAAACCATAGCCCAGCTTTGTAAATTATATATCAGTATCTAGAATCCTCATTTAGTGCATGTAACGCATTTAGAGTATTTAATAGTTTTATATCAATTTCTCAAGGTTTTATTGCAGTCATTTACATTTACTACAGTTTATTTAAGATTTAGCTTGAAGTTTTTTTGTTCTAAACAGAAATACTACATATTTCTTCACAATCTACTACTTTTTTTAGGAAATGTGCTGCGTTTGAAGCCTTTATGGCCACCTGTATTAAATTACTCACAAGGGGATATTAAAACGTCCGAGAGCTGTGCTGTTTTCAAGTATTCCATTGGCCGAGACCATAGTTGTATTATTTAAATTTGTAAGAACAAGGAATGTAGTATCTTATTGTAAAGGAAATTGCAATTTTGGTTGACGAACAAACGTTGTTGCTATATTAATTTTTTTAATCTAGAGCTACCGTATGTTATAATTAAAATAAATATCATAGTTTATTGCAAGTATCATGAGTTTTATTTCGATAACGTGAAGGGTCTATCTGTAGGGACTAAGTGTTCCCGGAGTTTTATCAGTTTCAAGCTACACATGGAGCTCTAAATTTGAACTTTCGGTAAGAATAACATTAGAAAGTGTTGTTTTTGCATTTTGCAGGAAGTCAGTCATCAAAACTCCGCCCATATATAACTGCTACGATAATAAGATCTAGTTACCTCAGGCACTGTGGATTTTTCAAAGAATGGAAATTAGCATCATTATCTAATCCAATTTAATCACTTATAGACCATTTCAGTGAGTAAATAATTAAGTAATAACTGTTATAGTGTGGTGTCATTGCTAGGCTGTAGCAACCAAGACGTGCGAACCGACATCGGTTTGTTTGAGATGTCCATCGTTCATCGTACCCTCCGATTTTCGTCATGATTATCGTTCGTACTAACACTATCAATACTGATACTTTCACCATGACTGGTACCATTTAGCTCTTCCTCCAATTTCTTAACTCTACTTGATTAGCATCTCCGTGTCTTCGATAACGATTTTAGTATCATTGAAGTTACACACGTACTCATCATCCATTCCAGGTCTGTGTTTATTGATTAGGTCTAAAATAAGTAAGGTTTAGGGAGACTTACATTGCAAATAAGAGCGTATGCTATACAAGACTTACTGTGGTTGTTTATAATCATGTTTTATTTTGAACTTTAATCCTGGGGAATTAACTGTTGTATAATTTGAACTTACTTATATCCAAATACAGATGCAGGAAAGAGAAGTGCATTACATAACGATAGATTATCATTACAACCGTAAAACTAATACTCAGAGTATCGAATGGAAACATTCAAAGTGCAGACTTTTGCAGAAATGGTTATGTCTTTTATTTTTTGAAATGTTTAAAGGATTAATTTTTTTAATTATCAAGGAAGAGTTTATAATCGCAGGACATCATTTTACTAAACTGAAATCAATATTGCGGGAACTAATCAAAGAAAAACGTAGAAGAAATTAACAGCAGGTGAGCTCTTTGATTAAGAGAATGGCCTCATTCTTACATTTTGTATTATCATGGCTGCTATGAGGAAAGCAGGAATTAAATAACTTCAATGCTCACCTTATTTCCCCCATCTGTTGCCAGTATATCTAAAATTAAAGAAAAATATCCGTGCCACAAATTGCTGACTGGGATACGTTGGACGACCTTTTTAACAGGAAGTCATATAAATGTTGGGGCACGTTGAGAAAAGTTCATAGAAACTGAGGGCAGTAGTGTTGAAAAATAATTAATTTCATTTTGGGGAATCCAAAATAAAATCAATGGACATCTCTTTAAATATATTTTGGTGTTATTTTCTATGCAATCCAAAATTTTTAGTTCTACCACTGTTTTATTTATAAAAAGAAGGCATTTTATTTTCCTACTACTGCCCTCACTAATACTTACGACTACACGTATAGTGCAAAACTTGTCCAACAAAATGCAAAAACAAAGTGTGTATGTTTTTGTAATGCCAAGTAAAGTGTCGGTCGCAGAGTTAAAATGTTTTTATTTTACAGCTATACAAACTTTGTGCCAGAGTTTTTAAAGCAATTTTCTCTGCTGTAGATTTTCCGTTTTAGCGTGAATTGTTGTGCAGTTAACTTTAAACGTTTAATCTTTTGATGTGACATATTTCTACTGAATATAATTAATCATAAATTTTAGTATTTATTTTTTAAGGTTTAGATTTAATTATAGCTCAATCAGTAAAAATTTTTTCATGTAAAAAATTTAACAACATACTTCCTGCACTATGACTTAAAAGTTAGTCCATAGATAACTAAAACACAAAATTAAACTTTAATTGAACATTGAGGTTTTCTCTAAACAATAAAAACTGTAAAAATATGTGACCTGCTTATATTCTGGAAAGTATTGAATGCATCGCAAGTCGGAAAAATGGTAAAGAGCGGCTTGTTTTTAATTCATGTGTTTGGTAATCTATAATCCCAAGAGAAGATTTTTCGGGAAATAATAGCCTATTATGTGCACTTTAAACAGGCGGGTGATAAAATTTGTGGCATTAGTAGTTTTTGCATAATTGCAATATAAACAATTTGGAGCATTTTATTGTCGCTGCCACCGTATTGACCTGATAGGTCCGATTTGAATTTACCAAACGGATTTTGAAAGTAAAGGTTTGTTGAAATATGCTAAAAATGGTTTCCGACCTACTATTATACCGGTAAACTAGCGTCCGAAGCTGATTGAAAAAGTGGTAGTGGGAGTTACGAGCAGCGCAGGAGATGAGAGCCACAGGTATTCTGGGGCCCTATCCTCGAACTGGGGAACGTGAAGTGAACGGTGAAAAGGTAGCGAACGCGTATTCTTGAAATGTTCATCAATCACATCCTCGTTCGCCCGGTGGAAGGCAAGCGAACGGTGAAACATGCGCAAATAAAATGTCCGCGGCTAAATGACATATTTAAGGCACGGATTTCAAAAACTAAAATAGAATTAAAAATTATATTTTATTTTTGGTTCTTCAAAATAACTCGTCATTAAAAAAAATAATATGTTGACGAACCGTTTCTTTAAGACGTTTTATTTTTTGAATAAACAGTTAATTAGGTGGTACCCCGATATTTTTAATATTTTCAAGTTTTTAAATAAAATATCCTTAGAAAGTTGAATATGTCTCAAAAATATTAAGTAAATTTAAGATTACAGACATATACAATTATTACAGGAGAGTCTGTTCATAACTCAATTGTATGAGCGTTCTATTTAAAAATGTTTTTCGAGGGCCAGGTCTGGTTATGAATTTAACATAAATACTTGTGTCCATAACAGCCGAGTATCTGAACAGTTAAATCTAACATAATTCTTTTCACGACACAACTTGGAATAAATTTGAGAAATCACAAGCTATCTGAAACTTTTATTTAAATAAGTAACAAATTTTATATTTAAATTATGTTAACTACATCTCTTAACTTAATTAGACTGTGTTAAACACTATACGACACTACAATTAAATAAATATTATGATTATAATTTATCGAGACATATAAATATAATCCTTACAGACCAACCAGTAAGAGGCTGGATATTTTGTGAATTCATACAATAAATAACTGATTGGATAGCTTCCGTAGTGGATTGGGATGATGGCTTTTAGTCATACTACGTAGAGTTGTAATTTCCACCGTTTAAAGGTTTATCAGTGCTGGCTTTGTGCAATTACTGTCAGTATATTACTTTATATATATATGATTGCTGTTTTTCTTGATATCCCTTTTTCTTTATATATTAGAATCTTTGTATGCATTTTTGTTTAACAGTTCTAGAGCGTCAATTTAAGATAAATTTAATCCAGGCAAAGTACAAATATTGTAATGGCAATTAATAACTTCACAAAAATAACAACAGCACTATTTTTTTTTTACTTTTGACGATTAATTTAAAGTACCAAAACTACTTTTTGCCTAAAATGGCAACAACATATATCACGGACATTTTCGGTTTGACAGTTCAATTCAATCTGTCATCCATTATATTTTTTGAAATTCTCGGGTTTTAGCGCCTTCATATCTGGCAACATTGGCTTTTCAACAATATGGCTTTTACTGTCAAAAAGTTCACATCGCCATTCCTATCGCCATTCACATCACCTTTCACATCACACTTTCGAGGATAAGGGCGCTGCTCACGCAAAGCCAGATGCTACAACTATATTTTATATGTAGAAATGCATCGCATAATGGACCTATAAACAGATAAATAATAAAATAAACGTGTACTTTTATTTATTTATATTTCTAAGAAATTTTTATATACATATAATAACACCTGGTTCAAAGTCTTAATACGTCGCTAAGCAGCTTTCACAGTATGTAGTGCTCTGTTTTCGTACAAGTATACAAAAATTTGTATGTTTTTACTATAATACAATATTTAAAGTTCATTTAATATTTGAGTTATATATTTAACATCATGTTATTAATGAAGGTAAGCATAATAATAATTAGATATAAAAAATTAGAATATTTACTTTCAACTGGAAATTGACAAGCATTAATGTTTAATTTATTTTTAGAAAATAATTATATGTTTAATTATTCCTCATATTCTTTCCTCATTGTCCTATATTTGCCTAATATAATTTTATAAATTTCAAAGTTTTATTTCTTTATGCAGTTTATGAAATTGTTTCGGCTACATTTTCAAATAACGGTTACACGTATTAGTATATATCATACCATCTGCTCCAAATAAATTCCGGAAGAAAAGCGTAAAACTTAGGTTTATTATTTCTGTTGCATATGTTTTTTTACTCTTCATACATAAATTTTTTCTATCATTATGATAATGATAGTAAATAATTTATTGGCTCTTATATTTATATGAAATGAAATGAAATATTCACAATATTTAATGAAAAAATAACAAAATATATAATACACAATATACATACATACGGCAGATTTCACATGTACTTTAAACCATGTTTAAATAAAATGTTATCCGATATACACAAAAATTTATTTGAAATAAAAATAAATATATCCGTTTATTTATTTACTTATAGGTCCATTATGCGATACGAAATATATGGCCGTCGCAACCCCCTGCTATCTTATCCTCCGCTACTTGTATACTTACCACTACCTCTGTTTCGCTCGGCTTCGGACTCTAGCGGAAGCATTTTTAGCATATTTCAACAAATTTTTACTAAAATCTGAAACAGACGAATTGCAGTTCATAATCTCTAGTTTCAGAATCCGTTGGTTAATCCAAATCGGACCTATCAGGTTAATATGACGGTAATGGTAAAAAAAATGTTCGAAATTATTTATGTTTCATTTAAATACTAATACGAAAAATTCCATCTTCAGCCTGTTTAAAGTTCTCATAATAAGTTCTTATTTCCCGAAAAAATCTCGATTTAATATTGTAAAATACAAAAAATATGAATTAAAAAAAGGCCATTTTTGAGCGTTTTTTTGATTTTCCTTGTCCGATGGGGGTCTATAAAAAACATTTTGTAGATTATATTCCTTAACACTAATCAAAACACGGTAATTTATGACAAAATTATGTATATTTTTATAGGCTTTCTCGTTAACTATTAAACTTAGCAAAAAGCTAATGTAGCTGTTTTTTTGAATAAACTGGACATCCAGTAAACGACACTGGAAAATTTCCTTTTGTTTGGAAGATACAGGGTGAAATTTATAAAATATAATTTTTTAAAATGCTTGGTAAATTTCTAATTTCAAAAGATATTTAAAAATTGTTAGGTTTTTTCCTAATCTTTGTAATACGAGATACGCTTCAAAAGTTATTCTTCGTATCATAGTTATTGTAAATGAAATGCCCTAAATATTCGAGGATTCCAATTGGTTTTCTTAGTAGATGAAGAGACAGGGCTCCAACCAAGTTTTTATATGTATTTTGACCCCCTTATTACGAATATTGAGGGAAGATTAGCGAAAAATTGACATATAATTTGTTATAATCAAAAAAGTTGTTAATAATTAAAAAATTGTTTTTTCTTGTAAAAGATTTTTGTGTTTATCGGCCGCTTTTTCCATCCGACTTAGCGTTTTTAAGTTGAAAATTATTAAACATTTGAAAAGTGGCATTTTTTGCCATTTTCCGACTTGGATATATTTGACTAAATAAATTCTTTAACTGTGTGCCTAGCAATTGATAATTCAAGTGAAGAACTATAGGTTAGAATTAATCGCAAAACAAAAATATGTTTTTATTGCTTTTTAAACTATAAAGAAATAGCGTTTGATCAATTAAAACGTATGTGCCGCCATGTTCGAAGGGAAGTGGAAGTCTATTTATATACGCTCATCTAGGGTACATAATTCATTGTTGTTTTCGCTGGTCGTTGAATTAATATTTCAAAAACACATTTTAATATATATGCCATATTGTCCGTGAATAACATAACATAAAGCTAATAAAAAAAATATAAAATCGAGCTCTTAATCGATATCGTCGTACTAAAAACCAGGATTAATACAACTTTTAAAAGCAACTTAAAAATAACCACTGCCGCTATTAGAACTGAAAAAAGTTTGCTAAATCGAAAATGTCAAAATGCTTATATTAAAGAAAGATGAAATGAATTTAAAAACTCAATGTCTTAAGTAAGAAAACTAATAACATTCCAAATAACCCTAAAAAAATCGACGAAATGAATGAGTTTTTGACGCAAGTTTCTAACACCCATTATATACATTAGGACATCTTAGATTTTTATTTGAACGAAAGTCTTCACTTGGAAGAACATTTATCTTTTCAACCAATTGAAGTAAACTTAATTTCTCAAATTATACTACGGCCTAAAATCAAACGCATATGGATCTGATAACCTTAACTTAATCTTAATTTTACTGTGCTGTCCATTTATTGTACCTTTGATCACCCATATTATGAATTGTTACCTGAATATGTCTTATTTCCCGAAATCTTGGAAATCTGTTCATGTTATACAGTTACCTAAAATTAATAATCCTAGTGAATTTACACATCAAGCAAGCTTACTTATCGTACGGATATACATAATTCAAATATACGAAAGAAAAAGCTACTCATTTTCATATAATATAGCGTTCCTTATAAACAAATTTTAAGTAACTCATCCTTCCTTATCTATCAGTTGCTTTAAGAGAAGGATGAAAACAAAATTAAAATGTCAGTAAGAAATCTTAATCTCTATTCAAAATATTTGTGACTTGACAGTGCTGCATAAATGATATTATTTTTGTCTTCTTCCAATCCCATTTCCCCTTTCTTGACTTTCTACCTCCCTTTCTTCCTCTAATCTGTATGTTTTTTTTTGTATATTTTGTTATTAAATAATGTATTGAATATATATTTACTTGTTTTATTCCGATTTGTTTATATTTAACAAAAATTGTTCCATTCGATTTATCTAGAACTCAACAGTACCTGCTATCTGAAAACCAGCATTTTATTTCTAATTTATTTTGTTTTGTTAAGAAATCGTATTTATTTTTTATTTGGAATTAATAAATGTTTTATTATATATATATATATATATATATATATATATATATATATATATATATATATATATGTTTATGCGGCTTTGACGGATTCCTCCGCAATAGCAGTGGATATATCCATATTATGCCGTTGTAGTGCTGAAATCACATTCAGCAAACGTACAAATATATGCAGCTCCATATATGAATGAAGTAAAATGCGAACAGTAAATGCAAACTTCTCTCCATCATATCCTTTCTGTGTTAGAGGTTGCACAGTGAGAATAAATTGTTATGGAACGCAATTTATCCTATTCCACCACCATCGAGATGGTTTGTACCGAACGTAATAGCGTGATAGGCTTTCCTGAATGGATGTCGTAAGTTTGGACTCAACATTTCACAAATATTGCTTGCATGATTTCAGAATGTTTTCATGTGAGATAATAAATACCAAGTAGAAACCTTCACAACCTTACATGAGTCTTGACTTACGCTTACAAAGAGTCTTACGTTATGCTTTCCTGAAAGGTTATCGCAAGTTTAGACGTAATCGTTCCTTTAGTATTTGTCACGGACATTATGTAATTAGTGGAAGATTTCACGAAAGTTTTCAAAACTATTGATTGAAAGATTATAGGAAGCTTTCGTGGAAGGTTATATATATATATATATATATATATATATATATATATATATATATATATATATATATATATATATGTCAGTAGAAACTTTCAGAAACTGATGTGTATCTTGAAGTAAGCTTACAAAATATCTTACGCTTTATTTTTCTGGAAGGTCATAGTAAGCGTAGGCGTAATCTTTAAGTTAGTATTTGTTGCGGACATTTGGTAATTACCGCAGACTTCCACGAAGGCTTTATGTAAGGTTTCAATACTCTCTCGAAAGCTTGCTACAAACCTACTGCCAGCTTTCATGCTATGTGGGTTGGAACATGAAAACTTGATATTTTGCTTCCATTTGAAAAACTGATTTTTCTGGTAATGACAATTTTAATTTCATCAATCATTTCAAGTAAAGTAGCACATTAAAAAGTATTTTTAATAACAGAATGATAGAAGTCATCTCAAATAATAAAAACTGACAAACAAAAAAAGAACTTGGCCAGGTTATAACTCAAGAAGTATTGAGTTTTCGCCTTTTTTGTTATATGACATACTACCTTTATTTTACCTTCTCCAATTTTCTGATACATTATTCTGACACCGTGTATAATCTATGAAAACATATAACAGATGCATTTAATTTGGAAAAGTTTTTCCAATGTCTGCAACTCCTAATTAAAAGTTTTTCAATTACCTGTTACATAAAATAGTAGAGAGACCGAGTACAAAAAATTATGGTATATAGAGAAACGAGATTTGCTAACATATGTATGTAAAACAGAAAAACACTAAACCAGTAAAATATGTTCCAAGCGAAATAAAAATTCGGTTAACTAACTTAACCGCAAAAAAAAAAACGAATTTTATCTAAAAGTACGATGTAACTAGTAAACTTGGCTTGCTGTTGTCATTACAGCAGAACGATACTCATAGGATAAAAAGTTAGATGGATTTGCTGAATTATTAATGCCTTAAAAACCACGTTTCTCGTGTTCGGGGAAATTAGAAAAGCAAATAATAAAATCTCTATTTTTATAGTATGTTGGTATCCTCATAATGTTGTTAGGTAGACGTGCACAAAATATGAGGGTTAGATAAAAAGTTTTTAGCCTAACCAAAGTAGGGACAAACTTAAACTCTTGAATCCCATGTGTAAGAATCTTGCGATATAGCTGAATTTATCCAGGACCAAAAGTTAATAGTAACCCAGTTGCAAGGTGTCAAAACTAAAATTATAATTTTGCTAATGATTTAAAAAAATCTTTTAAAAAATTTGAAATACAGGTACAGAATTTGATGCTTAGGGGTCGAAATCTCTAACTCTTCTCTTGGTTATAGTGCTAGTTGGAGAGCGTACTATTTACATTATTGTACGTGTCTTTAAAATGGCATAACTTTTCTTCATTTTAATTTATCGTTATTTTTAAAAACAAGCTATTTTCCGGTTCATCTTCCATAAAAGAATTATACCTCATAATATAGATGGGTCGGACTTAAAACATCAGTTCTTTTTGCCCGGACCACTTTACAGTCCGACAGATCCAGATTACTAAAGTTTAAAATATCGGACTCAAATAGCACGAAAGTTCGCCCTCCGATACGTTACATCGAACCAACAACGAGCCAGGATTCGTTGAACCACTTTATTTGGAAGGTGTTCGTTATGCCATCTAAAGGCGGGAATCCACCTAACAAGCATTTAGAGTAAAGAACAGCAAAAAACACTTGTAACTGTTTTCGAATGTTGTTTGTCGTTTGTGAACATTGTGTCTTCACTGAATAAATGTTTGCAAATAAATGTTAAATTTGCCAACATTTATCGTTGTTCCAAATTAATCAATTCGAGATATTTTTCATAATCCCAATCCATTACTAACCAGTTTTTAGTTATTTTGTCATGTTAATAGGTTAATAAAAATAATTTACAATAAGAGTGTGTCAAATATAAACATGAACTCTAGCGATTAAAACTGAATGCCTAGGCTAGTTTAAATACGCATCTTCACTCAACGCATAATAGGTATACACATTGCCAATTCCTTTGAAGTACCGACGACGGTCGAAATATAGGCAAACATTCGAAAACGCTTGCGGACAATGTTTGTTCGTGCGCGATTTATGTCTCCACCGAAAATGTTTCAAGATTGATTTCTTTTGCAAATTTTTTGTTCGTTTGGTGGATTCCCGCCAGAGTCCTTGTCGCTTTCAAACATATGGCTCGATATAGTACGATTGATCACTGTTGTTTTGGTTGGATATGATAAGGATATTTAAATGAAATATTGGGGAAAATGCATGTCATTTTAAATATAATAATAAAATAAATTTTATGTTATTGAATAAAGGATTTAAGTTATGACTGCTATAAAATTTTGCAATACTTGGCGAGGGTTGTTCTGATTACTTGGTACTAGTATCAGGCAAACTGATTTCTTCTGAATTTGATTGATTTTTGGTGCTCCATTACCATAAGTTATTTCTTATGGCTCAAATAAAGTCACTAATAGATGCTTCCTTTAAAGTTGTCTAGCTAAATTTCCGGTGGACCCACCTATAAAGCTGAAAACTACTGAATAAAATGTACACTATGCTTAAAGGAGATTCTGGTATAACGCAATTTTTTGGTGAAAAAGTTTCCTTTGAAGTCAGGTATAAAGATTAGAGAGATATGCTGGGGCGATGGTATGTTCTGGTATCTTTTATAAGAATCAGTGCTTGCGATAAAGCGTTGTCTTGGTTCAATATTTAAGAACTGCCACTCCATAAATTATCAATACCGATGCTATAAGTTAAAGTAATTTTATTTTCACTCACACAACTCCCTGAACACCACAAGTTTTCTAAGACTTTATGGCCTTCTTTAAGCATACGAATGCTAAGGGCGAAATATTCATTGCAATAACAGTGTACCTTGGATTTCCAATTTATTTACTCAGTAATGTTCTTTTATACTTAAAATTTAATGCAAAATCCCCTAGTATATCACCTACAAGTTTTTTGGGACAATGGGACATGTTTAGTGCCAATTACCACAAAATTTCAAAAACGTATTTAGCTCAAATTTTTTCCATAGTACAATTCAGCGACAGTGCCTAATTTAGACTAATATAAACATTATCCTGAAAGAAATCAAATGAGAGATCGAATTCAAATTCGAAAATATCAAAGAGAGTTATGTTAACCAAAAAACACTTTCAGGTATCTTTAAAACCCGTCACTTAAATTATAAAGTTCGGAAAATTTTTAAACCGAGGGCATTATGGAGGAAAAATAGATGCAGCCAGATAAACCATTAGATTTTATCCTGAATAAAAATAACTTTGTGCATAGATTTTCTTTTTTGGAAAATAAACCGAAATTAACTCAAATCCCTGACATAACTAATAAACAAATCGGCATCAAAACACAAAACTTATTCATAGCCATAAAAGATTACGTCGGATTAAGTATGTTAAATTTAAATTAAACAAGGACACACTATCAGAGGGCTAACACTCGGTTCGAATAACCGCTTGGCTGAACTTTTCTCTCTAGCTACATGCTGTAAATAACATTAAATTTAATTTGTATATGATAAGAAAGGGGACGCTGTTTCAAAAAATGACTTATTAATTGCGATTTCTTTAAAAATATAAATGCAAATATACAGCTCTTCGCTATATATATACACACGCTAAACGGTCTGCGTAATCGATCCGTTTTTATCCAAATCATTTACTATATATATATATATATATATATATATATATATATATATATATATATATATATATATATATAGATATATATATATATATATATATATATATATATATATATATATATATGATTCAGTATTGCGTCCTGTATTTGTGAGGGGTGATGGTGAGAATCAGCATTCAGGTTATGGTTACGAGGACGTATAGAAACTGATTATTTTCCTCTAGTTCCAGAGTAAACTGTATCTATGAACTGGAGATCTGTGACACACAGTATATCGAAAACCCACACACACGGACAGATACCTGAAGGCTGATGCTCATCATCACCCCTCACAAATACAGGGCGTCGCCAATACCCTAATATCAAGATCCCTTCGCCTAACTGATGGTCAAGGAAAAGAAAAGGAACTGTTACACATAAAAAGGACCCTTCAACAAAACAGGTACAAGACACCAACTATAAATAAGGCAATAAAATTGCAATAAAAACCAACGCAAGAAACAAGGCCACCTGCCGAGGATAGACAAAACACCATAGTTCCTTACATAAAGGGCACAACAGACAGAATTGGCATATTACTCCGGAAACTCAACATATCTATAGCCTACAAACCACATAAAATAATAGGCTCTTCTTTAAAAAATCCAAAAGACAAAATCAATCTAGAAAATAAAGGAGTATATAAAATCGCATGTGGCACCTGCAATAAAACATACATAGGCCAGACCAACAGAAAAATGTCAGCTAGACTAGAAGAAAATAAACTCAGTATAAGAAACAAACAGACAACATCGGCGCTTTTTCAACACCAGCGCGAGACAGGGCACCAAATTGATTTTGACACCGGCTAGCAAATCGCTAATATAGAACACTTCAAGGCAAGATTGATTCCTGAGTTCATCGAAATTGAAAAGTATGGCAATCTGAACAAAAGAGACGATGCACCTAATCTTCCTTCTACTTGGAAAACAATCTTTAAGCGGGATCATTGTACCGACAAGCTTAAACTGACACCAGCAGCGGCGCTCGAGAGGGAGCCAACGCCAACCAACCGTTACTATCTGCCATCGTATATACAGCACGCTGCACGTTGAATTTCTTTCAATTCATCTAGAACCACCAAGCACAGATAATGCCAAATGAGATTTTGGCGAAACGTCTTCTACTTCTACAGAAAACCAAACGAACGAAAGGATATATATCCGGATTAATACTGAACCACATGTTCCCATCCGCATTTCTGAAGACTTGCTCTTATATACGATAATAAGAAAATATTCATTAGGAACATCTGCAGATAAGAATAAAATGTACCCTTATAAAGTAACCTTTCTTCAGGACCCACTATAGTATAATCCTGATAGGCTTATGTAATATTTTATGAGGAAATAATGGATATTATAAACCTGCAATCTGATTCCTTAAAATTCATCCTATTTTCTGATGAGCCCACATTCTGTCTTAAAGGCTTCGTTAACAGGCATAACTATTGGTATGGATCTAAGCATAACTCTCATTGAATGAACACTAAATGTAACATCCTCAAAAACGAAGTGTTTGGACACTGAAAACCACATTATAGGACTTATCTTTCTTCACGAAAATTGAATGGTTTATTCCTACTTAAATTTCCTATGAACTAGAATTATACCCAATTTAGTTAATTTATTTTATGGTTAACACAACCACCCGATATTAAGAAACGATATTTAGTTTCAACAAGATGGGACGCCAGCGCATTTTAGTAGACATAGCAAAAACTATCTAGAGGAAATGTTTTCTGAAAGGGGATAGATAGGAGATGGCCTTCACTCGATCTAACCCCATTAGGTTTCTATTTTTAAGGCTATTTGAAAATTTTAGTCTAGAGTACAACGCCCAACTCCTTAGAGGATCTAGAAAACATACGTTGCATGATATCACTCATCAAAATTTGGGGAAGGTGTTTTCCCAATTTTCAGAATGATTTAGACACTGTCACTAGGAAAATATTTAAAATTTAAATTTTTGTACTCTATTTTTCTGTTGTGTCGAAAAATTGTTTATAAGATTCAGTGCATTATTTTGGCGCAAAGTCTAAGAATTGTCACTCCAAAAATTATAAATACATACGCCAAAAGTTAAAATAATTTTGTTTTTACTCACACAACTTCCTGCACGCTACAAGTCTTTTAAGACTCCATGACCCTTTTTAAGCATAGGAGTGCTAAGGGCGAAATAATCATTGCCGTAACAGTGTTCGTTAGATTTCCAATTTATTTACTCAAGGGTATTCTTCTATATTCAAAATTTAATATGAAATCCCTTATTATATGACTTACAAGTATCTTACGACTTTCTTTTCTTAATTTATATCTATAGTTGTCAATATTTTTGAGAGTTGAATTTATCCATAGGGTATGCTTTACAAACATTGTTCAAAATCAATTAAAGATTTGAAATAGCTGATAACATACAAGATGCAAAAAGTTTATAAGTAACATCGTCATTTGACAGGTGTTAACGTCACTGGTATATGGAATGCACAACCAAATAGAAGAACTGTAGATCTGAAGGTAAAAACATCCGGATTTCCGTTCGCTCTAAATTAAGCCGTTTGGGAATATTTGCCCAACAATGTATAATGTATAATTAATAATGTATAATGTATAATGTATAATGTATAATGTATAATGTATAATGTATAATGTATAATGTATAATGTATAATGTATAATGTATAATGTATAATGTATAATGTATAATGTATAATGTATAATATATAATGTATAATGTATAATGTATAATGTATAATATATAATATATATTGTATAGTGTGCACATTGTAAAGTATGATTTTTTCTAATTATGTGACTTATCCTATTTATGTAATATTACTAATATTATTTTTTGTCTTTATGAAAAATTTCATTCTCTTTCTTAAATCTTTAATAAAAAAAGAAATTTATTACAATTTATTTTGATACTTCTTAAAAAAAAGTAATTTTAGATTTTATTTTATTAATTTTGGTTATTTGGTTTCAAAATAATTGAAAATAGCAGTGCAATAAATTCTTCTTTAATAAAAGGCCTTTTAATAAAGAAAGTATTTTTTATTTGGTCATTTAATTTAGAAAGAAACTTGGCATTCTCTATATCATCTAAAAAATAATAATTTCAAAACAACATTATTTATTGTGATAAATTAGTAATAGAAATGTTAAAGGCAAAGAGTAAAACATTCCTGAGGTGATTAAGGTGATTTTTCTTTAAGGACAGATAAAAATATAGATAAACTTAATTATTGTAAGAATTCAGAATCATACCATAAAAAAATACTGTAGTCGCAAAAATTTTTTAAAATTAATCTAATTTATTTCTCTGCAAATAAAAATAACACATTTTGTGAAAACATGAATAAAAAGGTGAATTGCAGCTAAATAACAAATGTACAAATAAAACTAGTTATTGATGGTTTAGGGGTCAATAATCCACAGGATAACGCAAATACACTCAATAATTTTCTGTATAATCAGTCAATACTTTAACAAAAGGATTTATATGTACCAATAACGTGCAACATTTAATAAAGAATAATTGTAATTAAATAATTTTAATAAAAGCCACAAACTGTTTACAAGACGAATCTTATTTTAATATCTATATTGAACAAGAAAATTGTTGCACCGGATGAAGTACCTGGTAACCTTATTAGAGAGTGCGTAAAATAGTAAATTTATTTCAAAATTTTCCGAAATATGAAAGATGTGTTTGTTCTACCACTTTTAAGCATTGGTACTACAAGTCAAAAATTTTTGTAATAATTTTTAAAGTAAGACTTGTGAATATCATGAAAAATATAACAACTTTACCTGCAGTCAATATGATCTTTGCTTGACCTTATTATCTGTCAAAGAATGCTTAGTAATATACAATATAGTTATTATAAAAACTACTAGTATATTTTTAACTTTAAAAATGCTTTCGACATTATAAATCATTCATTACTGTTGGATTAACTGAATAAATGCAAGATCAGATGGCCAGCTTTAAGCTGATTTCAATTTTCTCTTAAAAATACATCCCGATGAGTAAATTGCAGATTATAGATTGCGAGTGAGTCGTTAAAGCTTTTCCAACCGCTCGACTATACTTTGACCTAACAGATATTTTGTATATTATTTTTTGGTGAGTTCTACCTCGAAATTTTATACGTAAGACATTGCACGTCAACTGGCCCTATATTACGTCTAAAAGTTGAAGCCATCAAATGACACATATGAGCTCTAAAAATGTGTGTAAGAATCTAATCATAAGCCTAGTGCCATTAAAAAAAAATCAACGTGGCGTATCTAATATATCGCCTGAAAGACTAAAAACCTATTTTCACCTCCAGAGTTGCTTGATATGACTTGTTTTAGTATCGAAATGATTTTAAAGAGAGTTTTTAAAGGAGATTCCTTTCCTTTCTGGGGAGGAATTTTAATATTCAGAATGGCGAATCCAATATGGTACTGGAGGGACTTCAAAATCCCTGCACACCAAAGTCACTTGCTCGTACCCATTTCATAATTGAAATTATTTTAAACAAGGAACCATAGAGGTTGTAGAGATACGACTTGAAAATCAGGTTCTCTTACCTTTTTTAGCATTGTAATCATTTTGTACGTTTTCGAAACAGATTTCCAAATGTAGTTTTTTCCTTTTTAGAGGGACATAATTTCGTTATTCCAGATAACGAATCCAATATGGCGCTGAAAAGCTTAAAAGCCTCTGTATACCAAAGTCACTTGCTATTACCAATTTTAGCCTTGAAATAATTGCAAAGAAGGTTCACTTCTTTTCTGAAGATTTCCTTATTTAAAATGGCAGCTCCAGTATAGTGCCCGAAAAATCCGAGAGATTGTAGAGATGCAACCTCAAAATCGGGTGCTCTAACTTTTGTCACCATCGTAATCATTTTGCAGGTCTTTAAAAAGAGTTTCCAAAGGTAGTCTTTTTCTTTTTTAGAGGGGTAATCATTATTCAAGATATCGGATTCAATATGACGTTTAAAAAAGGCTTAAGACCACCCTACCAAAGTATCTTGGCTATCACTGGATCTATCGACAAGCTGATGACTAGCATTAGATCGTTTTCTTTTTAAAATTATTTTTTCTTATTCATAATATTTTAAAATTTTTTAACCATAATTATAGACACAAAACATAAATTTTACCAATGTGGGATCAATGTCAGAGTTTGTATATCTATGTGGATGCAAGAGCGATGATTAGTTTTTGTATGGAGAATATTGAAACTGAATTCTAGTAGATGGAAAAAACTCGCTGTGAAGAAAAGCTTCAACAGGACTGATTGTTGTCACCGGAAAATAGCTCACAAAGAACAAAATCCTGAAAATGACTGATTGGAATTCAGTCCCCCTGTTCCCCATATACACACATAAAAGGAAAGAGTCTCTTTTGGAAATCCTCTTTGAAATCATTTCAATGCTGAAACGGATTATAGCAAGCGATTTTGGAAATGCAAAGAAGTTTTGAGCAGTTTCAGCCGCTATATTCTATCAGCAATCACGAATTTTGAAATTTTTTTTAAGCCCTTTTCAGCACCATATTGGATTGGCTATCTTGAAGACTGATATTGCTATTCAGCAAAGAAAGGGAGCACTTTTGAAAACCGTCTTTGAAAACATTTCGTAACTGAAATGGGCCAGCGATTTTAGAATTGAATACAAGTTTTCAGTTATTCAGGAGCCATATTAGATCTGTCACGTTGAATTTTTCAAAAGGTCACTCGACATATGAAAGCTTACGTGATAATGAAAATTTTGACAACCCATAGGTGTCATTTTTGAGGCTGAGGATACAGAATATCTCATATTTATTTTCTGTAATTTTAGATTTCATTAGGAAATATTTGTGTGATCATTCTTTCTTTATTGGAAAAAATGTCATCTCACAATTTCAATACTTTATACTAATGTCAAAGGAAATATACAAATTTGGATTCTGAATAATGATCTATTTACTTTCCAAATAAGAAAATTGTAATAAATAATCTACGAAATTTAGGCAATTGAAATTATAACAGAGAGTCTAGACTAAACAAACAAAGTTTTCTAGAAAATTACTCAATCGGGCGAACTCAGAGACTAATCTAAATAAACTATTTACTAATGTTTTTTATTTTCTTTAGGTTCTAATTTGGTCATAATCAATTTAAACAGTTCGGCCAGAACATTGGTCATTTTTGAAAGAAAAATCTACAGAACGGAATTTTTTTAAACCAATTTCTACACGTGCATCTTATTATGCAGTCAATACCATAAAGTGCACATATCTCCTTGTGAGCCTCAGCAACTTCCCTTCCTTCGTTTCTGCACTCCATGTCAAAATTGAAACTAAACTAACAGCTACAAACAAATTGCTTCCAAAGTTACCTAAAACTGATTGATATCAAATGTCAAAAGGAAAGTTATGGTAAGCCAAGAGAAATTAAAAGGGTATCCATATAAAATATATAACCTTATTACCGGAATAAATAATTTATTTTTATCGTACAAATTATTAAATTAAAAATTTTCAAGAAGTCAAATGTCGATGAACATATATATTTTTACACACATTTCTACATCACTTTACTTCAGGATATTTGTTATTACACGAGCATATTAGAAAATAGAAGTAAAACTTTTATCTATGGAAGCTACTAGCAGGCTATAAACGGATCGTCAGTGTGTATTTTAGTATTTTAGGTGATAAAATACAAGCGTCTTCTAGAGGATTTTATTTTTTTGAGCCCGTAAAGCGCTCATAATGTTGTTTTGAATTGTCATATAATTTCTTTTTCCCTGAGACTCTTGTAGTACTCTTACAATATTCTGTGTACTGTCCTTACAGTCCTCTAGGTAATGCCTCTTTTTTAAAATCAGTACAAATTTGTAATAATGTTGTAATGATACTATAATCTTTCTCTCTCTCTCTCTCTCTCTCTCTCTCTCTCTTTATATATATATATATATATATATATATATATATATATATATATATATATATATATATATTATATTTTACAGGTTCTTGAACCACAGATCATTTTCTTTTTAAATACAAAAAATCAAAAACAATTTGACGTTTCGCCCTTTAGTTAAGGCATCTTCAAAAAAATTTTTTTTTTATTTACTAAAATATTTTTTATATAATTAAAAACATTCATACACAAACATATTTACAATTTTAAAAAACAAACAAACACTTTAAAAAACTATTCAAATTTCTAAAAAAGTATTTAATTTTACACAGTACATACCTTAACATTTTGTTTATTTATTAATAATGAAATAAAATTTTAACATCATCTATTTAGGTACTTAGGATACATGGAATGCGAGTGTGTTTTATTTTTTATATTTTGACAATGGACCAAAAAAAGCGAGAGAAATCATACATTTAATTTTATGTTTAAGAGGATATTCAATTTTTGATGTTTATTAATAGGATCGAATACTTAATATGTTTCTTTAAATTAGGCTGGTGTAAACGTGGCTCAAATTTCCTATATCCGTCCTATCGTTAACAGTGTATTTATCTTTTTAAATTTCTATCATTTCCTTTATCTAAAATTTTTGATAATTCATATCTTTATTTTTGATTATGGTAGTGTTATAATCAAAGGTGTGTTTTTTATCCTGTGTGTGCTTGTTTAACGCTATCAGAAAAAATAAAATACATTTTAAAAAAGCATGATATTATCGTATGTAGATGTTAAATTTTCTAAAAAAAATCATAAACTGAACTTAGGTTCAGTGCAGAGTTTAATGATGACGCTGTGTACTTCGTTTGTTTTAGTTATAAAATATATTACTTTTAAATACAAACAACTTTTTCAAAAATAGTTATTTTATGATGTTACCTTTAACCAGGATCAATCGATTTTGTAGAAAAACACAACTTATCCTATTTCACCACCATCGAGATGATGGTCTACCTGTACCACCACACCGAGAAGAAAGTCAAAACTTACCCTACCCGCCACAGTGATACGGCAGAGATACATGTTTCGTCTCTACTAGATTCATCAGGGTACCGATATGCACCTGGCTGTGCAAATGACAGATCGGAAGGAAGCATGCAAATACTGAACGCGGCTTCGCCGACCTCCCACCGGATGGCATATATATGTTTATGCGGCTTTCACGGATTCCTCCGTATGAGATGCAATAGCAGTAGATATATCAACATTATGCCGTTGTAGTGCTGAAATCACATTCAGCAAACATACAACTTTGTACAGCTCCGTGTATGATTGAAGTAAAATGCGATCAGTAAATGCAAACTTCGTTCTAACCATATCCTTTCCATGTTAGAGGTTGCACAGTTTGAACAAATTGCTAAAAACACAACTTATCCTGTTCCACCACCATCGAGATGATGGTCTACCTGTACTACCACATCGAGAAGGAAGTCAAAACTTACCCTCCCCGCCACAGTGATACGGCAGAGGTACATGTTTCGTCTATATAATGTGGATATATCCACTGCTATTGCATCTCACACGGAGGAATCCGTGAAAGCCGCATAAACATATATACGCCATCCGGCGGGAGGCCGGCGAAGCCGCGTTCAGTATTTGCATGCTTCCTTCCAATCTGTTCTTTGCACAGCCAGGTGCATGTCAGTACCCTGATGAGTCTAGTAGAGACGAAACATGTACCTCTGCCGTATCACTGTGGCGGGGAGGGTAAGTTTTGACTTTCTTCTCGGTGTAGTGGTACAGGTAGACCATCATCTCGATGGTGGTGGAATAGGATAAGTTGTGTTTTTAGCAATTTGTTCAAACTCTGCAATATATATATATATATATATATATATATATATATATATATATATATATATATATATATATATATATATATATATATATATATATATATATATATATACGCGCGTGGCCAAGCGTACACTTAAATGGCCCTATCTTAGCAAAAAAATGAATAAAGCATGTTTAGTAATTCGCAAAATAACTGTCTTGAATCAGAAAATACTGTTATTAATCATAAACAATGATATTCCAATCGAATTTTAGCTTAAAATACCTATAAACAAATTACTCAGAGGTTTTTAAATCAAAATTTTAACTTTAAACTAATGCAACTTTGTTATAATGTTATAAACAATAGCAACGACACTTTTAAAGCCTCATTTTGGAGCTGATAGCTCCACCTTTCAAATGAGTGTTGTAGACTTTATTTTAATGATTAGAAGCCAAGTTGTAAGGACATAGGATTAAACATCTCGCAATTTTCTTTTTTTAAGTATTTTTGCGATAACTTTTTTATAATTAATATATTTTGATACTTCTTGAAGGAGGTTATTTGTATTAAATTCAGTTATCGATATAGACTGGTTTTATATTGATACCTATCTTGAATAATTTTCATGGTGTTTCAAACAATTATATTGTTAATAACAAATTATCTGAGCACTTGACGACAAGACAAATTTCATATTCGGATTTAGCAGAAAATAAACATCGAAAACTGACCGACTGACTCCATAGCACTACAACCCAGGGTGGGTCTTGGCTGCCTCGACTATCTGCCTCCACCTGGAACGGTCTTGTGCCAGCTCCCTCCATTCTTGCTGGTCAACTTCAAGGATAGCTAGATCCTTGTGGATGTTATCTCTCCATCTAAGCCTAGGTCTTCCTAGTGGTCTTTTTCCTTGTGGTGCTTCCTCCCATACCCGTTTTATTAGTCGATCGTTTTGACTCCTTTGTATATGACCTGCGCATCGTAGTCCTCTGGACTTTATTTCTTGAATGATGTCAGGGTTTTGATATATTTGCGCAAGCTCTATGTAGCTTCTCATTCTGTGACGGCCTGTTTCAATGTCTCGGTATGGGCCATATATTATGCGCAGGATTTTTCTCTCAAAGCAGCTCCGTATCGTGGACTATCAGGATCCATGTTTCACTGGCGTAGATTTCTACTGGTCGTATTATTGTTCGATAAATTTCGGTTTTTGCCTCTCTAGTGATAAATTTTGACTTCGGCAAGGTTTGTATCGCAAATGTACATTTATTTGCTTGTGTGATGCGCTGTTTAACCTCTTCCTGCATATTATTGTTTGCCGTTATCACTGCGCCCAGGTACTTGAAAACTCGCACATACTCAAAATTATAGTCATCCATGGTGACGTTCTGCCTGATTCTGTCTCGGGCGGGGTTGCGGGAGACGTGCATGTATTTGGTCTTTCCTTCATTTATTCGGAGCCCTATTATCTGAGCTTTTTTTCTATCTTTATGAAGTTTTCCTTCACACTGACTGTGCTTTCTCCTATCGCGCCCATATCATCCGCGTAGGCCAAAATAAGTTTAGGGACACTTGGCCCAAAAACTCCCTGTTTTATTCCTCTATTGATAAAAAATGTTTGGCTACACTTTCCTTCAATTTCGACACAGCTTTTTGCCCCCTCCAGACACGCTCTACACAGTCTAATCAGCTTGTGCGGGATTCCAAATTCTTCTATAGCTTCCCACAACCTTATCCTAATAACACTCATATGTTTGCTCGAAATCTATGAACAGGGTATGTAAGTTTTTGTTAAACTCCCAACATTTCTCCAGCATCTGTCGGATAGTGAAAAGCTGGTCAACTGTTGATCTTCCGCTTCGAAAACCACATTGGTAGTCTCCGATAATCTCCTCGGTATACGAAGAGAGACGTTGAAGGAGAATACTGGAGAATAATTTATAGGCGTGGCTTAGTAGAGTAATACCTCGGTAATTTTTACATTGCATTTGGTCCCCTTTTTTGTGGAGTGGAATTATTACCCCTTCTTTTCATTCATCAGGAATGATTTCTTGATTCCAAATTTATTTCACGAGGTTATGTATTTGTGTGATTGGATCGTTCCCTCCATGTTTCAGACTTTCTGCCAAGATATTATCTCGACCTGCCGTTCTGTTATTTTTGAGTTTCTTAATGGCCATAATGGTCTCTTCCATGGATGGAGGTGGGATATTAACCTCTGCCGTAGCGAATATTGTAGCTTCAGGTTCTTCCTGCGTCGGCACGTTTAGTAGTTCATCAAAGCAGCACTTCCAACTGTCCGTACCTCCACGTTTGAGGCGGTGATTGTGCCATCGTTAAGCTTTAGCATTGTGGCATTTCTTGGGTGGAATCCCTTTTTATGCCTCCCCACTTCCTTGTAGAACCTCCTAGTATTGCCGTTCTGAAAATCTGCCTGTAAGTTAAGTACTTTTTCTGTCTCATGTTCGTTTTTCTTTTTCCTGATCAATTTACGTAGCTGTTTTCTTAGTTCGTTAAACCTAATTATTGTCTGCTCTGATGGGTTATGAAGCATTTTAATTCGTACCTCTGTTTTGATGGCACCAAGATTTTTGCACTCATCATCGAACCAGGGATATCGGTTGGGTTTTGGTTTGGGGCACAATACACTTTCGTTTGCTTCTCTGATGCTTTCCTTTATGTGCTTCCAGCTGGTTTCTATATTGCCCGTTACTTGATTATGAGGACTTAAAACGGCAACGAAAACCCCCTGGCTGCCAGACAATTTCTTCAGTTATCCTTATGTTTGATCCTCTTGGGTGGGCTTTACTGTCCTGTCTAAGAAACAAAAGTCACCTTAATAGTCTCCAGTGGTGTAAAGAGTATATCCTGATTTATAACTTGATGTTAATTATGACGTACTAAATTATATAGTCTAAAAACTGTACTTATCTTTAATATGAACAGTTGTGGCTTAATAAGCTATGCTCAAGGCCAAAAAACCAAAAAAAAACATTTTTCTCGGTGTAAATGTTTATTAAATTTTGGTTAAAGTAACATTTTCTTTTCTCCCTCGTATCTGTTTATCCTAAGAGTGTCATTTCATCAACAACGAGAAAACGTTACCACATACATCGTTTTCTTTTAGTTGAACATTTTTCTCTTTTACGTGTGTTAGCCAAACTTCTATTTTGTATGCAAGCAAATCTTTTTCCTACTGGGGACACCGAGAGCTCATGCATAATAATGAATTAGATCCCAAGGGCAAATTAAAATTAAAGATCTTCGCCTTTGCTTCTCAAAACTTGCCCATTTAGTGCAATGATTTTCTTATGTAGATTACCCTGGACGAGCTTAAGGTTTTTAAGAAAACAGATAGTGCCTTGTCGACATCAATTACCCGAAAAGGCCATTTTGTTGTATAATTTTAAGTGTTATTTTTGAAATAAATTGACTGTAAAGGTAAATAAGTTCTATTCAAACGCTTTTTTCATTTTCAGCTTACCTGAACTTCTATACAAGACTTAATTTTATATTTACTTTGAGTATAAGGACCTATGAAAATCTCTAAAAACGCTTTAACCATAATAAGCGACTAAAAGGCAGTTGTCGAACTTGCACTTTCTTTATTTAAATTTAGTTGTACGTTTCGATACGGTATTATGTATAATCAGGGGCGGATCCAGCCTCTCTCTTTGGGGGGGGGGGGGGGCGGTGATATCACAAAAGTACAGTATGACAAAAAAAACAAGCTTTCAACGGGGGGGGGGGGTGCAAGCAGCATACTCATTCCTAATATAAAAGGCAGAATGGGTTCTATTCTATATTTATTCCAAAATCGTTAAACCAGGGCATTTTTTCCTCAAGGAAAAACTTATTACGATGAATGTTTATGATGCCTTAAGATATCAATATCTAGATAATAATGTTAACAGCTCTGTTGAGATGTGTTCCAACATGATAGGAGTTGGAAAATCTACTATGTACCGAATACTGAGATGAAAACTGCAATTAAAGGAGTTGTATATACATTTTATTATGAGAAGCAGATCCCAACCGTCTAAAAAATTCTAATTAAAATCAATGAAGATCGCGATTTACCTGAAATTAAAAGAACTGAGCTCAGAAAACTTAATTTTTGCTGAGAATAACCAGATAGAAAATCTGTTCCTATAGATCGTTCGGAAACTGTTCGTTGGAGAAGTAAATATCTCTCTCAAGTAAAAGATTTCTAGAAATAACACAATTAACAAAATTAGTAATTTAACTAAACTTTTGAAAGATTTTTTTGAATAAAGTTACTGCGGAAAATTGGGAAAAATCCATGTAGGGGATTGAGACTAAGAGTGGACTGTATATAGGTTTAATTGAGGAGATGAGAAATTATACAAAATACGGCGACAGCGTGACACAAATACTAAAATGGCCTACCTTGTAGTCGAAATCACTTCCATAAATTCTTCTTGGTGGCCACCAGAATAATTCCAAGCTTCACCATCCAGGAACCAGGAATCGGGGACACTATCACTGTATTTTGGAGTAGTTTTGAGGCGAGAGTCAATATATTTGAGCGCAAACGATAAGCGGGAGACGTGCAATACGTCGAGTACTATACGATACGACAATGGTACTACTACTGTTCTGTCCCTTTTTACATTGTCCAAAGGCGCGAGGGCCAGTAAAATGTGTCACGTGTGAACACGAGTAAAATTGAACTAAAAAGTAATGAAACCTAAACATACCGCCCACCTAAAATGAGACATTTTATAAACAAAAAAAATATTTATGTACCATCCAAATAAAAAATGAAAAAAAAACTTAGAGTAGAGTAATAAACTAAAAGAAATATATAATTTTAATGTTAAGGTAGGGGACCTATTTTGGTTACAGGTCTTTTGAAATTACCTTGCGCGGTACGCACAGTCACAACGCGCGTAACTCCGTCCGCACCCGGATGCACCTCTAACACCCGGCCTAAATGACATTTTAAGGGCGGCGCGTGTTCGTCTTTAAGCAACACGAGAGTATCCTTGAGAATAGGAACTGACGACTTAGTCCAGTTGTTGCGTTGCATCAAAGTGTGTAAATATTCTTTGTTCCACCTTATCCAGAAATGCTGATGTAAGGCTTGTAATAATTCAAAGCGAGAAAATCGTCCGAGCGTAAACGAGGTCAAGTCCGGTTCCATAAAGAGTTTAAGGGTTCCAAATTCAAAAAATGTTCCGGTGTACGAGCTTTAAGATCGTTTAAACCTAAACTTAAAAGGTGTCGGATATTTACCAACGCTTCAATTAAGACTAAAACCGTGTTACACTCTGTGTAAGAGAAAATATGGATACCAATAACGAGAGATAAATAAAAAATAAAACGAGGCTCAGGAACACCTTCCATAGTAGGCTGAAAAGAGTTGAGAATGGTTGTTATATACTTGTAACAACGAGAAAGCAAGCGAATAGGTTTCTTAGGATATAAAATCCACAATTTTTGAGCAATCAAATGCAGTAGGGTTGGTTGGCCAGGATGTAACTTTCTAAAAGATAGATGGGAGTACGATTGGTGTCCGCCCACCCTCAGGATACCCGGTTCAACAAGAAATATAACATTTCGAATGTACTTAAATAAGCACATTAGAGTTCCAGAAAATGGTTCCGAAAGAGTATCTTGCGTTTTCTTATTCAAGATTAAACGCAGAAATCTGCACAAAATGCGTAATATTTTATTCAAGGAGGAAAATCTATCAAAAAGATTTAAAAAGAAGTCCCTAGGTGGAACCAAGGTGGACAAAACGGTCTTTCTTTGCTCTAAAGCAGCTTCCGTGAACTTGAACGTTCGACAAGAATCTGGCCAAAGCTCTTCAGATTCAGAGAGAAAAAAGGGCCCCGCCCACCATAGCGAATGGTCAAGCAATTGAGAGGGTAATAAGCTTCGAGAACCACAATCTGCCGGATTGTGTTCGGAAGGAATATAAAACCAACGAGTAGGAGCAACCTTTTCTTGAATATGAGTAATACGATTAGAAACAAAAGTATTATACTTATGAGGAGACGATTTTATCCAGGATAGAGTTACAGTCGAATCTGACCACGCATAAATCTGCCGAAAATCAATCTTGTCTTCAAACGCAGACAAAACCGAAATCAAGAGATCTGAAAAGAGTACGGCTGCACACAATTCTAAACGAGGAACAGAAATCGTTTTCAATGGCGCAACACGAGATTTTGCAGCTACAAAAGAAGTTTTTATTTGATTTTGGGACGTTTCGTATCGAAAATATATAACGGTTGAATAGCCATAAGAGGAAGCGTCACAAAATGCATGAATATCACAAAACAAATAATCAAGAGAGAGGAGAATACGAGGTAATTGAAAATTAGACAGTAGAGGTAATTCACCCTTAAATTTGCGCCACTTAATTACAATGTCTTCAGGTGGGATATCGTCCCATTGAAGCCTAAGTGCCCAGAGTTTTTGTATTATAAGTTTACCGAAAAGGACAACTGGGGTTAAAAATCCTTCAGGGTCAAATATGCGAGCTAAATCTGACAAAATATTACGTTTTGTACAGGAGGTTTCACTAACACTTACGTTATACGTAAAGATATCCAATTTGGGTTGCCATTGAAGTCCCAGAATTTTCACCATATTGTCCTGATCATTATCAAATAAAAGAGGATCAATTTGCAGCCAAGATTGCGGTAAATGAGTCAATAACTGTGGATTGTTACTGGCCCATTTTCTCAGCTCGAAACCACCAAGTCGCAAGAGCTCGACGAGCTCCTGTTGAAGCTGTACAGCTTCGCTAACAGTATCGCAACTGCAAATCAAGTCATCAACATAAATAGAATTTTTCAATGCTTGACAGGCTAGAGGATAATTTGCCTGGTAATCACTAGCCAGTTGCTGAAGAGTACGAATCGCCAAAAAGGGAGCCGAAGATACACCGTAAGTCACTGTTAGTAAACGATAATCTTTAATAGATTCGTCTTGGGAGAAGCGAAATAATATTCTTTGATAATCACAGTGACTTTTAGTAACCAAAATTTGACGATACATCTGCTTGATATCAGCTGTAAACCCTACAGCGCCAAGTCTAAAGCGCAGTAGCAGAGTGAAAATATCTAACTGAAGCTTGGGGCCAATTAAAAGAGTGTCATTCAATGATATATGATTTGCATCTTTAGTAGAGGCGTCAAAAACGACCCTTAATTTAGTCGTCTGACTCTCTGGGCATAAAACACAATGATGAGGAATATAGTAAGAGTGGGGTGCTTCTAAGGGATCTTCAATAAGTTCCATGTGTCCAGCTGATAGATATTCTTGCATAAAATTGCAGTAGTCTTGATAAAGCGAGGGATTATTTTTCAGACGACGCTCCAAGTTCACAAATCTACGAAGAGCGATGTCGCGAGAATCACAAAAATTAGGAGAAGAGGAATTTTTGAAGGGGAGAGCTACTACGTATCTACCAGTGTGAGTTCTATCATGAGATTCAACAAATATATGTTCAGCAGCGTTCTCCTCGGGAGAAAGCTTGAGGGTTTGAGCTACTTGATCAAGCTCCCACAATCTTTTTATACAATTTTCAATTTGAGTTAAAGTACAAAACGTTCCTATGCGATAATTATTTTCAAGAGATACTTTGCCCATAAGTATCCATCCAAAAGACGTATTAACAGCGGAGGGTTTGTGGTGATCAAAACAAATTGATTCACCTTTCAATAAAGAGCCAAAAACTTCAGCACCGATGAGCATGTCAATCGAAGAAGAAACATTAAAATTTGGATCAGCTAAGTTTAAATTCAAAAATTCTTTAAAATGTTTTGCTGGTAAGTCAGCGCATGGCAAATCGGCACAGATTTGCGGTAAAACAACAAATTCTAAAGTTAAACAAGGTTCACAATGAAAATGAGGACGAACTGTGCAAGCAACACCTTGCGTAGCCTTGGTAGCCATAGGTCCTAACCCACCTATGGAAATATTTAGAGAATAAGAATCCAAACCCAGTTTTTTACAACACTTTTTAGTAACGAAATTAGCCTGACTTGCGGAATCCAGTAATACACGGACTTTTTGAAATTGTCCCCACGCATCTTTGACTTCTATGACCGCGGTGGACAAGAGAACAGTATGGTTACGAGGTAAATTAGCAACGTAAGAGTTAACATCTGGATAATTATTGTTAGGCAAATTGTCTTTATCTGAATGTGACTGCAATGCACCTGTACCGAGAGAGCTTTCTGCCAAATGGGAAACTTGAGTAGGCGCATGCGTGGATGTATGAGAAACAACTTGAGAACTCTGAGGATGAGAAACAACAATTTGAGAAGATGAGGGCTTAAATTCTGAACCAAAATGTAAAAGTGTATGATGTTTTAGAGAACATTTACGACAAGTGCGAAGAGATGTACATGAAGGCGAAAGGTGCCTTGTACCCAAACAGTTTATACACATTCTTTTAGTTTTAACTATATTATACCGTTCCTGAGGAGATTTTGATAAAAAGGTTTGACAACTATAAATGGGGTGTAACTTATTACAAAAAGGGCATTTTTCTTTGCCATCGGTATTGTTTAGAAATGTTTTTATTTTATTTTTAGGAACCTGTAATTTTACTGGAGAAAAAGTAACAGAAACAGCATCTAGAGCATCACAATGTTTTTGTAAAAAGTCCTTCAAAATACCAAAATTATTTGAGCGATTTGCTGGGTTTTTTAATTCAGTATGACAATCAATTTCAAAACGTGTAGCTAAACTGTGATTTAACCGTTCCATTAATATATTAAATAGTACAAAATCCCATTGTTTAACTGGGTAATGCAAATTATTTAAAGCAGCCAAGTTTTCTTCAAACTTGTCCACGAGATTTCTCAAAGAGCTGACCGAATAATCATCTGACAGTTTTTTAGTACCCTGTATTTCTTGCCAGTGAGTTATAGCAATAAGTCTAGGGTCTTCGTATCTATTAACCAGAGCATTATAGGCAATTAAATAATGTGCATCACATAAAGGTGTACATTTAACTAGAGCAAGCGGAGCTTTATCGAGAGAATTTATCAAATAGCTAAATTTTTCCACGTTGCTCAAATTGGAATTAGTATGTATGAGCGAGTTAAATAAATCATAGAATGTTTTCCATGTTCGAATATCACCAGAGAAAACCGGTATTTCCAATTTGGGCAACCTACCATTATTTTGTGATGGCGCAGAATGAGAGACATTTAAGTTGACAAGGGGTTCAGCTTCAAAAATACTATAATAAATAGCCTGAATTTCAAAATAATCAAAATCGAAAAGTTCCCTAAAAGTGGCTTCGGTTTTCAAAAGTGCATCTTTATTTTCCCCGCTTGCTATTAAATCAACGATGTTCGAATGATTTTTATCAAAATCATCTTTAATATTTTCCAACATTTTATAGCGCATTTTAAAATGTAAACGTACATTTTGATCTGTTCGAGCTTTTTCCGCGATATTCAATAATTCTTTAATGCGAGAATTAGCAGCATTTCTGCGAGCAATGTATATATCCAGTTTTGACATTTTCAAATCTATTATTTACTTTTCTAATCGATCAATATTTAATAAACAACAAATCAATAAAAGATATTATTATAATATTTCCAATTGAGAGCCAGTTAATAAAAATAAATCAGCAAAAAATATTACTATTTTTTTTATTACTCTAAAATGAGGATTAAATACGCGATTTCAGTAATTTCCAATGCTTTAAAAATTCCAATATTTTATGTCGACAATTTGAAGATACTGATTCAGCTGATCAGCAGGACTAGTGGGTGCAATGGTATGGAGGGAGTACGACCATGAAATTGCGTGTGACAGGTGCGCCTTCGAGACTCTTAAAGGGCCAACGATAAAATTCTAAAAATGGTACATTCTCGAAGAAAATTTTGCAAAATGTTAATTAATTAAAGAATATTTTTAATTTTGTGAATAAAACAATGAACATGCGGCTCGAAGTGGCCAAAAAATATGTAGGGGATTGAGACTAAGAGTGGACTGTATATAGGTTTAATTGAGGAGATGAGAAATTATACAAAATACGGCGACAGCGTGACACAAATACTAAAATGGCCTACCTTGTAGTCGAAATCACTTCCATAAATTCTTCTTGGTGGCCACCAGAATAATTCCAAGCTTCACCATCCGGGAACCAGGAATCGGGGACACTATCACTGTATTTTGGAGTAGTTTTGAGGCGAGAGTCAATATATTTGAGCGCAAACGATAAGCGGGAGACGTGCAATACGTCGAGTACTATACGATACGACAATGGTACTACTACTGTTCTGTCCCTTTTTACATTGTCCAAAGGCGCGAGGGCCAGTAAAATGTGTCACGTGTGAACACGAGTAAAATTGAACTAAAAAGTAATGAAACCTAAACAATCCATATAATAAAAGAATAAAACAAAATGTGAGAACTCGATCTCATGATCGGTGAGATAGAGGAACCAATTAAAATTAATTTGAGCTAAGATAGTTTCACTGACTTTGATTAGGAATTAGATATGTAATGTTTACTAGTGTAAACACAATTTATTATTTAAATTTTTGTTTTTATTGTATTTTATTGTTTAATGTTGTTTATATGTTTTTTTATATATTTTTATTTCAGTGTATCCCAGTCTTTAATTTTATATATATTTAATTCTAATTAGCTGTAAGTTTTTTATTATTTTATTATTGTATTTTTGTCTTTTTCTTAGGCGTGTAGAATTAACATGTTTATCTTATTTTTTTGGGGCTATTGTATTTCCATATAATAGAGTAAATTAAATTAAGATCAGTACAATAGAAATAAAAATAAGTAGTTCTAATATCAATTACATCATAAAAAAAGTAATTACATTTGAATCCCTTTTTAGTGTTTAATTGTAATTCTGCAAATGGTTTAAGAAATAAATAAACCGAAAGGTCAAATACCCTAAAAATGTTTTTAATTAATAATAAAATGACCAATAGCCCCAAAAAAATTTTAGTATTAAAATGGACGAATTTATTTTTTTATATATGTTTACCTTTTTGTATTTTTGACAATGGATATTTTGTCAGTATTTAAATTATAACTTCGAATTTTTTGAGATAATAAGGCTACGTTTTAGTCCATTATTATAGACAGGTAATTTTTATTATAAAACTTCTAATCCATTCCTATGAAAAATATATGTATCTAACAGATTTTGCTAAAGACACCGGTCTAAAGAACACAAATAGTTTTCGAAGAGAAATAGGGTAAAAAATGATTTATTACTCTCTCTAGTTCTTAAATAAACTGTAGTATAAGAGGAAAAATCGGGTTCATTTTCCTAAACTCAAAGCTCTTGGGGGGGGGGGGGGGCGATCGCCCCCACCGCCCCCCCCCCCCCTTGGATCCGCGCCTGTGTATAATCGGTATTAAGTATATATACCCTGCGGATATGATACGAATCAGTAGTTGTCAATGCTGTTGCGATTTTCCCTCTCTTTATTTTGCTCATTGGGTTCGAATAAAACACAACACACATCACTATTAAATAACAACTCTTAAATAACATTTTCACATTCAAATACAAACTAAACTAAATACTCATATCCGTTCCCTATTTCAAAACCTATAGAATCTACTAAAATATAATACAAATCTAGAAATTACAACAATCATGAATTATCGATATATTTCTTTTATTACATTATATTAAAGATAATTCATCGATATCACAATTCTATAAGGATGCATCAAAATAATATTTCTACAACGGCGTATCAAAAATTCTCCTAGTCCTTCGTTAAAATAGTATTATTGTTCCTGATATAATTTTCCTTTATGTTTGCTTCTATATTGTTTATCTCGGGCGTGTTCTGCAAGAGCAAATCTCGACTTTTTTCCTTTTCCTGTGTGAATTGGGAAGGAAAAACATCAAGAGCCTACGAAAGTAGGTATTTCTATTTTAGAAAAGGCAACCTTGTAAAGTGTGGTATTTTAGACGGTATTGAATCCTTTCTTGTTTTAACTATGTCAGTCAATTAACTGACAACCGCTCAGGCTAGGAGCTCCAATAGACGGCGAAGAACACAACAAGAAATTAAAAGATTCATACTTACCTATCCCTTAAAGCTCTACTGATTTACTAATCTGTCAACCTAAATTAGAATGGCCTCCGATGTGCATAAACCCATGGAGGCTCACCAAGCCAAGTATTTTGAGGTTAAGGATCTAAAGCAAACACAGACAAATTATTTGAAAGTACATCTGTACACTTCAGTATTAATAATATGGGTTGGTTTGAAAATTGACTATATCTGTAATCTATATATTGTTGATAGCGATAGAGAATAAATGTACCCGTTAACCCTTCATCCGACTCAAAATGCAAATGAAAATTTGTCATGTCACTAACTCGACTATCGTCCAAGAGTTGTCATGCTCACCTTGCTCAGTGAGACGCAATTTTGCATGTTATAAATCAGGGAATATATATATATATATATATATATATATATATATATATATATATATATATATATATATGTGTGTACGCATTACCAACCGGAGGAATTACACAGTTGGGCATAAATCAGCTTTAAATTTAATAAAATAAAAATTAAAGTGTGATATATAATAGCTTAAATTAAACTAGATAAAATATAAAGAAATTATTAAACAAAACTATATAGAACATTAAAAAATCTGAGATCCGTGCGTCGTGGTACCTTTTTATAGAAAACTGCTTTATCAAACAGCCGCTCTACCCCTATATACCGAAACGGAGTCTCGTCTTCCAATCAGGAAAAGAAAACATACAAAAAAATAGGGAAAAAGATGCAAGAACAAAAACCGGGAAGAAGAAATGAAAACCCTAAAATGAAATAAAATCCGTGTATAAAGGATGATCTACAGTTAACAGTTACCTAGAGTAAGTAAGTTGCTATACAATCTTGACAAAGTTTTAATTATTGGCACCGAGAAAGTAGAAAAATAAAAAATAAATAACTAAATAAGCTTGAAATCTTGTCAATCATTTTACAATAGACCTTCGTTGGTTTATAGAAAAAAGTGCTAAATTCAGTCGAAAAAAATATATCAAGTAACAGCTAAATGACTTTCCCTTTCTTAGTTTAATCTGAGATATATTTTATATAAATAATATTAATTATTTAAATGGAAAGCAATCGACTATAAGCAGGCTCGACTGAAATGGTAATAATGCCGAAACTGTACCCAGAAATAAAATACTCAATACCACAATTCCTATAAAAAGAATTATTTAACTATTCAAAGATCATGTAAAATTACAATGAAATTTCCATAAATCTACTATCAAAAAACCTATCCAGAGAATATTACGGTATACTAACTACTAAAGTACCCGGTACATGATATGCTACTCATTTACAATAATTAAAGCATATCAATAACTAGCACAAAAAAAATTGCATTAGTGAAATAAATGTATGTATATACGAATATTTCACTTATTCGACAATTTATCACTCTTCCTTTCCTTTTTTATGGAAATGTCCATATTAAAAATACTAAAATATTTGCCTCTACATGGAGGCAGGGGCGGATTCAGCCTCTCTCTTTGAGGGGGAGGGGAGCGGTGATATCACAAAAGTACAGTATGGCAAGGGAAAATAAGAGTGGGGGGGGGGGATAAAAGGCAAAGTCGAGTCTATTTTTATGAATCTGAAGCTTTTGGAGAGGGAGAGGGCGACCAAAAGAAAAAACAAGTTGCCGACAGGGTTGACGATAAGAGCAGGATACACATTCCTAGTATAAGAAGCAGAATCGGGTTTATATTTACGAACTCAAAGCTCTCGGAGGGAAGACTATCGCAAGAAAAACAAGTTGTCAACGGGGGTGGGGAAGTGCCAGCAGCATACATGTTCCTAATATAAAAGGTCGAATCGGTTCTATTTTCCTGAACTCAAAGCTCTTGCGAGGGGGGGGGGGGCGATCGAGAGTAATAAAACTGTTACCGAAACCTTCAACGTACCTGTTCCAGTGCCGCAGGTAACTGAAGACTGCCTTAAAACTAATTATATTTAATTATATTTAAATATTACTGCAACACTAAAATTTCTGATAGTTCAATTTAATTTCTATCAGTGAGCAAAGTACACCTTACAGTGTGTCCTTAGTGATTTATCTTGTTTGCGCTTATTCTTATATATTATTTCAGATACCCAAAGGATATAGATTTTACCTCTATTTTATTCTAAAATCGTTAAACCAGGGCATTTTTTCCTCAACGAAAAACTTATTATGATGAATGTTTATGATGCCTTAAGATATCAATATCTAGATAATAATGTTAAAAGCTCTATTGAGATATATTCTCACATGACAGAAGTTGGAAAATCTACTATGTACCGAATACTAAAGGAGAAAAAAAACGACTGGAATTGTTAGTACTTCCAAGCCATAATCGATCACAGGCAGACGAAAAACCTCGTTAGAAGAAGAGATGAAAACTGCAATAAAAGGATTTGTACATACATTTTATTATGAGAAGCAGATCGAAGCCGTCGACAAAATTCTAACTAAAATCAATGAAGATCGCGATTTACCTAAAATTACAAGAATTAAACTCTGGAAATTGCTCAGAGAACTTAATTTTTGCTGTGAAAAACTAGATAGCAAATCGGTTCTTATAGATCGTCCGGAAACTGTCCATTGGAGAAGGAAATATCTCTCTCAAGTAAAAGGTAGAGTTGTTTGAAATAACAAAATTTACAAAATTAGTAGTTTAACTGAACTTTTAAAAGATTTTTTTGAATAAAATTACTGCCGAAAATTGGTAAAAATCCATATAATAAAAGAATAAAACAAAATGTGGAAACTCGATCTCATGATCGATGAGATGGAGGAACCAATTATAATTAATTTGAGCGAAGATAGCTTCACTGACTTTGATTAGGAATTAGATACGTAATATTTACCAGTATAAACATAATTGATTATTTAAATTTTTGTTTTTGTTGTATTTTATTGTTTATGTTGTTTATATATTTTTTTGTATTTTTTTATATATTTTTCTTTTAGTGTGTCTCACTCTTTAATTTTATATGTATTTAATTCTAATTAGCTGTAAGTTTTTTATTGTTTTATTATTGTATTGGTGTCATTTTCTTAAGCGTGTACAATTAACATGTTTATTTTATTTTTTTGGGGCTACCGGATTTCCATATAATAAAGTAAATTAAATTAAGATATCAGTACAATAGAAATAAAAATAAGTAGATCCAATTTTAACTGTAACATATACAAACTAATTACATTTGAATCCCTTTTTAGTATTTAATTGTAATTCTTCAGATGGCTTAAGAAATAAATAAACTGAAACGTCAAATGTCCTAAAAATGTTTTTAATTAATAATAAAATGACCGATAGCCCCAAAAATATTTTAATATTATATGGACGAATTTATTTTTTTATATATGTTTAACTTTGTGTATTTTTGACAACGGGTATCTTGTAAGTATTTAAATTTTAACTTAGAATTTTTTGCGAGAGTAAAGCTACATTTTAGTCTGAACGTGCCTAAAACGGTTTCTATGACAAAATTAAAAATATTAAAAATAAAATACAGTTTTGATTTGTGTTAAATATGTCAAAATTATCTACATTTTGTAATGTATGTGAATTTTAAGAAATCATAAGAAATAAAATAATTTTATAAAAACTTTTTGTTTTAAGTTTATTACCAAAATAATATTCTATGCCATAAATACTTAGTGATAAAATAAATCTCCTTCCGACGCCTACGACAAGGATTAAAATCCTTTTTAACACTTCACACTTCCAAATATCTATTGTTATCCAACCCAAATAGTTCACTATTATAGACCGGTATTTTTGATTATAAAATTTCTAACCCATTCCTATGAAAAATATATTTGTCTAACAGATTTTGTCAAAGACCGGACTAAAAAACACAGGTAGTTCGCTAAGAAAAAAGGGTAAAAAATGATTTATTACCCTCTCTAGTTCTTGAATAAACTATAGTATAAGAGGCAAAATCGGGTCTACTTTCCTGAACTCGAAGCTCTTGGGGGGAGGGGGGCAATCGCCCCCCCGCCCCCTCCCCTTGGATCCGCGCCTGTATGGAGGATGTTTATTATTCCGCAGGTAACGTACTTCCTGACAAAAATTGGTCAACGCAACGGAGTGCATAGTTACCAAAAGAAGGTTAATAAACCCTGGTTTGTTCTGCAGTAGGCCCAAAATCCAACAATACTAAACTGCATATAATACTACAAAGCACAGGGTCAAACGATTTACTAAATCCCTTTTACAGGTAGAGTAAAATCTCCAAATATGTCTTAATGGCTCACAGGCCGTGGCATTAATAACGGTCTTTTTCGAAAAAACAGACTGCCTTTTAAAAATGACTATATATCGCATAAGCCTACTAGAATATCAATTTAAGGATGACTAATAGAGACACCAAAAGTATGCAATCAATTGTGAACGAATTGGTGAAATCGCTCATCTACAAACCAACTACTGCCCAATTTATGCATTCCTTGAACCGACATATAGTGCAGAATAATAAATATTCCTTGTGTAATATTCCGTTATATCTTATCATCCTACTGGAATTCTCCAAAAATGAACACTATCATCGTGATGCCATCAGTTTTCTAGGTCAGACCGCACGGCAATAAAACAACACTTAAAAGTCGTGGACAACGCACTCTAAATGATAATCTGAATTTGTCAGTATTAACATAACAAAAATATCAGAAAGGAAGGAAAGTAATTCACCTCTTTTTTTAAAAAAAAACATGGATATTGGCTTAAGAACTGCAGTGGTCTAATAATAAATTATAAACAGACCCCAGGAAAGTATGGGGAAAGGTACACTACTGAGATTAAAAATGTAACCTCTTCTTTGTCAGTTGTTTGTTTAAATGCTTATATTTTACATTCTACCCTTGTTAAGAGCTTCCCTGGTACGCGGGAAAAGATGCAGTAGTTTAAAATTTCCTTAAAGCGGGCTTCATACAAACAGTACGGATAAGGTGTACTAGGCTTTCAAAACCATATAACTTTTATAAAATATTATTAGCTATTTATAGATAGTGGCTTAATGATAATGTAAGCATCAAATATTCAAATTATAACCCTATTAATAGCGATAATTTAGGTTGAATGTGTAAAACGAAATCTGTATGTAACAATGGTGTATGAACTTGAAATGTTTTTACATACGGCCGCTATTTGTGTTGTTTACACTAATTTTAAAATTTCATCTCTGTTAAAAAACTGAATTAATTCATAAATATTTTTGTGCGATTATATTACACAGCTTTCAACGTGATTTATATCAACAAGAGTCTCTCGATAAATTTTTTATGTGGTGATGAAGCATCTACGAAAATCACTGTAGATCACTGATCTACTGAATTTAATCGTGGCCATCATTTTCTTATGGATGAGTTCCGTGAAGTTCGTTCTAAGTTGGTTGTTATGCAAAAAAACACTAATGTTGTGCTTGCACTGATAACACAAGATCGTCATGTGATTCACCGTATGATGGTATCCCTAGGCATTAGTAAAACCATCGTATATAATACATTACATGAAAATTTGGTCGTGAAGAAGCTATATTCATGTTCAATTCCCCATAGTTGAATAATCGCTGATGTAACGAGATTCTCAAGAAATAATATCGTAATGCTTCAAAAAACATTTATTAGATCGTGGCTAGTGACGAGTTGTAGATATGTACTTATAAGCCCGAAAGTTTACAGTAGTAGACCGTATGGATTTTCTATGATGATACAAAACCAACAAAGACTCGAAGTCTGTATTTTTCTACGCAATGTGCCTTTAATGAATTGTAGAATGGTCATTTCTTAATGCTTTGTGTTTAACCGTGTTAGAACAGAATACGACTGCCCTTATAGTATAAGGTTTTTTGGTTGGTTGGGAACTATACAGTTTCTCTAATAAAATAAGATAAGATAAAATAAACTTCTAAGTTCTAAGTTACAATAATTTAAATACAGAAATATTTGCCCGTCGGGCGTAGAACTACTGTAAAGTAAAATATCACATATAATAAAAGAAATATATAAAAAAGAAAAGCTTAAAAGTGGAAACAAATATATGAAAAATACAAAAACATTCAGCATCAAAATAAAAAAAAACACCTATCTTAATGAGTCACCAAAGTACTCCTCCATTGAATAGTAGGCATTTTGTAGTAGAAAGATGTTAAAAAAATTTTTATGAATTTATAATTTACATTTTTTTGAATTCTCGTCATCCAAGCCAGACAAGAGTAAAGAGATCGAGACCATTGTCCCTATGTTCTACGAAAAAAATCGTAGTAATTTCATGAAAAAACATTACAATTAGTTGGCGAAAAGACTGTTAAGAATCGGAGAGTCTGGAGTTTATTAAATTTTGAAGAACTCTATCGCTTTTAAGATTTATTTGCATATTTATGTAATTTTAAAATATTTTTGACAATACGAATTTGTTTCTTACAACAAAAATATTACGGCATTAGATTTTAAGTACGCAAACTTTATTAAATTATTTTTTGTTCTCATGTCAAGACGACACGAAAGAAAGATCTAACCTGGTCCCATCTTGACTATAATTTCGAGATCGAGGCAAGACGAGACTAGTTTGAATCGAGGAGAGTCAAGACCTGCATTATTAACACCTTGCATCATCCCGTGGCATCACTAGTTGCAATTTGAGAGAATGAATTCGATGATGGTCTATAAAATTTGAAACGTCGGATTTAAAAACTGATGATGCCGCTACGCAGAGGACGATAGGTGAGAATAAAATTAAGCTATTTACTTAAAAATATTTCTTAGAATAAAGCCAAAAAAAAAACAAAATTATATCTTCCAAAATAGCCGGAATTTTTGAAATTTCTCAGCAGCATTGAATATTTGGTATCACGTGTAAAAAAAAAATAACTCTCATTCTACCCCTATTGGGAACATATAAAGCTCTAAAACGTCTGCCTAATTAATTTAGACCAGAAATTTTGAAAGATACTAAAGATAATTCGCATTTGACTCAATTCGTGAGAAACTTAGATGGAAACTAAAAAAAATATACGTTTTTCTATCCGACTTTCCTCATTTTTAACCCCTTTTTTTTTCAATAAACTCGGATCAAATATAATCTACATTAAAAAGAATAATTCTCTCTTTTCAACAATAAAAGGATTCTCATTTCAACAATGAAAGAATTTTAAGAATCTGTTAGGTAGTTCCCGATATTACCCAGAATAAACAAACACAAAATTCATTTTTATAATAAAGGATCATCAACTAAGAGTATCTCAAGTTTAATTTGAAATAAAACATAACGGTAAATGACAATAATATTTTTTTGGAACGTGACATTTATATTCTAAACTTGCTTCTTGTGAATGACCAATGACACAAATAATGTATATTTTTAAGTTATTTAATGTTTATACGCATAAAACAAAAATTTAACATAACTGTAGAAAAAAATGTTAAATGAATTTATCTCTCATGACCTTGGTTCCTAGAGAGTAATCATGGGCCTGTAACTTTTTTCATTCACTGTAAAAGCATATTTTTTTATTTAATGACGAATCGGTTGCCGGTCTGCATAATTTCTATGCAATAAATGAAATGCAAATCTTTAAGAAGAATATTTCATATAATGCCATAAAAAAGTCCAATTTCTTAAGAATGATATGCAGTTCAGAGTTATCATTGAAACATGAACATCATCCATATTTTAATGGTAAGTTTACAACTTGTTGACAAGTTGAATTGATTGATTGATTAAAGAATATAGCAGAGTAGGAATAAGAAGCTCTTACACTGCAGCTTAGTAACTTATTATGTTGCCTGTTTGATGTGTTCTATGGACAGGTTAATTGCCTTAAACAAGTTTAACAGCCGCTCACTAGTTTTTCTTGTGGGTATAAAGCTTTTCGATTGATCGATCCTTGCAGGTGTCTTCAGTAGGTTAGAGCTTTGCATCCGAAGATAATGTGTGAGGCTGTTTTGTCGTCCACAGTCTACATTGTGTGTCACCTGTCACCAGCCTAATCTATCTGCTTAAATGCAAAATTTCGGGGCTTGCTTGTGCTTGCTGTGCCTGTGGCCCGCAATGTGATTCGATTGGAACTGGTATTGATGATTTATTCGCCAAAATTTCCATTCAAGAATAAGCAGCCTTGGTAGAGCCAGATACTGGTTCTAATGTAATAAATGTGGTAGTAGACCCTTGTTTTGCAAGTTGGTTCGCTTTTTCATGGCCTAGGATACCCTTGTGTCCTAATACTCACGCAAGAGTAATTTTGTTGTGTGGTAAGGTATAAAAAGCAGTTTTAGATCAGTTTAGTTTATATATGACGATATTCAAGCGCTTTTAGCACTGTTTGACTATCGGAGAAATTAAGAACGGTTCTGATCCTGAAACCTATTATTGGATTCTCTCAAAGAGAGGTATGAATTGCGTGTGTTTCTGCCTGAAATACAGTGATATGCTGCCTCACTTAAAAATTTTGGATTTGTAATATCACAAACAGTAATATTCCAGCTTTGAATGGAAATATTTTTGACCATAATTTTCACGTACACCACAAAACCTAGAGCGAACACATTGATTATTTTGTAATAAATTTTACGAAATTCTGGAGGGAGTGCGACTATATATTCTATCATGATGATTTGCCATATATTATCGAAAAAAATATCTATTTTGTTATAAACAGCTAGAAAAATAATAGATGAGGAAAGCAGTAAATATTAAGGTGAATATTTTTCATATTTTCGATTTGCTGATTATATAGTGTTAATGTCCCATAACATGATAGAGATGAAAATAATAATAACGGATATAAAATGAATGGCACACGAGGTAGGACTCAACCTTAACATATCCAAGATAAAAATAATTATTAGTCAAGAAGATAATTTGAATCAGCAAATAGAAATAGATGGTAAAAATATAGGGTTAGTAACAGAATACATTTATCTGGGACAAAAACTAACTACACATAAATCAACACAATCAGGGGGACCAAGAGAAGGACCCAGCTCATTTGGGAGGATCTAAAGGTCGCTTTAAAGTTCTGATATGTGCATCAGCCCCATACTCACATATGCATCCGAAACATGGGTATAATAACCAAAAACCCAAAGACCAATATGATAAAAAGAAAGATAGCGCAAATAAAAATGTAGAGATTATTGCTAAATATTAAACTGAGTGACAAAAAAACAACATATATATATATATATATATATATATATATATATATATATATATATATATATATATATATATATATATAAAACAACAAACAAAAGTAATCGACACTGCATCCTAGATATTAAGTCAGAAATGACAGGGAGAATGATAGATGGAGTAGAATGGAGATCGCGAACGGGGAGAAGGGATAAAAGATGACCAAAAGCGGGACGAAATGTTGACAAAACACGGATGGTCAGTTCACAATCAATTGCAAACGTACAAAGTAGAAAGGGACGGAAAAATCTTGAGGTGACTTTTGTTCAATATTGTAACGAATAAAACGCTGATAAATGATGAGATAGGAAAACAAGATGGCTATGATACGTCTAACAAGGAAGGTATCTGAAGTATCCGGCTTCGATTTTAAAGAAACGTCAATATGTTGTAGAGAGTACAAAAATAAGAAGCACGAATTTTTTTTTATCCGCGGAGATTCATTTTAACTGGTTGAAAACGTCCCCTAAATTTCACCCCTAAGAACCGTATTTTTTAAATATCTCAGGTTCAATGAAAATTACTTGCTGTTCGAAATGATGTTAAACTATGGTTTTTTGACCCCCAAGGATGTCATTCCTTACTTTTTATAAGGATAAACCATGTATTCGCACAGGTAATTTAATTCTAAAAATTACGAAATTTAATATAATTCGTTGAAAATATTTTTTTCACAAATACCATGAGTAGCTTAAGTTGACGGGTTTTGGAGTTTGTAAAACTAGTAAGAGAAGGTGAACCACCCTAATATTTTTTCTTAATTCTCAAGTTCTAATTAAGATATCCTTACAAAACAAAATGGAAATTACTTTGAAATGATGTAAGACTAAGGTATTTTCATCCCCAAAAATATCATCACTTATTTTTTATAAGGGTAAACCATTTATTCACGCATGTGACTTAATTCTAAAAATTTCGAAATTTAATAAAATTGAATATATTTTTTTCACGAATACCATAATTAACTCAAGTTGATGTCTTTCGGGGTTTCCAAAAATAAACTAGCAAAAAAAGGGTGAGTAACCCACAAATACTTTTTTTTTAATATCTTCAGTTTTAATTAAGATAACATAATAAAATGAAAAGTATTTGCTATTCGAAATGAAATTAAACTACGGTGTTTTCACCCCAAGGATATCATTCCTTATTTTTTATTAGGGTAAACGATATATTTGCGCACGTAATTTAGTTATAAAAATTACGAAATTAAATGAATGTTTGAAAATATTTTTTTCAAGAATATCATAAGTCACTTAATTTGTTGTGTTTTTGGGTTTCTAAAAATAAACTAGTAAAAGAGGGTGAGCCTCATAAAAAGTAAAGGATGCTATCTATGGGGTTAAAACAACATGATATGGCCTCACTGCAACTAACAAGTAATTTTCAATTTGTTTTGTAAAGATATCTCAATTAGAATTTTAGATTTGAAAAAAATTGATTTGGGGGTGACTCACCCCTCATAATTTGTGTTAATTATGGTATTCGTGAAAAAATACTTTAAACAATTTCATTAAATATATGGTTTACCGTTATAAGAAATAAGGGATGGCATCTTTGGGGGTGAAAATACCATAATTCACCATCATTTCAAGTAACAGTAATTTCTGTATATCAATTAGAACTTAGAATTAAAAAAAAGTATTTGGGGGTAGCTTACCCTCTTTTACTAGTTTATTTTTAGAAACCTCGAAACCTGTCAACTTAATTATAGAATTTGTGAAAAAATGTTTTCAAACCATTCCATTAAATTTCGTAACTTTTAGAATTAAATTACGTGCGTAAATATATAGTTTGCCCTAACAAAAAATAAGGGATGATATCCTTGGGGGTGAAAATACCTATAGTTTGACATAATTTCGAATAACACTTAGTTTTCTAAAAATACCTTACTTAGAACCTGAGATATTTCAGAAATATTGTTTTTAGGGGTGAACTTTAGGGGCAGTTTGCACCCCGTTATAGTGAATCTCCGCAAACAAAAGATACGTATCTATTATTTTTGTAGCCTCTACAACATATTTAAGTTTCATTAAAATCCAAGCCGGATACTTTATTAGTTCAGATTTAGGCCAGTTTAAATTTGGAAGTCTAAGTTCAGATATCGCTAAAAATTATCCCTCGAAACAAAATTACTTAACTTAGTAAAGCCGTGTATGAAGAAATTTTTAACGTAGAAGTATATCAATTTAAATCCTAAAGATTCAATCTAATAATCTGACTCTAACCTGAACTAATCTCTAAATAAATCTCAAAATTGTATTAAAGCAGACGAGTATGAAACTGTCCACAGAAATCATCAAAAGCCAACTTAAAACATAAAAATAAATCGTATCTCAGCCTAAAAACCAACAACGTATTGTCAGTCAACGCTGTTCACTTTTCCTCAAGGATTACATATCCCGTAACACGGTCGGAGCTCAATGTGTTTCTGTAAAACGATTCAAGCGGCAGGAAGAACCATTACTCATGGAATCCCTAAGGAATATAATCCTAGCTGTCAGTCGTTAAAAGACCAATCCTTTGTGACAGATTGGCCCTGTAAAATATTTTTCTTTGCATCGATATCTATAAGAGCAAGATATTTTTGCGGCGGCGTGCGTCCTATGGGATACACTCTAGGCGAAACCTGGATGTGACAATGCACTATCGGTAATTTGCTGTTTATTAATTCAAAACCTAAATGTCCGGAATGTTAGATTGGGAATTAGTACGTGATGGGTTTTCCGAAAGTAATTTTCTTTGGCGTTTTTACTTTACGTAATTTATGTGTCATTTTGAGAAATAGGTATAAAGGTAAATTTTTCAATAGTTGAACTGAGAAAAAATAAAAATAAAAATATATGTCTATAATGAAAAAAATGATTAGCTAAGAGCTTTTTTTTAGCACAAATGATATAAATTTCCAACACGGTGGTCTGGACAAGTATTTGAAAAATTCTGTCTCCAATTTCGGAATGCTGAACTTTAAAATATGTATTTTGGAGGTTTTGAAATGAAGTATTTAAAAAATTTTCCTCAATTTCGTGATGTTGAACCTGGAAATATATATTTCGAAGATTTTGAAGTCGAACCTGTGTTCTAAAAGTTGTAACTGACTTTTTAGGAAACAATAAAGATGGAAAGTGTGAGATCCTATAGAGTGTTTCAATTTCATGATACGTCAAAACTTTTATTATGTTTGATTAAGATTGAGTGACTTATTTATATAAGAAATGTTATAAAGATACTCAGAACGACAGTGAAAAATAATAGGTTTAATTAGAAACTAATCGAAAAACTCGATTTATTATCGCAACGACTAAATTAAGTAATAGTTTGTCACCAAAAAATGTGTCCGCAACTCTTGCAAACCTTAGATTTTATCAAAAAGATTCTGTAATATAACCACTTAAAATTTTATTGACAGTTGTAGATTTAATTTAATTCAATTTTTATTTATTAATAGCTTTATTCGAAATTTTCTTGTGGCTTCAATTTCTACTTCAGTCGAGATGAAAATTAACTAAAAAAAATAGTAGTCACGTGATTAGCATCATCTGTCAAATTTTAATTTTTTTCCAAAAAAAATTCGAAAGTGGGGTTATATCTCAAAATATCGAAAACAGTTACAAGAAAAAGTTTTTCTAAATGCATTTTTTAGACCATATGCAAAATTTTAGCGGTATAAAATAATTTAGATTTTTCACCCATTTTTTGTAAATTGCAACACTGTGGCAAAATAAGACTCAACGCAACCTACCTAAAATTTCTTGGTTTGGACAATGCTTCATCCCAGATATATTTTGTTTAAAGTAGCGCCACATTAAATGTGTGTTTTTCTACAAAATCCATCATTATTTGTTTTTGTCTCTGTAGGAGCTGGTTTGAAAAGTCAGTGCAAAGTCAGCGAGATGGCACTACTGGTGCGTATCGAGGTTATTTTCAGTTAGTAGCATCTCTTGGAAGAACACACACCAAGTTTCAGCCAGCCCGGTTTATTTCTTTGTGTTTCACATTCGTTTAAAGCGAGGAAGTCCAGTGATTCTCCAAAAATGGACGAAAATTTCGTGTATTGATTAAACATTACTTTATGAAAGGCAAAATGCCTCAAGAGACTAAACAGAAGCTTGAGTAATATTATGGTGACTGTTCACCTTCGATTAGAACAGTTTATAAGTGGTTACTAAATTTTCGGAGTGGCCATATGAGGACGACAGACTCGATGACAGAAGAGTGAAGATGCATGAGATTGCTAGTGCTGTGGGCATCTCGAGTGAATGGGTACATAATATTTTACACCAACATTTGGATATGAAATAGCTATCAGCAAGATGGGTGCCGCGATTGCTTAGGATGGACCAAAAACGAAATCGTGTGAAGTGTTGCAAGAACGGTTTTTAGCTGTTCCAACGAGATCCTCAGGACTTTAAACATCGCTTCATCACTGTGGATCAAACACGGATACATTACTATTCTCCTGAGACAAAAGAACAATCTAAACAATTGATTGCCAAGGGAGAATCTGCACAAAAAAGGCGAAGATCATTCTTTCGGCCGGGAAGGTTATCGCGACTATCTTTTGAGATTCGCAAGGAATAATCTTGATCGACAAACTGGAAAAGGGTAAAACTAATACACGTAAATATTACTCATCGTTATTGAACCGTTTGAAAATTAAGCTGCAAGAACAACATCCACGATTGGCCCACAAAAAGTTCTTTTCAATGACGACAACGCACCAGTTCATGCCTCAGCAGTTGTGGCCGCAAAATTAATGGAAATAAAGTTCCAACTTGTTTCACGTCCCCCCTATTCTCCAGACTTGGCTCTCTCGGAATGAAAAAATGGCTGGCGGGAAAAGATTTCACTCAAACGAGGAGGTTATTGCAGAAACGAATGGCTATTTTACAGACTTCGACAAATCGCTGGACGCACTATATAAGCCTAAAAGGAGACTATGTTGAAAAATAAAAAAGGTTTATCCAAAAAAATTAAGTAGTTTTAATTTTTGCACAGACTTTTCAGACGACTCTCGTATAAGGTAACTTCATAAAATAACTATTTTTGGAAACGTAGTTTCTGTCTAAAAGTAATACACATTATAATTAAGACAAACAAGTACACAGTGTCATCAGTAAAGTCTGCATTAGGTGGAAAATCAATTTTTATTTAACTTTACGTAAAGTTTGTACTGAACACAATGGAAGGCACACAGAAATGTAATTTTAAATTTTAAGATTTGAATTGTTTTTAATTTAATACTCAAATACCAAAAATAGTTTGTTATCAATTAAAAAGTTGGAATTTTAAATGCTTGTAATTTTTATATTATGATTCTTTTATTAGAAAATTTGAGTTTTTTCAATTAAACTATTTTCTTAATATTAATGTGTATTATTTTTAGATACAAACTACGTTTTCAAAAATAGTTGTTTTATGAAGTTACCTTATACAGGGTCAAAAACAAATAAACTTTGCATCACATGTGACCAAATTTTTAATAACGCTATTTGGATTTTGAGGAGAAACACACATTTAATATGGCGCTACTTTAAACAAAATATGTCTGGAATAAAGCATTGTCAAAACTAAGAAGTTTTTGTGTAAGTTGCGTTGAGGCTTACTTTGCAACAGTGGTGCAATTTACAAAACATGGGCAAAAAATCTAAATTATCTTATGCAGCTGAAATTTTGCTTATGGACTAAAAATTTGATTTGGAAAAACTTTTTCTTATAATTTTTGAGATATAACTCCACTTGATGAATTTTGTTTGGAAAAAAATTAAAATTTAACAGATAATGTTAACCTCGATTGAAGCAGAAATTGTTGCCAAAGTCAAATTTTGTATAAAGTTATTAATAAAAAAATCCCATATGTTGCGGACTTCACTGGTCAAGCTGCTTATAAAGGGTGTTTTTTATAGAGGTATAGAACTTTTAAATGGAATAAAACAAAGATGAATTTTTTAAATTGACATGAAATTTACTTTATTCGAAAGATGACCTTCTGGCATTATAATTTAAATATGACTTCTGGCATATGACCGCCACGGCTGGCTCGGACGTAGTCTAATCTGGAGATCCAATTTTCGATGACTTTTTCCAACATTTGTGGCCGTATATCGGCAATAACGTGGCGAATGTTGTCCTCCAAGTGATCAATCGTTTCGGGCTTATCGGCGTAGACTAGCGACTTCACATATCCCCACAGAAAATAGTCTAGCGGCGTTAAGTCGCACGATCTTGGAGGCCAATTCACGGGTCCGAAACGTAAAACTATGCGGTTACCAAACGTTTCCTTCAATAAATCAATTGTGGCACGAGCTGTGTGACATCTTGCGCCGTCTTGTTGAAACCACAGTTCCTGCACATCATGGTTGTTCAATTGATGAACGAAAAAGTCAGTAATCATGGCTCTATAGCGGTCACCATTAACTGTAACGTTCTGACCAGCATCGTTTTTAAAGAAGTACGGACCAATGATTCCACCAGCCCATAAAGCATACCAAACAGTCAGTTTTTCTGGATGTAACGATGTCTCAACATACACTTGAGGATTATCATCACTCCAAATACGGCAGTTCTGTTTATTGACGTATCTATTCAAACAAAAGTGAGATTCATCGCCAAACAAAATTCGCTTATGAAATTCGGGATCAACGACAATCTTGTTTTGGGCCCATTCACCGAATCTACGCCTTGCTAGGTGATCGTGTGGCTTCAATTCTTGCACGAGTTGGATTTTGTAAGCACGCAAACCAAGATCTTTCCGCAAAATCTTCCATGAAGTGAATGGACACATATCCAATTCCTGTGCACGATGGCGGATAGACTGATTCGGGTCTTCCTCTACGCTACGCTCTACAGCAGCACTTCTTCTGTACGCACTGTACGACGTCTCTGTGGATGCGTATTATCATTTAGAGTAAACGTGGTGCGAAAACGTTCTATAGTTAATCGAATTAATTGCTCTGATCGACGATTATGTTGACCGTAAAATGGACGTAGTGCGCGATACGTATTTCGAACAGAACCATGATTTTCAAAATAAATTTGCACAATTTGGAAGCGTTGTTCAGGCGTCAGTCTATTCATGTTGAAATGCCAAACCAAACTAAACATAAAACACTTAACAGCCGACAAAATGGCCACCAGTTAAAAAAGTGTTGCCAACTTAAAGTTCAATACCTCTATAAAAAACACCCTTTAGGAGCAACGAACTGAAAAAGCCTTACATTATAACGACAGGGCTTTGTTCTTGTTAAAACTTAAAAATACTAATTCAGATTGTCAGAAACTACGAGGAAAAGGTAGAAAACTTTCTGATTAGCAGTGTACCACCACCTGCAGAACGGTTCCGAACTTATTGATTCTCGTCAGTGCAGGGTAGGCTAGTCCACTTTACCATAAGAAAAGTGAGTTCTTTAAGTTGCTTATTTTGAACTAAATCGAAAGTCAGATATAAGCTGCGCTACCTCTCGGAATTCCTGTCTTTTTCAGTTGGTTTCTTCTATATACAGGGTAGCCAGCGCAAAAACCTGAGGTTAAAATATGACGATCTAGCACAATTCCTCTTAGTTTCAAAGCTGATAGTTACCAAAAGACAGAGTATCGAGGTGATATTTTTTTAAAACTATTCTGTAAATACTACTTTAGTTTTTTGGAATAAAAAAATTAAGATCTGATTACAGTTTTATTGTACATTACAGAGGCGCCATCAGCAGCACTTCGCCTATATTTAAATCTGTGAATCGGTGTATTAAATTCCCAATTAATATTTCTATCTAAAAATTTTATACTTAGTAGGTATCGCTGGGAGCAGTCGTTTTTGAGATAATCGAATTTAAATGTTTATTGCGTTCAAAAAATTTGAAGAGTACTTAAGGGCGAACAGGCAAACAACAATAAAAATTTAAATATCGCAGAACGGTTCCAAACTTATTGATTCTCGTCAGTGCAGGGTAGGCTAGTCCACTTTACCATAAGAAAAGTGAGTTCTTTAAGTAGCTTATTTTGAACTAAATAGAAAGTCAGATACAAGCTGCGCTATCTCTCGGAATTCCTATCTTTTTCAGTTGGTTTCTTCTTTATACAGGGTAGCTAGAGCAAATTCCTGAGGTTGAAATATGACGATCTATCACAATTCCCCTTAGTCCCAAAGCTGATAGTTACCAAAAAGACAGAGTATCGAGGTGATATTTTTTTAAAACTATTCTGTAAATATTTATCTTAGTAATAGCTTGATTGGCTCTAAATTTGGCACTTTGTGTTTTTTAGGATAAAAAATCAAGATCTGATTACAGTTTCATTGTACATTACAAAGGGCGCCATCAGCAGCACTTCGCCTATATCTAAATCTGTGAATCGGTGTATTAACTTCCCAATTAATATTTCTATCTAAAAATTTTATACTTAGTAGGTATCGCTGGGAGCAGTCGTTTCTGAGATAATCAAATTTAAATGTTTATTCCGTTCAAAAAATTTGAAGAGTGCTTAAGGGCGAACAGGCAAACAACAATAAAAATTTAAATATCGCCGAGCTAACATGATAATAATGTAAGAATAAATTGGCAAAGAAAAATAAGAATAACCCACAGAGTCAATAACAAATCAAAAGAGAAAAATTTTATCTATTTCATATTTTGATTAAACTCTAGGTGAATATTCAAAATCACTACTGTTTTCATATATACAGAGATTAATTCTACGGAGAAAATTGAACTTTACCATTTCCTTCACCTCTGCATCTAAGCACAAAAGGTTTACTTAATTGTGTATTCGTGTCCACAATTCTTCTTGAATATTTATTAATCTACAGTATATCATATATTTAAGGGTTTCCCAAATTATACAATTTGCAGGAGCATCATTCCTTCTACCGATATATCGATTTCCAAAATTCTTAAATAAATGATTTCTAACAGTTAATGTGAAGTGTGTGTGGTGTACTGTTGTGCGTAAACCACGTATTTTATCTAGTAGCCTGTTGAAGATCATCTCAATAATTTGGCAAATATACTAGGTATTCTAGGTAACTCAAACCATTCAAAAAAGGTGGACTGATGGACATCAGCAAGGCTGTTGACCTTGTTGAACATACTTTTCTTCTAAAAAATAGGCTGGGCCGAGTCCACGAGTAGTTGCAGACGTATTTGTTTAATCGTTGTCAGGTCGTTGATATTAATCAATTTAAATTTAATAAGTTGAGAATCATCTGCGGAATACCTCAATGATCCGTCCTAAGTTCTCTTTTATTTCTGATATTTATTAACCATTTGCATGATATCTGCGATAATAAAAATGTAACATTGTTGGCGGATGATGACAGTTATCTAGTGGCAAATGAATATAACAAACTACTAGGATGGCTCAAGAAATTCTCGACAAATCTCATATTTGGTTGGACGCAAACAAGTTTAATTTAAATGTGCTCTCCGTTTCTTTTAAGAATCCATAGAAGCCTAGTCTCAATTAGAAGTCCAGAAGTAAAAACTCTTGTACTGCCTGAAAATGAAATGTATGCAACAGTTGTTCTCTTAAAGTCCTATTTACCGTATCTTTAGAAACTCTAAGGTCCAAACTTAAGTGTCCAGTGCTCAGACTCGGATTTTCTTCGATTTGTTCTAAAAAATTTTTTTAAATTTACGGTGTCCTATTCGTACGATTCCGTAATATAATCAGATCTTAGTTTCTCATCTTAAAAAACTTCAAAATATCAAATTTAGTGCAAATGAAGCAATTAATAAGACAAATATTTATAAAAGTTTTTTGAAATTATAAATTTGCAATCTTTATTTTGGAAAATATCTACTTTTGAGCCAAAGTAAATTATAATTTAGCTGCAGAAATTTGCGCTAGTATTTTGTACAGACCGTTCGGAGACACCAAGTAAACATTTATTTATTAAACCAACTGCAAATATATCATTATTCATTCATTATTTATTCGAATTGCTTTACATGACAATATTTTTCCGGTATAATTTTAGTAAAAATCAATTAATTCACATTTCGCATCTATATGCATTCTTTTAATAATGTGCTTGGTCGAGCATTTTTGGGGCAAGAACATTGTTTCTAGCTTTGGAATGAGCTTCGTGCTCAGTTTTACTTCTTTTTAAATGTTATCAACAGCGTAAAGAAATATGCATGTAATGCATTTTACTATATTTATTAAACTAATACATTTAGAAAATAATTGAAATTATTTTTTTAAAAAGAGAATAACGGTACTTTTTTGTCAGGCACTTCAAGCGATTTTGTTTTCATGCAACACTTCATTTTCTGCACATGTATCTTGTGCCAAAAAAACATGTTTTATTAGAACTTTCACATGGATTGATTTATCAAGGTAATTTATATGAACTGTCATGTATATGACTCAAAGTTGCAGCAGTCATGTCTCAAAGAACAATTTTTGAGAAATATTGAATTTAAACATTTGATATATCGTACGAAAAGAAATAAAGTTTAGCATATATCATTAAATACTATTATATCTAATTCTAAATTATTAAATGTTTTGCTTTCTTTTTTAACTTGCCCTGTATAAAAATTTTTACAGTTCTTGAGTACGTTTAACAAATTGCCTTTCCTCTTTTATACCGTTAAAGGAAATTTAGACAATTAATTTTTCATCGGTGGTGCTGTAATGAACCCAGAGCGAAATTTTTCATGAAAAGGAAATGCCTATTTAAAACCCCCACTGTGCGGAGAGAAAACCAGAGCGGAATTCATAGCAAATAAACGGCCCACCTTGTCTCCAACAGTCTCAAGGTGAAAAAGCAAGTTGTTAAACATACCATATATATATATATATATATATATATATATATATATATATATATATATATATATATATATATATATATATATATATATATATATATACTAGATTGCTAATGTACAGGCTGTTAAAAAGGACAATCTCAATTCCTAACTTTTCTAAATTAGATATTTCCATCCATTTAGAACGCAATAAAACACAGAAACTTAGAGTTTTTCTTTTATTTATGTTTTTATTAACTGGCTTTTTTGTCTGCCTGTTTGTCTGTCTGCTACAAAATTTACAATCGATTATAAATTAACTTTCCGATGAGCTATTGACTTCGAATTTTAAACATAGCTCATAGCTAGATGACAATTGAATATTATGATTCTGGAACTGACCTTGAACGTACACTTGAAAGTCATCTCAAGGTCAATAACACTTTCAATTACCCGATCAAGATGAAATAAATTAAATGACAATGCAATATTATGACCTTGAAACTGACCTTGAACGGATATTTCTAAGTCAACTTTGCTTCCGGTTATGCAATCAGGCTGAAAATAAATATATATATATATATATATATATATATATATATATATATATATATATATATATATATATAGCGAAAAACTTTATGGTCGGATATGAACTTGAAATGTCCTCGAAGGTCAAAGTCAAGGCCATTTCAAAGTCAGATATTAGAACACTGGGGGCTTGGATGAGAGTAAAAAATTTTTACTTTTGAAAATGACCTTCATTGAGCATTTTTGGCCTTGCGAGACATCCGCAATGTGAAACTGTGAAAAATCCACCAAACTAGGACAGCTGAAAGAATTCAAATGATTAAGGAAAATAAATAATTTTCGCACTTTCTTTATTTAAAAAAATTACATCGAATTTCAATGATCTTGAAAATAGCCTTATCAGTAAATTTTGTCAAGGTCATCAAAACTTGTGCACTTCATCTAGTACTTGCTGAAGGCATCTTCAACGTTTAATATGCTCAGAAAACCACTTAAATTTGTCAAAAAAAGCTTCTGTGTGGTTTTTAAACATTTGAGCCTTCCCAGAACAGAATAACAAATTTTAAAATACTTTCTGACGTGAAATTTCCCGTTCTTTTCGAATGCGATGTCAAAAATAGTTGTTATTGTTCATTTTTCATTATGGTTTCAATTTTTTCAGCTGTCTTTTTTAGCAGTTGCACGTTGTGGATGACCCGCAACTCTCAGTACTCTAATTTTTTACTAAGCTTTGAACATTCCCCAATATCCTGCCATTTCGAGGCTTTCTAATATTTGACTATGAAATGGGGTTGCCCTTGACTTTCGAGGTCATTTCAAGGTCATATCCAGTAGTAAAATATTTCGCTATTTTCATTTTCGGGATTAAAAGTGTGGGGTCTTATTTAAAAAGTTTAGATCAAAGTCAAATTTAAGGTCACTTTAACATACACATTTTGATTCCCAGAAACTTTTTTAGAAAAAGATTTTCTCCGTCACTCTTAGTTTCTGAACTATTGGTTCATTCACAGTATGAGGATATATGACCTTCAAATGACTTCTAGATGTGATTTTACTCCTTGTGTTTTACCACTTTTGGATAGGAAATTATTTCCCGGTTTCATTTCTGCAATAAAAAGTGAGGGTTTTCATTTAAAAAATCACCTTGACCTTTAAATGACCTTGGACGTTGACCTTAAAGTATACCTACAAGACTTCCTCTGTCCTTGACAATTTTTATATGAACCATTTTTTTGTAAATAAAGTATTTTAAAAGATATCATATATATATATATATATATATATATATATATATATATATATATATATATATATATATATATATATGTATATATATATATGATTGCGATGACAATACAATATTCTTATGACCTTAAAACCATCCTTCAACGTATTTTTAGGTCAACCCCACTTCCGATTACCCAGTTAAGCTAAAATGTGGTACTCATATATAAACCCTGTGATAAAACAATATTATGGTTTTGAACCTGACTTTAAACCTATATTTCAAACTCATTTCAAAGGTCAACTTTGCTTTTGTCACGTTTTTATTACATTATAATTAACTCCCTTCCTCGTCTGTGCGTTTGTCTGTTCGCTACAAATTTTGCAATGAATTTAAAATTAACTTTCTGATGAGCTATGGACACAAAACTTTATACGTAGCTCAGAACTGGATGACAATGCATTATTAACTTGCTATCTATTTTCTTACTTGTCTCTTCGGTACAAATTTTCCAATCGAAAAGAAACAAATAATCATAAAACCGAAAATAACTATTTAAATAAAAAAAATATACCACGTTTTTAAAACAGACTAAAAAGTTTGAAATAATTTGTCATATTGCCATGAAAATACTTGAAAGACTTAATAAAAATAACGTGAGATGCAATATATAATAACTATTAAGTGACTTTTCTGAATAATAGCTACTCTCTACGTTCGTTACTACTATCTATTGCATGCACCCTATGTTTATCGTTTTAAATCTAACAAGTATTTTAATAGCTATTAAATATTCACGATCACAAATTTTCCGAACAATAAGGCTATTCTTTTGAGTCATTATCACTTTCACTTCTATCACTTGAAGTAATCATGATCACTTCAGCCCAATGACAAGTAAATGCATATTCAAAAGAACATGAAGTTATCAGTTTCACTCTGTTCACTTTGATCAATTGATAATTACTCAAAAGAATATAGCCAATGTGATAAATTATTTAATACTTTTTAGTCTGTTTTAAAATGTGATATATTAATTTTTTTTTACATTTAAATAATTATTTATTTAATTGGTTTATTATGCTATATGTGATATTTAGTCCATATATTTACGTCTTGGAGATAAAAAGATTTTCATATAAATTTTCTCCCGATTTATCGTTTATTTAATTTAGTGACAAGAAAAATCTGTATCTAGGTGGCTGTATATCTAAATATACAGGTGTGGAAAATCCAGACCGGAACCTGGACGTTTCTTAAGTAAGATAAAGAAAATATTATAATTCATCAAATCAGAATGAGACAGTCGTAAGCATCGATATACGTGTAAATTACCAGTTTGGCCCTATGGTGAGGGGTAATACAATGCTGGCGCGATGAGAGCGAGCGGCAGCATACGCCACGCCCTAGCACAACAAGAGGATTCCAAGTTATTTGCTTTCATTCAGGCCGTCGAAGCGTAAGTACCGTGTTTCGCGCCAAATTTTTTTGTTACAATGGTAGTTTATTCCACGGAACAAAAAGAGTAGATTATTAAGTGCTACTATTCTGGTAAATAATCGAATGATTTGTATTTACGTGCGAAAATCATCCTGTTTCTTGAAAATTTAGAATTTCAAGAGTAAAGCGAAAATTGATCCTCCGGTTTTCAGTCGTTTTGCAAACTATTGGAAGCGAACATTTAACTTCAATAGAGAAGATTTGGGAATACAAACTTCAAACAGCAAGATTATTCTTCAAAGGATATTCTTGGTACAACATGGCAACAGGAATCCACAAATTACTTACTCCATTGGCCAGACATCATAGCATTTGCAATATTACCGATAGGTAAACTATCGAAAGATGCACAAAAATCAACGGATAAGTTAATAAGAAACTATCGCCCGAAAATCTTCTCGAGAAAAATATGGAGGATGTGTTCCAAAACTTTTAGCATCGATGGATCCTTACACTGTTTTTTGACATCGTAATGATTCGGACAACAATTCGTACGTATTGCAGAATGAGAAAAGAGCTGTTAACAAAGAAGGCAATGACTAAGAAGTTCTTTTTATTATTTTTATTACAGTGGTATTATTTATTAATTTGTGTAAATCAATAAATATTATATTACTTACAAATTATTTGCATTGGTATTTGTTAAGAAGTTCTAAGCATAGAGGAAAAAGTAATTTTGCCTTTTTAACGATTATCGATATCCACGTATGTATTATTATAGCATTATTTTGAAAATGCTCCTTGGACTCAAGAGCAACATTTTATTCATGGAAATACAATTTTTATTTTGTTTTTAAACGGCATATTTAACAACTATTGAACCACATTAGACGTTTTTCGAATTTATTTTCATGTTTTTGAAGATTCAGTCTGCTATGTTGGATCCGATTTTTATTTTTAATATTAAATCCGTGCTTTCAACCTACTGTGTTTTGACGACCCCGCAACCATCTTTGCTGAAAACTAGAGAGCAACCTACGATACAACAGTATGCTTTATTTCACTTCTTCAACATAGCTAAACGGGTTGTCCGTCGCTTTCTATTACATTCCCTTTTTTTAGAGGTTCTGTTTTGGATTTTTCACACCTGTATACTGAGATGTAAAGTAAAATAGTTCAAAGTATTTTAATGGGATTTGTTGGATTTTAGGTGAATGGTAACCTTTAACTTAAAAAGACAACAACATTGAGAATATCTCTAAAACCGTGGTACTTCATTAGGGTATGTTTAAGTTACCGTTTTCTCTTTCAGCGCGTTAAAAAAAAAACGACATACCGTAAATTTCCTGCAAGTCTAACTCTGGTTCGATTTCCATAGGTGTTTCAACAACCTAATAGTCTCATCAGTATCAACAGTCCGGGGTCGTGAGAAGACTTAAAGTTAAAATTTAGCTGGGATTAAAGAAATCTTTACATCTGAAGAATTAATTAACTAAGTTAGCTAAGAAAATTTATTTTCTACAAATTCAATTCTCATATTCTCTCCATCCTCGTTTCGACCAACTAATGTTCTCGTCAGCGAACCTGCAGAGTAGGATTTGCAGTATATGAACAGTCTTTATCTTTTAACGGTTTGAAGAAGAGCAGCGATAACTTACTAAACTAATTCTAAGGCTGTAAAGACTTTTTATATCTTATTTAAATTTTAACATTTAAGCTTCTTAATACTCCTGTAAGAATACCCTTGCTTGATTTGTTATAGTCTGGTATCGAAGATAACTGCTATATTTTATACAGAGAGTTGTTTCCTGTGGACCAGATTTTGGATTTATAGGAACTAATCTGTCTATTCTTTTCCTTTAATGGCCAAAAAGGAAAAAATGATAAACTATTAAACTAATTCATTATATTTTATTTAAATTTTATAATTAGGATATTTAAGGTTAAAATAATTTATCTGGATATCTTGCTTCTCCTCCTTAACGATTGACATTGTTCTTCCCCTGCATATTGTCCATGTATGATAGTAAATTTGTCTTATAACTAAATCACTCCGTATATGAAAACCATGCTTATATTCTTACGTAATAAATTCTATTCTATCATGTTATTTATTAGCTATGAATTATTAAAAATGTAAATTTGAGTTATTAGATGTTCGGTCCGGGACCCTGTTTTGCATCCAGACGTTAGCGGTCCTGTTAGCGTTCCTCCTCGGGTCCGCAGGTGCAATTTATGTGCCTCCCAAGATCGAATCCCCAAGATTTACGAGGACTATCTGCGAAACTATTGCCTATACTTCTTATCGTGGCATCTCAGAGGACGCAGGATTTATCAAAAATCGTCCGCGAATCGATTCACATTTATTTTTACGCCTCGGTTATTGGTTGGTTCTTGCGTCCATTTTGACGTTGTCGTTTCGCGCAAATTGGCGAATTTTTTCGTGAAAAATGTGTTCGTTTATGCTGCGACAAAATGCTATCTATATGTGACCCGGATTGATCTCGATAAAAAAGCACTAGCTTGAGACAGTGGAGTCATAAAAATTTGGTATATCTATAAAAAGTCGGAGATTATATATGGGGCAATGTATAAGCGTAAAATAAAAAATAGAGAGGCATATGACGATCGGTCAAGGCTATACCCATATAATACTGCTGGTTTTAATAGGAATACGATACTTCCAGATAAGGGCAGGGTTACCGGAATTTTAGTTTTTTACTTTATAGGATGAAAGGTTTAGTGGAAAAGGTAAAATGTGCAAAGTATTTTTATTAGGATGATATATATTTCTTACTAAATAAATTTTTTATACGTCTATTTTAAAAATAATGAAAATAATAATAACAAAAAGCCTTTATTTACAACAAAGAAACTATTTTTAAAATAAATACTGAAAGTTATCCTACTTTGCTGCTCTTAAACAACTTCCAAGTTAAATTTATTTCCTCACATTTTCATCAATCCTAAAGGGGAAATTTTACATAGGTACCTTCACAAAGTGGGAAAAGTAGTGTCGGATTCCTACAGACTGAACCCCCCCCCCCCCCGAACTGAAGGTCCTTCCGATTTTCTTTGGTGTTCCATTGGCTGTGGTTGCTGACAGTCCAAGGTTATTCAGGGAAACCACCGGTTGCCAGGCGATTAAGCCTTAACAAACCTTTGGTCTTCACTTAGTGTAGCTACTCCAGGTGCCTGTTGCACCCATTGCTTTGCACTCTTCCTATTTTTTCCTTAAAATGTAGGGTTGTTATTTTAAGATATTTTCTATGCATTTCAGGTGCCCTTAAGATATAATAAAAGTATGTTGCTTATCTGCGCCTTTCAGTGGTGTTTAGTGCATTTCCCTTCTGATTTGTTCGTTTGGGGTGAATCAGGGTTCATCTAGTGTCATCCTCAGGAGTGTGACATAGGTAATGTGGGCCACTTATCGGCAGAATTGCTGTAAAGAGACATATCTGAATCTGAGAAACTATCAGCGTCAAGGGTGATTATTAATGGTTTAACCACTGTCTCAACGTGAATGTACAAATCCCACATTCGTTGTTTTTCTTTTTTAACATTTTGCTTTTTGACAATATTTTGTTATTGGTAACATATATTAAATTGTTGGCATTACAGCTGTCTCATTGTAACAACTACATCTTCAGACACTATGATTAGCAAACTAAATTAGCGCTTATGTATAAATATAGGTTGGTAGATAGAGAAATAACTAATTAAGCTTCTAAAATATAATTTTTTTGATCCTAAACTTAAGAAAGATGGTCTTATTTTATTATTTTACAATATTCTTAATAACCGGCAATTTCCAAATTTGAATTGAGTTTGAGAAGGTTTGTATTATGTTTTTTCTTGTTTATATATTTCAGTATTTTCTAATCTGTTTAATTTAGGTCGTTTCTGTTCAAAGTGTAATATTTGTATGCTGTTTAAAGCTGAAAATTCATGGTTGGTGTCTAAACTTGATTTGCGAAATTAGAGGTTCTGTAACAGAATTTGTGTTGATTAAATTTAGTTTCAAAATTTTTTCCTATCCGTCCAATAGAGTATCTATTGCATTCATAATATTTCAACTCATAAACTCTAGATTTTTAATATTTATTATGTCTGTCTTTAACATTAAAGATTAGGTTAGTCAATCAGCTAGAAGATTTGAAGGTCATGTTATATTTGTCTTTGCAAAGGATGTTTGATATTTTCCTAGAAATTTTTCCAAAAAAAGTTCCGAATTTTCGAGTATGTTGTTCTTTGGTTTGCGGATAGATTAACTTCCAGGTAATGATTTTTTTTTTGAAAATGATTGCATTTATTTCAGACAGTAAATAAGCATTATTAATTGTTGATGCTGGTAGCCGTTACTATGTGGTAGTTAATCATCTTCGGGAAATGTTTAAAAAGGAACTACTATGTTTTATACCACTAAATTTATCAAGAAAACAGTGACTGCAGTTTCAACTCACAGAGTCGTTTCCAAATTGAATTACAAAGGTAGACTAAGTATTCAATACAGAAACAGGAGAAAATTTAACAATAAATAAAAACTACCTGAGAAATTACATTATTCCAAAGACGAGGTACTAAATTTTGGGAACTAATTATTATTTGTCGACAACAAATAACGAGGAAAACCCAAGTTCTGTCTGGTCATTAAGCAAATTTACATTTTTATTTTTACTATGATGACTACGATAGTATTAGATCAAAAATTAGCATAATTATCCACAAAAAATTTGAAACTCAATCTAAAAAACTTAACCATTTAAAGTCATGTAAATTTTCCCAAACAACTAACAAGACCCCACAGGCCAATCAAAATTTTACTGAAAGAGTCATAAATCTATCAAACGTAGGTTTTAATAGTATAGAAACAGATCTAATATCAAAAGGCCCTAAATTTTCACCTCACATAAACAATAAAAATATTATCGATTCCATCATATCTGAAAGTACTCTAGCTCTAAACAAAATAGAACACACCAATAATATTGACTTAACTACCGGAACAATTAAAAAACATATAAAATCCACTAATTTAAAATCCAATAATACAGCTTTAGACACAGTAAAAAGTATAAGAGAGAAAGTAAAAGATAATGATCTAATAATAACAAAAGCAGATAAATCAAATGCAACAGTTATTTTACTGAATATGTCAATAAAATAGAAGCATTTATTCAATCCGAAAATATTACAGAAATTAAAAGCGATCCTACAAAAGTTTTTCAAACAAATTTGAAAAAAACCCTGTCAAACATAACAGCCATTTTTTCAGAATTCGATAAAAAAAGAATAATCAATATGAACCCACAAGCACCAAAACTCTATAGCCTTATAAAAAATTACAAACCAGGAAATCCCATTCGCCCAGTCATTTCATACATAAATAGCCCCACGAGAGAACTCAGTATGAAACTAAATTCATTCTTCAAACAAATAAGCAACTTTAAACTAAGTCACAGTTTAAATAATTCAGTAGATCTCGTCCAAAAACTAAAAAACATAAAAACCCCAGATAACTCCATACTAGTTTCTTTTGACATAAAAAGCATGTTTTCTAATATTCCAAGAGATGAATGTTTTATACTTATCCAAGAAATCTTACAGGAACGAAATATAAATCCAATAGTTACTACTGAAATCTTGTCCTCTTTTGAACTTTGCCTATCACAAACCTATTTGCAGTTTAATAACAAATTTTATTTACAAAATTCAGGTTCTCCTCTTAGCCCTCTCCTATTAGACATTTTCATATCAAACATAGAAAACAAAATTCTTAATTCCCCTTTGAGCAAAAACCACGTTCAATTTTGGTACAGATATGTGGATGATGTTTTAGCATGTTTTAAAGGCACTACTAGACAGCTTCAAAAATTCTTACAATACATTAATAATTGTCATCCAAAAATTCAATTTACTCTGGAAACTGAAAATAACCATAAAATAAATTTTCTAGATCTCACCATATCTCACCTCAATAATCACTGTAATTTTAAAATTTTTAGAAAACCAACGTTTACAGGTAATACTATACCTAATGACTCTTTTCACCCCTTACAACACAAAATGGCTGCATACAATTCAATGATACATAGAGCATTCTGTTTGCCTCTCTCTGAAGAAGATCTTCAAGAGGAACTAAATATTATTGAAAGGATTGCAATATCAAACAATTTCTCTCAACAAACCATAAAGGAATTGATAACTAAAAAACAAAAACAACTAGCTTTTAATTCAATATATCCCGAAATAAAAAATGATAAAGATAGTTCATCTTATATATCTTTGTCATACTGTGGTACCCTATCGGAAACATAGCTAATACTCTTTCCAACCATAACATAAAAGTAGCCTTTAAATCTCAACACAATCTGTCCACTATCCTTTACAATGCTAAAGATAAAATTAATAAATTTGATAAATCAGGAGTTTATAAGTTAAAATGTTCAGAGTGTGATAGCTTGTATATTGGACAAAGTGGTAGAAGCTTTAAAACTCGCTTTTCAGAACACCACCGATCATATAGGCTACAAAAAACAGCTTTGCCAACCATTGCTTAGAACACAGCCATAGTTTTCCTGATTTAAGCAACACTGACATATTACATTATTCAACAAAGGGTCAAAAGTTAAATATTCCTGAATCTTTAGAAATATATAAACATAGTTTCTATTTGTTGACCGTGTAGTTATTAATTAGTTTTTACTTTTTCGGGTTTCGGTCATATTATTACTTTATAAAAAAATTAACACATGTTTTTTTCTGACGTTTCGGTTTATTTTATTGATTAAACCATCTTCAGAGAATTACTGTAAATATGAAAAGGAATATGTAAATTTAAGCTAAAATGATGCATCAAAAAATAATAGTTTTCTATATTTATATTTATATTAAATAAGAAGTGTTTAATTATATTGTATTAAAGTAATAAAATAGTTAAATGTAAATTTTTCAAGTGAACCACCTGTTAACATTAGGTAAGAAAGTAAAATTTTCAGTTTATATAGCATAAATTTACATATTCCTTTTCATATTTACAGTAATTCTCTGAAGATGGTTTAATCAATAAAATGAACCGAAACGTCAGAAAAAAACCTGTGTTAATTTTTTTATAAAGTAATAATATGACCGAAACCCAAAAAAGTAAAAACAAATTATAAACATAGAAAAAATAAAAATGTAAATTTGCTTAATGACCAGACAGAACTTGGGTTTTCCCCGTTATTTGTTGTCGCCAAATATTAATTAGTTCCCAAAATTTAGTACCTCCCCTTCGGAATAATGTAATTTCTCAGGTAGTTTTTATTTATTGTTAAATTTTCTCATGTTTCTGTATTGAATACTTAGTCTACCTTTGTAATTCAGTTTGAAAATGACTCTGAGTTGAAACTGCAGTCACTGTTTTCTTAATAAATTTAGTGGTATAAAACATAGTAGTTCCTTTTTAAACATTTCCCGATTATTAATTGTCATTTTCTAATTGGGTGGAGTTTTTTCTCTAGATTTTCTTTGGAAAGTGGTATAGAGAACGCATGATGTATCATTGCTCTAAATGTTATCATTTTATGCGCTTTAGGGTGAAGGAAGTGGTAAGAGATTGTACTATCAGTGTAAGTAAGTTTATATTGAATTGTATCAGAATTTTCTGTTAAAAAGAGTATTTTCGTGTAAAGAAAAAAGGTAATTATTTTTTTTTATAACTTACTTATTTAGTTTAAAAGAATTTTGGATTTTTTTTTATTAGTTTAGTTACCTTTTTCATTCAGATTTAGAAATCTGTCAAACATCTTTTGTTTGAAGGTTTTTCTGTGGTAGGAGTCCGGAATCATGAACTTGGGGTCTTTATTTGCGGCCTGCTATAGGTCGAGGTAGATATCTTTGTTTTCTTAAGTTTCTTTTTCAAAATTTAGCGTATTATCTTCTCTGAGATACAAATTACGTATCGTTTTTGCTTAAGCATATTTAAATGTATCTGTAGAGCATAAATTTATTTATAATTAAAGATAATATTCATTTGAGAGTAATTTTTTTTAATTAATGGTCATTTCTTAAAAAGTTGTTGCTGTTCTGAATTATCTATTTTCTTTATCTAAACTACCTGTTGTTACACTGTTTTAGTAACCTAATATGTTTTTTACCGGGACGTATTTAAAATGCACTTACCATTATGTAATAGACAAATTCTTGAGCTGATGGAATGCTTATCTAAGAGAATTTGGCTGTCACATACTCTACGAAGCATATTAGAACCAAAGCCATACGGAAAATGATACTCGAGTTTCAACCAACGTCAGCAGGACTACAGGTGAGCCTTAATTTTTATATTTTATCTTTCGCTTATTTGAAGCTTATCTGTAGAATCTTGACTCCACCTGTTAATCTGTTTCAAGTGTAAATAGCTAGACTATCCTTCTTTCTTTATCGTATTGTATCTTTGTAGAAGACAACTTATGTTAAACTACCTTTCGCAACATATTGACTTAAAACGACAGGCTTTATATAGTTACCTAAATATATCTTTAAATCCTTTTCGTCTTTATATATATTTGATAAAACCAGCAAAAAGGGCAGACCCAGTTTTATCTATTAAAACATACCTCTGTTTTTTTTGTATTCGGCTAACATCTGATCAATTTTCTTATCTTGTTTTATTATTATTTTAACTTTCAGTATCTGAATATCTTTGTTAATTTTAATAGCTTAAGTAGTCATAGACTTTTGATTTTAAGAATTCTCGTTTACTGGAATTTTTTTTTTATAAAAGTATCTGAGAAGTTTGTAATAATATGTAGCAGGTATGGATTAGTTCTATGTGGTTATACAGAGATAAGTTATAAGTTTTAACAATTGTTTAAAAATATTTTCAGGGGATTCAATTGTGGCAAATTTGGCCTAAATTTCTTATGTCTTGTTTGTCATTTACGACATATTGTTCTCTCTTTTATATGAATTATTTCCTTCAAGTTAATTTAAAAATTTTGGAAAATATTTGAACTAGGTAGTCTATATATGTTGCCAATTATTATTATATTATTAAATAATTTACTTTTCAGCCACATCACAATTGAGCTAACAATAACTCCTATACGATATAATTTTTTTGCCACAAAAAATTATGTCCCTCAATGCTCGTAATAGGCTCATCTGCACCAGACCTCTACGAAGTCTCCGTCACCCCCAAAACTTCGTAATCCTTGCTCACATAGTGGCTTTGAAAAGACTGAAAATTGGCTGACTAAGATTAATATGTGACACGTGTAAGACAAAGCAACAAACTTTACATTTTATAGCGATTAGAGTACAAATAAATAAAAATGGAAAAAATGTGAGTCCGAAAACTACAGATTAGTCAAGTTAAAAAGTTGAATATAAGGAAAACAAAATGGATGATAATTTCCAAATGCCAAAACATTGGCGCAAGTAATCAACAAATCGGCCAAGATACGGTCCAGAAAGTTATTTTTTATAGATATTTTAATTGTTTTCTTAATGAAAAATGGAACAACGTATAAGAAATTCGCAGTTGAATTGAATTGACATGACGCGCTTTTGTCCAAAAAAGAAAAAAGTTGATCAGCCGTTACCTAGAAATATCAGAACATGTCCATTTACTTTCCGACAAATGTTAAGGCTACGATTACACAAAGATACGAAAGTACTGTAAACAAAATGTCATTGTAAAACTTTGACTATATAATGCGCAACAAAACAAACTAGTGTATTTGACAGTCCCAGGAAAAACTGAGAGAAAGCCAACACCCGTACGTTGATAAACACCAGGATTAAGAAACCTATGACATAAATACTTTTCAAGAATGCTGCAGATAAAGTTTGGATTATGCTACTAAGCACCAACAATTTAGAAGGATATGGATCTTGAAGAAAATATTCAGTCCGGGAGTCCAGTGAATTTTCGTAGTCATAGCCCCACCAAAGTTTCATTTAATTTGACCCCCTGATATATATATATATATATATATATATATATATATATATATATATATATATATATATATATATATTTATACGGCTTTCACGGATTCGTCCGTGTGAGATGCATTAGCAGTGGTTATATCCACATGATGCTGTTGTAGTGCTGAAATCACATTCAGCAAACGTACAACTATATGCAACTCCGTATATAAGTGAAGTAAAATGCGAAACAGTGAATGCAAACTTCGCTCCATCATATCCTTTCTGTGTTAGAGGTTGCACAGTTTGAATAAACTGTAATAAAACAATTCATCCTATTCCACCACCATCGAGATGGTGGCCTACCTGTACCACCATACCGAGAAGAAAGTCAAAGCTTACCCTCCCCGCCACAGTGATACGGCAGAGATACATGTTTCGTCTCTCACTAGACTCATCAGGGTACCGACATGCACCTGGCTGTGCAAAGGACAGATCGGAAGGAAGCATGCAACACTGAACGCGGCTTCGCCGACCTCTCGTCGGATGGCTTATATATGTTTATACGGCTTTCACGGATTCGTCCATGTGAGATGCATTAGCAGTGGTTATATCCACATGATGCTGTTGTAGTGCTGAAATCACATTCAGCAAACGTAGAACTATATGCAACTCCGTATATAAGTGAAGTAAAATGCGAAACAGTGAATGCAAACTTCGCTCCATTATATCCTTTCTGTGTTAGAGGTTGCACAGTTTGAATAAACTGTAATAAAACAATTCATCCTATTCCACCACCATCGAGATGGTGGCCTACCTGTACCACCATACCGAGAAGAAAGTCAAAGCTTACCCTCCCCGCCACAGTGATACGGCAGAGATACATGTTTCGTCTCTCACTAGACTCATCAGGGTACCGACATGCACCTGGCTGTGCAAAGGACAGATCGGAAGGAAGCATGCAACACTGAACGCGGCTTCGCCGACCTCTCGTCGGATGGCTTATATATGTTTATACGGCTTTCACGGATTCGTCCGTGTGAGATGCATTAGCAGTGGTTATATCCACATGATGCTGTTGTAGTGCTGAAATCACATTCAGCAAACGTACAACTATATGCAACTCCGTATATAAGTGAAGTAAAATGCGAAACAGTGAATGCAAACTTCGCTCCATCATATCCTTTCTGTGTTAGAGGTTGCACAGTTTGAATAAACTGTAATAAAACAATTCATCCTATTCCACCACCATCGAGATGGTGGCCTACCTGTACCACCATACCGAGAAGAAAGTCAAAGCTTACCCTCCCCGCCACAGTGATACGGCAGAGATACATGTTTCGTCTCTCACTAGACTCATCAGGGTACCGACATGCATCTGGCTGTGCAAAGGACAGATCGGAAGGAAGCATGCAACACTGAACGCGGCTTCGCCGACCTCTCGTCGGATGGCTTATATATGTTTATACGGCTTTCACGGATTCGTCCGTGTGAGATGCATTAGCAGTGGTTATATCCACATGATGCTGTTGTAGTGCTGAAATCACATTCAGCAAACGTACAACTATATGCAACTCCGTATATAAGTGAAGTAAAATGCGAAACAGTGAATGAAAACTTCGCTCCATCATATCCTTTCTGTGTTAGAGGTTGCACAGTTTGAATAAACTGTAATAAAACAATTCATCCTATTCCACCACCATCGAGATGGTGGCCTACCTGTACCACCATACCGAGAAGAAAGTCAAAGCTTACCCTCCCCGCCACAGTGATACGGCAGAGATACATGTTTCGTCTCTCACTAGACTCATCAGGGTACCGACATGCACCTGGCTGTGCAAAGGACAGATCGGAAGGAAGCATGCAACACTGAACGCGGCTTCGCCGACCTCTCGTCGGATGGCTTATATATGTTTATACGGCTTTCACGGATTCGTCCGTGTGAGATGCATTAGCAGTGGTTATATCCACATGATGCTGTTGTAGTGCTGAAATCGCATTCAGCAAACGTACAACTATATGCAACTCCGTATATAAGTGAAGTAAAATGCGAAACAGTGAATGCAAACTTCGCTCCATCATATCCTTTCTGTGTTAGAGGTTGCACAGTTTGAATAAACTGTAATAAAACAATTCATCCTATTCCACCACCATCGAGATGGTGGCCTACCTGTACCACCATACCGAGAAGAGAGACGAAACATGTATCTCTGCCGTATCACTGTGGCGGGGAGGGTAAGCTTTGACTTTCTTCTCGGTATGGTGGTACAGGTAGGCCACCATCTCGATGGTGGTGGAATAGGATGAATTGTTTTATTACAGTTTATTCAAACTGTGCAACCTCTAACACAGAAATGATATGATGGAGCGAAGTTTGCATTCACTGTTTCGCATTTTACTTCACTTATATACGGAGTTGCATATAGTTGTACGTTTGCTGAATGTGATTTCAGCACTACAACAGCATCATGTGGATATAACCACTGCTAATGCATCTCACACGGACGAATCCGTGAAAGCCGTATAAACATATATAAGCCATCCGACGAGAGGTCGGCGAAGCCGCGTTCAGTGTTGCATGCTTCCTTCCGATCTGTCCTTTGCACAGCCAGGTGCATGTCGGTACCCTGATGAGTCTAGTGAGAGACGAAACATGTATCTCTGCCGTATCACTGTGGCGGGGAGGGTAAGCTTTGACTTTCTTCTCGGTATGGTGGTACAGGTAGGCCACCATCTCGATGGTGGTGGAATAGGATGAATTGTTTTATTACAGTTTATTCAAACTGTGCAACCTCTAACACAGAAAGGATATGATGGAGCGAAGTTTGCATTCACTGTTTCGCATTTTACTTCACTTATATACGGAGTTGCATATAGTTGTACGTTTGCTGAATGTGATTTCAGCACTACAACAGCATCATGTGGATATAACCACTGCTAATGCATCTCACACGGACGAATCCGTGAAAGCCGTATAAACATATATAAGCCATCCGACGAGAGGTCGGCGAAGCCGCGTTCAGTGTTGCATGCTTCCTTCCGATCTGTCCTTTGCACAGCCAGGTGCATGTCGGTACCCTGATGAGTCTAGTGAGAGACGAAACATGTATCTCTGCCGTATCACTGTGGCGGGGAGGGTAAGCTTTGACTTTCTTCTCGGTATGGTGGTACAGGTAGGCCACCATCTCGATGGTGGTGGAATAGGATGAATTGTTTTATTACAGTTTATTCAAACTGTGCAACCTCTAACACAGAAAGGATATGATGGAGCGAAGTTTGCATTCACTGTTTCGCATTTTACTTCACTTATATACGGAGTTGCATATAGTTGTACGTTTGCTGAATGTGATTTCAGCACTACAACAGCATCATGTGGATATAACCACTGCTAATGCATCTCACACGGACGAATCCGTGAAAGCCGTATAAACATATATAAGCCATCCGACGAGAGGTCGGCGAAGCCGCGTTCAGTGTTGCATGCTTCCTTCCGATCTGTCCTTTGCACAGCCAGGTGCATGTCGGTACCCTGATGAGTCTAGTGAGAGACGAAACAGGTATCTCTGCCGTATCACTGTGGCGGGGAGGGTAAGCTTTGACTTTCTTCTCGGTATGGTGGTACAGGTAGGCCACCATCTCGATGGTGGTGGAATAGGATGAATTGTTTTATTACAGTTTATTCAAACTGTGCAACCTCTAACACAGAAAGGATATGATGGAGCGAAGTTTGCATTCACTGTTTCGCATTTTACTTCATATATATATATATATATATATATATATATATATATATATATATATATATATATATATATATATATATATATATATATATATATATATATATATATATAGTCGGTTTATAACGTCCTTCTACGTCTTCCGATTTCCAGTCGCCACTGATCCCGATCTTGCCAAAGATCGTTATCCAGTTGCCTTATCCTGATTTCTTCGTCAATTCCTCCTCTCCAACTTCTTCTTGGTCTTCCTGGTTTCCGTCTTCCTCGTGGTTTCCATTCTAATATCTGCTTTGGGAGCCGTTCTTCAGGCATCCTTTGAACATGTCCATACCACGTAAGTTGTTTAATTTTAATGTCGTCCACTATGTCATGTGTAACTCCCATAATCTCCTTAATTCTTTCGTTGGTCACTCTATCCATCCTTGATTTACCTGCCGCACGTCTCCAGTAGTTCATTTCAGTAGCTCTTAGTTGACCCTCCGTCCTCTGTTTGATTTGCCACACTTCGCTGCTATATGTGATAATACTTTTTACTATCGTATTAAATATTCGATGTTTATTAGTTTTTGATACCTGCTGGTCCCATAGAATTCCGTTCATCATAGCTATAGCTCTCCTGCCTTGAGTGCTCCTTTCCTTTATTGCTTTATCCAGTGTACCATCATTTGTTATTTTTAACCCTAAGTATGTGTAACTCTCGCATTTTTTAATACATTGCCCATCTTCCAATTTAAGATCTTGCTGAATCACTCCAATACACATGTATTCGGTCTTTTTTATGTTAACCTCCAGACCCCACTTGTTATATTCTTCGATTAACTTCCTTGCCACGTAGTTGAGGTCATCGTACTCCTGAGCCACCACTATTTGGTCATCTGCGAAGCATAAGGTGTACAGCGTATTATCGTTTAATGGAATACCCATAGCACTACATTTCCTTTTCCATGGTTTAAGTACTTGTTCTAAATATATTTTAAACAATGTGGGTGATAGGCAACATCCCTGCTTAAGTCCTCGATTAACTTTAAATCCGTTCGACATTTGATTTTCCAATTTTACATGTGCATTACTATTTTCATAAAGGTTCTTGACAGCTTTAATAAGGGTCGCACTTATATTTGTTTTCTTGAGGGCTTGCCATAAGCGGTTTTGTGGTACACTGTCATAAGCTTTTTTAAGATCCACGTACAAAAGATGAACTTCCTGATTGTAAGCCAGCTTCTTTTCGATTACTTGGGTGATAGAAAACAGATGGTCCATAGTGGTCTTCCTGCTCTAAATCCGGCTTGTTCCTCGGCCTCCATGTCTTGGTATTCCAGTTCTATCTTTTCCTTTATTACTTTCCCGTATATTCGGCTTAAGGTACTCGTAACGGCTATACCTCTGTAATTTTCACATTCATCCCTTCTTCCTTTTTTGTATATGGCGGATATTAGTGAAGTTTTCCATTCGCTGGGTACCGTGCTTCCATTTAGGCATTTCTGAAATAAATTCGTCATCTGTTCATACAGCTTTCTAGTTCCGTATTTTATCAACTCTGCTGGGATATTACCGGGCCCTGGCGCTTTTCCGTTTTTCAGTGATTTGCATATCTTAATGACGTCGTTTAGGTATATTCTACATGGGGAAGCTATTACCTGTATGTGTTGTTGTTTTTCCTCCTTCTGAAATTCCACCCTATCTTCCTGGAGCAGAACGGAGAAATACTTATCCCATTGTTCGAGTGAGATTGGTGCAATTACATCTTTTTTCTTTTCCTGTCTCAGGGATTTTATAATTCTCCAGCTTTCCGTACTTCTCTGTCCCCCCAGAAACATGTTAATCTTGTTACATTTAGCCTCCCATGTTTCGTTCTTCTTTAGGACTATCTTTCTTCTAACTTTTGTTTGTAACTCTTTATATTTTATCTTGTCTTCGTTGGATTTTGTATTTAAATAGGTTTTGTATTTGTCCCTTTTGTCATTAATGTCTTGTTCAATATCTTCATCCCACCGATACGGTTTTCCTCTCTGTTTCTGTCCCCTTTCTTGGTACCCCAGTGCTTCTGTTGCTGCTTCCTGAATGCAGGTCTTGATGTGCTGATACTGTTCTTCCGTATCTTCAAACTCTACGTCACCCAGTTTAGAGTCTAGTCTGTCCTTATACAGTTTCTTAGTACTGTCATGTTCTAGGCAGTCTATGTTGTATCTGATTTCCTCCGTTTTCCTATAGTTATTTTCGTTCATTATTTTTCCTTCGTGTCGGATTGGGAACGTTACTTTCATCTTTAGTAGGTGATGGTCACTTCCACAGGTTGCACCTCTATAAACTCTCACGTCTTGTACTTTAAGTTTTGTTTTAACTCGAGCTATAGCATAGTCTATAATAGTTTTTAATTGTCGGGTATTCTGGGTCCACGTATATTTGTGTATCATCTTATGCGGGTAAAATCCATTGAGGATGCGTAGTTCATTCTGTTCACATACTGTAATCAAACGCATTCCGTTGTCATTGGTCACTTGTTCGCCGAATGGGCCTACTGTTTGATCATGTTGTTTACTTCCGATTCTACTGTTTAAATCTCCAAGTATGATAACTTCCCTCTCGGTACCAATTTTTGTTATAATTGTATTGAGTTGCTCGAAGAATTCATCCTTCTTTGTGCCCAGTGAGTCTTCGTTTATGGCGTAAACTCCTACTATTGCTATTCTGTGTCCATATATCGTTAGGTTTACCCTTATTATGCGCTCAGTGATAGCTTCCCATGAAGTTACAAATTTTCTTAATTTCTTTTTAATTAAGATCGATATTCCCTGTTGGGCGCGTTTATCCCTAGCTACACCGCTAAAGAAATGGTCATACTGTCCGAGATTCTCTGATCCCTGTCCCTTCTTTTTTGTTTCCGTTATTACGGCCAGGTCCAGGTTTTGTTCTTTAACTTCTGATAGAATTTCATTTAATTTCTGGGAGATACTCTGCACATTCCATGTTCCATAAATCATCGTCCGTTTCCTGAGCTTTTGTCGTCTTTTTTTGTTCCGTCCGGAGTTCCGAGGCTGAAGACTGGTTTCTTTAACCGTATCTTCTTTTTTATGAGTATCAGGGGGTTGGCCTGATGCCTCAACCCCCAACCTGGAGGACCAGGTAATTTTTGATCAAGGTATTCTTCCTCTAGCCTTTGATGAGCCAACATCGGTACTACAAGGCAGCAGTTTTCGCCGTATCCTGGCAGGAGCCCTTACAGGGTGCTATCATCCGGGCCAGATGAACCCTGGTTTTTTAACGAAGTTGTTACTCCTCCCCTTCCTCCTTTCCCATCTCTTGCATGATGGGACCCCAGGCTTAGGACTAGCATAGCGGAGTTACCCCCTGATAACGATTGTTAATATAAAATAATGCTGTGTATCTCGACCGATTCTTAACAAAAATTGTGTGTGTTAAGTTAAAAATCGTTAAGGATTTGAAAAATGACTTTTTACCATAAATAACTTTTGTTGAAACATTCTCAAATTCTACGCCAAGCAATTGATGATTCAAGTGAAGAATTACAAGCTGGGTTTAATGGTAATGCGAAAATAAAATATTTTTATTGCTTTCTAACGCTATAGACAAATAGCGTTTTATCAGTTATAATGTACACGCTGCCGTGTATGAAGGAAAGTCTACTTACAGGCGCTCACCTAGTGCATATAATCCATTATAAATTTCACTGATGATTTCATTAATACTTTAAACACATTTTAATACGCATATATTTTTATTTATTAATTATAAGAATCTAATCATAAAATAAACAATACATCAGCATAAAGAATTTCAGTTATTATAACTATGTTTGAGAGTGGAGGGTTGGTGACTGCCCTGCATATTAAATACGAGCGCTGTTTAAAATGTGGCATAATGAATAGAATATCATATCATACTATAATAAGTATATTGTATTCATTTCATTGATAACACATCAGTTAGATATTATTTTTAAGCTGATGTTCAGCAGTTAGAAAAATTATGATTGCACTAATGTTTTCGTGAGCTAATAGCTAATCAGATTGGCAACTTGGTAATGACGATACTGTCTATACTTTCATTAACGCGCACTAGATGAGAAACAGTCAACTTCAACTTAAAGGAAAACTCAATGCAACTTCTATTATCATAACTGTTGATACTGGTGCTGTAGAATCTTTGATAAAGTCAACCCTTGTTGATAAATCTAGAATTCTACCACTGTCCAGAAAAGTAATGTTGAGAACTGTAACAGGAGAAGCAGCTGATGTGGTTGGAGAAATGTGAGTTGAGCTTCAGCTTGGAAGTCTAAACTCAAACCATTTTGTATTAGTTGTCGATATAGAAGATGAGTTTATACGGGAATAGACCAGATTCGTCAATATGGATTCTCCTTGGATAACAATCTTAACATCCTAACCCTTGGCATCGAAGAACTTATTCTGCCCCAGAACCGTGATAACGAACCAATCAAAGGCATTGCAGAAGAAGAGGAAACACGGAAAAAATCATTTACGGCAGACGAGATGACAGTTCTGGAAGCAACGTCGGATTAGTTCAGCATTCCAACAAACTCTGTAAATAAGTGGTTCCGAAGTTCATATAACATCAAGGCAAACTCGGCAGGGTTCCAGCAAAGTGATAGAGCTTGGCTATGCAATCCACAGAGAAAGAAGGGCCAATGGGCTAGGTTAAAGCCATACCATGGCGATATAGAAGCTGATCGGGACGATCAGAATTAGGAGGGGGGCAGTGTTACGAACGACTAAAACTTATTGATATGCCCTCGTATATACAAATATTCCGACGGGATGAGTCATCTCTATTATAATGTGCCGAAAAGAATAGTTCTCGATGCGTCATACTTCTGGATAGACCTAGACTTATATGATCTAGATTTATTTAGAAATATTCATAGGTATATAAATAGAGATATGATTAACGTAGTTAGTTAGTTGAGAGTGAGTCGTATAGAGAATCATATAGTGTATTGTTAAGAGTCGTATAGTTATATGGTAAGAGTTATATAGTGGTATTTGTTAGTTGTAATTTTAATAGAAACGTGTTGTTAATATAATTATTGGAAGTATTAGTAAAAAGGTGTGGTGTTTATTCTGCGAACCCAGCGATCGATTTTCAAAAGACGAAATCGTAACAATAGTTTAGTTTTCCTATTAAACCCCTTTTAGAAATCTATAGTATTTTGTGACCTTGCATAACATATTATCGAACTTATTCATTTATTATGATAAACCGACCATGACCGCAAGTCTTTCGAGGCCGATCGCCTTTATAAATCCAAGCAGCCTCGTTAACTGAACTAGCCTGGCAGCTTTAGGTGATAATATTTTATTTACAAAAAGTCCTTGCTTAGGTTAGTTGATTGCTAGGTACTCTCTGAGGATATGGCCAACAGTTGCATCTTCCTCCAGATACCATCTAGATATGCCAGTCTTTGATGATGGCCTTACAGCTATCTATATCCTGTCAGTAATCACACCACGATACTCAATTTGTTCTTCTCCAAGAAGAGAAGCTTTCTGGTAAATCGTGAGATCGATATAGTTGTATGGTTCTTGGTAAATTTCATTCCAGGGGCCATTTTTCAAGATTCAATAAATTTATTTCCCAGTGACAGTTTTAGTCATTTCTTACCAAGAGCAATTGAAACAAGTAAAATTGATTGGGTCTGAATGGTTCAGTCGCAGACCCACTTTTTGGCTTCCTCATTTGTGTGCATATTCATTGCATTCGTACATTTTGTCAGTCCATCATCTCGCAGTCGTGCCCTATCAACTATTACTAAAATGGAAAAACAGCAAACAAAACATAAATTGACATGTCAACGGACCACTGCTGTATAAAACAGCCATAGAAATGGTGCGACGGTAAAGTATAAATAAAAATATCTTGACAGAGTTTCAAAAGCGCCATATAATCGGTTTACATGCCACCATACTTCCCCATCTACACGAATAACCACCAGTTTCATATCTAAGCTGCCCTAAGCAGCTGAGACGATAAACAGCCTAGAAGGTCTCATTTTCTATTTTTATTAATATAGAATTTCTGCTGGTGAAATATGGACTTGTGTTTATTTCTAGCTCGTTTCCTTTAAACCCGATTCTATCAAACAATTAAAATAATGCAATAAATGAATCAGGTAATTTTCAGCTTCTATTGTAGCTTTTGTTCCATAAAATTTTGGCGACAAGTATTTCTATTCATTTACCTTTCTTGGTGTTTCTAAAAATTAACCGATTTTTCTTCCTAATCAGCAAATCCAGATGAGAATGCGGTTTAACATTCAAGTGAAGTGCACTACACTTAACAAATTATTCCAAAATATGTCAAGTTCAATTTATTTTAACCTCCTTGTCAATCAAATCATTGAAAAATACGGCAGGATGATTTAGGTTCTTTTGATTTGATTGAGGCATGCCTTTTCACAAATAAATGATGATGAAAGGGTTTGATAAAAGCTAGTTTTAGTGTGTTTTAACGTCTATATCTGATGGAGGAATTCAGTACCTAATCAGTTTTAATTTTCTGGTGCCATGTTTTTATTGAACACTAAATGAAGGTTTGCCCTGAATAAAAATTTGATTTCGTGTAAACATTCTTAAACTTTCAATTTTAGTGAATGACACTTTTCGCTTCCTCAGCAGATTTTTCGCTCTACTTTTGCTGCATAGAAATGTGATCTGTAACTCGATGATTAGCTTAATGAAGTTATTCTTAACGCTTAAACAACATACGAACATCATTATTTTGATATAAATCAGCGAGTAGCAAACGGTATGCTAAAAATCATTTTAAATTGTGTAAAATATACGTACTTTGTAAATCTCTAAAAAAACAAATTAATCATAGAAATTGTTAGGAAATAAAGGAATTTGATTTTAACTTGAAAATTCCAAACTATCAAAAATTTGACAAGTTAGAAAAGCTACAACTGGTTGAGAGATAAGTGATTACCCTTAGTGAATTCTACTTAAACCAACAAACGTTCATTTTTTTGACATGAAGTAAAAAAAGAAAATTTCTATTAAGTATACATATGCTTTAGGGACAGACCTAAATCTTCGAAATTTACCTTAACCAAAAACTCGAATGTTTTCACTCGATTTTTCCTCTTAAAAGAAGTGGCAGTGTGATATATGCAAGCGATAAATATACACATTGTACTGACTTATCGGGAATCTGGTTTCTATAAAAGGGGGATCAACGATATATTGCGTTGGGGTATGTCGATTTAAAACATGGATACATATATTTGTATTAGCTTTTAAACAAGACTTATTTCACGTTTTATAATTTAATTAAAAACGGGAGTAGTAACATTCGGTAGGAAGCAATTATTTGAGTTTAATAGAGATTGTAATATAATAGTGATAATTAAGAATAAGTGTAAATACCAACAAAAAAGTTAATGATTAATTAATAATAATTTAAACCGTAGTTATTTAAATGAATTAAAAAATGATCAACACAAAACAGAAATTTAAACTTTGCTTTTTGAATTAGGAATTTTACATATGACAAATGGTTATAATGAAAAATAAATAACTGGACTTGAACAGTTCGAATTTGAAGCTTCAGCTATCGTTTACAATTATAACATCCGTAAATGACTCATATTATTATACAGGAATATGGAAAAACACGTAAAAGGGTACCACAAGTTCATATAAACTTTTTTTGTATACGCCTCCTCTTGGGAGATATGAGCTCCTAAAGAGCTGCAGTAGAATTAAATTTTTTACACATAATTATTGAACCACCAGGTATATTTCAATTTTTTTTAATATGATGTATACCAGGTAAGATCCTTCAAATTACTATTCAGGAAAGTGTTGTGAATTATTCATAGCTGCAGGGGCGGACTAATTGTGACACTCATAACCCCATTTTTTTCACCCTGTATGATAAGAACTTTGAACAACGTTTTTTACATACGTAGTTTTCATTCATTTTGCTAATCCTAACCGTTTTCAAAAAAACCTCATTTTATTTGCACTGTTAGTCCCCTAACATGTGGGGGAAGAGTTTAAGTGGGATATGTTTAAAGTGTCAGTCGCAGATTGTTTAAGACTTGGACGAGCGTTATTGGAATTAAAACATCTTAAAATTGTAAGAATTCATCGGAGCAATTTGGAATATACACATTGCCAAGCTCTTCTGCAGGGTCTTGTTAAGTACAAAAATATTCGAGAATTGGACTTATCACACTGTGAACTAGGTGACGCAGGTGCGATATGCGTGGCATATTTTTTGCAGGATGGTCCTGGTTTAAAAATTCTAAATCTCGCTAATAATAAAATTGGAAAAATCGGCTCAGAAGGTTTAGGATTTGCCATGGTAAGTGGTAATGTCCTTGTCTCAACGTGATCAATTTAAAGATGAATCCTTTGGGTACCGAAGGTGCAATGGGCATATTGAGGGCCATTGTTCGTTGCTCAATCCCAAAAAAGTTATCATTGGCAGCATGCATGTTTTAAGAAGACACTCCTTTAAAAGTTTGCCAAATGCTTAAGTTCAATGAAGATATTGAAAATCTGGATATTAGTGGAAACTGGTTTAGAGAAGAAGGAGGAGCAGAACTGGTTAATGCTATGTCAGTTAATGTGAGTGTAGAATGGTTAGATACTCGAGAAACTGACATTTCACAGGACCAACGTGAATCCAGGGTTGAATATGAAAAAGAGGATTTTTTCTCTGTCACCATAGTTTCAATAAAAAGTTAAACTAACTGCGTAGTTGAAAACTTCACAAGAGGGTTCAACATGAGTTCCGCGAAGTCTGATACACTCGCGGGCACGAAGAATTGAGGACTGCTGTACCCGTCACATTAACTTAGCATTGTTCCTTATTTGAACACAATGAAATTTGATTCTCCATAGAATTTCCTCCCTATTATCGAACGGAGTACAATACACCAAGATTCTGAGGTGTACCCATAAGTAAAAATCCAATGGTGTTAGGTCGGGAGATCGAGGAGGTCAAACAATAGGTCCTCTTATACTCATTAAACGGTTTAGATAGTCGTTATTCAGGTGCTCCTGCACAGCAACGCTGAAATGAGTTGGTACTCTATCGTGCATGCAGTAAATATTTTGGCGGGTTTCAAGTAGTAAGTGCTCTACTAAATCAGGAAAAGAATTCTGGAATAACTCCAAATAAAGTTCTTCAATCAGTCTTGCCGGCAATACGAATGATCCAATCCAAAACTATGCCTTTTATTGCTGCTTACACATTAATTGATTGCAACTGATGTTATGATGCGTAACAATAGTTGCATGAGGATTTTTATCAGCCCATGTAGTTGAGTAAATTTATGATACCATTTTTGGTAAGTCCTGCTTCATCTATGAAAAGTATAGTACTAATGAAATATACATTAGTTCGTTGCTGATCCAGCAGCCAATTAGACAACTGCATTCTACGGGAAAAATCTTCCGGTATCAGTTCATGCACTTTTTTTTAAATGATATGGATATTACAGCTGTTCTTGAAGAACTTCATATACTATTGTTTTCGATGTACTAATTTGCGCTGATAATTTTTGAGTGCTCGGTAAAGGAGTGTCATCTACAGCATTTAAAACATTTTCCTCTAATTGCGGCGTATGTACTGTCCTTCCCCAACTAGCATCAGTGCTTCTTTTTCTAAAATTTTCTAAAATTATGAAGAAATTTAATAATATTTTCTTATTAAATGGAATCACCTACCATTCTCCTTTAGACGTTGGTCAACTCGTTGAAATGTTTTCTGATCTGGAAAAGTCTGATTAGGATATCTATCGTGATATAACTTCCTGGCTTTTAAAGTATTGCAAGATGCAAGACCATACATCAGATGCATATCTGCAAACTCAATAAATGTGTATTCAGTATTTTAAATTACTTGACTATTAATTTCACCACTAAATCCAAAAATCAGTAAATTAATATCCAAGTAAAGAATCAATGTGTACGGGATGTGAAAGTTGACAAGTTCTAAAATGCAGGATATTTATTTCTTTCGTACCTAGCAACGTTTGCAACAACAATACTTTTTTTGGGGTGGCTTGATGTATTTTTTTAGAAATATCAGATATTGAGACCTTATTGCCTTTATAATTCCCATTTTTTTTGTTCATTGAAAAATACCTTCCATACACATGATTTGTCTTCATTTATGAAGAAAGCTGTTGATTTCAGGAATAACAAACAAAAGTAAATATTTATCATTGAAAATGGTTTTATTGTTTTTAAAATATTCTCCACCATGATCGATAAACTTTTGTATGCATTTAAACCAATTTGAAAAGCAATTTTGTTACTGTGAAGATGACATCCCCTAAACATGATCTTTGAACGCATCAGCAGCGTCTTCTGGCGTAGAAAATTTATTGACCATACAGTTCTTTATGTATGGGCACAAAAAGAAATCGATGGGTGCCAAATCAGGGCTATGCGGTGGATGGCCCATCAATTCTATGGTTTGAGTACTCAAAAAGTAATTTGTTTGAGCCGATGTGTGAAACCTTTAATACATGTTTGCGCGCCATTCAGTATTAATTGTTCTAAGATTCTCTTAAGGCACTGTTGCAACATGGTCATTTTTTCCGAAAAAATAAACGCAAGTGGTCCGTGCGCGAGCAAGATTTGTAGATTTGGGCTCAACACTAAAGATCCATACCGTTGACTCTTTACTTTCGGACTCATACGCATTGATATAAGACTCGTCACCTGTCACAATTTTATTTAAATTTAACGTTTTTTAAGGCAAAGCGATTGTATTTTCCCAGAATTTCCTTGCAATAATCGACAAGAACCTTTTTTGAATGACTGTTAAATTATGTGGGATCCAACACTAACATATACTTTTCACTGCCAAATATTCATGCAATATATTATATACCCTGTTGCTACTAATGCCCAAGAATACCCAATCTAATGGTATATGATGATCTTGAATTATTAATTCACGAACAGTATCGATGTTTTGCTCTGACACTGGTCATGGACAAACTTCACGCGACTTGTCCGTGAGCGAAGGATGGCCACGATTGAATTTACTGAACTAGCGATATACAGTCGGTCCCGTGAGAAAATACCCATGCATCATCAAACTACGAATGCATCAAATACAGTTTTGAGACATATTCCTCTTAATTTATATATGGATAATATAAATAAAGGACAGAAAATAAAAAATAATTCTTCTAATCCATGTCATACATCCCAAAATATCTGACATTACGGGTAGAGGAAGATGAAAAGAGACAGCCAAGACAAACGAGTCATTTCGTTATATGAATAGAAACTTCTTTTGACTGTAGTAAAACGTTATCTTATTGGCAGTCATCCTTCAAAATTATATTTATATTGTGTTTTTCAGAAATTTTGATCATTCAAGTAGATTTAAAACAAAAGATTGTTTTACATAAAAGCTATGAATTATTGTCTTATAATTTATTATCGGTAAGTATAGATTATTTTTATTAAAAACCACTACCTAGACGCATAAAAATGTCTAACCTTCAAATACTTGAAGGAGCCATTCATGCAAATTAAACTAAATACAAAACTGAGAAAGAAAGTCTACATTCTCCTATAACACTTCTCTCTCTAAATAAGATGCAGAGACCACAACGTGCAACTAGCTTTTACAAAGATAATCTCTACACCATAATAAAGAGCACCATTTCAATATTGAAAAAATCACACAACTTTTTATTTGGAGAAGAAATTCAATATAAAAAGCTACAACTAAGAACATCAGAACACATACCCTACCAACTTCACCTGTATCTGAGTAATCCAATGCATCTTGTCCAATGGAACCATATAGAAACTACAGAAGCTATACTAATCAGGAAGAAAACAGAACGGCATTTGATGACAGCATAAAATACCGCCACAATTTAGAAAAAAAAACAAGCAGCACCCAACCATGAAACAGTTTATAGCATATCCAACCACCAAGTCCCTGAAACCGACAAAATAGTCTTAAGTGGAAGTTTTAATTACGCAATAGCTCCAAAAAAGATTCTTACGGAACAAACAATTGCTCAAATCGAGTCAACTCTTTCTTCTCAAGATGACCACGTGGCTTAAAAAATTCGACATGATGTCTCAAAAATCCTCAAACCATCCAATCCCTCGAAACATAACCTTAGTAGGGCAAATCTTGTAGTCTTAAAATACCTGAAGAAAAATGATTACAGCAGAAAATGGCAATGTTTCAAGGGATCTTACCACATATTTTGAAAAACTACTAGAAACAAATCATGGACTCAACCGATACACCAAAACTCTACGGACCACCAAAGATTTATCACCAAAATGCCCCGTTTGGATCAATCGTCAGCGTTTACAACTATGTCAGCCAAAAACTAAAAAAAAAATACCTTGCTGACCTCATATAATCATCTGGGGAGATGACTTCATCTTACTTGAAAAACTCACAACAGTTTTTATAGTTCTACCCTTCGTAAGACTTAACAAAGTTGGCATCACTGCCAACTTCAACATAAAATTCCTGTGTGCAAGCATACCGATAGATGAGACCAGACTGCTCAAAAAGAATACCTTCCGTTTCATGTTATGGACTTCACCAGACATTATCTGAAGAACGCATATTTCTTATTTGACGATCAGAAATACAGAGGGATAGATGACGCTGTTGTAAATCTATTCATGATCTATTTAGAAATCTAAGCTCTCCAAGAATCCCACCTAAAATCTGGTGTCTATCTATTCGAACATACAGTTCATTTAGGAACTTGGAGTAAACAATCAGCTTTCATTCCTAGAAATTCTAGTAGCCAAGAAAATGGACATACAGTATATCAAAAACCAACCCACACAGGCGGATACCTCAATATGGACTCTTAAATCACAAGTACTAGGCGTAACTAACACCTTCATTTCAAGATCCTTTCGCCTAACTGATAGTCATGGAAAGAAAAAGCTCTCCAACAAAATAGCTATAAAGTGCCAACTATAAATATAGCAATAAAATTGCTAGAAAAACCCACTCCAGAAATAAAACCACCTGCCAATAATTGACAAATCACCGTACTTCCGTACCTAAAAGATACAGCACATAGATTTGCCTGACTGGTCCAGAAACATAACATATTTACAGCCTACGATCGACACAAAACATTGAGTTCATTTTTAAGAAACCTACAGAACAAAATCGATCTGCAAAATTAAGGAGTAAAGAGCATTGTCTGCGGCACCTGCCATACAATATACTGAATTAGAAGAAAAATATCGGTAGTGCTAGAAGAACATAAAATCAGCATAAGAAAAAAACACACAACGTCAGCCCTTTTTCAACATCAGCTCAAAAAAAAACGGATAGAGATCCATTTTTTTTTTGAGCTGATGTTGGAAAAGGGCTGACGTTGTGTGTTTTTTTCATATTCATAGGAAAGACTAAGAACTCAACCTTATTTCGTCATGGAGAAGTCTTCTCAATCAGGACCACTGTATCGGCACGGCGCCTGAGCCCAAATTTACACCTGCAACGGATCTCGCAAATGTAGCGGAGCTAACACCAACCAATAGATCCGATCTATGACTGGGTATAAAGCATGTCGTATATGAAACTTTCTCAGTTAATCTTCAACGAGCAAGCATAGAAGATACCAAATGTGATCTTTCATTATTATGTTTTCTCTAACATTCAGAGAAAAAATATATATACAAATATCGATAAATCTAATAAATTATAGCAAGACTTAAAAAAAGAAATTTGCAAAGCATTGAATGTATAGGCGTTGCTTTTTCTGCTATAAATGTCATATTTAGAGTATGAAGGCGAAAATTTAATTATATTAATTCTAGGGGTTAAAAGATGGAAGACAAGTTGTTACGAGGATGCAGGGTCAGTAAGTGGAACTCTGAGTCTCAAGAGTCTAGAGTCGAATAATTTAGGTCACCGACTGGGATATGAAGGGCTAAAATAGGAAAAATCAGCTAAAATTTATTAGATTTATCGATATTTGTATATATATTTTTTCTATGAATGTTTGAAAAAACATAATAATATAAGATCCCATTTGGTATCTTCTGTGCTTGCTCGTTGAAGATTAACTGAGAAACTATAATATGCAACATGCTTTATACCCGGTCATAGATCGGATCTATTGGTTGGTGTTAGCTCCGCTACATTTGCGAGATTCGTTGCAGGTATAAATTTGGGATCAGGCGCCGTGCCGATACAACGATCCTGAGTGAGAAGATTTCTCCACGATGAAATAAGGTTAAGTTCATAGTCTCTCCTATGTAGAGATCCGTTTTTTTTGAGCTGATGTTGGAAAAGGGTGACGTTGTATGTTTTTTCTTATGCTTAGTTTATGTTCTTCTAGCATTGCCGATATTTTTCTTCTGGTTCGGCCTATGAATATTGTATAGCAGGTGCCGCAGACAATCCTCTTTACTCCTTGATTTTGCAGATTTATTTTATTCTGTTGATTTCTTAAAAATGAACTCATTGTTTTGTGTGGATCGTAGGCTGTAAATATGTTATGTTTCCGGACCAGTCAGCCAATTCTATGTGTTGTACCTTTTAGGTACGGAAGTACGGTGATTTGTCAATTATTGGCAGGTGGTTTTATTTCTGGGGTGGGTTTTTGTGGCAAATTTATTGCTTTATTTATAGTTGACACTTTATAGCCATTTTGTTGGAGATATTTTTCTTTCCTTGACTATCGTTAGGCGAAAGAATCTTGAAATAAAGGTGTTAGTTACGCCTAGTATTTGTGATTTGAGAATCAATATTGAGGTATTTGTCTGTGTGGGTTGCCTTTCGATATACTGTATGTGCATTTTCTTAGCTACTAGAATGTCTAGGAATGAAAGCTGATAGTTTGCTCCAAGTTCCTGAGTGAACTGAATCTTCGAATCGATAGACACCAGATTTTAAGGTGGGATTCTTGGAGAGCTTAGATTTCTAAATAGATCATGAATAGATTTACAACAGCTGAAAATAGTGATACGTCCATGGTAACGTCATCTATCCCTCTATATTTCTGATCGTCAAATAAGAAATATGCGTTCTTCAGATAATGTCTGGTGAAGTCCATGACATGAAACGGAAGGTATTGTTTTTGAGCAGTCTGGTTCAGGGCTTCATCTATCGGTATGCTTGCACACTGGAATTTTACGTTGAAGTTGGCAGTGATGCCAACTTTGTCAAGTCTTACGAAGGGTGGAACTATAAAAACTGTTGTGAGTTTTTTAAGTAAGATGAAGTCAACTCTCCACATGATTATATGAGGTCAGCAAGGTATTTTTTTAGTTCTGGAGGTACGTAGAATTTTGGTGTATTGGTATCAGTTTTCATTTTACCATGTGGTTCTATAGTGGAGTCTATGATTTTGTTTCTAGTTGTTTTTTCAAAATATGTAGTGGGATCCCTTGGAACATTGCCTTTTTCTGCTGTAATTGTTTTTGTTCAGGTCTTTTAAGACTGTAAGTTTTGCTCTACTAAGGTTATGTTTCGGGGGATTGGATGTTTTGAGGATTTTTGAGACATCATGTGGAATTTGTTAAGCCTTTTGTTCATCTTAAGAAGAAAGAGTTGCCTCGATTTGAGCAACTATTTCGTAATTAAAACTTCCGCTTAAGACTGTTTTATCGGTTTCAGGTAGTTGGCGGTTGAATATGTTATAAACCGTTTTATGGTTGGGTGCTGATTGTTTTCTTAATTCTTGCTGTATTTTCTGCTGTCATCAAATGGCTTTCTGTTTTCTTCCTGATTAGCATAGCTTCTGTGGTGTCACGTCACCAGCAGCAAATAATTTCTACATGATTCCACAGGACAAGATGTATTGGATTAGTCAGAGAAAAGTAAACTTGGTAGAGCACGTATTCTAATGTTATAAGTTGCAGTTTTTTGTATTGAATTCCTTCTCTAAACAAAAAGATGTGTAATATTTTCACTATGAAACGGTGATGCTTTTATGGTGTAGAGATAACCACAGTATAAGCTGGTAGCACGTTGTTTCGCATAGGAGAATGTAGATTTTCTTTCTCAGTTTTGTATATAGTTTAGTTTGCATTTGACAAGAGTAAATTGTTCGCTTTATGGTATACTGTTAGGTTATGCTTACCCAAAATATATTGTATTTTTCTGACAGTTTTTGATACGGTAATGCAATGAAAGTGTTTTGTATTGTGGTGTTATTAGTTTTATTTGTCTTGTTTATGTTATAATATAAATGTGTTCTTAGTTTGAATATTTTTTTTTTATAAGGAGTTCGGGAAAATGGTTCGTTATGAGAGTTTCTTTTTTTTTAGTATTTCTGGGCGAAATTCGGGTGATAAAAATTTTTTAGCTTGATCAACTAAACCAATTATGACAGTATTTTTCTGTTTATTTAGATGTTGAGAGTTAAAATTTAAATAACGGCCCGATCAAGTATCTTCTGTGTATCATTTTGTATTTATTTTGCTTTTATGAATAGTTAAGTCTAAAAAGTTTATTTTTTGTTTCTTTTTAATTTCCTTTTTTAAATACGGCGTACTTATAACTACACTATAATAAATATTATAAACATTGTAATAATGCTTGACACCACTCTATATTAACGCATGTAAATTAAAGAATGTTCTAAAACAAATAACCTTTTATCCTCTTTTTTGCTATGTATAGAACAATTACCGTAATTTAGTTCTAAAAAATTTTAACTTTTGTAGATATGAAAAAGTACATATGATAAATAAAAAAACTTTGTAAAAGCTCACCATGTAGAGCGAAACATCACAAGAATTTATTATCATAAAACACACCCTGGACAATATTAATATTTAACCAAAAAAAGGCAGACGATACAAATAATTATGTCACTTAACAGGATTATCCTTTAAGGATTCATTTCCATAATATTTGCAAATACACAAATTATTATACTCCTGTTTACTTTTCTGTTCTAAGTTTAATATATACGAAATTTTAACAATGTAACATGCATCATATTATCCTTTTACAATTTAGAATGTAAATTGGTCCATTTTGTTCCAGTATCACGATCCCTGCTAACTCCTTTTGTTATGGCAATGTTTAATGGGGGTAAATTCTTTTGTTAAATTACCCCTTCTGATGGTACATTAATGCCTGCAGCATAGAACTCAGTTGTTACCTGCTTGAATCTATATAACAAAAGATAAAATTTTGAATGTTAATAGCAGCTTCATTTTGGGTAATGCAAGATTTAGTAAGTGAATGCATGGGAAAAATATCATAAGTAGTATTTAAAACAGAAATAATTTACCAACGTTTACAATATTATTATGATATTCTTTGAACTTGTATATAAATAAATAACAATGAAAATTCGCACATTTTATTATAAATATTTTATAATCTTTAAATCTTTATTATTAGCCCAGTCAATAGAGCACCATGATTTGAAGGGTAGTCCATAGATGACAAAAACATAAAATTTAGCTCGAACTGAACCTTGGGATTTTTTTAAACAATAAAAAAGGTCAAAAACGTGACTTTTGTTTTTTTTATTTATATTATGGAAAGTATTAAATGAATAACATTACTTTCAATGGATCATTTATAGATAATAAAGAAAAATACAAAATAATTTTCTTCAGACCCCTATCGGACGATTTGTCATCGGAAAAAGGCTTTTTTTTATAAAATTTAAGATTATGTCTCTGAAAGATAGCAAAGAGGTCAGACTTGAATCTGAGCTGCAAGGAAGGCAGTACAGAGTTGCATAAAATTGTTTAATTCACCTATTTTTAATACAAGTGTCAGAGACAAACACTGTTCATTCTTTTCTAAATTTTGAGAAAAAGTGATTTTCAAGTATTTTCAAAATAAAAAAGACCTGATATGTAATTTAAATTGATTCAAAATTTCCTTTTTTGGGAGTCTGAACTACATTTTTTAATAACATTATTATTATTATCTTTTAATTCCTTTCATAGTCCCATTGCCGATCATGACTTGATATAAAGGTCATACGATATTCTAATTAATCGCTTAACCTCGTATTAATTTTTTAAATTTATTTTGTTATGTATAACTTTTCCATCTTGTATGCTGGCCCATGGTACAATAAGTAGCAGCTCAAAAAAAAGCTGTGAAAAATACAATTGTTACTCTGTGTAGGAGTCACAGGGGCTATGCCATCATACCCTATCACAGCAATAGAGGCAATGCTGAACCTCTCTTTTTTGCATATAGCTATGATCAGAGCGGCAAAAAGAAATTCCCTCAAATTTTATCTATAAAAGATGAAATTGGGAGTTTTGAGCTTGCCAAATCCCTAGGAGACACCCTCAGCATCTTCCAAGCAGAAATGCATGAAATCTAAATCTGCGGTGACGAGTTTTTCGATAGAAACACTAAGAAGGCCAAAATATGCATATTGTCTGATAGGAAAGCAGCGCGGAAAGCTCTCAGATCAAATACCTACTAGTCTAAGTTGACTTGGAACTGCAAGCAATTCCTAAAGAAATGGGTGAGGAACAACACGGCAACCCAATAACTCTTTTTCTCGGCTCGGTGCCTTTCTGTGAACGACTAAAAAGCCACATAAAAAAGAACCTCTGGATCTGGAACTTAAATTCCTACAAGGCGACACCTGAACAAGCAAAGCACCTACCACCTGGAAGAATAATAGATTTCATGAAAAGTCTAAATATCCTGGGCTTATATTAGACCAGGATAAGGTACAAAAGATCTTATATTAACGACTTGCAATCTACAATCTACAACTCATCTTTCTAGCTCGTGGAAAGTGGTTTCAGCGAGGTTTCCAATCTTTTTACACAAAAAAATGAACCAGACTCGAAATCACTAGCCGGGCGGTCTTAAAACTGAATCTGACAAATTTGAAGCTGAACATTGAATCAAGTTCATGACTTCGTTTAAAAGTATTTTGCAACTATTGTCAACACTTATGGCAGGTGGAGAATAATAGCAGAAAGTAAAAATTGTCGCAGCTTCCATTTTTTCTTTCAGCGCAACGTTCCCACCTGCCATAAATTTTTATGAGTAGAATAAAAGAATTGATTTCTTTGTATGTTCAATTTTTATAAGAATTTTATAATATTTGATTTTCTGTTGTTTTAATTAATAAAGGTATTAGTTATAACTCTGGTCTGGTGATAAAACGAAAAACGCAGCGGTGCGCGGCTAGCCAAATTGTGCATTCGATAATCAAACTAAGACGTCAGCTGTCAAAAACACGTTTAAGTCGATAAAACTGTAAAAACTTGATATTAGGGAAACACAAAAAATGCTGGTGGTCTACGGGATAAAAAAGGTTTGGAACCTCTGGTTTGGACCATAAAAAGATCAACTTAAATATATTTTAAATATCAGGTTCAGAATTTCAAATACTATGAACTCTAATATTTGAAATGTCTAAAATTCAATAAGAAAAGCATTGTACCTAGAAAATAAATAGAAAGTTACATAAAGAGGCTTACGTTCTTACGTCAATTGCTATAAGAAACTCGAAATAAGCAACTTACAATAATTAACTTATTTAGACCAACAAGGCTTAGCTGAACACAGTGAAAATCCAATCTGTAAAGTTCTTAATACAATTTAACAATAGTTAGTCAATGGAAGTTATAAAGATATGCCTACAATGCTAATAATGTTAATTTTTTAGTTTAAAATATTACGTAGTTTTATAAAAAAGCTTTATTTCGTAGTACTTCCCGAAGTTTGTCGAATAAATTAAATTTACATACATGTGTTTTGTCCCTAACTTATACCAAAGTTTTATTAAGGGTTATTTTTCTGGATTTTTGACTTTTCCTGCACGTCTAGTTTAAAAAAAATGGAAAAAGGAGCTCATGCCGAATTTGCGCCCTTGAGGTGCCCAAAAAGTGAAAATATGCCCGTTTGAAGTTTCAAAATGGGCTCACTTTGGTTCATTTTTCTTATACTATTAATTGCATGATATAAATTCTGAAGAAAGATTTTTTTCGCCTTGATAAGACCTTTCCAACGTGTTAGTTTATTACATATTTTTCGTGCAGCACTGTTTCTGCGAATATTTATAATTTTTGGGTCTTAAGATTAACTTGATTCTTTCTTGACTGATATAGTATTTAAAAAAAATTTCGAAAATTTGCGAACTGTCTTATTTTAAAGAGGCAAAGAAACATATATTCTTATTTTTCCTTTTAAAAACCTAAACTTCAAAGGTGTAAGAAACATTGAAAAAAGAATGGAACTTCCATATTTGTTTTTCAACTTGAATTATCGATTTTTTCCATTTATAATCTTGTTTCCATTTTTCTTAGAATACGTTTGCAAATTTAAATGCTCACCAAATCGAGTGTTTTGACTTGATTTGAACTCTGAATAAACCCGATCTTTGTCTTAAATGTCTTAAAATGACCTCTTAAACTAGTTAATTTTTTACATACTTTTATTTAGAACAGGATTTTTTAAAGTTCAATTTGTGCAGCGTTGTTTTGGTTAACTTTCGCAATTTTCAAGGATGATTTAAAACTTGATGTGATCTCGAGTTTTCATTAATTTTTTACTTATAAAGTCTGATTTTGTTGTCTATATTTTTCGAAAATCTTAATTGGTTAAAACGTACCAGAGCTATTGCCCTTTAAAGGAGGCCTTTGTTCAGAAATTTTGAAAATTGCTCTTTTTGAAAAGGCTGACGCAGAGAACCATTTTTTTAAACCTAAACCCTGAATATAAGAAACGAATTTTGTTTCTACTTGAAAATATCCAGTTTTACCCATTTTTAACCTTTTTTTCGTCGTTCAGATTACGTTTACAAATTTAAAGTCAATTTTCCACTTAGTATCATATTTTAAATATTTTAACACATGAGTGGCATGAAACACATAGTGATTTAAGATCTTAAAAAAGTGGTAGTCAATAAAAAAGTATAGAAATATTATATTGAGAAAAGTATTAGTTGAGAATAATAACAAAGAATATCTGACATCATTCATACACTAAGACATTAGACCCAATGCATAAAAAAATAATCAAAACACGAGATTACATGAGTGTTTAAAACATGTTTGAAATCGCGAAAATGAGCAAAAACAGTGCTGCACAAATAGTACTGTATAAGAGGGGACTCTAATTCAAAGTATATAATAAAATAACTAGTTGGAATCAGGCGCGGATCCAAGGGCGGTGGTGGCGATCGCCCCCCCCCCCAAGAGCTTTGAGTTCAGGAAAATAGACCCGATTTTGCCTCTTATACTATAGTTTATTCAAGAATTAGAGAGAGTAATAAATCATTTTTTAAGCTTTTTTTTCTTCGCAAAATACCTGTGTTCTTTAGTCCGGTGTCTTTGGCAAAATCTGTTAGACATATATATTTTTCATACGCATGGGTTAGAAATTTTATAATCAAAAATACCGGTCTATAATAATAGACCATTTGGGTTGGATAACAATAGATATTTGGATGTATGAAGTGTTAAAAAGGATTTTAATCCTTGTCATCGGCGTTGGAAAGAGGTTTATTTTATCACTAAGTATTTATGGCATAGAATATTATTTCGGTAATAAACTTAAAATAAAAAGTTTTTATAATATTATGTTATTTCTTTTGATTTTCTAATAATCCACATACATTAGAAAATAGAGATAATTTTGACATATGTAACACAAATCACAATTGTATTTTTATTATTTTTAATTTTGGCATAGAAACCGTTTTAGGCACATTCAGAATAAAACGTAACTCGTAACGTTTTCTCAAACAATTATAAGTTATAATTTAAATACCCATTGTCAAAAATACAAGAAGTTAAACATATAAAAAAAAAATAGATTCGTCCATATAATGTGAAAATTTTTTTGGGGTATCGGTCATTTTATTATTAATTAAAAACATTTTTAGGACATTTGACGTTTCAGTTTATTTATTTCTTAAACCATCTGCAGAATTACAATTAAACATTAAAAAGGAATTCAAATGTAATTAATTTTTATATGTTAAAAATATTTAAATAATAAATTGTGTTTACGCTGGTAAACATTACGTATCTAATTCGTAATTCAAGTCAGTGACGGTATCTTCGCCCAAATTAATTATAATTGGTTCCTCTATCTCACGGATCATTAGATCGAGTTTCTACATTTTCTTTTGTTCTTTTATTATATGGATTTTTCCAAATTTTCTGCAGTAACTTTATTCCAAAAAATCTTTCAAAAGTTCTGATAAATTACTAATTTTGTAAGTTGGGTTATTTCTAGCAACCCTACCTTTTACTTGAGAGAGATATTTCCTTCGTCAAGGAACATTTTCCGGACGATCTATAAGAACAGATTTCCTTTGTGGTTTTTCCCAGCAAAAATTAAGTTCTCTGAGCAATTTCTAGAGCTCAGTTCTTTTCATTTCAGGTAAATCCCGATCTTCATTGATTTTAGTTAGAATTTTGTTGGCGGTTGTTATCTGCTTCTCATAATAAGATGTATGTACAACTCCTTTTATTGCAGTTTACATCTCTTCTTCCAACGAGGTTCTTAGTCTGCCTATGATCGAATGTGACTTGGGAGTACTAACAATCCCAGTCGTTTTTTTCTCCTTCAGTATTCGGTACATAGTTGATTTTCCAACTCCTGTCATGTTGGAACACATCTATTTATATTTTAAGGCATCATAAACATTCATAGTAATAAGTTTTTCGTTGAGGAAACAATGCCCTGGTTTAACGATTTTAGGAGGTTTCGGTAACAGTTTTATTACTCTCTCTAGTTCTTGAATTGAGTATAGGAATTTATATGATTGCGATCGCCCCTCCCCTTCCCAAGAGCTTTGAGTTCAGGAAAATAGAACCGATTCTGCCTTTTATATTAAGAATGTGTATGCTGCTAGCACTCCCCCCCCCCCCAAAAAAAAAACAACTTGTTTTTCTTGAGCCACTCCTCCAAGAGCTTTGAGTTTAAAAAAATAGACACGATTCTGCCTCTTATACTAGGAATGTGTATGCTGTCCGCATCCTCCCCCAGTCGACAACTTGTTTTTTCTTGTGATCGCCCCCCTCTCCAAGAACTTCAAATTCAAAAAAATAGGCCCGACCCTGCCTTTTACACTAGAAATGTTGCTGATGTTTCCCCCCCCCCCTCCCCCCGTCGACAACTTGTTTTCGCTTGCCATACTATACTTTCGTGATATCACCGCCCCGCCCCCCCCCCAAAGAGAGGGGCTGGATCCGCCCCTGGTTGGAATGGTTTTTCTAAGATGAAAATATACTTTGATGAGAATTTGTATTTGTATGAAATGAAAAAAAAATGCGGAAGTTCAAATTTTTCAGTTTCTTGTGCACGTAAGAAAAGGTTTAGGTCCCTAAATTAAAAAAAGGTATGTGTTTTTGCTTTAGTTTCTTGAAAATAAGCTCTCTTGCAATTTTTTGAAAAAAGGGTGATATTTCCAGTTTTTTAAACAATCTAAGCTTTTTAAAATGTAAATATAGGCGCTCTAAAAAGCCGATTCTATTTAAAAGTATATAATAAGTTGTCTGAATGGAAAGGTATTTTCAAGATGAAGTAAATTTTTTTTTGGAATTCAAATCAAGAAAATATTCAAGAATTTAAGGTAATAAAAATAATGTAAGGAAAATGGAGAACATATTTAATAGGGAAAAAACTGATATGTTCAATTAGAAAAAAATTGTATTGATCTAAGTACAATACCTACAATTTTGTTCAGTGTGACTTATGAATTTAAGTAAGGGTTAAGGCCACTAAAATAAAAAAATATATGTTTTTTTGCATTAGCTTCCTGAGAAAAGAGACCTTCTTGTAAAGCTGATATGTCTGGTTCTTTTTAACTAATCCAAGTTTTTTAAAATAAAAATTTAAAATCTTTTAAACATGAAAAAATAAGACCATATCAAATAAGGAAGAATCAAAACTCAAAAGTCACGGAAACAGCGCTCCTCGACTTGTATTGTAAAAAAGCCCATTTGAATTAAGATATATAATAAATCAACGAGTTGGAAAGGTCTATTTAAGACAAAGAAAATGCTTTTTCAGAATTCATATGGAGCATTATTTGGCGAGCATTTGAAAATATACGAAAAATTACCAAAAAAGAGACAATTTTGCGACTTCAAATGAGCATATTTCAACTTCTTGACCCCATCAAAGGCTCAAATTTGACACAAGTTATTTTTTTATAATAAAAAATATTGCAACGAAATTTCGAATTTCAAAAGAACAACTCATATATTTGGGAGTTTTAAAAATGGTCATTCTAATGGAATCAGTAAAAATGATTTTTATTAAGTAAAAAATATATTGACTAGAATTAAATTGAAAATTATATTTAAATTCCTTCATAACAATATTTATACCTATTTGTAAATTAACTCCATCTTTATTTTATAAGAAATAACATTCTAGTTCTATCGCCTTTGCTATGGAGTCTTGTAGTAGATAGCCTGCTGAGTGAACTGAACTGAATGACGCTGGTTTATATATGTCGCGATATCCGGGACTCGAACAAGGTCGAGATGGTACTCTTTACGAAAGAGAGGAAAATGGGGATAGTTCCCGCAATTACATTATTAGGAACGATTTTTCAATAAAAGGGAACTGTTAAATACTTGGAAGTAATTCTGGACTTACTACTGACATGGAATGATCATATTAAGGCTCGAACCAAGAAGGCCATATGTACTTTCTGGACTTGTAAACGAGCCTTTGGATGCACATGGCTGATGCCGAGAGTGCTATTTTGGATATACACTTTGGTGATTCATCCCATTGATAACGTATACCGCCATTGTACGGGGGCTTAGTACAGCAAAGCTCAAACACCGTCTTCAACTCGACAAAGTTCAAAGAATGACATATTGACTGCGATGAACACTGCCTATAGGAGCTCAAGAAGTCGTGGTTAAGTTGCCTCCTCTTCACTTATACCTAGAGAACGACGCCCTGAAGACTGTTTGTCACTTCAGTCGCCTAGAATATCTCGGAATTGGAACTTGCGGCTACTCAGGTATCTGGGAAGTGTGTTGGAGAGATGTCCATTACTCTCTATGCAAGCAGATTACATGGCGCCATTTTAAAACCAAACTACCCTCTGGAGATATTTTCGTCAAGTAGAGAGGACTGGGAGGGAGGGCAAAATAGATCTTGGTGGTATAGAGATGGATCTCGACAAGATAAAAGAGCTGAAGCCGGACTGTTCGGCAGGGGCACGGACCACGTACGACGATCTTTATAACGGAAATTTATGCTATTCTGTAGTGTGGCAATCTTTGTGAGTGGAACATAAACAGGAATAGGGTGTTAAACGTATGCTCATAATAAAACTGAAGTCCAGTATCGTAACTTTGCGACTGGTGTCTGAGTGTACGAATATATTGAACATTCTGACAAGGAACGGCAATAAAATCAGACTTGTGTGGGTCTCGGATCACTCGGGAATCCACAGGAATGAAGAAGGGGATCTTTTGGCAAGGTTGGGGTCTGCAATTGAACCATCTGGACTCCAAACAATACTACCTGTTCCCAATGCCGTTGGTAAAAGAGAATTAAAATTGTTACTGGAAAGTAAATCTATTGAATCGTGGAGAGGAGCTCCTGGAATGAGGTGTGCACATAAACGTATAACTGAACTAGTGCACGGCTTACTAGGAAGCTTCTCTGCTTAGAAAGCTTAGCTGAGAATTGTGGTGGAATTGTTGACAGTAGATTATCACCTGAGGGGCCATCTTCATAAGATCGGTATCGTAGATGACTCGACGTGCAGATGATATCTGGAGGGGGATGAAACTATTGACCATGTTCTCAGAGAGTGCCAAGCACTCAACGGACTGAGACAGAGGTATTTCAGAAATACAAATTTATTACTGGAAGTAGTTAGGCAAGTTCAATTTATGAGTGTTCTCCAGTTATGTTGGAATGTAAAGGGCCCAATGAGGCCTAGACATCGATGATCAAGTATCACTGCTTTTGTTTATTTATTCATTCATTCATTCAAAAAAACATTTGGAAAATACAATTTGAAGAGTATTCTTTCCACTATAGGTCATCAATAAAAACTACCTAAAAACAATGTAAAAAAGAAACGTCGTTTTAGCAACGTAGTAGTAATTATACATGGTTTTGAGTACATACTTCATATAGTTATTACATTCTACCAAACCCTTTTTTCGTTGATTCTAAGACATAGATCTCTCCTTGCGTTTTCCTTTCATGTTTGTCCTGGCTAGTATGGTTTTTATCATTGTGTATTCGAAATTTGCACGACATAATATGTTTTGTCTATTTGTCATTGAGTTGTATTCCAATCTGCTCTATCCACTATTGTTTTGAGACAGTTATAGTTCATTAACATGCCTTTCAGTATTTTCTATTAATACTTTTTATAAAATATCCTTAGTTAACAATAAGAAAGTTCGTAGCAACAAAATAAGTAGGAAAGTTAATTAAAGATGCTTAAGCTCTTACATCAATTGCTTAGAGAATCTTGAAATAAGCAACTTACATTAATTTGCTTGTTTTACCCGACGAGACTTAGTTAAACGTGGTGAAAATCCCATCAGTAAAGTCATCGTTGCAAAACTACCTCTCCCTTGGCACGTACACCGGCTTAAGGAAGTTAAGATGCCTGTAATTATAACAAATCTTTTAATTATTGCCCCGGGCATAGAACAACACAAAGGAAACAGTCTGTGCCTCTATGGCAAATATACACGATTAACACAAACGAATCTTTTTAAAGAAATCTTTGCTGATGTTAAAGCCTTAAGGCTTGGCGCTTTGCAAGGGATTGCAACAGCCCTTGTTGGGATTGTTTGTTCTTACAAATTGCTTTCTTAAATAAAGTGCCTACTTTAAGATGTTAATTAAAAGGTTTTGTTTTGAGGCTTTAGACAATAAGGGTGTGCCGCAGGTATATAAATTTCACGTGGAACAGAATTATTGTTATGCATTATTTAAAAAATCTTATAATTAGGTTGACTTAGTTGAAATTATTCATGACCCGACGGTATAGATCGCATATCTTTTATTTTCAAGGAACTTAAGAGCTTTCATTAATGAAACGTAAAATGGAAAATTATTAAAACCTTAGCAAAATTTCCACTTGGTTTTAAATTCGTAATACTTCTGTTTTTCCATATCTGCCATGATAGAAGAAGCAAATAAGATGAGAAAAAAAATTTTCGTGAGGAAGTTATATCTTCAATGCTTAGGCCTGGGCATGATGGTAAGTCAGTCGATGCCGATGGCAATAGCAAACACAAGCATTTTCGCTACCTGAATTTGCCTAACTTCTTCGAATAATTATATTCTAACATCAAATGCCTTCTTGTGATTCATCCTTCTTTAGACATCATCTGCATACTGGGTCATCTGCAATCCTAATCCTTTAAACATGATATCGAAAGTGTTAATATCTTGTCAGTAGTTTCTATATTATTTGTAGTTCTTTTCCTTTAGGAAGAGATTTTCCTTGATTCAATTGCAAACTCCACTTTTGCCAAAGAATCTGCTTCCTCGTTTTCATGGACATCCTAGTGACCTAAGACTCACACGAGCATAACCATAATTATTACTGTGCGTTACATACTAGTGAGACCATAAAGTGGATAAAATCGGTATACAGGAATACCTTTTACCTATACCTAGAAATAATGTTCATTTTAATGATTTTAAAAAAGTAAAAACTTTTTGACATGTTAATATAGATTAAATAAAGTCAAAATATGAATTAAGTTTCGAAATTCTATGGTTATTTGGGCTTTATTGTTATAATTTCAAATTTATTTCGGCAACATAACGACGAAAACCTCTGTAAGTTTTAGTTTTGTAATAAAAAGTGGACCGCTTGTATTAGTATACTTCAAAAAATGCATTTTTTTTGGGAATTTTGAAAGCCTCGAAAAAACCTAATAGTCATTGGGCCATCTTGGCTGGGAAAAAAATTACGACATTCGAAATATAATACAAAAATAAAATGAATAAGTATTTTAATCACATTATTTTAAAAAGTAATATGTACTATACCCGAGCGCGACGCTGCCAAATTAACGTCTTCCATAACTTAGGGAAATTGTGCACAATCTGGCAAGACCACGTGGGCGGGTCTAGGGATGACAAGTCAACCACGAAGTCTCAACCTCCTAGGGCTTAAAATAATAGAAGTATCTATTTAAACCCATATAATTCCAAATTTCACTTTATGCTTAATTCAGACGTGTTACAGAGCACACTATCAAGAGAGTTGAGCGAAAAAATACGTTTTTTGACCTCTGACATCCGGATTTTACTCTTTTTATAAAGGATATTACCGCAATGGAAGAGGACAGTTTTAGTGCCGGGCAACCGCGCGATTCTCTAGGGGCGACAGGGCCATCGATAGACGATTTTTATCGAGTCCAGAAAACAATCGAAGAGCTTGAATTAAGATTAAAAAACGGTAATAACGAGTATCAATTACTCTTAAAAAATTTTTAGTAGCCAAAGCTCCAAAATGAACGAATGATTAGTCAAAATTTCGAACTGAATAAACAGATCATCGAACTTAATAAACAAATATGAGTAGTCATTCCGTCGCTATAGACCGGGCTGCGCCCCCATGGGCCCCATGACGAGGGCCCCATTTTAGGGGCTGCGCCCCCTCTTTTTATGGGGGGACCTTTTAGAACCCCTTCCGTGGGCCCCAGTTTCTAGTGCTCCACCCGAGTACCCCATAGGGCTCCGCTAAAGTCCCGTCCGAGATCCTCATTGTTCAGAGCCCCCGTCTGGGTTCCCATTTTCACGTACTTCACCCAGGGTACCCCATAGGGCTTCGTTAAAGTTCCGTCCGGGGGCCCCATTTTTTGAACCCTTTCCGAAGTCCCCCTTTTCTAATGCTTCATCTGGGTACCCTATAGGATTCCTATAAAGTTCCATCCAAGGGCCCCATTTTCTAGAGCTCTACCCGCGGGCCCCATAGGACTCAGTTCAATTTCTGACCGAGGGCCCCATTTTCTGGGTCTCCACTAGCGGATTCCATTTAAGCTCCGTCTAAAGACCAAATTTTTCCCTGAACCCCCACCCAAGGGCTCCATTTGGGCGTTGGCTTTCGCATTTACATCAGCTGTCAATTGTCAAATACGTCAGCTCTCATTTACATTAACCCCACTTTTTATTAGGCCCTATTTTCTAGAGCGAAAATACGCTTTTCAGTAAAGAAATGATCTATTAGAATTTGAACAAATATTTCATTCGATTTAAAGACTTGTAGACAGTCTGACAAGGAAATTCTGTAAATAGAGAACTTACTGCGGCCCGTGGTGATGCAAACACGCCATTTTACAATTTCATTTTAATAAGTTTGTCGCTAATTGAATAGATGATGATAGGAATACTGTATTTCCTTTATTTTATATGTCCTATTTTTAGGATTAAGCCCCCCGGAGTCGCATTTTCTAGTTGTTATCTGTCATACGTCAGCTGTCATGTCAAATGGTGAACGCGCGTTAAAGTTTAAAGAGAACACCATTTGATATATATTTTTTTACGTTGAAAAGGTAAAATTTGAAAAAAAAGTTGATACGAAGTTACGAGACATATGAATTTTATGTAATAAAAAGTGGAGTTATACGATATGCCCCTTAGAACGCAGGAGGAAAATAAAACAAATATATACTTCATTTTTATTTCATCAAACATTATTTTTTACTGTAATATAAAGGGTGAATAATAAACAAATATTTAGCTGGTAAATCAACAATCTGAATTTATATTTAGGGCACTGTATGGCAAGCAATTTCGAGTTATAACATTTTTTTTCGACATAAATAATAGGTAAATCTAAGTTACTTTAATAATAATTGAAAACATACAATTTTAATTTATTTTTTCAATTTATACAAACATATCCTTAATCTGATATATATATATATATATATATATATATATATATATATATGTATATATATATATATATATATATATATATATATATATATATTGTCACATATTTAGATTTTATTCCTGGGTATAGAATGTTTAGGACTGGAGAAAGAGGACCATCCACAAACCAAATAGTTTCTTGAATCGATTTTCACATCATCTGGAAGGTCTTTGTCAGCATAAGGTATGGTATATCTAAAAAAATAAACAATTTTTACCAAAAGTAATTAAGTTTGATTTCCTTTAACCATAGGTGCCTCGTTTATTTCATGTGATAAAAAGTTAATAAAATATCGAAAAAGGTAAAAAGAGCTAAAGAGGAAATTGATTATTTAAAATACTAACATAATAGTTAGAGTTATTAAAGAGATAAAAAGTAATCAAGGCATGAGTTTTTGTTCATGTCTCCTTTAATTCAATATATTAAAAAATTCAAGATAGGTATAAGTATGGTTTTGAGCATATGTATATATAAAATATAAAATAAACTATTTTACAGTGTACACTATACAGCAAAACCACAAGTTTCATTTATCACGATGAGTTAATGGTTTCACAAATCGATAATAGTATAACTAACTCACTGATATGTTTTCTCTAATTTTATATGAAATATGAAAGTGTTTTTTTTCTTTTGCTATTTTAAATACATAATTTCCTATTTTTTACAAATTTTAAACACTTTCAAATTGTTATAATTTTATTTTAAATATGACATCTTATATCAAAATTAAAAATACTGTAGTGTAAGAAATTAAATATTGTGCTTTTGTTGCTATTCAAAATTCACCAAAAGTTTTATAAATAATATGAAAATATTAGAAAGGTTTCTTACTGCAATGGAAAAGGCATAAAATTATAAAAAACGTTATAATAATGAGTTGAGTCCACTGTTAAAAATGTGTAATTTGAAAAATTTAAAGCTCAAGTGATGTGTGAATTTTTATGCGAAAATAGGGTGTTTTTAAGAGAGAAATTACACACAGACTAAGTAATATGGACAATAAATTAAAGGTCCAAGTATATCTTGTATAAATTTTTTATACAAAAATATGGTATATTCTGTAGAATACTTCAAATGGTGGATCATAATTTCGTTTAGATATGAGATTTTATATTAAAATGTACTGTAATGTAAGAAATCAAATATTTTGCCTTTTGTTGACTACTCAAAAATTCACCAAAAGCTGTACAAAATAAAATGAAAAATAATGTTAAGAGGTGTCTTACTTTATTGGAAAATACATAAATTTATAGGAAATGCTATAACAATGGGTTTGATCAAGGGATTTTTATACAAAATAGGAGCGAAATTACACATTAACTAAGTGATATGGATAATAAATTAAAGGTCCAAGTAAATCTTGGATAGATTTTTTATATAAAACTAGGGTATGTTCTGTAGAATACTTGCAAAAAGGGTTATTTCGATAAGTTAAAATATATAATTTGAAAATTAAAGACTCATGAGGTGTCTTTTATGGATCTTTTATACAAAAAATGGTGTTTTCTGGAGAAAAATTACACAATGACTAAGTGATATGGACAATAAATTAAAAGTTCAAGTGTATCTTGAATTGATTTTTATATAAAAATAGGGTAAGTTCTGTAGAATACCTACAAAAAGGGTTATTTCGTTGTGTTAAAATTCATAACTTGAAAATGATAGACCCACTTTTATGGATTTTTTTTTATACAAAATATGTTTGTGTTTTTCTAGAGAGAGATTATACATTGATATGGACAATAAATTAAAGTTCCAAGTGTATCTTGTATAGATTCTTTATATAAAAATAGGGTATATTCTGTAGAATACTTACACAAAAAGTTTTATGTTCTGCAAAAAATCCCCATAAACTTCCGGAAGGGTCACACAGTCTCAAGTAGCATACGTTTCATTATACTTTTCAGTTTGAATTATGTATCTCTTCTGAACGTATTACGTTTACCTACAAAAAATTTTTAACACAAAATTTTGCAGTTATTGATTGTAGTTATTAAATATATAGTTATCACAATGAGTTGATGGTTTAACAAATCGATAATAGTCATAACTTACTCACAGATATGTTTTTCTCTTTTTTCCATAACAGAAAATTGAAAGTCATGTGTCAACATTGACACATAAGTTACTGTTGTTGCTGAAACTGCTGCCACAATAGAAGTATTCAGGTATTTAGATTTTACCTAAAATTGGAAAAGTTACAATATTTTTCTACAAATTAACAAAAAAAAAATACCACTAAAATTGTTACTTTTTAAAAATGAAACTTCTTGTTTTAAAATTTATACTTGCAGCAAAAGAGAATTTATATCATATTAATAAGTTTTTCCACTGTACAGTACCCAGAAGCAACTTAAAAAAACTGACTTGATTGGTCTGTTACGGGTATAGTTATATAGTGTACTATAAATTGTACCATAGTGTTTTTAAGTTTTGATAAATGCAAATATGTTTGACTAAATCCAAGCTTATTCTAAAAAGTTCGAGATAGTAAAAAATTAAATAGCAGTAAGCTGTATAATTTTTAAAAAACAAGTAAAAAAGCTAATTTATATACATTAGGGCAAAACTTACGGAGATATTAATAAGTTGTCATATTGCTTTTTATGGTTTATTGATAAATAGGCCGTCATTCTTGACATCCTCTTCGCCCCACAACCACAAATAAACAAAACAAAAGTCTGCATATTTGATCTTTCTCGCTCAAAATTGACTTTAGATATTTTTATTCTTGTCTATCTGCTTCTATATCCTGTATATTTCATATCGGGAGCATTCGTTACATGCCAAATTCTTTCTTGACTGTATTTTCTCGCCCATATGTAAACCATTGCTGACATAAAGTATGACATACCTAAAAAAAATAACTTTTTCACACCTTTTTTCAAAATTTTCCTTTATTTTTTATTAAGAAAACAAAATAAAGCTAGATGAAGAACACCCTTGTGCAGAATTAAGAAAATCAATATTTCTGTTTTAAATATTTATCAGTCCTCTTTTTACACAGTAGTTCTGCTTTCTTATACCTTCACATAGATTAAAAAAGTACTTATAGGTCTCAAATACTATTAAACAGTAATTTTTAAAATTCCCTCATTGAAAAATTTTCTAGGTTGACATTTTAAGACAAAAAAATGTAACGAAAATCACCTCTTAAAGGTTTCTTAAGTATTTTATCAGAAAAACACTAAAATGTACCTAACATATAAAAATCAATAACGTAACTTGAAAAAATATTTTATTTTAGACAAAAAAAAATAATCTAAAAACGTATCCCTCTAAATTTTAAGCATTTTTTTAACAGAAACTAATTAAAATGCTCTCTAAACATAAAGAAATCATCGATCATTCCATGAAAATATAAAATAGAAGAAAAATAAATCCGCCATTTTTAGACGCCGTTGTTGTGCAAGCTATACAAGAGGTTTTACGAACGGTACCATCTATTCCACCACGCCTAATTCCCAGTGGGTCTGTCATATCAATTTTTATAAAGCATTTTGTATCAATCAGATATTTACTATAAAAATTACTATTTAACTGCGTAAATTGAAAACATACAGCCTTTTTTCTAACAGAAACGAATTAAAAATGCACCCTAAACATATAGAAATCAATTAATATTCGATCAAACTGTAAAATAAAAGAAAATAAATCCCAGAGCTCTGTCATTTACCGACCCCATCGCGCGCGCGCGCCAGCCATGTAAGCCATTGCCACGAACTTGACATATGTCAAGTTCATGGTCATTGCAGACATAAAGTAAAAACTTTTTGTAATTCTAATTGTTAGATTGGATTACTACCTTACTAACGCAGCAATAACGCTATATTAACAATGCAATAACGTTAACGATTTAATTTCCCATTACCGATCTTTAAGAGCCGTTTTACAAACACAAAAATTATTCCGAAAATTATAACAAAAATTTTCAGCAAATTTTTGCCGAAAATTCTATGCAGATAATTTTTAAAATAAAATACCACTCTGTGTGATACGCAGAAGAAATCTGAATATAATTTTGGTGATAATTTTGTCGGTGCTCATGCGCTTTTTCATAACATGTGACGTTCCGGCAGTTAAAAAGGAAGATGGAAGATATAACTTGCTCTAGAGATAAATGTCATAATGTCATAAATATGAAAGTTTCCAAATATATATAATCAAAAAACCACAAAATAAGGGATATTTTGTGTAAGAAACAATGAGTAAATATTGAGATTAGGTTGATTACCCAACGTGGGCCGTCAATTCACAAATTTTATTCTGCATCGTTTTTCGCTCATTTTCTGAATTTTAGCCATAAAAATACAGAACACGTTCTATATTTTTATGCCGAAAATTTTCACCAAAATTTTAATAATAATTCTTTAATGTGTAAAATATCAAATTAGTTTTATGAAAATTTTCAACATAATTATGAGATAAATTTTGGCTATAATTCTTGTATGTGTAAAACAGCTCTAAGACTTGTTACATTTTATGAATAAAAATTAAACGGTTTTTTATAAGACCGTTCGCACTGCAATTATATCAAAATTTATCTTAAAAACATACCTCTTTAAAGTTTCTTAAAGGTTTATCCGAACAAAAACTAATTAAAAATGCACTGAACATATAAAACTCAATTAAAAATTCACTTTATACACTTAAAATTTATAATAAAAGAACCTTATCGGCCATTATGGCCGGGGTATGAATATTGACAAACTACCACACTTGTTGAAAAGTACTTCTATTATAGAAGTGGATCGATAAAGATTCTCTCTTACCTGCGCTCACATCGGGAGTTCCAGGAACTACTCGTACATTACCGGTAGACTTTTTTCAATGTTGGAATCACGTTACTTTTAAATGGTATTGATTTTTCTTTAGAATTTGAGTAGCTACCTTTTTTAAATTCGAATTGTGTCTACTTTTATTTTCTATCAACAAAATAACATTGTGGAAATCTTAAGTAGACTATAATTTATTTTAGGTTTCTATGTTGACTGTGAAACACGATAAACAAACATGTAAAATTTGTGTGTGTATGTGTGTGTGTGTGTGTGTGTGTGTGTGTGTGTGTGTGTGTGTGTGTGTGTATGTGTGTGTGTGTGTGTGAGTGTGTGTGTGTGTGTGTGTGTGTGTGTGTGTGTGTGTGTGTGTGTATGTGTGTGTGTATATGTGTGTGTGTGTGTGTGTGGGAAAATAGAAATAACAGTTTTTAAAGCACCAATTTCTACACACTCCAAACCTCGTAAACCTGAAACAACAAAAATTTTCGTGGCCCGAACTGCATTACTTTTTAATAAAAATAATGTAATTAATACTGATTTGTTTTTATATAACAGTTCCAAAAATCGAATTGTGGTTGGATAGTAATTCACTCCCTTCAACGCTTTAAAGTTGGTCACGGCCTTGAAAAATTTCCGACTTATGCCAATCTCTTTGAAAGCTAGCGTTATAAGTCACCCCCACTCTTTAAACTTAATCTTGGCCTTGAAAATATTCACGCTTCCTCGATGCCTTGAAAACTTGCGCTCGACTTAACATATGTGACGAATATATATGACGTCATTTGACCCTGAAGTATGCCATTATAAACGCTCCCATGCGCTTGGGAATGATTTTATATTCGTGTTGGTATCAGTGGCATTAACTTGAAAATATTTTGTTTGTAGTGCATATTTTAAAAGTGATTGTTGTTACAGGTAATTTTTATTTATTACATTTTTCCACAGCGAGTATTCCAAAGTTCTTTTTGGATAATTTGGCTTTTTGTTTCTTACCATTTGACTTCTTTTAATAAAATTCGGAGCACTTTTCAAAAATAATCTTTTGTAAAGGAATTATTTCCGGAAAACACTCCCCTGAATTTCCCTCTCAGTATTTAAAGGAGAAAAATATCTCTTTAATATTTCCGTTTTCAAATGTCATGATTTTTTTTACAAACACATTAGTGTTCTTATAGATCCTTTGAACTCTGCTTATTTAATCGACTCAAAATTTTTTTATAATAATATATAATTCGCTTCGATGTCAAGACTTTTTTCCTGCTTTAGATCTTACTTGAAGTCTGATGTCGGTTCTTAGTATATTCTTAGTATATTGAAAACTAGCTGAATTTGAAGTAGATTCACTGAATTTTTTATTTTTTAACAAAAACTGATAAACTCTGTTATTCATATTTTTGAAAAATTAACTTTCATTGTTCAATCTAGTCCATGTCTAGGAAAAGTAAAATTTATATGATTTTTGTTTCTTTAAACTTTTCAAACACTGACAACTTTATTGTTTCTTCTATTCCAAGACTTTCAATTTCGAGTCTATTCAAATTTTTCACTTCTAGAGTCGGCATCATGTGTTTCATTACTATAACTGTTGGATCATAAACTTGTCCTGAAAGGACCTTCCAAAAATAAATATTGTTTGTGTGACTATCATATAAGAGCGTCCTACACTTGCCATAATATTAAGGTTGTTGGTAGACTACACTCATAATATTAGTTTTTAATAAACACTTTTCAATATTAGTGAGAATATATTCAGAATTTCTTTATTGGATTTCATATTTACTTTCTACTTCTGCTTTCTTTTGAGAAATTAACCAAAACTGGCTGTGTTCTCAAAAAAAAATTATATTTTTTAAAAGTGGTGAGGATAATTTATTTTTATTTTTTCAAATCGATTTGACGTCATACTCAGATAATAACACCAATTTTTGTTGTGGTTCCCACTAGTTCCTATTAGAATGCTTTTCAAAAACTAGGTTAAAACTGTTACTTGTTTATCATATTAGTAAAGTATTTATTTTAGTGAGGTTTCTTACGTAAGAGAGAGAGAGGGAGGAGGTTGATTATTATTTCGTAAGTTAAACAGAGACAAACTAAAAAAAACACTTGCGCACTCAAGTTTGTTTTTCTTTACATTTTAGACAACTGGGGTTAGGTGTGAAAACGAAGATCAATCAGTTCAAAGTTGACCTTTAAACAATACAGACGTGTTTAACTCGCTTTCAAAAGTAAGTGTTTCACTAGTTACGATGGAAAAATTTATTATTGTTAAAGACGCCATAAAAACAGTACGAAGATTTAATCTTACTGGTCGTACTGTGGAATTTAAGTTAAAGCCTATACCCGAAGATAATGAACCTATTGGCTGGGTAAAAGAAGCCATTAATCAAGTCATTCAAAGAGCAACGGAGGGTTTACAGCCATTAGATTATGTTGGATTTAGTTTTTGTTCTAAAGACTTTAACCGTGGAGAAGGTTGGATTCGATTTAGGCTGGCAAGAGAAATCAATTATGAAAATGTTTGGGACGTCATCAGTAGCATTTACCAATCAAATAGTACTGGTTTAAACACTGAATCATTTTGCCTTGCTGTAACTACTGTACGACTGCCAACAGGAAGTGGAAGAGAGAAAAAATGCAACACTTTTGAAGAAGAATGTGGTATACGTCGAGGAATCATAACTATACAGAATAAAGACAATCTCTGTTTGTCGCGGGCCTTGGTAGTCGCTATGGCTAATGTTGAAAAAGACCCCGAGTTTTATAAAGTTCGTCGAGATATTAGCAAAATTCAGACAAACAGAAGCATAATTTTAATGGAGCAAGCTGAAGTAATTATTCCTCAAGGAGGCGGCGGGATTCCTGAGTTGCAAAAATTTCAGAAATATCTAAAAGATTACAAAATAGTTGTTTATAGTTATGGATCAAAAGGCAGAGATGTAATTTTCGAAGGGTTGACCGAGAGCAATAAACGACTAAATTTACTACATCACGATGGACATTTTAATGTAATTACGTCACTGACGGCCGCTTTTGCATGCTGTTATTATTGCAAATTTTGCTATATCCCGTATGATCACAAAAATGAGCACAGATGTGGAGGAATTTGTCCTGGCTGCTTTCAGTCTCCTAAATGTATTAATAATCAAGTTAAAATTAATTGTGACGGCTGCCGCAGAAATTTCAGAGGAAGAATATGTTATGATAATCACCTAAGGATTGGATCGTATGGAAAAAACTCAGTCTGTTCAGAAATTCGACAGTGTGATGAATGTTTTAAAACTGTGAAGGGCGACAGAAAACACATTTGTGGCGAGATGTTTTGTAAGATCTGCAAAACACACGTACCAGAAAACCATTTGTGTTATATTCAAAAAGATACCAGAGAACCTAAAATGAAGGATGTTTTATTTGTATTTTATGATCTGGAGACTCGGCAGGAAGAACAATTTGAAAATGGTACTGTTTTACATCAGCCAAATCTATGCGTATTTAAACAGTGTTGTGACGCCTGTTTAAATGACGACGAGAAACAAGCATGTAAAAAGTGTGGGGATAGATTGCAAAAAGTTAAAGGACCCTGTCCTGTTGTGGCCTTCACTAATCACTTACTACAAATTCGAAAGAAATTTAAAGAGCTTGTTGTTATAGCCCACAACGGTCAAGCCTTTGACCACCAGTTTATATTAAATTATATTTTGACTGAAACTAATTTAAAACCAGAACTAGTTATGAGAGGTACCAAAATAATTATGATGCAAGTTGGAAATGTTAAGTTTTTGGACAGTTTGAACTACTTTCCCATGGCTTTAAGTAAGTTGTCAAAAGCTTTTGGCCTAGGAAACCACTTTAAAAAGGGCTATTTTCCGCATTTGTTTAATACAAAAGCTAATGAAGCCTATGTCGGGCCTCTCCCACCTCTAGAATATTATTCACCAGATACAATGAAATCAGAAGATCGCACTACGTTTCTTCAGTGGTACAATGAACACAAAAATGAGGAATTTGATATGCAAAGAGATTTGGTTAAGTACTGTGTTTCAGATGTGGAGATTTTAACCAGAGCGTGCTTAAAATTTAGACAGCAACTTTTAAGCACTACCAATGTGTGTCCATTCACTGAAGCCACCACCATTGCATCTGCGTGTAATAAAGTTTTTCGTAGAAATTTTCTAAAACCCAATACTATTGGAATTATTCCAAAAAATGGTTATAGATGGAGGGACACTCAAAGTAAAATAGCAATTCAGTGGCTACTTTGGACAGAGAAAACCCGGGAAATAAACATTTTACACGCTGCTAAAGGACAAGAAGTTGTTCTGCGAGGCATAAAAGTTGATGGATTTTGCCCTGAAACCAGCGAAATTTTCGAATTTCAAGGTTGTTACTACCACGGATGCCCTAATTGCTATAGGCGAGGCAGAAATGACGCTTTATTTGAAGATCCAACTCAGACTCTAAATTTGAGATATGAGACAACCCTTGCCAAAATTGAAAAATTAAAAAGTTTTGGTTTTACCGTAAATGAAATGTGGGAGTGTGAATTTAGAAAACAACTCCTTGATGATGTCCAAATTGAAAGCTATACCAAGGCTCACCCTCTTATTGCCACAATTCCTTTAAACCCAAGAGACGCTTTCTATGGAGGCCGTACGGGAAATGTTTGGGAATATTACAAAGTTAAAAAAGGGGAAAAAATTAAGTATGCTGATGTGTGCTCTCTGTACCCCTACGTCTGCAAGTATGGAAAATTTCCGGTAGGACACCCGGAAGTATTTGTAGGAGAAGAGTGTGAGAATCTAGACTTTTTTAATATTAATGGCCTAATAAAATGTAGTATTTTACCTCCAAAAGATTTGTATCACCCCGTTTTACCAGTAAAAATGAATAATAAACTCATGTTTTTTCTCTGTCAAACGTGTGGTCAAGAAATGAACCAGCATGAATGTACGCATACCGATGAAGAAAGAACTTTAAATGGTACCTGGGTAATAGATGAAGTTCTAAAAGCAGTCGAAAAAGGCTACAAAATTTTAAAAATATATGAATTTTGGAAATACTCGACTGTACAGTTTAACAAAGAGACCGGTGTAGAAGGATTATTTACGAGGATGATGAATAAATTTATTAAAATAAAACAAGAAGCATCCGGGTGGCCGGCCAATTGTCAGACAGGAGAAGAACGGTCTAGATATATGGAGGAATTCTTCAACAGAGAAGACGTTCAACTGGACCATGCGCAAATTGTTAGCAACCCGGGACTTAGGTCATTGGCAAAGTTAATGCTAAATAGCTTCTGGGGAAAGTTTGGACAACGAGAGAATCAACCAAAAACTCAAATTATAAATACTCCAAAGGAATTCTACTCATTGTTTACAAATCCCGCAATCTCTGTAAATGGTGTACTTCCAATCAATGAAAATACATTAGTTGTAAGTTCTGAATACATAGAAGAGGCCTACGACCCCTTGTCCACGGTTAATGTTGTCGTCGCAGCTTACGTCACAGCACAGGCTCGGCTCAAGCTATATAAGTATTTAGAGCAACTTGACAAACGCGTCCTGTACTACGACACAGACTCTGTAATTTATGTCTCTAGGGAAAGTGAACCTGATATTGTCACTGGACAATTTATCGGCGATATGACCGATGAATTGGAAAGTTATGGTCCTGAATCCTTTATTACCAGTTTTGTTAGTGGGGGGCCTAAAAACTACGCCTATAAAGTATACTCTACCAAAACTACCCAAGAAGAGGTTGTATGCAAAGTCAAAGGGATATCTCTTAATTATGAAGCATCAAAATTGATTAACTTTGAAGTAATCAAAAAAATGGTTCTTGAAAAATCAGATCCCATACCCATTGTGTTCAAAAATATAAGAAGAACAAAGGAGAACCTAGTAACAACCTGCACAGAAACTAAATTGTATAGGCCAAATTCCACCAAAAGAAAATTTTTATCTGATGGCAGCTCGGAACCTTATGGATATAAGAAGATAAGAATAGAATAGTATTTATTCAAAATTGTATAATTTTATTTAAGTAATATATTTGTTATATACTACCACTGTTTTTTCCTTCAGGGTTTTGCTTTGAAATTTCGTTTTACCATAAAAAAATCGAATGGAGCGCAACTAAGGGCTCAGTTCACGTCTGGCAGCTCTGTTAAGGTTTAAAAACCGACCGGATGCCCTTAAAATTTATGCTTATTATTCAGGTTTATTATAAATGTAAATCTGTTAATAAGTTTTAAAAAACAAATAACGCGCTCAGATATCTATACACACACATAATTTAAAACGTTGTCAACACTCACGATATCATTCGTTATTTGAAAGGGAGTAAATTATGGTATTGATATTAAAGTCATTATTATAATATCACATCAAACTCTGTAACAGTTAGATCTTACAAATTCTACTTAATATAAGTTGTGTTATTATTACGATATTGTTATCGCTTCACAGATATTATTTTACGTACATCAGAGTAATTTCTAAAGAAAGATAATTGTCAGTGTAGTCATTTTTATGAATACTTCACGTTTACACGGTTTGAAGTGTGTATAGAAATTGGCGCTTTAAAAACTGTTATTTCTATCTATTTTCCCACACACACACACACACACACACACACACATACACACACACATATACACACACACCTACACAGACACACACACACACACACACACACACATATATATACACACACACACACACACATACACACACACAAATTTTACATGTTTGTTTATCGTGTTTCACAGTCAACATAGAAACCTAAAATAAATTATAGTCTACTTAAGATTTCCACAATGTTATTTTGTTGATAGAAAATAAAAGTAGACACAATTCGAATTTAAAAAAGGTAGCTACTCAAATTCTAAAGAAAAATCAATACCATTTAAAAGTAACGTGATTCCAACATTGAAAAAAGTCTACCGGTAATGTACGAGTAGTTCCTGGAACTCCCGATGTGAGCGCAGGTAAGAGAGAATCTTTATCGATCCACTTCTATAATAGAAGTACTTTTCAACAAGTGTGGTAGTTTGTCAATATTCATACCCCGGCCATAATGGCCGATAAGGTTCTTTTATTATAAATTTTAAGTGTATAAAGTGAATTTTTAATTGAGTTTTATATGTTCAGTGCATTTTTAATTAGTTTTTGTTCGGATAAACCTTTAAGAAACTTTAAAGAGGTATGTTTTTAAGATAAATTTTGATATAATTGCAGTGCGAACGGTCTTATAAAAAACCGTTTAATTTTTATTCATAAAATGTAACAAGTCTTAGAGCTGTTTTACACATACAAGAATTATAGCCAAAATTTATCTCATAATTATGTTGAAAATTTTCATAAAACTAATTTGGTATTTTACACATTAAAGAATTATTATTAAAATTTTGGTGAAAATTTTCGGCATAAAAATATAGAACGTGTTCTGTATTTTTATGGCTAAAATTCAGAAAATGAGCGAAAAACGATGCAGAATAAAATTTGTGAATTGACGGCCCACGTTGGGTAATCAACCTAATCTCAATATTTACTCATTGTTTCTTACACAAAATATCCCTTATTTTGTGGTTTTTTGATTATATATATTTGGAAACTTTCATATTTATGACATTATGACATTTATCTCTAGAGCAAGTTATATCTTCCATCTTCCTTTTTAACTGCCGGAACGTCACATGTTATGAAAAAGCGCATGAGCACCGACAAAATTATCACCAAAATTATATTCAGATTTCTTCTGCGTATCACACAGAGTGGTATTTTATTTTAAAAATTATCTGCATAGAATTTTCGGCAAAAATTTGCTGAAAATTTTTGTTATAATTTTCGGAATAATTTTTGTGTTTGTAAAACGGCTCTTAAAGATCGGTAATGGGAAATTAAATCGTTAACGTTATTGCATTGTTAATATAGCGTTATTGCTGCGTTAGTAAGGTAGTAATCCAATCTAACAATTAGAATTACAAAAAGTTTTTACTTTATGTCTGCAATGACCATGAACTTGACATATGTCAAGTTCGTGGCAATGGCTTACATGGCTGGCGCGCGCGCGCGATGGGGTCGGTAAATGACAGAGCTCTGGGATTTATTTTCTTTTATTTTACAGTTTGATCGAATATTAATTGATTTCTATATGTTTAGGGTGCATTTTTAATTCGTTTCTGTTAGAAAAAAGGCTGTATGTTTTCAATTTACGCAGTTAAATAGTAATTTTTATAGTAAATATCTGATTGATACAAAATGCTTTATAAAAATTGATATGACAGACCCACTGGGAATTAGGCGTGGTGGAATAGATGGTACCGTTCGTAAAACCTCTTGTATAGCTTGCACAACAACGGCGTCTAAAAATGGCGGATTTATTTTTCTTCTATTTTATATTTTCATGGAATGATCGATGATTTCTTTATGTTTAGAGAGCATTTTAATTAGTTTCTGTTAAAAAAATGCTTAAAATTTAGAGGGATACGTTTTTAGATTATTTTTTTTTGTCTAAAATAAAATATTTTTTCAAGTTACGTTATTGATTTTTATATGTTAGGTACATTTTAGTGTTTTTCTGATAAAATACTTAAGAAACCTTTAAGAGGTGATTTTCGTTACATTTTTTTGTCTTAAAATGTCAACCTAGAAAATTTTTCAATGAGGGAATTTTAAAAATTACTGTTTAATAGTATTTGAGACCTATAAGTACTTTTTTAATCTATGTGAAGGTATAAGAAAGCAGAACTACTGTGTAAAAAGAGGACTGATAAATATTTAAAACAGAAATATTGATTTTCTTAATTCTGCACAAGGGTGTTCTTCATCTAGCTTTATTTTGTTTTCTTAATAAAAAATAAAGGAAAATTTTGAAAAAAGGTGTGAAAAAGTTATTTTTTTTAGGTATGTCATACTTTATGTCAGCAATGGTTTACATATGGGCGAGAAAATACAGTCAAGAAAGAATTTGGCATGTAACGAATGCTCCCGATATGAAATATACAGGATATAGAAGCAGATAGACAAGAATAAAAATATCTAAAGTCAATTTTGAGCGAGAAAGATCAAATATGCAGACTTTTGTTTTGTTTATTTGTGGTTGTGGGGCGAAGAGGATGTCAAGAATGACGGCCTATTTATCAATAAACCATAAAAAGCAATATGACAACTTATTAATATCTCCGTAAGTTTTGCCCTAATGTATATAAATTAGCTTTTTTACTTGTTTTTTAAAAATTATACAGCTTACTGCTATTTAATTTTTTACTATCTCGAACTTTTTAGAATAAGCTTGGATTTAGTCAAACATATTTGCATTTATCAAAACTTAAAAACACTATGGTACAATTTATAGTACACTATATAACTATACCCGTAACAGACCAATCAAGTCAGTTTTTTAAGTTGCTTCTGGGTACTGTACAGTGGAAAAACTTATTAATATGATATAAATTCTCTTTTGCTGCAAGTATAAATTTTAAAACAAGAAGTTTCATTTTTAAAAAGTAACAATTTTAGTGGTATTTTTTTTTTTTGTTAATTTGTAGAAAAATATTGTAACTTTTCCAATTTTAGGTAAAATCTAAATACCTGAATACTTCTATTGTGGCAGCAGTTTCAGCAACAACAGTAACTTATGTGTCAATGTTGACACATGACTTTCAATTTTCTGTTATGGAAAAAAGAGAAAAACATATCTGTGAGTAAGTTATGACTATTATCGATTTGTTAAACCATCAACTCATTGTGATAACTATATATTTAATAACTACAATCAATAACTGCAAAATTTTGTGTTAAAAATTTTTTGTAGGTAAACGTAATACGTTCAGAAGAGATACATAATTCAAACTGAAAAGTATAATGAAACGTATGCTACTTGAGACTGTGTGACCCTTCCGGAAGTTTATGGGGATTTTTTGCAGAACATAAAACTTTTTGTGTAAGTATTCTACAGAATATACCCTATTTTTATATAAAGAATCTATACAAGATACACTTGGAACTTTAATTTATTGTCCATATCAATGTATAATCTCTCTCTAGAAAAACACAAACATATTTTGTATAAAAAAAAATCCATAAAAGTGGGTCTATCATTTTCAAGTTATGAATTTTAACACAACGAAATAACCCTTTTTGTAGGTATTCTACAGAACTTACCCTATTTTTATATAAAAATCAATTCAAGATACACTTGAACTTTTAATTTATTGTCCATATCACTTAGTCATTGTGTAATTTTTCTCCAGAAAACACCATTTTTTGTATAAAAGATCCATAAAAGACACCTCATGAGTCTTTAATTTTCAAATTATATATTTTAACTTATCGAAATAACCCTTTTTGCAAGTATTCTACAGAACATACCCTAGTTTTATATAAAAAATCTATCCAAGATTTACTTGGACCTTTAATTTATTATCCATATCACTTAGTTAATGTGTAATTTCGCTCCTATTTTGTATAAAAATCCCTTGATCAAACCCATTGTTATAGCATTTCCTATAAATTTATGTATTTTCCAATAAAGTAAGACACCTCTTAACATTATTTTTCATTTTATTTTGTACAGCTTTTGGTGAATTTTTGAGTAGTCAACAAAAGGCAAAATATTTGATTTCTTACATTACAGTACATTTTAATATAAAATCTCATATCTAAACGAAATTATGATCCACCATTTGAAGTATTCTACAGAATATACCATATTTTTGTATAAAAAATTTATACAAGATATACTTGGACCTTTAATTTATTGTCCATATTACTTAGTCTGTGTGTAATTTCTCTCTTAAAAACACCCTATTTTCGCATAAAAATTCACACATCACTTGAGCTTTAAATTTTTCAAATTACACATTTTTAACAGTGGACTCAACTCATTATTATAACGTTTTTTATAATTTTATGCCTTTTCCATTGCAGTAAGAAACCTTTCTAATATTTTCATATTATTTATAAAACTTTTGGTGAATTTTGAATAGCAACAAAAGCACAATATTTAATTTCTTACACTACAGTATTTTTAATTTTGATATAAGATGTCATATTTAAAATAAAATTATAACAATTTGAAAGTGTTTAAAATTTGTAAAAAATAGGAAATTATGTATTTAAAATAGCAAAAGAAAAAAAACACTTTCATATTTCATATAAAATTAGAGAAAACATATCAGTGAGTTAGTTATACTATTATCGATTTGTGAAACCATTAACTCATCGTGATAAATGAAACTTGTGGTTTTGCTGTATAGTGTACACTGTAAAATAGTTTATTTTATATTTTATATATACATATGCTCAAAACCATACTTATACCTATCTTGAATTTTTTAATATATTGAATTAAAGGAGACATGAACAAAAACTCATGCCTTGATTACTTTTTATCTCTTTAATAACTCTAACTATTATGTTAGTATTTTAAATAATCAATTTCCTCTTTAGCTCTTTTTACCTTTTTCGATATTTTATTAACTTTTTATCACATGAAATAAACGAGGCACCTATGGTTAAAGGAAATCAAACTTAATTACTTTTGGTAAAAATTGTTTATTTTTTTAGATATACCATACCTTATGCTGACAAAGACCTTCCAGATGATGTGAAAATCGATTCAAGAAACTATTTGGTTTGTGGATGGTCCTCTTTCTCCAGTCCTAAACATTCTATACCCAGGAATAAAATCTAAATATGTGACAATATATATATATATATATATATATATATATATATATATATATATATATATATCAGATTAAGGATATGTTTGTATAAATTGAAAAAATAAATTAAAATTGTATGTTTTCAATTATTATTAAAGTAACTTAGATTTACCTATTATTTATGTCGAAAAAAAATGTTATAACTCGAAATTGCTTGCCATACAGTGCCCTAAATATAAATTCAGATTGTTGATTTACCAGCTAAATATTTGTTTATTATTCACCCTTTATATTACAGTAAAAAATAATGTTTGATGAAATAAAAATGAAGTATATATTTGTTTTATTTTCCTCCTGCGTTCTAAGGGGCATATCGTATAACTCCACTTTTTATTACATAAAATTCATATGTCTCGTAACTTCGTATCAACTTTTTTTTCAAATTTTACCTTTTCAACGTAAAAAAATATATATCAAATGGTGTTCTCTTTAAACTTTAACGCGCGTTCACCATTTGACATGACAGCTGACGTATGACAGATAACAACTAGAAAATGCGACTCCGGGGGGCTTAATCCTAAAAATAGGACATATAAAATAAAGGAAATACAGTATTCCTATCATCATCTATTCAATTAGCGACAAACTTATTAAAATGAAATTGTAAAATGGCGTGTTTGCATCACCACGGGCCGCAGTAAGTTCTCTATTTACAGAATTTCCTTGTCAGACTGTCTACAAGTCTTTAAATCGAATGAAATATTTGTTCAAATTCTAATAGATCATTTCTTTACTGAAAAGCGTATTTTCGCTCTAGAAAATAGGGCCTAATAAAAAGTGGGGTTAATGTAAATGAGAGCTGACGTATTTGACAATTGACAGCTGATGTAAATGCGAAAGCCAACGCCCAAATGGAGCCCTTGGGTGGGGGTTCAGGGAAAAATTTGGTCTTTAGACGGAGCTTAAATGGAATCCGCTAGTGGAGACCCAGAAAATGGGGCCCTCGGTCAGAAATTGAACTGAGTCCTATGGGGCCCGCGGGTAGAGCTCTAGAAAATGGGGCCCTTGGATGGAACTTTATAGGAATCCTATAGGGTACCCAGATGAAGCATTAGAAAAGGGGGACTTCGGAAAGGGTTCAAAAAATGGGGCCCCCGGACGGAACTTTAACGAAGCCCTATGGGGTACCCTGGGTGAAGTACGTGAAAATGGGAACCCAGACGGGGGCTCTGAACAATGAGGATCTCGGACGGGACTTTAGCGGAGCCCTATGGGGTACTCGGGTGGAGCACTAGAAACTGGGGCCCACGGAAGGGGTTCTAAAAGGTCCCCCCATAAAAAGAGGGGGCGCAGCCCCTAAAATGGGGCCCTCGTCATGGGGCCCATGGGGGCGCAGCCCGGTCTATAGCGACGGAATGACTACTAATATGCATTATAGTCCAGCAAAACGAGGATCTACTAGGAAAACTAAACAGGCATGAAAGTGAAATTTCTATCATTAAAAACTCTCTTAAAAGCGATAATATGTTATTTGTCCAATGAATGCCAATATTTCTAACACTAACAACAATTCACATATTGAAAATTCTAACATTAACACTAATATTACTAACAATAGCAGTAAAATGACCTCAAATCCCCCTCAGGTGGAAAATTTAAATATCATTGTCGATGTTAAATCTAATTCTGGTCTTATTAATAAGAATTTAAATTTACACGATCTCAATTCCGAGGCACGGGGATTTGAGAGTATGGATGACAAATCAGTGTCGGATTCGGAAGGAAATTCGGAAGCTGGCAAATACGTAAGAGCCAAAAATAACTCCAAATCAGATCAAGCTAAAAAAGCTCTTAAGGAAACCGAATTTCCTTCTTTGCTGAGCACTTCAAATGAAAAATTAATCGATGATATACCCATCATTGAAAAAACAACAAATGAAAATAAATAAAAATAAAAATAATGACGATGATTATATCAGCGATGATGATTTTTCCGACTATTATGAAAATAACCCTATTAAAAAAATTAGAACACCTCTTATCATTTTGCGTGAAAAAGGCAGATGCAACGAGCTCACTGGCTACATGAAGTCTTACAAAATGGAGTTCGGGAATGCGGTAAACGTTCCAAACCATACCCAAAAATGAAAAAAAAAATATACGACCTAAGATTCTTGGACAACCTGAAAGTTCGTACCGAGGCTCAAAGAAGCCACACGCATAATACATAATGCCACAGGTGTCAGTTATTCGGCCATGCACAATCAAAGCGCAGTGCGTAAAATGTTCGAAAGTGCATTTTACTTATAATTGTGGCCTCCGTAGAGATCAAAAATTGCGGTGGAGATCATCCCGCAAATTACACAGGGTGTCCAAGACACCCTAGAACCATTAGAGAAAAAGCTAGTAATGCTAAAAACAATAATGCGGGTTCATCTCCATCGCAATTTACATGGGAATCTCAGGACCACAACAAACTAGCCAGCTTATCACAGCAGCAATTAATGCAAAATTTCATGTTAAATTTTCAAAATTCTATGAAAGGATTTAATGACAATATGAACCATCAATTTCAACAGTTTATGGGTACTTTGACGTCTGTTGCCTCATCGAACCTGCAATGAATCTCGTAAAGATCAATCCTTCACATCTGAATCTATTGTTACTGTGAATTTTAATGGTATTTTGGACAAAAAATTAGAATTACTCAATTTTATCGAGAATCATAACATCGACATCTTATTGGTTCAGGAATCATGGCTTAAAGGTGAACGATTCATTTACTTAAACTACCTAATATTCAGAAATGATAGATTAAACAGACCTCTAGGGGGTACAATGATCTTCGTTAAAAAACATATTAAAGTTGCCATGATTCCTAATTCAGAGGATCATTTTGAAGGGACTTTTGTGAAAGTTTCTCTTAAAGATCACCTTTTAATTATTGGGTCAATTTAGTGTAGTCCACAATTTAATTTTGAAAGCCAGAATGTCGTCAATTTATTTAACACTGACAATCCGATGATTGTTGGAGGAGACTTTAACGCCTCCAATTTAGTTTGGGGTCCTCTGTTTAGATCATCCCATCATAGAGGTATTGTTCTTGAGCATGTTTCAAATCAAAATATTTTACAGCTTTCAATTCCTGACGGACACACCCATTACGGGCCAACCAACAACTTTAAATCTTTTCCTAACTAAAAATACCGACAGCTGTTCGAGACTTACAGTTCTTCACGAACTTACCTCTGAGCACCTGCAGGTATTGTTAGAATACGGAGACCTTAGATAAAAAAGTGAGGGTTCTTGGCTCAAAACTTTCACAAATTGGTTCAAATTTAGAGAACTTTTAGAAAATACAGATTACAAGGAAATAGTTCCTGAGGCTGATTCTGTGGAAGTTGAGGTCAATGCCCTTACCGAACAAATTCAAGAGGCCATTCAAAAATCTCCGGTTTCAAAAGTTATCAGATTTTCTAAATATGGTGATTTATCTCCAGATCTTAGGCAAAGGATCAAAATTAAAAATAGACTTTAGAACAGGGCATATAGAACAGGGGACCCCGAATTAAAAAGAAGAGCTAACAGAGCGTCGAACGAGATTAAAATAGAACTAAAAAATTTGTACAATCAGAGTTGAGAATCCAAGCTTGAATCTCTACAGGTTCACGATGGATCTTTTTACAGAATGACTGGCGCATTGACCAAATGGGCTAAAAATCTCTACCATTCATTAAACATAATGGAAAAATCTATACTGAACCTTTAGAGAAAGCAAACGGTTTCACAGAAAAACTTACGAAACAATTCGAACTTAATCCCAGTTCCGATTGTACAAAAGAAAATAACGTAAATAAAACCATAAAAATTTACAATAGTATGCCTTTCGATAACGCAAACATATCCTCCATTGGTCTTGAGGATGTCATGAAAATTACTTCAAATGTAAATATCCATAAAGCCCTTGGTCTTCATGGAGTACCTAATGCAGCGCTGAAAAGAGCTCCGGAGAGGACTCTCTCAGTAATAAAAGATATTACAAACGCGATATTCATTTCAGGGCATTTCCCAAGTAGTTGGAAAACTGCAAAAATTATATTAATTACGAAAAAAGCCGAAAAATCTACGGACATAAATGCTTATCGTCCAATTTCTCTATTATCTAGCTTAGGCAAGGTAATAGAGAAATTAATTCTTATCAAATTAAATGATTTTATCACTGAGAGAAATATCCTGCCTCCGGAGCAATTCGGATTTAGACAAGACTACAGCTACGTCCATCAAACAATCAGGCTGGCTGTTGATATAATAAAAGGTTTCAATAGAAAATTTCACACTGGAGTAATTTTCTTAGACATCAGCAAGGCCTTCGATACAGTTTGGCATAATGGCTTAGTTTTGAAAATGATCAGATTAGGTTTCCCTAACTTCTTGATAAGATTAACCCTAAGTTTTTTAAACAACAGAAGTTTCGTCGTATCAGTCAACGAAGAGATATCAGATAAAAGATCGGTTGAAGCTGAGGTTCCACAAGGTTTCCCGCTTTTCCCAATTTTGTACAACATTTACACGTCTCACATTCCTAAAGAAAAACATGTTAAACTATATCTCTTCGCCGACGATACTGCAATAGCAGCTTCCTCAAAGAAATTCTGGATAATTGCCACCCGTCTCCAAAAGCAAATAAGTAAACTTGAGAAATGGATGCAAGACTGGAAGATAAAAATAAACCCAAATAAGAAACAAGCAGTGATGTACACCAAATCGAGATTTCCAAATCCGGATATTCATGTATCCATTTCCCAAGTTAAAATTCCGTGGAGTTCGCAAGCTAAATACTTAGGGTTGATATTTGACTGGAACGCTAACAACAAGGGCTTATTGACTAAAGCGAAACGTAGCGTGTGTGCTTTGTAGTCGTTACTTAACAAAAATTGCAAACTCAATCTTAAATTAATATTAATGATAGTCAACATGTTTATACGAGATATCATCACTTATGGTGCCCCGACGTGAATTACTGTGAGTGTTCATAGCTCGGGTAGATTAGTAAGCCATTACAACAAAATGTTAAGATTCATTACAGAAGCACTTTACTTCGTAAGGAATTCGATAATTCAAAACGACTTACCAATCGGTACCTTACAAGAATTCCTTCATAAAATTCTTCTTAATCATTTCAACAAACCACTAACTCTACTTAATCATCTTATTATATAATCGCATAGTCAAAAAGCTAAAAATACCAATAGATTCATATATCCAAAAGACTGGATAGATAACCATTGATTGGACAGATAACACGCCTATCGCAATTCACATTCCCTAAGAAACAATAAGAAATTTACTGAAGACAAATAAGTTAATGAGCTCGGCTCGACCTAAAAAGACAAATATCATCCAAGAGAAATTTCACTCTGTTCCGTAGCCGAATCTATTTATAGATAGCACCTATGTACGAGAAGTACGCCGTCGCTTTTCGAAATTCCGATACCCGATGTTTCTAGAAATTACTACAAGTACGAAACAGCTATAAAAGCAGCTGGCTGGCAGTCGTTTCATCAGTATTGATTTAACACGAGCAGTGGTCAGTATTAGATAGAGAAGCGAAGTGCGCAAACAAGACAATAGCAAGAGCCTTGTGTTAGTATTAACTTTGTATTGAATAAAGTTACTTGAAATCTGTAAACGTAGTATTACACCTTTGAACCGACATACGCGACAGTACAGAAACGTGGTTATGTTAACCCCATGGATAGTTTTTGCAACATATATGGTCAGTTTACCCCAAAATCTTACAAAAGGACAATTAACAAAATAACCAAAGTAACTTATCATAAGTATTTTGAATGTCTTGTTGGCGAACAAGATCGGGACTGGGCTCCTCACATATGTTGACAAACCTGTGCAGCAAATTTAAGTAACTAGTTAAATGACAAATGCCATTCTATGCCTTTTGCCGTTCCAATGATTTGGCGAGAACCAACAAATCATTTTAATGAAAAGCTTTATCAGTTTCAGCACCTCCGGCATATTGAGAGGAAGATTTAGAAATGTATGATGATAAGGCTGAACCGAGTTTTGTTTCAGAAAAGGACGATTCTTATTTTCCCGAAAATGAAGAAGAGGCACCCCATTTAATCGAACAACCTGAATTAAATGATCTAGTTCGGGACCTCCACTTGTCCAAAGAGCAGGCTGAAGTATTAGGGTCTAGATTACAACAACGGAATTTACTAGCCACTGGAACCAAAGTTACAATATTTAGGAACCCTAACCAGGAGCTATCCTCGTGTTTTACTCTGCAGGATAAAATGTGTGTTTTTGATAATCCAAATAGTGTTATGGAGAAATTAGGACTTGCACATAACCCAAATATAGGGTTATATATAGATAATTCTAAAATAAGTTTAAAAGCAGTTCTGCTCCATAATGGCAACAAAAGACCCTCTGTTCCTCTTGCACATGTAGTTGACATGAAGGAAACATACGAAAGTATGTCACTTATTCTAAATACAATGAGCTATGATAACCAAATAAGTGATGACCTAAAAATCATAGGACTATTACTAGGGCTTCAGAATGGATTTGCGAAGTATTGCTGTTTTCTTTGTTTTTGGGACAGAGGACACAGAGTACAAGAATGGCATTCGAGAAATCATTATATTCCAGATCATCAATAGGGAATATACCCGTTGTTGATCCCAAAAAGTACTGTTACCTCCATTACACATTAAACTGGTATTGATTTAAAATTTCGCTGAAGCAGTGGATGAAGAAGTAGATGCGTTTAAATACCTTAAACAAATTTTTTATAAACTAAGTGATACTAAGCTTAAGGAAGGAATATTCTTTGGACCACAAATTAGAAAAATACTGAGGAATCAACAGTTTGATCAAAAATTAAATGATTTTCAATTAGCTGCGTGGATTTCTTTTAAAATAATTGTTTCGGAGTTCTAAGGAAACAAAAAATTAGAAAATTACAAAAAACTTGTAGGAGAACTATTTGAAAGCTACTGCAAAATGGACTGACGCATGTCTGCTAAAATACACTTCTTGTACTCCATTTAAATGTTTTCCCAGAAAATTTGGGTGCGCTTAGTGACGAGCAAGGAGAAAGGTTCCACTAAGACATATTAACAAATGAGCAACGCTACCAAGACAGATGGGATCCAGCAACGATGGGGAATTATTATTGGTTTCTCATGAGAGAAAGGGATCGGGAATATCAACGAAAGTCAACATTTGCAAAAAAGTTATGTACAGAACACTTACTATAAATGTATTTTCATGTTTATTTTTGTAAATAAATCCTATTATCCTTAAAATATCTTGTTTTTTTAGTGTTTTGAACTTATGTATAAATATTATATAAAAATGTTTGTATAAAATAAAATAACTGATAGATTCTATAACTCAAAATCTATACGTGACGAAAAATTTTCGTTGTTGTATTCGCAATCAGGATGCTTTAAACTCCCACAGACAGCCATTATAACATCAGTCGCATTTTTTTTTTGTATTTGTTGACTAGTGTTATTAATACTTTATTTAAGCTTGGAAACACGCGAGATATGCACTGAGATCAAGCCAACCGGTTAGTTCATAGCGACCGCTTCCAAAATAAATGCGTAAGAAAAAGAAATTTCGAACGGGACAAGATAGCCTGACATTGCTCGATGCTAAAAACAATCGAGAAAGTATTCCCAACTAATATATAAGTAACAAGCAATGCCACATGGGCAACCACAAGTTGAAACTCTCAAATACAAACATAAGTTAAATTGATGCACTCGATAAACCTTTACTACTTATCTGTAGTTGCTACTGTGTTGTTTTTTGCCATTTGTAAATTAGTAGTTCGTTGTAAGTCTTGTTTGATCTTAAAAACGTTACAATACTCTTGATGACCCTTTACAATTAGTCTTCCACAGTCACACCTAGAACTATAGACTGTTTTGGTAATTGAAGAAAATATTAACTAATGTTACTCATTCAAAAGTATTACATATTTTTTAAAAATTACTTTGAAATATTTTATTTTCCAGATGTCAACGTCATGGAGAAAAATAGAAAATATTTGAAACTTATATTTTCAACCGTTATCAACAACATAGAGGAGCCACAGTGTGTGTTTTGCAGTACTATACTTGGTGCTGAATCTGTGAAACCCTTTAAACTCAAATGGCACTTAGAAACAAAACATTTTGGATTTACTACAAATACTTGGACGACAGAAATTGGATTATGCTGGAACATTTTAACAACAAAGCCAAACTGGAAGTTATAAAAAGCAAAAATCTCATGCAATTGCAGAAACTCTTATTCAATACTGTTTATTAAAGTCCATTAAGCTAATTCTTAAAGCAAGTGAGATTTAAATATATATCCTTATCTAGTAACATAGTTCAGAGACTCATTTTAGACATGTCCAAAGATATGATGTAACAAACTTTATCAGAAATAAAAGCATCTCTTGTCTTTTCCTTTCAACTTGACGAGTCCACCGATACTAGCTTATGTTCCCAGTAACTTGTTTTCCTGAGATTGCATACTCGATTACTCGAAAACTTTCAGCAGTATCTTAGCTCTGACAGCACACAGGATGCTGTGCCGTACAGCCGAAGTTTATCGATTGACTAGATTGATACAGAAGTGCATATGACATATCATTGCCAAGGTTTACTTTGCATTTACTCAAGGTATTTGAAGTATCAAATCCCATAGGAACCTCTATAGAACACATAATCCTTCTATAGAAAGTATACGTTATAATAACATAGGGCAATGAAAACCTTGGAATATAGCTAATATCAGCAAAATAAAACATCTTTTAAGGAGGTTCCTTTTTCCTGCATCTCATTGTTGCAAGTATCTGTTGCTGTAAGAAACACTACAGAATAGTGAATGCAAAAAATTACTTAAAGTGATGCAAAAACTAGGCTTATTAGAGAACGATTTTGTAACTTCAACGATGGAAACATTTTACGTCATCTATATGTTCTGGTGAGTACAGTAGCAGAATCTACTGGAGGTTTTCCTGCATCTCATTGTTGCAAGTATCTGTTGCTGTAAGAAACACTACAGAATAGTGAATGCAAAAAATTACTTAAAGTGATGCAAAAACTAGGCTTATTAGAGAACGATTTTGTAACTGCAACGATGGAAACATTTTACGTCATCTATATGTTCTGGTGAGTACAGTAGCAGAATCTACTGGAGGTCGCTTCCGTCAAAGAGGGAGGTACCAAGCACCTATCAGACAGATTTGGTCATCAGAGCTATCTGGTAAAAACAAAATTTTTGCTACAAATATGCTTGGCTTTCGAAATATCTTTTACTCGTTCGAAGTATTTAGATATATATATATATATATATATATATATATATATATATATATATATATATATATATATATATATATATATATATAAGATGAATTGTACCAGTTGTGTATGTCAAGACCCACAAGATTTAAAGAAATATAAACCTCCAGATCTAAGAAGCCCATAAATAAAGCAATTCAAAAAAAAAATACTTAGAATTACGGTTTGATATTATATATTATAAGTAAGATTGAAGCCATTTATCAATATATTTCCTAAATTATTATATTTGGTTTCAATAACTTTACATGCCTGTAAAATAAATAAAAGTTGTTAAAATTAATTTTACCCGTTTTAGGTCAGCCAACTTTTAAACAGTTTTGATTAAAATCTGAATAATAACTGAGCTCCTAGGATGTAGCGACGAAAAACTGAACACAGAACGATCTACATTTAATTTCAATTTTGTACAATATTTCCTGAAGTAGTGTCAATTTTTTTATTTTAAATGATTCTTTCATACATGGTTTGGAAGTCGATTCTAGCAAAAATTAATTCAAAATATTTAATAATGATTCTTTAAGTCGATACTTGAGTGAAGGTGTGGTAAGAATGCAATATCATAACAAGTAAAATCATTCTAGTTTTATATCATTGCATAATTAAAAAGATGTTAGGTAGGTTTAATTCTTTAAATAACCAACTACTTTGAATAGACAAAGAAATTACCTATTTACCTATTCAATAAATATATTTCATTAAATTATTGTGTAAGTAAGCAATTCTTCACTTTGTGGTCACACTATTTGTAACTAATCAACTTAAGCATCTGACGCATTGCGGTTATACGCACGATAGCCAACATGTCCATCCTTGTTTAATTCGTCTATTACATTACGTAACAAATTTTATTTTATATGTTATATCATGTATGAAAAATGCATTTTTTTTTAATAAGCTTCTCTAACAAGAGTTCAATAGTAGTCGACAAGAATGGAAGTATTCCACTTTCCCTAGTAGCTTTTCTCCATTGTTGATATATCCTGATGGAAGCGTTCGCCATGCTAATCACTTAAAGCTCCGCAGTTGTCAGGAAAAAAGCGTAGATGTAAGTGTAGGATATGGATCTTTGGAGACATATTACAACCCATTTTTGATACGATAACAGCATATTTTCAACAAGAGTAACGTAATTGTTAGCGTTTTTATTTCCGAAGAAATAAGTGACCATTAGGCGCAAGTCATTCCAAGCAATTTTTCAATATCTGCATGCATTTTTTAAATATTTTATAGAGTTCTGTCAAAATGTTTGTCTTTCAGAATATTTAGAATCTATGGCTCAACAAAAATACCTTCTTTAATTTTTGTTTCACTCAGAATTGAGAATTTCTGACGCAGATACTGAAAAGCTGGCTCATCTGTATTCAGTGCCTTAACAACGTTTTTCATTAGGCCCAATTTGATATGCTGTGGTGGCGATAATATCTTTTTGGGATCTACCAATGACATATGTTATACATTCTTTTCACCTGGCTCTAATGATTGTCGAACGGGCCAGTCTCTTTCCTTATAATGAAGTATCTTTGCCCGACTGTCCTATTCACACAAAAACAGCAAAACTTGGTGTAGCCTAGCTGCGACCCAAGTAAGAGCAATCACCTTTAAATCGCCACAGATCTTCCATTAGTGCTCATTGTATTTTATACTTCTCGATAGGTACTTCATATTGTCGTATGATTCTTTCATGTGAACTGCATATCCAACAGGAATAGACGGTAAAATATTTCCCAAATGCAATAGTACTGCTTTTAAGCTCATTGTTGAATTGTCTATAAACAATCTTCATTTCTCTGGCTTATAGTTTATATTTAAAGCCGCCGATAAACCGCTAATATTATTGCAGAAAACCAAGTTTTTTCCATGTTAAACAATGATGCTAGGCCTTTATGGCGTTTACGAAAAACATATACTGAAACATCGTCTTGCAATAAGTTTCACTGCTGCAATCTTTATCCTAGTAACTCTGCTTTACTTTTTGGTTCTAAGTCTCTCACAAAATCTTTTAATTCTGAATAGCTTATTTTGTGCGGTTGGCGGTACAACGTCCTGGGTGTGAAATCAGGATCTCTTGATGTTGATGGCATATCTTCTTCTTGAAAAATCGTTGTATCGTTATTATCTAATTCGCAAGTGAATATTTCCGAGGGTTTTGCAGTAGAAAGTTCGTCACTATAAGGCACAGGTTTCATAGTAGATGGTATATTTGGATAGTTGATAACCGACTTTTTTTTCTTGCATATACCTGTGCCTTGTCCAACGCTGGGTATGATGAAGAAATACCAATCATTAACATGATTTTGAAGGCTCTCTTCAGATAATTGGGACATCAAACCGCATAGATCGTTTTTTACTATTTATCGGGTTTCTCAGACTTTTAGCTCATGCATTACAGCAGATATGTGGCGCCCACCGTTTGTCTTGATTCCCAATATTGTAACCGAAATAATGCTGATATACCTTTTTTATCACCTAACGACAAACAGAAATGACCTGGACTGTTTACACACTTTCGAGACATCTTACAATCTCAACTATTCGATTCGACTCATAAACTTCGACTGATTAATCCCATCGCTTTATAGCTGCTTATATACCCAAATAGAGCTTCTAAATTTTTAGAGGATATTCGAGAATTTTCTATTTAATACCAATTGCAATAGTGACGTTTGTCATCTGTTTGCATACAGGGGCTGTTCAGCACAAGCAGACATAAAAGTTGATTTACATGGACCCAAATGGCTATCTCCCTTATTTTAAGCCCTAGGGGTTGGGACTTGGTATATGAGAGGTTATCCCTAAAAGTCCCCCATGTGGTGTTGCCAAGTTGTACAAAATCCCCTTAACTTGGAGAAAACTTAGATTTGGCAACGCCGCACCCCTCTGTTATTATAACAATTCAAATATACCACGTGCATTCATGCGGTTACATTGTTAATATATAGGGAGACATGACTTCACGCATCTCTAAAACTAATATTAAAAAGATAAACGTAGTTTCTGTTTTAGTACACCTAAAATGGTAAGATTTAGTCGATTTTATTTCAGATACATTTTAGCTATTGTCCAGTGTTATTAATGCGAATGGCAGAGACAAACACTGTTTATTCATTTGCTGAACTTTGAGAAGAAAAATGATATTTTTAAAAATAAAGATAAACCAAATATGCAAGTTAAAATGGACCAAAATTGTCTTCTTTGGAAGTCTGGAGATAACGAAGTACATTATTTTTTAATAACATTATCCTTTTTAATTCTGATAGTCAGATTGCCGATCATGCTTGGAAGTTAAGATTATTCGATATCCTAATCAACCACTTACACCCGTATTAACCTTTTCAATTTTTTAATCATTATGTTAGTTTTCTGTTTAAGCAATTTGTATGATTCACTTTCTGTCTTTTCTTCTTTCTTTCTGTCTGAATATTTATGGACAAAATGGTACATGATTCCTCTGTTTTTTTTTTATATATTCCCGGGTCCCTAGACATTACAGCCACTCTGTCAACCTAGCCCCCTGGCTCAATCTGTACAGTCCTGCTAAGGAGTGAGTGAGTATTTCTCCCGGTCCCAATTTTACTGACCCGAAAGTTTGTTGTCTAAATCTCACCAGTGACTCACAGTCACATATGATATGCTTCACCGTTTCCTCGGCTTGTCCACACAGTCTGCAGCCGAGGTTTCCGTTATATAGATTCATTCTATTCAGATGTACTTTGACGGCCATGTGTCCCGTCATTATACCCGTAATAGTCCTTAATTGGTTTCTACTCATTTGTAGTAGTTTCTTTGCCAGTTTCGGGTCCGGATTCCTCTGCACTAAATTATAAAAGACCAACGACTGTCCTCAATGTTTCCTCCTGATGAAACAGGTAGAAAATTTGAAAGACTTTCAAACGCTTGAAGTAAAACTTCAGAAGAGACCCACGGTGGACAGTTCGCTTCAACATCAAATAGAGATGATGATGGTTTGTGAGAGTGTTACGATATCTTTCTCCTGATAGCAAAATCAGGAAAGCCCAATACTGCTGGAGAAGAGCTGATTTTACCAGCTACTGAATTGATTGTTAAAACTCTTCTACATAAACCTGCATATGATATACTCAAAAAAATCCTTTTTGGCAACCACTTGTACCAAAGATGTATTGATGAAATTAGTCACGATATTAAAAGCTTGTTGTGCAATTATCTGCAAACGACTCAGTTCCGCAAACAACTGGGCGAGTTAACTTTGCCTGGCAATGAGGTACTATTACTGGCATATGTTCGTTTTATTATGGATCAAAAAATCAACAAAGAACTGTCCTTTGCGAGAACTTTGATAACACATAAACTAAAAACAAATCCATATTCAATATTTTGAGATTATTTAATAGAAAAAGCGATTATTATATCAAATATAATATCAGACGCAACACATGAAGCAACTGACATGGTTGGGCATTACTATTAGTTTATAGGCCATTTAAAACAAAATGGGGTGTTTGCAATTCATTGCCTCATCCATCGAAAATAATTAGTTGCTAAAAATTTCAGTGACAGATTAATCTTGTGATAAACGCAGTTAACAACATTCGAAGCAACGCATTTAATTTCAGGTTATTTTAACAGTTGTATGGAGAAAACGACTAGAACCGTCATCAATTACTCCTTCATACTGAAAAAGGCTGACCGAAGAGAGCATTGGTGAATCGAATGTCATATTACAAGAAGAACCGACCGAAATAAGTAATAACGAAGAATTTAAGATGAATGAATATCAGCATTTTTGTCTTGTCTGTGTTATGGACAATCGAAAGAAATTTTCCGATAGCTTTTCTATTTGCTGTAATAATAAAACCATTTTTAAAATAAGTGTTGGAAGTACATGCATGTATTTTAAAAAGATTGAAAAAACTAACTAAAATGAAAACATTTATTTAGCATATGTGTCAAATGGCTGACATTTTGCTAAATACACTTATTAACACTTTATAAAAAATAAAATTGGGCTCTATCTAATATCTCAGGATTATTAAAAAGGTTGCCTGAGTTTAAAATGCGCCCATAAAAGAAAGTCGCACATATTTTACTATAGAGAATTTGGTGGCCATCTTACTAGTGTCTTAATGCATCTTCCAATCAATCTATTGGTTGGGATATTGGTCATGTATGTATTGTCGAACAGCAACGAAAAATTAGAGTGGAGTACCATCATGCATATATCATAGTCCTCGCCGAAGTAAAATAGACAAATTTTCCAAGACTTGTAGTGTGTTTTGCAAAAAATTTAGATAAATATTTCAATTTATTCTGTCTGGAATTACAACAAGACCAATAAGGCAGCAATAAATAATACCTGCTCAAGCATTTATTTTAAAGTTATGCTGACGGTGTGCAACTTTAATGGCATTTGGATTTTCATCATCTTCGTTGTGCAGGTTGGATCACGAATTCTTGTTTTTCGAATAAATTCACAAAATGTAAGGCGCATGGGGGATCAATCAGTAAAAGTTCCTGAGACTTGTAGACTTGCTATGGATGTAAAATCTGTTCTTTTAAAATATCATTTACAATAGTTATAGGAATATCCATGTCATCTTCTCAGCAGCGGGTATTAACGCTTCATTCTTCTTCAACTCTTTCCAAAATACGTTCTTCTTTTTCGACTGTTCGAGTTGTTCGAATACGACTCCTACTTTCAAACTTGTCCGTTTCTCAGAGACTTTCCTTAATATTGGTAAACGTTTGATGGTTTGGTATTCAGCGGTTATTAAATCTCTCTCTAACATTTCGAAGCCTATTTCCTTCACAAAATCCATACCCCAGGAACATGTCAAACTTCTTGGAGTGTGTGTAATTGTCCATGTCTAATAGTAAAATAGGTTTAAAAATTTATAATATTGTTCATACTTTAGCCGACTTATTGACCAGTGATGAAAATTTGTCAATAATCAAGTTATTATTTGCCATAGCAACAAAATTACTCGAGAAATTATTGCTACACGTATTTTTTATTATTACAGTTAATTAGTGCATGCACGTAATTGGAGATATTTTTTTCCTGATGAAACCGCTCATCCAACGAAAATTGTTCAAGGAGTAAAGAAGTTCCAAATACGAATAAATGCGATTATCTGATAGAACTATCTAAGTTGTCATAATGTTGATGACATAAAAGATCAGAAGCGATGTTTACAAGTGACGTCACTTTTATAATACTTACACTACTTTTTAGCAGGTCAGCGTTAAATACAGTTAGCACTATCATTAAACGTTGTACTCGTATTTTCTGGACACTCTATAGATTCAATGTGACATTGGCCTAAGCTGCCAAAATCTCATCCGGATTTAAGCCACATCCATGTTCCAAATACAGCAGGCAGTCGAGTCTATATTCAATAGGTCATAAACTCAAACTAAAACAACATAACGAGGTAGCTGGAAGGTAGCCAGTCACAAAAGAAATTTTCTTTCTGACCAGCCATGTAAAAATATATCCAGAGTGCACGCACATATTTTTGTATGACTCAAACCACACGCAAGCTTTTGTTTTTCCTATAATTTCAACAGCCCAACTAAATATATTTTGTCGATAAAAAACAAATCACTATGATATGCAAACACGAGCGGGAGAAAATTTACCGAAAATGGAATTAATACTTTCTCAGCGAATTTTCATTCGATCGCTGTTATGTTTTCACATCTTGACCTTCGTGCTTCGTGCTCATAATAATTCTGTGAATTCCTCTGTTCACTATCTCAAGTTCTTTTATAGTGTTATGTGTTTTACCGTATTTTCAAAAAATATCATTTACTCTCATTTCGCATAGACAGTCATAGGCCATAATCAACGTTTTTTAACTCAAAAATTATTCTCATAAAATGATAAAGTAAAATACGCAAAATGAATACAAAATTAACATCAATCCCTCGGTTTAGAGTAAGAAATTGTATAGAATGTTTCGATACTACCATGAAGATGGTGATTCTCAATGAATGTAAGGTTTGCGGCCCGAGCGAACTCAATTTTTTGAGGAAGCTTGACATAGCGCACATTTACATACGCAAAATCGAGTTTAGAGCCAGCAACACAAAAAAATACATTATTTTGCAGCATGTATAATATCAATAGAGTAGGGCAATTTACATTTGAGAAAGTTTATTCGCAAGTCGTTTAGTAGTGTAATGTTTTTTTTTTGAAGCTTGTTCTTGTTCAAATAATATCCATCTTATGTTAGAAACATATATTTTAGATACCTTATATTTAGTGTCCCATGTACAGAATGTAATTTTGTGATCTAAAGTTCATTAAAATAACTGTTTCTCCCATTCAATACGAGTATATGTATTTAAAAGCTTGGATTTAGGTTATTCAGTGTATTGGAAACATGGTCCCTATACTCAATCCCTTGAGAATATGGACAGCGAAATATTTTTTCTAGCTTTCTAAATTCGATGTTCTTGGGGAGAGACAAGATTTGCCTCTACATAAAGTTGATCCAAGTTGTTTCGTTGGTGACGAGAAAACGACTCAGGTGAAGGAGAATAATTGTCACTTATCCTATTTTGATTGAGAGAAATTGCGGCAAAAATGCATTGGATCTTTTAAAAGCCTTTGAATTACATCGAGGTTGTCAATTGCTTCATGACAATGCCCGAATTCACACAGCCGCAATTATCCAAGGCTTTACCACAGATTATTTCATCTATATTGGAAAAACCAAGCATTAACTAAAGATTAGAATTAAAGAACATCAAACACATATACAAAAAGGGTAAACGTCGAGATAAATTCCACCATATAAAATGGTCCGGATTTGCTGCAATATGTATGCAACCAAACATGAAAAAGATTTATAGAAGCAGCTTATATTAAAAATAGTAATATAGTCTTCAGAAATCCCAGTGTTGAGATGCCTAATTTTTTGCAACCACTACTTCATGCTTTAATGCACACAAGATTTGAATTAAATAGAAATGACGTTTGTTTGTTTAATTGTAATTTCTGTATTGAATCATAGAGTACATACGATAGTGTTATGTATGGAACAGCACATCGCGTAAATGACATCTGTGGCTTTGCTGGCACATACGTATTATTTTGTCGAAATTTTACTTCAACATTTTGCATAAATGTGGCTGAATTTCGTTGATGCAGCATTAAATCTCCTCCTCCAATGTATGGGTGGTTGTGGGCTTGTTGGCATATATGTTTGACTTTAAATAACCTGACAGAAACAAATCCAGTGGCATTAAATCACATGAAAAACAAGAGAGTACACTACTAAGAAAAGTCTTGGGCAGTAATTGAATTGTTTCATAGGCTGTGGCACCGTCTCGTTAAAAGAACATGTCGTCCACATCAATATCATCTAATTTAGGCAGAAAGAATTCTGTTATAATGTCACGATATCGAGCACCAGTAACAGTCACTGCTTGATCAGCCTCATTTTCAAAGAAGTATGATGCCTCTAGCCCACAATCTGCACCAAACAGTCACACGTTGTGAATGCATTTGTTTTTCGACGATCACATGTGGGTTTTCTTAACCCCAAATGCTACAATTTTTACGATTAACGAAGCCGTCAAGGTGAAAATAAACTCGTTCGCAAAATCAGAATCCATTTGTTGATGTTCAATTCAACGAACCCTCTTCGCTGTGCATGGTTATTAGGCTTCAGTTTTTATGTCAATTGAACTATGTGAGCATGAAGACGCAGATCTTTAGTGAGTATACGCTATAGAGAACTTCTTAAAATTTGCAGTTCTTGTCCTCGACGCCCAGTTGATGTTCCTGGACTTTCACCAACACTCTAACGCATTGCTTTGATATTAACATTTGAACGGCTTTTTATTGGACGACCAGTATGTTTAGCATACAGTTGACGAAGTTAACTCAATATTCCTATCATATTTTCTAAGAAATTCGCGAAGTGTGGCCGACAAACTTTCATTATTTTTGAAATATTGTTCAATAATGAAAACGCGTTGTTCTCATGTGTAGTGTTCCATTTTTGCTAACTCTAAACTGTCAGCTGTCAAGTTGTTTCTTTTTTGGTTTTCAACACTTTACCGCACAAATGCAGGCAATTTCAAATCTTGCGCGAATTTTGGGACACCATTTATAAACTCAGAACTTTAATACAAAACATTTAGTTTACATTTGATAACGATTCGACAAGAAAGACAATCACATTTTAATAAATCTTCAACATTGTCTACAACCTTCGAACAAACGTAACATTATTTCATCTTACAGATGCAACTGAACGCGTTCCCACTAAAAACAAATTTCGTGACCTTGCTTGACTCATTAACTGAGAAAAACTATTAAAATTGGAAAAAATACTGCTGCCGATTATTTCCCTTTAACTAAATGCGACAAAAAGCATCCCTGCCAAAACAAATTTCTATTGGGCTGAATCCAGGGACGGATCCAGCCTCTTTCTTTGGAGGAGCGGGGGCTGTGATATCATAAAAGTACAGTATGGCAAGCGAAAGCACAGAAGGTAAACGCAAGTAACATTCCCATTTCTAGTGAAAAAGGCAGGTTCGGGTTTATTTTTCTGAATTCGAAGTTCTTGGAGGGGGGGCGGTCGCAAGCAAAAACAAGTTGTCGACGAGAGGAGGGGATGCCAGCAACATATACATTCCTAATATAAGAGGCAGAATCGGATCTATTTTCCTGAATTCAAAGCTCTTGGGGAGAGGGGAGGCGATTGCAAGAAAAAACAAGTTGTCGACGTGGGGTAGTTGCCAGCAGCATACACATTTCTAATATAAAAGGCAGAATCGGATCAATTTTCCTGAACACAAAGGTCTTGGGGGAGTGATCGTCCCCAACCCCCCCCCCCCCCTTGGATCAGCGCCAGGCTGAATCAAACTTTATCGTTTACATTTCATTATGTCATGTCTAAAGATTGCTTAATCCATTTACTAGCTATTTCCAAAAGTATATTCCATATAAAGTTCTTTTAAGTTATTCGAAATTTATACACAACAAGAAAAACAAAAATAACTATTGTTAAATACTTGAATTCAGTCGGTTTTTTCCTTTCTTAATTTAAAGATATGCCGAACTTTTCAAAAAAAAAACTAGTAACTCCTATTTTATTTTTGCTATTTATCAGAGGAAAGTTATAACTTGTAGTATTTCTTTCTAATCATTTTAATCATTTTTATTAGTGCAATCGCAATATTCTTTCTAATATTTGCAATTTATCTTAGTATACTAGAAGATTTTCGGACAAGCAGGATCACAAGTATTGGACCCTTAAATATTAAAGACATCGGCAAATCTGTCGCATGTGAAAAATCAAATAATGTTTGGCTTTACTGATCTCGATCAATCGCGTTACAAGCCAGATCTGGCTCCCTTAGGTATTTTTTTAAACTGAAGATTTAAAAGGAAATATAATTAATTGACAACACAGCCCCACAAAAAAAAAATTTGGCGTGAGGTTCTGACTATGTCCACTATATGTTTTTGGAGTCGCTGAATCCGAATCCGGAGTTTATTAAATCCCACCACATCAGGGTTTTGCCACAATCTCAAAACACCTCAAAATTAAGACTATTAAGTATTTTTTAATGCTTTTAAGCCAAAACCAATGTTGTTAAACCTCTAACAATCCCATGACACAAAGACCCAATAACTGCATAATCGCATGCCTCCTCATTACACTCATTGTCGTATTATATGTTCTTGGGGTCGCTGAATCCAAATCCGAAGTCCATCAAGCCCCATTATGTTAGGGTTTTCCCATAACTTCAAAAAACTTCAAAATTAAGACCATTAAGCATTACTGAACGCTTTTTATCCGAAACCAATGCTGTTAAACCCCTAGTAACTCCATAATGCAAAGACTCCATGACCCAAAGACCCCATAATTAAATAACCTAATAACTCTATAACCGCATAATCATAATACGGAAATCATTACACTCAAACACTCACAGCGGAAGAACTTGTTGTCGTCTAACTCGTATTTTCTTTAAACTACAGCTCCATGACTCAATAACCCTATAACCCCAACACCTCATGAATCCATGATTCTATAACCCCATAACTATGATACTAACATCATTACACTCAATCTCCTATAGCGGAAGAACTTGTCGTGAACTTAATTTTTTCAAACAATGGCTGTTGAATCCCATTACCTCACTACTCCAATGATTTCGGTAATATAGTTATGGGGTTATAGAGTCATGGGCTCATGAGGTCATGTGGTTATAGGGTTATTGAATCATGGAGCTCAGCAACTGTAGTTTAACTAAATTGAGACGACAGAGTTCTTCCGCTAATTCGGGATTGAATGTAATGAGGAAGCATGGGATTATGCGGTTATTGAGTTATGGGGTCTTTGTGTCATGGGATTGTTAGAGGTTTAACAGTAAAGGTTTTGGCTTCAAAGCATTCAATAATACTTAACAGTCTTAATTTTGAGATGTTTTGAGATTATGGGGTTTAATGGACTCCGGATTTGGATTAGGCGACTCCAAAAACATATAGTTGACAAAATCAGAACCCCAGGCCAGAATTTTTTTTTGTGTGGCTGCGTAATGAATTCTATAACAATTTAACATTAAAGATTGTAATTAAACGTTGTAAAAATGTATAAAAATAAAAGGAGACTGTATTGTAAGATAATATCACTTTTCTTTTATTTTCACCATTCAACGTCCGGGTAAAAATTCCTGTACCGTGTCTTTTCTCGTCGTATTTAGAAACTCAGAAGACTAAACAAAAAAGCATTTTTCTGTTGTAATATGTTGATTATTAACATTGTAATTTGAATAAAATTTGTATACGTGAAGCATATATTTTTAATCAAAACAACACGCTATAATTAACATCTTCAAAGACTTACAATAGCATCTTCAAAGATTAAACAACTTTAATGAAGCTTGTGAAAATATATTGCAGTTTAGCAAAGATTATAAAAGCGTTTTACTTTGAAAGCAATTTAAACTATAAATTGGGCTTGGCTTAGTTAAAAAGTGCATAATTATTAATAAAAGAATTAAGTGAGACCTAAATAAAAGTTTAATTTTTACCTTAAACTGTCTCTAATTTTGTCTGATTTTTTTAAAGTTTAGATATGGCCACCATATAACTTAATTTACATATAACCGGCTCACTCGAACAACAATAAAGACTGTTAATATCGTCGGTAATACATACTGTTGCTTAAGGGGAAAAACCATTTTCATTCATATTTTCCTAAAGTAAATCAAAAATATCTCCTCAAAATTGTATATGTAAGTTCGCAAATATGCAGGAGTTTTAGTTCAGTATAAAGTTTAGACGTTCCTGTCAGTTTATTTATTTTTTTAAATTTTCACAGCCATTCTTTTAATTGAAAAATTTCGATTTGCAATACCACTCGCACATTCTGTATACTGCCATTATACAAAAAATTGAAGAAATTGCTAAAAAGTTTACTTTCAACAGTAAACATAAAAGACGCAAAATAAGATTTTTGCTGAATTTAAAAGTTAGCCGGTTTATTACCGACTATATTTGGCAACAGTTTATCTCCTAAGCCAAAAAGTCTTATTCTAATATTTTTTTTTACTATATAGTAATTTTTAAATATTACACAGGGCAAACCGGTCTACTAAGTACGGAAATAATAAAAGATTTGCTGAATGAAACCTTTGTGATGCAGACAATCAATAGATTGTCTGCATCACAAAGGATTCGCTTGTCGTCACGTGGTAGTCGGGTTTTTATCGGTTGCGCTTTTGCCATTATTTCGTTATTTTTTAAAAGAACTTGTTTAACTTGTTCTAGAGACTGTTCTTTGTTCAGGGTTTCCTTTTAAGGATTTCTTGAGCGTGCGTAAGACTTTAGTAAGTCCTGTTCCCGAATACCGTCCCTGCTAGTCCCGGTCGAGGTCAATAAATTTGGAAAATTAAGCTCTCCCTGAAGATTCTTATTCGGTTTCGACAATATTTGATTGAGTAGCGACCCAGTTGACAAGCCTGCGCCCACGTGTACATTAGATCTTATATTACTTATATTACTAAGGTTAGTATTAAATTTAATGTTTTTATGTGTAGTATGTGGTGTGGAATTTTGCAACGATAAATTTGGAATACTAGTTGATTCGAATAAGTTAATTAAATGCTTTACAGATCCGAATGTTATTGAGATCAGAGTTATACGCTTGAGGTGCCGTGTCGTAACGCGCGCCAGTTAGAACCGACGCAGAAGACCCTCCATATCTACCCGGGGGGTCTGTATGACCACCCGCCTCATTTGACATAGACTTGATAATAGAAAAGGGAATAGACATATTTTTGAAGTATGTATAACTGTACAGATAATTTTTTTATTGAAATTGTTTAAAGCAGGAAATATTTAACACGGTGGGCTTTATTTATTTATTTAATTTGATTGTGGCTATTTTAGGCTTAACAGGAAGTTTGTTAAGCGAGAATTTATTATTTATGGAAATTATTGCAGATTTTTTATTTAAATATTTGTCTGTGTAAACAAAAATCAAAATTTTGAATAAATAAAAGTTCTATTGAAATTAATTTTAAATTGAATTAAAAAGTCCGCGATATTTTTATTTTAGCTTAGGCCTTTGTTGGTATTTTTATTGTGGTCAACCTATATGTGTATATTGTGTATTTTCTAATAATTTAGGTAAAGGTCGTACGGTGTCCCGTATACCTTTTACAAAAATTAATAATGGTAATTAAATATTTTATTAACAAAGTTTTTAAACAAATTAAACCATTATGATACTTTTTAATAATAATCAGTTGCAGCTAATAAACTAATTAGGGTTTTTGCTCAGTAACAGTTAAGTAAACTATTGGTTCTTCTTCTATAGAGTTAAAATGCAGAGCCTTGAAAAATTATTGATTTTCACTTATCACTTGTTATGAAACTAGTTATTGTTTAATGAGACTGGAACAATGTTTTTGTTTTTCCACACAATGTTTTTTAATCAGTTTTTAAAATAGGAAGATGGAATCCAACGTTATTTAATACCTAAATAATTACTCTACAAGTAATTGTTATGTTCTACGGAACTTAGTTCAGCCTTAATTAATTTAAAAAGAAGATAACATAAAAATAAATGTTTGATTCTAAGAAATAAAAATAAAGATTTAATTCGTAAATAAAGAAAATAATTAAGTTTTATGAAAACGTTTTTTTTTTACTCAAAAATAAAATAAAAAAGTATTCTCAAATCCTTTTTTGCTAAAGGGAGAAAATAAACGAAAAATAAAATATTAATTGTAAAATTATAATTAAGTCAAAAGTTGATTAATCAATTAAAACTAAAATAACAAGATAATAATATTCAATTTAGAAGTCTTTATTCTTCTTTACAAAGTATTATTTTAAAACTAAGCGTTATAGGTGACAAAGTCGCATCAATGTCAAGTAAGGAATTTGCCAATTGTTCTAAAAATCAATCGTCTTTTGATCTGATAAAGGTTATCGCTATTTTCTAACAATGGATTCTGACTTCAGCGTAGGCAGCTTCGTCAAACAAAGAATGTACTTGAAGGTTTATGTTTTTAACTTGGACAGTACTTCACTGGCACAAAATATTGAGTTTTGATTGATTAATTTATGAGTTATTCGCGGATAACTGGGCCAAAATTTTTTTGAGTTAATTGATTGCCAAAATTGGTTTTGCGAAGAATCGTCCGGAATCTGTCTTTTCACAATGATTTTTATACGGTTTTTATGAATGAATATTTTAATTTATATGAAATGTTTTAAAGTTAATTTACGCCGAATTCTAATGGCGGTTTCTCCCCTGATCGTGAACTATTATCAAACATCAGCGTTAGCCATAACACGAAAGGAACTAACAGAGATAAATCCAGGACTTACCGATGCTTTTTAAAGGAATGTACGAATTCCTATTCGCTCTTACCAATTCACCGTGGTCCCTAGCGAACTCGTGAAATAGTTGCCTGGATTTTATCACGCAATTTATGACTTCCCTACTCACGAAATGCGCAAATTAGTAATTTCTTTTGCTCAAGAATCGTCAGCTAATTGCTTATTAGTAATTAACTGATACGAGGCCTGGCGATTGCAGATCTCCTTGATATTTCACTGTCTTTGTGAACGTGACAGATACTTTATCAGCGAAGGCGATCTCGCGGCCGATTATCAAACAGCAATAAATGCGTGGATTTAATAGGTTGCGACTGAAGAACTGTGTAAACCTGCGGAAATAAATCTTGCGTCCCTCGTTGTCAGGTTTAAAAAAAGCAGACCGATTTTCTGCAAACTGACCTTTTTATACTTCTGGAGACAAAGGATTTTACCCTTCCTACCCTTGGCATTGACTCTAGCCAATCAGGTGAGGGCTAAAAATCACCCTCAATCAGCGACGTTTCATTGCTTCATTCCTTGATCAATTGGTGTTTATTTAATTAAGATTTGATTTCATACATTTGGCGCTTAAGCGCATATCATTTGTTAAGTTTATTTGTTAATTGTTATTGCTATTCTGACTCTATGACGCTCGTCGAGCTACATATTTACATGACTTGACTGACCAATCCAATAGCTCACGAGACATGGGCGGTGCTTGCCCATTTGATTTTAGTATGTTATTGTAGAATATTTCTATGCCATTTTTTGTATAAAAAATGGTTATTAATTTATATTTTTATCTATTTGTAATATTAAAAAATTCAATATTACAACAAAAATTAAATAAAAATGATGAATATATATTTAAAAACTTTTATTTTGAAATAAAGACACGTTTTAAATTATGCATCTTATAATATTAATTAGAATAAATTCAAATTTATATAAATCAGTTAGGAAAAACGACTGTCTGCTGAATTTTTTTCAGGACATTCCGTTAGTAAGGTCCAACAATAAACCGCCATCATATGGCGATCTCGCTATGCCAATAATGTAACTTTATACTCATATTATCTCCCAGTTTTTCAAAATTCACAAGCAATTTTTCGAGTATTTCGAAATAATTTGCAACCTTGTCGTTTTCCAAAACGTTTTATGACAATTGATACGAAGCTTGTCCATGCTCCAGTTCAACCTACGTTATGTTATATGTGAAATCATTGTTGTTTGTAAGACTTTGTGGTCCATCAAAGATGATTGCTTTTAATTTTTCCATACTGCGGCCAGGAAATAATGTAAAATAGCAACAAAAGGATTTTTTTAAAAGATATCAATGGTTAATGAACGATATTAATCTTTCCCACAGTCATTCTATTCTCAACGGCCAATCTTTCCTACTACAACGTTTATTTTTTGCCCAACTGTCCCATAGACAAAGAAAACAGGGGTATTTAGTGTAACCACCTTGCTGACCTAATAAAAAATTTACCATTTTTTTATCTCCATAAACTGCCCATTGATCTTAAACATGAGAAATTTTCTCTAAAACGATTTTTTCATATTCTTCCCTAAGTTTCGTTAAATGGCCTATCGGAATCGATGCTAATTTGTTTCTATTATGCAGCAACACACATTTAAAACTCCCTATTGAACTATCTATGAAGAGTTTCTGATTTTAAAGCCGAAATAATGAAAGACCCATTAATTTTAAAAGCCTAGAAATAACCACACAATATACGATATCATTTTTCTCAGTAAAATCTGAAAGAATATCTTGCTTCTCTATGCAGTGTTGGTGACTTAACCGATGTTATGTTTAGATAAGTCCATGAGCACTTTTTGTATCAATTCATGCCTCTTATTTTCACATCAAAAAAATAGCGATCATCAAAGTGTTTATTTTGTTTATTTGGCTCGTTCCATGTCATCGGCATTCCAGATGGAAGCCCTTTGCATCCTCCTTGTCTCCAATAACTAAGTGATTCGGGAGAAAACAGAGATCATCATCAGTTCTAAGCGAGTAACGAGACTAAGATTTTGGCAGAATTGCGTGGACACGATTTTTTGAACGAACGGATTGAAACTCGGAATAGCCAAACCATTACCTCCTAATTTCTGGGGAGCATACAGGGGAGGCCAAAATAACTCTTCTTTGTCATAGAAAAAAAATTCCTAAAGTGCCCTTTAACGGAGATACGGAGTCCTAAAGGGGTACCTAGCGATTTATTTTATCGGCTCTAAGTTTTAATATTTATAGAGTCCACAAAGACTTATTAAACCATACTACAGCAGATGTTCTAGATAATCGGAGAAGTCAGAAACAGACTTGCAGCTACACTCCTTGGGCCTAATTTTTGACAGGTGTCATTTACAGAGCTGACAACTGATTTTTTAAATACTTTGATCATTCCTCTTCAAAAAGGTTACTCTTAATGTATTTCTATAAAACTGGCGGCTTTCGAGATAAATCGATTTTTATGCGAAAAACTCAAAAGTTACTAATGCCAAACACAAACATACAGCAGGGTGTGCTGATTTACTTTAATTTATGGGGAAGCGCTGTCAAAATCTTGTAATGTAAGAAGGTGTTATGCTGAAAGATTTTCAGCTCAGACATTGTTAAGCCCAGAATCTTTTCAAAGGGTTGATTAGGGCTCAGTTAATTTACAATATTATTAGAACGCAAAAATAGTTCAAACGTTTAATGTTATTTTGGTAATTGTTCAATATGGGCTCCACGTACTTCAATACATTTTCTTATTCTTCGAATATTTTCCCGCTGCACTGCAAATAATATTACGGCATTATTACGGACTTTGTTAGAATGCTGTGCTATTCTTGCTAGTAGCTCTTCTCTAGTATTTACTGGTCTTGAATAAACTAGTTCTTTTATATGTCTCCAGAAGTAAAAGTCTAAGGGATTTAGGTCTGGAGACCTTGGTGGCCATAAAACAGGCCCATTCCGACCTATCCATCGAGGGCTAAAAACGTCTGCTAAGTGTTGACATAGATACAGTTAAAATGAGGTGAAGCACCATCATGCATGTACCACATATGCATTCTTCTATAAATAGGCACGTCTTCCAATTAATTATTTAGACTTTGCTGCAAGAATGGTAGATAAATCTCACCATTGAGCCTTCTTTCCAAAACAAATGGAAATATAAGGTTATTTCCAATTATGTCAGCCCACACATTTCCAATAACATTGTTGTGTGTTGCGAGCTTTCTTATGCTGTTTGAAGGATTGTCAGTAATATCTTGCAAAATTTGTTTCTTTACGTGAGGATCTCGGGCTCTCCTGGGAGGGCTGTCACCGTTACGTAGCGGAAAAATGACCTTCAATAAAACATGTAAAAAATTAATTCGTTAACTTTAATAATTACTTGCTAATCATCTTTTACCTATTTCCCTTAGTCTTTGATCAACCCTTTGAAAGATTTTTGGACTTGGCAATGTCTGAGTTGGAAATCTTTCAGCATAATACCTTCTTGACTTCGAAGAGTTAAACAGCGCTTCCCCATAAATTAAAGCACATCAGCATTCCCAGCGTGTTTTATTTTTACCTATTTATGTTTAGCATTAGTAACTTTTGAGTCTTTCGCATAAAAACCGAAACTGCTGTCGAAATAAATTACCTTTTTGAAAAAGAATGACCAAAGAATTTAAAAAATTAGTAATCAGCTCTATAAAATGACACCTGTCAAAAATTACGCTCAATGAATGTAGCTGCAAGTCCGTTCCTATCTTCTCTGATGATCTATAACATCTACTGTATTACCGTTTAATGAGTCTTTTGGCCTCTATAAAATATTAAGATTTCATTAAAATATACAAGTCGGTTCAAAACTAAGAGCCGATAAGGTAAATCGCTGGCAATCCAGGGGCGGATCCAGCCTCTCTCTTTGGGGAGGGCGGTGATATCACAAAAGTATAGTATGGCAAGCGAAAGCAAGTTGTCGAAGGGGGAGGGGGGAGGGAGACATCAGCAACATTCCCATTTCTAGTGTAAAAGACAAGATCGGGTCTATTTTTCTGAATTTGAAGTTCTTGGAGAGGGGAGGCGATCACAAGAAAAAACAAGTTGTCAACAGGAGGGGAGGATGCGGGCAGCATACACATTCCTAGTATAAGAAGCAGAATCGTGTCTATTTTCCTGAACTCAAAGCTCTAGGGGGGAGTGGCTATCGCAAGAAAAACAAGTTGTCAACGGGAGAGGAGTACTAGCAGCATACACATTCTTAATATAAAAGGCAGAATCGGTTCTATTTTCCTGAACTCAAAGCTTTTGGGAAGGGGAGGGGCGATCGCAAGCATACACATTCCTATACTCTATTCAAGAACTAGAGAGAGTAATAAAACTGTTACCGAAATCTCCAACTTACCTGCTCCAGTGCCGCAGGTAACTGAGAACTGCCGTAAATCTAATTATATTTAATTATATTTAAACATTATAAGGTTATATAAATTTACTGCAACAATAGAGTTTCTGATTTCTGTCAGTGAGCAAAGTACACCTTACAGTGTGTCCTTAGTGATTTATCTTGTTTGTGCTTGTTTTTATATATTATATGAGATTAGTGAGATACCCAAAAGATATGGCCTCCACATCTATAATTATTCTAAAATCGTTAAACCAGGGCATTTTTTCCTCAATGAAAAACTTATTACTATGAATGTTTATGATGCCTTAAAATATCAATATATAGATTATAATATTAAAAGTTCAGCTGAGATGTGTTCCAACATGACAGGAGTTGGAAAATCTACTATGTACCGAATACTGAAGGAGAAAAAAACGACTGGAATTGTTAGTACTCCCAAGTCATATTCGATCACAGGCAGACGAAAAACCTCGTTGGAAGAAGAGATGTAAACTGCAATAAAAGGAGTTGTATATACATCTTATTATGAGAAGCAGATTCCAACCTTCCACAAAATTCTAACTAAAATCAATGAAGATCGGGATTTACCTGAAATTAAAAGAATTGAGCTCTGGAAATCTGTTCTTGTAGATCGTCCGGAAAATGTCCCTTGGCGAAGGAAATATCTCTTTCAAGTAAAAGGTAGAGTTTCTAGAAATAACGCAACTTACAAAATTAGTAATTTAACAGAACTTCTGAAAGATTTTTTGAAATAAAGTTACTGCAGAAAATTTGGAAAAATCCATATAATAAAAGAATAAAAGAAAATGTGGAAACTCGATCTGATGATCCGTGAGATAGAGGAACCAATTATAATTAATTTTGGCGAAGATAGCTTCACTGACTTGGATTACGAATTAGATACGTAATGTTTACCAGCGTAAACACAATTTATTATTTAAATATTTTTAACATATAAAAATTAATTTCATTTGATTCCCTTTTTAGTGTTTAATTGTAATTCTGCAGAGGGTTTAAGAAATAAATAAACTGAAACGTCAAATGTCCTAAAAATGTTTTTAATTAATAATAAAATGACCGATGGCTCAAAAAAATTTTCACATTATATAGACGAATTTATTTTTTTTAGATATGTTTAACTTGTATTTTTGACAATGGATATTTTGTAAGTATTTAAATTATAACTTAGAATTTTTTGAGAAAAAAAGGCTACGTTTTATTCTGAATGTGCTTAAAACGGTTTCTATGCCAAAATTAAAAATAATAAAAATACAGTTGTGATTTGTGTTAAATATGTCAAAATTATCTATATTTTCTAATGTATGTGAATTATTAAAAAATCATAAAAAATAAAATAATATTATACAAAATTTTAATTACCGAAATAATATTCTATACCATAAAATAGTGATAAAATAAACCTCGTTCCGACGTCTATGACAAGGATTAAAATCCTTTTTAACACTTCACACATCCAAATATCTGTTATCCAACCCAAATGGTCCATTATTATAGATCGGTATTTTTGATTGTAAAATTTCTAACCCATTCCTATGAAAAATATATATGTCTAACAGATTTTGCCAAAGACACCAGATTAAAGAAGACAGGTATTTTGCAAAGAAAAAAAAGTGATTTATTACTCTCTCTAGTTCTTGAATAAACTATAGTATAAGAGGCAAAATCGGGTCTATTTTCTTAAACTCCAAGCTCTTGGGGGGGGGGGCGATCGCCCCACCGCCACCTCTTTGGATTCGCGCCTGAGGCTCTGTATCTCCGTTAAGGGGCACTTTAGGAATTTTTTTTCTATAACATTTTGATCTCCCCTGTATGCTTCCGAGAAATTAGGACGTACTTACCGGACACCATGTATATTCTTGCAGCTTACTTATAGTTATAATTGATTTAGGAAGTAAATAATCTTACCAACTTTGTAAATAATTTTATCAACTTTGCTTATATAGAGGACTAAATTGCAAGATATTGCAACAACCTTATTAAAATTGTTTAGTCTTTGAAAATGCCTTTAATAAAGTTCTTTAAGATGCTAATTAAAACGTTTTGTTTTGGGGTTTTCGCGAATAAAGTTCTACCTTAAGTATATAAATTTTACCTAAAATACATTGTTTATGCGTCCATAAATTACTTAATTAACTAATAAAGAATTTTATGCAAAACAAACAAAATGATTCGCATTTTTCGTCTTTTCAGAGAAAACTCTGAGAGAAAATATATAAGCGGAGATATTTCAGCAAGCATTTCTGCAATGTGACTATGAAAGAATAAAATAAAAGCTTGGCAATAAAAATTTCTTAATACGGAAAGAAAAAGTGGCCTGCTTTATTATTGGCGAAGGAATTATGCTATGTAGAGGGTGAGCTAATCGACGTCTGCCAAATTTTACTTTAAGTGGAATTCCGAAATATTCTTTCATATTTGAATGAAGGTTTAATTGCACACATATTTTGTGTAATATAGGTTGAATCTCAGTTGAATAGATTCTAACATATTAACGTGGAATCAACTTTGGCACACTATCCTATGTAAGAAAATATAGTAATAGAACGTCAAGCATCAAGTAAAAATATGTTTAAATTAAATTGGCGCCTCCAAAATTATTGTAAAGGGTTTCCATTTAGTGTTCCGATACTCGATTGTGGCTGTAGCTGTAAATTAATGAAAAGTTTTATACTCGTATTTGTTAATTAAGGTACCCGATTATTTCAAAGAAAATGGGGTAACAATTTTATCATTTCCTCCCTACTGTAGCCACAAGCTGCAGCTTTTAGATAAAACAGTTTATGGGCCACTAAAAAAACTATTTCAACAAAGCATGTGACAACTGGTTAGCGAGTCACCCAGGAAAGACTTACAATTTATAACATACCTGAAGTTGATCAAAACATCACTGCCATTGGAAGCTACGATTGATAATAATACAATCTAAACTCCGAGTTGCTGGGATATCACCACTCAATGAAAATATATTTCCTGACTCGGACTTTTGCGGAGCGTATGTGACTCACAGACCAACATCGAACTTACCTACCATTTCACTATCATCATCATCGGTTACTGACGGTGCTGTTCTATTAACTTCTCAAGCAGGACCTACGAATGACCCATGTAACGAGATTGATCCATGTAATCCAGCTCTGCAGGATGATATTCTTTCCTATTTAATGACTGACGAAAATATCATGTCAATTTCGACTTCACGTGCTTCTTGCAAGTTGTTATTTTAGACTCATTCTCAGAAATTAATGCAGATCAAGGATTCAAAATTCTTGAAAAATAATCCAGTGACTCAAGTAAGAAGTATGAATACGCCCAGCACTTCGTTTTCTTTGCCCGAAGAGATTACACCATTTCCAAAAGCTGGACTTCCTTTGAAAAAAAAAACCGAAAACGAAAAAGCACTATTTGTACGGACACATCTAAAAAAGAAAATCTTAAGAAATAAAACAACAGCTTCGTAACACGTGGAACAGAAAAACAAATAAACCAAAGACAGCTTAAGGAAAATTTAAAGGGACCAGTAAGACTAAAGGTAAAGGAAATGGAAAAAAGCTCTTCATGAGACAAATAAGAGGTAGAATGCAGAAGGTGATGATAGTAATGAGGATGAAACATAGTGTTTAGAGTGTACTGAATCCTATAATTTGAGTATTTCTGGAGAGAAATGGAATCAATGCGCCCATACAAAATGTGTAAATGGAACTCTGTTGTTTTATGAATACAAAAATTGCACCTCTGATTTAAAAGACTAATTTGATAGTTGGATCTCAAAAATATTCTATTCGTTTAATAGCATTAGTTATTTAAATAAAGATTATTAGCAAAAAAAATTATAGCTCATAAGAATGTTAGATTTATTAGTTAAGACTGTTACCAAATAACTAAAATTAAGAAAAATTTTAGACATTTAATGGTAAAAGTATTTTGTTTGTCGAATGTTTGAAGGTCTGATTGGTTTTCCTAATTTGAAGTTTATTATGTTTGTTTCAATAAAAAATATAATTGCAATTCCTTATTGTCTTTTATCTTATTTGTCCGTACATTTCGCACTAATTAGTGGATAAGTCAACTTACCCCAAGGTGAAAGTGAACCACCCCAGACATGGGGTAGTTTGACTCCTATTTCATATTTTACAAGATTAGGCTTATACACTATGTCATAATTGATTGTGAGCATTTTTACAGAGCTTAACAGCGTATCAATCAGATGTATTGGTTTTTACAAGAATATGTACTAAAACAATAGAAATAAAAGCGTCCACTGAAATTCGTTAACCATCCCCGATCTCCTCTATGGAGTGGATATATCCACATTATACCGTTGTAGTGCTGAAATCATACATATATATATATACATATATATATATATATATATATATATATATATATATATATATATATATATATATATATATATATATATATATATATATATATATTTATATGCTATTTTTACGTCATATTTTGGATGCAAAGTTGGCGATCAAGACAAAACCTGGGCTCCCAAAATTTGTTGCCATATTTGCTCAAGAACCTTAACAGAATGGCTACTGGGTACTCACAAGTTTATGATGTTTATGATTGCTACTTTTGCTTAACAACAATACTGGGGTTTTTTAGTAAAGGTAAACATAAAATGGGATATCCTAATATTCCCTCAGCTATGAAACTTGTACCTAAACAGGTATGCTGATGTTTCTAGCAAACCTGTTTCTAAGCCTGCAGAAAAATACGAAATCGAGTCAGATCCGGATGAACTAAATGATTTTGCACCAAAAGCCGGTCCAAGTTTTCAACAGAAAGATGATTACGAATATAGTAGCAGTAAACAGCCCCATTGTATATCTCAGGAAGAGCTCAACGATCTTATTCGTGATTTTAATCTTCCCAAAACAAAGTCACAGCTGCTTGGATCGTGGATCGCGTTTACAGCAGTGAAGTCTCTTACAAAAAGGAGTGAAAATTTTTACGTTTCAGAAAAGAAAATCTATGCTGAGAGTATTTTTCTCAATGGACAATGACTTAATGATCCTAAATAGTCTATTTTGGGCAGTGGAATTACAGAGGAAGTAAAAAATGTGTTCTTATTTTCCCAAAAATTTTATATTAACAAATAAGCTACCGGTTTCGCAACAACCTATGTTGCATCATCAGGCAGTGACAGACTAAAATGAACCAAACGACACGTGTCAAACAAACTAACAAGAAACAACCCAGCAGTACATTTAAAAACAATAGATTATTATCTATGAGTTTAATCATAATTAAAATTTAAAAATTAAACTGTTGTAACTTAGGCTATAAAAATCAAGATAATAGTTGTAAATTACATTAAACCAAGTTACATAAATGAGATTTGTCAGTTGTTACAAGAGCAAACTCGACAAGGGAATAACTATCAGTGATAGTTTTTCTTTTTGCTGAATTGAATACATGTTACGATGGCGTGCCTTTCCGCCTGCAAGATTCTTTGTGACTTACCCAAGCTTTCATGGTGTCTAGTTCTTGGTCTATATACTCCTCTTCTAGTTCCTTCCGATGTTTTGGAGCCATCTGAATACTGAATATTTAATAGAATTTTTGTTTTCCAGTGGCATTTCTGCCCAATCACTTTTGCGACTCAACTTTGTGTTGATGTTTCTCACAAAGTTCAACTTCTCTTTCATTTCATCTTGGGTAATGTTTCAGATTTACTGATTTTCGGATAAGAAATTGGGCCTTCGTTTTGTGAGTTTATCTCTCATCATTCTATATATTGTCTCCTTCGACATACTTTTCATAAGTTTATGTAGAGATGTAAGGTTTAAGATTACTTCCAGGGCAAGCGTCAGGCAGGTTTTCATTGCCCCAGTTATACACGCACAGGGCAGTTTCTGAACTTTCGAGAAGTTAGCTCTAGTATTGGTCAGACTAGTTATTTTACTCCAGGTCGTTGCCTCATATGTGATGATTGGTCACTATTGCAGTGTACATTCACTGAAAGATTTTTGGGTTTATGCGCCAGGTTTTCCCTGCAAAGTTTCTACAGACCATCAATGCTCTTGTAGCCCTGTTGAATACTTATTTTTGGTGTTTATTCCAGAGAAGTTTATTATCTACTCAAATCCAGATATTTAACCTCTAACTTCCACTCAGTAACGTTCCCATCCAATTTGATGTTCTTCAGGTTAAGGTTTTTTCCTTCTAAAAGCTAATAAGATGATTTTTCTGAGGTGGACATTTAGTCGCATCATCTGTCACTATTCTTTAATATGTTCAAGGCCTCTCTGGACTATATCGCAGAGGGTATTCTCGAATTTGCCCCTCGCGATTGTGACCATGTAATCGGCATAGCTCTGACAAGATATACCGGGGTCAGTCAGATCACTGAGGAGTCGATCTACAATTAGGCTCCACATAAGTGGAAAACCTACTTCTCCCTGACGACAACACCTGGTGGTACAGAGTGCGATAGTGTCCTGTCCGAGCTCTGTCTCTACTATTCTAGTAGAAAGAAGTCGCGGACGTCGTTTAGCCTCCACTATCATCAAACGTGCTTTTGACTGCCTCATGTCGAGTGTTGTCAAAAGTCTTTTCCATATCAAGAAAGGCTCATAATATGGTTTCTTTGTTGTTCAGTTTATTTTGAATCTCATTCGTTAATTGTATCAGTGCAGTTTCTGTGAATTTGCCGGCTTGATACGCATGCTGATGAGGGTATAGTGGCACCTGTTTAAGAATTTGAATAAGTAAGTTGCAAGTAATACTTATATTGCCATTTTTGAGTTGCGGGACAAGATCTTTAAAGGAAAGTCTAATTATAAGTATATCTACTACAGAAAGGTGACTGTTGTTGATTTGCACAAAATGTATAACAAAGTCACTTAAAACGTAACTAAGCTTTAGAAGATTCGTACGAAATATATCAGTAGTTAACTCAAAAATCGCCACATAGTACCAACAACCTCTAAAAACGCGTATTAGTGAAGTTACATTGTTACGGTTAAAAATTGATCTTAAATAATAAATATTTTTGTTTACGTTTTTCAAGATTAAATTACAGGTTCAGATTACTAAAGTCATAAATAGATTTTTGTTTTGTACGGTTTTCTTTAAAGGTTGTCTGTGACATGCATAACTTGAAATTTAAATTTGTGATAAACTACGTTTTCTACTATAAAACTAATGATTACCTTCTGTTTTTCATTCATTGATATTGTTTTCATCTAAAATCAGATCCTTCCTTTTGTTTACATTTTGAAATTTTGATTGACATTGAAACTTAACCTATTTCTGTAAGTTGTAAATTTCGTTAGATACCTGGAGACAATGTATCACAGATTGTGCAAAGCGTTTTCTTAATGATTGGATAAATATAAATAGTGTTTATTGGTTTTCTTGTTGATTTTTCTTTTTCAGAAAATGTTTATTTATCTTCACATATCAGCTGTTAAATAGTAAGGTCCACTGAATTGCGTGAAAAGTTTTTAGGGTTGCCTATAAGATGGCACATCAGTTGAATATTATCGAAATGCTAAATTTGAAATAGGATTGTATTGACTTTTTTTCATTATGTTGTTTTTAGTTTATTAGTTGAATATTTCCCTTTACTAACTAGAATTTTTGGTAATTAAAATATTTGAAATTAGACCCTCGAACTATTTCGAACTAATTGGATTTCATTTTTGAATATTTTGAATCCGTAAAGTACTTTGTTCATAGGATATTCATTTTGTAGGACGAGACAGTTTAGATTATTAAGATATTGGTTGTCTCTGTCTGATTTCAGTATTGGCTAATTTAAAATTGAAATAGAAGAATTTTTGTATATAGTTTCCGAAACTAGTTTAACTTGTATGATAAATTTCAAGGGTTCGAGATTATTGCTACGAGATTAAGGTTACTTTTTTTTGGATAGATTTTTGATGAACTTTTTTAGTTTTTTTGGTAACTTCCGTTGGAAGGAATGTGCGAGTAATTTGAGAAAAATCGTTCTCTTTTGGCTATCTGACGCAAGAACGAGAAGAAGTGGTTTAGTTTTACTACTTTCCCAAGTTAAGGGATTTGGTCATAAATGGCTGATTAAAGTGACAAAACAAAGTCGGGGTGCAAACAATTTTTGGTGATTTTGGTCGTTTCACCCTACAGCCAGTTTGGCGATTATTTTTCTTCAGCCAGCCAGAAACAACGGCTTAACTTTTACCAGATGCCACCATTTTCTTGAGTTCGAGGGTCTTTGGGATAATTACAATACGTCTTTGGAATAATTACAATACGTGTTTGGGATAACTTCAGCACATCTCAGGACAATTTCAGTATGTCTTTGTATTTCTCCAGTATTTGTTTTTTTGGATGAAATTTTATAATGTACATTTTGGGAAGTAATATGCAGTTTGGGTTATCGTGCTGCACTTCTGGAATTGTGAGCCTCTGAATAGGACAATCTCCATATTGAGCCAGGTCAACGTCCTGTCTGGTGAAGCCGTCTACGTCACGGGCCTTGTTTAACCACCTGTTTGAAAGTGATTCAGCTAAGTGCTTAATTTTAGCCAAAGTATGTACACGAGAGTTTCTGATTGTTAAACCTAATGGGTATTACACCTGTATTTTTAATCGCTTAGTTATCTGAGCAGAGTTTCCTTTTCGATTACCTAGAGGGCTAACAAGTAAGGGATTCTTCTGTACATGATTTTGAACCTTTTTAATTAAAAGACTTTAAATATTTTGACTTTAATATTTTTTTATGATATTTATCTTTTGCTAAATTTACCATATCATCTAATAGTTGCGGCGAACCAGTAAACCTTGTAAAGTGAAACGCAGCGACTCCGTTGCGCTACAACCTCAAATTTAAATGTTTTATTTTGCGATACCCTATTGTAATTGAGGTTTTTTTTTTATTATGGTTCCATTTTTAGAGTCCCAGAGTGGCCAATTAACTATTTAATAATTGTTTAAAGTATTGAATATTATAATGATAAATTTATTGAAAATTTTAATTGCTTAACAATTGAATATTTTGGAAACTAGTTATTTTGTTCAAAATTGTAACATATTTTTCAGGAAAATTTTGTTAAGATTTTAACCACTTGAGCGACCGTTATAAGTTCCTATCTATGATCTAATTTTTGTAATTATCTATCACTTTTTGGCGTAATTATCTGTTGCTTATATTTCTGATAACTATCATTAAAACACTCATTATCTCTCTCATTATCAATTTTCTAATTCTTTTTCTTTGCAGACATTTTTGTAGTTTTCTGATATTGCTTATTTTTTTTTTATTACTGCAAAGTTGATAGTCTCCTGCATTGTTGGGCTTATGGAACTTCATAGTCTAGTTTAACATAGAGAGTGTTTTTATCTTCTATCACTAGGCTATGTCGACGTGAACCTTCCAAGTAGAGTAGTTGATTTGTTTACTTTTGGACCGGTTTGCCGTTCACTGTGCAGGACACTGTCAAGTTTAAGTTATTCTTTTTTTTTAAATTTCATTTTTTCTACGTCATAGAAAGTCAATAACTTTCAACTAAGTTATTGACAAAGTTTTTTATTTACTGCAATTTACCATTTGTAATCGCATTTCTATTAGATAGCCCCATTAGAGGAGCTTACAAGAATTCACACTGGTGATAACTTTTTCCAGGGGTTGTACTTATTATCTGGGAAGAGGTATACCGTGAGGAAGAAATGTATTGGCCTCTATTTAATTGGTTTTATTTCCTATAATCTTAAATTAAGCAGTTAAACTCAGCGATTTATTTACTCGGATATGACATTAAATATTTGTTCTTTTCCAAGTTTTCTCTACTACAAGTGCTCGTAGTATAATCATTAGGGCAAATTTTAAAGTTAAATTTTGTGGCGCCTTTTTCCTGAATTAGACATTTATAAAACTTACACAGGCAATATATTAAAAATAGTGGAAAAATATAAAAATAACGAATCTACCCTGAGATGAGCTAGCGTATAGGTAGACTCCAGTCAGCATTAGGAACAACATTAGGTAAGTCTGAACTGAAGTACCTTACAGGGTGTAGCCAGAATTTGGTAAGGCGTTCATAGTTGGTAATATTATATTATATTTCATGGTAAAATGTTAAGATTTCACTACCACCTAAAAATCTAAGTTTTCAACATCTTATGTTTTTTACGGAACATAAATATATTTTATTCAGGAAATGAATAAAATATACTTTTTTACGCTAAAATCTGTTAGGATGACAAATAGCCTATTAATGTATATATTTTGCAATTGTTGTATGCATATGTATAATCCGATAAAAAACAAATATTCATATTTTCAAGCATGAGCGTATTATTAACAAATAACGTTGCAATTGCAACAAAACCAAAACAAATTTAAAATTAAATATAAATATATAAAACAAATTAATTTTTAGAGACACATTGGCTTCGAATACGAAGTTTCCCTAATAAACGATATTGCAGCAACAAACCTGAAACTGAACGACCGCAAAATTTTTAGCCTTCAATGGTATAAAACCACATTAAACATTTAAAATAAAACATCGAATGTTTTATGGTCGAAATATTTTAATAGACAGACGCAATGTTTTTCGGTTGTAATGGGGCTAAATTGTGAACAAAGTCCCCATAAATCTGAAAACCGCACCATGGTTGGTTTGCTCGCTTTTCGGTTATTTATTTGCAAAGCTCTCTATATTTCTATAATGTTTTGGGGAAAATACGCGTAGTAGCAGTTAATCTTTTGAAGAGGCGATGCCAATGATACTTTTGGCTTTGGTTACTGGGAAGAATATATTGTTGCCGGCACAAAGGCAGTTTTGACAAATTGAGCGATTTATTTATGGCTGTTTTAGAGTGATTTAAAAATTCAGAGAGCGGAGTATTGTCCGTTAAATTCTTTATTATTCAATACTTCTCGGCCAGATACAAGGAAACAAGAATCTCTACGACTAACTAACATATCATTTATTATCATTTTAAACCAAAATAGAATTATTTTTAACCAAATTCTAAAAAAACGCTAAAAAGCAAATAATTTTATGCCGACGTCAAAAATTTGAATTTCACATTAAAAATTTATATTGCTGTTTAACGCATTTTTGGAAGTCGCTCTAGTTTTTTATTAAAATGTTATTTTTCGATTTTTATTTTTGATCATGCTATGAAATCCCTAATTTATTTGAACTAAGTACTAACCGAGATATGTAGTGTACCTCCCAATATTTTCAAAGTAGCTAAAAAATACCCATTTTATCCAAAGTTGTAAACCACATTAAATTAAACAACAAAAAATTCTTTGATTCTAAAAATTCTCCAAATACCAGTTTTGAATGAAATGATACCAAACAAATGTTTAGTCTGCCTTTGTAAATTAGCTATTTCCAATTTTAAGAAATTAATTTTAGATTCGTAATCTAGGCCCCCAAAATGCTTCGCAATGCAAACACTGGTGAAAATTATTTTATATTTTATTGGCATCATTTTGTAGCATTTAAAAGATCCAATAAAAATTTACCTACACTTTTTAATTCGTATATTCCTTAAATTTCATTTTATTTTCACATGTATTTGTTCCCAAAATGGAATATATTGATATTTCCTTTTGTGTTATTATTATTAAGATTTTCAAACCCAACTTCTTCGCACTTTCTCCGAGAAATATTGACTCATATCAGGTATACAAAGATACCAAAAGTATTGAGCTCTGTGGGGACCCTTTCCATGTTTTTGGGCCCTAGGTGACGTATTCTGCTGTATTTTCTACAAACTTTCAGATGGTTCGCGCGGTTGCAAGGAGAACTGCTTCCTGAATCGGTTTATACAGATTCTCACTAAAGCCCTATACCTTGATGTTTTGCAAGAGATTCTTTGGTATGACTTTAATGGTTGATAAAATTATGAGAATCGAGGGGACGCTGTTTAGTGCCCATTATGTGTGAATTTGTACCTCCATATCTCTGTATTTGCCGATCTTTTCATTGTATTTTGGCCTCAGGTTGTTTTTGTTAAATATAGCGATGTCAATTAGTATAATTCGCCTAGAAATTTTATCTGTTAGTATAATGTCTGATCTATTATGAGCAACTGTCTGCTGCGTAAGAACCATTCGGATATGCAGATGACTTGGTAATCTTAACCCAAGGCAAATTTAACACAACAGTAAGAGAGGGAATGCAGTGGGCTCTTAAAGTTGTAGAAAGATGGGTAAGGCAGGCGGGACTCAATATAAGTCCCCAAAAGACTATCCTAATCCCCTTCACAAAACGGAGAAGGATAGAGGATCTCGGTCCCATTATCCTCCAAGGAAACACAATACCACTTTCCAGAGAAGTAAAATATCTGGGGGTTATTTTAGACTCCAGGCTGACCTGGAACAAGAAAGTGGAAAACATAACCAGAAAATCGAAAACAACTCTTATGACTGTTAGAAGATTATGTGGGAAAATATGGGGTCTCTCACCGAAAATGGTACATTGGTTATACACCAGTGTTGTGAGACCAGCCATCACTTATGCAGCCTTGGTCTGGTGGCCCAAGGTAATGCAGAGAACAACCATGACAAAGCTGAGTGGAATACAAAGGGTCGCCTGTTTGTGTATTACTGGGACCATGAAATCAACCCCCATTTCGTCAATGGAGTGCATTCTCGATCCGCCTCCGCTACACATAGTAATTCAGGCACAGGCAAGAATGGGACTCCACCGACTAAATCACTCAACAGTAAAATCGCAAAGGACGTTGTCAGGACACAAAAACATATGTAAAAAATCAGGAGCCCTGAGCTGGAAATGGACACAGATCATATGAACTCGAGCTACCGATATAATATACCGTTTGAAGTCACAATAGAGGATCGAATGGCAAGTAAAAGAGAAAAACCGGAAACATTCTCGGGTGCAAGTATCTGGTACATTGATGGTTCAAAAACTAGTGATGGTACTGGAGCTGGGATATATGGGCTACAATCGAGGAAGGAATTAGCCCTTCTCCTTGGGAAATACCCAACAGTATTCCAGCCAGAAATATACGCAATCTTACGGTGCGCGGACGAGATAAACAGGAGAGCTAAGAAAGGGAAGCAAATCCTCATTTACTCTGACAGCCATGCAGTCCTAAAAGCCCTCAAGGGCCAAAAGGTATCATCGAGGCTGGTTTGGGAATATCAGAGTGAGCTAAAAATTCTGGCAAAAGACAACAGAGTTATATTAAAGTGGGTACCAGGACACGAAGGCATACATGGAAATAAAAAAGCTGACGAGCTGGCTAGAGCACGGTCGGCATCTCAATACATAGGTCCAGAACCGGCCTTTGGGGTGCCGCGGTGCGAGGCCCGGGAAGCAGTTAAAAAATGAATCAAAAGAGAACATAAGAACCACTGGATGACCAGACAGGGTTTAAACCACAGCAAGCTATTTATTGGGAATCCTGATCCGAAACTGGCAAGGAAATTACTACAAATGAGTAGGAACCAATTAAGGAGTATTACGAGTATAACGACGGGACACATGGCCGTCAAAGTACATCTGAATAGAATGAGTCTATATAACGGATGTGACTGTGAGTCACTGATGAGACTTAGACAACAAACATTCGGGTCAGTAAGTCTGGAACCGGGAGAAATACTCACTCACTCCTTAGCAGGACTGTATAGATTGAGTCAGGGGGCTAGGTTGACAGAGTGGCTGTAATGTCTAGGGTGAGCACAATAGGCCTACTCTGGCCGCAGTGCATCCGGCTTTAGGAGGGACCCGGGAATAAAAAAAAAGAACCATTCGGTACCAATACAGCTTGAACTTGTTGTTGTACCACTTTTTTTTATCTACAATAGATTTAACTTATCTGCTAACTCTTAGTGGAGTATCTTAGCGGCTAAGTGATGCTCGGTTGCAGCAAACCCTTGGCATCGTCCAGTTATGTGCTAGATTGTCTCTGATGTCTGACAGCGATATCTATATTGACGATAAACTTCTGAGTTTCTCATTGGAATAACTTGGTCTTGGATAGCTAAGAAAAAGTCCACCGTTTTCGGAGACATCTGTCCTGAAATCAGCCAGTAGTTTGACGCTGAGTTGTCGACATTTTCCTGATTGACCTTCAATGTCGTCCATGAAGTGGCTTCTGTAGCCAGGCTTGTGACTTCTCTTGGTCTATTTGGCAGTGAGGAGCAATATCCTTTTTCCCTCAGCTGTAATGGCGTTGAATCATCTGCCTTGCATATTGCTCGATGTAGGGTGGAAGGGTCCGCTAACCTGGGGAAATATGAACGTAAATTTATTACTTGTTGATCGAGCTTTTTACCAATATTCACCAATCTTCTCCCTCCTTGGTGTCTTGGAAGCATTTTACATTCAAAAGCACTCCAAGGGTGGGATTTGTGTGATTTTGTTAAGAATGTCCTTATTTTTTTTGCAAGCTTTCGATGTCCATCCTGCTCCATTCCACAATTCCCAAAGTAGCTAAGTGTAGATTATGCGTACGTGTTGAGCCCCTTAAACAAATTTCTACTCTTTAAGTTAGTTCGTAATACCCGCCTTATCCTCGTGATAAATTCGATTGTCAATTCAGCCTTCACAGTGCGACGGTCAATTTTTTAGCTTGTTTCATACCTAGGTATTTGTATGTTTGTTCTGCTACCATTGCCCCTATAGATTCACCAGTCTGCATTTCAAATGCACCTGGTTGTATCTATCCTTTAACGATGTTCAAAATACGGCACACGTCAAGAGAACTCCTCTACAATTTTAAGCATCTTTTTGACAAATTATTAAATTATTGAAAAATCGCACAAATGATGAACTGCATCTGATTAATAAAAATAATTATTCCTTAGCCCCCCCCCCCCTTCGGAGTAAATGTACGTGCTTTTATGCAGTTCACATTATATATACAAAACAGCTGAGATTTTTATGCCCAGCTACCTAAGAGAAGAGACAGGGTGAAATGACGGGTTAGTAAGAAACTGTTTCGGGAGGCTAATACAGTACGCCGCAGGAATTAATATACTTTTTCGCTGTTATTCCGTGATATAGTAATAACACATTTTATCCCTTTTAAGCCTGACAAAAAATGTCGGAAAATGCAGAAATTACTTTTGGACAATTATATGCAGGATATGTAAAGTCAAAATTCGTGTTCGTATCCTGATTTTTCGCAGAGAAAATTACATTTTAATGAGCAATCGCAAAATCGACATTCACCCCTTTTTCCCTTTTTAAAATGTGATTACCGAGCCCATATTTCTATTTAATCAAAAAAAATTTACGCCTTTTCACCCTTTTAAAGTGAGAATTTTGAAATTTCTTGATAATTCTTTCTGAATTTTAACCTACATGGTATTGCCAAGCTTTTCTCAAAATTTTATGGTTCTATCCGTAATTGCTGGCGCTGTGTATTAATATGTCAGTGAGTCAGTCAATCCGAATTACGTCGCTTATGAGAGGTGTGGCTAGAAAATAACGAGACTGATGCTTCTACATTAGAAGTAGGCTTGCGCCAAAGGTGAACGACTGACAGCTGTATAGCGTATAGCCTTCTCTTTTCAATGCGGTACCTACTATTTCATAAGGCAAATCAGTCTGGCCGTTGCCTTCGATTAGATAAGAGCTGTTTTTTTAGTTTTGCCGAATAAACGATAAGTGTGAAAATACAACAACGAATTGTCCTCAATTAACATAAACTTGGAAAATCTTTTCACTTATAGTCCAGAAAACAAGGGCTAATTCATCCATTGGAAATGCCCAGCTTAACTAAGAACTAAAAAATCTGGAATGAACAAATCAAGATTCAAAGCGATGATGATTTTTTTTTGATTTTCAAGGAATTGTGTACCTTGTGTGCTGGATTCCTGAAGGAAAAACAATTAATTAACATTACTAACTTGGTGTTCTTGCTCAAACGACCAGAATTCTGGAAAAGCAAGTTATGGTTTCTCCATTAAGGTCAAACGCTGGCTGATTTTGCATTGTCTGTCAACACATTTCTAGCCCAGCACAATATCCCAATATTAGATCCTTTGCCTTATTCGCCTGACCTTAGACCACTTGACTTTTCTCTATTCCCCAAGGTCAAATATGTAATAAAAGCAACAAGATTTCAGCTCTTTGAAACTGTGAGAGAAAAAGCTGCACGCGTCATGAAGGAGCTCATAGAGGAAGACTTAGCACACAGGAGAAAGTATTGAGGTAATAATAACTAAATATGTAGAAATTTAAAATAAAATGTTTTACAGCAATAGTCTCGTTATTTTATAGCCACACCTTGTAAGTATTGATTTCTGGTGCCGATTATATTAATTAGTAGATTTGCTAGAAACCTTCTATTTCTACTAATCAATCTACAACGCGGAATAATTAGACTATATTGTTCAAACTCTTAAACAACTTTCGTGGGCGCACTACATCTTTCGCACATTTACCAGAGGCTTACTTGAAAACGGTAAAATTAGCTTAAAAAAACGTCACAGATGGATTTATAGGCATCATTTTTAATATTACTATATAACTGTATTAGTTTTTAAAACTAATAAAATAGTTCCTCCTCCATAAATTTTACTAATTTTTAAATTCTCTACTCAAATTATATTATTGTGCTCAAGTGAATAAAATTTCACTTAATCATAATAAAGTATACATATCGAACCAAAATAACCTGTGGATTTCAATACCCTTTTACAGCAAGTAAACACAGCGGACGGGCTCATCCATTTTAAGCAGGAAAATTTGGGAAAACAATTTTTTATCTTATTTTTTCTGGTCTCACTATTCAAAAGCCCTAACCAAAGTATCCATTATGTCGGTCAGACGATTTATTTTCCTTAGTTTTTAGCAGGATATGCTGAATATTGTATTATACCAATCATGCAGAAACAGATTTGGCGTATTTTTAGAGAAATGTTGAGTCATGGCGTATTGGGATTGTATTAGTCCAGGGTATAATTCTAAGAGTTGTTCTCTTATGTTATTATACCGAGAGAGTCAAGTTGATGTAGCTTTTTCTAAGTTCATTAATTTATTTTTTGCTTATTTTATGAACTTAGAGTGAAGTAAAGATTATTATCAAAGTTAAATTTCATTTAGATTTGTTTCTATAGATATAGCGACGTCGACGAAATCCAAAAAAAAAATGTCATGCAATTTTTTACTTCTCATTTATGTTTCATAATCTTACTACAGAGTTCTCATCCCCGCTACGTAAATAGCTAATATTTTTCCTCTTAGTTAATCATTCAAATGTGACAAATACTTTAAAAATCGATTGTAATATTGGATTTTATCCAAAAAGAAGAGAAGTGTGGAAAGAGTGAATCTATTGTCAGAGAGGTATTTTGTCAATTTAATGATTTGTGGGTTGAAGGGATGGGAAGATGCCGAACATGTGTAATTATACACAATCTAAAAGAAAATCAACAAATGTGCGTAAAAACTGATTATAAGATTTTCTAAAATGTAATTAAAATTGTTAATAGTCTCACCCAAATTTTTTACCCAGATCTTTCATAAATATTATGCTTTAAAATGGAATCTTTTAGAAAAGCATAAGAACGTCTTTAGTAGGCATATGCTGCAAATATTTTAATCTAAGAAAGTGAAAAGTGTAATAAGGAATCAAGATTACGTGAGTAAGAGATGAAGGGATTAAGAGATTAATTTGGCATTGAATTTCTCCTTTGAGTACTTGAATCATCTCAGAATGGTTAACATAGATTTTTGCTTTAATAAACAGAGAAAGAAAGTCAAACATGTAGATTCGCAACTTCTTAGCAGCCAGTTTTGTTCTCCATAACCAGAGATGTTACGACGTTAGAATTTTGTTTGCAACAATGTAATTGTTTCGCGTGCAGTGAAACAACTGAAGTCATCCAGTTAAAACTATATCTCAGCTACATTCGTTCTGTCCAGTTTTTGCCAAAAAACATTTATTAACATACCACGGTAGTGATTGCTATTGACAGTTGAGAAGGTACCTTCATTATTATCAAAAAAGTATGGTTCTATGATTTCTCGTACTCTCTTAATGTATTAAAATCAACATTATTAAATACATTTCAGATCATATCGTATCTTTTTTTTGTCGGAGGCGTTTAAAAGATTAATTTTTCACTAAACTCCTTCGAAAAAAGTCTATTCTTGTTATGTCAGATGACTTAGAGGGCCATGTAACTAGTCTTAATCTCCCAATCCAGCTGTCTTCAAATTAAATATTAAAAAACGTGTAAATGTTAGGTTAATGATGAACCGGGGCACCAAATATGGTTTATGCATGACGGTGACCACCATCATAAAATTTATAAAAAAAATTGAAAACGGAGTGAATGTCAATGATTTTTCTCACTTTCCCTCACCACTTATCTTGAGCAGATATGTCAGTCTCCTATAACTTTGTATTTAATACTAACTCATTTACAATAGGTGTGGTTCGATCAGGTTTAGTATATTCAATATTTCTCATTACTAAAACCGTTGCATATATATATATATATATATATATATATATATATATATATATATATTGTTACGAGCAAGGATTGACAAAACTTTAATTGTCCAACACCCTGTATAATAGTTAACCGTATGGTTTGTTTTGCTGACTATACACTATTATACATGGTAATTGATTGGAAAATAATCAAAGAGCAGTCTAGTTGAGTCTCTCCTAACAATGACATCCTGAGCTTAAAGAGTGTTCCCCCAAATCAAGAAGCTGTTCCTAAAATTTATGTAAGTAATGATCTTCAATTCTTAAATTTAATATAATGTAAACTGTTCTAATGTTTCGGCTAATGTCTTTATTCTGTAATTAAATTTATTCTTGTTTTCTTTTGAATACACTCCAATTTGTTACGAAATTCAATTAAGTTTTTTTATTATTTTTACCCCCTTACCAATAAGATCCCGATGAGTCGCAATCTGAAAACTAGAATGCGACTAGTCGCACATTGAAAAACTACAACGCGACATATGGTGGAGGCGCCGTTCTTTAAAAATTTGCGCCGTGTCTTTAAAAAATTTTTGCCGTGTCTTTAAAAAATTTTTGCCGTGTCTTTAAAAATTTGCGCCGTGTCTTTAAAAATTTGCGCCGTGTCTTTAAAAATTTGTGCCGTGTATTAAAAATTTGTGCCTATCTTTTTACAATTTTATGTAACTTTTTTTTAAACTAAAGTAATTGAAGTAACGTAACTTATTTACTCTAAACATTTTTTCTAAACTCCATTCACCACGACACATAGTAGAGGTGACTATGTAAAAATCCTACGGGCACTACATTTAAAAAATTGTACAAACACTGTGTTTTTTGTAGTCTATAGTAATCTATAATAATTTTTAGCGGTATGTTAACACAAGAAATGTGATTTAAAAAGAAAATTAGAGCATTTTACATTCGTTAATAGGAGCAGCTTATATTTAATATGAAAATTATTTGAATAAAAATAATAAAATATCACATGGAAACAAGTAGCCAAAGATTTTTTAAAAAACTTCGGGGTGAATATGAAACACAACTACATACAAAAAAACAACTAGACTCAGAAACAATTAAGAATTAAAATTACGACCTAATATATTTATGTAATTTAATTAATCCTAATATGTCTGATGAAAATTTTATCGAATATTTTGAATTACTTCAAAAAGAAATATTTCTAATAAATACAGCTCTATTCAAAAAGTTAAATCTCATTTTAATCAGGGCACCTTATTTGGAGAAAAATAAAATATTTATTGATATCACCACAAATTTTAATAAACCCATTTCTATTTATAAGAATAGATCTCTTGGTCAGTTTATTAAAAAACTATAAAAACTTTTAATATGTTATTTTAGTTAGACTATTATAAATAATTACATAATAATGTTTAAAATTTTGACCTAATAAACCAGATCACACTCAATTAATTAAGGTCATTTTATATTGTTGAAATATATCGCAAAAATAAACAACCTTATATTTTGCATAATAGTCAATACAATTATTACGATAAAGTAAATATTAAAAAAAAAAAAAAAATAATAGTTAAAATATGTTTTATTTTTAAATAAGATGTCCCACTTTCATTTTTAATAATAAAAACATTTAAATACTGCTTACTTGTAATATAAACACTAATTAATAAATAAACAATAATTTGTGACTTAAGAGAAAAATATTTTACTTTACACTTTTCATCTTATTTAAATATGCATGAAGAAAAATTGAAATTATCTTTGCTTTGGAGTTAATATATTCAGAGATATACATTCCTTTTTTACTATTTGATTAATTGAATTTTGAGCCATGGAAGCATGTTATAAATAGTTACTGAAAAAATAGTATTTTATAAAATATATTGCTAATACTAACTATTTAGAGAATTTTTAAATGGTCATCATTGGGAAAAAAAAAGTCATATTAGGGTTAGTTTTAATTTATCATAATAAATGAAATTATTTTGGCTACAAAAATTTATGAAGACTTATAGTATTTTTTTCTAAATCAAAAAAAACCATGTGATATACTTACAACAGAAGAAAAAAAAAGAAAACAAGAACATTCCTTTATATTTTTATCAAACATCTTCAAATATTCAGCAATTTTTAAACTAATTTGTTAAATTGAAATATAATCTCTGTTTATCAAAATTTAAAATATTTAATGTTTTAGGATTGGAGATTCCATTCCAGCAAGGACGAAAATTAGAAAAAAGATTTCTTTTAAATAATTTATTATTTTTTGCAGCAAATAAACTTAATATTTCACCTTTGAGTAAGAGTAACTAACTAATCTCTACAATTACTATGTGTGTATTACTTTCCAGCAAAATATAAGATATGAACATCACTCATGGAAAAGAAAAAGTATGAAAGAAGAAATAGAAATTTAAACCCTGTATTTAAAATGAGTAAATTTATAGAATTGCTCTGTTTTTATGAAGACATTATGTGCCACTATTTGTACTAATAATTTATGTTTTAGATTAATAGAAAAAGGAAGTTATTTTTATGCATCAGGCCAGGCAATACTTCTTGTAAAAGATGTTGTTCCTCTTGCAGGATATCTACGAAATGTGCGTGATCCTGATCTTTGTAGATACTGGGGTACTAAACTGTGCCAGCATGAATCAAAAGAATATATGTATATAAAAATAGATTGAAAATGAACGTTCCATTTATGCATCAGGTCAGATAACACTTCTTGTTAAAAGATGTTATTCCTGTTTAAGGATATCTACGAAATGTGCGTGATCCTGATCTTCGTAGATACTGGGGTTCTAAACTGTGCCAGCATGAATAAAGGAAAAAAAGACATGTTACAAATAATAACAATATATTGAATTGAATATTTTATTTATGAATCAGGTCAGATAACACTTCTTATTTAAAGATGTTATTCCTTTTAAAGGATACCTATGAAATTTATGTAATCCTGATATTCGTAGGTACTGGGGTACTAAAACTGTATCAGCATAAATAGAGTAAATAATCAATTTTATAGAGATAACATAAAGAAAGGTCAAATTATAGCAGGCATAATAAAATATTTTGAATATTACCAACTTCGGGCTAATGTGTGCACACTCTACGCTAAAAATAATGTATTTTTATTCCAAGTCATATATATATATATATATATATATATATATATATATATATATATATATATATATATATATAAATAAAATAATTAAATTTTCACGAAAAAACAAACGGAAATTTATGAGGGTTTCTTCGACAACTTATCAACTTACAAGATATTGCATTGAAACTCATTGCAACGCTAATATGGCGCCTAAAATTAGTTTTGTAAATGGCTTTCCTTGCTATATCACTAAGTAGGAACATACATTGAAACTTAAATATTTTATATCAACAAATATTATTTTAAAAGAAAGTATACTAGTTGCTATGAAACAATTGTTAGTGAAGCTTACGAAATATTAAATATTGTAAATATAAATTTAAAACATTTTTACAGCTCTGCCTTGCTTTTAGAAATTCTTGATCGTTCCCTTAAATAAATAAAAAAAATATATGTGTCCACATTTCATGTAAATAAATTTTGTTACAAAACTATATAAATGTATACAAATAAAAAATTAAACTTGTTCTTATGTTCAAAGTGCAAATTCTTTTTCTTGGTTTACATGTACAAAACAACTATTAGAAAATAAATACTGCAAGCTCACTAGAAAAAAGGAATACCGCCTATGGAAATATAATACCTGAACAAGGATGCATGTCTTATGTCCATCCATACACCACAGCTTTCGAACCAGCACACTGAAGTCGTTTGGTAACTTAAGATCCAGTCACAATTATCGACAGTAATCTTCGAGAAATTATTGGGCTAGGACACAGCAACAGCTATGGTAGTGAAGGAAGTCTACAGCCAATCAGTCTGTCAGGGCTAAAGGAACAAGCATTCACGTAACCTAGACGCTCTTCATTCTCGACTTCACAAATGAAACTTGGTGTCACCAACAATTAACAACAAAGTTTTTGAAGGCCAAAGAAAAGAAAATAAGAAATTCCCTTAATACAAATTTGGTGCAGCGCATTGCAGTGTAAAATTCATTGGTTGTTATGTATCATTTTATGAAAATTGCATTAATATGCTCCAATATCTCATATTTAATTTTTTCCAAGTTAGTAACCTAGAAAAAGAATTAGAAAACTTTCTCTTATGAAAATTATAAATTTTGAACTTTGTGTAATTTATGAAATGCTTATAATATATTGTATCTTCTTTTTCGCTGGGGTCCAGCTTTTCGAAGCCGGGGGAATATGTCACGAGCAAGGATTGACAAAACTTTAATTGTCCAACACCCTGTATAATAGTTAACCGTATGGTTTGTTTTGCTGACTATACACTATTATACATGGTAATTGATTGGAAAATAATCAAAGAGCAGTCTAGTTGAGTCTCTCCTAACAATGACATCCTGAGCTTAAAGAGTGTTCCCCCAAATCAAGAAGCTGTTCCTAAAATTTATGTAAGTAATGATCTTCAATTCTTAAATTTAATATAATGTAAACTGTTCTAATGTTTCGGCTAATGTCTTTATTCTGTAATTAAATTTATTCTTGTTTTCTTTTGAATACACTCCAAATTGTTACGAAATTCAATTAAGTTTTTTTATTATTTTTTCCCCCTTACCAATAAGATCCCGATGAGTCGCAATCTGAAAACTAGAATGCGACTAGTCGCACATTGAAAAACTACAACGCGACAATATATATATATATATATATATATATATATATATATATATATATATATATATATATATATATATATATAGTTTGGTTATTCCGGGTTTCAATCCGTTCGTTCAAAAAATCGTTTTCACGACGTTTCGCCAAAATCTCATTAGGCATTTTCAAGTGCGGTTCGTCTCGTTACTCGCTGAGAACTGATGGTGGCCTCTGATGACTGCCGAGTTTTGTTTAGCTGGCTCGCTTCCTGATTGGATGAGCGATTTCGCAGGCTCCTCCCCTCTGCCGAGTGCGATATATTTTGTTCTTGTATGCTGGTCTCTCGTGTACTAGTTGATTTTTGTTGTTTTCTTTCTTGATTCTTTATTAATATTTTCCATGTAGTTGGAACATTTATAGCATCGTCTCGTTTATTTAGTTGTCCCGCTTTTTCGATTTCTAGGGCCTCTCTTATGACGCGTACCTTGTAATTCTGTACTGGTGCTATTTCTTTTGTTTTTTCGAAGTCGATGGTGTGTCCGGTTGTTTGGTGATGTTGAAATAGGGCCGAAGTTGTCTGTTTGTTTTTGAGGCTATTTTTATGTTCTTGGATTCTTGCTGATATGCGCCTGTTTGTTTGTCCTATATAAGTTTGATGGCAATCTGCACATGGAATGCTGTAAACGCCATGATTTTCAAGGTTGGTCTTGTCTTTGGGATTTCCCAGGATGTTGGCTATTGTTTTTTGTGGTTTAAATATGGGCTGTATGTTGTGTTTTCTCAAGGTTCTTCCGATTCTGTCTGTTATTCCTTTTATGTATGGTATTATGGCTTTGTTCCTTGTTTGATCTTGGTCTTTGGTCTTTGTTGTAGTCTTCTCTTGTCTTTTTATGGCTTTCTTTATATCTGATTGTGAGAAAACATTCCGTTCTAGAGCTGTTGAAATGTGTCTTATTTCGTCTTGTTTTGTGTCAAGTTCTGTTAGGCGGAGTGATCTTGATACTAGTGTGTTGACTACTGCCTGCTTTTGAGAGGGATGATGGTGTGACGCTGCATTGAGATATCGGTCAGTATGCGTGGGTTTCCGATATACGCCAAAGCCCAGGGTGTTGTTTAGTTTCCTAGTTAATAGCAGGTCCAAAAAAGGAAGTTTCTTTTCTTGTTCGATTTCCAGCGTGAATTGGATTCTGTGGTGGATATTGTTCAGGTATATGAGGAAATCGTCCAGGTGTTCTTTTCCATGTGGCCATATTATAAAAATATCATCAACATAGCGTTTCCAAAATTTCGGTTTTAAAGGTGCCTTTTGCAGTGCTTCTTGTTCGAAGTATATCATGAAAAGGTTGGCTATGACTGGTGAAAGCGAGGATCCCATAGGTGCGCCATCTGTTTGTTTATATATTTGGTTATTGAACATGAAGTATGTGTTCTTTAGGCAGTGTTCTGCAAGTTCAATTGTGTAGGCTGGAAAGTCTTCGTTCATGGCGATTTTGTCCAAGGTCTCATCCAGTGGTATGCTTGGATATAGCGATTTTATGTCGAGGCTTGCTAAGATGTCATTTTCTTCGAGGTGAATGTTTTTGATCATTTTAGTCAGTTGTTCGGAGTTTTTCACGAAGGAATCAGCCAGTTCGACTCTTGGTTGCATGATACTTGCTAGATATTTTTCCAGTTTTTGTGTAGGAGATCCCACGGCGCTCACTATTGGTCTGAGTGGTGCATTTGTCTTGTGTATTTTTGGTAAGCCATACAGTTTTGGACATCTGCTTGATTTTTCTCGTGGTATTATAGATTTTTCAGTTTCTGGGTCTAGTTTTGAGGCTTTAATCTTGGCTTTCGTAGTTTTTTCCAGGTATGTCGTTGGATCTCTGTTGGTTTGTTTGTAAGAGGCGTCTTTGAGAATTTTTGACATTTTTTGCATGTAGTCGTTGGTGTTCATTACAACCGTGACATTTCCCTTATCTGCTGGTAATATTGTTATTTCTTTATTCTTTTTTAAGGATGAGAGGGCTTGATGTTCAGCTCGCGTTAAGTTTGAGTTGGGAGGCCGGCTTGATTTCAAAATTTGCGTTATGTCTTGTCTGGCTTGTTCGGCATTTTCTTCAGGGATGTTCTCTAGGGCAGCTTCTATATTTGAAGTTATCTCTTCTAAGGGGACTGTTTTTGGCGTTACGGCAAAATTAAAGCCTTTAGACAGAACTAATTTCTCGCATTCTGTTAATTCGTAGTTGGAGATGTTATGGACAACTTTGTTGCAGTCCAGTGTTTGCTGTGTGTGGACATTATTGCGTTGTTTTAGTGCCTCAAATTTCTTCTGTTGTTTTTTTGCCTTAAGGTGGGTGTCTGATTCCGTTCTCCAACAGGATACTTTTTCGATGTCATTCCACAGAAGATGATGGATTTTCTGGGTTAAAGCTAAGTGGAGATTATAAAGTTCTATTTCAGTCCTTGATAGAATTCTTCGTTTTTCTCGGATTTGTTCTCGAAGGAGAGCTTTTCCCGCGGTCTTAAGGATTGAAATAGTTCTTCTTGTCTTTAGATGGTACGAGAGTTTGGTGCAAGTTGGTTCCAGATTGTTGTTGCGGCATCTTATTAAAAAAGTTATATCGCAGAGGAGGGCTGATTTCTTGGATCTCAGTTTCTCGAAACGTTTAACATTTGACATAACGTAAATTTTGAAATCAAGCCGGCCTCCCAACTCAAACTTAACGCGAGCTGAACATCAAGCCCTCTCATCCTTAAAAAAGAATAAAGAAATAACAATATTACCAGCAGATAAGGGAAATGTCACGGTTGTAATGAACACCAACGACTACATGCAAAAAATGTCAAAAATTCTCAAAGACGCCTCTTACAAACAAACCAACAGAGATCCAACGACATACCTGGAAAAAACTACGAAAGCCAAGATTAAAGCCTCAAAACTAGACCCAGAAACTGAAAAATCTATAATACCACGAGAAAAATCAAGCAGATGTCCAAAACTGTATGGCTTACCAAAAATACACAAGACAAATGCACCACTCAGACCAATAGTGAGCGCCGTGGGATCTCCTACACAAAAACTGGAAAAATATCTAGCAAGTATCATGCAACCAAGAGTCGAACTGGCTGATTCCTTCGTGAAAAACTCCGAACAACTGACTAAAATGATCAAAAACATTCACCTCGAAGAAAATGACATCTTAGCAAGCCTCGACATAAAATCGCTATATCCAAGCATACCACTGGATGAGACCTTGGACAAAATCGCCATGAACGAAGACTTTCCAGCCTACACAATTGAACTTGCAGAACACTGCCTAAAGAACACATACTTCATGTTCAATAACCAAATATATAAACAAACAGATGGCGCACCTATGGGATCCTCGCTTTCACCAGTCATAGCCAACCTTTTCATGATATACTTCGAACAAGAAGCACTGCAAAAGGCACCTTTAAAACCGAAATTTTGGAAACGCTATGTTGATGATATTTTTATAATATGGCCACATGGAAAAGAACACCTGGACGATTTCCTCATATACCTGAACAATATCCACCACAGAATCCAATTCACGCTGGAAATCGAACAAGAAAAGAAACTTCCTTTTTTGGACCTGCTATTAACTAGGAAACTAAACAACACCCTGGGCTTTGGCGTATATCGGAAACCCACGCATACTGACCGATATCTCAATGCAGCGTCACACCATCATCCCTCTCAAAAGCAGGCAGTAGTCAACACACTAGTATCAAGATCACTCCGCCTAACAGAACTTGACACAAAACAAGACGAAATAAGACACATTTCAACAGCTCTAGAACGGAATGTTTTCTCACAATCAGATATAAAGAAAGCCATAAAAAGACAAGAGAAGACTACAACAAAGACCAAAGACCAAGATCAAACAAGGAACAAAGCCATAATACCATACATAAAAGGAATAACAGACAGAATCGGAAGAACCTTGAGAAAACACAACATACAGCCCATATTTAAACCACAAAAAACAATAGCCAACATCCTGGGAAATCCCAAAGACAAGACCAACCTTGAAAATCATGGCGTTTACAGCATTCCATGTGCAGATTGCCATCAAACTTATATAGGACAAACAAACAGGCGCATATCAGCAAGAATCCAAGAACATAAAAATAGCCTCAAAAACAAACAGACAACTTCGGCCCTATTTCAACATCACCAAACAACCGGACACACCATCGACTTCGAAAAAACAAAAGAAATAGCACCAGTACAGAATTACAAGGTACGCGTCATAAGAGAGGCCCTAGAAATCGAAAAAGCGGGACAACTAAATAAACGAGACGATGCTATAAATGTTCCAACTACATGGAAAATATTAATAAAGAATCAAGAAAGAAAACAACAAAAATCAACTAGTACACGAGAGACCAGCATACAAGAACAAAATATATCGCACTCGGCAGAGGGGAGGAGCCTGCGAAATCGCTCATCCAATCAGGAAGCGAGCCAGCTAAACAAAACTCGGCAGTCATCAGAGGCCACCATCAGTTCTCAGCGAGTAACGAGACGAACCGCACTTGAAAATGCCTAATGAGATTTTGGCGAAACGTCGTGAAAACGATTTTTTGAACGAACGGATTGAAACCCGGAATAACCAAACTATTCATTCTACCATCCGTGAAAACCTACGATATAACATATATATATATATATATATATATATATATATATATATATATATATATATATACACGTTGTAAGAGGCAAAAATTCTTTAATTTATTTAAGAATATTATTTCTAGCACGTGGTCGTCATTGAAATGCCATTTCAAAATTGAATGAAATTGACAACTGACAGTTGGTGCGAAAAGCCCGTTTTAATAGATAAAATATACACCGCCCAAAAACTGTTGATTGTTCCGGGGGCGGAGGTAACTGTTCTTGAAAAGTAGTATGTTATCACATGAAAAGTAGATAAAAGATGGATATTGGGACTTAAATTAGTCGTAACTGTCACATCAATTTACCTTGCAAAAGGGATGTAAATAGGAAGGTGTTGTAAGCATTCTTCAATAAGATCATCTAAAACGTAGTTTACTAGTATTGGCGATAATTCCCTTCCCATAGGGGTTCTGAAGATCTGCTTATAGTAGAAGTTCCCAAAAATAAGATAGTTTTAATCAAAGATAAAAGTGAATACCTTTTCAAAAATGCCCAATACATTGTACAAAAATTGAATATATCGTTCCAGTGGTATTTAAGGCTTGGTAGGACCAGTTCAAGCAGTAAATTAGCAGAAAGGAAGACAACATCAAAACTCACAATGACATAGTTATCAGCTAATTGGCGGTTGTTAATAAATTTACTGAAAGAAAAGGACTCCTTAACATAAAAATTATTATCTTTATTTTAAGCCAAGGTAAGTATATAAGTAATGTGGCCAAGGGATCATTAGGGCAGTTCAATGAAGACACAATATGCCTCATTGACAAGACAGATTTATGAATTTTAGGTAAAGAATAAATCCTAGGTTCAATGGAGTTATACTTATAAATCTTTTTGGTATGTTCATCATCAATAAAGTCACCGTACTTCAGTTCATTTACAACCTTATTAGCTCTAAAGAGCAAACTCTTGGCCCTGAAAAATCGCGAAAGTCAAGAGAAGAGCTACAAAGTTTTTGTTCCTTATGTCAGAGGCACTACAGGCAAAATGACAAAAATTCTCAAAAATACAGCATTGAAACCATTTTCACCACAAACCGTAAAGTAAAGGATCTCTTGCCAACACCTAAAGAAAAAATTCCTCTAGAAAACCAGGGAGTATACGAGATTAAATGCGGATAATGCAGCTAATCTTACGTAGACCAAACGAACTGTAAAATAAGAGACGAACATATAAACGCCATCAAGCAAAAAACAATTTCTTCTCCACTGGCTCAACTCTTGTTAAACACAGGGTATAAGATATTCTTTTCAGGAACAAAAATACTATCGAGATGTGAAAACCTGTCCACAAGAGTTATGAGAAAAGCCATCGAAATTGCAAAGAGGCTCAACAACTTAAATAGCAGAGATGATAGCCAACGATTGCCTAATACTTGGAAAAATCTGCTTATGAGATATCAACCAGTAGCCTGTAAATATGTTGAAGGCAGGAATCTTTCCCGATATCGTTAGGCACTAGCTTTTATCTTCACTCCTATAGATAAGCAAATACAATAAACATACATAAGCAAGTGAGCATGTGGGTCAAATAAAACTCATTAACAAATAATAATAAATCTATAATTGAATCATGAAATGTATAGCTGTATTGCTCCAGCATAAAGCTAGATATGTTATAAATAAAATTTGACAGTTTAAGTAATCGCAGAATTTTATTGCCTGTTATTGTTGTGTTGAGACTGCTAGTTGTGCGGTCTCGTACAAATTTGGCTGCGACGCTGCTAAACCGTATAGTGGTGTATAGGTATTAGTTAAACATCAGTGCTCGCAAAATGAATAAACGAAATGAAGATTAGTGAAAATATACGCAAAGAAACGAAACCCAAAAGGTAAACAAAAAATAAAACTAAAAAAAGGAGCAGTACAGGAGTACCCATGAGTTCTTATATGGGATTAGAAGAATTTCATCATTAAAATGAGCAAAACTGCTAAAATCCGCGTTTCCGGATATATTCCAGAAAAACTAACCCATTTAACAGCAAAACAGGAAAAAGATAAGGAAACCAAATAACTAAACTCAATCACCGGAATAATTTAAACTATTTTACACCCCAATTCTCAAAGGATGAACCATATATGCGTGTGCACTAAGCGCTCAGAATTTAAAAGAGATGACAGTTCAAATATTATCCTAGGTAACAACAGTCGGTTGAAATAAATTGCTTAAATAAGCCAACTCATTTATAAATAACATTATAAAATAATATTTATATCAGAATGAAATAAGTAACCCATTAGTTATTTTTTAAATTAAAGAAATACATATCCCGCCGGCCATTACCGGCTACCAACTAATGGATAAGTTTCTTGCCCAAATTTTCCTTTCAAATATTATCGAATTCCGCAAAGTTTTGGGACGCCGTAGACTCGATCCGAACCGATGACGCTAAAGCAAATTTCGAAACATATAGGTTGTGTATTGATGAGAAGTTAATAATTTCAGTAAACACAGAAAAAAGCATTGATAGAGGTAAAAATTAAACTCCTCAGATAAATTCATTAAGATATGATGATTACTACAAAACGTATTCAAATAATAACATCAAAACAGCTCCAAATGAGATAATGCAAAAAGCAACTTCTCGGAAATAACTCGTTAATGAAAATTCAACAGTGACAGCAAACTTAACCTCAAAAAATATAAACAAAGGCATATGGATCTAATCAAAGAATTTTCACGGAAACTGCCATACGAAAAGTTGGAAGGGGGAATTACACATGAATAGTATTCAATCGAGATTTATCTGGAAAAAGTTAACAGTAACTACAACAACAATAGAAATAAATACAACCACCCATAATCTAGTGAATACCAAACAAAACACCATAAATGGGGGTAAAACAGTGATAATCAAATATACAGGGTGTCCCATTTTTGACACTTTTAGGGGGTATAGGAATTATTATCAAAGATAGAGCGTTGTGGTTTTCACTCTAGGTTCGTTTTTTTGCTATGGCTCTCCTAGTTTTTAATCTACAGGGCGATTTTGAAAATCTTAGGCACATTTCGTATTTTCGTTATGCGTTAATTTACCAAAAGGTAAATACTGACTTTTATAGAATTTTTTACCTAAAGTTCAGTGGCGTAGTCTGTTTTTTTCTGATTTTTTAAAGAGGACGTCATATATATTATTTTAGATATTGGTTAAGTATAATTTAGACTTTTCAAAAGTATGTAATGTGCTTATTTTACTTTGAAAAACAAGGGCAGAATTCGATATTTTCAATAATTTACTTTATGTGTAACAGTAGGCCATGGCCAATTTATAAAAAACAAAAGACAGATGTCCAAAACTTCACAATTTTGTCAGATTGTTATTATTTATGAACTATCTTTGTTACGTAGGTATTTTTGTTTTTTATTATCGTCCTACTGTTATAAATAAAATAAATTATTGAAAATATCGAATTCTGACCGTGGTTTTCAAAATGAAATAAACACATCATGTATTTCTGAAAAGCCTAAATTATGCTGAATCAATATCTAAAATAATATACAGAGTGTCCTATTTAAAAAATAATCAGTTTGGATAATATCTCAAAAACTAATCTTTTTAGAAAAAAAAAAAAACTGACTGCGCCACTGAACTCTATGTAAAAAACTCTATAAAAATCAAATTTTTACCTTTGTGATAAATTAACACATAACGGAAATACGAAATGTGCCTAAAAAACTAAGATTTTCAAAATTACCCTGTAGATTAAAAATTAAGAAAGCCATAACAAATTTGACACCGTAATCTTGCGTTTGGTTTAAAAGTAGGATACTAATGTGAAAACCACAACACTATATCTTTGGTAATAACTCCAATATCCCCTAACGTCAAAAATAAGACACATAAACCGAAATTTGAACCGTAACACCAAAACAATGAAGTTTTTAAATTCGACGAAATTGTATGAAAAAAGCGCGAGATTAGGTTGAGATTCGTTAAAACTTACAAGTGATGAAATTTAACAATATAATGTAATTTTTATAATATCGTAGAGAAAACATTTATATCTCCGGAATGGGGTAATATAAAATTTCTTGAAGCAAACTCCACTAGAACTATTCTCGGTGACACCAGCTTATAAAACATAAGAGGCATAGGTAGGTATATAAATTTAAAAATTGAATAAAAATGTAACTTGAACACATAGAACAAGGCTTTATTTTAATGGTTATCATATTTCTGGTTCCACCTTACAAGTTATAGCTTGAAGGCGCTGAAAAATAATAGGGTCATAAATTTGAAATTTCTTATCCTCCATTTAACAAAAAGTGTCAGTTCGTGGATAAAATTATCTATCTTTTATGGTTTATGTATTACGATTTTACGGCTTAATAAATTGCCGCAAAAGGATATCAATATCAAAATTGTTTTCACAATTCGCTCGTTTTCACATTAATTCGGCATGTTGCTTGATTAACTTAGCTTTTAAAGGGTCGTTAATTAAAACTTTTATTTGGCGTTAATTAAAAGATAGTTAAGAGGTTACAGAACTTCTAATAAATTAGATAAAGACAATATGAAGATAAATTAAATACTAAGATGATTTTTGGATCCATAGCTTTAAATTATCAATACATGCAGGAGAGATTAAATATAAAAATATCAAATTGGCAAAGTCTTATATACACTACTCTCAAATAAGGCAAAATATCTACTAACATATTTTGGGGTAATATAAAGGCGACAAATACTTTCAGTCGCATGGGAGATATACTAAAAAGTCATATAATGCTGTTAACTATCAGCGAATGCTAGCTCCCTTAGGACTCAATTTTGGAATTTCTTGTTTTAAAGCAAATATCTTAGCAACTAGTATTGCTTTAAGGACCGTCCATCACTGCCTCTTTCAGCCATCAAAAATCTACAAAGAGAAAAAGGTCGTTAGAAAATTTGTTGTAGTCGATCCAAATACCAAACTATTATATTTATTTTTTCGCTATTTTATCCCGTAGAATAATGCATTAGGTTCACCAGAGTTATTCGTAATGTTTAATGTAATTAAAAAGTTCGGGAAAACTTGAGTGAAGAGTAATACTATATTTTCCGAACATTAACTCCGAGTTATTATTCTAAAGAACTTTAATATCATCGTTAATAAATGTAGTATTTATATTATTATCCCTTCAATAAATCTATTTATTATTATTATAGAACAAACCAAACGGCTTTTGTACTCCCTTCACCGGAATATTCACTTATCCCAGAATTACTCAGATATTATAAGTATAGCGCTCTGTGAGGCCCTAAATTATGTTTTGGTCCTCTGCATTTCCCATAAATTTTTGGACAGATGGAGCGGTTCTAAGTAGCACTGCCTTTTGCATAGCCTTATACAGGTGTCCTCTAAGGCCCAGTCCATTGATATTAAGTAGAAGACTCTTCGGTATTACGTCGGATCTGGATATAATTATGGAGATCGTCCAGACGTTACTCACTGTCGCGTGTTTGTCCCTTCAGGTTTCTGTACTTGGCAATCTTTTCATTATGCTCATATTGTTGTTATCATGGATCACTACTTCTATTAATGTTGCTCGTTTAGATGTTTTATGTACTAAAATGAGGTCTGGTCTGTTATGCACATCTATATGATTCGTAAGCACACTTCGATTCTAGTACTGCTTGAACTCGTTGTTTTCCAGTATAGACTCCGGGCTATATTCACACTTTTTTTACCCGCTGCAGTTTCAGTTTCTCTGCCAACTTTTGATGGATGATCTTGGTGACTGAATAGTGTCTCTTCTTGAACTCTAATGTGGCAAATTCGTTGCATCCTCTTGTTAAGTGCTGGATGGTCTCCGATATTCGAAATCCATATCTGCACTCGTCATTCTAGATCGAGAAATTTCCGATTATGCTTCAGGTAATTTCTCATTCGGATCACCTAATTTTGGATAGCTAGTCGAAAGTCAGTAATTCGACGCTAATTTGACATTTTCTTGGTTGACCTAATTAAATGTCGTCGGCTTCTGTAGCAAGGTTTGAAACTTCTTTTGATCTGATTGGTGATAAGAAGTCAATTTATGGTCCCTCAACCGCAGCGGTGTGGAATCGCCTGCTTCGCATATTGTCCAGCGTAAAACAGAAGACTCTACTTGCCTGTAAAAATATTAGCGCAAGTTTATTAATTGGTGATCCAATTGCTTACCGATATTCACCAATATATTATTATAATTATTTTCAATATTATTAACACAAATGCTGGTGTTGCTGGTGTTAATACAAATTTTTTAATGGGCCTGGAAAGTTAGCTATGCTCTTAAACTTTTACCATTATAAAATAATTAGGGAATAGTTTATTTGTGTGAATACATTAAAGAAGTTTTATAGATACGTATAGGTGTTCGCAATTTTAATTCAGACACCAATATACAATCACAACCTGGATAAAATCTGATATAGTTACCGCGTTTTACAAAAACCTAAAAATCTTGTATTTTATATTTTTAGCCTTTCTAATGTTTGATAACTCCGGGGTTCTAAAATTTGATACATATGTTTATACGCTATGTTAAATATAGGAAACTCGGTTATATTTGGAATTTGATGAATTTTGTACCATCTATTAGCCAAGGTACTATCTTGAATAGACGCTTGAACGTTCGACTCGCTTTCGTACTAAGTAATTCTGAGGAGCTTTTAGTTAAAAAATACTACCTCGAGCTTTCCTATGCAGAAAGTCTCTCCTATACTTTATTTTATTAAGGGGAATGCTTAGAATACTTTAATTTCTCGGTATATTTTAATCATCGAAAATAGTTTACTTTTCGTTCAACTGGATGCAAGTGATGAACTACTTAAAGAATGACATGCACGTTGGAATGTGATAGGAGATTTTCCCAGTTCCGTTCTTAACATGATTTTTCGTATGTTTAAAAATGATGTTTAGAAGTTCTAGATTTCACTGATGGCTTTTTAAAGATCGTCGTTGCCTAAAACTTCTGGTGAAATAGAAATAACTAGAAGACTCAGCAATGATTAATAGGATTTTTCTGACTAAGAAGAGCAAATGATTTAAAAGGAACCATATTTTTGCTCAAGCCCTTTGTTGAATTTCCAAGTAATCAATCACGAAAAATATTTGTAAAAACAATCTTTTTCAACAACCGAGACTGAGATTTATGAGATGATAATAGTGCGTAAGATGATACAACTGAAGAGTAATGATTTAAGGAACAGTCAGTCCGACATTTCCGACTTATAACAAGTCATCCCTAGCAGCTCTAATAAAGCATTCAACTGACCATGATCAAAGACCGACTGAAGCAACCAACCCAGGACTGCTCAGAACTGCTAATTAAACTTTGATGTTAATTATTTGCTTTCAACCAAAAATTAAATAATTATTATAATAATACTTTTAAATGTTTCTTACATTTATAATACCAGATCAACAAGGCTTCTGGATTTCATTTTTTTTATAACTCTTTTATTCTAGGTTAGTATTTAATGGTTTGCAATTACAAACAAAGGTGTTTGAGGAGAAAATTTCCTGATTACTGATCATAAGAAGCATTTATCTGACATCTCTGTTTGAAAGTTGTAGAGAGTGTTGAAGATTGATTAAAGTGTGGTTGTCGGTTTTGTATTACCTTTATCTTTGTTTGTTTGTATGGCGTTTTAAGTAGATTTTATATCTAATGGTTATCAAGTATAACCTGGATTTTTTGTCTTAAAGCGTCGAGCCAATATGTTAACTGTATCTATTGAAACATGAAGTTTCGCTTCACTGTACACAGTTCAATGATTTGATATTACAAACCAGTGTGTGCAAAAGGTATCTTAACACTCGATTTACTGAAGATTCCATTATTATTTTAAATGTTGGAACTTCTATAAATTTTCCCTTTTTCATTTTGGATTTCACATATATTACCGCAGCTTCGGAACATTTTATATGATGTTGTTTGTCTGAGCCGTATCTCGCAATACCAGATCTCCATGTTTCCACTTTCTGTGTATGAGTTTTATGTTCCTTAATTCTAAATCTCCAGAGGGCGCTTGTTTCACACTATATATATTTCACCACATTCACATGAAACTTTTTAAACCCATTATTTCTTATCGATGCTTTAAGGTTTTTGTTAAATGAGCTTTGAGTATATGTTCCGATTTGAATGAGGTTTTTTGTTGAAGCTGCTGAAATACGAGAGGAAGAATGTGTTTATTTCCATATATTCAATTTATAGTTCACCACTCTACAGGTTTATCTCTGTGTTACATCTTACAAATCTGAAGATCATACATAAGTTTTCATCGGATGACCTCCCAATTGTGATGTAGTAGGAAACAAACCTAGGGAAGAAAGACAGCTCCAAGTATCTAGAACTTACTCTAGAGAAAACAGTCAGCTGGAATTCGTGTCTAGATAAAATTGTCTAAAAAGTAACTTTACCTTGCGAATAAGCTGTAGAATTTGAATGAGGCGCAAGGACATGTCACCAAGGTAAAGGTTTTGGCGATACATAATAGTCATAAGAGCCATGATTGCATGTAGGTCGATTGCTGCCAAACTTGCTAGCCTCCAAAGACAAGAGGAATTTTAATCATATGTACTATTCACACAACGTCGACAGCAGCAATTAAAGTCCTGCTTGATTTACTTCCCTTCACATATTCTTGAAGGGAAGGCAACATGGATTATATAGAGTATTGCGGAACGGATATTTCCGCGACAAAATGAGCACGCATTTAGACATCCTGATTAAAGTAGTCAGCTAAAATACGCCATATAAAGTCATTTCCCTAAGGGAAAACTGGATCTGCAAGAGAAACCTGCTGCAAATGGCAAACATTTGTTGGTACACTGATGTCTTCAAAACCAAAGAAGTCGTAGGGGCTGGATTTTGTAAGGATAGCTCGAAAATACAGCATTTACCTAGCATTAGCACTTTAAAAAAAAATAATCTAGTAGAGCTATTTACCACTGACTTGTGTGCTTAACTGCTGATACACCAGCAGCCATTGGGAAAAGATCAAACTATTTTCATTTTCATACAGTCATGCAAATCGAAGACCTGCAAATTCAAAATAATAAGGAATTGCAAGAAAGCTTTATCCAGATTTGAACTAACTAACAACGTTACTTTATGCTGGATACTGGAACATAGTGGCATTAAAGGAAACATATCCAAGAGCCTGTTCGCTAAGAGATGGACAACTGAAAAATTTACTGAACCAAAATCGATTCTGAACATAGCATATAGCAGTGCCAAGTAGTAACTAGTGAGCAAAGGGCAACATACTTAAACATTGGCTTGATTTACCACACATTACACACATAAGGGCTATGGTATCATACTCTTTTGATATTGACTATCCTAAAAAGAGAAATCTGTTTCAATAAATATAAATAATATGGCCGCGGTGGAAAGTCCAGATTAACTGCCCATTCATTTTTTATTCTAACCTAACCTAATTATTCTGATAATCCTTACTCTTTCTAAATTCTCCATAGATTTAAAATGGAGAAAAAAAATCATTTTTCTGAATTTCAACTAAAATTGGAACTTCTGGATTTTTTGTATTGTATATTTCAATAATAGAAAAAAAAATTGTTACTTCATTTTGATGAAATTTGAGTCTCAGGATGTAGATACTCGCACTTAGATTATCCCATGAATTGTTTAAAAAGTTCGAGATAGTTACTACTCCCGTATAAAGCAAATTTTACCATCTAGTGTAGTAGCTAGTGAAGGAGTAAATTTTATTCATTGTTTTTTGTTAACTTTTGGGTTGCAAATTTAATTAAATAAATTTCGGTGATCAGCTGGGTTTTTTTTCGTGTAATTTTCGATAAATTTAGTTAAATTAAGAGAGAGAAGTTGCAACTAAATGGCTTAATTTATAACTACAGTTTACTCAAGTGTAGTTTATTATTAGTGATAAAGCTGACACTTTGAAATGACCAAAATTGCTGCTAAATTATACAGATTAATAGGAATTGCAACTCTGGCTTAAAGATATTTAACTCTAGAGTAGCAGTATCAGGGGCGTACCTTACACGAATATAGATAGTATTTTTTGACTTGATTATTTAAGTATTAATAATTGGTTTGGGATAAAAAATTAGAACACCGAAATATTATTTTTTAATAAGAGACTTTAAAGCTGATTTCTCTCGAATGCTTCTTTTTAATTTTTCTATTATTTTTTATTGTTAAAAGCTATTGAAGGAAAAAAATACATTGCAAAGCTGAGGGTATCTTTGAAAATATTTCTATTTGACATTCTGTAAAAATTTATTTATACAAGACTTATCTGTATATGACAGTAATTTTAGGAATTATTTATAGCTCATAATTTTTAATTTATAATTATAAGAAAAAACGTATTTTTAATTTTTTTTCTTGAGAGAGCTGTATTTTCTAATCAATAGTTCAATTTTCTTTAATGTTATTATCTTTCCGAAACTATTTTCTTCGGTTTACAAATGATACCTATTAACCAATTTTCTTTTAATTCTAAATCAATTTGATCTATTAATATAAGTGGTTTAAAAAAATTAATAACATCAAAAAATAATTAAAATGGTTTATCGGATGTAATCGAAGTCAAAAGAATCAAGAGCAATTCAATGCTCTTCCGTATGACACACCCCCAACTTCTTTTCTAAACTTTTAATGCTGAATATTCACTCTCATACAAGCAAATCATGTATGAATAATGAAACGATAATTCAGCCACTACTTATACCACGTAAGCTGGATAGAAAATAAATTACCTGATAAGTTTATTTAATCTTCGTTTAATTTTTATCTGGATCTAATGCCGTATGTGATGCAGACGTACGTATATCCTATATGTAATGTGTATAAGTAAAGAATGCATAAGCCTAAGTAAAAACCTACTCAGAGTTATGACAGGAATCCTGATTGGAAACTCCCACCTAAAGGAACATCTCAAGAAACTCGGATTGGCAGAATGAGAAAAGAGCAGAGGCTGCGAGGAGCAAGACCAGACCTATATTCACATCGTTTATTATATATGTAATTCTCTTTTCAGGTAGAGAATATGAAAAATATATGTACAAATAGTTTATTTCCTGCAAATATCGCTCTGGTCCTCTCTCCATACGCGTTTCGATCACCTCATGATCTCGCCAATATGAACCATAAATTTCAAGGTATGTCGGCAGGATATTACACCTGCCGTCTACCAACTTCGATGTCAGACTGAAAAATATCGCCAGTCCAACGACATCTATGAATCAACGGAGTAACGTGAAATTTTTAAACAATCAAAATTTCAGTAAGAAATAAAGAAATCTTTCTGCCGTATTTAAATAGTTTGTTATATATGTAATTCTCCTTTCAGGCAGAGATTATGAAAAATATATGTACAAACAGTTTATTTCCTGCAAATATCGCTCTGGTCCTCTCTCCATACGCGTTTCGATCACCTCAGGATCTCGTCAGTGAAGCTGTATCGAACCGAGAGCAACATTAGCAGGAAATAACTGATATATGAACCATAAATTTCATCATGAGGTGATCGAAACGCATATGGAGAGAGGACCAGAGCGATATTTGCAGGAAATAAACTGTTTGTACATATATTTTTCATATTCTCTGTCTGAAAGGAGAATTACATATATAACAAACTATTTAAATGCGGCAGAAAGATTTCTTTATTTCTTACTGAAATTTTGATTGTTTAAAAATTTCAAGTTACTCCGTTGATTCATAGATGTCGTTCGACTGGCGATATTTTTCAGTCTGACATCGAAGTTGGTAGACGGCAGGTGTAATATCCTGCCGACATACCTTGAAATTTATGGTTCATATATCAGTTATTTCCTGCTAATGTTGCTCTCAGTCCCATACATCTCCACTGACGAGATCATGAGGTAATCGAAACGCGTATGGAGAGAAGACCAGAGCGATATTTGCAGGAAATAAACTGTTTGTACATATATTTTTCATATTCTCTGCCTGAAAGGAGAATTACATATATAACAAACTATTTAAATGCCGTAGAAAGATTTCTTTATTTCTTACTGAAATTTTGATTGTTTAAAAATTTCAAGTTACTCCGTTGATTCATAGATGTCGTTCGACTGGCGATATTTTTCAGTCTGACATCGAAGTTGGTAGACGGCAGGTGTAGTATCCTGCCGACATACCTTGAAATTTATGGTTCATATATCAGTTATTTCCTGCTAATGTTGCTCTCGGTCCGATATAGCTCCACTGACGAGATCATGAGGTGATCGAAACGCGTATGGAGAGAGGACCAGAGCGATATTTGCAGGAAATAAACTGTTTGTACATATATTTTTCATATTCTCTGACTGAAAGGAGAATTACATATATAACAAACTATTTAAATACGGCAGAAAGATTTCTTTATTTCTTACTGAAATTTGATTGTCTATATTCACATCCTTTCAGAGTTAGTGCTTTAAAAAACTATAGACTGCAGTTCCTGAGAGCACACCAAAGAAGAAGGGGAGCTACCCATTGTAGAGTCGTCTAACATACTAACGTTTCCGAGGGAAATAAGAGCGGAGGACCTGCTTTAATCGGCAAGGTATCCCTTACAACTTAGCGGCAGTAAGGGAACACAATACATTTATTAGATGATAGTGTACACATCCCCAATTCAACGCATATATACGCACATAAGCCGGTATGCCTATCAGCAAAAAATGCAAATTAAGCTCACATACTAAGCGATATAGCGTTGCCACTTCTCCATTCTAGTATAAATTTCACAGAACGATCGCTTGACATATTATTAGATTACGAAGTTTACATTACAACTGTGAATTAACGGCATGACTGGACATCTCCATCTTGTAGTATACCATGCGTTATAATGTCATACATCATATATTCGTTTATTAAAAAAATATGTAGAAAAGTTTTTAAGCTATGTGTGATTATGTTACACTAACTATGGCTTTTCCATATAGCCCATACTAAATATTGCATTTTTTTTTTCAACAAAGAGTTTTTATTATGATCAATGAAAAAACTGAAAATCTATTTTTTGAGAAAATTTGAAAGTAGACATATTCTTGATAGCGTCGCCAGAAGTGCCATTGATTCAACAATAATATTAAAGAAAAGTGTAATAGAATAATAAATGCTGAAGTTTCAAAAGGTATTAAAGCAATTAATTGGCTCAGACAAACTGTAAACTTAAGTATACAGTATATATTGTATCCTATGTAGTACATATGCCAATAATGAGGAGTAATAATTTAACAAAATAAAAAAATTAAAAAAAAGGCATTTGAAGAGGAATGATATGCTTGAAAGTTATCTGTTTAAATTCTTTCGGAAAGTTATCACGTATAAACATAGTCATTGATCAATTATTGATTATTGCTGACCAAATATTTAAAACTTGTGATAGATTAATTTTGCGTTTATTCCTAATGAAAAATGGTAATTTGTATTTTAAATTTAATAGATGTGCATGACAGCCTGATTTTATAGATCTAGCGCATGTGCACAGTCACTAAACAATCTTTGATTCTTTTTTTTCGTTTCTTATATTTAAAATGACCAATTATTAATTTTAGCCGATCAATTACACAGGTTTACAAAAAAAAGCTGTATGCCTATTTGACCGGACCATTTTGTTCTTATGTAATTAGACGCCCTGAATCCAAATCTGAGGCCCGATAACCTCTATCATGTCGGGTTCAAGGTCATTTTAAGGTTAATTCACTAAATAAATTTAAAGAAGTAGATACGTATGTTTTTGAGGTTGCTAAATCCGAATTTGAAATTTGTTTAATCCTTCAAAATCAACCAGAGGTTATTTCAGAGTCATTTCAAGATCATTGTGAAAAATCTACCCAATAGATCTGTAAAAGAACATATATAGACTTTTGGAGGCAATAAATCTGAATTTCTGGCTTGTTTAACACCTCAAGGTTAACCAGAAACCATTTCAAAGTAATTTCAAGGTCAAATTCGTTAAATAGATATCTAAGAAAAAATACTACACGCGCAGCTAGATCAATATTCATTACACAGCAGACAGGCAAGCGGATCGAGTTTCTGATCTGAAACTCAAGCTCTTGAGTATATGGTTGCCGAAAAGTTTGGGTTTTATTTCATACACTTATATATAAAGCCCTGCTTTTGGTCTGCTGCGCAATGGGCATTGATATCGCTGCGCGTGGGATATGTGGTTATAAGAGCTTATGTTTTGTCGTATTTATAAAAACTTGGTCGGGTGGCCTGTCTGCTATGTAGTGGCAATCAATCTAGCTGCATGTAGAGTATGTGGTTTTGGTAGCTTCGGTTTCGCCTTAAAAACGCGATCCGCTCTCCTATCTGCTATGTAATGGATATCAGTTTAGCTGTGCATGGGTTATATGAGTTTTGGATTACTATTTTATAATAATTAACTACATTTGCATATTTGCTCTGTAACAGACATCAATCTAGCAGTGCGTGGGGTACGAGATTTTGAGAGTTTAAGTTTCGGCTCAAAAACTTGGTCCACTTGCTGTCTGCTATATAACGGTTATTGATCTAGCTGCGCGTGGGTTCTCTTCTTTTACAGATTTATTTAGTGGATTTTTTCAATTTGACCTTAAAACGACCTTAAAATGGCCTCTGGTTAACCTTGAGGTATTAAATAAATCACAAATTCAAATTAAGCACCCTCAAAAGTCTACCTATATTCTTTTACAGACCTATTTAGTAGATTTTTTTCAGTTTGGCCTCGAAATGACCTCTGGCTGACCTTGAGGGATTAAACAAACCACGAATTTGGTTTCAGCAATCCCAAAAATCTACACATCTTATTTTTCAGTTTTATTTAGTGAATTTTTCTCGATTTGACCTTGAAATTACCCTGAAATAGTTTATGACTGATCTTGGGGGATTAAAAAACCACAAATTCGAATTTAGCGACTCCAAAAACTTACATTTTTTTTCATAATTATTTAATGGATTTTTGTCAGTTTGACCTTGTAATGACCCTAAAATGACCTCTAGTCGACCTTGGCAGATTAAACAAACAACGAATTCGGATTCAATGACCCCAAAAAAGTATGTATCTACTTCTTTAGATTTATCTTGTAAATTTTACTCCATTTGACCTTGGGACGACCTTGAACCTGACGTGATAGAGATTATCTGACCTCAGATTTGCATTCAGAGCGTCCAATTACATAAGAATAAGATAGTCTGGTAAAATAGGCGTCCACTTTTTTTTGTAAATCTATGTTATTAATGATAATAAACCTATCGATAATGTTACTTAGTATTTATGTGACTGTAGTTGGAGGTACTAAAATTTTTTGAAAGCCATTAAAAATTAAAAATTATTTTTAAAAAGTCCTATCGGCTAACCAATTAATGGGATTAAGTGACCAATTCGTGACCTACTAAATGGTATTATTAATTTTTTAATTTAGTCTAGATGAGGTTCTCTATTCATGGAGCTTAAATTTTTGTCCTTAAATTAAAATGTACTAATTTTAATGAAGAAAATCAAAATCTAAGGCATTGTCATATTGTCAGGAAAACACAAGATTTTTCGCAGAACAAAACAAGGTATAGGACTAAAATGAAATATCAAATCTACTTTTGCAAATCAGTTCAAGATTACTTTAAATTTTGCAAAATTTGATATCTAAACCATTATTAGTAGCCCGCATATGTTATTCTAAATGAGATTGCGAGTATATATCATTGTCCAACTTTACAGTAATCTTCGTTAAAGTCTTAATAACTTTTGAAAGGAATTCAGAGTTAACAATGTTTATCGGGATATTTGCAGGCAGTTTTATTACTGAATTGTCGACAATTTTTAAGATTATCTATACAGGGTCGTCAGGAACAGAATCTTATATATATTTAAAAAATGTAATATAAGGATATTCCACATAAAATACAACTTTCGTATCCAGAAACTGGAAAAATATGTTTCCTATCTTCATGTAACCACGTGTGGAGAATGTTGTATTTTCCGTAAGAAACTCGAAATAGTTCATATTAATTCCATACTCCTTAAGACTTGAAAATGACGACATCATAGCGAGTACACCAATAGATAAAGTATTGAATAACTCAAGTTATCTATATTGCCTTAAGAATGTCTTTTTTTTTATTCCAAAATCTTATATAGAAAAATTAATGGGCTATTATTATCTTCAGCTATTGGAAATTTACTCATGGTATATTTCGAAACCAAAGCTCTTCAGTTATCTCTCCTTAAATACAATCTCTGGTGTCCTTACGTTGACAACGTGATATGGCAAACAACAGTCCAAGTGCTTCCTTGAATTATCTAACTCTGCATATTCGAAGATAGAGTTCACTCTGAAATTTGAAGGAAACAATGAGCTCCTGTTCTAAACGTTCTGTTAAAAAAAAACAATGAATTAATCTGCAACATACAGTATATCGAAAACCAACTCTCATAAATAGATATCTCCATGTCGATTCCCACCACCACCACTCACGAATACAGGGCGTAGCCATAGCCTATGCTCAAGATCTCTTCGGTCAACCCACAACCAAGGAAAAAAACATATAACAATTAAACTGCAACAAACTTCTTTTATATAAAAATAGTGGATTTTCAGTATACCCAATGTCTAGAAAAAAATGAAAATTATTACCAACTGCTCCACGGAATAAACACACAATAGGGTTAAGCGCTTTCTGGATATAAAGCTGCCTGTTATTGTCCCGTTTCCCCCATTTCAAGGTTCTGACCAACGGTAGGAGTAAGAAGTATTACAATATCAGCGTAAATGGTTTCGACTCACTGGACAAGGCGACACGACAAAATCCTTCAGACAGACTCTTAAAAAGTGATTTAGTGCAGTGGTGCGAAGATTTAAAAAACTTTTAAAAGACTTTTTTTGTAGAATTAAGTTCGTTTTTTCCTAGTTTAGTAAACAGGGAGTCATGAAATAGGAAAAAAGTAGAATTTTTTGTTTCTATTCAATTTTAAGTCATATTTTTTTTACAATTTCTACTTTTTTTCTATTCATCGCTGGGGTCCAGCTCTCTAAGATCGGGGGATGTGTTACATAGGGAAAAACATAAAAACATAATATTTGATAAATTGGCATTTTCCAATTTTACTAATCTTTTATTTTAAATTTAAACAATAACAGTCGCGGTACCTTTTATAATTTTATAACCTTTTAAATATGAAATGTTATGTTTATTTACTGGTAGTCAATTTTGCAAATTCACCAAGTCAGTAAGGTCGCTTTCCGGGTCATGATGAACCGAGGTTGTAAGAAGGCGATTCGTCGACTTGATGAAAAAAACAAAACAGGATAAAAAGAACAGACATGCTTAGGATAGGGTTCAATCAGTGCAATCAGTTTAAGGATCAGTTGATGCGATGCAGAGCACCCAGTCTATTGTGGGTTAGTTAATTGCCCAGAAGATTAGTGAAGCGAAAATCCCAAGCATGTCCCAGTCCAGAACAGGTCGACAAATAGTAAAACTCTAGTGACAACCCCCGTCAAGAGCGTCAAGATGAAGATAATCTTAATGTAATTTAAAAATTTATTCATAATGATGTACGGTCCAAAATGTTACAGTCTTTTATTTTCAATTAAACTATTTTTTATATATATATATAATCCGAAGTAAATTTTGAGTGTAGTCTCTGAAGAACAAATTCCTAAATGCTATGTCCCTAATCACACCTTAAAACTGGTCGTAACAATATATTTATACATATTTTGTATTAATCCAACGAACGGATATACCGTTCGTTAGATTAGTTTCATGTAGAAACTTGCATTTAGCCAAAATCGAATTTGGTACCTTCAGTGCTTGCTGCTTAAAGATGAACTATCGATGAAATAAGTCATGAATTTAAACCGAATTCATGAACAAATTATTTTGCTTCGAAGTTAAATAAATTGCTCTATATCATGAAGAATCTCAGATAAATGAATAGAAATAAAAATCGCAATACTTTAGTGCCCCGAAAAGTGAAATTACTCAGTTTTAAAAACACCACTGGAATTCTTTAGAGAATTTCAAAAGTTTTAAAGTTACGTTTTTTTTTAATAAATCTACATACAACTTTTCCACAGGACCTCGTCGTTTCACCTGTCACAGGAAACGCAAAAAATCCTGGACGATATACGTGAGACAACAATAGAATGTCGACGTGGACGGCAAACTAGTGTAGCGACTCCTTGGGGACCATGTGGCACGTCGAAAAGACCAGAGTTCTGGAAAGCTTTTGCAAGGACGCTGCCTTACAAAGATAAGCTATGTGACTGTAGTAGCGTTAAATTAACGGAATTATATTGGATTAGCAGTTGAAAATTTTTCAAGAGTTGATTAAGACATGATACAAAGATGGAATGAAAATTTTCTGGCTTAATGAGGAAAATACAAGAGTTATTACATAAATTTAATTTACTTTTCTAAACAGTCTCCTTTAAAATAAAACATCGGGCTTGCGTTGTCTTTATTTTAGTTTCTTTGTACGATGTTTCGATTAGACTGTATCTCTAATCGAAATCAAGCATAAACTTTCATTGGGACGCTATTTATGAACATATTATAAGTAAGGTAAGGCAAATATTATAAGTAAGATCAGGGGCGGATCCAGCCTCTCTCTTTAGGGGGGGGGCGGTGATATCACAAAAGTACAGTATGGCAAGAAAAACAAGTTGTCAACGGGGGGGGGGGGGGGGGAGTGCAATCAGCATACTCATTCCTAATATAAAAGGCAGAATGGGTTCTATTTTCCTGAACTCAAAGCTTTTGGGAGGGGGGGGGGGCGATCGCAAGCATACAGACTCATATACTCTATTCAAGAACTAGAGAGAGTAATAAAACTATTACCGAAACCTCTAACGTACCTGTTCCAGTGTCGCAGGTAACTGAGAATTGCCGTAAATCTAATTATATTTCATTATCTTTAAATATATTTTATAAATTTACTGCAACATAGAATTTCTGATAGTTTAATTTAATTTCTGTCAGTGAGCAAAGTACAACTTACAGTTTTTTCTTAGTGATTTATCTTGTTTGAGCTTGTTTTTATATATTATTTGAGATTAGTGAGATACCCAAAAGATATGGCTTTCACCTCTATATTTATTCCAAAATCATTAAACCAGGGCATTTTTTCCTCAACGAAAAACTTATTACGATGAATGTTTATGATGTCTTAAGATATCAATATCTAGATAATAATGTTAAAAGCTCTGTTGAGATATGTTCCAACATGACAGGATTTGGAAAAACTACTATACACCGAATACTGAAGGAGAAAACACGACTGGAATTGTTAGTACTCCAAAGCCACATTCGATCATAGGCAAACGAAAAACCTCGTTGGAAGAAGAGATGAAAACTGCAATTAAAGGGGTAGTATATACATTTTATTATGAGAAGCAGATCCCAACCATCTACAAAATTCTAACTAAAATCATTGAAGATCGCGATTTACCTGAAATTAAAAGAACTGAGCTCTGGAAATTGCTCAGAGAACTTAATTTTTGCTGGGAAAAACCAGATAGAACATCTGTTCTTATAAATCGTCCGGAAACTGTCCGTTGGAGACGTAAATATCTCTCTCAAGTAAAAGGTAGAGTTGGTAGAAATAACACAATTAATAAAATTAGTAATTTAACTAAACTTTTGAAAGATTTTTTTGAATAAAGTTACTGCGGAAAATTGGGAAAAATCCATATAATAAAAGAATAAAACAAAATGTGAGAACTCGATCTCATAATCGGTGAGATAGAGGAACCAATTTTAATCAATTTTAGCGAAGATAATTTCACTGACTTTGATTAGGAATTAGATACGTAATGTTTACTGGTGTAAACACAATTTATTATTTAAATTTTTGTTTTTGTTGTATTTTATTGTTTAATGTTGTTTATATGTTTTTTTTATTTTTTTATATATTTTTATTTTAGTGTGTCCCACTCTTTAATTTTATATATATTTAATTCTAATTAGCCGTAAGTTTTTTATTATTTTATTATTGTGTTTGTGTCTTTTTCTTAAGCGTGTAGAATTAACATATTTATCTTATTTTTTGGTGCTATCGTATGTCCATATATAAAAGTAAATTAAATTAAGATACAGTACAATAGAAATAAAAATAAGTTGGTCTAATTTTAATTACAACATAAAAAAAAAGTAATTACATTTGAATCCCTTTTTAGTGTTTAATTGTAATTCTGTAGATGGTTTAAGAAATAAATAAACTGAAACGTCAAATACCCTAAAAATGTTTTTAATTAATAACAAAATGACCAATAGCCCCAAAAATATTTTATTATTATATGGACGAATTTATTTTTTTATATATGTTTAATTTTTTTGTATTTTTGACAATGGATATTTTGTAAGTATTTAAATTATAACTTAGAATTTTTTGAGAGAATAATCCTACGTTTTAGTCTATTATTATAGACCGGTATTTTTGATTATAAAATTTCTAACCCATTCCTATGAAAAATATATGTGTCTAACAAATTTTGCTAAAAACACCGGACTAAAGAACACAGGTAGTTTGCGAAGAGAAAAGGGGTAAAAAATGATTTATTACTCTCTCTAGTTCTTGAATAAACTATAGTATAATAGGAAAAATCGGATCCATTTTCCTAAACTCAAAGCTCTTAAGGGGGGGGCGATCGCCCCCACCGCCCCCCCCCCTTGGATCCGCGCCTGAGTAAGATAAGGCAAATAAAATTGAAAATGGTACATAATGTAAGAAATAAATTTCAGGTTTAGGTTTCCGCCAAAAAAAGTTTAGAACATTTTTTACAAAACTAAAAAAAAAATTAAACCTAATAAATTGTGATTTTGATTTTCCGCCCTCACTATTTCAAAAATCTCAAAATTAAAATGTGCATTGAATTTCTTTTTTAATTTTCTTTTAGTGAGTATTCCATTCGAAACGAAAATGAGATGTTGAGTTGTACCCTTTAACGAGGTGTAATATTCTCAAAAACAACGTTAAATGTCAAAATATAAAATAATGCATTTTTGAATTTTTCGATAAAGCGGTTAGTCTTTTTATTTTCAAATTTATTCCATTTGAAGTTTCGGCACATATAACTGGTCTTTCAATCTGGAGGTTGGTACTTAGACTGGCCTCGTTTGAATTGTCTCATACGCCTTGATAAGATCAGAGAATGTATCTTAATCAGATATGAGTTGCAAGCGCTAAAACTGACTGGTTTTTGTTCTAGGGATCAAGCGGTCATCAGGATGAATTAATAGGTGACAGGAGCCCAGAAAGTAGCGATCATAGCTTCGGTATACCAGCTATATGATTCGCCCAACCCACCTCCATCAGTGGAACTGGAGCAGCTGATACGGCACTGCCGGACTTCAACCTTCATACTATCGTCGGATATCGATGGATACCAACGCAAACCATCCAGCATCAAATAACAGCAGCATAAACAGAAAAGGTGAGTACCTTTTTTATTTTATAGTCTTCAATAACCTAAAGATTTTAAATTGCCGGAAAGAACCCTGTTTTGCTACTAAAAACCTAAACTAACCTGAACTAACGTTGGCAACTTCGTGTATAAACTCTCAGATAGAGCAATACTTCGTCTTCTCAGAGCCATCTTTTTCGGATCACAAATGCATCTGCATGAAGATGGCCGATGTGAAGAGATCGGAGCCGCTGTATCGTGGCCCGCGATCCACAAACTGGGAGAAAAATAAGGACGACCTAAATTTAAACATGCAGAATGTCAAATCAGATATAAAAATACATACGGATATTGTGGGAACTTCTGCTCAACTACGGGAAACAATTATAACCCTTACCATACAGACTGTTGCCCTATGAGGAAAACTACCAGCAACAAAGTTAGCTGGCGGAATAATGATTTCACACTGTTAAGAACAGAAACACTCAAACTATTTAACAGAGCGAAAAAACCGATAAGTGAACAGAATATTCTGAAATAATCGCTGATTACAACAAAAAGTATGGGAAGTCGAAAGAAACTCCTGGAGCAAGGTACGTCAAGGAATCGTATCTCTGAAACATCACGAATTTACAAGATTCTGGCTAAAAATCTCCTTCAGGTTAAAAACCTTATCACTCCGGTGCTCTGTAGAATCTTAAGAGCAAGCATAGTTACAGGATAGTTACTCTTGTCTTGAGAAAGGTCTAAAATCGTCTTTATAAGCAAATTCTGGGAGAGACTATTCCTAGACAGAGCCCTTTAGACCAATTAACCTGCTATTTGTTCGCTAAATTTGACAGAGAAACTAGTTGAAAGGACATACGAGAATCCTCTTTAAAAGACATGCCACTACTCCTCAAGGTCACTACACGCCAATCAATATGCAACTACCAACAAAATCATGTGAGTTAGTTATACATCACCTAGTAAGGAAGAAAGAGTCTGCTATGTATAACAAGGAAATAGTACTTTTCTGGATATTGAAGGAGCATTTGACAATGCCTCCTTTTCTTCCATGACAACGTTTTCCATAAGACATAGCACTGAAGACACCGGGTGTAGATGGATACAAGACATGTTTCAGGATAGATAAGCATAATCAAATCTGTCGCAGGAAACTGTGAAAGTATCGATACCCCAGAGCTGCTCACAGAGAGGGGTTCTATCCGCCCTTCTGTGGGATCTGGTTGCTGACGAACTTCTGGTAAACCTCAACGACCAAGACTATTATACCCAGGAGGATGCTGAGAATATACTCATGTTCATCATAGGGAAACATGCCGAAATAGTATCGGAACTCACACACGGGGCTCTGACTATAGTGAAAGAGTGGTGCACTCAGGAGAGCCTTATGGCAAATCCTGGAAAAACCACACTAATGTCCTTCACTAAAAAAAGGAAGTTGGACAAATTAAACCTATCAACTCTTCTTAATACACAACTGCAGATGAGCCAGGAGGTTAAGTGTCTAGGTGTACTTCTGGTTGCAAGTCTTACTTAGAACAAACACTTGCAAAAAGTTATCTCCAAAGGTAAAATGTCTATCATGGCAGCAAAAAAGGAGCCGGACAAAACGTGAGGATTTAAACCACACATTGTGTACTGGCTGTATACTGCGTTGGTAAGATTTATGATAACCCAGAACTCGGTTGCATGGTAGACAAAAATTATTCAAAAACGGGCCACTCTGGATCTCCTTAATTCTAGAGACTAGCCTGTCTATGCATCACGGTTACCATGAGGAGCACCTTAACAGCAGTCATGGAAATCCTACTAAACTTTTCTCTTTGATATGACAATGCTCATGCTCATGCGGGATGGGGCCGTATAGGCTAGAATGAAATAAGGTTTGGTTTATTGAATTTGCCTTCGGACATACCAACAAAGGCATGGTGACGAACTCATTGATAGAAATAAATAGTGATATCATGCCGAGAATCTATAACTATGCCAGGCCCTCCGCTATCCAAACTGACCAAAATGCAAGTTTTGATCAATCAGTGAATCAGTCAGGAAACCTCGTTTGGTATACAGATAGGTTTGAAACGCACCATGGTACAGGTGCCGGAATATACGGGGGCATATTCAAGTTCAACATAAATGAAACACTGGGATAGCATACCATGGTATTTCAGGCAGAAATACATACTATTGAAACCTGTCTTCGAGAGAGTCTGAAGAGGAGTTACAAGGGGAGGGCTGTTCTCATTTGCCCCGATAGTCAAGCTACACTGAAAGCTCTCGCATGTTACTAAATAACATCAAAACAAGTCTAGGATTGTCTTCAAAACCTTACTGCCCTGGCAATACACAATAAGGTTACCCTTACGTGGTATCCCAGGATAAAATGCCATCCCAGTCAATGAAAAAGCGGACTTGCCAGGCAGGAGTCTGCTTCCACATTTATTAGACCGAGACCTGTATTTGAAATTACTAAATCTGCTGTTCATGAGTGATTATTTTGGTGGATAAATCATCAACACCAGACTCACTGGAAGCACATTGCAGTTCATAGGCACTGCAAGTTTTTACTGTGAGGATTATTTGACAAACTAAATCGTAAAATACTGCGTCTAAGCAGATAATAAATCAGGCTGATAACAGGACTAATAATTTAGTACTGCAGCCTAAAGGAACATCTACTTGCAGGTTCAATGAAGAAACTGTATGTGGACTATGTCACGAAGAGAACGAGATAGCCTCACATATCATCTTCAAATCTGAGACTTTTAGTTGCTGGAGACATCTTCAGGGATCGATCAATCTGGAAGGCTTATACCCGGACCACAAACTAGTGAACAGTCTGCTAAACCCAATTATGGTAATCAACTCGTTAACATAGAAAAGGTATAACAGGCAAAACAATAAGTCACAAGGCTGCATATCACTTAATCAATCAGTAAATCAATCACATATAACAGGTAATCTGCGACTCTAAAAATTCGGTTTATGTTAGCTTGAATTTTAAAAATATATTAAAACAACTCTAATTTTCGATCATGAAAAATATCAAACAATATCTGTTTGAATTGACATTTAAGTTTTTAGAATTCATCAGCAACGATCTCGAGAATTTCCATAAATAATAGTGGCCAAAATTAAATATAATAAAACTTTAAGTCTCCTATTTTAAACAACGAAGGGCTCATTGAAAACATTGTCATACTACAGTAACAGCAGTTCAATATCCTCCAAAACATGTATAAAAATAACTATTTTTTGTTTATTACAAATTACCTGACCATTCTTGGGAAAACCGACTGGTCTACTGGACCAAAATCATATTACTGCTACATCATAGCAAATTTAAAATATTTGAGAAACCTAGGTTTTTTAAATTTATTCATTCGTTTTTGACCAATACTATATATGTACTGTTTGCGACTTACTAAGTAATTAACTTTATCCGCGCAATAAAAATGGTCACATTTCGTTAATAAAAAGTTGGATTCATTCATAGACTTCTTTTTCCATATTGAAGCTACAGGCAAGTAACATAAAGCAAGCTATTTGAGGATCGTGTTAAAAACTTGGAGCGGAATGAGTTTTAAAACTTAATATGTTGTTTTATTACTTTATTCAATTTTTTATTGAAGCTTTAGGCAACGTTTATATTCATTAGAAGTTTTTTTTTTTAATTTAATTAAATCAGTCTTCTGGAGGATAGTGCCATATTTAACCACAATTTTTTATTTACTTTTGCAAATTCTATACAAAATTTATTCGGTTTCATAATAGTCTATAGAGAAAAGGCCTCTAGGTTATCTACTTCGAATTTTCTAGGATAACTCGCTTCAAATTCTACACCGTTAAAAAACAAATTTATTTAGGTATTGTATTCGTAGCTTTAAGAGTATTATTTCTTTTATTTTCTTCATAAGTATTGTAACATTCTTAGCCATTAGAGATTTACAAGTGAAACTGGAAGAGTTTTCTGTGTTATCACCAACTTACCCATTAAACAAAAGTTTAAATTTTCACTCATAACAGGATGGATACTCTTACGGTTCTATTTTTCTCCATGCCAGATTTAAATTAAAGTTATAATTTTACACTTACCTCTTTAATCCCTTGTGCCTTTTTTTAGAGCATTTTCCCAATATTTTTCTCTATTAAATTCACAATTTTAATACATTGAATAATAGTAGTTTTATCGGTTGTTGTTGCTGTTGCTTTTGGCTCGTAAAACTCCCTCCCAGTACCTAAAATGGAAGAAAATATTAGTTTTGTGTTAAGTATTGAGGCCCTTGTAATTCTCTTCCTAGGCCCTTTATTTGGAGACTATTGTGATTATTATCAGGCTGAAAATGCAAAATCATGTATCAACAGGTAACGATCAAACAATAAGAAACTTTACGGTTAGAACTAACTCAACCTTTCTTGAAGAATTTTTACCTTAATAAGACTCTTTTTAACCTCTATAAATTTTTGGACAAGCCTTACTTGGATTGATATATTTTTACATAATTTAAAAATTTAGTAATCTTTTGGTTTTGAAGGCTTGTCAACTTTCATATATTTGAAATTCAGATCCTTGTATCTTTTCTCGCAATTTCACAAGTAATTCCACTGGAGAGAAAAAAAAATTGATAAGAACGGAATTTTTCTTGCAGAGTTGCACCGAAGTTGTTTTTGTACTTTTACTAAATTTAATTTGGACAATTTGGACCCTGGGCCGAATTTTAGTGTACCTAGAGACTTTGTGTAAATAGAGGGAGTACAAGAAGATGGAACAAGCTCCGGTGTATGGATAGGTATCCTTTGAATATATATATATATATATATATATATATATATATATATATATATATATACATACATATATATATATATATATATATATATATATATATATATATATATATATATATATATATATATATATATATACGCAACTACGGTGCAGCCCCCCTTACTCAATCTTCCTAAGGTTACTTCTTTAATTTGATGATGAAATTTATTCGGTATTTTTGTAATTTAGGTCATTTGTGTCTATGTTGTTCTATCACTAGTTATCTAAGACCAAGTTATTTCTGCCAGTGTTCTAATGTCATAATCTCAGCTGAAATCCTAATTGTTCCTAGCATGCATCTTTTCATGGCTCTTTGAATGACTCGGAGTTTCGTGGGCATGACCGGTAAATATTCTTATCTTAAGCTAGAGCGGCATTCTGGACACGAAGATTGTAGAGTTTCGTGCAAATGCTAACCACGCTAGTTTAATTCTTCTGTTAACTTCCAGGTGTGAATCTTGCGTGGTAACTTCCAGGTGTGAATCTTGCGTGATATCCTACTGCAAAATAGGCGTTGATTGGATAGCTTGAGGTATAGCACTGTCAGTGGCTGGAACTTGCATATTTTGTGCAATCTCAGGTTATTGGATAGACGTTAGATCTACGATATTTTTTGATTCCGGTTCATTTTTTGGTTCATTACTCTCGAGAGGAATGGTAGTGAAATCCCTGTTAATATTTTTTTGTCGAATATATGAATTCTACACATCTACATTCTGCTTCTGCAATTTCATTGCATGTTATTTTTTTTTTAATGCTTCTGCTACATGTCATATTCAGTAATTCTGGCTCCAGCATTATCCTTCATCGACCCGTCAATGCGTTCATTGTACATATTTTTCAGTGATTTCATGCAAGATCGGTATAATGGTTGTAGTCTTTGTGTCGTATGAGGTCGCGTGTTAATTAAATTTGCATGATTGTCTCTGCAGAAATTAATAACATCTAAGTTCTTGTGACTGCTATGCCCATCAATCACCATTATATTGGCGACCCCTTTGTTGGTCTAGTAAATTTCACAAAATATGTCAATCATTTTTAAAATATTTCGTTATTCATCCATTCTTTAAATTGAGTTACAGCTTCACTTGTAGGTGGTACAATAATCATTAAAGGCTTACGTATTCTTTGACGAGAAAATATTAAAATTGGGAGAATAAATTGTGCCATGGCAATCATGCAAAACATTTTAGTTACATTTTTTTCTCGTTCTGCTGATGTTAATTTACTTACCTGTCGTATGTTTTTTTGCTATAACTTTTTCATGTTTTTGGATAGGGGTAACGCCTGTCTCCTCACAGTTGTAAATATTTGATGGACGGAAGTTATATTTATCTATCATTTTCTGCAAATTTCCAAAAAATATATCGACTTGTCTTTTATCCAACCCAACAGCATACATTAAGCTTGCGGATTTTGCAGTTCTTAAACTTAAATCCTGATTCCTCTTCATATAATCATCATAAAAACATTTTCTCGCAATCCTTTTTTCATTATCAAAGAGATTCGGTAATTTAAGCTTGTTAGTTAACTCTTAAGTAAGCTTTAAAAACTTTTTTTTATACAAAGACATGAAACGATTAGTTAAATCTTTAACGTGGCTTTCCAACAATTGCTCGTCCTTTTCTGAAAATGTTTTTGTACCTCTTTAGTCTGCTTTAATAATTTTACTTCACCAAAGTACTTATTCGTACTTTCAAACGTTAAGATGCTTCCCCTATTGTCATCTTCTAATTCTAAGCATTGTCAACTGATAATTCTAAATTTTTTAACAACCAAATGTCTTCTTTTCCTCTGCATTATTTCAAACAATCTGAAAAGATAAATCATAACACTTACTAAATCATAAAACATAGTATGAGAACACCATTTTGTCAAAATAAATTTGTCTGGTATTAGCAAACTTGAATGGGTCAAAATAAACTTGTCCGGTGCTAGGAAATCTTTAATTGTCCGAACGTAGGTGCACTTCATATTGTAGTAAAATTTCGATTATAATAAAATTTGTTAACATATCGGCTATAGAAATATATCAGCGTAAAATGTACTTACCGATGTAAAAACAGAAGATACTACACACAATATATTCTCTCTGGATAGTGATTTATGACAGTACCAATGTTAGACGACTCAATGGAGTCCAACGCAAAACGTCAGACGTGTCACCTGTAGCCCGTAGTGAGTAAGATTGAGGTCCTCGACGCTGCGCGGGGATTTTATCGGTTGACTGCACTGATCTCTACTATGGATCCCTACTCTTGTCGGCTGCTAAAGCCAAAAAATGGCAAACCATGGGCGAAAAAATGCGTTTCTGCACATCGGGCGGCAGTCATATTTTTGGATACTGGCCAGATGAGGGCATGCGCATAAGCGACTTCCTGTTATCGATCGGTTGTTTCGTAGTGCCATCCGTAAACAGCACAGTATCGGCTTAAAGCTATTTTTGTGTTTATTTTTGCTTTGCAAGTTACGTGCGATTTAAACGGATTTATAGCGTTTTAAGTGATTTATTTTATTTGTTCTTGTGTTTTTATTTAATATAATGGTACATATTTTATTTGATTTATTTTCCTTTTTCTCTATAGGATAAAAAATAGTGTTGCTTTACAAAGTTTTTGGAGTTACGTTGTTTTCGTATAACATTAAATTTCCAAAACATGTGTATGATATATTTCTTTCCAAATGATTACCAACAGATAAACTGAATTTTTAAACAGTCAATTCTTAAAAAAAATCAAAATTCGCACCAAACCATAGAATACTTTATTCTATCATATGAAAAAAGTACATTCATCAATATGTCAAGAAATGGTATAATTTCTCCATCTATTACATTACTTACATAAATAAAAACTAAGGATTCATTTCAAAATATATTTATTTGGCAATGCAAGTAAGTATAATTATGAATAAAAACATACTTCCTCATAATGAAGTTGAAATATTTTAAAACATACATATATAACTTACAATAATTATAATGTACTATTATTTGGTTATATACATAAAATACTTGAGTACAAGGTTTATATTGTAGCCATAATCGGCTATTGGCTCTATAATTTCTAAGTTCTGTTTGAATTATTTTTCCAAATTGCCAACGAATTTTTTCCAGCAACTAATTTGCACAATGGCCATATTCTTGCATTACTTCATCTACCTTATATTTAACCGATGTTTCCAACCAGCTCAAATGTTTTTTTTTGTTCTGCAGCCAATCTGATTTATAATTTTGTATGTTTGAAGATTGTGGACATGACGTTAAAAAGCGTCGTTCATTATTAATACTGGTTTTGGAAGTAAATTCAGATTAGTTATGTCCGTACTCATTTTATGAAATTGTCATGAATCATGTTGTCATGGAAATCCTCACTTTAAAATCGTCAAATAAAAAATTCATTAATATGTTAACAGAAGCAAAATATTATGAAATAAGTTAGACAAATGTGAATTTCTTTTGTTGGTATATTTTTTTTATTCACCCCAGCAATGACCTTGTTCACTTATTTTATTTGAAATAACATTTTTATCATTTTGTCGAAAAAATTAATGCGATAAGAAAAGATACCACCATTACGGCAGAAAAATATTAGTATATAAAATTATTTTCAAATCCTGCATATCCGTTAAAAAACCCATTTCGTATCAATATTTTCTTAAAAAATTTAAAAAAAAGACAAGGAAAAGATGGTAATTATTTTTTCATAATTAGAGAATAAATTGCCGAACTTTAAAAATATTAATTATTCACGCCCACCCCACAACAAGAAAGTTAACGCACACAGACGAAAACAATAGATTAGAGAACTAGTAAGATACATTTTTTTCACAATTTTACTTTCACAGTATAAGAAATTACTAAACTAACTCCCATCGGTACACTGATCGGATTATTCCCTTCTGCTTCAGATATTATTTGTGCCCATATGATATAACTCCCAGAACAAGAAAGATACATGAGACCGACTTCTTTACTAAAGATTGCAACTTTGATAACTTGCTTCATTTAGACACCATTTATGACTAATTGAACTAACTAAATAGATTTTCGAAGTTCGGTCCTGTCGATGGTCACCTGATCAATTTGTAGTACGCATGCCGACATCTGGTCTAGGATGTTTACATTTTATTGTCGTAAATTTGCCGTTTTTGGGATTAAACTTTGCGGATCTATAAATATTTTATCTATGGTTGACTGCAACGTCTTTCTACACATGAAAGAACGCGCTGTATCAAGTTATGACGTGTTTTTTCCCGTATTAGGTAGTGTCTGGCGCTTATTTATAAAAATAGATTGAATTAAAAAAATTCTGGTGTTGGTGTGGACCTGAAAGCAACTGGACCATCTGTATATCAGCGACCTCATTGCGTTTTAATTATAGAAAGTAAAGGTCTCTGAAGATGATTTTTATAAACATAGGCGAAACGTCCAAAGTAATTCCAAATGCCATTATTTAAACCAAGGAAAAAAATAATTGCTCATTTGGTAAACGTCCTGACAGTTGTCATTCTATCACACTGAAAACGTTCGTAATAATTCTTCAGTAACATAAGAAAAATTTTGTTTTTTTTTTTAAACTACACCAAATTTACATACATAAAATTCTCGGGCATTCTCACAATATAAGGGGTGTACATGTATACACATTTTTTTCTCTGAACTAATACTTGTTTTATTAACCTCGTTCGTTAGTCAATTTCCGATAATATGAGAATGCGATATTTTCTCAATAATTCCCAGCATTTATCCCGTTTACCCTATTCGAATCACATAGACATATTTGTGGAAAGTTTACAGTATATTTATTGATAATTAGAAATTTAATCACTAGCCGTTCAAATAAAAACATAACGCTTGTGTGCAAACACTGATAAAAAAACATTGCGGGAAGTTTCAAATGCAGCATTTAATCCGGCTCAAAAGCCATTGTTTTCAATGAGTTCAGTTTTGGGAGCATCAAGTGTAATCCACTTTACTTTACTAGCATAATAAAGCCAATTTGTTTTTATTAAACTGATACTCTGCAAATGGTAAAATCAAGTGAGTGTAAGTCAAGTTGCTCTATTTTTCTTCTGTTTAAAGAATAACAAAATTGATATTCTTTGAGATGTTAAATACGATGGAATGAAGACATTGTTGTAATCTTTGGCATCACTAATTGCGAGTGAATCAAGAGAGGTTGTTTTTATCGTTGGCGTCTGTAAATAGCATTTGTGCTGATTCGTAGATGTTGCACTACGATAATTCGCTGACTTAACACTCAACAAATACACAGATAGAGCCATACTGTCAGTAGCCTATAGACAGGGTTCCTAAGAGAAGATAAAGTAATGTTTTTTGAAAGTAGTTCTAGTCCTTAATCATATTATATTAATTTTAAAAATTTCGTTACGAAATATTTATCATGAGAGTAATTTTAAGAATATATCCTGATATCTGTAATTAAATAGGACGAACAGTAAAACTTGAAATAACCTCCCAACCTTACTCAATATAAAAATAAAATATTGATTACTTTGGAGGAGAAACAATTTTATTAGAATCTTTGCCTTTTATTTCAAAATCAAGAATATTTATAGAGCAAAGAATTTCAGTGAACTTTATTAATGATGACACAAAATATATCATTGTCATATGTTAAATTATAAATTAATTTAAATAATGATAAAAAGTATAAAGTTGAAATAATAATAAACAGGATATTTAAGCCGCGTGTTTAAAATTGCAATATTCAACTAGGCATATAGAGGATATAATAATTCTCATGAAAAATGAGGGGGAGGGTGGTTTTGTTGGCAAAGATCATTGAAATCATGCAGAATATGAATATCTTTTTCGTATTTACAAAAAAGTTATGCTAAACTTTCTACTAAACAATTTGTGTAAGCTCTTCAGCGAAAAAGCTGGAAACTTAAAAATTTCGGATCAAAAAATTTTATTATTATTTTTTACTCGTGATAATTTTACATAAGAATAAACTATTTTCATGTGTTTGATTTTCCCGTAGCACTGGAAAATGTCGCGGAAGGTAAAAAGGAGTGTTCTTTTAATTAAAAATACTATATCATAAAGTAAGGGAAATTTTATGAAAATGTTTGAATTTGTACCCATTTTCAAGTAGAATATATCTCTTAAAAGCAATAGCCGTTACCTTATTAGTTTAACAGTAATAGTCACTTATTTATCAATTTTCGAATAACTTTAGAAATTAGTTGCAGGTTGCGTACATTTATGAAAAATCATAATTTCTTAATAAAGTGTTTCGTAAAACAACCATTATGATTTTTTTGAAAATGTTGAAATTTGCTGTGTTCAGATGTTTCCAAAGTTAGCACATCTCACCTACAGTAATATTTAAATGGTAACATCTCAGTGTTTCCAAATTTACTAAAGAAATACTCAAGTTCCAGATTTTTCCAAGTGTCAGAAGTATCATTTTTGGTATTTTACAATAGTAGAGTTAATTGTGTGAATTTAGGGACGCAGATGCGGACGTTGGGCAGTCGCCCACTCTGGATTCAGTGCCCAACATTGAAGACTACAACCAGATCTCAATAACTATTAAAAGTTTGAAAGCAAGGATCCAAAATGCTTGTGAAGATGACTGGGTAAAAAGTCAAATTGGACGCACTTTTAGCGCAGAATGAAAACCAGAACAAGCAGTTGGACACCGTCATTAAGCACAATGGTGAATTAATGGAATACATTAACAGGTTAAAACAGATAAAATTTTTAATCTGCTAATTCTAATGTTACTAACAATTCTAATTTGACTAAAGACAATAATATAGATATAATTTCTGATAAATCGGTCGTCCGACATTGATAATGATAAATGTTTAACTATCTCAAACAAGAAGCGAAGGAAACGTAACAAGTCTTCGTCTAATAAAAAGCGGTCACAGTTGAAAATTTCCTCCACTGCCAGACAAATCTAACAATTATAACTCAAATTTTAGGTCTCGATTCCCAAATTGTTGATAATAATAATGTTCCAAAATGTGTGCCGTCTCAAAAGAACACTGCCGAAGTTCGATCTACCACCATTAAAGTTTTGCCCATTGTGTTGGGAAACACAGCATAATATAACGACATATCCGCGTGCATGAAGACACACTGTATCACCTGACATATAGCTGCAAATTACTGGCAGGTCAGAAACCCAAATACACAAATTGCGGCTGAAAACACCCAGCAACATATACAGGTGACAGCGGACCAGCTCCACCACAGTTTGTTTGTGACTCACGGAATAACCGAAAGTTGTATCTCTGCTCAGTTGCAGACATTCGTACAGTTCATACAGGGTTTCTGAAAGCTCTTAATGCTAGAATACAGTTGCAGATGCAGCAGTTCATGCACACAATAATGGTAAGTGTCGGCATTAATTCAAAATTAATACGGTGAGTATTCCTTCCAGTCTGAAAGTTCTTCACTCTAAATGTCAACTCGAAATCATTAACTTCATTAAGAGGCACAGAATCGACTCTCTATTAATCCAGAAAACCTGGCTAAAATGATATCAATTAACGTATCTAAATTATAACGGTTTTCGAAATGATAGACAAACTACTTGGAGATACAATAATACTTGGAGATACAATAATACTGTTGAAGAACACTGATGATGTCTTTAATGGAACATTCTTCAAGGTTAAAAGCTCTGGGGTTAGAATAATGGAGACCGTAAGTGACCTTTGAGCATCAAAATTTAATCATATTAATATCTTTAATACCGAGGAGCCAATCTTGATAGGAGGAGATTTCAACAGCTCTGGGGTGCCCGGATCACCGACTCCAGGGGCTTTGTCTTTGAGGACGCTTCTTACGCCAATTCATTGGAAGTACCAGCATCTGATGAGGCGACTTATTTAGATCTAGTGAAAATTCCCGACATTGTGGACATTTTTGTGGCAGGTTGTCTAAGCGGTTGGTTCTTCATGAGCTAACCTCATTTTTATCAATGGTAAGTCGAACAGGTAGAACTGGTTGAGGTTCGCATGGTTCAACGACTGACCCCATGAGTGACCTTACTTCCACGTGAGTTGGATTGTGCTACCGTTCTTTTTCAGGCTCTCCAATATATCTTTGCACTCAGATACCTATTAAATACCAATATTTCATTCCTCTTGTCTGAACAAATGTTTATTATCTTATTCTTGTTTATGCCCTTCAAAGAAAATTGGCCATAGGGCAGAACAGTGTAAATTTCTGCTTGAAAGATCGTTGGACATTCTCTGAGGGAGTAAAACTCTCTGACATCCATGCTTCTCCCGAACACTCCAGCTCTATCTCTTTCAACCTGCCGCAATCGGCCTGTAAATCATCAAGATACCATTAACTAACCAATAAAAGAACTATTTAATAGATTAGATAAATGAATTTTTATGAGAAACCAACTCAGATAACCTTATATTATAAGGCAGAGTGGTTTTGAACCCATTGATTCTCGGTAGTACTGGGCAGGAAAGTACACCCCACTATTTACGCAACTTATATTAAGAAAACGAAGAGTTTGATACAAGATGCGGCATCTCCCGGAATTGCCTAATATTATAAGGTTTTTAAGTTAATTTCTGATAAATATTCATTTATTTATATATACAGGGTTGTTCACCCTATACAGCACGGAATATTGCGGCCAAAATACCTGACCTTTTGTTAAAAATATTTAGCAGGGGTGAGGTGTTGATATCTGTTTGGTCATTTAATAGATTACCTGCTTTCTTTAATCGATTTATTTTTATAGCTTCTAAGAAATTCGGTTCATAACCTTTCCTTTCTAGATGGAGAATTGCAAAATCATCAATTAGAGGATAATTTTGAAATTGCACTTATTCATTATTGTAAATCTAGGTATAAGTTTTCTAAGTAACCAGATGTTTTGTCATTTAAAATAGAACTTCTGATAAAGCTACAGTGTTAGCGAAAGGCGTCAAGTTTTTTAGTTAAACATAGTGGAAATTTGACAAATATTCGTCCTTTATTCATCATTAAATAATTTGAATTTTAACAAAATCTAACCTAATTTTCGTGTTCTACATACTTAAGAAGTATTTCAGTTATATACTAGAAATTTACAATAAAGTATAATAATAAATGATATTTTATATCCCAATTATAATAAACTTGATATATTATACAGGGTGTCTACTAATCAAATAAGAACTTGAAAAGGCTATAACTTTAATAATTTAAATAGAACGCTATACTTTTTAACTTGTACCTTTTAAATACCCATCGGATGTTCTTTCTATAGCTAAGTTTTCCCACTTTCACAGAATACGCCAAATAATCGTCTTCAGCATCATTTTGTGTTTTTTGAATAGATGTTCTAATGTTTGCCTATGCCTATGGCATTTAGAAACGTCAGATAGTGCATTTAATCTGTCATATTATTCTGAAAAGCCTGTTGCTATAATAGAGGTGTTATTTTTTATAAATGTGAAACTTCATTTAGTGAGTTAAATTATCTGTTATAAAAATGTAGAGCTCGATATGAAGAACATCTCTTAAATAGAGCTGTTGATTATATGGGAACACCCAACAATCATCCGCGCTTAGTCTTGAGCGCATGAATTCGATTACGAGAAATAAGCTTACCCGACAAATACTTGGGGGGGGGGGTCGTGAGATAATTACTTTATGAATAAACATAGCAAAGTATAAATATCTTTGTTTATCCATTTTTAATCAATCCAAATCCCTCAAGTGGTCCGAAATGTGAGTAAACTTCCCATTCATTAACGGACTACCTATTCTGGTTTCTCATAACTCTGTATTTATGCGTATTTGAATCAGAATAGTAATGGAAGTTGTGTCCATCCACAAAACCACTGTTATGAAAATACATTCATTACTAAACAACACATTATCAAAAAGTGTTCATTTTCTGCCACTTTATCTAACACCCACAAGCAGAATTCAGTTCGGTTGTCAAAATAATTTCCGTGAAGCTCTTGACAGAGCTGGATTTTATAAGGATAAAATCTGTATTTGTTAAAAATCATTGAAATACTTGCTTGACTATTTTTGGATATATGATTCTTACTAATATTGGGATTTTCGATCACTGAACCAAGTACAGAAAAAACATATTCTTCATCCTCAATGACAGGTTTTTTGTAACTGACACTTCCACTTTCCCGAAACTGGTTTAATAGCCTCACAAAAATCGCTGTTTTAGGATGTTTTTTTTAGGAAACCTTTGAGTATAGACTCGAGAAGCCAAAAAACAATTTTGATGACATTCTCCAAAAATAATAAATCATATCAATATGTTCTTTCTTTGAATAAATCTTCAATTTGACAAAGCAACAACACAACAATATTCAAATAAATTAATTCAATAAATGAAGTTTCACAGTTACAAAAAATAATACCGCTATTATTGCAACAGGCTTTGCTGACTAAACTGACAGATTAAATGAATTATCTGACGTTTCTAAATGCCATAAGCAACTAGATATATTAGAACATCTATTCAAAAAACACAAAATGGTGCAGAAAACGATAATTTGGCGTAGACTATTTGTATAACGCGAAGACTTAGCTATAGAACACCCCTATACCATTCGATAGGTATTTAATAGGTATATTTTCTGGTAAGTTATAAAGTATAGCGTTCTATTAAATTAATGAAGTTATAGCCACTTAAAGTTCTTATTTGATTAGTTTTAATTTTTGGACACCCTGTAGAATATAGCAAGTTTATTATAATTGGGATATAAAATATGATTTATTGTTACCCTTTACTGTAAATTTCGAGTACATAACTGAAATACTTCTTAAATATTTCAAACATGAAAATTATGTTGGATTTTGTCAAATTTCAAATTATTTAAAAACCCTTAAGGTTTAGGTACTATAAACCTCATTAAAGTAGGCACTTATTTTGATCGTAGAATCCAAAAATGTAATAACATGTAGGGGATTTCATTTAAAAAAACACTACTTTGATACTTTCAGAACTTTTGAGACACCCTGTATAATATGAAAATAATTCTAAAAAGTAACTTTATTAGACCCCATATATCTCAAAAGTATACCTATTTGAAAGTCACGCATTTTAGCCGCAATATTTCATGCCCTATAGGGTCAATACCCCTGTATCTATCTATCTATCTATCTATCTATCTATCTATATATATATATATATATATATATATATATATATATATATATATATATATATATATATATATGTGTGTGTGTGTGTGTGTGTATATATCAGCCGTAAATATATAATTTCATCATCTACTATTTAAATATTTAATTATGTTGAATAAAGAATAATGAAGGTAAATTTTATAAAATTACTCTAAATTCAGTTCAATGGACCTGACTAGCACTCGCAGTAAAGTTAAAGGTAAAGTAGATTTTAGTTATTGATATATGCAGACATAGTTCGCAAATTTTAGCTCCGTAGGGAGAAATAATGGTCTGTGAAAATTCAAACAATGAATTATGCCACCGTATGGCAAGCAGAAATGAACAGGTAGCGCTTCCTAGGATAAAGAGCTTATAAAAATGGTAATTGGGATATTGTATCTTGCTTTTTGTCATTCCGAAGCTTTCTGTATTACGAGTTAGAATATTTAATATAAAACAAGTCATTTTGTACTCAGAATGCTTTGAAACGTACATACGTATGTATGCTCTTGCCAGGTTATTTTATTTTATCTTTTATTTCCTATTTTACTTAGTGTTTTGTTTATGTTATTTCCATCAAAACACAATAGTGAAATAAAAATACATAAGGATATTTTCTGACGAAAAGAAGTGACAGCATTTTGTATTTTTAACAATAAAATAAAGAATATATATATATATATATATATATATATATATATATATATATATATATAACAAGGAATAAAGCCATAATACCATACATAAAAGGAATAATAGACAGAATCGGAAGAATCTTAAGAAAACACAGCATACAGGCCATATTTAAACCACAAAAACAATAGCCAACATCCTGGGAAATCCCAAAGACAAGACCAACCTTGAAAATCATGGCATTTACCATGTGCAGATTGCCACAGGCGCATATCAGCAAGAATCCAAGAACATAAAAATAGCCTCAAAAACAAACAGACAATCTCAGCCCTATTTCAACATCACCAAACAACCGGACATACCATCGACTTCGAAAAAACAAAAGAAATAGCACCAGTACAGAACTACAAGGTACGCGTCATAAGACAGGCCCTAGAAATCGAAAAAGCGGGACAGCTAAATAAACGAGACGGTGCTATAAATGTTCCAACTACATGGAAAACATTAATAAAGAATCAAGAAAAAAAAACAACAAAAATCAACTAGTACACGATATATAAAATATAACATTTAAAACAAAAAAAAAGAAAATAAATACATTTAAGTTACCTACATGGAAACAATAAGGTAAAATAACATAAATTACACTCATAAAACAAATGAGAGGAGATCAAAAAATATTTATTAGTATAAAAATAAACACAAATGGCACCAGCGAAAAGTATCCTAAGATATGCGGTCCTAAACTGGCGGACGCACTAAGGGGCATATGGCCTCAAAAACGGGACAAAATTAATAACGTCGTTGTTTTTGACTCTAGACATGTCAAAATCAATATCTAGGGATTTTTGAGGACGCTTAGTTGATTTCTCGCATTATTTTACTAATCGAGTGAAGGGGGGCTCACTTAGGGTGGAGAGAAGAGGGGAGTAATATTAAAAAGCGTAATGGGTATCGTTTAAATGTTTTTAGGTGCTCCGATTTTATTTCTGCCATTATTTTACCAATCGGGTGAAGAATCGCTGACTTAGGGTGGGGAGGGGGAGGGAAGTAATATTAAAAAAACATAATGGGTCTCGTTTTATATGTTGGCTTAGGGTAATTGTACGTTTTCCCATAAAAAATCTATCTCAAGATAAAAACAAAGTCTCTTTATTGTGTGATCAAGTGGGTCCTGAAGCACAACTTCAGCACTCGTCTCCGTAACTCGGATTGAATCTGGTTTTGGATAACAGAGTTTCTTTGCTTCTCTAATTAGAGTATAACAAGGAAGTATACCCTTATTAGAATCGTATAACAACTCCCACTGCCTCCTTGTAAAGTCACCTTCAACAAAGATTTGCAAAGCTTGCTCAGGTGTGTAATTTTTTTACTTTCGGTTTTTGAGCAGTATTTATTACCTTCCTGTAAAGTTTGGCTCTTGTTGGTGTTGAAGTTGCATCTATTATAAGCTTAGAGACTGCGGCATTTCCAGACATTCGTTGACGTACGCTGGCTACATCGGTAAGCTCCTCAACAGGTACTTGTTCGCAGAGTTCTTTTGTATTTCGTCGTTTACTACGATCATGTAATTCTTGGAAATGCTTCCTTGGGCGTCCCGTAGAATTCGTGGCCCAGTTATGTACTGGTATTGATGTATTAAGTCATTTCTCGTTTTTTTTTTCAAAAATCTTTCTTCAATATAGTTAGATGATATCCATCTTTTCTTCAAATCATTATTAAAATGTTTTAAATCGTGACTTAAGGTATGGTACTCGTTTTGGAGACATTTCATCATTTCGCAAAGCTTATGTTCCATAAATGATACCTTATCTTCAAGTGTTCTGGATGTGCTTTGTTTAAAAAGCATGTATAGCGTTTTCCGATATACCTCAATAACATTTTCCGATATACCTCAATAACATTTGATGTCAAATTTGTACCTATAGGAAAAAAAAATATGTATGTAAGTAAAAAATAACCAAAATTATTGCAAAAAAAACTCGTGGAACTCAAAGCGGTTTTTTTAAGAGGTGGAAACATGTAGAAAATGTTTTGACTGTTATGATATGGCTAATTTCTATAGTTTATTATAAAGAAAGAATTGTAGCCCGACCTAGCTCGGAACATTTTCAAAAATACTAATTAGTTAAAAAGAAAAACAAAAAAATAGAAAATTTTCTTGCATATTGTTTTGGGTCCATACGAATATTAAACAGTCATTATATTTTTAAATAATATATATTAAAATTAAATACATACCTTGTTCTTCAGATTCCATCACAAAAAAAAATTTTTTAATATTCATTTTACAAAATACCAAACACCAAAGACAAGTCAAAAAAAACTCTATCAAGAACGAATGCGTGTGTATTGAACGAAGCTTAGATTGCAATTAACTGTGCGGAGCGTAGCTGCGTGGAGGGGCCACTTTATTATATTTTTATGATAGTACGTTTACTCAGGTATACAAAAAAAATAATTTCGATGATTACTTGTATAGTTTGCATTTCTCCTTTTTGTCCGGTTTTTGAGGCCAAATGCTCGTTAGTGGGACGTTCAAATTCTTAGGACAAAGGGAAAATCTGTTATAAAAATGTAGAGCACGATATGAAAAACAAGTCTTAAATAGAGCTGTTGATTGTATGGGAACACCCAGCAATCACCCGCGCTTTGTCTTGAGCACATGAATCCGATTACGAGAAATAAGCTTATCCGACAAGTACTTGGGGGGGGGGGGGGTCGTGAGATAATTACGGTTGAATAAACATAACAAAGTATAAATGTCTTTGTTTATCCATTTTTAATCAATCCAAGTCCTGCAAGTGTTCCGAAATATGATTAAACTTCCCCAAAAAATAAATAAAACGGTAGCAAGAGCTCTGTTCCTTCGATTTTAAATCTAGAAACCGCCCATATACAAAATTGCATAACCGGAAAAAGGATAAACAGCGACTGTGACAACATAACTTTAAGATTCCTTGATGATATAAGACGATTACTATATAAGACCTTTAGACTAAAATGACTTCTTCAATAGTAAATATACATGTAGAGTGAATGTCAGTCTACTTTCAATCAGTGTTCCCAATGACTTTACTGCCATTTCCACTTGCAGGGAGGTATCAGCCACCTGAAGGTGTATAAGTGGCTTCCCCCTATCGGCTTTAACATCTCCAAAGTAAATTATCACTGATTTAGATGTATTTAGTGGTAAATTATGCATCCTTAACATGCGGTCGATACTGTCCAGTTCACAGCTTATTACATACTCAGCGATGTAGGGCTCGTAAGATAAAAAACTAAAACTCAACTGAATGTCATCAGCATAAGCCTGGTAGGAACAATTCTTCAGAACTTCAGCCGAAAATATCAGAAATAAAGTGGGTCTCAAAAGGAAGACTTATGGAACACCTGATCTTACTGGATTCGATATGCCGTCTCCAAGCACTATCTTTTGAGTTCTATGGAATAGATGAGATTGGAAAAATTCTACCGCTCAATCGATAAAACCGTAGTGCTTCAATTCGGCATAAAGAAGGAGAAGAATGACTTGTCGTGTAGAAGGCCTTCGAGACGTCTAACAAAATCAAACTCGACATGCTTCTGCAGTCCAAATCTCTACGAAGGTATTTAAAACATTTGACAGAGCTGCATCGGCACTGTGACGATTTTGAAAACGTAACTGAAATTTTTAAATGTTTTGGACACCATCAAGAGCAAACTTATAGGCTCTGATCAGTGACAACTTTCAAGTTCCCGGAAAATACTGCATCATCAGACATTCAGATTATGAGTCGAAAAGGGCAGTGAAATAGGACAGCAATATTTTGTCATGATGAAGGATAAAGTATCCGGACCAGTGGTGTTGGATTTAATCTTATCAATTGTCATACTAACATCCTCTTCGCTTGTCATTAGACACTGAAAAGTATTTATTGGATGTTGTTCTTGACCATGATAAAAATTTATCAATTCATTGCAGTCCTTTTCCAGAAAGGCAAGACAAAAATACTCATTAATCCTGTTAACATCCCTTAGGCCTTCCGGCACTTCCATTTTATTATTTTTTATATGCGCCATTTTGTGCCGATGGACACAACCAAGCATTAAGTTTCTCAACCGCTTATTAGTTTTTCAGTCTACACCAGACTTGGTGGCTCTAAAACGAGCATATTCTCTATCCCGGTCAGCCATTGATTGTTTTATGCCATCCGTAAGTCAAGGTTCTTTGGATCTGGTGACCCTCACTGTCTTTATAAGTGCATATCAATCGAATACACTTAAGAGCAAACTTGAATATAATTTAAATTTTTAATCGATGTTCTCCTAAATAATATTCATCCACGGTTGTGATATTGAATCAAGACAAAATCTAGGAAAGCTAAAATGTTAAAAGTATCTAACAATTGGAAATTTTGGCCTAAATTTATTTATTTTTATTTTCAGTTCACATACGGCGAGCTTATGATTCGATATTAAGTCGGCTGGAACAACACAAGAACTTGAAAGCAACCCATGATCAGACACAAAAATGTGATCAATCAAGGTTACACACGCTAGTAAGCTCCCCCATAAGCTGAAAAAATTCCGTAGGCATCAAAGCAGTCCGAAATCGGGTAACTGCAGTTCAAAAATTTACCAGTTCCGCAAATCCTGTAAATACAGACCTTACATTTATATGTCCAAACTTAATTTGAGCTCTTTTCATTCGATTCATTTTATGTGAAAGCCTTCATAAATTTGTCACTGAAAAAAATGCTTACCAGTGTCAACAATTAAAAAAAAAACTGCAAAATTAAACACACTCAAAAACCAGTAAATTTAGATCCTAAAACTTTCAGTACTCTCATCTTTTTCCTTCTTCTTTAGTCCCATTAAAATGTAAATAAATCATTATTTCATTAAATACACGATTTGTTCGGTTGCATTCCAAAGCGCGTTCTGGATCAAGCTTCAGTAAATTGTGTGTTAGAGGTACTTGTCGATTTACTTTTTCCTGCAGAATTAACACCAACAGTAGATTTTTGACTGCTGTTTGAGCTCATTCCAGTAACCATGATGCCAGCATGCTGATTTCCTTCCACCCCTTATCGGTCCGCAGAGAGTTTCAGTCGCTAAACTTCTGCGGCTAGGGCTCCGGGCTAGAGACCAATAGAAACGTCAGATTTAGTCAAATGTTAACGAGTGTGTTTGCTGCGTTATTGGAAAGTGCAGAAATAAGGTTAAATACGTCTCCTGCAGTGTTATCATTGTCCGTTGCTTCAGATTATAAAGGTTTACAGTCTATAAGTTGTTGTTAACTGAAAATGTCTTCTCCAATATGCAATTTATCACCTTTAATATATGCAACCAGCTGTTACTCTTTTCCTCCTTTAAGTTCTCTAACAATATCCTACTTATATCACGATTCTTAGGAAGAAGATCCAGAAGTATTGTAATAGATTTACCTTTCAGCTTAAACGAGTTCTTAAGAACTTTTATTTTTATTAAGTTTAAAGCAAACTTAATTTTCTTATATTTTCCTGTTTACTAATACAGTATATGTTACCAATGTCACTTAAACTAAGATTTAATCCCAAGAGACTTTCAAACTGAGATACAATCCAGTTTGCAAATTTAATATTACGGTTGTTCACCGAAATCACACCGAATACAATGATAATATTTTTAAGATCTTTCTAAACTGTCCAGTTCTTTCCTCAATTTGTCATTCTCACTTTTTAAGTCAGCGATTACCAAGCTTAAGCTGCATATATCAGCATTAAATTTTTTCTTGTAGCTGTTTTGCTCTCCGTTATTAATACTTCTATCTCCTTCAAAAGACTGTTGTTAATTATATCTCTGGAATAAATCATAATTTCTGTTGAAAATGGCAACGTCGCAAAAAGAATCTGACAGAATTTCCTTTAATATAAAATTTTTATGTACGGAAAACTTATAATCTGGGAACGTTGGTTTTTCTTCTAAAAATAATTCTTAGTTCTTATAAAGCGGTTTCCAATAAGGCATGAAAATCAAAGCAAACGATTACCATGCTCCATCTTATATATACTCATTTATCTGCTTGTTCCAATTATTAATAAATTGATTTTCTTTAAAGTTGGATATAATTTAAGTCATGAAAAGGAACTCGAAAAATTTTGTTTATTTTATAGAGAAGTTATTAAATAATATTTCGTTTCAGTTTCAGAAATGATGAAAGATAAAGTTTTATTAACTTACGTACATTTGCAAGACTTTAAACATGGAAGATAAATAAGTGACTCTAGTAAAGCACTTAAATTTTTAAATTTCACTTATATATCCTCTGCCTATCTTAAATAAAGAATTAAAAATTCAAATAATATAACATTTAAATTTTTGTCGTTTTCCTGATGAAGAGGAAATCATGAGTTATCTTGGTTTTAAATTGCAAAAACTAACAAATAATTAATAAAAAATATGAATCTCAGGAATATCATTTGGAAGCAATGCTATTATTCAAATTAAGGAAAGTACGGATTATCCGATTTAAAAAGAATAGAGCAATCTCTCTAAATGAAACACCTGTTTGTTTAAATTTTATTTTAATTATCAAATTTGTATTTAGTTTCTTAGGAAATACACAAAATGGTGCAGAAAACGATTATTTGGAGTATTCTGTGAAAACGCGAAGACTTAGCTATAGAACACCCTTACATTATTCGATAGGTATTTAAAAGGTGCATTTTTTAGTAAGTTAAAAAGTATAGCGTTCTATTTAAATTAATCAAGTTATAGCCATTTAAAGTTCTTATTTAATTAGTTTTAATTTTTGGACACCCTGTATAAAATAGCAAATTTATTATAATTGGTATGTAAAATATGATTTATTGTTACACTTCACTGTAAATTTCGAGTTCATGACTAAAATACTTTTTAAAATTAGGTTAGATTTTGTTAAAATTCAAATTACTTAAAAACCCTTAAGGTTTAGGTACAATAAACCTTAATAAAATAGGTACTTATTTTGATCAGAGAATCCAAGAATGTAATAATATTCAGGTAGTTTCATTTAAACACAACTTTGATACTTTCAGTGCTTTTGGGACACCCTGAATAATATGAAAATAATTTTAAAAAGTAACTATATTAGACCCCATATATCTCAAAAGTAAAACTTTTTGAAAGTCATATATTTGGGCAAAATTCCGTGCCATACCGAGTGGTGGTACAGGTAGGCCATCATCTCGATGGTGGTGGAATAGGATGAATTGCGTTTTAAACAATTTATTCTAACTGTGCAACCTCTAACACAGAAAGAATATGGTGGAGGGAACTTTGCATTTACTGTTTGCATTTTACTTCATTCATACGCGGAGCTGCATTCAGTTGTACGTTTGCTGAATGTGATTTCAGCACTACAACGGCATAATGTGGATATATCCACTGCTATTGCATCTCACACGGAGGATTCCGTGAAATCCGTATAAACATATATATATATATATATATATATATATATATATATATATATTATTATATATATATATATATATATATATATATATATATATATATATATATATATATATATATATATCAGATCCTAACTTGCAGATACCGATGCGTTAAATAAAACAAAATTTCTTTTTTCTTAACAAATTATTTGAATTAATTGAATGCAGATTTGAATGACTAATCCAAAACTGCAGAATGGACTTTTCGTTATGTTTGATTTAGAATAAAATTGATATTTGAATATTTCTGCAAGCCAATTGAAAAATAATATTAATCTGAATATTGAAACTCTATGGGAAGAATAAAAGTTACCTAAAATTTAATTTCGACAACACTACACAAATATTTATTTTGATTTAATCAATTCTGGAACAATAAAACATGGGAGATAAAACGAATACTTACTCAGAATATTTTCAATGAAACTAAAGTTAGTTATACAAAATACTCAAATAATCTTGATTCCTGTAAAAATATTTGTTTTTCTATAAATATAGCGAAACAAATATTAAAACTTACAAACAAGTATGATTAAAACTGCATGGTGCATACTTGAAAGTGAATTGCGCGATGGTAAATTTTAGTGCGCCAGGAAGAACCTCCTGACTCACAAAAAAGACGGAATTTTAGATCTTATTTGTAGTGCATAAAATGTAGGATAGCCCATACGTTCCTAGGTAATTTTAAATAACCAATAGTATTTGTCACAGGTGATTTGTTCTTCTCTTTTCATTCATTTATACCCATTAAAAAATGAGGATCATTCAAGATGTCAAAATTTCAATCCTTTTCTCACAATGGTGAAGGAATGCCGAGAACTTTCTACTACCCGAGTTAAACATAACATTAACTAGGAACTTTTAGATTATTCACTTATTCTGAATCCAGCAAATTATAATAAATTAGTAACATTTCTCAGAGAAAATAATTTGCACAAGGATATATAATCATCTTACATCAAAATAATACAAATGGTCATAGATACCGATGCGTCTAAAACTAAATTCTCTCTCTCTCCCTTTCTCAAATTTTGAAACTTGGGAGTTTTACTATGGGGAATCTAACTATTGAGTCGAGAATCAATAATCTATTATTGTGACTTGAGGAGTATATACCGAAGGCAATTTGATGTGAGAAATGTTCCTGCTAAGATAACTATATGCAGTATAAACACTCATTTTTGAGAATAAGATTCTGTAGCTTGCGACGTACCGGTGAATCATGCTCTACATTTACAACACAGAACATTCAGCAGGTCCACAATTATGCTGTCGTGAAGATCCTTCAACATTAGGGAACTGCTAAATACCTGGGACCAGTACGGTGCGCTGCAGCCAACCCAGGGGCGCCCTCAAATCTCTCGATGAAAATGAATAAACAAGAAGAATCAAGACGGGTGCAAAATGGTAAGGTGCATTCAAAAATCTGCAGGGGGGGGGGCGCACATACTCTTAGTTACGCCGGACTCGCGACTGAGCTGGAATTATCATATTGAGGCTCGAGTCAAGAAAGCATATATTCTCTCTGGATTTGAAAGCGATCTTTTGGGTATACAAGGAGACTGACAATGAAAATGTTATACCGGGTAAATCCACGTATTTGCCGCTATTGTATAGTGGCCTAGTATAGCCAAGTGCAAACACCATCTTTAACTTAACAACGTTCAATAAATGGCTTGTGTAGGAATAATGGTTGCGATGATAACTGTCTCCAGTAAAGCGCTGAAAGTTCTAATGAATCTCCCTCCTCTCTATTTTTTCATAGAAAATGAGGCTCTGAAGGCAGTTTACCACCTCAGTTGCCTGGGACATCTCAGAGTAGAAACTGTTAGCTACCCGCCTGGCTGTGGGAGCGTTGTGGGAAGATGCCCTATGCAAACTATTTGGCCCCAAATCTGAAACGAAACTACCTTCTTAAGATACTTTTACCACGCAAAGACGATTAGGAGGAAGAGCAAACTCTTTCCATAAACTGATCCTGGTGGGTTATAGATGGATCTTGAGAGGATATAAGAGTCGGAGCTGGAGTGCTCGGTAGAGGTGCTGAGGTCAGATTTTTACTTTTCAAGACAGCATGCAATGGTCTTTTAAGTGGAAGGGACATAAAGAGAAAGAAGACTATTAACATATATTCTCAGTAGGGCTGAAATATTTGCTCTGGCGTCCAATGTAGCAGCTTCGCGACTGATGTCTGAGTACGGGGAGGTACTTGATAATCTGACAAAGAACGGCTACATACTGACACTCGTGTGGGCTCCTGGTCACTCGAGTATATACGGAAACGAGGAAATAGATCGTTTGACAAAGATGCAGTCCGTGGCTAAGCTATACGGCACCCAAACTATTATACCTGTTCCAATTTCTCTTGATACGAGATAATTAAAACTGTGGCTGAAAAGCAAATTTATTGAATGGTCGAGGCAACCTTCTGAAATGCCAAGGTCTGTATAATTAGACCGAATGCTCAACTTACTATAGAGTTTCTTTACTTGAAGAGGGTTGCTGACGGGACATTGTTATCTTCCATCTTTATAAGACTGGCTTTGCGGATAATCCAGCATGCTGATGTTGACCTTGTTTTCAGCAAAAAACTGAGGTAGAGACATTTAAAGGATACAATATTATCTGCCGAAGCAGTGAGGCAAGGTTAGGTAACGAGGCTGCTTTAAATTCGTAAAGGCGATCGCTCTCAAACGACTTGAGGGCTGATGCGATGTAATAGGCCCAACGAGGTCTAAACATTAAAAATCGAATATCACCACTTTAATTCATTCATTCATTCCGCGGGTAGAAGGAGATGCAGAAACATCAAATAGATATCATCATAATTAATCAAGGTTGAGCCAAAAAACTGTTAGGTATTTTGAGGCAGTTTGGTTTATTTTCATAAAAAATTCAACGTAAAAAGCATATCTTCAAGATTGTCAACTGCCACTCCAGTATACTGTTATTTTTCAACAACCTTGTAGAAAGATAATGGATAATTTCCTAAATCAGTTGATTATGAGTGACGAAGCCCATTTTCGCCTGAAGAGCTTCGTCTGTTAGCAAAAACTACTGCATTTGAGGACTGGAATGGATGCAATAGTAGTTCAAAAAAGACCAATTGTATCCTAGGAAATGCTCCGTTTGGTGTGAGGAGATAGCTCAGGGTGGCCTCTAAACCTATTTCTTTGGAAGTGACATTTGACCAGAAATAGTGAACGATATAGTATTATGTTGCAAAACTTCGTTCATACAGTTTGAGAAATAGACTATTGATCTAATATCAGCAACAGAGAACCAAGTTTCGTACCACCTGGCGCACGAATTAGTTCGAAACGATTCAAAATTCCATATCCACCGTTTTGCCCAACTTGACACCAAGGGCTGCCGTTCTTTTTGTGAGAGTATTTGATGGAGAGAGTGTACAGCAAAAAACCTAGCACTCGCAACCAACTAAAGAAAAATGTTCGAACGAAAATCGGGTTCTTATATTAAGATATTTTAATTTCTGATTAACCAGCCAGGAAATTCGATTTCTAACAGGACCTCTTTTACCATCACCCTTGTCTTGGATAATATTTTGTAAAAAAAAAATATTTTTCATTTCGCGTGACATGTTCAAGGTGTTTTTATTTGTCACATTCGATAATTGTTATGATTTCAGGTTGACATCTCTTTTTTAGCGCCTCCTCGTTGGTGATATGTTCTGTCCACAATATTCTAAGAATGCGCCAATATATTCACATTTCGAAAGCTTGAACCATTCTTTCTGTATTCGCCGCCAACTTTTAACTTTGTACAAAAGGATGGAAAATATGTAGCCACAGACTATACATTTTTTGAGTTCCACGCTAAGATTGCTAGAGTACAGCCGAGACATTATTTTAATAAATACAGACCTTGAGTTTTCAATTCAACATTTAATTTCCACTGGTTTTGATTTAAGATGCGTCCCAGATAGCAAAACTTTTCAACCCTTTCTAATACTTGCCTGTTGACTACAAGATCTCCTCGCTACACTTGAGTCTTGTTTAAGACGATAAAATTTCTTTTCATTCAGTTGCAGTCTATATTATGCGCTATATAAATTAACTAGATTTTCTGCCAGGAGCACAGTATCGTCGGCCTAACAAAGGCTATTGATGACTCCTTCGTTAAGGTTACCACACGTGCTGTCATCAAATGCCGTTTTAACTATTGTCTCCGAATATATCCCTGTAAAGTTTGGTTATCAACTGAGTATCCATGGAGTCACTTTATTTAAAATATGGACTCTTTTTCCATGTTAACTCCTATTAAACGCTTTAGTGTAATCAATACAACAGGCATACATAGGGCAGTTGACGTCGCTAGATCTTTGTGTATGCACCTAAATGAAAAATTGTACTTCTCTTGTACCAAAATCACTTCTGAAATCGAATTATCGACATCAGTGTTATAGATCTTGTTATACAATTTTGTAAAATTTTTAGTCAGGCTCATCATTCATAGCTTTCACGACTTCAACTTGTTAATCGTCTGGTCGTTCATCTATTACTTTACTTACAGTGATCTACGGACCCTCAACATTAGTAACTTGTGGTCTCACAGGTCCATGTTGATCCAAAAATAGTGTTCTATTATATTTCTTTGATTCCAAAAATGTTGTTGATTCACTAGATTTTAGGTGCACTGAAGTTTAATTTGCTTAATTGCTTCTATGATGTTAAAAATGCCGTACTGTGTGTTTAGCTCCCTAAAGTCATGGCAACTATTCTTTATTTAGGCTTCATTAGCTTGATGATTATTCTGTTTGTAAATTTTAATACATTTGACGGAGTTAGAATTTTTAGAAAATTTCCCTTAATTTAAGTATTTTTGCTGGTATCTATGTTTTTCTTCAAGTTGTGTTTTCAAGAGTATTTTTTCATATCCAAGAATCGGAACCTTTTTAACATTGTTCCACGAGTCTTCCACATCACCTTCTGTTTAGCAGGCCAATGATTCGTTTTTGTTGACAGTTGTTTTTACCTTTTTGAGGATCTGTTAGTTTATCTACCACATGTTTGTACACTTTATTTTTATCTGAATTTGAGACATTCTTCTGTCTGTTTTGGGGATTGTAGTCAGAAGGTATGTCGATGACAGAGTATGTTTTTACCGATTTTAAACTGTTTTTACCACGGTCGTTGATCAAAATACAGTCTGAATTTCGATATTAAAATTAAAGAAGGTGAGCTAGGCTCCACAACACTTAGAACCCGTGGTGCATCCTCCTATAGGGTCTGCCTGACTCAGTCCGTCGCCTAGCCTACATAATTCAACTAAGCAACAACGTTGCTAAGCGGCATCGCCCTTATGCCTCCCACGTGAACGAAAAATCCGTCTAACATGGCTCTTCTTTTTAGAGAAAGAGCGGAGTCTCATCTTCTATTGCATAACCCTGACATATGAGAATGTCTCTTACTTTCATAATATAGTTTCAAGCGTTTTCTTAGCTGGCAGTGCCCAGTGAGAATCCCTGTAACCAATTGCCAAGACTTCTTGGCGGAAGTTTGAAAAAGATGTTTGCAACCACCCTTTGTTTTTCTCTGTAAAATTAAACGAATCTATCTTCATGGCCATTCCTGTTTGCTACACCAAAACAGCCAACTATACTCGTCTTTTATCCTTGTTAGACTTACACCCATGATCATTGTAATTGGCATATTGTGGTGTTTTTTAATGCACAAGTAAAACAGGCATAAAAAAAATCTCCCTCTTTCATTATCAAATTGATCATAATCCTTCAAGTGTAATATGAATATTGAAAATGCAATCTTTGCCACAAAAAGCTATACACTCAGAAATCCTAAAGATATATTCAACCTATATAGCAAAGCCTCTAACTTATATCATTAATAAGTGGATTTTGACAGGAACCTTTCCTAAAGCCATTAAAGTAACAGTTATTAAACCACTATTCAAAAGTGGAAATAGAGATAATGTAAGTAATTACAGTCCAATTTCCCTTATATAAAATTTATCTAAAATTTTTAAGAAATTTCCATTTCTGATTTTTTTTTGACAGATATGCAATTATATTTGAGAAACTATTTGAGTTTCGTGCTGATGTAGCAATGAAGGATGCTATTGCTCATTTATTTGGAAAAATTTACCAGGCATTAGATGCAAATGAACCGGCTGTATGCATGTTCATTGAACTAGCAAAAGCATTTGACAGGATTTGTCACTCGGAGCTCTTGAAAACAGTAGGTTTTAGAGGATTTGCATACGAGTTAATGAAAAACTATCTAACTAAACGATGGTTACCTTTGGGGTACCTCAAGTAACAGTTTTGATGATCCCGCAGTATTCTATCGAGATACTGGTTGGCAATCGCTAAAATGTACTATGGAATCCGATTTCAGTCGTGTGGTGGATTTCTTTAAAATGAAAAAATTTACCATAAATTGGCAAAAGACTTGTTTTCTATTATTTATTTCATATTAGTCCAACCTTCCGGAATTTTCTGTTTTGAACATTAAATACTGTGACCAAAGATACCAAATAAATAAACCCGAAAGTGGCGTATCTTATTTAGGCATTAATATCTACAGCCATTTAAGGAAAGATAGTCAGATAGACTCATTAACTGAACAAATTAGAAGTATGATACCAAAATTCAGATTTTATAAAAATTTGTTTGCTACACAACAACTTAAAGTCTTGTATTATGCTCCTATACAATCATATCTTCTGTGTGGCATCGTGACGTAGGATTCGGTGACTAATAATTATTGGAAGAAAGTTGATCTTGCACAGAAGTGTCTTTTAAAAATTATATTAAATAAGTCATATTTTTATCCCAGTGATAATCCGTTTTGTGAAAGTGGTTTGTTTGATGTTCGACAATTATACACTAGAGAACTGACAATGCTTCAATGCCTTAAGACAAAGGATAACAATGTTGTCAGAGTTCAACATAATTATTTAATATGGAACAAACGCAATAAATTGTTGGTTTCCAGGATGAAGAAGACTATAGGCCAGCGTTCGCATATATACCTTGAACCTAGAATTTTTAATGAAATTTTAAATGATATTGGAAAAAATTAAAAAACTCTACTTAATAAAAAATTAACCTCTTTAATTTAACAAAAATCTAGAAAGGAAATACATAAAATTCTATATTTAAAGAATAATAATTTTTAAACATTTAAAAGTTGTGATTTTTTTTATCCAAAAGTATTTCTTTTTGTATACATGGATTTATATTGAACTTTATTTAGTGGATGTTCGCTTCTACAGAATAGCGACAGCCATCATACAAATTTACTTTTGTGGGTTTTTTGTTTATTTGTATGTACATGGTATGTGGAGGATTTTGTAAATTTTAATATATTTTTGAATTTGTTCATATTTTTTTGATGCATGTAAATACTTAAAAGGTTCTATGTTGCTATAAATAAACTTTCCAATAAATTTATTGGGAAGTACAAATAAACTTTATTATTATTATTATATTATATTTGCTATTACTCCATTATTACAGTTAATTTAACTGAATAGTAATATTTTATAAGCACAGCTGGAAATTATAATATTGAATATCATGAGAAATAGAAATTGATTCTATCAATACCTCAACTTATAAATTTTCGCTGTTTGCAGTGACTTCCGTAATTGCGACTCGTAGTTTATGTAAATGGTATTAAATGATATGAAGGAGTACGTATACCTTTTAATGATGTTTCAAATCGAATCTGAGAGATGTCCAGTTTGATTTCACTGTTTGTATTTGATACCAGTATGTAAACATAAATGTGACGAGCGCAAATTTGAAATGTTTGTTTTGATATTCTGATTGGTAATTGTAAGTAGAAATGATGAAACACGGAGATAATTATTTCAATAAACTAAAATCTAGGAAAATTAGGTTTTCTTAATTTCTTTACAAACTCCCGATTTTGTGGTCGTAGAACACGATTCGGGTCTTTTCCACTATTTTTCTTCAATTTCTCGGAAAACAAAGAAAATCACTTTTCACTTTAGATTTAATTTTTTGCATTAAATGGTTAAAATTTTATTACATCCATAAACTTCATGCTTACGGAAGTTTTTGTGTTATATAAAATTACATAAATTTGCACTTTTTTAATCGGAAAAATCAAGGAAAATGACTGCAAAACTTTTAACATAAAATTTCTGGTCACATCTGGCACCAACATCACTTGTCGTAATAATTTGCGCTGTTGCTACAGCATAAACACGTTTTCTATGAAATGCACATATATTCTTTTCTTTCTATTAAACCTATTTGGTCTGCGCGAAGAATAGCTCTACATAGCGGAACATTTCTTTCGGAAAAAATACTCCGATCACAAGAATATGTACCTTTTAATACATGGGACAGATTTATCACCCCTTCTTTAATGAATGAATGACGAAAAATATTAATAATTTGATTTTATTGGATATTTCTTTATGTTGCCTATATATTCTTATGTTCTGGTGCCAAACAATATCCTTCTTCTAGCGAATTTATAATATTAATTAATTTTTGTATATCCTGGCCTTATAATTTTACGAACCATTAGATACTAAACCACCCGATTCCCTACTAACTCAGACTTTTCTTAATGTTCATATTTGGCAGAGATTTTCGCGCTTCTACGTGGTCTCTGCTGGACAATAACATTTTTTAATTAATATATCTAGGTTAGTTTAGGTTAGCTCAGGTAATCTCTCGTTTTTTAAATTAACCTGAAGCAAGCTAAATCTGAACCAACTTGAATTAAACAAAAATTTTGGTTGGGTAAGATTAATTTTACACTTGTTCTTACATTGCAAAAGTTAAACTGTATTGTTGGCTGCGGTGTACAAATTTGATTAATTTAATTTTAAATTAAAATTAATACCATGAAAATATTTTTCCGTAACAAAAGAATCAATGAAGTTTACGAAACTTATTTTTGCTTTTACGCTGAAAATAGGTAAAATTCGTCATCGAATATAAACATAAAAATATTTCGCTTGATCATCTTTCTAACCTCGATAGACATCATTTCTCTGGACACTAAAAGGATTAGTTTTAATTTAACTCCAATTTTACCTTGAGCGAACCTTGATATTTGACCTTGAAAGTGAGGTTAAGTTTATCACTGAGGATGAAAACCTCCTTGTCCTCCATCTTCAGCGGAAGTCATTATTACGGACATATAGTATGCAGTAACATACATGCAGGCTTTCAATCACAAAATAGTCCAATTTCAGTGATCTATATCTTTGATCTAAAATCATTTCCCATAAGATTATTCATTCAATTATATCGGTATCGTTTTGTCGATTTTATAGATGTCTTAAATATTTTTTTTATATTTTTCTAAAAGCCTAGCTTACTTACTTACTTACTAAGGCTTGGGTAGAATCAAGTTTCATTTCTCTCTCCATAACTTTCTATTCTGTGTCTGTAGTTTTATTGCTTCTCACTCTTTCCTTCTTCTTTCTGTTGCTTCTCTAATATTTTCGTTCTATTTCATTCTTGAACTTCTATTTTTTCCATTATTGGTTTAATGCTTATTTTTCCTATTGTGTCTCATTTCTCATTTTATTTCTCTTGGCCTTAATTTCTATTTTTTAGAAATCTTATATCCACTGCATTCACACATGCTTTAGTCTTTTGCGGTCATTCTCCATGTTTCACTGCCAGACAATGTTATAGGTTCTATCACGTTTTCCACCATTTTTGTCTTAATCTGTTTCAATATTTTCCTTCTTCCCAAAAACGTTCTTATCATATAGAAAATTTTTTCTCCTTTTTCCATTCTTTCATTTATTTTTTGATCCATTTTTCCATCGCTTTGTATGTTTGTTCCCAGATATTTATAATTTCCCAACCCCCAATTCTTTGTAGGTCTTCAGCTGCTTCCACCGTTATTGCCATATCATTTATAAATATGATTTCACTCAAGAACATCTGTTGCATTCGCCAGTATCGCGGTGTTAGTGGTTTCATTGATTTCTTAACTTCTTTTGTGGTTTCGTCTAATACTATTGAGAATAGTAACGGGCTTAGCATACACTTGTTTCATTCCTATTTTGTTTTGAATTCTTTAAACTCATCGTTATTGTTTTTACTATGTTTGTGTTCTTATATATATCTTTTATTATTTCTCATGTTTTTATCTATCTTTATTTTTTTAAACATTTCCATTTTTTTTTCACCTTACGCGATCAAAAACCTTTCCTAAGTCTATAAAACAAACATGTAACTCTTGTTACGTATCTTAAAGCAAATGTTAGGTCTTGTGAGCAGTTTTTTCTCCTGAACCTACGTTAAGTGTCTTCTGTAATATCTTTTTTTAAACCTCTACAGTCATTACAATTTCCGTTATCACCCTTTTTATATATCTGCAATAATATTTTCGAATTCCACTCTTTCGCAATTTTATTTTTTATATTTACTCAATTATTAAGTTGTGTCGTTGGTTTATTCCTTTTTCTTCGATATACTTCAATATTTCAGGTATTATGTTACCTCTTTCTGATGCCTTCCTCAATCTCACCTTTCTTGTAGACTCTATAATTCCTTCTTCCTCATCCTTTTTTTCGTCTTGCTCCATGTCTCTATCTATCCATTATTTTCTCTTTCTCCGTTATTATGAATCCCCATTTATCTCTTATGTTAATCATATTATATTTGTTCTTTTGTCTTAATTGAAAATACTTTAAATTAATCTAAAGGGGTACATTTAAAAAAACAAATGAATCAACTATCCCCTATTTAACAGTAAATACAGCGCTGAATTGAAAATTTAAAATTTATGTTTATATACATTTTATTATTTTGGATATATTATTTTATTTTACTGGCAATACAATAGAGAAACGAAATATCACCTTGTAAACAAATGCAGTAATGTCTCAATATTAGATTGCTCTATTGGAAAAAGTCACAACTAAATATAAAGTCAAATAGTGATACCTTTTCCTCAAAAAAAGGGTATAAAAGATATGTGTTTTCTAAATTTCCAAATATATATATATATATATATATATATATATATATATATATATATATATATATATATATATATATATATATATATATGTTTATGCGGATTTCACGGATTCCTCCGTGTGAGATGCAATAGCAGTGGATATATCCACATTATGCCGTTGTAGTGCTGAAATCACATTCAGCAAACGTACAACTATATGCAGCTCCGCGTATGAATGAAGTAAAATGCGAACAGTAAATGCAAAACTTCTCTCCATCATATTCTTTCTGTGTTAGAGGTTACACAGTTAGAATAAATTGTTATAAAAAGCAATTTATCCTATTCCACCATCATCGAGATGATGGCCTACCTGTACCACCATACCGAGAAGAAAGTCAAAACTTACCCTCCCCGCCACAGTGATACGGCAGAGGTACATGTTTCGTCTCTACTAGACTCATCAGGGTACCGACATGCACCTGGCTGTGCAAAGGACAGATCGGAAGAAAGCATGCAAATACTGAACGCGGCTTCTCCGACCTCCCGCCGGATGGCGTATATATGTTTATGCGGATTTCACGGATTCCTCCGTGTGAGATGCAATAGCAGTGGATATATCCACATTATGCCGTTGTAGTGCTGAAATCACATTCAGCAAACGTACAACTATATGCAGCTCCGCGTATGAATGAAGTAAAATGCGAACAGTAAATGCAAACTTCTCTCCATCATATCCTTTCTGTATTAGAGGTTACACAGTTAGAATAAATTGTTATAAAAAGCAATTTATCCTATTCCACCATCATCGAGATGATGGCCTACCTGTACCACCATACCGAGAAGAAAGTCAAAACTTACCCTCCCCGCCACAGTGATACGGCAGAGGTACATGTTTCGTCTCTACTAGACTCATCAGGGTACCGACATGCACCTGGCTGTGCAAAGGACAGATCGGAATAAAGCATGCAAATACTGAACGCGGCTTCTCCGACCTCCCGCCGGATGGCGTATATATGTTTATGCGGATTTTACGGATTCCTCAGTGTGAGATGCAATAGCAGTGGATATATACGTCATCCGGCGGGAGGTCGGAGAAGCCGCGTTCAGTATTTGCATGCTTTCTTCCGATCTGTCCTTTGCACAGCCAGGTGCATGTCGGTACCCTGATGAGTCTAGTAGAGACGAAACATGTACCTCTGCCGTATCACTGTGGCGGGGAGGGTAAGTTTTGACTTTCTTCTCGGTATGGTGGTACAGGTAGGCCATCATCTCGATGATGGTGGAATAGGATAAATTGCTTTTTATAACAATTTATTCTAACTGTGTAACCTCTAACACAGAAAGGATATGATGGAGAGAAGTTGGCATTTACTGTTCGCATTTTACTTCATATATATATATATATATATATATATATATATATATATATATATATATATATATATATATATATATATATATATATGTTGGATATTCTCACGGGTGTGATGTGTAATCGAAGGTTTCAAAGGATTTCGGATATCCTGTGTATGTGCTGAGTCCCTCTCAGTTTGCTTGGAGACACCGTACAGTGAGTTTTGAAAATGGTGAGTGAGATTTCGCCGAAACGTCAGCTGCCTTACAGTCCTGAGAGAAAAGCAGCACATAAAAGGGATACCCAGAAGCCTTCGATATATATATATATATATATATATATATATATATATATATATATATATATATATATATATATATATACAGGTCTGGAAAATCCACACCGGAATCTGGACGTTTCATAAGTAAGATAAAGAAAATACTATATTATCCATCAAATCAGAATGAGATAGTCGTAAGCATCGACCTACGTGTAAATTACCAGTTTGGCCCTAGGGTGAGGGGTAATACAATGCTGGCGCGGTGAGAGCGGGCGGTAGCATACGCCACGCCCTAGCATAACAAGAGGATTCCAAGTTTTTTGCTTTTATTCATTGCTGATAGAATGTGCTACTTTTGTTTAGTAGTTGCTTACTCGACTACTTTTTTCTAAATGCAAGTAATCAATAATTTATTCCCCAACTTTTTTAAATGTATTTAATCAATTTACTTTTTGAAAGTACTTACTACAACTGTGCCTAGTATGTACTTTTCATGAATATTAATATTTATCGCGGAGCAGAAATCCTGTTGATCAGTATTACGAGAAAAACTGTGACATATTTACCTTTTGGAGAACTAATAATCGAAAACTTGCCTTTACAAAACTGACTAAATTCAACTCATCAAAACATTTTATCTCTCCCATCGACCTACATCTTTATTCGAAAATTCATTGTTATTTGGGAGACATTGTGTTACTTTTTCACGAGTCAACATGAGATCAACAAAATTTTTTTGTCTTCATTGTAATAATTTTCTAGCAAAGCTCTAAAATTTATAAATACAGTAATATTTCAAAGTAAAATAAAAAGTAATACCGTGTTCTATTTTTAAAGTAATCCTTTCAATTATTTAGGCTAATTTAATCATTCATCAAATATGTCTCATTTCACTTTCAACATAAAATTTATTAAATTTAATAACAATATATGAAATGTAGAAAACATAACTTAATAATATGAAATTAAAACGCGCCAACATATAGTTGATATTAATCACAAAAATATGTACTGAATACGTTTATTTGTATTATTTATTAAATATTTTGGCATATATGGAAAATATTGTAGAAGCTAGATTTGAGATATAAACATATTAGATATTTTTTTAATAAAAATAATACATTTAACACAGTGTAAATTTATTGTGCAAGAATAAACACAAAAATTAAAAATTCTATTAAATTTTATTTGAAAAAATCTCATTCTGATTTAAGTAATCTAACTGAAGACTTTCGAAATGATTAGGTCCTTAAACTTATTTATTAAATATTTTTGTTTATATGGAAAATATTGCAGAACCCAGATATAAACATTTTTTTTTAATTTTTTTAGTATAAATAATTTTTAAACTAACTGTTGAAGAAAAAACAAAAAATTAAAAAGTCTTTTAAATTTTATTTGAAAAAATGTTATTCTGATTTAAAAAGTCTAATTGAAGACTGAAAGTGGTTTTTAAATAAGTATCTGAAACCAAAATTGGTATAATTTTAGTGACCTGATATAGTTGTAAAAAGTTAATACTTTTCAAAATAATGGTTAAACCAATGGGGAAATGATTATGAAGCTAAACAGACACATACAAAGTTTTTAAGATAAAGAAACGTTGACAACATAAACTTCATTTTAGATAGAGAACTGGCATGTGTTGTTATAAATATGGCCAAGAAACTCATGTACAAAAACCCTGCACTAGTAATACTGCTCCTGACAGCAGCTAGCTAGGTGCTATTATTATTTATAATAAAAGCCCTATTAAAGTTAATAAATAGGAACATAAAACATATTGCACTACAGGAACATCCTTTAAGCATTTACCATTTGATTACTTAACAGGTTGCTTACATAAATAACTGAAGGGTAAAGCATAATCATAGCTACCTTTTTAAACATAGAGAGGAATTTCAACCATGCCTTGACAACATCGATAATATGAGCATCACAGAGTCCCTACCGTAGTCAACTCCTAGTGTTGAGAAGAAAAATTGCCAGTAAACCCACAGATTCATTTACAAGGGCTCAAAAATCTTAGACTCAAAAAAAGAAAAAACAATATTCTCTCAAAAGCCCAAGTATTTAGGCATAATATATGACAAGAAACTCACTTGAAAAACCCATATTCAGTCGTCCAGACAACCAGAGAAGTTATGTGAAGGTTTAGAAGAATGTGCGGGAAAAATTGAATTGCTAATTAAAAAATGACAATATACAAGGGTCACTAGCCCATCTGCGTGGTGCAGAAATATGGTTGTGGTCTAGCACCACTTAGATGCCGGGTTCGATTTCCGGGTCCGGCTTGGGTGTTTGTTACTATCATTAGATTTAAGTTAGATTTTAAGTTTGTAATTTGAGTTATTAATTAATTAAATTGTGACTGACTGCATGGCCGTTCGGCCCAAAGCCATAAAGTAGCCTTGGCTACTTAAAAAAAAAACAAGAGTCACTATACCCATGACAACTTACAGAACAGAAGCATGATACACAAAAACAAGGCAAAGGCAGGCATAAACAGGGTAAATGGAGTACAGAATCTGGCGTGTCTTTGTGTAACTGAAGCCATTAACACTAAGCCTATGTCTGCTTTAGAAACACTTCTAAACATGCCCTTATTACATACATATTTTTACAGAAGGTGAAGTCAGATCAGTCCTCCAGAGGCTTACGCAAGGAAAAAATTCAACAATTAAATTTCATGAGGAGGAACACATCAAGCTACGCAAAGATATTAAGACGGATAATATATTGGGCATGTCAATATAGAATTTTGTTAAGAAATTGACAATATACTGACTAAGCCGAAAGGAATGGAAGAAAGCTCTATGAAAAAAGGTCAAAAATAGTATGGTACAGAATACATAGATAGGTCCAAGGTCGAATATAATGTAGGAGCAGGAACATTAAACCTTAAATTGGGGACTAAAATATCAACACTTATGGGTAGGCTTCCACAGTATTCCAGACTAGGATTATAGCCATTCAGCACTATGCAGATGAAATAAAAAAGAGGAAAACTAGTAACAAGAAAATCACAATCGACTCTGACGATCAAGCAGCCAAGATAACTTCAAAGTTAGAGGGGGCTATGAAGGCGTGTCAAATGTTGTTGAAAATAAAAAATACATTATTTTTAGCCTACATACCAGAGCGTGAGGGTTACCAAGATAATGACGATACCGGTAACCTGTCATGAGCAAGAGGACCGAAATTATCAAACAACAAAGGTCCATAAGAATAATGCTTGGTCCACAGGTTAATTAATGTCAGGATAGATTGGCCACTCAACAGTAGTTTCTGTGTCTGTGTTCTGCCCCTTTCCAGAGATGTTCGAACACTAGCAACTAGCTAGGGAAAAAATTAATTGATCCACATTTACGACGTAATGCAAAAATTATGTGAAATACAGAGATGGGTAAAAATCAGCTATTTTTCACCTCCTCGCACACAAAAATAAAAAAAAAATATTTAAGACATTCTTTGCGTTTATATTTAGTTCAGTTGATAACTGAATATCTATGTCCAAATCATATGAAAATTTCTCTTGTAAATCGACGTTTTTCTAATTTTTCTCGATTATATTATTATGTGGTGCTTATTGAACCGAAATATTTATTGTGTTTTGTATTGTACGGTACACTTTTTAGACATCCTAGTTTATTTTAATTCATCGAGAGCATCAATGTCGTACAAACAGAATTGGATGAAAGAAATATCAAAAAATCACTAAACATGTCTTTTTGATGACAACAAAAATAATTTTGGTATAATTTGTATAGAAATATTCAGTTACAAAATTTACGTAAATAAAAAGACAAAAAAAATAATTTAAATAAAGACTTCTTATATTCATATCTAAGAGTTTAAAACATAGCTAATTTTTATCCATCTCTTTTTTAATTCTAGTAAATTTTAATCAAACTTCAATATCGTATCTCATCAAAGTTTACAAATATAAAAATATTTTGTATATAATCACAAGGTTAGTTTCGATATGTTTAAATAAATGATCCCTATTGATTGTAAAAATTCAAAAATTTTAAAAATGTTATTTCATCACCCCGTTTATTTTGTTGCTCAAGATATAACTTTTAGTATTACTTAACAGTCATAATTTTTTAGTGGTTTATCAAATACTTCATTGTGCTCGAAGTAGGTTATATCTAGGGTTTTTTTTGTATATATTTTTAAAATAATCTATGTAAAGTGAATTAAGCTATCATTTGAAGATGATTTTTTATAGAAATATAAAGACTAACATAACTTAAAATGATTATATAAAACACTTTAAGAGAACGTAAATTACTTCAAGAGAATGTAGACGGCTTCACATAAAATGGTGGTATTTTATGAAATATGAATAAGAACATCTCATCGTCAGGAATCTTTTTTTTTTTTGAATGAACGGTAAAGGTTTTTCATTGTGTCCAGTAAATATTGTTTTTACATTTTTGTTTTTTTATAAGTTATACTCCTCGTTTTCTAGCTGTAGCTCTAGAAACATCGTCAAAAATTTTTTTATTTTCTTTTCAGAATGTTTTTCTTGGGGGCAGTATGATCTTGTTTAATTTGATCAATGCCCAAAGTCTTACAATAGCAGACTTCATTTCTGACTTTGATGTGCCTTCTTCTTGAAAAATTCGTTTCAAGCATGCCTTTTCTTTTACTGTTTTTAATCTATTGCAATGACCTTTAATGACATTGGATAACGTTGAATATTTATTTTATTGGGAATTTTTGTTTGATTGTTCAGCTCTTGGGTATCTTTTTTGTATTTATTACACTTCTTTTAAGTTTTATCAATTCTTCCTGCAATTTCATATTTTTTCTATATAATACAGATCTGTCTTGTCTTACTTGTCTTCGGCCTCTAGATCTAGGTGAAACTGCAGTTCATGCACGTGGAATGGAAGCCGGTGTGTAAACCATAATTTTCTGTGATGTTTGTTATTCGTGGTCTTCCAATTACGTTTAGTAGCTCTATGTCCTCGCTCTGTAATATCTTCCACAAGTTTTTTTTTTCGCGTGATACCTTTCAAGATGTTTTCTTTTGGCTTCAGTATTTTTTACGAGGTCCAGTTTTAACTTAAGCTTATAGCGACGTTGCTTTCCGCGGTTGTCAAAGCCATTTACTGTAGAAGTTTTTTCTAAAAAAAAAATGAGGAAATGTATGGGTATTCTGGTTTTAGAAATATTAACAATTTAGAAAATACACTTAAAATAGCTGCGTTACCAATACAATGACTGCGTTTTTTATAGTAACTCATTGTAGCAGTAACGCAGTGGTAAATATTGAATTATTTCGTAAATGTACACTAAATAGAAAAACAAAAAGGAAACGTCAAAACCGATATCTTAATAACTGTGTATGAGAATAATAATAATAATGCAAATTTTGTCAGTATTTACCTCTCGACGGCGTTAATTCAGCGACCAGGCAATAAACACACGCACCTCTACCGATGACTGTGAAGCGAGTAGTTCGTCTAGCTCCGCGTACCAGCCCATTGTTTGTTTTAAGAGTTACAAGCTGAATGAAAAGAGGGTAATACACTTACTTTAAGGTTTATTTTCATATAGAAACGCAAGGTAGTGTAGATTTTATTCTTTATTGGGGACACAGTGTAAAATATTTTTAATTTTATTAAATGTTTTAGGTAAAAATTATCTATTGGAATTGTAATAAAGTTCAAAACTCATAACTTTGATAAACATATTCATGTATAATGCTATCTTGGAAAAAATTAGAGAGATTGCTCTTTATAACATAAGACTCATGCTCCAGGACAGCAATATTTTATATGGAAACAATTGCGTTAGTAAGAAAGACAACATTGTTACCGTAATTAGCGAATTCATAATAAAAAAGTTGGTTAAATTTTAATTCATGAAGAGTAAAATAGTGACATATTTATGAATAAGTGTATTTTCTTACAAACTTGTACTACTTTCTCACGAAAAGTGATATTCATTCGAAGGAACCGATTTTTAGGCATCAAAAATTATTTTGGCCCAGATATCAGTTGGACTTCCATTGCCTTAATTTTGTTGTTGAATATCACGACGTTTCGACTAGTATTTATCTCTAGTGATATTTAAAAACAAAATTAGGACAATGGAAGTGCAACAGATATCTACTACTTCACAAGAAACATCGTTGTCTATGACCTTGAAGCAAACAATGGTGCCTATGCTAGTTGGGGGCTTTTTTCCATCCTTTTTGTAGACTTTCTATAGAATTTTCACATTTATTAAATTTCAAAGGAAAAAAACACCCATTGTAAAAATATTTAATGTTTACAATATATACGTTCATAATATATAATAGAGATCAGTCAAACTTTTTATATAAAACAGGAAAAATTATTAAAAATATACACAATTATATAAAATTAACAGCAAAATATGGATGGATGTTTTCAATACAGATCTGGAATTTTATACAGGTATTTTTGTACCCTCGCAGAATGTATATGAAACAAACAGTTTGCTTCCATTTCCTCTGTACGTCTCTGACCATAAATACTAACGCATTTTTTACTTCACTACGCATTAATGATATTTCATTAATAAACATGCACAGAAATGCCTTTGGTATAAAATGTGTTGTTTTTTTTTTAAATTTTCCATTATGGAACCATAAATGCCTGTATCAACTGATATATCTCATCAATGTCCTTCGGGATAGTAAGTGCCATAAAACGATAGCCATTGCTTGAAGGTTTGTACAGAGCTAGCGCAAAAAGGTTTATTCTTCTGTAACATAACGACTTTTTGCTCTAACAACTTTTTGACTCAACTGTTTTAAATAAAACTCTGATTCTCATTAATAATTTTCTTTCCAAATTTTAATTCTATTTCAAATGTATGTTGAAAACAAACAGAAACAAAATGATTATATTCCATAACTTTTCTATATAAGCGCTTGGCCTTAGGAGTCCATTGGTTTGACGTGTAACTTCCACATATTTCAGCAGAGAATGATGTTCTATAAAGAAAAAGAAATATAAATATTTATTTTATTTATGACGCAATAATAATAAAAAAAATTCATGAACTCTAAAATACCTGTTTAATTTGTTTTTTGGTTTTGCATTCATGTTTCTGTATTTTCTGAATATATCCTATTAAACCAAAAACCTTTTTAATTATAAAATTTTGGCGGAAATCAATAAACAAAGGTTTCTTATGTGTTCAAAAATGGTGACTATATTTTTAAAATAGAACTGAAATGAAGATATGTTACATTCTTGTTGATATAGTAAGTGTAGTGCATATCCTCCCAGTGGTAGGGATTACACATATCTCCTGTCTTGGCAAGGAGGATCCTGTATACATATCTTAACTTGAAAAGGTAGACCTAACTTGAGAAACGCACCATATTGAAAGGTAGGAGTTATGTTTTCACTATTGTTATGCCTATGAAAAGGTTATTGCTATATTAGAAACAAAAAATAATAATTATTAGTATTACATGGACAGTAAAATTTAATTTGAATTGAAAAAGCCAATAACTAAATTAAATAAGACTCGCATGAACAAAAATACCGAAATAAATTCCACAAGTCATCACAATCAACCGCCATATTTAATTTAATGACAGAACCTTTTCATATAATTAGTCGAGAAATAAAATTCCTTGACACATCTGGCGCCATTTAATGAGATGTTCGCAAAATAAAAACGCTGATACACTTCTCTCATAAAGAGTGCCCAGACCCTGGCTTAGCCTTCTGATCATTTAACCAAACATCTAAACTTGGTTGGGTCTGCAGATAAAATCGCATGTAGGTTCTGCCAAGAGGACATTTCTGGGGCGTTCTTTTAAGTAATGGGCTAAATAGCAACAGAACCAATTCGCTACATCCAAGAAACATTGTTCAAGCTATAGCGGTTCCTTTATTAATCCTAGCTACCCATGGTTCTAATAAAATTAGTAGTTTCACAATAGATCTTAGAGGCCGCAGTAACAAGAAAGCTTAATAACTCCCACTCCGAAATTTATATGTCCATGGCTATATGTTACCAAAGTTAAGCAACAATAAAAATGAGAGTATATCTTCCATGGAATAAATTCAGTTACCCCGTTGAATATAGCAACTTATCCCATAATATACAATCGAAATGAAAATGAAATATGTCAAATGCTGTGAGCATTATAGATCATTGCAAATTTCTCTTCGAAGTATTTAAATAAGTCTTGCTTATAAATAAAGAAGAAATTCTATCAAATCATCTATTATACAAGTCTCATATTTAAGTTTTAATTCATGAAGTCAAACCAAATCATCCTTAATAAATTAATATTGACCCTCCCAACATTTTAAAATTGGAGAAAAATGTTTTTATAATCCCATTATTTTGAAAATATTTCCCTCTACAGATGTATAATTTGAATTTAGTTTTGTTATTAACTCAATTGTGTTTGGTCTGTAAATTTAGTATTTTATTTAAATCATTTTTATAATAATATTTTTGAACCCTAAAATTTCGATGCGCTCGTAACTTCATAAAATTTGAATTGTCTGAACACGATATGAAAACATTATTAGCAAAAATAAATGCTTTAATTTATATAAAATAAAAAATAATATGCCAGAGGATGTTAACAATTTGATATGTAACTCAAAAATTATAAATGATTTAAAAGTCCGAAGATTAACGGATTCTACAGAACTCTCTCCAGTAACCACTAGGCCTAAGAACAAAAATTGAAGAGCTTAAAAAAGAACGTGCGACCGCTCACACTGCTCGTATTGTTACACATTTTCGAATGCCGTGTGGCCTTTTTAAAAGTTTACAAATGGAGGCTACAAAGTACCGCTTGTTTTTTTTTCAGCGAAATGGAAATATCATCAAAGAAATGCGATCGTTAAAAAAAATAAATGAACTAAAAATATATATTGCGAGTCTTAAAGTGTTTGTATCGTTTGGCTCTTTGAAAATTTTCAAAATGGCGATTTTCAGATAATTCTCGGGATAAAAAGAAAAATGCGGCTGCCAACAAAAATTAATCATATATATATATATATATATATATATATATATATATATATATATATATATATATATTTATACGGCTTTCACGGATTCCTCCGTGTGAGATGCATTAGCAGTGGTTATATCCACATTATGCTGTTGTAGTGCTGAAATCACATTCAGCAAAGGTACAACTATATGCAACTCCGTATGTAAGTGAAGTAAATGCGAAACAGTAAATTCAAACTTCTCTCCATTATATCCCTTCTGTGTCAGAGGTTGCACAGTTAGAATAAATTGTAATAAAACACAATTCATCCTATTCCACCACCATCGAGATGGTGGCCTACCTGTACCACCATACCGAGAAGAAAGTCAAAGCTTACACTCCCCGCCACAGTGATACGGCAGAGATACATGTTTCGTTTCTCACTAGACTCATCAGGGTACCGACATGCACCTGGCTGTTCAAAGGACAGATCAGAAGGAAGTATGCAACACTGAACGCGGCTTCGCCGACCTCTCGTCGGATGGCTTATAATATATAATGCATCTCACACGGCGGAATCCGTGGCGCGGTTTTTAGCGCATCTTAGGATTATCACTGGCCTTAAAATTTGCCTCCAGACTCCAAATATTGGCTGGAATACCCACTTTTAAAAATCGTTTGGCTGATTGAAATTTTTTAAGATAGCGGCCAGTTTCCAGCGAATTCGCAGGATAATCAGAGTTCGGTACTACAAGCGAAAGTTAATGGCCTTAAAATATATGCCTCAAGGATCAAAATGATCAAAAGAATACTCATTTTCAAACTTCGTGGGGCCCGTTGAATCACTAATTTAAAAATGATGCGGGTTTTAGCGAAATCGCAGGATTAATGACTTTAGAATATATGTATCGTGTCTCAGAATGTTCACAGGAATTCCATTTCTCAAACTTTATTTGGCTTCCTAAAATTATTCAAAATGGCGTCAATTCTCGTTACAAGGGGCTTTCTACATATTACGTAAGATAAAAATCAAGTACCTATATTCGGATCCGCCCACCCTCTTGTAATACAGTGTAGTCAGTGTTAACGATCCATTCACCTATAACTTTGCGTACATGTACAAGACAAAATTTTAATTGGAGATACGCTTGGACACTAATGGAAGATCTAGAACTCCTTTTTGTTTGGGGGAGGGGGAGATAGTGACTAATCAATAGCCACAAAATCAAGTCCCCAGTGACTAATCAATAGCCACAAAATCAAGTTCTCCAGCTCATATACACAGGGGGTAGTGCAAACCACGTCACCAAGACACTGTGGGCAAGGGAGCTAAGCGAGGAATCTCAAAGGCCACACAGAGAAAGTCCCAAATCCTCATACTTGGGAAACAGCAAATTCCACAGAGAGCTTGATTTTACTGAAGTATAGAGGCTCATATCACTCCTTTCTCTGCAGTTTTGGTGAGGTAGGACTCGTTTTCCTCCTGAGAACGTGGAGAAAGATCCTTTTGGTGATAATGTCGCCTTGGTGCCATTTAGAAAAATTTCAAGAGTCAAACGACGTTTGAAATTGAATATTCCTGCGGATATTTCGAGATTGAGGCATATATTTTTATTTGCAGCCGCATTTTACTGATCATTCTTTAAATTGGCTTTAAACCGTGCCACTTTAAAAAATTTCGGTTATCCAAACGACGTTCGAAAGTAAGTATTCCTGCGAATATTTTGTGCTTTAAGGCACCTATTTTAAGGCCATAAATCTTTGTTAGTAGCCGCATTTTTCTAATAAACTTGCGAATTTCTGAAACCTGCACCATTTAGAAGCCCCTAACGGGTCAAACGAAGTTCGAAAGTGGGTATTCCTGTGACCACTTTTACTTCAGGGGCACATGTTTTAAGGCCATTAATTTGTATTAGTAAGCCAAATTTTATTGTGATTTCGCTATTTTGAAAAATTTCAAACAGTAAAAAGAGGTTGAAAAGTATGTATTGCTGCAAACATTTTGGGCTACGAGGCCATTAGTTTTTTTAGTGCCATATTTTGCTGATAATCCAACGATGTAGCTGAAATCCACGCCATCTTGAAACCGGCATTTTGGAAAATTTTAATTGATTAAACTACGTTTGAAACGATGTTTAAAAGTGGGTATTAATATAAACTTCGCCATTGCCTTGTCCCAAGTCCAGGATGAGAAAGGAGGAGGGTTAAGCGAGGGACTAACTATTCCTCCTTGTAAAAAGCAATTAGTTATGAAAACTAAACACATGCCTCGGACAAGGACGGATCTTTCAAGACGACAAAAGCGACGACAAAGGACAATGAATATTGGAACCTGGAACGTATTAAGCTTATATCGGCCTGGAGCCCTAACCCAAGTGGTCAAAGAACTTGAGTCTAGAAACATGGACATAACTGCCTTACAAGAGATTAGATGGACTGGAGAAGGCACAATAAAAACTAGTAAATCTGTCATATTTTTCAGTGGAAGTGAACGGGAACATCAATTCGGCACTGGTTTCATAGTCAAGGAGAGTCTTGTGGGGTCAGTCATGACCTTCAAACCGGTTAATGAGAGGCTCTGCTACATCAGATTAAGAGGGCAGCTGCATAACTACTCTCTAATTGCCGCCCATGCACCGACAGAGGAAAAGGAAGAGCAAATAAAAGACAACTTCTTTGAAAAACTGGAAGAATTAACAAATAATCTCCCCAAACAGGACATGCATATTATCTTGGGGAATTTCAATGCGAAAATTAGCAAGGAAACAGCATATAGACCAACAATAGGTAACCATAGTCTCCATGAGGTCAGTAATGATAATGGAACAAGGCTAATAGACTTTGCAACATCTCACAACCTGCTAATAAAATCTACAATGTTCGAACATAAGAAAATACACAAAGAAACGTGGGTCTTTAATGACGGTGTCACAAGAAATCAGATCGATCACGTCTTAGTAGATGCCAGAAGAGGTAGTAACTACTTAGACGTGAGAAGCCTAAGAAGGGCGGATGGAGACACGGATCATTTTCTTGTAAGAATGAAGGTGAGAACAAGAATAGCGTCCCAAAAAACCCACAAGAATACGCCAGCAACCACATGGAATACAGAAAGTCTGCAGAATAAGGAGACAGAGGAGAAATTTCAAAACGCCATACAAATAAAACTGAAACAAACAGAAGAAAATAACAACATAGACTCGACTTGGAAGAATCTAAAATCAACTTTGACAAGCGTATCTAATGAAATACTGGGTAACAAAAAGAGATCAACAAAAAAATGGTTCGATGACGAATGCCGGAAATCCATAGAAGAAAGAAACCTAGCTAGAAGAGACATGCTACAAAATCCAGCAGACAAAAATATTGAACGGTTCAAATATACTAGAACACAGACAAGAAAACTAATGAAAAGGAAAAAGAAGGATTACCAGGAACAAATAATCAGAGAAATGGAAGAAAATCGGAAGAACAACAAAGCAAGACAATTCTTTAGAGAAGTCTCTAGTATAAAAGCAGGGTACCAAACAAGAACAGGAAACTTCCTTGAAAAAGACAGCGAAGAGCTTATTACTAATGACAAGGAAATCTTAAAAACCTGGAAGGAATACTTCTGCCAACTGCTAAACGGTGGAGCTAGCACGAATACATCAAATATAGAGGTACATACAGCTGAAATAGAAGACCATTGCCCGACATATGAAGAAGTAACCCAAGCAATAAAAAAACTTAAAAATAATAAAGCCCCAGGCAGCGATGGTATACCCGCAGAGTGTCTGAAGCACGGAGGGGAAGCACTATACAGATCTATATACAAGCTAATTCAAGGTATTTGGCAAGAAGAAACAATGCCAGACGAATGGAAAGAAGGTGTTATCATACCAATTCACAAAAAAGGTAAAAAAAAGCAATGTAACAACTACCGAGGAATAACGCTCCTTAATACAACCTACAAAATCCTTGCAAACATTCTGTTAGAAAGAACCAAATCGTGCACAGAAGAAATCATTGGAGATTATCAATGCGGATTCAGACCCGGCCGATCTACTGTTGACCAAATATTCACTATAAAACAAATAATGGAAAAATGCTGGGAGTTCGACCGAGAGCTTCATCAGATGTTCATAGACTTTAGACAAGCTTTCGATAGAGTATGCCGAATGAGACTGTGGACAGCAATGCAAGAACTTGGCTTTGCTAAAAAACTAGTCAACTTGATACGGATGAGTATGGAAGGACTACGATGTAAGGTAAGAGTTGGGCAACAGTACTCTGAGACATTTGAGATTAACAATGGACTGAAGCAGGGAGATGCACTCTCACCATAACTCTTCAACGTAGCTTTAGAACACATAATCAGAAATGCAAGAATTGATACACCGACTTCCATATTCCATCGAGAAGGACCAAACTTACTGCTGGCATTTGCAGATAATGTAGATCTAATAGAAAACACAAGAATAAAAATGAAGGAAACTTTTATCAGGTTCGAGAAGGAAGCAGAGAAGATGGGGCTACAAATAAATGAAAACAAAACTAAATATATGTACACGAGCCGCAATATTCGAAACAGAGACAGAATTGGACAGAACATCACCACCAACGACTACAACTTTGAGCGCGTCAGAGAATTTAAGTATCTTGGAACAACAATAACTGAAGATAATAACGGATCACAAGAAATAAACAATAGGATCCAAGCTGGGAACAGATGTAGCTACGCCCTTCGAGACCTGATAAAATCGAAACAACTAACAAGACGAACAAAGATCAATCTATATAAAACAGTTATAAGACCAGTAGTGATGTACGGCAGCGAAACTTGGACAATAACAAAGGCAAACGAAGAGCGACTGCGAGTTTGGGAGAGAAAAATCCTAAGGAAAATCTTTGGCCCGTTACTGGATGGGGCAACGGGATAATATAGAATAAGAACAAACAAAGAGTTAGAAGAGTTATACGCAGACGCCAACATAGTAAAAGAAATAAAGTCTAGAAGACTCCAGTGGACAGGCCACCTCATAAGACACTCTAACGAAAGAATAGTGAGACTGGTGTGAGAAGAAACCCCAACTGGAAAAAGACCACTTGGACGACCCCGGCTCCGGTGGCGGGATAATATAGCAGGAGACCTTAAAGCTATGGATGTAGAGAACTGGATGGAGCTAGCAAAAGACAGAAACGAATGGAGGCATATTGTCAAGTCGGCTAAAACCCACACGGGGTTGTAACGCCACGGAGTAAGTAAGTAATTAATATAAGCATTTTAATATCCACCATGGCTATAAATTCTTGCTAGCAGCCACTTTTGGCTGACGATACAGCTATTTCACTGAAAATAAGAGCAATTTTGTAGCCGCTACTGAGAGAGATTTTAAAATATCACATTGTATTTAAAAGTGTATATTAATACGAATATTTTGAACTGTTACACTTTTTTTATGCGCTTCAACCTTTATTCATAGCCATAGCCCAGTTGATGTGGAACATGTCATATAAATACATCAAAAAATTTAAAACTTAATAGCCAATTCAAGGGCATTGAAATTATCTTAAAATATCGAGGCTACCTCTTTTTAAAATACCTATTCACTCGATTATAATGTTCAGTTAATTTGCGACAATAAACTGTTCTATGATTGAAAAATAATGAACCTTTTAAAGGACTTTTCGATCCAAAGTTCTCTATAGCATAAACGATTTGCCGATATTCAAATTACAACTACGAGAATTACGTGCGGTGCTGCTATTTTGTGGCTGTAGATGCATGTACATTCTTTTTTTGTGTCCTCTTGGTCAGTAGGTTTCTTCAAGCTTTAAAACATGCTCAAGTAATAGATGAGAGGAGGGCGTCTTTCAGATGTGGCATTTCATACAACATCGTTGATGTTAACTGTGCATGCCAGCAGGTCTACTGCTTACGCACATTCACTGTCCTATGATTAAATTGGGTATCTTCGGCGACCTGTTTAAAGCTTTGTATTGTAATTCCCAAAGTAAATAAGAAAAATAGTATAATAATAAAAATTAGATTAGGTGTTTAAATAAATATTAAAAAAAGAAAAGAAATTTATCCTGTAAACCAACCAAAAATAAATTACCGCCTATAACAAAGGCAAATTTTATTTTTTAACGTAATACATTTTTGCGAATTCAAGTCTTTATTATTCAATCGTATTTAATGCAAATACTCCAATAATTTTATCGTTTATTTATTATTTACTTTAAAAATGTCGAGTAATGGAATTTGCTTCACCCATTATTGCTTTTAGTGGAACTTCGAAATATTATAAATTAACCGTTGATATCGATTATCTGATCTGAAATTGATGCTTTGTGTATATTAATTATATTTTTTGTATTGTAATACGTAATTATTTATTAGTAATATGTTTCCAGAATTGATCATTATGAATATTTTTTTGCTTTCTATTAGTAAAAAAGATAGACTAAGAAGAGCCACAATAGAAATATGTATCAAAATGGAACGTACAGAATTAATTAAACAACAAAAAATCCCTACAGTAGAAAACTTACAAAAATACCAATTCGAATTAGAAAGAAAACTAAATAACAGAGCAGCAAATAACTTGGCTCTAAATGCCGTGAGTAATAAAACAACTAGTGTTATTAAGGATGGCTACTACCACGCGCAAATGATTTAGAAGGTGATCGCAAATGACGTAGTTCATTGAACCTTTTCTTGACATTTTCTAGTATTTTATTTTCAAAATGGTTATAGTGAAAAGAATAAGGTAATTAAATTTTTATGTCTTATTTAGTTTAAAAGAGTTTCGTATTATTCTTTTTAATTTAGTAATTTTTAATTCGACTAGTTGTTCCGCCATAAGTTTAATAAAAAATCTGTCAAACGTTTTTTGTTTAAAAATAGTTTCCATTTTGGAGTGGAGAACCGGAATCGAAAATTTGGAGTCTTTGCCTCCTAAATGTGAAAGACCGGGGTACGTTTATATTCGTCCTTAAGATTTTTTGTTTTTAACAGATAATTTAGTCTGAGATATATATTACCTTTTGTTTTTAAGTAAACATGTTTCAATGTATCTGCAGAGCATAAATTTATTTGGTAAGTAGCAATAATATTCATTATACAGAAAAGTTTCTTAATCCAGGGTCGACCGTTGTGACATGAATCCACGCTGTTATTGGCTTAAATTACCTATGTTCCTATCCAGAGAAGACGGAAACCATTCAAGTTTGGCCAGTGCAAAAAACAAGCATGAACTAAGAAGTTTTCTGGGTCTCTCACTTAGAAGAAGCATAAAAGGATTCGCCGATATTGCAAAACCTTTACATCGATTGACTAAAAATAACAACAACTATGAATGGTCAGCAGACTGCGAAAGCGCTTTTAATGAATTAAAGAAGGCACTTTATAATCCTCCAATACTGTCATATTCTGATCGTGATCAGATGTTTGTTTTGGATACTGACGCTAGTAACTCGTCTATAGGTGGAATTTTGTTCAAGATACAAAATGGCCAAAAGAAAGTGATGGCTTATTTTAGCAAGGTACTCTGCATTGCTGAGCGGAATTATTGTGTAACAAGAAAAGAACTATTCGCTATTATAAAACCATTGGAACACTTTCATAAACATCTATGTGGCCAAAAGTTTCTCCTGCGAACAGACAATGCATCACTAAAGTGGCTTTTAAAATTTAAAAATCCTGAAGGTTAAATAGCATGATGATTTCAATGTTTTCAGGAGTACGATTTTAAAATTAAACATATAAAAGGCTAGAACCACAAAAATTCGGACGCTTTGTCAAAAAGACCATGTTGCCGAAAGAGACAAGTACAATGATCTTTGGATTGAGATCCCAAAATCATCTCCAAAGAACAACAAGAAAATCCAGATCTTAACATCATCATCAAATTAGAGAATAATAAGTCATATCGACCTACTTTTCAAAAAATTTCGTCAAAATATCAAAAAGTAAAAGGTTACTGGGCCCTACGGGATTTTTTTAATTATGCACAATGGTCTATTAAAAAGAGTTTGGGAGAGCTCTGATGGCAAAGACTGCAAATATCAAACTATATTGCCCACCAATAAAGTTCCAGAGGTACTGCAAGCTTTACATAATGGTGAAGGTGGTGGACACTTAAGGCTTATGAAAACTCTCGGGAAAGGGCGAGAAAGGCTCTATTGGCTGGGGAGCTGCAGAGATATAAAAGGTTGGTGCAAAACTTGTACTGACTGTGCTACCAGTAAAGGACCAAAGACTCCTATCCATGATAAAATGAAGCAGTAAAATGTAGGTGTACCTTTTGCAAGAATTGCAGTAGACGTAGCAGGACCATTTCTTATTAGTAAATTCAGAAATCGCTTTATTTTGGTAGCTATGAATTACTTCAGCAAATGGCTAGAAGTCTACCAAGATACCAAATCAAGAAGCCACCACCGTTGCTGAAATATTGTGTGAACAGTGGATTTGCAGGTACGGGTTGCCAAGAGAAATACACTCTAATTAAGGCTGAAACTTCGAATCTGAAGTTTTAACAACCCTTTTGCAAGCTTCTGAAAATCTTCACAACTAGAACCATACGTCTATATCCATATTCAGAAGGAATGGTTGAAAGATTTAAAAGAACGTTAGAGAATTACATAATAACTGGGATAAATGCAATCAGCTATTTTTACTAGTCTATCGTTTAGCCATTCATGAAAAAACTGGAAAAACATATGCAAATATAATTTTCGGAAAAAAATTACATCTTTCAGTTGATTTGCTTACTGGACATCTACTCGATACCGAAGCAACATGGGAAGCAGGCGCGGATCCAAGGGGGGGGCGGTGAAGGCGATTGCCCCCCCCCCCCAAGAGCTTTGAATTTAGGAAAATGGACCCGATTTTTTCTCTTATACTACAGTTTATTTAAGAACTAGAGAGAGTAATAGATCATTTTTTACCCTTTTTCTCTTCGCAAACTACCTGTGTTCTTTAGTACAGTGTCTTTAGCAAAATCTGTTAGACATATATATTTTTCATAAGAATGGGTTAGAAATTTTATACCCAAAAATAACGGTCTATAATAATGGACTAAAACGTAGCCTGATTCTCTCAAAAAATTCGAAGTTATTATTTAAATACTTACAAAATATGCATTATAAAAAATACAAAAAGTTAAACATATATGAAAAAATAAATTCGTCCATATAATATTAAAATATTTTTGGGGCTATCGGTCATTTTATTAATAATTAAAAACATTTTTAGGGTATTTGACGTTTCAGTTTATTTATTTCTTAAACCATCTGCAGAATTACAAGTAAACACTAAAAAGGGATTCAAATGTAATTACTTTTTATATGTTGTAATTAAAATTAGACCTACTTATTTTTATTTCTATTGTACTGATATCTTAATTTAATTTACTTTATTATATGGAAATATGATAGTCCCAAAAAAAAAAATAAGATAAACATGTTAATTCTACACGCTTAAGAAAAAGACACAAATACATTAATAAAATAATTAAAAACTTACGGCTAATAGGAATTAAGTATATATAAAATTAAAAAGTGGGACACACTAAATTTAAAATATATAAAAAAATAAAAAAACATATATACAACATTAAACAATAAAATACAACAAAAGCAAAAATTCAAATAATAAATTGTGTCTACACTAGTAAACATTACGTATCTTATTCCTAATCAAAGTCAGTGAAACTATCTTCGCTCAAATTAATTATAATTGGTTCCTCTATCTCACCGATCATGAGATCGAGTTCTCACATTTTGTTTTATTCTTTTATTATATGGATTTTTCCCAATTTTCCGCAGTAAATTTATTCAAAAAAATCTTTCAAAACTTTAGTTAAATTACTAATTGTGTTATTTCTAGCAACTCTACCTTTTATTTGAGAGAGATATTTACTTCTCCAACGGACAGTTTCCGGACGATTTATAGGAACAGATTTTCTATCTGGTTTTCCCCAGCAAAAATAAGTTCTCTGAGCAATTTCCAGAGATCAGTTCTTTTAATTTCAGGTAAATCGCAATCTTCATTGATTTTAGTTAGAATTTTGTAGACGGTTGGGAGCTGCTTCTCATAATAAAATGTATATACAACCCCTTTAATTGCAGTTTTCATCTCTTCTTCCAACGAGGTTTTTCGTCTGCCTGTGATCGAACGTGGCTTGGGAGTACTAACAATTTCAGTCGTTTTTTCTCCTTCAGTATTCGGTACATAGTAGATTTTCAACTCCTGTCATGTTGGAACACATCTCAACAGAGCTTTTAACATTATTATCTACATATTGATATCTTAAGGCATCATAAGCATTCATCGTAATAAGTTTTTCGTTGAGGAAAAAATGTCCTGGTTTAACGATTTTTTATAAATATAGAGGTGAAAGCATATCTTTGAGTATCTCACTTATCTCAAATAATATATAAAAACAAGATAAAAAAGATAAATCACTAAGAACAAACTATAAGGTGTACTTTGTTCACTGACATAAATTAAAGTAAACTATCAGAAATTTTATGTTGCAGTAAATTTATAAAATATATTAAATAAAATTAGATTACGGCAGTTCTCAGTTACCTGCGGCACTGGAGCAGGTACGTTGGAGGTTTCGGTAACAGTTTTATTACTCCTCTCTAGTTCTTGAATAGAGTATAGGAATGTGTATGATTGCGATCGCCCCTCCCCCTTCCAAGAACTTTGAGTTCAGGAAAATAGAACCCTTCTGCCGTTTATATTAGGAATGAGTATGCTGCTTGCACTCCCCCCCCCCCCCCCCCCCGTTGACAACTTGTTTTTCTTGCCAAACTGTACTTTTGTGATATCACCCCCCCCCCACCCCAAAGAGAGAGGCTGGATTCGCCCCTGTTGGGAAGACTACACTAATCAAATTAATAAGCAGCGTCAGGTCTTACACGAAGAAGTCTGTTACATTATTTACAAATAGAAAGCGACATAATCAAGACCAGCCTATGCTGTACAATCCAAAAAAAACCAAAGATCATTCACCAAAGCTTCAAAAGTCATGGGAAAATCCCTACAACGTAGTGATTCAACTAAACGAACTGATTAACCATATTATTTGTGTTTGTATTTTGTAGGATTTTAAATTTATTTTCTACGTGTTCATAGTTTAATTGTTTTTTACCTCCTGCGAAGACGTCTAATAAAGAAGGTCAGAACTTCCAAGAAATTCTATTTTCTTATTTTTGACATAGAACGTCTATAATAGAAAAATCTAGAAAATGCCAGATTATTATTTTTTTCTTGTTTTTATTTATATCATCTAGTATGAAAATCCCTCTCGAAAATTCGAGAATCTTTTGGTATTGACAAAGAGGGTATATGAAGGCCTCAGATCGGCTTTCGTGTACAGTCAATTTTTAGAAAGTCGGGAATGTAAGTTGAATTGTTTGACAAATGTCAGAATTGCGAAAATTAAAGGTTATAAAATATTTCAGTGCGTATAAAGGCTGTCTGGAACAATATATATATATATATATATATATATATATATAATATATATATATATATATATAAATATATATATTTATATATATATATATATATATATATAAATATATATATATATATATATAATTATATATATATATATATATTATATATATATATAAGGGTGTAAATAAAATGTCCCTAATAACAATACCGATATCACTAAAACAGGAGGAAGACAAGGACACGTCATTTCTTCTAAACTATTTATAACCGCATTGAATAAATATTAAATATGTCAGAAAAGGGAATTAAATAGATGGACAATAACTATCATATTTAAGATTCGCAGATAACCTACCTAGGAACTGCTTAGTAAAGACGACGCTGAAATTCAAAGCATTCAAGTTTTAAAATTGATAAAAAAAAAATTATTTCAAATACCCTAGAAATTCTCAGCTGTATTCTTGAAGGAAACATAATAGAAATGCTGAATAGATATCTGTTAGAAAGTTGATTGGTCGCTGATAATTACAGAATAAATAAGAAAAAAGGATTAAATTGAGATGAAGTGTTTTTGCCAAACTAATTAAAGTATTTAAATTTAAAACTTACAATCAATGTGTACTTTCAACGCTTACATGTATATAACACGGAACGGTTTAACTATAATTCTTCGATTTGATTGTGTTTTGTTTAAGCCAGTGACGTCAACAACTGTCAAATAACGATGTTACTGATAAACGGAATATTCTATATGTTATCAATTATTCTAAATTTAAAATTAGAATATGCTGGGTTTTTAACTATGGGTAAATTCAATTGTTTTTCAAAATTTAAAAATTAAATATGGTTAAGCCGCCAATTTTTAGGATTTATTTTTTAGCTAAGAATAAGATATTTTTCCTACAACATGTGTCCTAACTCGCTTTGTTTTCGAGGTACAGCCAGCATCTTCTCTTATTTGGCTACCCAGTGCATTACTGATTATAACCTTGAAATAACTTTTATCCTTCACTATATATGTCAAGCTTGGTAACAGAATACATTTTTGCTAAAAAAAAGGCACTAATACCCTAATTATATTTTCCGAAAACCGATGATTTCATTTCAAGTTATATTGTATAAAAAGTGCAAATTTAAAATCACGTACAGCAATATTTATTTGAAATATTTTTACATTTAAATTTCGCAAATAATTTGTGCATATAAATATGCCTATTTATTATTTTGGATGAAAAAGATTATATTTTAATATTTAAATTATATTTAGATATTATGGTATTTTTCGTTCGATTATAAAATGATGTTTATTATCTTTTATTGAATTTTTGAATTTATATATTTAATTTGTTTTAACTTTATACTGAAAACAAAAAGGAAGGAAAAAAAGTAATCTACCTTTGTCCATTTCCTGGCAAACCTAGAAATTATTTGTATAAAACCCATAAAGTACAACTTGTAATAGAAAACCAAGATGTTTGTGTTAACCTAGATTTCCAAAACTATTTAATTCAACTAACTCTTCCCTCTAGGGTAATTAAAGTATATATTAAGAACAGGATATGTATATATATATATATATATATATATATATATTATATATATATATATATATATATATGAAGTGAAATGTGAACAGTAAATGCAAACTTCGTTCCATCATATCCTTTCAATGTTAGAGGTTGCACAGTTTGAATAAATTGGTACAGAAACCAATTTATCCTATTCCACCACCATCGAAATGATGGCCTACCTGTACCACCATACCGAGAAGAAAGTCAAAACTTACCCTCCCCGTCACAGTGATACGGCAGAGGTACATGTTTCGTCTCTACTAGACTCATCAGAGTACCGACATGCACCTGGCTGTGCAAAGGACAGATCGGAAGGAAGCATGCAAATACTGAACGGGACTTCTCCGACCTCCCGTCAGATGGCGTAGACATGTTTATACGGCTTTCACGGATTCCTCCGTGTGAGATACAATAGCAGTGGATATATCCACATTATGCCGTTTTAGTGCTGAAATCACATTCAGCAAACGTACAACTATATGCAGCTCCGTATATGAATGAAGTAAAATGCGAACAGTAAATGCAAACTGCGTTCCAAGTATATCCTTTCCGTGTTAGAGATTGCACAGTTCGAAGAAATTGCTTCCTTCCGATCGGTCCTTTGCACAGCCGGGTGCATGTCGGTACACTGATGAGTCTAGTAGAGACGAAACATGTACCTCTGCCGTATCACTATGGCGGGGAGGGTAAGTTTTGACTTTCTTCTTGGTATGGTGGTACAGGTAAGCCATCATCTCGATGGTGGTGAAATAGGATAAATTGCGTTCTATAACAATTTATTCTAACTGTGCAACCTCTAACACAGAAAGGATATGATGAAGAGAAGTTTGCATTTACTGTTCGCATTTTACTTCATATATATATATATATATATATATATATATATATATATATAAATATATATATATATATATATATATATATATATATATATATATATATACCATAGTTATATCATTTCGAATAACAAATTATTTTAATTTTATTTGTAGAGATATCTTATTTAGAACTGGAGATATTAAAATAACGTATTTTAGGGTGGCTTACCCTTTTTTACTCAACTTAAATTACTTATTATATTCGTAAAAAAATATTATCAACAAATTTGGTTTAATTTCGTAATGTCCACAAATAAATTATGTAGATGAATTACAAGATTAACTCTCATGAAAAATAAGGGATGATATATATGGGATTAAAACAACATGGTATAACCTAACTTCAACTAACAAGTAATTTTCACTTTGTTTTTTAAAGATATCTCAATAAGAATTTGAGCTTTGAAAAAAATGTATCGGGAGGATTCACTCCCTTTTACTACTCCATTTTTTTGAAGCCCTAAATATACCAACTTCAGTTAAGTATGGTATTCGTGAAAAAACACTGTTACGATTTCAGTAAACCTCGTAATTTTTAGAATTAAATTACGTGCGTTAGTAGATGGTTTGCTGTTATAAGAAATAGGAGATGATATCTTTGGTGGTGAAAATACTATAATTCAACGTCATTTCAAGTAACAAGTAATTTCCATTCTGTTTAATAAATATATTTCAATTAGAACTTCAAATTTAAAAAAAAGTATTTTGGTGTGACTCACCCTCTTTTACTAATATATTTTTAGAAACCCCGAAACCTGTCAACTTAAGTTACTTATGATATTCGCGAAAAAAATATTTTCAGACAATTCCATTGAATTACGTAATATTTAAAATTAAATAATTTACGTAAATATATGGTTTACCCTAATAAAAAATAAGAGATGATATCCTTAGGGGTGGAAATACAATAGTTTAACATCATTTCGAATAACAAGTAAATTTAATTTTGTTTTGTCAAAGTATCTCATTTAGAACCTGAGATATTTCAAAAATACTGTTTTTGGTGGTGAACTTTATGGGCGGTTTTCACCACGTTATTACCGCACCGCAGATTAAAAAAAAAATACTTGTCTCCTATTTTTTTACTGTTTAAAACATACTAAAGTTTCAGTAAAAAATCGGAGCCGGATACTTCAGGTACCTTCCTTGTTAGATGCCGCGCGCATAACCCCATAGGACAAAAACTATCCCTTTATGATAAAAACTGTCAGCAATAAAGTTAGCTTGAGAAAACATCTACATACTATGGGATTCTTTGATGAAGAATCATTGGGTAGACTATATAATGAAGAGGACGAGAAAGAATCGCACATCATGTTCGAATGGGAAGCTTAAACCAACTAGAAATACCTTCAGGGATCATTCAATCCGGAAGGTATATATATATATATATATATATATATATATATATATATATATATATATATATATATATATATATATATATATATATATATATATATATACCCAGAGGAAAAACTGGCGAACAGACTTGTCCAGATTTGTCCAATTTTCGGTTGTTGCTGTGTTCATACCTCTTTATCCGCTCTGCATTCTCACAAGGTTTTTGTTTTAGTGTATCGGGACTTGTTGGGCTGTGCTATTTGTTAACTCATGTTGCGAGTGATATTGGATCCGATTAAAATTTTTTTGTACTTGTCTTTGCAGTTTTCTTTTTGTAAAACCTCCAATATACTCTCTTAGCTATGTCTTTCCGAAGATTTTTGGCCTTTTTGTTAAATCGTTTCTCCTATTTTGGGATCCGAGGCTGTAGACTTGGGTGGTGTTTTTCCTGCCTTGTGGTGATCCTAATCTCCATAGTTCTACCTATTGCAGTTGCGGTGCAGTTAATCAGCATGTGTAAATATTCTAATGCGTAAGCCTCTAGAAAATAAACGGACAAAATTCTGTTGTTTATAGAATCTAATACAGTATGGAGTTTTTTAAACGAGTTTACCCTTGCATAGTGGGTTCATTCCATCATATTCCAGTACTGTTTTGCTCATTTCAGCTTATTATCATTATTAATTCTTTTTTAGTGCAACAGAATTAAAAACGTCAAAATATTAATATTGTTTTTCCAAAAATAAATAATAATTTCCCTCGTTCCCTAGCACCTTCGCTATATGCTTGGTTAGCACCACCGTTGGAGATGAAAGTATCGAATTTTTGCGTCATAGCTATTTCGACAAATTATCACGTAAATACCATTTCTAATTTTTCGTGTTTTGTGGTAGTAGTTGATAGTGTCGATTTGTAGTTGAGGCGTTTTAAAACTTGTATAGTGCAACACGCAGCACGGGCTCTGTTTCTCTCGCTCACGCCGCTCAGTTTGTAGTAGTGAATCCTTCTCGTAAAGTTAATAGTGTAACAGGCCTTTCGAGCAGTGTTTTTCTTATTTAAGTGACTGTGATTTTCTCGTTTATTGGTAAAAGTCTCAAAGTTAGGTGATAAGATTTAGTACGAGTATTACTTAAATAAAAATACGATTCTCCAACTTCTTGTTTGAAATCGTGGAGTCCAATATAAGTCAATTTAATTTATTAGTAAAATTGTGTGTGAATAAAATGACCTAGTCCTTCGATAACACCACCTTTCTGAACCAGTAATCCAATGTCGCCATATCATAAAACATAATTGGGAATTATCCAAAATTCAGGTTGCATAGACTTTTCCATTCGTGAATTTAGGATGAAAACTACCATCTGGTTCTTAGAAGTACCAAGTACATTTTTTGTAACGAATTATTCTCAGTTCCTTGGTGGAATGCAGAATGCAAAAGTTTCATAAAAAATAGACAAGTTTTTAACAAACTCAAAAACTCAGCCTCACAACAGAACTTCATGAAATACCCAAGATTAGAGCAGTTGCGAGGAAGACCATTCGACAAGCTCGGTACTTCTTCACAGAATCTATTGAACATCACCTAGACAGTTCCACGTTATGGAAAAGTATCAATAGACTCAGAGGACAAGGACATCACTCGATATCTGATATTGAGCTAAACGGAACCTGGATCACAGGTCTAAGCTTGGTGGCTGATATCTTTGCCACCTACTACTCCAAACTCTTCAAGAAAACCTCTTACTTCTCCTCTCATCTTCCCTTCTTTCACTTACAAAATTCTGTCCTACAACCTCCCTATCCCTATGCTCTAATTTCTTGCGTAATTTCTCAGGGATAGCTCATTCCGAGTAAAAATTGACAAATGCTTATCTCCCACTTAGCAACAATTCTTTGTCGTCCGACATGGATCGGTTTTAATTCCTGCTCTAACTATCATAGCTATAACAAAACCCAAACATTCATCTTGCCTAAAGTCTCACTTCGCTTATTCGCTGACATATTTTAATATATTACGGCTCCTCGAACGAAATGATCAGCACGAGGCGTCTCCAAATAAGCCCTTCCAACGTCAGCGGATGGGTCTCTTCCTAAGAACTATCTGTTTCCCCTTTCAAGTCAGCTACTGGTCATTTCTGTAAAAGCAGATCTTGGCCGAAAATCTCCTCAATCCTATTAAATCCCAATCCCATCCGTTTGCCGATAAATTCCTCGGACTTCACTTTGACTCTTTACTAAATTTTGTCAACACTTTGATTACCTTAAAAAATGCTCGAAAGACCTCAACATTCTGAGAATGCTGATTAGTTTTAAATGGGGATCCCACCGTGTCTCATTATTAAGATTCCATTACTCCCTCATCCTTTCCAAACTGGATAAAAGCTCTATTGCCTATTCATCCGCCCCTCCGTACCAACTTAATAGACAAGATCCAATCCGCCTTTTCACACTCTTCTTATCACATTCCAAATTTTTCTTGCATTTCCCCACCGCAAAGAAGTCGACCTCTCATATTAGATTTTTCTCCTTATGCGAAAATATATCATACCCGCTTACAGATCCTATTTCTCATGAGATTTACATATGGAATTCTTCCCCTATCGACGCCGACCTGTAGCTCCTGGAACATTCCAAGGAAATCTGCAACAGAGACTTCCTCAGAAACCACTTCATTGAACTCATCAGTTTCAAATACAGGAACTATATATTAGGATAAACGGATCGATCTAAGACTGACTCAAGAATAGCCCCTATGAATACTCTTATTTCTTGCATTCCTGATTTAGCATGCTTACCGTTATCACAGACTTTCTAAATTCCATTAAATTCCTAAAAGCCTTTAATCTTATTCATCCTTGGATCATAAATACAACTTGGAAAAATAAATATACCAAAAAGAGAGTGACCTACTTATGGATTTCCAGTCACGTGGACATTGAAGGAAGCGAAAAAGCTGACACATTGGCAAAAGGAAGACCCATAACACTATCCATAAAACTTACTTTTTTTCAGGAAACTAATGCGTTCTCCAAACACAAAATAACGTCCTATTGGCAGCTTGAATGGGACCTCCTATTAGAAGACAACGAATTGCATTGCAACTTTACCCTAAAGAGCTATTCCAGACAAACCTTGTCCCTTATGCCAGGCTCAGGATTGGTCACATCAGATTAACCCATGGCCATCTGCTTGAACGCTCTGGTTCCCCCACCTACGACTAATGTGAATTTGCCCTCTCAATAAAACATATCTTGAACTCATGTCCCAAATATTCTCGTGGCCTGATCGATTTGCAAAAAAAAACTCTCATATGAAAATACAATGAAAATATTCGCTTGTTTTCGAGAAACCTCCTTGTTACCCCACATCTAAATCCCAAACGTACCGTTCAAGACCAAGAGCAAAAAATCCTCATGGATTGACGTGTTCTTAATATATATAAACGCATCCGTTCCTTTCAATATTTTTACCAATACTGTAGGTTTTTGTCAGCACAAAATAGCTTACTGATTCAACTCCTAGGTCTATTAAGGCATAAAAAGAACATCGATTTTGTTAGGCCATTTGGAAACTAAAACCATTTTAAATTTATACTCAAAATGCATTACATCTTCTTACAAACAGATTAAATTATACCACTAACAAGACAAAAAAGCTTCATTTTGTTGAAGAATAATTATGATTCAAAATTACCTGTGTTCAACGGTGCATTCAGAAGAAAAACTGAAAGAGAAAATTAAGTTATTTTAAATAGTATTTCTACATTTTAAGAGACGGTGACTTTAAACTCGACTTAGGATTTATTTTTTTTACAGAAATTGCAGAAAACCATCTAACTAAAGGAATAATCTCGGAAATGAAAATTTTTTCTTAGCCAATCATCCGCTAAAGTCGGTAGCCAATTTAGTTTCATTAAATGTAATTTTTAAGTTACAAAGGTGTTTCTTAAATTATGCATTATGAATAATAGAAGAGTGGTGTTATAAAAACTTACTATCCGTAAACCTTAAAAAGACGAAGATGATCTTTGCTACTAAGAAAAGGAAATTAAATACATTTAACGCTCCAACACTCCTAAAACCAAACTACACTTCTCGATAGAGGTAAAATACCTAGGTATAACCTTTCACATGGAATTCTCACTGTGAAAATGGAATAAAGAAAGCGTCTGAACTAAATGTATAATCTCGGAAATGAAATTTTTTTCTTAACCAATCTGTTGTGAAAACGTTCACAACGGGGTCAGTAGATAATTCCACTAATTTAATCTAATAAATAAATCTGGTCATGCCAAAACTCTCTATAACATTCACAAGAAACTGTTATTCTAAAACTTTTTTAAAAGTTGCTTATTCCTTTAAATTAGTTGAAATATCATATTTTAATTTTTTATTGCTTCCAAGATTTACTAGATCTATTTGATCTGTGCCTCAGGAAAGGCGGAACACCGGTGGAAATAAACCGAGAGATAAACCGATACTTTCGGCATCATCAGCATAAATTGTGATTGGCAGTTTATCAGTCATCGGGTGATTTTAAGATAGAAAAGGACGTGAATACGAATTAATAAGAGATATCTTCTCCTCATCTAGAAAGGGTCAGAAAGTACTCAGCCTTTGTAATAAGAACTCTCTTAGCTCGCGTAAAAAAGAAAAGAAATATCTCGCTCTTTCAAGTTGAAAAAGAAAACGCTCGTTGTAAATCTCTGGAAACAAAGGCACGGTGTGTGCAATCCTGTATTAGTAAAATCTCTCCCTCTCTCGTAGACTTGATGGAATAAAAGTAAGGTGAAATAGTATAAATGTAAAGTAAAAAAGTAGTGCAGTGGCATATTATACAGTTTCAAGAGAAATACTGTAAATAACCATTTTTATAATTCTTCTTTTTACTCTTATTAATAAATATCAAGGAAATCGGCTGTGGTGCTCTTTTATTTATAAACTTTGATGGTCCTTCGAAAAATATAACTAAAGAAAAACTATTACAATAACCTATGGAAAAACCTGTGTATGTCCTCCCCGTGTTAGAAGCAGGGTTCTAAGCAGCTCGTTTTAAGCACAATCAACCACCAAGGTTGACGGCCAATTTAGTTTCAATAAATGTAATTTTTAAGTTAAAAAGGGCATATGTTTTGAAATAATATATATAATCTATGAATCTAAATTTCGGAAATTATTTAATACTCTTTGTTTTCTTTTCTGTTCTCTGTGAATATCATTCTGTGGCCCCGCTTCATATAATATGGTTCGATGGTGGGGGACACTGAGCGCATTGGAATTTATTGTGTTTACTGACTTGAAGTCACTATTCCTATAAAATTTTTTAAAATTATCAAATACAAATAGTACTAAGCTACCCATACAGGTGGAGCAGTAGTGTGACAAAATGCCCGTATTTTGCAAAAATTTGAAAAAAATGTTTCAATTAAAGTTATATATTATGAAAATTTCTACAATCTAGAAATATTTTCAATCATACATGTTGTTTCATGATAGCGTGGCGCTAAAAAAATAATTTTTCTTAATGAGAGACGCTGCATATCTTTGCATATTTGGATTCCCCTAAGAAATATCTATATGATAAATCTATATCCAATCAAGTATTGAATTTTACCGCGAAGTTGCCACCTTTCCAAAAAATTCACCAAATTTTGAATAAAACATGGTTTCCAATTTGAAAATAATGGTTCTTGGGTTTAGACCGTATCAAATTGGAATTATTATCCGACGTTTCAGCTACGATTGCACGAAGCATCTTCAGAGATCTTTAGTCCACGAGATTAGAACACTGAATGACTATCGAGGAGCAACAGCCCTGTATTTATACCCGGCTGGTGCTCAGCGAACCGTGATCCAGCATTACAATTGATTTCCACGTGTGATGTAGACTGTAGAACCCGCATCTCTATTAATATTATTTGAATATTTACAAATTTCGATTGACTTTCTAATTTTACGTTTAAAGAAACGAGGCGATGATGCTAGCACCTTAGTTTCTTATACTTTAAAAGTGTGACTTGAGCAATGCTGGTGGTCAGCTACTGCAGATTGTACAATTAGTTTCTTTTTTATACATCTTTCATGTTTCTTAAGCCTATTGGATATAGACCGTCCTGCTCCACCTACATACACTTTATCACAAGAGCAAGGTATCTTGTAAACGCCTTCTGTTTGAAATGGAATTGCGTCATTTGGAGACTTCAAACACTGTCCAACTTTCTTATATATGTTGAAAATTGTCCGTGATTTTCGGAGCAATCTGGCAATCTTGTTGTTGGTTCTGTGTATGTAAGGTAGGACAATACTATCCATAGGATTCATTTATGATATTTTGTTGAGGAGTTGGGTTTTTAAATTAATTAATAGAACGTCTTAATATCCTCAGCGCAATATCCGTTGCCTCTCAGAGCATAAATCAGTTTTTCTGTTTCCGATTTCAGTGATTGTTCGTCACATATTGAAAGTGTTCTGTGAACCAAAGAGTTTATGACGGATTATTTTTGAGAAGGATGATGGTGTGACGTTGCATTGAGATATTGATTTGTATGTGTTGATTTTCTGTACACAGAATGTCTTAATTTGCCATTCTCTTTCCCTTGTGCATCAAGAAAGGGAAGGGTACCATATATAGGGTAATATAGATGGGAGTTATAGTCTACATCACACATGGAAATCGATTGTAATGCTGGACCACGGTTCGCTGAGCACCAGTCGGGTATAAGTATCGGGCTGTTGCTGCTCGATAGTCATTCAGTGGCGTATAGAACTCTGATGATGCCTCGTGCAATTGTAGGTAAGATACGGCCTAAATCCAAGAACCATGATTTTCAACTTAATCAAAGCCGTGAAAGCTTTCGTTCTTTATTATGGTTTTCAATAATCTACTATATCTTTCAACGTATCGCAGTTTTTCCATATCTATCAGCGTTAATTTTTCAGGTATATTCATTTTTATCAATTGTATACAAAAATGCGTTAACCTATGGATATCTAGTTAGCCATTTTAAGGTGGTAGAAGTTAATTCCTTTTAATACTGAGTCATATAGTTTTGCTTCGTATTGTACCAAATAGAATAAGTGGAATTACCTACTTTAAAGCAGCCCACCATTCTAAAGTTCCTAAGGGAAATAGGACTGATTGACCTGCTCTAGTCGGCAAAGTATCCCTAACGACTTGGCGGTAGAAGGGGAAGACAATAGATTAGGTCGGAGTATATTGATCCCAAATTTCACATACATACAAAGTCGTCAACAAATACGACCAAAAAAATTGCTTTATTTTATTTTCAATTTACCAATTCCACCTCTTGCGCTACCACCAAAAATCACTAATTTCTATAAATATTAACAATGTGAAACAAAATAACTTTTGAAAGTCTCCGTCTTTTCTTCTACAAATTTTGTTAAAATAATTTAATAACCATGGTTACAGTGATTTATTTTAAAGTTTATTTGTACAATAAACGATAGGGGTGCTATTAAAAAATAGGTCTCGCTAGTTTTAAATTTTGCTTTTGCTTTTTGTTTAAAACCATTCGTCAGAATGGCTGAGCAATGTCACAAAACTTTTCCTTACATAGTTTTTTTGACACAATTGGCTATTTTCGAATGGTCGCGTCGCTGTCTAGTTTTACACGTTCATCAGATACAGGATATACGAAAATCCTTGAGCATATATATATATATATATATATATATATATATATATATATATATATATATATATATATATATATATATGTGAAGGAAAATGCGAACAGTAAATGCAAACTTTGTTTCAACCATATCCTTTCCGTGTTAGAGGTTGCACAGTTTGCACACATTTCTAAGGAAAACAATTTATCCTATTCCACCACCATCGAGATGATGGCCTACCTGTACCACTATACCGAGAAGAAAGTCAAAACTTACCCTCCCCGCCGCAGTCATACGTCAGAGGTACATGTTTCGTCTCTACTAGACTCATCAGTGTACCGACATGCACCTGGCTGTGCAAAGGACAGATCAGAAGGAAGCATGCCAATACTGAACGCGGCTTCGCCGACGTCCCGCCGGATGGCGTATATATGTTTATACAGCCTTCATGGATTCTTCCGTGCGAGATGCAATAGCAGTGGATATATCCACATCATGCCGTAGTAGTGCTGAAATCACATTCAGCAAAGGTAAAACTATATGCAGCTCCGTGAATGAATGAAGTAAAATGCGAACAGTAAATGCAAACTTTGTTCCAACCATATTCTTTCGTGTTAGAAGTTGCACAATTTGAACAAATTTCTAAGGAAAACAATTTATCCTATTCCACCACCATCGAGATGATGGTCTACCTGTACCACCATACCGAGAAAAAAGTCAAAACTTACCTTCCCCGCCACAGTGATACCGCAGAGGTACATGTTTCGTCTCTACTAGGCTCATCAGTGTACCGACATGCACCTGGGTGTGCAAAGGACAGATCAGAAGGAAGCATGTCAATACTGAACGCGACTTCGCCGACCTCCCGCCGGATGGCGTATATATGTTTATGCGGCCTTCACGGATTCCTCCGTGCGAAATACAATAGCAGTAGATATATCCACATTATGCCGTTGTAGTGCTGAAATCACGTTCAGTAAACGTACAACTATATGCAGCTCCGTGAATGAATGAAGTAAAATTCGAACAGTAAATGCAAACTTTGTTCCTACCATATCCTTTCCGTGTTAGGTTGCACAGTTTGAACAAATTACTAACTGGCTAATGTGGATATTTCCACTGCTATTGCATCTCGCACGGAGGAATCCGCGAAGGCCGCATAAACATATATACGGCGTCCAGCGGGAGGTCGGCGAAGCCGCGTTCAATATTGGCATGCTTCCTTCTGATCTGTCTTTTGCACAGCCAGGTGCATGTCGGTACCCAGATGAGTCTAGTAGAGACGAAACATGTACCTCTGCCGTATCACTGTGGCGGGGAGAGTAAGTTTTGACTTTCTTCTCGGTATGGTGGTACAGGTAGGCCACCATCTCGATGGTGGTGGAATAGGATAAATTGTTTTCCTTAGCAATTTGTTCAAACTGTGCAACCTCTAACACGGAAAGAATATGGTTGGAACAAAGTTTGCATTTACTGTTCGCATTTTACTTCATTCATTCACGGAGCAGCATATAGTTGTACGTTTGCTGAATGTAATTTCAGCACTACAACGGCATAATGTGGATATGTCCACTGCTATTGCATCTCACACGGAGGAATCCGTGAAGACCGCATAAACATACACATATATATATATATATATATATATAATATATATATAGTATATTCTTTAAGCACACTGTAGAGAGAAATATCTTAAATTATATTTTAACTGAAAATATAATAGGCTTTGTTCAATACCGTGTTTTTAGCTACATTAAATTGACTTGTAATCTCGTTACATGTTGACCAATTATTTATAATTTTCCAGATATATTGAGCCGTTTTGTATGGAAAATCATTACCTGTAATTTGAATTTTATAAAACACTATGACAAATTTCTCAACAACATGCAATATTTTGAAAATAATCCTCTATAGAAATTTTACAAATATCACCGGGTGACGTTAAGGAATACATGCAGGGTGACATGGAAAAGTAGCAAAGCAAAAAATATAATTTAATAATTGGAACATCCTATATATTTTTACATATTTGGGAACCCCAGGGATTTGCGAGCTTTATAAAGAGGGTTCGCGAAAAAAATATTGTGATGACTGAATTTTAAAACATAAAACAGGCAACAATCTGCAACGCGACGAGTCGCTACGTCGCTGGTAATGCGAATACATTCTCGAACTACCCGGCAACCTCTACTTCGGCGACCCAAGACCTTTCCACAATTCGCACGAAAGAACGAGAATATAGTCTGTCGATATAAAAACGCTGCATTCACATATACGATAGAGTAGAGTCGAACTGAATCATACCGTGGGCTTAAGAAGACTGAATTCAAAAAGATAAGTTACAAATTACACGTGCGCACGTCGAACGTGAATAAATAATTATTGCTTCATAAATGTATGATGGTTAAAAAACGGTAGTTTTGTCAAGTCTGATGAAAAGCTGGACGATCAATCAATTGCTTCTTCTAGTTCAGTCCCTGATTTGGAACCAGTACAGGATATCAGTTGTAGTGAGCGACCGTCTCGCCAGACTGAAAACAAAAAATATGCGAACAGAGTGAGAAAAAAGGAAAGAAACAAAATATGACAGTGACTGTTTATAAATGGGTTTTTATTTTACCGGGGAGGAGTCAGAACTTAAACCGCTTTGTGTAATATTTGTAATATCCTGGTCAACAGTAGTTTAAAATCATCTTAAAACAAGACATCCGTAATACAAAGATAAACTTGTAAAGTATTTTAAAAGACAATTAGCAGGTAATAAAGAGTGTAGCGTTTTGTCTTTTCTAACAGATAGTAGAAACTGGCTCTCAAGGCATCAATTCGAGGTAGTTGCAGAATTGCAAGATCTGGACGAGCAGATACCGTGGAAGAAAATTTGAATTGGCTGTGTGCTAAAGATATCACGAAGTATATGCCCTTATCAAACAACGCAGTGTCACGGAGAATTAATGATTTGGTAAATGATATTTAAAGTGAACTTCTAAAAAGAATAAACTTGAATTATTTCACTATTCAGCTTGACGAATTGACCGATACAGCAAACGCTGCAGTATTGCTTGCATATGTTTTTATATCTTTTTAAGAATTCCATTCGAGAAAATATATTATTTGCAAAACCACTGAAAACCAATATGACAGGTACAGCAATTTTCGATATAATCAATGACTATTGTAAAAAGAACAAAATGGATTGGTCTTGTAGTTTGGCTGTGTGGACTGATGTGGTGCGAATAAAGAAGATCAAGGAGAATACTGAATGGACTCATTGCTGTATTCGTAGACAAGCATTGACATGTAAACGCATTCCTGCAGAGTTATCCAGTACATTAGGCGACGCTGTAAAAATTGTAAATTTTAAAAAATCGCGTGCTACAAACTCTTGTCTGTTCCGTGCGCTTTGTGAGGACTTTGGAAGCCTCCACATCTCTTTAATACTTCAAACAGAAATTAGATTGCTTTCTCGTGGCAAGGTTTTGACCCTTTTGTTTCAATTGTAGTCTGAAATTGAAGTATTTTTTCTTGACCATTGCTCATTGCAAGGATTCTTTAAAAGAAATATAGAAATCTAGGTTTTTCGATTCGCAAAATACAGACTCATGGTCCAGAAATGTGACTGCATAGCCCTTGCTTGCCAATGAGTCCATTCATTTTCCTCTACCCCCTGAGACACGGCTTCCTTAGAAGTATTAACTTGTTATGGTTGCCCAAGGACAAACTATCTCCAGTTCCAGAGTGCGCATTGATTACCGCTATAGTGATACCTTTGTATTTTATTCTCTGGTGTTCCTCTAGAAAATTTCATTGTTATAATTTTCTCCTCTTGGAAAATATAGTATATCTCCGCAAAGAAACAGACATATTAAACTTTGTTATCTCGCTATCTGTGTTACTGCTTCACTGTCAAGTAAACCAGTTTCATTCCATTTCTTACACTTCTTGCTCTGTTTGGAAAAAGCTTTTTGGTATATTACTACCTAAGTAGTAGATTTCTTCGACTTCTTCTTATCTATCCGAAATTTACAGTCGGTTCTTCTCCACTGTTTGTCTTCTGACGTTTTATTTTTTCTCGATTTCTGGTAAAACAGCACCATTCAGATTCAATAATATGACATAGTATATATCATAAGTATACAATAATTCCTATGCTGCTGGGAAAAAGTGCTGCAGCGAAATTTGTTGATGACTTTTCAGCCCTTAGTTACATTGCCTTCAATTTTATTGTCGAAGCGACAAAAATTATTTCCTGGACAGGCAAAATAATGAACTAGATCTGGCAAGGGTTTATTATATTTGCAGTGCAGTCTAGTTTTTGTTATCGACTCTATGTTTCTTTGAGTTTACCAACCGTAGTTTGATATTATTAGTTTTTTTGTATTTTATGAAAAATCTCGGTACGATTCTAGTTTAAATAGTATTTTAAATACTTATTCAAACGATTTGGGAGGATTATTATTTGGCAGTTATTCCAACAGGGCACAAAAAGGGATGAGATCGTGCCTTTAAAACTAAATATAACAAGATTAAATAAAAACGCGTTCCAAGTAAATTTCATAATTGTCCAAAATACTTACCAAACACTGTACCGCACCAAAAAGCAGAGACAAGAAGGTTAAAGGTATTAAAAAAATTAAATGTTTAAATAATAAAGTAGAATATTTTTCTTAATGGATGAAATTCATGTCGATCCCTACTTAGAAATAATGGCGAGAATGTGGAGGAAGGATCGGTAGATAATATTAAATTGTTAGCAATATCTGCATAGCTTTTTATAATTACAAGTTTTTCCTAGGATTTTCAAGTTATTCACATTGCCCCTATTTCTAGAATTAACTATGACATGCGTTTCTCTTTTGTCAAACAATAATAGTTCAATCAGATATAAAATTTATTGTATAATAATGGTTCAATTTTTCTTGTAATCATTCATATGGAGTAATATTTGATAAGCAAATTTTAAGAATTTCGAAAAAACAACTAAAGTTGAGCCTCTAGGTATGTAAATACAGACGTATTGCGCCCAATCATTACTGCACAGCTCTTTCTGGACAACGAGTCCATTCATTTTGTTGTACCCCCACGTGACATGGTATCAATGCAAGGGTTAACTGGTTATGGTTTCTCAGGTCAAGGATACAATATCTTCATTTCAAGACTAACTTTCTGTTAATTCGATGAGCAGCTGTGCTTTTAATGCCGCTGGGTTGTGCCTTTATAGTTTCTTCTCAGTTTTTCTTCTAGCAAATTTCAATACCTCTCGGAAGGTAATAGTATTGATCTCCAAAGAATAAACATGTTACACCTAGATATCTCATTATCTGTATTACTTCTTCATTTCTCTGTCAGTTTCTAATCCCTCAATGAATTTAGTTTCATTCCTCAAACTTATATTTTTCTAGCTCTATCTTCAAAAAACGCTTTTTGTTACAATATGTGGCAGAATTCCTTAAGTTCCTCTAGTCTGGTTAATCCGCGTTTTACAGTCCGTTTTCCTCTGATATCTGACGACGTTTGCCTCATTAACTTTTAGTATTATTATTTTTTCTCTTATTTTACATTCTCCTTGACTATGTGTATTGCCTCCTTTCAAACAGATTAAAAATTATGGATAACAAACTACATATATTTCATATATGAAAATGATTAAAATTCTTTTCATAATATTACGAGCTAGGTATGTACAGTTTATAATTAACAGCACTCTATTTTATATTATAAACTTTGATTTATTAAGTACTATTCCCAAAAGGTCGCATATTATTTGGAGCCTTTGTACAATTTATTGCACAAAATTTAAATTACAGGTAATTATTTTGCATACAAAATAGCAAAATTTACTGAAACAGTATTAATAATTGTTCCATGTGTTACAGATTAACAAGCAAATATAATGCGGATGAAAACATAGACATATTGAATGATTTCGATTATTTAATTATATTTGAAATAAAAGACTAATCTAAAAATAAAACAGTTTTTGTTTTGAGTTACTGAACCGAGTAGTACATTTTTAATTTGCACAGAATTACTTAAATTTATTAAGTGAATTAATAACGGAAAGTGTTTTTTTAATCGTCATTAATTTATTTTAGAAACAGGAATTGCTTTCTTAATTTGATTTTTTGTCAAACGAAAAAATGAATATAGTGGCTGTTTAAGCGCTTTATTTCATACTGTTATAAAAAATATAACCATGTGTGTCTTGTGCAAGATGCTGGGTTTTCAGCATTGTAGATAACAATAATATTACACTAGCATCCCCTGCTTCAGATGGAGAGATTAATATAGCCACATCATTTTCTAAGAGTATTAAATTGATAGAACTCCCATATATGTGATAATTTTGGTGGTGTTTTGACTTTCTGGTAGCAAAGTGGTAAAGTGTATGTAGGTGAAACAGGACGGTCTATATTCACTAGGCTTAAGGAACATGAAAGGTGAATAAAAAATAAACAAATTGTGCAATCAGCAGTAGCTGAACACCAGCATTGCTCAGGTCACACCTTTAAAGTAAAAGAAACTAAGGTGCTAGCATCAGTACCTGGTTTCTTTAAACGTAAAATTAAAGAATCAATCGAAATTTGTAAATATCCAAATAATATTAATAGAGATGCGGGTTACAGTCTACATCGCACGTGGAAATTGTAACGCTGAATCATGGTTCGCTGAGCACCAGTCGGCTACAAATACCGAACTGTTCCTCCTCGATAGTCATTCAGTGTTCTCTTCTCCTGGAGTAAAGATCCCTGAAGATGCCTCGTGGAATCGTAGGCGAAACGTCAGATAATAATTCCAATTTGACACGGTGTAAACCAAAGAACCATGATTTTCAACTTGGCCAAGGCCGTGAAAGCTAGCGTTCTTTATACCTAATGTTTATATACTTTTTTCACTGGATGTAGACTCCACTATATACAAATATTCCAATTTTCTTTGTCACAGAAGTCATAAAAAAATGGAACAAAGTTAAAAAATATACTGACATTCCTCAAAATGAATTCCTTAATGCACTAGAACTTATACTAAAATCTACTTATTTTTCATATGAGGACCATTTATACAAGCAAATTAGAGGATGTGCTATGGAGTCATCATAACACATCTAGTAATGGAAGAACTTGGACATGGAGTTCCCATCTTTTATCAATACGTTGATGATTGTATCACTGCAATCCCACAAGATAAACGTCCATGAAAAGCTTCAATTCACCATAGAAATAGAAGCAAACAAAAAAATTAAAAACAGAATGGTATACAAAGGATATATCGTCTTCAAGGTATATAAATTTTAAATCATGCCATCCTATTATCCCAAAAAACTCGGTAGTAATATTCCTTGCTGATTGCGCAATAAAACTGTCTGATCCAGAATTTAGACAAATATCTAGTGAAAAAGCAAAAAACCCTGAATATTCAGGAACCATCCAGAAGACCTAATAAATAAAATTTTCAAAACCTGGATCAAAATTTTTTATAGCCCAAAGATTAAAAATAATATTTATAGAAAAAAAGAACCATAGCAATTCCAATACCTATTCAGAAAATACGACTTGCAAGTTGGTCATAAAACTTATAAAGAAATAGACGGGTTTTGTATTTCAGTGTATGTTTTATTAATATTGGCCAAGCGCTTTCGGTCTAACTTAGACCATCCTCAGGGCTCAGACCCTAGAAACAAGAGAATATGGCCAGCAAATAAGCTCACTCAGTACTCACCAACCATACTCACTCGTCAAAGGGCACACCTTAACCCTGCCAGTTTAAGAGCAGTCGCCAGCGTAGCCTCCACACAGAACAAAACGTATACAATTAAAAATTTTTTTAAAAAATTTTGTCACAAATTAAAATTAAAACTAAAACATTCAATACACTAGTATACTGATATTATTAAAACAATAAACCTTTTTAATAAAAACCCCAAAAGAGTGAGGTTATGCCACCCAGTCATAACATAGTATAGCAATAAAACTGTCCAAAAATTAAAATTATATTAATTAATATTAAAATTATATATTTGTATATAATTTTAATTTTTGGACAGATTTATTGCTATACTATGTTATGACTGGGTGGCATAACCTCACTCTTTTGGGGTTTTTATTAAAAAGGTTTATTGTTTTAATAATATCAGTATACTAGTGTATTGAATGTTTTAGTTTTAATTTTAATTTATGACAAAATTTTTTAAAAAAATTTTTAATTGTATACGTTTTGTTCTGTGTGGAGGCTACGCTGGCGACTGCTCTCAAACTGGCAGGGTTAAGGTGTGCCCTTTGACGAGTGAGTATGGTTGGTGAGTACTGAGTGAGCTTATTTGCTGACCATATTCTCTTGTTTCTAGGGTCTGAGCCCTGAGGATGGTCTAAGTTAGACCGAAAGCGCTTGGCCAATATTAATAAAACATACACTGAAATACAAAACCCGTTTATTTCTTGATTTCTTCGGTGTACAACCTGTTAATAACTTATAACTTATAAAACTTATAACCTATTAACAAAAAATGTTCCAAACGCAAAATCCAAAAGTTTCAAATTTGAAAAAATTAATGTCGTATACGAAATTCCTTGTAGAGACTGCAATGCTACATACATCGGATAAACAAGCTAATATTAAGAAAGCAGATTAAAGAGCCACAAATACGACCATTAAAATGCTAGATCCAAGTTTGCAATAAATGATAAAAAAAGAAATAAACAATCCAAACAGATTATACGGACCACTTCCTTGATGCAAAATATTCAGTTGTCATCAATAATTTTGATAATATTTAATTTTAAAGTATGCCGTTAGTCTATGTAATTGTTTACTTTAGTTTTTATGTAATATGTTGCTGTGACAAGCCAAGTATTTCTATTTTAATCATGGTAATGAGATTACCAACCACATTCCAACGTATGTTTTGTTTTTTAGTTTGATAAATGCTAAAAATCTTAGCCGAAACCTCACTTGCCTTTTGCAACTTTTTTCATTACATGACATAAGTATAATTTGAAGAATTGTATTATATATATATATATATATATATATATATATATATATATATATATACTAACCTTAATAATATTTTGCAAAAATATTTGTTACTGATTCCATAAACACTTCCTGTAGCTACATTGAAAACGTTTTAGTGATTAATCCGTTCCATTATTTTTTATTCCATTTTAAAACAAATTTATTCAAACAATGAATAGCAATCAATACCATCATGTTTTTTTAATCCGCATTAAATTCAGTTGTTATTCTGTAACATGTGGGTCAATTGTTAAAACCGTTTCGGTTATATTGGTACGCAAAATAATTATTTGTAATTTCAGTTTCCACATTATAACTGACAAAGCACCCACCCGATATGAGAAATTTGAAAATATATCAAAATTAAACATTGTAGTATGTGTTCAGAACTAATATCGATTTTTAGATTGTAGTATTTGGAAAGATATATTATGCTCGATAACATATGTCTATGATAATCCTTTAAACTTATCTTACAGTTTTATCGGGGCAGTTCATCGAACTTATATGGGCAACAGAATGGGACATTTCAACCACGAAATTTTTTAAATATCAGAAATGAGACATTTTTATCGATCTACGCTACTGATCTGCATAGTTTAATGACCGAACTGAACTTGCTGTACTTATTACCTTACCGGTGGAGACTTTTACTAATTATTCTAAAACCAGATTTCCTTTATGATGGAAATTATTATCTTCCATTTTTATAACTCACGTAGTGAACACCCAGAACCATAATTTTTGTTATTGAGCTACGTACTTAAGACGAGGCATTCTATACAGATTTTGGTTCGCTGACCATAAATCCGTTTAAGCCCAGCATGTCAGGATTTTTAATGAAATGGGGTGAAATATCTCTAAAATCGACAAGAAACATCTGCTAACCCATAAAGTTTTCCCTGCAAAATCTAAGACAGACTAAAGTCTAACATTATAAATAACCTTGCGACTCTATATACCTAAGACACCTTCAGCTCATTAACTCACATGGTAACCCAAGAATCATATAAGTGCAGACGAAAAAGGCCAGAAACTCATCAAGCAAAATATTTATTGCGCGACAACCCAAAGATATCTTCCTCATAACCCAGAAAGCCAATGACCCTATAATCTTATAATTCAGAAAACAAAGACCAAAAAGTTGACAAACACGGGGATTCCTGCATGTAAACTTTAAGACTTCATCAACTTTTTCATTTTTGGAGTATTAAGTTTATGGGATGAGGTAATGGGGTTTCATGTTTCTTGGATTAGTTGATAGGGTTTTTAGGTTATAATATTTCATATTTATGGAATAAAGTTTTTTCCGTTTTATGTAAGTGGTGATCGTCGGATGTTGAGGTTCATATTGCTCGATTTTTGCGGCTAACAAATTTTGCTTTTTACTTTTTACCGTTACTGGATTGTTGTATCATGGAGCTATAGAGCCCTTAGTTTCTAGGGTTATCTTGTTCGTTGATAGGTAAAAGGTACTTTAGGAACTATCTGCAACGAATCCTGTACTAGAAAAATTTTTGGTTCTTTTATAGACATACAGATTCATTGGGTCGTTGAATTAGAGGGTTGTTGAGTTCCTGGGTTATGAGGCTATGGGTAATGGCGTTTCAAGATTGTTGAATAACTTAGTTTAGGGTGCAACAGGCTCTTTTTTTCTTTTACGTATGATTTATTTAAATATGGAATAGGCAAGAGATCATATGTCTCTCGCTATCTATAAACATTGGTTTTAACCGGAGTCGCCCTTTCACCAAATATCTTTATCGCTGTGCTCTGTTGATTCTCGTGTCCGAGAATTGCTTATCTGTTTTTGTTATAGTTTTAAGTGAACAATATTGAATTTTAGGTATACTTCGTGTCGAAAATTTTTCCAATAATTAGGACAGGACTTTAAAAATCTCTGTATTTTGACAAGTCTAGTTTCATGTGAAAAGTGCGAGAAGTAGTGTGGGATTGTCAAAAAGTAAAATCAGTGATCATCTGTGAATTCTATTATTTGATTTGATCAATCTACACCAAAATGAGGTAACTATATTCTATATTTTTCGTTATAATCGTCGAGTTCAATGAATTAAATTATTTTCATTATACCCCCGCCATAGCCTCATAAACTGACCTCGATATTTCTCTTTCAGGAGCAAGCTTTTAAAAGTAGTTTCAAGCTTTTTTCAGCATTTAATGCATTGAAATCATTTATCCAAGCTTTACTTCAGTTTTTGAAAGCTATTACTTAAGTTTTTGAAGCTTTATGACAGTTTTTTGTTCCTTGAGTCTATGCACGAATTATCCCATGTCCCTGAAGCTCTTTTGTCTTTAATAGAAGAAAGCAACTACTTTTGCTGGTAAATGTGTTGATTTTGATTAATTTTTGGCCAAATATATCAAACTATTCACAAGGGAATATTAAAACATTCGAGCGCAGTCAAATTTCCAAATATTCAATTAGCCGAGACCATCTTTTAGTGATTGCAGTCCATTAGCAAGTACTCACAACCAGATAAGAGTCGTTTGCTTGAATTTACAACAAAAGAAACATAAAATCGTATTCTAAAAGAAATTGCAATTTTCGTTGACAAACTATGTCATTTTTGTCTTATTATTTGTAACTACAGCTAACATATCTTTGACATTTTTGCTTAATTATTTATAATTACAGCTAACCTATCTGTATTGTATTTTTGCTCTATTATTTTTGACTACTGCTAACGAGTACTTTTTATTAAAGTAAATTTAGTAATTTAATACGAGTGTGTGAATAAGTCTTCCGAGAGTTACCATTCTATTAGTTTTAAGCTACAGATAGCGCCTTGGATTTAAACTTATGGTAAATGTAACTTCAGGAAGTACTATTTTCGAATTTTGTAGCAAGTGAATCATATAAACCCCACCCATATATAATCGCCACGACAATGAGAGCTAGCTGACTCAGGCACGGTGGATTTAAAAAAAATGGTAGTTGAAATCATTACCTAATCCACTTTAATCACTTATATACCATTCAGTGAGTAAGTAACTAAGTAATAAGTGTTATACGGGTTTAGTTTATCTTTGATGTTACCGGGATAAATTTATGGGGTAGCTGATGTTCTGTGTCATTATTGAAATCTCTTACCCTATAAGAATTCTGACGGCGATCCAAAATCCATAAAGGATACCATGTTTTACGTGGAATAAAGAAGCAAAATTTGTGGTTTTGTAACATCAAAGAAACTTACGACAATGTTTCAGTAATATTTCAAAGTATAAAATATCAAGAATGACTTAGTATAGAATTACAAGGAGGGTTCATTAAACGTCGTTGTTTTTTATGTGATTGGACCGTTTGTTAATGGCGTAATATCTATATGTGATAATGCAAGCTCCCTTGAAAATAATTTGTTTTACAACAGAATGGGTATCACCTAAAATTAATCGAAAATGTTAAAACATACCATAGGACAAAGCCCACCTGACAACAAATTAAAATATAAAAGAGTCTTTAAATCATGAAATACATTCAGACCTCATTTTGCAAAAACAAAACCTAAAAGCACTGATAAGGAATAATGTGTTTACAAAGTTCCATCTGATTGTGGTAAAGCGTATGTTGAGGAAATCAACCAAACCAAAACTACTAGAGGTTGGAATTTCAAAATATAAAATTCATGCACTGAAGAGGAAATATCGAATTCCGATATTGCAGAACATGTCTGGGACAAACAACACGATATAAAATGATCTGAAGCCAAGGCAATGAATATTGGAGACACAATTATTAATTACCGGTATTCAACTGAATACTGGCTACTATCTGGCTGGATACTGCATAATTAATTATGCAAATAAAATGGTATTTTAATTGCAAATTATATTTATACATTCAATTATTAAAACCAATTAACAGTAAATTATGTCGAATAAGTTTTTCAGCAGTAAACGATTGAGCTTCTCTTCTTACACGAAACATGCTTTTGAGAACAGCCTCTCACTGTATACCCTGCTGGAAAGAGACGAAGATAAATCTTAACAAATTTACGGATATTGTTTGCTACTATTACTTGTATAATCGAGATTTAGAGGAACACTTTTCAAATCATCATCTCATTTGTGAAATAACTTTTCTCCGTACCCTCAGTTTGTCTCTTGGCTATTGCGACTTTTCCAAAGAAGTTCCAAAAACTGTATTTGAATGGTTACTATAAACTTAGGCCCACAGCTTTCGTACTCCCTCTAGGAAACATTTACTCATCCTAAATATACTCGGGGTTCTTTTCATGTTGCCGGGTCCTAAATGATGTTATGTACCTTTTCCGTAGCTTTATAGAGGTGTTCGCTAAGGACCAATCCCTTAATATTAAGCAAAAATTCTTTGGTAGTACGCCGATTGTTGATAGAATTATGGAGATCATCAAGACCCTACTCATTCCTCACTGCCTGCGTATTAATATCTCTTTGTCTCTGTATTTGGCGACCTTCTTATTATACTTATCTCTTAGATTATTTTTGTTAGGAATGACAACTTCTATTAGTGTTGCTCTCTTGGATATTCGATCCACTAAAACAGGATCTAGTTGAACCAATATTTCACGGAATTGGCCAAACCGCTCTCGTATTTCCTCCAGGAAGGAGCTCTGTAGAGACTCCGTTCATGTTATGGTCCAATGCATTTTCCATAAATTTTCGGACAGTTAGAGCGATCCTAAGCACTGTCTATTTGCATAGCTTTATATAAGTGTTCGGTAAGGCCCAATCTCTTGATATTAAGCAGAATACTTTTCGGTACTAGGACGATGTAAATAGAATCATGGGGATAGTTCGGACTCTACTTATGCCCCGCTGTCTGCATATTTGTTCCGCTAGGTCTCTGTATTTGGCAATTTTCTCATTATGCTTATCCCTTTAATTATTGTTGTTAAGGATGGCGACTTCTATTAGGGTTGCTCGCCGGGATGTTTAATCTTCTAAAATAAGGTTTTGATTGTTATATGAAACTGTACGATCATCAAGCAAAGTTGAAACGCAGTTCAGCTTGAACTTTTTGGAGTTGTATTCATATGTATAGACTTTCTTTACCTGCAGCAGTTTGAATTTCTTTGCCAACTCTTGATAGATTAGCGGCTGCATTATATTTCTCTTGGCACCTGGATGTAACTAATATCTAGCATTCCCCTGTTCTGTTCTGGATTGTCTCTGATTTCATATTTCAGATAGTTTCTCGGTGGGATGACCTGATGTTGGCGAGCTAGTAGGAAGCCTCCGGTTTCACGAAACATTTGCTCTAATTTCAACTAGTAGTTTGATATTAATTTGCCAACATTTTCCTGGTTGACTTCATTTGGATGCCGTTCATGAAGGGCTTGAAGCTTCTCTCGGTCTGATTTGTGATGAGAAGTCAATTCGTGGTGTCTCAACTGCTGTTACAGTTCAAAATTCCGTTTAGGTTTATTATAACTAGTTCTGTTAATTTTACCTTGTTTATGCAAATACTCACGATATGGACAATCACAGTGACATTTTCCTTTAGAATTTCTCAATAATCCCTTTTATAAAAATAATCCATTTATTGTACTTTCAGCTTTACTATATTTTGAACCCTGTTAGCTTCATTTCCTGATTGATTTCTTTTACATCTCTGATTTATATCCTACTTTCTTACACTACAAATACAGTTTTAATTAATTACTTTAGTATCCTATTACATCGTACCTGGCTGTTTTTTTTTATAGAAGTCTATTTACCGTACTTTCCTTTTTTCCTAGATTTCGGTTTAATATCTTGCCGGGAATTATTTTAATTAATTTCGCAAATTTTATTTACATTCTTTTTTTTATTAGGTTATGGGGTCATTCTCTTCTTTTTGCATCGTTCGAAAATTCTACACCGCCTCAAGAGTATTCTCTTGGGTCATAGTGATGCTATGCGCAGATGCTGCTCTGTACGTTTCGTACTTGCGGAAGGAAATTTTGGGCAGGTAGCTTATGCTTTGCTCGAAATGACCTAAATATAGAGATTTGTTTTATCGACTAGGGTTTCTTGTTTTATGGGTTAATGTACGGAATTTTATTTAATTGTACCGAAATTTAATAGTATAATAATTCTTCTAACTTTGATCTGCAATAGGATGATGTTAATTGTGTTCTGTTCATCTAGAGTTCACATTGGTTTCGGGAGATATGCCGACAGCCTAATATTATTTATTTTTTGTTGGTTAAGAAAGTTACTTTGACGGTTTCAATGGTACTTGATTACAATTGTTGTCAGACTGGTCAACTCTATTATGGGTGATTTGTTTTTGTTCTGTTTCTTCTATTCTTTTTTTTTGGAAGTGAATATTTTACTTGGGAAAAAAAAGTCGTCTTCCTCGTCCATTTTTATCTTAAACAGCCGAAGTGTGGAAGCAACGTGAGTCCGAGATTTTTAATCCAATATTTTGGGATATTCGGCCAAAGTTGCCCATTGTTCAATAATTTTTATTATTTTGTTTTATTACCTTACCTTTTGTCTTTAATGTGTTAATAAACAACTTCTTCTTAAAAGGATTTATCCACAAGTAAGTGCAGCATTTTTTTTGCTCTCCTATTGTTCTATAAACTTATTTGCCCCGTTGTACCTTTTAAAAAACTGTTGAGACAACTTTCAAGGATTGACGGTCCCCCAGAACCATATCGAGGCACTCATTTGACCAAAACTGTTAAGTTTACCGGCTATCTGTAAATCTTAAAATAACTTATCATTTTTTATTTATATAATAATTGCTTTGCAGCTAATTGCTTATTGGATTAATTCAGTTATATTCATCGTACTTACGTTTTTATCATTTTTACTTATTGTTTTTTTTTTTAATTTAAATGGGGTAATTTATATATTTTGATATTTTTCTCTTACTTGGGTGATGCTAGAGTATGCGAGTAAAAATAGCACAGGGTAACCGAGTTAATTTTTACTATGGAAGTGTGATTTTTGTAATAGATTTATTAAATTTTACTTGAAGCCCTAATTGTATGTTCTCGTAATATGTAAAATTTAATTGTATAAATTGATTTGGAATTTATCAAGTGATATTTGATTGTGAGCTTCATGTCGGTAAGTATAATTGTGTATTGTTATGAGTATTTTGTTATTTTGTTAAATACATTTACTAATTTTTCGGGATAGACTAAATCTTGGGGTTAATTACTGTACTTTTGACAATTTATTTCTATTCATTGTTATTTTTTTTGATCAGATTTTGTAATTAATGATTAATTTTATATGAGTGCAGTTCATTTGCTTATCTTGACATGATTTATAACTTGACTGGGATGTATAATTGTATTTTCTTTGTATTAATTTAATATTACATTCATAACGTTGCAAGCTGGGCAACGATCTTATAATGCATTAATATTATACCGAGTGTTTTGAATTTATAACATTTTGTTATTTTGCTTCGTTGATTTTGATATCAGTGCAGCCTAGCTCGTAATTTTATATTTAACCTTTATTTTTCCAGATATTTTTCTTAGACGCTCTGTTTTATTTTAGGGTTCTTCTTTTTCTTCAAGTTCTTCTTCTTCTGCTTCAGGTTCTTCTTCTTATTCAAGTTTTTATTCATTTTCTTCGTTTCTAATTTTTATTCATTTTCTTCTTTTTCCTTGGTCCTTCTTTTCCCATGCGGAGATTCATTCCATCACTAGCTGCTACCTGTAGCCACGACAGCTCAGGAACTGGGAAAAATCACACATGGAACACAGATAAGCCGACAGCTCATTTGATTTTAATTTACTTACTTATTTTTTTTTATTTATCTTGACTACTTATCTATTTATTTAATTGTTTTTAATTTACTGACCTTTTTTTTATTTACCTTGACTACTGATCTATTTATTGAGTGAGGTTAATCTATATTTAGGGTAAACGTGATCACATCTTCAGCGTCTTAATTGTTATTTTGTCCTATTGAATTTTAGCGTTGACAACAAATGTTGAGTGTTGATTCCTTTTTTTATTTATTTTCTTTTTGTTTTTTTAAGTGGAGACGGCAGGAAAAGTACCATGACCACCTTAGGGAGCTTGCAGCTCAGCTGGTTTAGAGCTGCTGGCGCCCTAACTCAAACCTCCTCTCTTGAGCAGCTGGTGGTTTGCTCACTGCACCAAACTGCTTTTTCTGCAGGGCCACTTTGTTTTATAGTACCTTTTAATCCATTAAAATCTACCCTCTGTATTCAAACAGAGGAAAACTGTAGCACCGCAACGACGTTAGGTTGTCTGCCTCGCATATTTCCCGGTGAAATACAGTAAATTTTGCTCACTTGTGAAAATATGAACTTAAAGGGGAGGCGGTAGGAGCAGTGGCCCCCCCAGAGCTTCGAATTTAGAAAGCTAGATTTGTTTCTGCCTGCTGCATTAGGAATTTGAATATCGCTGGCACCTTCTCCCTCACCGATAACTCGCTTTCGCTTGCCATACTGTGCAAACGCCCTCTCCCCTAAGAGCTTTGAATTCACAAAAATATACTTTACCTCTACCTGTTGCATTACAAATATGCCGACACTCCCCCCACGCGTCCACAACTCGCTTTCGCTTGCCATACTGTACTCTTGTGATATCGCCGCCCCCCTCTCAAAGAGTAAAGCTGGATACGCTCCTGCGTAAATTCAATACTTACTAGTCCAATTTCTTACCAATATCCACTAATCCTCTTCCCACATATTATCTTTTAGATATTATTAATATTATTATTTGTATTTTTTTGACAGGTGGAGAAGAGCCATCATCGATGCTAGGTTTTTCACAACTAATTTTCATAGCTTCTAAAAGAATTTTATGTTTCGCACTTTTATCTTTCTATTGCTACTTTCAAGTATTCCTAAGTCAAAGCACTTTCCTAGCTCAGCTCTTATTGTTAGTAAAGAACGTATATTCAATAAATTAGGTATTCTAACAGCAGTTTTTGCCTTTCACAGTTATTTCGTCAACCTGCCAACATGGGGCTTCACTTCAGAGATTCATGAAAGATCAGAGCTAGTTATTTTAGTTATCTCTTCGAAAAGTTTGAAGACAAGGAAAACGCCACTAGGTGTTTCCATTTTAACAATTTATTCATCAAATAATAAATAAAATTTCAGCATATGCTGGTGTCTTGTAGTATTGGAGATGTGTTAAGTTCCTGACGGATTGCCTTAAACTTTTCTTATGCTCTACCAGAGTGATTAAATCTTATTGTTTCACAATACACACATATCTAACTTGTTATCCTCTTTAAAAATGTAAAAATATTCCCTAATTGGCAATTTTTCCTCCACTAAAGTCTTTTCAAAAGGAAACTATATATAGACTTTATTAACAAAGTGTGCTATCCAGAAAAACATAAATAGTGTAGGTTGCGAAACAATCAATTAGCAAGCAAATAAACCTAATAATAATACGCCATCCTTAACAACAAGAATCTAAGGGACAAGCATAATGAGAAGAACGCTAAATACTTACTAACCTGAAGGTACAGATACGCACACAGAAGGGATCGTCCGAACGATCCCCGTAATTCTATCAACAACAGGCGTAGTACCGAAAAGTCTTCTACCTAATATCAAGGGACACGACCACATGGAAAAGGCCCTTACAAAGCTTCATCCTTTTGATATTTAAATATATCTGTGATAAGTGAATGTTCCCCTGAAGGAAGCGCAAGAGCCATTAGGCTATGTTTGTGGGATAATAATACTATGAATACCTATAATGGAGAAGAACAAGTTCAGACTGTACGGACCATACTCCATCCTTATGATATCGTAGTTCATCTGTGTTGAGTGAATGTTCACTGTGCAAAAGCCGTTTGGTTAGGTCTATTATTATTTTAATGTATTTTATTAGTATCTAAAATAGAATTTGAACAAGTATAATAATAGACGGAGAGCGTAGCTACTGATCTAACCTTTTTTTTTAATTTAAAATACATGTAAACCAAGAAATTAAAAAAAAATTCTAGTTCACATTTTTGGGCCTATATGCGCTACTGATTTAAAGATCACTGCACCTGACCATACGCACAAATAATAAATAACTTAACAGCTATTTTGAAGCTGGTGATACTATTATAGGTTACGATATCCCCAGAAAGGGAATAATAAATTTTGACCGCATCGTATCCCAAAGATTTCTAAAAAAAGGGCTGTTTTGTGCTTCTGGACAGTAAATTTGGAACTATGAGTTGTTTGTTTCTCATAAAAATCAATGTCATGTATTAATTTTTCAGATAAATTAGAGAGTGTTTGTGTTAACAACGTCTTGTGAACAAGAGTCGCGCGATTTAACAATATGAACCCAATCAATTCTATCGTTTGCAGAAGGAAATTAAAATTGTTTCTGGAAAGAAAGGCTCCTGGATGAAAATGTGCCAAGGAACTGGACTTAACGCACTTCCCACTAAGGAGTTTCTCTCCTTAGGAAGAAAAGACTTGCGAATCGTTGTGAGACTGTTCACAGGAAATCTCACCTGAGGGGGCCATCTTCATAAGATTATCCGATGTGCAGATGATGTCTGGGGAAGGCTGAAATTGTTGATTATGTCCTTAGAGCATTCAACGGACTGAGGAAGATATTTCGGAGACACAATCTTTTCATCGGAAGCCGTTACGCAAGTTTAATAAAAAAAAACAGTTGAGATGTAAAGGTCCCAACGAGGCCTAGACATCGATAATCAAGTAGCACCATTCATCCATTTAAGAGTCAACAAATAAAGAAAGAAACTTTCCTAAGAATTAAACCATCGGAATATCCAAAACAAAGGTGTCACATGGTCCAACTTTTTTACACTATAGGAACACCTAAGGCAGACATTATGAAGTCCCTATTCCATTTACGTAATGTAAGTGCTGGCCAATATATAACGTCACAATCCAACACCAAAGATAATATCAGAGAATTACAGAATTTTATATCAGCTTTTTTTTTATCCTTATGCATGTAAAGAATTTTTAGTTTATTATAACCCCTTGCAATAAACTGGAAGCATTGGCTTCAAAACGAAGTTGTACATCAAACATTACTACCAGATTCTAAGTAGAGTTCTATGACGTACTCCCCGCTCCTGACATTATACCCACCTCACGCGTCGGTGACAGGTTGTGACGTGCAACGCATACAACATGCGCCGTAATCTGGCTGTGGAATATTCGGCGCTCCACCCTAATGCTTTGACGGATATCTGGTATCCAACCATATCACTATCCGTTTAAAAAATATAGAGCTAAACATTAAAACGAGAAATTTTATAGGGGCAGTTTATATTAAAAATATCGATGGAATCTTCAATAAACCTGGTGTTAATATACTTATGGACACAGTTCGGATATAATCTCTCAGACTTGGAATAAAACTTTCAGTTTATATTTGATAACAATTAAAGATAAAATTTAATCGAAACGTCGTACAAATAAACCAAAATGAACGAAATACGACAAATCTCTTTTAATTAACTATTGTAGTTATAGTTGAAAATATGCGGTTTTGGTTTTTGGTACATCTGTTATCTGTTTTTATTTTATTTAAATATATTTAAATCGTGTCATAAAACTTTATTTACTGAGTAAATTAAAAATTAATATTTAGCAAACCTTCGGCAGAAGCTTTGTAAATTAAAATTAATTGAGACCTTTTTTCTTTAGCAACTAACTTAATTACTCCAAAGTAACAACAAAGCTTTTTTGTTCTAAATCGTTAGAGTTTTGTAATTTAAAAATACTCTCATATTTATGGTTTTAAGTTTAGAACTTTCTAATTTACCAAAAGGGTTGTGATTTCCACAAAAACAAAGTGAAGCAGTGAAAAAATACAATTATCTTCGCAGCGAGAAGCTGTTTTATATGTTTTTAATTTCAATAATATTAAATAGTCACTAGTCCTAAAATATAGACAATTATATTTTCAAGTGCAATGTCAAGATCAAACCTGACTGCTTGCATATACCTTCCCCTTCTGCTGATGGCAGATATTTTATGACTACCTTTGAAAAGCTACTAATAATTTTGCACAGCCATAAGGACTACATAATAGCGTGCGCAGATTATAATTATAACTGAACGAAAAAAAATTTAGATATTCTATTCTATTAATTTCGGCTTAAATCAACAATTTTTCGAATACTCATGGAAACAGGAAAACTCGACATTCGAAAGGATGCATTGAAAGCAAATACATTATATCCGACCATAATGCCCAACTTCTGTGTTGCAGTTTTGATCTCGTCAATGTGACTACAGTAAATTAAATTAATTATAAGAAAGTAATTTTTTTTGATGAAAACATCAACCATTTTAACTTTTTGTTTTATCGAGAAGATTGACAAAATATATATGAAGATTCGGACAAAAATTTCGTTTTTCAATTGTTCTTTGACACATTTTTTGCTTTTTTAATATGGTTTCTCCCATTATAGGTATTACGATAAATAAAAATATAAATAAAAAAACAGCGTATTGCTCCACAACTTATCGAAGAAGACCATTTACTAAGAAATATTTTTACGGTCATTGGTTCTTCTGCCATTGATGAGCCAAACATAAACTTCCAAAGAGAAACCATGAACACAGGATCTTACAAGCCGAACGCAGCTTTAATGTTAGAAAAATCTAGAATGCTAATAATAAGTCCCAGGCTACTTAAGATGTTATTATGGAAAACTTAACTATCAGTAATAAAAAAATCTATCCCTCCCACACCAGAGAGTGTTTGTAGTCAAATGACAGAAGTATAACAACTGAACTTAATGATTTATTTGTAAAAAGTGTCTCTGATTTAAAATGCTGCAACAGCTTTTTTTTAACTTTTACGCCTGTTTTATTTAAATATGGAATTTTCCCAAAGATCATATGCCTCTCGCCATCTATTGGCATCGGTTTTAACTCGAGTCGGGGTTTTAATAGATTTCTATACTCGTATCCTTTGTCGATTTTCGTGTCAGAGAATTGGCTATATGTTTCTGTTGCAGTTTTGGGTAGATGATAATGAATTTTGGGAATGTGTCGTGTCGAATATTTTTCCAATAATTAGGACATGGTTTTAAAATTCTTTTGATATATGCTTTCTGGCAAATCTAATTATGACATTTTGGCGAATTCAGCCATTTTATTTCTAACTATCCTTTCTAGCAGTCGTATAGAAGCGTTAAAGGACAAAATCAGTTATCATCTGTGTGCTATTTTAATTGATTTGATTTATATACTCCAAAATTAGGTACCTACATTCTATATTTTTTGTTTTGATTGCCGAATTCCAAACATTAAGTTATTCTCATTTTGTAGACGCCATTACGTCACAAATTAGGGGCAAGTATTAAAGTAATTTGAAGTTTTGTCCAGCATTTAAAGCATTGAAATAATTTATTCAAGCTTTACTTCACTCTATTCTAGCTATTCTCCTAGGTTTATGACAGTTTTTGTTTCATGTTTTCATGCAAAGCTTATCCGATATTCTAGAAGCTTTGTCCTCCCTAATAGAGATGCTACATACAGCTCCGTCATTAAATATGTTTTTAGGCGAATGCATTGCCTCTATTTCCATTTTGGCCATATTTGCCCACTACATTCAAGACGACGGATCCTAAGAAATAGTAAATCCTCCAGGAGCTCTACTGTTTTCAAGTAATCCATTCACAGATATGTAGCTGTATTGTTCAGCTTCGTAAATAAGAACTTATTACTTGCAATTTTCGTTGACAAACAATATCATTATTGCTTTTTTATTTTAAGCTGCAGCTGCCATATATCATTTTGACTTCAATATTTTTAGCTACAGCTACCAAGCATTATTACGAAAATAAACTTCATAATGGGGTACAATTATCTTGAGTTTTATTTGGATAATCCGATAAGTCTATCTGCAGAGACTAAGTCTTCTCAGAATTACCATTTTATTAGGTTTAAGCTACACGTGGAGCCTTAAATTTGAACTTTCTGTAAGCGAAACTTTAGGAAGTGCTATTTCTGCGTTTTATAGCAAGTAAGTCATCAAGCTCCGCCCATATATAATTGCCACGACAATAAGAGATACCTGACTCAAGCACTGTGGATTTTTCAAAGAATGGAAATTAACATCATTATCTTTTTCGCTTTAATCACTTAAAAACCATTTAATAAGTAAATAACTAAGTAACAATTATTATAATGCAATATGGATACTAGTTCAAATTATTCCCTGAAAATCAAGGAAACAAATTATTCATTATTTTTAGCTGCGGTAGATCCTGCAGAAATTGAAAAAATTATCCAGGTATCCTGTGAAAATAGTTCTTGTGATGCTCATCAGGTGCCTTGTAGATTAACGGAAAACATTTCTAAAAATATTTCGCCAATCCGTAGTTATGTAGTAAATGTGTCATGTTGTTCAGATGTTTCCTCTCCTCAATTAAAGTCTGCCATAGTTAGATTAGTTTTTAAAAAGGGTGACCAAAGCTTTTAAGAAATTATAGATACATTACACTCTTGTGGGGCTAAATCTTCTCCGAGAGAAAATTTGGCCTCTCTAAAGACTTATTATTCCAGGATGCTAATCTGTCTTTTGAAAAGATTTTGGGAGGTTTTGATGGCAGGCCTAAAGCAGCCGTTTTGTTCCATGATTGCGTGAAAGTGTTCGATCTCATTGACTATCAACTATTATTAGGTAAATTAGACTCTTATGGTATTCGAGGTTTAGTTGTGAAATTGATGCAAAACTATCTATCTGATCATACGTAAAACCGTGTGATCTTGACTTTGTCTCAAATAGCTTACAAATAAGCAGTGGAGTACCCCAGGGTAGCGTCCTGAGGCCATCTCTGTTTTAGTTGGTAGTTAATGATATGGCTCTCAATCTGGACAATAATTTTTGCTGATGATACGTCATCAATCTTAATATCACATAACGAAAAAAAAATTTCTAAGAGAGCACGTGAATGAGTTTTGCGGATGAAGAGTTGGTGTCTTTAAAATGGTCTTATTTTAAATATTCAGTAAACCAATTTAAGGTACATTGCACTGACAAGTGCCCGGCAGAAAGTGAGTCTTTTGGCTAGGTTGGATAAAATACCCAATCTGACCGTTCACCAGAGCGACCATATCAAGTTTTTGGTTGTCTATATAGATAAAAATTTGTCATGGAATGTCCATATTGATCATCTGAAAAAAACAAGAAATTTTGCCATATTTCAACTAAAAAAAAAATGTTATTTACAGGCCTTGAAGTATTATTATTCTTGCATTAATTAATTGTTACTATGTGGCTTATTTTGCTGGGAAAATGGTGTAGACCGTCCTCTACCACGTACATGCACTTTAATACAAGAGCAACGTATCTTATAAACGTCTTCTGTTTCTTGTGGTATTGCGTCTTTTGGTGACTTCGAACATTGTCTAACTCTCTTACATGTGTTATCTAAATGTCTGATTTTCGGATCAATCTGGCAATCTTGTTGGTGGTTCTGTGTATGGAAGGCAAGGCAACACTGTCCATAGGTGGTACATTTAAGACATTTTGTTGAGGAGTATGTACTATAGAGTGAATGACGGAATATTTCTGAGAAGGATGATGGTGTGAGGTTGCCTTGTGATATCGATTTGTATGAGTTGGTTTTCTGTACTCAGAATGCCCTAATTTGTCATTATCTTTTCCTTGTACTAGTACATCGAGAAAGGGAATTTTACTATACAATTTTCTTTTGTATACTTTCAATAATATGATGCACCACCAACAACAATTACATCTATTAATTTTAGCCAAGACGTGAAATATCCATTTAACTAAAAAATTTTTTTACTAATCTCACATCAGTAATCAAAACCATTCTGATCAAGAAGTTAACTTAACTTCAATCTTATTTAATCAAAGAAAAATCATCAATCTTCAAATTAAAATTTTTTCTCAAATTCAAATTCTTTATTCATGTTATTAATAGCTTAATTTTATAAAATCTTCTATGCCATAAAATACCTATTACAAATTGATTTACCTTCTTTAAAAAAATATTTATTGGCTGAATTCGGCATTCAGAAAGAAGAGAATTAAAAAATACTGGTCCATAATAGTTAAAGCCCATTCTATTATGACTTAGCCTTAAGAAATTTACCTGGAGGTGATCAGATCGATGAATATTATGATCATTTTTATCACTTATTAATGAGTAAGTAGTGATATTTTTCTTTATGTGCTTAATGCATAGATAGTGTCATTTATTCCAATCTTCTAAAAAATAACAATATTGGAAATTATTCTGGAAATGATAATAACATTAGCTTGTATCCTTAATTAAAACAGTACAACTCAATAAAAGAAAAAATAACTGTTGGCCGGTGGAGGGTCCTGCAAGTGATAGTTGTTAGATCCTTTGCTTGCAATGAAGGTTTTATAACCTTAACAATGTCCCTACTGACAAAGTACACATCAGGTGACAAATGATCCTAGGTGTGTGTGATACATAGTTGATATGACGATGAGAGGCCCTCAATCATCTCCACACTGGAAATAAAATTCTGGCAACTGAAAAGGGAAATAAATGCAGCAACATAATTTATATTTTCCAATAAATACATTGCTTATCAAAATAAGCACATACCACACACAGAAAAACAAAAGAAAAACAGTGTATCAATCAGCTAAGGGCAGTACAAAACTTAGGTGGCAGCTGACTGATTCCTGTCCTATACACAGTTTAATAAGTCAAACTTTAATCACTGCCATTGTCTCATAATTACTCTAAATTGCCACTCAATTACAGTTACGGGGATTATGGGACAGATGATCCTTGGGTTGCATAATGTATAAAAGGTGTTTCCAAATAAATACGAAATATTTTAACGAATTATTCAAGAGCTGATTTTAAGCATAAAAGTTTATATAAACGTATTTCAAGCTTAGTTTTTAAGATCCATTTCTTATTATTCTTAGTTTTTTAAATTTATATCATATGTTTTTAAAAATCATTAAGTCAAATTTGGAACACATAACACTTCTTATACTTCCCATAAAAAATATTATTATGTGAAATAATATACCAAGTGGTAATTTTTTCCGGATCTATAAAATTTTACCCCCTTGAATTTTTTTTCGGGCACAGATTCAATTTGATTACTCAATTAGCTTTCCCATCTTATTAAGAAATTTATTTATCTCTTAAGTTTTCCTCTAAAAGTCAATAGTTTTTCCGCCAAAAAAAATAGAAATACAAAAATAAAAATTCATAATGTATATGTTTTAACCAATTTTCATTCATATTTGTTTTAACCAACAGGAACTAAAAAAATACAACATTATAATAACAGAATTTGAACAACAGTAACAAAAAATTAATATCAGAAATTACAACAAATGTTGAAAATGACCACCTTCAGCCATAATACAAGAATTCCATCTTCGTGTTTCATTGAAGAGCGTATTCGTTGGAATAATCCTTTGGTATTTCTTATCCCTTCGCAAGACGTAATAATGCGATTTCTTAAATCTTCAACATCTTCAATAGGAGATAAACATAAACCAAAGATTTAATGATACCTCAGATGCAAAAATCCAAAGAATTTAGACCTGGAGACTGGGCAAGCCAGTGTTGAGTGTCTCCTCGACCTATCTAACCATTTGGATACACTGCCTCTAAGTGATTGCGTACATTAATATTGAAATGTGCTGGAGGGCCGTCATGCGTGAACTATAATCCTTATCTAACTTGACGAGGAACCACTTCAAGAAGGGCAGGTAACTCTTCCTCAAGAAAGTGACAGTATTGATTGTCATTTAATCTTAATGGAAGGAATACATGGGCCAATTAGATAATCGCGAGATAAAAGCACCTGCACTCGTTGGATATGGTAGGGATACAATTGATATTATTTTTAAAATTCGCTATACTGTGGAATTGCTTATATTTAATATATTGGCAATTTTTTTCGTATTTGTTTTAAGAGATTGTTCTATTAAATTAAATACAGCTTCCTCTAGAGCTACGGTTCTTATCTCCTAGGGACGTCCACAATCAGAAGTTCCTTTTAAAAATGTACCATTTTTTTTGTAAACGCTGATGAAGACGAGCAAATGTGTTATGATGAGGTACCCTATGTTGTGGATATAATTCAGCATAAATCTGTTGAACTTCTAATGCATTTCCATTAGCATGACCATAAACAAAATGCATATCTTACATTTCAACATTTGCAAACTTTGCCATTGTTACTATTTTTTTTACTTACTTTACATTAAGAGTATATAAAACCAATCACACTTATCCACAGAAGTTATAACACATTACAACAAAAAAATAGTATGACAAATTAGGCGTGAACTTATTTGACAACAACCTACTATATTTTTTCGTCACTTAATGAACCCCCCTACAGAATTTAAGTGGATATACTTATTATATATTTTATTTTTTTGAAAGACAAAAAAGTTTCACAATAAGATGGGAAAGCTAACTGAATAATCGAATCGAGTTAGTGGCGTCCGGAAAAAAAAAGGTGGAGTAAAATTCTACAGACCCGGAAAAAAGTACCACTCTGTATATTATTTTACAGAATAAATTTTTTTTATGAGAACTGTAAAAAGTGCATTATCGGACATACGTTTATATAAACTTTTATGCTTAAAATTAGCTCAAGAAAAACTCCTTAAAATTTTTCGCACTTATTTGGAAACACCCTGTACATATGGTATCAAAAAGAATGAGAAAATGCATGAGTTTTATGAGAATTTTTTTTTTACTTTATACAGAATCACACCCACATGTATACACTTGCAGACTGACAAATTTTCTGTTGTCAGTCATTAAATTTGGGAAAAAAGAGATAACTGAAAACTTTTCTCCTCCTGTTTTTTAAGAAAATGATTAAGCAAATTGCTTCAATAAGTACCTAACATTATACATACAAAATGCAACTGCTGGAAGAAAACCAGGTTCTGCTTTGATGTTATATTATTATTTTCACATTATGATAATTGACAACTAATCACAAGAAAAAGAGATGTCTTATACCCCACCATTGTTCATTGTTCATTATACTTGAAAATACATCGGTTTTGGTAAACAATTTAGATTTAAAAAATTGTAAAAACGATTTTTGCAAGCGTGCTTCTTACAAGGAACGTACCTGAAGTCTCCAGCTTTAATGGAAATTTAGTAAATTGTAAAGGGTATAAAAACAAGAGATAAGTATTTTTTTATCTGCGGAGATTCATTTTAACGGGGGAAAACCGCCCCTAAAGTTTACCTCTTAAAACAGTACATTTGAAATGTCTCAGGTTCTAAGTGAGATGTTTTTATAAAACAAAATGAAAGTTATTTGTTGTTCGAAATTATGTAAAATTATGGTATTTTCACCCCAAGGATATCATCTCTTATTTTTTATTAGGATAAACCATATATTTACGCACGTAATTTAATGCTAAAAATTACGAAATTTAATGGAATTCAAAAATATGAAATTAATATATTTTTATTTTAAATTTGAAAATTAATTAATTGCAATGATTAACAGAGTTAATAGCGCCGGTTATACATATTTAATTAACTAAAGATGAAAATTTCTTTATATGATTTGATGTTCATTTCTACGTTGAACCAGCAGTAAAAAAATATGAAATAATATTTTTACTAGTATTATATAACGATCTCATATTATAGCCCTGAAAAAAAAACCATAAACAATTGTCGAAAGCTCGGCGTAGGTTAAAATCATTTTTTTTAATTTAGAGCCCAAACTAGGACCGATATCACAAGAGGGAGAAGATTATTATTTCTAAATATAAATATATTGAATATTTTCTCTATAGCCTTTTTTAAAATGATCCTCAGAACCTTTCTGTGAAATCTGCTTTACATGAGAAAAGTATCCCCATACTACCAAAACATAGCAGTGTTACATAAATAAGGAGTGATATGGGGTTACACATTTTTGGTTAGTTTTCTACATGCCATTTTATGTGATTTTTCCAAGTAAATATAGGATCCAAACTAAAACCAAGAAAAGTAACCGAATTTTTCTTTTCATTTTTGGATGACACAGTCTGAATCCTTTCAAGAGAAAATAACATTCTTTGAATTTTTTCTGGAGTTCATGGATAAATGGCTTCAGTGTCATTTATATGAATTAAAAAAAATTTGGGTCCAAGGACCGATCTCTGGTGAACACCACACTTGACATTCCTGGTATTAGATACACAATCTGCTCTTATCACATACTGTGACCTGGCATGCAAGTAAGACGCAATCAGGTTTATACTTCTTATCTGAATATTCTACCTGCTGCAACAAAAAGTTAAACGACATGCTGTCACAAGCCTTTTTCAAGTCTTAAAAAATAGATCCAACTACCTCATCACCTTTGTGATCTAAACCAAATTGACTGAAGTGAAATATGTTATTTTCAAAGCGAGACATTATTTGTTTATTCAGTATGTTTTCATATATTTTCGATATTATTGGAAGTAAGGAGGATTTTAAAATACTAAAGTCATTTAGACTAGATTTTTTAATGAGGAGGACAACTCCAGCAATCTTTAAATACTGCGGAATGACTGACTCTTGATTAGTGTAGTTAGGTTAAATAATAATTCCGAAAAAAAGTAGTTCCACTCTCAGAGATCTCTCCACCTCTTTAAAAAATAACCGATGCAGGGAGCAGATGAAGAAAATGAAGCTGAAATATGAGCAGCAAATTGGGACTGAGAAAAGAAAGTTCAACATAAGAATAACTAAAAGAAGAATTGCATGAAGTAACAGTGAAGAAGGAAATATTATCTATACAAGGGTAGGCGTTTATATTTCTAGAATAGCAAACAAAAACAAATATTTATACAATTATATAAGAGAAACTTGGCTCTCAACCAACTGAAAAAACCTTATAGTATAAGGACAAACGTGCTCTGTTCTAACACAGTTGGAGACAAAGCACTATCTCAGATTGCAATAATACCAGGAAAGGGTGGAAACCTTTCCTATGGTAGTGCACCGCCATCTGTAGACCGGTTTCAAACTTGTTAGTTCTCGTCAGTACAGAATAGGCCAGCGCACTTCAGCATCGGAAAAGTAAATCCTTTAAGCAACTTATATTAGACAAAATATGAAATCTAATACAAGCGGCGCCATCTCCCAGCATTCCACGCAATCTGAATATAAAATCTCGTAGAAATCTGCATATATAAATCAAAAGTGGATAATATAGTTACAATTGGGTGTATAAAAATACAATTATATAAGAGAAACTTGGCTCTCAACCAACTGAAAAAACCTTATACTATAAGGACAAAAGTGCTCTGTTCTAACACAGTTAGAGACAAAGCACTATCTCATATTGCAGAAATACCAGGAAAGGGTGAAAGCCTTTCCTATGCTAGTGCCCCGCCATCTGTAGACCGATTTCGAACTTGTTAGTTCTCGTCAGTACAGAATAGGCCAGCGCACGTCAGCATCGGAAAAGTAAATCCTTTAAGTTACTTATATTAGACAAAATATGAAATCTAATGCAAGCGGCGCCATCTCCCAGCATTCCACGCAATCTGATGGCGGTGCACTGCCATAGGAAAGGCTTTCACTCTTTCCTGTTATTCTTGCAATCTGAGATAGTGCTTTGTCTCTAACTGTGTTAGAACAGAGCACGTTTATCCTTATAGTATAAGGTTTTTTCAGTTGGTTGAGAGCCAAGTTTCCCTTACATAATTGTATTTTTATACACCCAACTGCAAGTATATTATCTACTTTTGGTTTATATATGCAGATCTCTACGAGATTTTATATTCAGATTGCGTGGAATGCTGGGAGATGGCGCCGCTTGTATCCGATTTCATATTTTGTCTAATATAAGTTGCTTAAAGGATTTACTTTTCCGATGCTGAAGTCCGCTGGCCTATTCTGTACTAACGAGAACTAACAAGTTCGAAACCGGTCTACAGATTGCGGTACACTACCATAGGAAAGGCTTCCACCCTTTCCTGTTATTCTTGCAATCTGAGATAGTGCTTTGTCTCTAACTGTGTTAGAACAGAGCACGTTTGTCCTTATAGTATAAGGTTTTTTCAGTTGGTTGAGAGCCAAGTTTCTCTTATATAATTGTATTTTTATACACCCAACTGCAAGTATATTATCCACTTTTGGTTTATATATACAAATATTTAACATTGACAATTAAAATTACTAAAAAAGGGTCTCTTATTAAGAACAAACTTATAGTTACATTGTCAGGGGAGTTTTATATTTATAGCAAAAAAAGTCTCATTATAAGCATTATTTCTTTCAATAAACTATTTTATACCACATTTTAATATAATAGAGAACGGTGATTTCGAATGGATTACAGAAGAATCAAAGAATAAAAATATTTAAACGTCATCTGCTAGTTCTATCCTGTCTAAATTCCACTCTTGAGCCTTTCTTTTGAATCCACTCGCCACCTTTCGTTCGATCACCGGCAGCAGCCTGACTGATTTTAATGTAGACTCTATTTTGATGGATTATTCCGGGATCACGAAAATAATAAGACCGGTCGTTCAGGATTTATTTTGACTCCCATTCGTTATTACGCTGCTCCGAATTGTTTATACAGAAGAATGATTTATTGAGGGCACAGATTGTGTGCGCGAATGATAACGTTTAAACTTATTTATATGCCGAAATTGTGTTTAAAGTATTGGATTTTTAAAATAAGCAAAATGATCGATTGCTTTTATAACTTTATTTTGAAGTTTTTAATAAGCAATTTGTGAAGTGAGGACGTTGCACAGTGCGCTGTGCCTAACTTGAACTTAATTTAAAAAATTGAATTAAATAAATGCGAAAATTATTTCTCAGACCATCGTTTGCAAGGGGGATGCATTTGATGTTAATTTGCCCTTCGAAATAGAAAAGATGTTATCCTCTTCTCAATATTAGATGTGTTTAAAATCTCTAAATAAGTTTAAGCGGTGTCTGAAGCAGTATTTTTATAATAGGGTCTGTCCTTGAAGGACATGAACTTTCTTTGTTTTTTTTTTTTAATTTGTGTCAGTTTAGTTTAGAATGTCATTGTTCTGCAAAACTTGACGATGTTTGATTGTTGTTTTTATTTTAAAATATGAATTTAGTTGTTAAGATTTGTGTGTAATTATATATTAGTCTATAACTAAATAAAGGATTTAAATATAACTATAAAAAATGTTTCTATATGTTTTATATATCTGTAACTATTATACATGACTATTTGATATTTCTATTTGCAAAGATATAATTTTATTTAAGAATCTTTTTAATTCTGTAAAATATTGCAACCTCAGAAGAAACGGGAAGTCTTGTTAATAGGCAAAGAGCATTTTGCCTACTAAAGTGTCTGGAGTGAGTCTAAAAATTCATGTGTAATATAGCTGGGAGCCGATAAATAGATTGAGATAAAAGAACAAAATTATTCTAGTGTGAATATCAGAACACTCTCGGCCAAAGAGCAACGAATGATTGCTACGTTAGTATTTCAGGCCAAAACCTCACAATTAAGTGAGAATAGAAAAAAATCAATAAATAATTAATAAAAACTAAAGCTAAATCACCAGAATTTGGATGAAGGCTAGTAGCAGCATCCCCTATGAGAGTAGGAATAGTTCATTCAGGGCGTCATTGCATCTGTAGCTAGGTTGAATGCAGAAACCTTATGCTATGTTGTTAAGAACTAGCATTCAACTGTACTTCTATAGATGAGCATGTACACAAAAAATACAAACCCACCTGAGCATGTAGATCAAATAACACTTGAATATAAATACCAATAAGAAAAAAGTTTTAATTAAATATCCAACATTGTTTGTCCAGCATACAAGTATATATGCTATAATGAAAAGCAAGTTCCAAATAATTATACAAATTAACAAAAGTATCAAATAAAATTTAACAAAAAACGCACACTATTAGCTATCAGTGCTAAAACAACACAAATCCTGTAAATTCCATAATCATAGAATGTTGAAAAATTGCGCAAACCCCAATAAAAGGGAAAAAATGGAATTTACTTAATTTTCAAAATTTATTGATTATCATTAAAACATAGAAAATAATAATAATAGAAATTTTCCTGTTATATGGTGATGCCGCTAGCTGTGTGATCACTTTTCTTGGTTGCATAGGTACTAATGTAGTATCAAAAAAGTAGACGCACAAGATAGACCAAAACATAAACAGTAGAATGGATACAAGTAGAAATGACCCGCAGGTAAATTACTGGTAGTACTATAAACAGTAGAAAGAATAACCAGTAGGGGGGACCTATAGGTAGAGCCCTATAAAAAATAGCACCTAAGACCCCTTACAAAAACCAAACCAAAAATCATATGAATTTATTAATCAACCTTCGCTGATGTGTCAAGAACTTCGATTTAAAATGTTAAACTTTCTATGTATCCAAAAAAATTATAGAAGGTAATCTTTAAGTTAAAGTAACAAAAGAAAAGCATATATTAATCAAAAACCGATTAGTAATAGTTAAACAAATAATTAATTTAGGGTCATTAACTGCTTTAGCTAATGAACTCATCGTAAGTAAAATACATAAATGTACAATAAAACACCAGCCTGACTCCAGGTCATCACCATTAATTAATTTAATATAAAAAAAAAATTTATACAAAATAATTAATTACTCAATTAAACCAATCATCACACAACTGGAAATAATAATTAAATAAAATAGTTAATATTTAGGATTTAAGGGCACTGGATGACGTTACATGCTTAGTTTATTAACATAAAATACTAATAAATAAATCAGCTTAAACCTGACAAAAATACACACAATATCAACTAAGCTCTAAGGCTAGAACAATAGACTAAATATAATCAAAATAAAATCACAATAATTACCACCATACTATGTGAAAAGCCAGGATACACATTTTGGTATTAGCTTTTTATTTAAATAAAAAAATAAATAAATGAACCTCTTGCTAATAATCCCAGTTTTAACTTAATTTGGCCAATCTCAAGTACCTATACATAGTAACGAAAGAAAACTAAACTGGAATCAAACTAAAAATCATCGAGCCAACAGACATATTACGGTGCTATATAATTCTATTTTCACTTCAAAAATTCAATTTTTTTTTCAAAAGTACAAGTTACTACGTGAGCGCACTCATTGAGCGAGCGCTTCGACTCTACTGCGCGCGCGCTATCTATCCCCACCTGTAGTTTAGGATTATATTTCAAATATGAAAACTTTGTACACACATTACGGAGCGAAAACAGACCTTCAAATATAGTTCGACCTTAGTTATTTGTTTTGTAGTAGCCGAATCATCGAAAGGTCCTGGTTTACGAGAAGACGGTTATTTTGCGGGAATCAGTATACTGATGATCTAAAGACTGATTCAGTAAGTGCGCCAGCGGCAAAACTAAAAAAAAATTATGATTACAGTTTCGATGTACAATGTGATCACACAGTGAGATATATTGTAATAATTTTCTTTTTCGTTTTTCAATGTTGCAACAATGCTTGAAGTGAAAAGTGTGTAATGGTGAAGTGAAATACACAAAATACGGACAGCGTGGATAAGACTTCAAAATTTGTCTCACCTGTTGCCCTATAATTGGGAGCGGATACGAAATCAATCGTCATCTCGTATTCGTAATGCTATTGACTTGTGTTGGTATACATGGAATCAATTTATTTCGTGGACTAATGGAATTAGGTAAAGGAATTAGCAACACTACCTATTATCAAATTGTTAATACCATTAGTACTGCTGTGAAGCCGGTTTTAGATTTAGTAACGCGCAAAGCCATATATGAAGAAAAATGCTTGAAAGTAGTGAACATAACCCGATTCGCTCGATCCCCCCACTCCTCGGCCTTGACCTTGACCTTGCTTCACCCCTCTTTGGCCCCGCCCACATGTCCTTGTCATTGACCTTGAAAGTGCACGTGTGCTTTGGCCTTGGCCTTGTGTTCAAGGTTGTGTGTGTGTGACCTTGACCTTGACCTTGGTCGAGACGACCTTGACTTTGTTGAAGGTCATCTTGGGTGTGTGACCTTGAAGTAGTTATTTGTGCATTGTAATAGTGTGGGATGATCTTGAAATGATTTTGACCTTGCAAATTGTTCTATAAATTGTGTGAGTCTACTTGCATTCATTCAGTGTGAAATGTCAGATACGGAACTATCTAAAGAAAAAATTATAGAGCAAGTCGGCAGAGTAATTTGTTTATATCAGAGTAATTTAAAAAGTTTGTGTGATTTTGAAGAGAAGGATCTAGCATTTTTTCCTCTCGAATATTTAAAAACTTGCGTTGATACGCTGAGTTTACGGCAAATTTGGGATAAGCTGCCAGCGTCATATCGGTGTAACAAGGAACTACAGTTAAGCTTACCCTGTTACATTCACTATGAACAAATATATCGTCATCATATAGATGGGCCACCACCAGCAATAAAAAAGTGTCGTGAATGTAAAAATGAGTGAATAATATGAATAGTGCTTTGCAAGAGACAGTAAAAAAATTGGGCGATGAGTTCACTGAATATGAAAAGGCTGCGAATGCATGTCGTAAATATTGCAGCAAAACAATAAATTTACAAGACTTTGTTCGTGAGATAAAAAAGTTGGGGTTTAGTGACTGTTTGGAAAAACTGATTAGGTTCATTGCAGATCCGGTTGTGTTAGACGAAATTAGATTGTAGGACTTAAGTTTAACGTAGTAGTAGTTAATATGGAAAGTTTAGTGCGAGAAATGTACGAGGAATTTCTAATTTCTGCAGCCTGTTCGGAATTTTACGCATATGAAATGCAAGATTCGGAGGCTCAGGACTTTAGTGTATTTTTTAAGTATATGGACCATGCCGAAGTGTGTCTTTTAGCTAGTATAGTTTGTAAGAATTTTCTTAGATATAAAAACAAACAATTATTATTGAACAAATTAAGGAAATTAGGTTTAGGTGATAATGTTAAACGCATAGAAGAATGGCAGAAAAAAATCAATGAATAAAGTACATAAAATGTAGTTATTTGTTTCATTATATTTTGTCCTTGAAGTTATCCTTATACCAATTTAAATGTGTGACGTCATTTGACCTTCAATACTCCTCCCACTATTTCTATCATTAAGCTACCCCCACCATTGTTACAATTCGACCTTGAAACCCCGCTATAAAGGTTCGTGGGAGAAGAAGTGACTTCAAACAGTCGCAGATATCAGTGGCATAAACATCAAATATTGTGTTCGTGTAGTGTTCTGAAAGTGCTTTTATATTCACGGTAATTTTTGGATTTATATACCATTTTTTTCAATAATGAGTATTGCAAAAGAAACTCTAGATGAAATTAATGAAATGTTTAGCAAAGATTTCGAGGTTTTAGAGAAAAAAAAGGTTACCGAAATGATTGTAGGCAAAGTGTATAAAATTGTAAAGATGGTTTCAATGACTACACGATTTGGTAAAACTCTTTTAGTGGCTTTACACGATGACGGTGATAATAGCACATTTGAGACTTTTTTACCAAAACGTGTGGCCGAAACACTACCTGACGATATTGTAGATATTATGAGTAAAACTAAAGATAAATACACTCTAACTTATTTGGGGCAGGGCACTAGAGTTTTTGGAAACAATACTCGAACATTATTACGTTTTGGCTCATTGGAGTAAATTGTATGTAAATTGTTTGAAAAAAAGGATGTAATTAAATTTAAAATATAGTTGCACATGTCAGAATACTTACGCGTGTTCATTATTTCTGTTAAAGATGTCTGCTGATGCGACGACGACGACGACGACCGCCAACGAATGTGTAGATAGATACATATTTTGGTTGGGGAGAGAATTAAGAAATAGGGCTCACGATATGTTAGATAGCGTAAATGATTGGTCGCATATTGATGTAACCAAAGATCAATATAAGAACGAGATCAGGGATACAATCAATTTTATGGCTGGGGCACACTTGTGCGACAAATTTTTATATGGTTCCATAGACATGGATACATTTTGTGCTGAAATGGTTGAAGAAGAATTAAAAGAATACCTCGTCAATATTCCACATTTACCAGGTGAGCTTGCTGCAAAATATGAATTGGTTTCTGCAACAGCAACAGCCCAAGACGTTGACGATCGAAATAGTGTCGGATGGGATAGAATTTTGAGCAACGAAAACGAAGACATGGAAAACTAATTTTTTATAATTTTTGTATTTGTGCAATTAAATAACTGTAAATAAATATCTGTTACAATCACAGTTTTATTTTATTTCTTTTATAAACATACCAACCCAGTAGATCATAGTCAGTGTTTCTTTTTCTCAGCTGAAATATTTAATATAAGTAGGGCAAATAAAAATAAAAGAGTTTAGTAAAGATTGAAAATGAGTCGAGGAAACAACACAATTGATAAATTTGGTCGTCAGAAATATAATGAAAAATATCATATATTATCTGGGCCACAAGGGATTGGTTTTAAACTTACAGCGGATGGGCAGTATGATATGGGTGGAAAAATCATAACCAACTTAGGCGAACCTAAAGATGATGACGATGCTGTGACAAAACACTTTGTTAATAGAAAGTTTTACAATTTTGCAGTTGTAATATGTGACATATTTAACAAGGATGTCCTCCCCATGATATACAAAAATAATAGTGAGCTTAAAACAAAAATTGAAGTTATGCAGAAAATACTCTATCATCAGCCTTTAAATGACTCATTAAGCGCACTGTCGTACGACTCGACTTCAAAAAAAATCTAAAAAAAGGGAAAGCAGGTTAAAGAATAGGAGAACGCACTCCGAGTGGCATAGCCTTGAAGATAACGTCGTAGTCGTCGGTGAATTGGACCTTCCCTCCAAGAATATTGAAATGTTATTTATGTGTATGATGTTTTATTGTCATTGTTTTTAATAATGAAGATTGAAATAAAAAACTTTATTTTACAATATATTGTTTATTTATTTTACATTTTAAATAAAAAATATAGTCATACAATATGTTATTTAAACAATATTAGCTTTATCTATCCAAGAGTTGAAGTGGTTGGGAAATCCTAGCCATTTGACAAATAATTGTTCGATGTGATTTTTCTTGCGTTGTCTAAGGACCTTTTCTACTAGATAAACGTCAGGACTGCTTGTTTTTTGTAGTTCTGATTCGTAAAAACACCCTCTTATAGGCTGACCTTCTAACGATTCCAACAAGTAAGTAGGTGGATTTGTAACGTTAACTTTTACAACTTTAAACAATTCGGTTGACCAAGAGGGCGTATATCCTTTCTCGAATAAGCTTTTGTACTTGCTAATACGCACAATGTCACCCATGGAAAACTTAAATTTTTTAGGTACAATTTTTAAATAATCATATGCTTTAATATGTGTTTTTTCTTGCACGTCTGCAGGCTTCATTCCAATGGTGCGATGTTTCGAATGGTTATAGGTTTTTGTTACTGCCGATAATATATGTATCCATTTGTAAGATCCTCTTGTCGAGAATTGTTTATATAAATTATTTTTTAAAGTCCTTATGACTCGCTCAACAATTGCAGCTTTCTTTGTGCTGTAAGTGGAATAATGATTTATATTATATTTTTTCATCAGGGCTTGAAAGTTTGTATTATAGAACTCCTTTCCTTGATCACTTTGCAGATTTGTTGGTGTATATGATGCCTCTTCAATGATGCTTTTCATCGCATTAGTAACTTCTATACCAGTCTTGTTTTTTATGGCTTTGGTATAGACAAATTTCGAGTAACAATTTATACAGACCAAAATATAACGATAACCATCGTTTTCATCAGCATACTGTTGCATTTCAGCCAAATCAATTTGCCACAAATCTCTGTATCCTTTTATTATCGTGCGCCGTCTTACAAAATTTTTTCTAGCCGTTCTATGTAGTTCATTAACAATCTTGATTTTTTCTAGACTGGGCTCCATATTATTAGTAATACTAAAGGTTTCAGATCGAAGGAAGAACTGAATAATATCATTAAATATTGAGCTTAATATATTATATCTTCTTCTCGTAATTCCTCTATGATTGACATAATTTCATTTTCGTGTCCAGTGTGACCGGCCATTTTGGAACTCCACAACAAACGTAAACGATCCACCAACTCTTTAGCTTTGTTCCAGTAGACATATTGAAATTTTTTCGAAGATAATTTCTTTTTTGTGGGTAACTGTAGTTTTTCCGAGAGATTTTTTCTTGTAATAGTACCACCTAATTTTGTGCCCATTATCAGAGGTTTAATAATTCGTAAATATTTGTTCCATCTGGTCTCCCGTAAACCATCACTTTTTTTAAAATTGTTGTAGACAGCACTCGTTGTTTCCAAAATTTCCTTGTACGTTGAAAGTACATTATCACTTAATTGTTGTTGTTCCTTGCCTACACTTGGGGGTGTTTTAAGAAATAACAAATCATAAAGTGCCGGTGATCCACCATATTCTGCAATATTTTTCCCTTTTTTGTATAAGACAATATTTCCATTTCGAAAACGCACCTCTAAATTACCAATAAAATTTTTGTTATGATCTGTTTTTGAACCAAAACGTACACCATATACAGTATCGTATAGAGATGGTTTCGAACGTAATCCTTTCAGGTGTGCGTTTAAAGTATCGGAAGTTGTGGTGTCAGCGGATGCGAGAGATGTATTAGTTGATGTCGAGGGTGTATCAAACACCGATTGGCTAATATCTTCTTTTGAAATGCGATGCTGCTGCTGCTGCTGAATAGGTGTGGAGGTTTGAAAGGAATGTGTAGGTTGGGGAAAACCTGATATTTGAGTCGACTGCACTGATGTACTGAGACTATGTGGCTTTGTAGCTGGATAATGTTGTTGCTGTTGTTGTTGTTGTTGTTGTTGATGTTGTTGTTGCTGCTGCTGCTGACGTTGCTTAACCACATCAGATATAGTTGTCAACGGCTTAGAAATGGGTTCGTAAAACTTTTCCAATTCCACAACATTAAACTCTTTAGCCGCTTTAATTTGTTTAAATTTTTTTCTGACGGCATTGGTAGCTTCCACTAGTTTACGTTTTAAGTCGATCGCGTTATTCATGATGTTAACAAAGGACGTTTCAACAATCAAATGAGCGTTTTCTCTTATTATTACAGTAATATATAGCTATCAAATCCTTTACGGTATCTTCCCGATTTCACATCACTGTCTTTATCAATTACTAAAAATCCATACTTATTATCCCAACATTTTGAGCACATTTCTTGAAATTGAGTAAAAGTTAGATCCGGTGAAACGTGGTCGGAAAATATGTGTTTCATATTCAACTCATCTTGTTTAAACATAATAATAAAATTGGCGTTGTCTCGCACAAGCTGTTTAGGCACTCGCGAATATGTTTGCGCTAGGTAAAAGGAGTCGATATTTTTATGACGTCCCATGCTAAAGTACGATCTTATAACATCTTGTTTTTCACATATAACATCATCAAAGATAAATATAGAGTTTGGTTTTGCATCGGACGGTTCCACAATATTACTGGAATCACTAAAGGCATAGTATCCTAAACCTTTGATGGGCGCTAAAATTTTCCTTAAATACTCATATTTCGGTTGATACAGAGATTTCGAGTAAATATAGACATTTTCGAAACGTAGCCCAAGGGGGTGTGTAAGCAGCGAAATCATGACATTAGTTTTTCCACAATTGGATGGACCAATTAACAGGCCGCGAATAGAGGAAGGAAGTAGAGGACCGTGTCTCTTCATTATCTTCTTTTCAAATCCAAGTCCGACTTTTTCATCGAGATTGTCAATAGGAAGTTTTTGTTTAAGATCGATAACGCGCATCTTAGGAAAATTTGATATTTTATAGGCAATTTTTCACAAAAACTGTCATTCAGATGCCGAGCGTCAAACGAAGTGGACGGTCTCACGTTTCCAACAAAACTGGATACGGTATTGTGAATTCGTTAATAAATAAATTACCATTCGAGGTACACATTCCTGGTTATCAATATTGCGGACCCGGAACAAAAGTAATAAAACGTGTAACAAGAGGTGATCCAGGCATTAATCCTTTGGATGCCACATGCAAAAAACACGATTTAGCCTATTTACATAATAAAGACAACATAAGTGCGAGACATCGAGCGGATTACGAGCTCGAACAAAGTGCTTGGAATAGAGTAAAATCGAAAGATTCCAGTTTAGGTGAAAAAACAGCAGCTTGGTTAGTTACAAACATTATGAAAGGAAAACAACGTTTTGGTATGGGTGTACCATCATCATTATCAACAAAAAAAACATCTAGTAAAGGCACGCGTCATACAAAAAGGAAAGGTGTTAATAAAAATCGACATGTTCGGAAAGCCAGTTTCGGAACAGCTATTCGACAAGCAGTTCGAAGGGAATTATTAAAAGCCGGAAGTAAAAATGTGTTGGAAAAAAATGTCATGAATGCATCTAAAATAGCTCTGTCGGCAGCACGTAGATCGGTAAAAGCGGCAGGTGGCAAAAGGAAGGTTCGTACACCGAGAATAATACCGATTCCTAAAACTGGTGGAATATTACCATTAATACCAATTTTTGCCGGGTTATCAGCTTTGGGTTCATTAGCCGGTGGGGCAGCGGGAATTGTGCGCGCCATAAAAGCAGTAAAAAAAAGCAGCGAAGATAAAACCGGTGCCGGCATGTATTTAAAATCGAAAGGAAATGGTTTGTTTCTAAAGCCATATCGTAAAGGTATGGGATTATTTTTAAATCGTAGATCAAAAAACTAATTGAATCCCTACCTCGAAGACCACTATCTAACATCGATATAGAAAAATATGCCAAAAAGAAAAGAATAGGACACTTTCGAGGCGTTTATATGAGGGATTTATTACCTAGACAAGGTCCTCGACGTTACGAAGCAGCAATAGTGAATTTGGATAGTACGCGTGGTGCAGGGACTCATTGGGTAGCTTATAGAAAAAATAATTCTAAAGTAACATATTATGACAGCTTCGGCGATTTACCCCCACCGATCGAATTGGTACGATATCTACAAACGGGATCGGAACCATCAAAAATTATTTACTATACATACGATCGTCAGCAGGATTTTGGAACAGTCTGGTGTGGACATTTGTGCTTAAAGTTTCTTGTCGAATCATCAGCGTAAAAGATGTCATCATCATCATCGTCACCATTAACACCGCAAATGGATCGCAATAACTATACTAAAATGTTGCAATCACTGAAAGCATTTCATCTAGCCGGTGGATTAAGGAAAATGACCGTGAAACAGTTAGAAAACATGCCCAAGGAAGTAAAGATTGCATTAGCCCCAAATGAAATTCCATTCGTTTGGGAAAAGTTGCCGGAGCACCTTAAAAGCGATATCGATATATTAAAATATCAGTGCGGTTGCAAACATTATTTCAGCAGCAGCAGCAATTTAAACGAGGTTATGACTGATGAGGATTTTACGGCTAGAAAAATATTTTGTTGTTATTGCAAAATCAGCGATGTGCGCATAAAAGCAGAAAATAGCATAAAAACATCACTATCTAATGCAGTGAGAAAAGGTGTGAAGATGAATCTTTTTAAATGTTGCCGCTAAGAATAAAACCGAGATGTGTGATGTTTTAATGGTTAGTCATGTCTTATACGTTCACACTAACAGGACACTCGAGTGTCCTAAGCGCCGATTTTTATCCACCAGTCGAATTAAATAGAGAAAACAAATATGGTCTGGCATTGCTGGGATTTTACACATACAATTCAATTTTTAATGTGGACGAAAGCAACAATAAGTTTGCCTACATGAAGGAGGGTTACACCACCGAGCCGATACAATTGCAGATTCCACCTGGGGCTTATGAAATAGATGAGATAGGTAAAGCTATGTCGGAGGCTTTGAGGATTTCAACTGAAGAAAAGAACGATGGAATCTTTTACTTGGTCGCTAATAATAATACGCTGAAATATGAACTGAAATCCCAATATACTATAGATTTCCGGGGAGAGGCGAGTATCGGTAAAATGTTAGGATTTAATCATACAGTGTTAAAAAGAGACAAAAAGCACGAATCAACCGAGATGGTGGAAATAATGAAAGTACGCATCATACGCGTAGATTGTAATATAATTTCTGGAGCATATATGAATTCGGTGGAAGGTCATACCTTGTTCGAATTCGATATCGACGTGGAGCCCGGTTACAAAATCAGTAAAGAACCACAAAATAATATTTATATGCCGTTAATGCCGGCAGGACGTCAGTTTATCGACAACATTACTCTTCGCATCTTGGACGATAGCGGTGATCTAATCAATTTTCAAGGCGAGAAAATAATCGTGAAATTGGAACTGAAGAAACTTTCATAAAAATGGGTTTTTGCTTCAATCGTCAATTGTGTGTGCTGTCGACTAAGATGGGGGAACCGCCGAAACATAATAAAAGTAAAAGAAGAGTTAACGTCAAGGTTAGTCGTCGTCCAGACGTTAGATCACAAACATCTCAACAGTTATCTGCCGAAGACTATAAATTTTTAAAATCAATCGGTCTTAAAGTGCGAAAATGATTTCCACCACCAGCGATAAAATAGAGGTTTTCTCCGAGCCCATCTTGGACAATTCCATTATTAGTCTAGAAGAGCATACGTATAAACCATACGGATCTCCATCATTCAACAATTCGGATGAAGTCCGTATTCCCATTAATTTTCAAGATATTATACTGGATATCGCCGAAAGTTACATATATATCGAAGGAAAATTTAAACCCATAGACGCAACGAAAAGATGTTTTTTATCAAATAATGCCCTCGCATTTTTGTTCGATGAAATTCGCTACGAGATGGGAGGTGAGCAGGTCGCCGTGGTTCGTAAACCTGGAGTTACGACGACATTAAAAACCATGGTTTCATTCGGAAGTTTGCAACAAAGATCTCTCATGACGTGCGGATGGGGTCTCGACGAAGCAAACCAAGATATCGTAGACACGGCAAGTAACGTATTCTCCGGGAAATTACCCTTAAAATATCTTATGGGATTCGCCGAAGATTACGCAAAAGGTGTTTTCAACGTAAAACAAGAGCTTATTATGATTATAGCTCGCACTTTTACAAATTGTTACGTCGGCGAAGTAGAGGCAGAAATTAGTATCGACAAAATCGAATGGAAAATTCGTCACATCATTCCAGACGACAAGCAAAAATTGAAAATACTGTCTCGCATTAATAAAGGAGGAAACAATGCCAGTATTCAAATGGCATATCGTAAATGGGATCTGTACGAATGCCAGTATTCAAATGGCATATCGTAAATGGGATCTGTACGAATTACCAGCTTTAAGGCAAACATCTTCCGACGTGTGGGCCTTGAGAACGAGTACAAGTCTGGAAAGACCGCGCTATATAATCGTCGGGTTTCAAGACAGCAATAATTGCGACAAGAAAGAAAAAAACGCAACCCAGTTTACCCACGCCGACGTATGCGACATTAGACTGTATCTGAATTCAACCGTTTATCCATACGAAAGATGGAATTTAGATTTCGCCAAGAAACTGTACGCAGCAGCCTATTACAATTACGAAAACTTCCAAAGCAGCTACTACGGGCGCGAGATAAACGATCCGATGATAACGTTCGCGGAATATATGAAAAACCCCGTTTTTATTATCAATTGCAGTCATCAACCAGAGGCGATTAACTCATCGACAGTGGATGTAAAATTGGAGTTCCAAACGAGAAAGAATAAATTCCCCAAAGACACTAAAGTGTACGCATTAGTTATTCACGACTCATTTTTTAGTTATAATGTATTAAACGGTTCGGTGACCAATAAATCTATATTTTAATGTATCTATTATATGTAACACAAAATAATATTCTTGAATCAATAAATTTGTAATGAGTGAAGTAGTAGTTTTATATTTATTTGAAACCCAACCAAAAAAAAAAGCTGGCGGAAAAGCCCGCTCTTTAAGAAAAGAGTACGGGAATTTAGAAAATGGTGGTTTATTAAGTGGAAAAAAGAGCTTAAATAACACAAGAAAAAAATTTTAAGGCAAAATATGAAAACAACGATTTAGAAAATTTGTAGGAAAGTAACGGTTAGGAATAGGGAAAAAAGTTATAAGAAAAAATTATAGAGGAAATCGAGTACTATAAGCAAGCATTTTTCTCGATAGTAAAAACGTAAAAAAAAATTTTTTCAAAAAAAAATTGAAAAATGGTGAATGCGCGCCAAAGTTGAAGTTTTGGAGCAAAATGATATTAGGAAATTAAAAAGAGAATTTTTTTTTACATATGGTAGTACTTTTCAAAATTCGGAAAGATGAAATTTTAAGAAAAGGGTTATAGTAAGTTAGTAATTTGGATTTTTTAAAGCGCTGTAGCTCGGGAACCGTTCAAGATAGAAAAAAAAATAAAAGCACTTTGATAGCCCAAAATTTTGAGGAGAATGCGATGGTGTAAAAAAAATTATAATTTTTTTTTTTTTGAAAATGCTGAATACGCGCTAAAGTTGAAGATTTAGAGAAAAACGGTATTGGGAAATTAAAGAGAGAATTTTTTTCTACATATTGTAGTATTTTTGAAAATTCGAAAAAATGAAATTTGAAAAAAAGGGTTATAGAAAGTTAGTAATTTGAATTCTTTAAAGCGCTGTAGCTCGGGAACCGTTCAAGATAGAGAAAAAATAAAAGCACTTTAATTACCTAGAATTTTGAGTAGAATACAATGGTGAAAAAAAAATTTGGAAAATCTTAAAAATGACAAAAAATTTAGATGAAAAAATTGAAATTCTTGAGTTAAGAGGCTAGGGCCGCCAAACGGGAGTTTGTGGAAGTTGTAGGGGAGGGTTTTTTTTTTTTTTTTTTTCCTAAGTAAAATTTGCATTTTTTGTAAATATGTAGCAAAGTAATTGTTAGAAATATCAAAAAAATTTATTTGAAAAAAATGTAGAGAAAGTCTAGTACTATATGCTAGAAAAGTGGAGGGGGGTAGTTTGTGTCCATAACAGAGATACGGTGAGTTATAAAATCATATTATTCTCAAACTTATATAATGCATATATGCACTCCACCTTACCCCCTCCAACTTTTTGAATGTATATAGAGGCCGGTATTAGAATTATTTCATCATTACACATTCGATCGGCAAGATGGAAGATATACCAAAAAGGATCATTGGCATTGTCAGGCCATTCGTGCCCGGCAAAATATGCAAGTGTGAGGAGTGTGGGGGTACCGCACCAGGAGCGGCACCTTCGGCACCGCCTGCAACGCCGACACCACCAGCGACGACGACGGTGCCGCCAATGAGAAGACCAAGGGCTGCACCTAGGTCGGTGTTAATATCGTTGGGTATTACTCCACGGTAGGCACCCCACCCTCCCCCCAGGCCCTTTTAGGGCCACAAAAACGGTCCTTTTCAGGACCACATTATATTTTGATCGTAGTTTAGTAATCGTCACTTATGGGGCGAGATATTCGTTTAACGACGATTTGTCTCGTAGCTTAAGTGCCAAGTTATATGCTTGAGAACCTATGAAAATGTTAACAGTTCAAACAAGGTTTCTATTATTTTTTTTTTGTAATGTATTCTTCACAAAATATTAAGAATAAGTCTTATTGTCTAAACAAATCTAATTCCTTATTTAAAGTTTTTGAAAAAATCAATAATTCTATAAGCTCTCACCAATACATAACATTTAGAATCCGTTGGTGGGGTGGGGGTAGTTCTATATATATGAGACTGGGCCAGTTACACAGTCATATATTCATCAACCCTCATACGATGAACATGGAGGAAGAAAGACCCGCCAGCCGAGGCTCATCCATCTTTAGTGATGACACCGTAGCCGACAACGTTGGAGACCTGCAAGTCTTCGACGACGACGACGAGGTGGATTTTGAAATTGACGTCCTACGTTGGGACGACTTGGATGAGCCGATTCCGCTAGTATATGACCATGATCCGGGTCTAGTGGAATTAGACGATGCGGGCGATTGGGTCTTACAAAGACTCGAAACTCCGTCGCCGCAGCCAGAGCCGGACTCGACGGAAGATGCGGTGCTGGAAATTCCAGCATCACCAACACCCGACGACCCACAAGGCCCCTGCGATTCGTCAAGCTGGTGGTCGACCAGCGAGGATGGGGCACCACAAGCCCCACACTCTCCCTGGCCCTTTTTAAGGGCACACAACAACGGTCCTTTTCAGGACCACAAAATACTTTGATCGTAGTTTTAGTACATATTAGTACTTTGTTACTAATATTGTATGTATAGAATATACAATATTAGATACAAAGTATTAAAACTTTAAGTGCTGGTGGAACCCAGCTAAATCGTTCGTTCGTATTTGAGACCACAAACAACTTTTGGTCTCAATACGTAATACGACATTTGTTTTCACCCCCCACCATTAATTTGTCTCTATATATACGACCGCCAATACTTATTACAATCATTTTAGTTCAACATGTCAGCGACTCAACAACAACAACAACAACAACCCATCCAATGCCCTGTGGTAGATTCTACCACAGAGAATTGTCTGGAGTGGGAGCCGAACGATCCTAGATGGGATGAACTTTGGCGGTTCATCATCGCATATACAGAGGACAACACCACCACCCCCGCTGATGATGACGGGCCGTGCGACTCCACAACTCAATAAAAGAGTCGCATGTTTTACAACCAAACGGTCCTTTTCAGGACCACAAAATAATTTGATCGTAGTTTTAGTTGGTTATAATACTTTGTAACCAATATTTTATGTTTTTTTTCATAAAAACATACAATATTGAGATACAAAGTATTAGAAGTTCTGGCGACAGAACCTTAACTTCATAAACCGAACCATGTTTTAGCATACTTGTAAATATTATCAGAAAATATTTACAACTATTGCTATTGCGTAGTTTTAGTGGATTATTCACTCTTTTTTTTTTATTACCTAATATTATGTGGGACTATATGAAATAACACACAAAAATAAATTTTCAAGTCATTTTTATTCTCATTATAAAATATAAAAAATTTGATCAAACACTTTTTTATTAACTACAATATATATATATATATATATATATATATATATATATATATATATATATATATATATATATATATATATATATATATATATATATATATATATATATATATATATATTTACAAACTTAATACTATAAATTAAAAGCTAATATCTACAACTACCTAACACCTACTACATAATTTATTAAAGTCCTCTAATTGTCTTTTTAACCGCGCAGATTTCACCTTTTTTATCTCTAATTGTTTTTCAAGTTCTATAATGTCACTGTCACACTCGTCCACTTCTTTCACTAAGCGTTTTTTCATTTCGTAAATGTCTGTCAATTTGGTCTTCTGAGAGTTGGTGAAGTCTTCGACCCACTCCGGTTGTGATGGCTCGGAAGAAGACGCGGTTTTATTTGGTGAAGACGATGACGACGACGACGACGACGAAGCAGCGGAAACTTCATCGCCTTCAAAACAACGCTTAAACCGCTTCTTCATGGGTTTCCGGCACCCCAATATCGGCGACAGTGGCGCTGGCGCTGGGGAAGACTTCACCTCCGACACTATTTCATTCTCTACGCTGGCCGGTGTTGGTGGCGTTGGTGGTGTTGGTCCATCGGGGCCTTCTATGACTTCCACTTCTACTGACAATGGCTCTTTTGGTGCTGTTTTTAGGAAGTCGGGTAATGGAACAGGGGTGGAGGGACGCTTAAAGTTAAACTTTTTCTTCTTCCCTTGTCCCACACCTTTAATCGCCGAATAAAATGTTTTTTTATCGGCGAATTCCGACTTCCGCATAGTCAAGAGCTTTTTCAGTTTCGAAGCTTTCGGAGAAGATTCCCTAGGCCGCGATGCTTTTCGCACAACCACATCACTAATCACATTTATCTTTGGCTCCTTCTCCTCCGTCCAGCATTCCAGGAATTGCGCTGCCGACTGAACTAACTCTTCGTCGCGACCATCGTTGAGGGCTCGGTCTTCGGCATCTTCATGCTCCACGCCATTCCAGTTCTCGAACACCCCCGGACTTAACACTTCCAAACCACTCATGTTATCCAGCATGCCTTGCTGTGAACCGCAGCTCACGTCAAGAGCATCTAAAAGAGACCGTACACTAGACATTTTCGATATTCAAACTCACACAATTAACTTTTTTTTAGCACTGTACTGTTTGCTGTTCTGACGAACTGTGAAGAGCTCGAGCCAGCAAGTCTGCTTTTATGCCCATTTCCCCCACTACACCGCCTTTATTCCTTTTGTTCGATGCATTAAGTATAATATTTAAACTTGTCAGATGCAAGGCCAAGGCCAAGGCCGACGTAACCGGCAATACCAGGGTCGTTTTCAGGGCTGTAATTTTCATGGATTTTTTTTTTGTCCCTGTCAAGGTTATTTTAAAGAAGCATATAAATATAGTACTAAACTTGTTAGATGCGAGGCCAAGGCCAAGGTCAAAGTACCCGTCAATGTCAGGGTCGTTTTCGAGGTTGTAATTTTCAAGGATTTTTTTTGGTCCTGTCAAGGTTATTTTAAAAAGTAATACATAATTAGAGTACCGCGATTGAAAAGTACAACATATTCAAACATCATGTTGCCAACCGATGAACAACCTAGTGAAGCAGCCAAAACATACAGTCATATACCAAAAGCTTTTTATTTAACTTGTCATCATTGTAAAAGACTAGGTATCTGCTGGCGAAATGATCTTACGTACGACTTCAACTACATTGACCTTTTCAGGGTTAAATTTGTACAATGCGGCTTTTGTGGACTAGTTTACTACCAGTTCAAGGACATTAATGAACGTGCCATCCAGAGAAGAAATTGGGTCATAGAAGAAGCTTACCTGTACAGAAGAAATTAACATGTATTTTATTTCTTAATTTTTAATTTTTTTGTTTGTTATTTTTTTATTTTTTTTAATAATAAAAAGTAAACTCAATCTTTTGTTATATTTTAATTTTTTTTTCAATAAAACAATAGTAAAATGAATCTGTATGTGTATTTATTAAACATCACCTAAAATACGTTTTGCAATCCATATTTTTCTGCAGAGTCCGTTTATTAATGAAATAGAACCATATATTAGGGTGAAATCTAATGGTTTCAAATCAGTCTCACATAACAATGTCAGAAGTAAACACTATTGATAAGTTCGGTCGCAAAAGAAAATTTAAGGATTTTAACTTTATGCGAGGTCCTTCAGGAATAGGTTTTAAACTTACACCTAATGGAGATTACGACATGGGAAGCAAAAGATTGTGCTATTTAGCAGAACCTCTTGAAGGAGACGATGCGACCACACGAAATTATGTTGATAATAACCTTGCTCAGTGTGTGCAAGATACGCAGAAAGCTTTACATGACTCAACAATTGTTATTAAAGATATATTCAGAAACCAACTTGAAGGTTACGTACGCAAGAAATTAATTGAAACCGGTCAAGAACTTAGAGGATACATTGATGATACTGTTATTGCAATATATGAACTTAGGCAAGACGAACTGCGTGATGAACTTAACTCTAGAATGTTGAAAATTGAAAAGACTATGGAGGATCTTGTCAGCAAACCTGTTTCACATTAAACATTTACTCGTAGACCTGTGCGTTTAATTTACTATTAGACAAATTTTTCAACAATAACTTTTACAGTTTGTTATTTGTCGACACTTCATTATATTTATAATTTTAAAATAAAGGTTCAATAAAAAAGCAATCAAGTAATGAATACATGTTTTTTATTTAAAAAAAAAAAAAAAAAAAAAAAAAAAATTACAATACTATCGTTACATATTAATGTTGTATGTTTAATAGAAATAATAAAAACAATACAAATAATGAAATATGGATTTTCCAGATTACGTGCTGTCCTGACTTAGAAATGATTCCAACACGGTGACTAAATTTGCTAAGTTTTCTTCCGGGTCTGTTTTGTAAAAATCTATGTCTGCATGCCCCCAAGGTAGAGTTTTGGTTGAACTGGGAATTACATAACGTTTATCATCGCTATGTGACAATGCTACTTTATTTATTATGTTGGTATAAATGTTATGTAATTCACTTCTAAATGTCTTCATCTTTCTTAATATCAAACCACCCCGTTCAACAATTCTTTGGTAGTCTTCCTGATGAAGGTCTTTCTCGATAACACATTTTTTGATACCTTTGGCTTTTTTTAATTCATTATTAATGGACTTTACATAATAAGCCTTCGCGCCGGTACCATAAAAACTTATTATCGGATCACCAGGAAACTCATCTTTCATTCTACCAACTACAGAATTACTTTTAATTATGTTGAAATTATTAATTTCGGGGTAATTTGATGTATCGAATTTTTCGGGGTTTTCTGATATAGTTTGATAAAAGTTTTCCGTATACACTTTTAATATAAGCGAGTCAGTATCGGTGTAAAGTAACGAAGCATCATCGCCAAACTTGGATTTAATAAAATTATAATAAAAATCGTATATTACAGTCTTTGATATATCTAGTATGGAAAAACCGATATAAATTGGTTTATTGTACAATATTTTAACTTTATTCATATGTATAGCAACAAAGTTCTCGGTAAATATCGAGCTACTATTGAAATTGGGGCGGGATATTAGTGCTCTAGCTCCATTTCTGCCTACACTGTTCTCCCAATGTGTTACTAATTTTATATCCTTTCGATTTTCCACATTTTCCATAGTTTTACCAAATATCGCGTTATTTTTTAATTTAAAAGTGTCCTTCGCAAATTTTGTGGTGGCCTTGTTACGTAAATTGGTATTAAAATCAATATACGATTTTAGCCATTTTGATTGCTCAAACTGTAATACTCGATGGGTTTGCATTACCACTAAGCCGTTGGCGATGGCTTGTTTTAAAGTTCTATAGTGTACAATGTATTTTTTTTTATCTTGTAAATTAGGAATTAATTTCGGTAATTTAGCGTTTTCTGTTGGCGGTATGATATTTTCTACTAGAAATGGAAGATCAGAATGTGCATCATGCAACTCAGTCGGATAATGCACATCCACTTCCAAAACGTAGCCATGTAAACTATCATCACCAACAGCCATAATATTTAAATCCAGAATTTCGCGCTCGCTTAACCATCGAAAACCACCATATGGTAATGCTTGTGACATACTATGACCATATAGATTTGTAGCATCAAGGTATGTTATAAATGAAGAAGGTTTTGTTGGGTCATAGTCTGGTAAAAAAATATTATTAGCGATGTGCTTCCTTTCTGTACACTGGCTTATGCCGCCGCGTATACCTTTCTTAAAAAAATGTATCATGTCTATATCAGTTAAGAGCTCTAACTCTACCTTAGTCATACGTAGCATACAATCAAATGATAAACTTGGAAGGGTATAGTAATGTGCTGGATCAAGTTTATCGAATTTTAAACAATTATTCCGAAATTGCTCAAAAACATCACACAATAGCAACACATCTGATTTTAAATACACGTCCGAATAGTCCCCCAAAGTTTTACACCCAAACAAGCGCCATACTTCTTTTGCTCTTCTATAGCTTTCATCGCTAATATGTTCTTCCCGTAAATTATCATAAAATTCATCTTTACTTGGAAGACATGTATTTTCCATTTTTTCTATAGAGTCAATAAAGCTATAGGGAAAAACACCCTTTTGACGCATCAAATTAAATTGGTTGATATTTGAAAAATGTTTCCGCGTTTCAATAAAATCGTCGTCGTTTAAACCGCTGCCTAAATTTTCCAAAGACGTTGACAGAAATTTAAAACTATCAATAAATCGCAACTTTAAATATTTCCTCTTGACTTTTCCACATTTACTATCAAAATAATCGTGCACATAAATGCTTTTGGTAAATGATATGTACTTTTCCTTACTTTGAGCCAAAACACCAATTTTATCCCCATATTTACATAACTCTTTTATAAATAAATGGCTGTCGTAGCCGCTTAAGTTATGAAATATGATAGGGATAAAAGAGGGTAATTTATAATTTAAATTACAAACGGAATGTGCAGCACCAAATCTTTTTGCACCAGTTATGTGACAGTGGTCTCGTACTTTAATCTCACCCTCTTCAAAAGGGCCTTCACATATACCACATATTTTAGCATCATTAAACTCCCTTTTTTCTTCAGGCGTTAACGGTTTCATAGGCTTAATGTCTTTTAAATATGTGTTGTATAGAGCCCTTAAATCACACTCGATACGATCCACAAAGACTTGAGCTGCATTATTCCCCCGAAATAGCTCAAATTTCGAAAGTGAGTCGTCAAAAGAGCATTTAATTAAATAAGCAAAAGAATATGGTTCATGTTTAAAACTTTTTACAGTGTAAGAATTTTGTGGGTTTGGTTGTACCGTTTCAACGGGTTTTAAAACAGATTCGAAATCTGCATAAACCACGAATGGAACGCGCATTTGCTTTTCTATACCCTCGAATTTTAAAATATTTTCCGGCACACTCTTTCCAAATTTATCGATTTTTAAATCCACTGAGGGTGTTTGCGTGAAAATGTGGTTACAATCGTAGCTTTGATGTAAAGTTAAAGCTGACGGTGTACTAAAATAAATGAGGCAACCATCACAGAAATATATTTTATGTTGTTGACAACTAATTTGACTTGAAACTAAACGTGATAAATCCCGAATCCAACAATAATGACTCTTTGAACAAGTCGTATCACAAAAATGTTCACCGCCATCTTTACTACTACAGTCTTTTGTAATTAACAATAAATTTACATGTCTATCCAACCATATATCAGTGGACCAATAACTTCATGTATTACTTCATTATTTTCATATTTAGATTCCAGACCGTATACGTTAATTGATATGTTGTTCATTTCCTCAAATTTTTTAATGTCACGTAATTTTACTGGAAAATCCATACCTGTTACATTTAGCACTCTAGAAAAATGGGGGTAGGATGTCTTCTGTGAAGGCTCTGCTGTTGGAGGAAACAATGCTGATGTTACAGCCCACGCAAAGCAAAATTCGTCCTGGTTAATCACATTGACGACAGCTCCTTTCTTTTCAATAGAACACGGCAACTTGATGTATGATGAGCCACCCATAGGCATATACTTGTTGATACCAACTTCCAAGTATAAAATTCGCACAAGAGCCCATCCTATAACAAGAAAAATAATATATAAAAATCAGTTTAATATATCGGGTTTTGATTTTTCCATACCTGAATCTTTCTCCTGGAACTCTGTCGCCTGCGTTTTTATTAATTCGGTGAAAGAATGGTAAACGGCATCCAAATCACTTTCTACACTAATTATTTGATTAGCAGTGTAGAAGGATTTTTCACTGAATATTTCTTGTGATGGAAGCATGTACTCGCCAACAGCTGTCATGTTAACTTTTAAAGCATGATGCACACGCAATAAATTATTAACAAGTTCCACCACCTTGGATTTAATGTCTGCAAAGAACATTACGTAATCGGAATGCTCCATATCACTGCTAACCCGATAGGTTGCAATTCTCCTTTTGAAGGCACATTCAACGAGTTGCACACCATGACATACCGGCAAACATGAATTATTTTTATGTTGTTGTGTTCGTTTATGCACCGACATATGATTTATTGGAACATCTACATTACATGTGGCGCAATTAATTAGCGGAATCGTCGATGTATACTCTTCAATTCGGAGCCGTTTTCCTCCAGGCACTTCATTAAATCTCGCCGCACACGATTCTCTTTGATGACGTCTCATATTATAAATATTAGTAAACTTAGAACCGCAATTTTCACAAACATATGCCATGATTTGTCAAATATTAACACATGTACTACCTATACAAGTCAGAGCCAACTGATGAATGAAAGTGCCCCATACCTTATATAAAACCATTCAAGGTCACCCCCAACCACGTAACATATCTTCAAGGTCACACACCCAAGGTGACCTTCAACAAAGTCAAGGTCGTCTCGACCAGGGTCAAGGTCAAGGTCACACACACAACCTTGAACACAAGGCCAAGGCCAAAGCACACGTGCACTTTCAAGGTCAATGACAAGGACATGTGGGCGGGGCCAAAGAGGGGTGAAGCAAGGTCAAGGTCAAGGTCGAGGAGTGGGGGGATCGAGCGAATCGGGTTATGTTCACTACTCTTGAATGTCGGAAATGGATGAAGTGAAAACGATTTGACTGATTTTGGTAATGGTTCCTGGTCGAAAAGAAGTTCTATATCTCTTATTGGCGCAGTATCCTTAATGAGCAAGTATAGCAAAAAAAATTTCGACGTTTTTGTGCGATCGACCTATTGCAAGAAATGTATGTTATGGGAGAAACAAAAAATATACCATAGAACATAAACTGTGGTATGAAAGTTATAAAGAGCATTTCACAGCGAACCACCTAGAAAGTTCCGGCACAATGAAAGTCGATGGGATAGTTGAAATGTTTTTGCGATAGTTGTTGCAGTTAGTTTGCAGTTCGAAGTATGCTATCAAAACTATATTGGTGACAGAGATTCAAAAACTTTAAAATGCTGCTTGATAATTTTCCCTATAGTAAAGATTTCATAGTTAAAAAGTAGGAATGCGTTTTGCACGTTGCACGTTTTTAAACGTACTAGTGAAGCCAAAAAAATTTTAACGCAGCAGCGAAAAGTTGGAAAAAAAATGAATCACAACCCGAAAAGAAAAAAGCAACTTCAAAAACCGTAGGTCATTGTGGAAAAAGTTAAAAAAGCTAAAACAGTTCCAGTCAACAGACCTGCCGATTTGACAATAAAATTATTGAGAGTTATCAAAAAATTATAGTTTGGCTATCCAAAGAAATAAAAACTCCGTTGAAAATATGCGGAACGAGATTTAGGCTGGATTTTATCACAAAATATCTACAAATGCAAAGCCACAACATACGTCTGCAGGTGCAGATTCCTGGTGTATATACTAGATAGCTCACGTAACTAAAACTTTAAAGAATTATGAACATCCTCCTGCTCTTGCCAAAGATGTTCAAGGTAAATATCTAGAATAGCAAGAAGAGTTTCAACAAGTGCGTTTGGAGTATGGCTCCAAAACATACCTTCAACGGTAAAATAATTGTTGAAAACGCATGCAGAATAGCAGCCTGTATTTTCAACGAAGAATTCTAGGCAGTTCTGAAGATTATGGAGGTAATAGGCATTAGGACCCACCGCATTATATTTCGTCGAAGCGCGAGATAACGAGCGCATTGTTACGGCAAACCGTCGGTCATCTGAATCTTTAAAAGAGGGTAGAATGAAACGTAGGGGAGCTTAACTGAAAAAAAAAGTTTTTTGAGGAATAGGAAGGAATATTGTATGGCGATTTATTTCCGATTTTTCGTTAAACAAACCTTAAACGCATTTTTCTCGAAACGTTTTTTCGGTCGGCGAGAGTTCTTTCTCAAAAATTATTGAAACGACTGCCTTGAAATTACTATCACTTATTCCCCATAATAGTAGGTCTGATCTCTAGCAGAATTGACCAAAAATTTGCATATCTATATTTTTTTTTGTCATTTTTGCATAAAATTGGCTAAATCTGCTATCTGCCAGAACTATACTCATACAGAATCTGAAACTTCTTTACTTCTTTGTTTTAGAGTTTCTATAAGGCAGAATCCATCCCGCCTGATTTCGAGGAGCAATGTTTTATAGCATTTTTTAAACAAAAAAAAAAACATTAACAATTAATGAAAAAAAATTTTCATTTATTCTTTCAGTTTACTTATTTAGCCCAAAAATAAATATATCAATATCTATAATAGGTTTTCTGAAAAATGTCCTTGTTGTTCTTTCAGAGCGTCCAAAGAGGAATAAACCCTTAAAGCAATTACAAGTTAACATATATCAAATACTAAGAAAATTCAGGAAAAATTAATCAATAATCATAAAAGAAATGGTAACACTCGGCCTTAAAACCCAATATAAAACTTAATACATAATAGTCTAATGCAGTCAATTTAGTTTTTAATGAGACTTAAGACAGCATATTATAACTAGATTCAAATTAGACGTTAAATACACTTGATACGAACTAATTTTGAGTAAAATTTTGATAAATAAGAAATCCATGTAGGACTTATGTTATTGGGATTTAACAGAATTCCTTCGTTGACAAACGCAAACTGCCAAAATCCTTGTCTTTAGACTTAAATAACACAATAAACGCCAAACAGGCAAAATATAAAGTAACTCAAAAACAAGATACAATTACCCGGATAATAAACAACTTTCCAGCCAAAAATCTCAAAGGATGGTTAAAATAGATTAAGATGGAAAAAGTCTACAGTTTCTCCAGCAGAAGCCAACAAGAAAAATGAAAAGTCAAGGTATATGACATCGACCTTATTCAAAGGCCATACTTGCGCACAACGCTACCACTTTTAGGCGCGTTCAATTGATACATTTCAAAGAAATGACAGCTCGAAAATACCCTGTGCAATAATAGTAGGGTGAAATAAATTTGTTGGCTAAGCCAATTCTTTAAACATTAGCATTTTCGGCTCAAAGATTAAATAAGTATCTCAATAGTTATTTTTAAAACAAAGAAATACATTTGAACTAAAAGTTTCCCGAAAAACCTTGTAGATTTGATATTTCGCTCTGGCCAGCCACAGAAATTTATGCAACCCAGAAAAAATGTAAACTCGGTGAGTGGTATAAAAGGTACCTGACGATGCAAATTTTACATTCGACATATAACCTAACATAAGGCCCATAATGTAAACAAAGCAAAGTTTACGGAATTATTCCAAATAATTTCAAGAAAACTGCCATAAGAAGGATAAAAGAAAGAATTTCACTCTAATAATAGCCAGGAAAATCGAGATTTATCTGAAAAAAAAAGTAACAGAAAATTCAGCGTCAATAAAAGCAACCATACACAGTGTAGTAAATACCAAGCAAAACGACAAAAATTTTATTTAAACTGATAATCAAATGTAATTTAAAACCATACCTTGTAGTGTAAAAATATAAGCTAAATTGAGAAAGATAAAAATAACCAAGCTGGGAAGGAAATTAGTAAGAAAATAGCACTATGAGGGTTCGTAACATAGTAAAACTAAAAAAGCAACGAATGGAATGCTTTTATTTAAAGAATTAATGAGAAATATTTAAGAAGAATGATATTGTGTTTTCTCATAATGTGAGTATTTGCAAAAATATGGTAAAATTTAGTGAATTAGCGATAGTGAACTTAAGCTGAAATTTGAATAGTGAGATGACCTGATTTTCTTGCCAAAAGTAGTGCAGAGATGACCTTCCGAGAACTGGAACCAGTGATGGTTGTTTAATATGTTGACAAAAGTTTAAATTATGAGAGAACTGTTTACCGAACAGTGTAAACTAAAACATTACATTCAGAAGATGGGGATAGCAGAAGATCCAGTATGCCATCTGTGCATGGAGGAGGACGAAATGACAGAAAAGTCATTGTCGTGTCATTGTATGCATGCTAGAGGACCTGAATAACTCTTCTCCTAACAGAATAAGGAACTCCGTTAAGAACTCAAATATTCTGAGGGACATATAACGTTGGTTCGAGACAAAATAGATGGTTTGGTCACAGTGTAGTGTCATGGGGTCCACTCACTATTAATCTTACCTAACGTACTAAAGCGCTAGAAACTATTTAAAAAGTTTATTTTAAACCTTTCGAAAGAGATAATTTAATTCTACTACTGAATTTAACGATATTCTGATACTACTAATCGAAAGAGCATTTCTTAAAGTAGTTAGGGTAGCATATAGACCAAGAAACATCAACTTTCTTAAAGAGAAAGGATTGGAAAGTTAGCCTTTGACAGGTTATTATAACAAAATGATCAAGGACCCGCAGAAATATTATGGGAAATGGCTTTCAGTTAAACTCTTTGGAACCTTTTGGTTAGTAGGTTAAAAGTATCAATGATCGCTAGGTGTAAAACACTCATGGTCGAAAGATTTAGGTCACTATTTTTTATTTCAAAACTTGCAAATATGTTACTGTAGCCTTTCCTTATGTTCGTAAGAATAACTTCTGCCGATGTTGTACACAAGATAGAGGACAAGGTTTTCATCTTCCGTGGTAAACTTGACTTCGCCCTTAAGGTCAAATCAACATCCGCTCAAGGTCAAATTGGTATTGAATTATGTCAGGAGCAATGACGTTTGTCGAGGTTAAATTATCGAGCGAAATGTTTTTATCTTTATCTCGCTGGCGGATTTTACCTCTTACTCAAGATCGGGTCAGGGTCAAATCTGGTTTAAATGAGTATGTACATTTATTAATCCGAAAATATGAAAATCAGAATGTTTCAGCTTAAGATATGATTTTGTCCTTGATAGTCAGATTGTGGGATTTAATAATGATTAATTAACGGTAATAAAACATCGAAGTTGTTCAACAAATGCTGTTAAAATCGCACACTTCTAATGTTATCTAAGCCAGAGTTGAAATAGATCTGAGAAGAAATGGCGAAGAGAGACGATTACATCATCATGAAATTCCTCACTGCTCTTTTTTTTTAACTTGGAATATCCAAGGAATTTGAGAATGGGAATTAATCACTGGTTTTGGTTGCAAGTTAACCCGCTCTTTGTTGCTCTTGTGTCCTGGTACCCACGCAAGAGTAACTTTGTTATATTTTGACAGAGGGATAACGTTTTGAAGATAGTCTCAGACCTATTTTGATGTTATTTGATAACATACAGGAGCTTTAAAGCTTTAAGCGCTGCCTGACTGTCGGAGAAAATGTTAATGATGCTGCATCTGTAACCCTCACCAGATTCTCCCGAAGTAATCGTTCAGAGCATTCCTTTCAATCAATCTGAATGATATAGGGTCTATCGAAGTTATAGGTTTTGAGCATGGTATCACTGCTTATCTCAACAATGAGTTTTTCACAACGCATTTGATGCTGGTTTGTCCGAGAACGGGTCCAGTCTGCCTCAGACTCATTTAGTTATAGTCTGTATGCTCCTACTTTCACCTCCGCTTTGATTATTTTATTAAGGGGAGGAAGTTTAGTAGGGTTTCCGTAGCTGCCATATCTGGAGTTTATAGAAGTCCAGAACTGTCCATCTTTGAGTGATTTTTGTCCAGCATATAAACGAGCTATAGGTTATCATGGGTCTTACTACAACAGTACATAACCACTGTACAAAGTATGGTTTTAATTCCCACGTTTTTCCCAGCGCTCTTTTTGATACCATGGTGGCCATTTTTCCTTTAAAAATGGAATTCTGCAGGTCGGAGTTCTAGGTAAACTTTGAATCCAGTATTACATTTAGGTACTTAAGCTACTGGCTCATCTGCAGTTGTGTATTAAAGAGAATTGGTAGTTTTAATTTTCGTAATAGGCTTCTTAGCCTATTTGAAGAGTTTTACAAGAATGAAACACGAAATAATGCCCTGGTATTCATCAAAATGCTTCGGATACAAGGGTAACTCAGGGCCTCCGGCCTATTCGCAGGGCCAAAAAGTGCTGACGACGCGGTTGCATCGCGCACGGCCTGGATACTATCGCGTAAACTTGCTTTTGTGCGTAAAAGTTGCTGATGATACCTAAAAATATTTGTGTTGGGCAACCGCGTCATCAGCACATTTTGGCCCTGCAAATTGACAGAAGTCCATGAGGTACTTTTGTACTCGAAGCGTTTTGATGAATACCATTGCAGTATTTCACGTTTCGTGCTTGAAGAACTCTTCACATAGGCTACCAAGCCTATTACACGTACATTACTTCAAGGAGATGTCAAGTAGAGTTGAGTCAACAGCATGTTAGCACTGTGTGCAACTGCTGAAAGCTAGAGTTGTACACAGCAAGACTCGAAACACAAATATCATTCACGATTTTAAATTCGCCCAACTTCTTTCTGTTAATGAAGGATATGAGTGTGGTTTTCCAAAGATTTACCCTAAGTTGCTTCTTAGTACAGCATTCCTTCACTATAGTCAGAGCCTCCTGTTTAAAGTTGTTAAAGCTAATATGAAAAGACATTAAATATATAATTATTACAAAATATAAAGTAAATTTGACTATTAAAATATCTTCGTAAGAGCTTCAAATACGAAATATGTTTACTCAAGGTTATTAAAGTGAATAAATAACAAATAAATTAATATAATTAAAAACAACTATATTTAACAATCAATACGAGATATTCCTTAATTTGCCATAAATTGGTACCCTGAAATTAAAAACGGAAATATTAATAAAATTATTGCAAGTTTTCAATACAAACTTAAAGTTTCAAAAACATGGAAACAAATTCTCAGCTTGATGTTTTGTAGAAAGTGAAGAAGAAAGTTCAGGATCGAACATAGACTGCCTTGGATAGATATGAGATGAACTCATAGTTCTGTATTCAATTATCTTCGTAAACTAATTCATTGCCTATTAACTTTTCCCCAAGGAGTTTTTATTTTCTAGATTTGAGTTTTACAAATATACAAACTGGTTTCAGAAATATTTGATTTTTCTAGAAATTTTGCTTGTTTCCTTATATTTTTCCGCAATGATAAGCCACTTCGCGAATATATTTCTAGCTGCCTCTAAAGGTATTTTTAGATGGACAAAATAAATATTGCAGAACAACAGAATCAATTACAAGTAAAAGTTTTTTAAACATCGTGAGTCTAATTTAAAATAAATGTTTGATTTTCTATTAACGAACTAAATATTTTCTATGGTTCGCTATTAGTAACTATAAAATTTTAGTTCCATATTTCCTATAGATTATATTCGGTTTTATAAATCTACTTCTATAAATTCAACTTTTATTTTCAAATATCAAAAGAATCGAATATCTTTATTTATTGAAAACAATAACGCCTGTGAAACCATTTGGATCATTTGATTTCCCGCTCCATTGCTATGCTAAATGGCGAAGTGGCAGTTTAAGATATTTCAGTTTGCTTAGCTGGCCTAATTTCCATACCAGCGTTAAGCAAAATTCTGACATAATAAATATATTAATAGTTCGAGCAAATATTTTTATATAATCCGAATTGTTTGGTTATTATTTGTGATGACCAAAAATTACAACATCTCTACTAATGTCTCTTTTTGATCTCTATATAATTTTTGTAAGGTGTTCTGTGTATTTTTATAAGGTGTTTTATAAGTAAACCAAATGTACCGAAGAAAATTGTCTAATAAATTTAACCAATGATAACATTAAACATTATAAAGATAATTTTGGTTCTACCATATACGCCTTCATGATAAGTATAGCATCTAATGACAGGCGGGAATAACAGCACTTTGCCTCCCAGACAATATACTTTGTGTTATGTTCGATAAATAATTAGAATTCAATTTGAACCTAAAATAGGGTATTTAGTAAGATTTTTACATATGGATTAACTCGAATTTAATTTCAGGATTGGATAGATAAAGGGATGGGGGGCGTGGATTCCGTATCGGACTACAAACTCATTTTTATTATTCACATTTTGAAATAATAATTAAAAAGAACGTAATGGCTTCAGACGGGGTCGTTCAACTGTCCAGGCAGTTGTGCAAATGGTACAAGGCATAGTCGAAGATCTTGAGAGGGCAGCGCATATGAATTTGATTCTATGCGAGCTTAGCAAAACATTCGACTATGCCTCTCATAAGTTTCTGATTCGGAAGTTGTATGGATATGGTGTTACGGGTACCATTCTAAAACTGCCAGAGCCTTGGTGATTAAGTTTCAGTTTTAGGTCATATAGAGTATGGAGTGCCCCAGGGGTCGATTCATTTTTATTATGCCCATTTTCAAATAATAATTAAAAAGAACGGAAGTCATGTTTTCGAAAAAAATAATTTATTTAATAATGGGTTTAGACGAGGTCCTTCGACTCTCCATGTAGTTGTGCAAATGGTACGAGGCATAGACGAGAGTCTTGAGAGGGAAGAGCATATGAATTTTATTCTATGCGACCTTAGCAAGACATTCGACTGTGTCTCTCATAAGTTTCTGATTCCGAAGTTGAATCGATATGGTGCTAGGGGTAGCATTCTAGAACTGCCAGAACCTTGGTGATTAAATGTCAGTTTCAGGTCATATAGAGTACGGAATACTCCAGGGCTCGGCTCAGAAGCCTCCTCTTTTTGTAATATATATATATATATATATATATATATATATATATATATATATATATATATATATATATATATATATAAGTAACCTGTTTGCATTTATTAGTCTTTCGAAAAAAATGTTTATGCTGGCGACACATCTTTGTTGCGTAGTTACAAGCATATTCAAGATTTAAAACATAATAATTTCCTGTAGATAAAAAAGTAGATTCATTCGGTTTGGCGTCAGCAAAATTTTTAGGTTATCATGAATAGGTATAATCCCAACTTTTTTTTAGTAACAGTTCAGTGATGTAACGAAATTCGCGGCGATATGTCCCAGCATTGGGTGATGATTACCATATATTGTGAATTTTGCACTTGTGATCGTTTTGTATTTTCAACTTAGAAAAGAAGCAAGAATAATTTTTGTGTGTCCTCGGAAATTCGTTTTAATATTATTATTCAATAAACTACGGCTTTTATTCACTTGGATTACACATAAAATTAACCACTTTTTATTAAACGATTTTATTTAGTTTTACTGCTGCCAACAACCGAATTTTAACTTACTTCCGACGATCCGATCAAGCTAAAAATTGGTGCACATGATCGATCATCAAAATCATACAGTAAAAATAGTCAAAAAAAAAACGAAAAAATAAAATGATTTCTTCGTGAAATGTATTATTCTGAAACCAAAATATCTATACGTATTTTGCATGCAAATACTGAACGTGGCTTCGCCGACTTCCGCAGGATGGCGTATACATGTTTATGCGGCTTTCACGGATTCCTCCGTGTAAGATGCAATAGCAGTGGATATATCCACATTATGCCGTTATAGTGCTAAAATCCCATTCAGCAAACGTACAACTATATGCAGCATATGTTCGCATTTTACTTTATTCATATACGGAGCTGCATATAGTTGTATGTTTGCTGAATGCGATTTCAGCACTACAATGGCATAATGTGGATATATCAACTGCTATTGCATCTCACACAGAGGAATCCGTGAAACCGCATAAACATGTATACGCTATCGGGCGGGAGGTCGGCGAAGCCGCGTTCAATATTTGCATGTTTCCTTCCGATCTGTCCTTTACATAGCCAGGTGCATGTCGGTACCCTGATGGATCAAGTAGAGACGAAACATGTACTTCTGCCGTATCACTGTGGCGGGGAGGGTAAGTTTTGACTTTCTTTTCGGTATGGTGGTACAGGTAGGCCATCATCTCGATGATGGTGGAATAGGATAAATTGTGTTCCTTAGCAATTTGTTCCAACTGTGCAACCTCTAATACGGAAAAGATATGATTGGAACGAAGTTTGCATTTACTGTTCTCATTTTACTTCATATATATATATATATATATATATATATATATATATATATATATATATATATATATATATATATATTAATTATGAACCAAAAATCTTGGCAGTTATTGAAACTACATAAATCCTAACAAAAAGAGTGTGATGTTGGCTAAGCCATGATATGCGTCACACACGCATTGAGAGAATTAATAATTAACTTATTACCCCATAACCAAAAAAAAATTCTATAAATATTTGATTCCAATAAGATTCAATTTCATTAAACAGTGCTGAGCTGTCGCAATATATATATTTTTTGAGGCTATATCAAAACAAATCTAAATTTATATAAGAAAATCAATGTATTTATCTTCTATATTAATAAAAATAAGCTGCTCAACTAAATTAAGACACTCCAGAATAATCACGTTTTTAATATAAAATAATTAGTATGGATTAGAAAACAGTACTTAAAATACAAAATACATTCAGGTCAATATTAATAAAAACTGAATCATGCTACAAAAGTTAACATAAAACATTTTTATTTATAAAATAACTCAACGTTTTGAATTTTACTTGATGAGAATTTCCAGGCCACTAAGAATCAGAAGAAAATTATCATTAAAAATTAAATAAAGAAACAATTTTTGACATGTATAAATCGACAACATAAAACTATCAGAAAACGAGACTTTCTAAGAAATAATTTCTTATTTAAAACATTTTTAGAATATTTTTTCCAATTTTTGCATTTAATTATGCATCAGGTAAGAAGACAAAATACTGCAAATTTTTTCAGATTAAATATTTTAATGAAAGAAAATGTGTTCGGATATAGAAATATTAGGCGTTTATGGGTAGCTTAAAATACCGATTGCTACTTTTTTTCAATATCTATTAATCTACAAGGTCAAGTAAAATTTTTATAAAATTACGTATATTGTATAGTTAAAAAGCAAAGCTGTTAAATAAAAAAAGTATGAAAGAATGAATGAATAAGAGTGGTGATTGCCGATGAAAATAAGTAAAAAAAAATATTATTAATTGAGGAAGTACTGGAATTAAATTGATAAGAAAGATTTAAGATAATTAAAGTATCTTGAAGTCTATTCACGTAGGAGCACGAATAAGGTCGAAAACCATAAAGCGGCATTAAACCGTTAGCGTTACATGGCTGTTAAACTATAATTCGGACTATGAATATTGCATGAGGGTGACGTCACACCCTGTGCAATGGTATACCATCTGTGGGCTTATCGTGGCCAAACAGTAGCATATTTTATTTTTCTTCAATAATTTTTATTCTTGTGGTGTCATGATTATGTTGACCTAATTGTGAATACGTCATCAAACTTTAGTCCTATACTTTTTGATGGCATTGTTGATTCAAAAGCAAGGACCATAGTACTGAACATATATAATGCACTAGTGCATCAGATGCTTTTAAGAACTGTTCGAAATAAAAATTTTTTATTTGCCAATATAACAGAAATCAATCAGTTCACAACCCACAGGCAGAAAAAATAGGAACAGCGCGAAGTTGCCCAATACATGTCTTGGTAGAAAGTCGTATCAGTACAAAAAGGAACAACGAAACATTTATTAAAGGGACGAATCGTGAGTTTTCGCGCTAGGCGTTTTTAGAAGGCTTGCATCCTGGCTTTAAAATTCCATCCGGTAAAGACTGCAAGTTAATACTAGCTAATATTGGAAGGTATCATGAATTAACACGAAAAAAGGACTGTATATATTTTTGAAGGTTACTTTTCTGAACATAATGTTTATGTCAATTTCTAAAAATTAGGTAATTATAATGGATAACGCAAGCTATCGTTCTAGACTAGCAGAATGGTTGACCTCATCCTGCTAGCAAAATGAAATATTACAAATTAGCGGAATAAAAGAGGACTATCTTGTGAAAATAATTCCTTAAAAGTGGAGCATTTGAAAATAGCAAGAGAATATAGTTCAAAATTTAAAATACTAGTTATTGAGAATATGGTTGTGGAATGTGTTATAATTATGCTTCAGTTGCTATCTAATCATTCCGAATTAAATTCAATAGAGTGAACATGGGCTCGAGTAAAACGATTTATTACAAAATATAATTCAACCTTTTAGTTAAAAGATTTTTGAGAACTGAGCAATGCTATAAATAATATATAGGATCTTTTTTGTTACACAACTCGGACTAGGTCCGTAGATCACTTTAGGTGTTCCCATTAAGGTTAAAGAGTAATTTGAGTGTAGCTTTTGAGCTCGTTAATTTAGAAAATTTCCAATTTGTCGATTAAGTAACCAATTTTTGACAAATCGGTAGCACTTTGTTGGTATTGCGGTGAGACTATGTGACGTAGTTATCAAGAAGATTATAGAGTGCTGAGTTCTACCGAAATACTTCCTTATTGTGTGTCTAATCAATGTGGAAAAGATTTCACACTTGAAGTCTCTGTATATGATTGTATTCCTTACATAGTATGGGGCTCCACAAATAAGTAGAAGGACTTTGTTTTGAAAGCTTCCTACTCTGCTGAATCTTGATTTGCTCATGGTGATCCATATTAGAGCACCAAAGGATACTATGGAATGTTTAAAAAGTTTACAGTAGCAGAGGGTGGAGAGCTAAGAATGAAGTTTTGGTTTTACACAGCAACAGCTTGCATTAAGAAGCCAGTTCAGTCTCCTGTCCAAGACTAGTACTTTGCATAATAGCTCCAGAAAATCTCAGTCCTAGAGATAGATAACCGATTCTCTGGGATCGCAACTCTGGCTCTAGTAAACATCACTGCCTGTGTTTTAGTAGGGTTCGGTTTTATCTTTCAATCGGCCATCCATCTCCCCAGCTTATTTATTTGCCATTGCAGTCTCAATATTATCCATCGAAATCATCCTGAGGAATTCGCAAAAGTAGTGTCGTCAGCAAATAAAAATAGCTTGCTGTGCTAATCTGTTGGAAAATCTGAAATGTAAAGGTTGAATAGAGTTGAAGATAGAGGAGAGCTCAGTCCTAATCGGTCTAGTATACTGTAAACTACTTAAAAGAACAGAAGATGTGGCACCTCGACGACTTTTGGAAGAGACTGTACAACTATTAGTTATAACTGTAGCAAAATCTGATTCAGCTTAAAGTGAGGACATTTTTTTTTAAAACGCAACTTATATTTATTTTTTTAATTTTTATTGTAAAAACTATATTTTTCTGTTCTCTGTCGTAATATATGTATTTTCTTCTCAAGCCAGTGTTAAAATATTATTTATATAATTCAGCAAGCACCCTTACTACCGACGATACTGGCTGGAAATTTGTATAAAATAATGACGATTATACAAAATAACCATTGTTCAGAATTTTATGACCTCATTGTATTATTCAGGACCGGGGTGTGTAGACCCAATTTTTGTAAAATATGCCTGGTTTATATCTGTTCTACTTATATACGAGATAAAAGGCTCACCCTATATTTAAATTATTTTGCAATGTATAATGACGTTCTGTGCTCTTAAGAAAAGGTAAATAGAATATAGGAGAATTGGATTACTCAAGAATAATTGAAATATTTGTAAAATAATTAAATTACCACGAAACATAAAAAATGATTTAAGTATTAAAAACTTTTTCTTTCTCTGGAAAGGTAAGTGAATTGTTATAACTTACTATAAATATAATATTTTTCTCCATGTCGAAGATTAACTGAGTTATAACACTTAAACTACCTGAAAGTAACCTGACCTACTTTTCCTCAATTATATCAGTTCAATTACTTGACAATTCCGTTTAATAGCAATATCATTTTAAAGATTAATTACGTTTTTAACTAAAAAAATCTTTATTTCCAACTCTGTATACGCACTAAGGAAAAAAAGAAAACAACCCTCCTTCAGAAAATGCATTAGAAGTCAAGGTAACAGAAGCTATCACGTATGTCCTTCAAACGTCAAATCGTTTTGGATACATCTCGGTTGAGTGCTGTCGTAATGTTTGTTGGTGCTGTTTTTTATAGGGTTAGAATCCATAAGGCACAGAAGGCAATCTAAAAGGCCTATTTGAAAAATACGTGGGGATCAAGATCTATATTTTATTAAGAACTAACAATCATTGTTCGAAAATAGATTTGACACCATTAATTTATTTTTGTATGAATTTCTCGTATTATTTAAAATTCATCTATACACATATATAACATTGTATAGTGATTATAATGATGATTTTAGAAATATTCCAGAGTCGTACTACAATTTACACATAGGAAATTTGTTGAGTTATGTTAAGAAAGTTGCTACGGTGATCCGATATTTTGATTAAAATAGCTACTTCTTTAATTCTTGGAAATACTACGAGGTATACTACAAAACTCAGTCAATACTAAGATATTAAAATAATTTATGGATATTAAGATAAGCTCGAATTTCAAACTAAAAATGGAAGAATTAAAATTTAATAAATAACTCTATTCTCTCTTTAAAGGGTGCAAATTTTTATCTGAAATTGAAATATTTGAAATCAACATCAAATTAATAATAAATAAGATAAATTACTACTAACAATAGTTTAGTAAGAGATCACACTTAGTAAAATAAATGATTCAAGTTCTAATATTAAAAAAGTCGAATGTGGGGTACATCAGTGATCAGTTTTGGATCCTTTACTACTTTTGCTTTTCATTAGTGATCTGCCTGAGATTTTTGTTGATGATAACCTATGTTCGCAAATAATTGCAGCTATCTTTTGATAAACAGAAGTTTTGATCCATAACATTATAGAACCCAGGTTACAGTGAACACGTTTTCTAAATGGTTCAAGTGTAATAAATTGTTTTTAAATTCAAGGAAAATGGTGGGATGGCTCTTCAATGCAGCAGGTGACATCAATTAAGTTTCTAAGTATACATTTGGATGGTTGCTTTAAATAGAAAACAAACTTAAATGCTGTATGTACTTCGCTGGCGCCAATTTCGTTTGCCATTTATAGATTGAATCAGATTTGTAGCTTAGAGATCCTGCTATCATACTACTATGCACACTTCCACAGTCGAGTAAAGTAGGCAATACTGTTTTGGGGGAGAAAAGAATATTAAGATCTTTTAATGAAGCAAAGAATGGCCAATGTGAAACTGAACGTCCAGTTTAATAAAGTTCGCCTTAAACACAATTGGTTCTCCAAATATATTGGCATCACTCTCAGTAGAATATCATTGTTCAGAAAACAGCTTACCAATGAAGGTACAAAACTTGTAACTATGAATACCATAATTTCCACACCTGGCTTCACTCTGCCTCGTAAAACATGGAGCAGATTAAACTGAATCGGCACAAACTGTCGAGCGGGTATCTTCTCCCTACTCAGATATGGCAAATACGAAACAATAAAAAAATTGAAGGCTATTAAACTACGTTTATATTATTTATGTATTATTTGTTATGTATTTGTATGATATCCGATAATCACAGATTCAATGTATTTCGAGATATGCATATATTTTTTTTTTATTTTGATGTGACGAGCCTCAAAATTATTATTCATGAGACCTAGTTGCTTTTTTATTCTTTTCCTAGTTTTTGATCTCCACCTGAAACTATAAATTTAACCATAAATGTTAATTTTTTACATAAATACCTCCAAAAGAGGCTGATGTAGATGTCATAAAACCACATATAGTTGATCCAGTGAGAGAATACCCATACGTTATCAATCTATAACCATATCAACGACAGTTTTGAGATATGTTTATATTAATTTATAAATAAATAATAAAAGGACAGAAAAAGACATATTTCTTCTAGTCCATGACATACGTCGCAAAGATCTAACATTATGAGTATAGCGAGATAGAAAGAGACAACCGAGACAAACGAGTCATTTCGTTGTATGAATACCAACTTCTTTTTTGACTTCGGTCAAAATATTATTTTATTGACAGTCATACTTCAAAGTTTTATTTATATTGTGTTTTTGAGAAATTTTGGTCATTTGAGTGAATTTAAAACAGAATATTTTTTTATGTGAATGGTATTAATTATTGTTTTATAATTTATTTCCAGTGAGTATGTATTATTTTATTAAGAACCTATACATGGAAGTAAAAATGTTTCTATTTTCTTCAAATCTGTCGTCAACAGGGGCGGATCCAGCCTCTCTCTTTGGGGGGGGGGGGGTGATATCACAAAAGTACAGTATGACAAACGAAGGCAAGTTGTCGACGGGGGACGGGGGGACACCAGCAACATTCCCATTTCTAGTGTAAAAGGCAGGGTCGAATCTATTTTTCTGAATTTGAAGCTCCTGAAGAGGGGGGGGGGGCGATCACAAGAAAAAAAATAAGTTGTCGACAGGGGGAGGATGCGAGCAGCGTACACAATCTTAATATAAGCGACAGAATCGGGTCTATTTTCCTGAATTTAAAGCTCTTGGGAGGTGGCTATCGCAAGAAAAACAAGTTGTCAACGGGGGAAGGGAGTGCCAACAGCATACACATTCCTAATATAAAAGGCAGAATCGGTTCTATTTTCCTGAACTCAAAGCTCTTGGGTAGGGGAGGGGTGATCACAAGCATACACATTCTTATACTCTATTCAAGAACTAGAGAGAGTAATAAAGCTATTACCGAAACCTTCAACGTACCTGCTCCAGTGCAGCAGATAACTGAGGACTGACCTAAATCTAATTATATTTAATTGTATTTAAATATTATAAGCTTTTATAAATTAACGGCAACAGTAAAATTTATGATAGTTCAATTTAATTTCTGTCAGTAACCAAAGTACACCTTACAGTGTGTCCTTAGTGATTGATCTTGTTTGTGCTTGTTTTTACATATTATTTGAGATTAGTGAGACACCCAAAAGATATGGATTCTACATCTATATTTGTTCCAAAATCCTTAAACCAGGGCATTTTTTCCTCAACGAAAAACCTATTACGATGAATGTTTATGATGACCTAAGATATCAATATCTAAATAATAATGTTAAAACCTCTGTTGAAATGTGTTCCAACATGACAGGAGTTGGAAAATGTACTATGTACCGAATACTGAAGGAGAAAAAAATGCCTGGAATTGTTAGTACTCCCAAGCTACATTCGATCATAGGCAGACGAAAAACCTCCTTGCAATAAAAGGAGTTGTGCATGCATTTTATTATGAGAAGCTGATCCCAACCGTCGACAAAATTCTAACTAAAATAAATGAAAATCGGGATTTACCTGAAATTAAAAGAACCGAGCTCTGGAAATTGTTCAGAGAACTTAATTTTTGCTGGGAAAAACCATATAGGAAATCTGTTCTTATAGATCGTCCGGAAAATATCCGTTCGAGAAGGAAATATATCTCTCAAGTAAAAGGTAGAGTTGCTAGAAATAACACAACTTTAGTAATTTAACTGAACTTTTGAAAGATTTTTTTGAATAAAGTTACTGTTGAAAATTTGGAAAAATCCATATAATAAAAGAACAAAAGAAAATGTGGAAACTCGATCTTATGATCGGTGAGATAGAGGAACCAATTATAATTAATTTGAGCGAAGATAACTTCACTGACTTTGATTACGAATTAGATACCTAATGTTTACCAACGTAAACACAATTTATTATTTAAATTTTCTATAACATATAAAAATTAATTATATTTGAATCCCTTTTTAGTGTTTAATTTCAATTCTGCAGGTGGTTTAAGAAATAAATAAACTGAAACATCAAATATCCTAAAAATGTTTTTAATTAATAATAAAATGACTGATAGCCCCAAAATATTTTAATGTTATATGGATGAATTTATTTTTTTATATATATATATGCTTAACTCCTTGTATTTTTGACAATGGGTATTTTGTAAGTATTTCAGTTATAACTATATTATAAATTTTTTGAGGGAAAAAGGCTACGTTTTAGTCTGAATGTGCCTAAAATAAACCTCCTTCCGATGCCTATGACAAGGATTAAAATCCTTTTTAACACTTCACACATCCAAATATCTATTGTTATCCAATCCAAATAGTCCATTATTATAGACAGGTATTTTTGATTATAAAATTTCTAACCCATTCCTATGAAAAATATATGTGTCTTACAGATTTTGCCAAAGACACCGGACTAAAGAACACAGGTAGTTTGCGAAGAAAAAAAGGGTAAAAAATGATTTATTACTCTCTCTAGTTCTTGAATAAACTATAGTATAAGAGGCAAAATCGAAAAAATCCCCCCCCCCCCCACTGGATCCGTGCCTGGTCGTCAGTATACAAATGCCCGATACTCTGTACGTAGTATTAAAATATTTTCGCACTCTTTTAGTTAGTTGTAAGAATCAGTTATTAACATTACAATAAAGTAATTAGATTCGAATTGTCCTTTTAGATAATGCGTTGTGAAACTGCTTAATTTGTATGAGTATTCTGAGTTGTGAGAGAGAAACGATGGTCATGTGGAAACTGTTTCATGTGTCCAAAAGGTAAAAAAAAAATTTGGAAATAAACATTTTCAGTTAGGTACCATTATATTCAGAGAGATACCACTGCTCCTAAAATTTCAACGAAAACCTTCTATGCCTTTAAAAATAAAAGAAAGGAAACAATCCACTTATTTCCTCTTCTGGAAAAAATAGACCTGATCTAAAAAAAAACCAGATCTTCCCGAAGGAGCCAAATTGGATTGATTCGAAATAACCTTTACAATACATACCAAGAAAGTAAAAGAGTATAGTCTCTGTTATAGTATAAGCTGGTCTTGAAAGTAGTATCATATTGGAGAAATTGGAAGGACATTCACTGATTCTGTAAGAGCTCATTTTCTTCAACAATACATACGTTTCGTCAGTATTGTCCTTTATATTGGTCAGACTGTGACTTACTTCTGAATGGATTAATACCAGTGAGTGAAATAGAGTTGGAGTATCAATATTGTAAAACTAGAGTGTTTGTTTAATACACATTCTTCTAGAAATTTGTTGACTTTCCATCGTTATATGTGTGATTAGTGCTCAGTTTGCCTCTGCAAAAACGATGCTGGAATAAACACTCTCTCATTGACTACCATGTTTTTTTTATTGCAATGAGTATAAAAACAAATCATCCCAAATCAGCAAACCGTCAAAGAAAGAAATTAAAAGAATTATGAAATTTATCCAAACACTTGATGTTCTTTTGGGTTTGCAGATGTACTCCTTGTTCACAATGCTGTTTGAGCATTTGCCTGTGATGTACTTAGATAATAAATGAATAAATAAAATTTTGGTATTTTTATGCTTTTTTAAGGATTATTATTTTATTCGAACTTTTTTTAAATTTTATATGCTTACTATTGCCCTTATTTTTCAACCTTAAAGATAGATTTTAAAAATAGTTCGTTCAGAAGTGCTATTTTAAGTGTCCACAGGTAAACGTCATTGCGTTATATTTAGCGTTCTTTTCGGCTAAGAGAGGAGCCCTAATTCTACCTTTTTACTTTTTGTGATCATTTTTTGTCTTTTTAATAAATCTATCTATTATTATTATTTCACTGATATTTTCACTAGCCTAAACCGATGTTGCAATTTTTCCCTTTTCCTGATAGCGTATCTGAAAATATAACGAAATTTTTAATACACTATCTATTTCTGTTCTTTGGAGCAGTAAGCACGTCTTTATGAATATAAACATTGTACTAACTAATTAAGTTTGATTTTTTTCAGATGAATATTATTTATGATTTCAAAGTTTTAGGGTTTTGTCATTATCACTAACTCATTTAAAATCTCAAAACTTATTCAGTAGTGTTGTTCTTTCAATATAAGTATAATTTCGATCAATAAAAGCCTCTATATAAAAAAGAAATCTTAAAATATCCTCATACAGCCCACACATACTTTTAGAATGATTAGGCTACGGCAGGCAATTTATCAATAACATAAATGTTAACCCTCAAAATGACAGAGTGTCAGGTTACAACTCTCGGAGATGTGACTGGGGTAATAGTCTGGGAGATACTGACAATTTTTGAAGTATGATTTAATACAATTCAAAAACTTAATTATTGGGATAATAAAATTGTATTGTTGAATAATTCGTGATCGGACTATAAGTTTGTGTTCCATTGTTCAAAGTCAAGGACAATAGTGACCTATATCCAAAAAAGGAAATATTTTTGGATAAATAGTAAATAAACCTATATCTAGAAGAAAATATTAAGAAATACTTTTAAATATTCGAATTGTTTATCATTGAAACGATTTTATTTTAAAAGTATTAACATATGCAAACTAATCGTAACCGAAACCAACTTCCGTTAACATTGTATATGTATACATATTTAGAAGAAATCAATTGAAAAACCCTTATATTATAACACAGGCATGTTTTGTTTTAGCTAGGAATCAAAAGCACAACTTCAGACTGGAACAAACTACCAGAAAATGGACCCGATTTTTCGTCTTATACTACAGTTTATTGAAGAACTAGAGAGAGTAATAAATCATTTTTTACCCTTTTTCTCTTTGCAAGCTACCTGTGTTCTTTAGTCCGATGTCTTTAGCGAAATCTGTTAGACACATATACTTTTCATAGAAATGGGTTAGAAATTTTATAATCAAAAATACAGGTCTATAATAATGGACTAAAACGTAGCTTTATTCTCTCAAAAAATTCGAAGTTATAATTTAAATACTTACAAAATATCCATTGTCAAAAATACAAAAAGTTAAACATATATAAAAAAATAAATTCGTCCATATAATATTAAAATATTTTTGGAGCTATCGGTCATTTTATTATTAATTAAAAATATTTTTAGGGTATTTAACGTTTCAGTTTATTTATTTCTTAATACATCTGCAGAATTACAATTAAACACTAAAAAGGGATTCAAATGTAATTACTTTTTATTTGTTGTAATTAAAATTAGACCTACTAATTTTTATTTCTATTGTACTGATACCTTAATTTAATTTACTTTATTATATGGAAATATAATAGCACCAAAAAAATAAGATAAACATGATAATTCTACACGCTTAAGAAAAAGACACAAATACTATAATAAAATAATAAAAAACTTACGGCTAATTAGAATTAAATAATTATAAAGTTAAAGAGTGGGATACACTAAAATAAAAATATATAAAAAAATTAAAAAACGTATAAACAACAATAAACAATAAAATACAACAAAAACAAAAATTTAAATAATAAATTGTGTTTAAACTAGTAAACATTGCGTATTTAATTCGTAATCAAAGTCAGTGAAACTATCTTCGCTCAAATTAATTATAATTGGTTCCTCTATCTCATCGATCATGAGATCGAGTTCTCACATTTTATTTTATTCATTTATTATATGGATTTTTCCCAATTTTCCGCAGTAACTTTATTCAAAAAAATCTTTCAAAAGTTTAGTTAAATTACTAATTGTGTTAATTGTGTTATTTCTAGCAACTCTACCTTTTACTTGAGAGAGATATTTACTTCTCCAACGGACAGTTTCCGGACGATCTATAGGAACAGATTTTCTATCTGGTTTTTCCCAACAAAAATTAAGTTCTCTGAGCAATTTCCAGAGATCAGTTCTTTTAATTTCAGGTAAATTGCGATCTTCATTGATTTTGGGATCTGCTTCTCATAATAAAATATATATATACAACCCTTTTAATTGCAGTTTTCATCTCTTCTTCCAATGAGGTTTTTCGTCATCCTGTGATCGAATGTGGCGTGGGAGTACTAACAATTCCAATCGTTTTTTCTCCTTCAGTATTCTGTACATAGTAGATTTTCCAACTCCTGTCATGTTGGAACACATCTCAACAGAGCTTTTAACATTATTATCTAGATATTGATATCTTAAGGCAACATAAACATTCATCGTAATAAGTTTTTCATTGAGGAAAAAAAAACAAGATAAATCACTAAGAATAAACTGTAAGGTGTACTTTGCTCACTGACAGAAATTAAATTAAACTATCAGAAATTTTATGTTGCAGTAAATTTATAAAATATAATGAAATATAATTAGATTTACGGCAGTCCTCAGTTACCTGCGGCACTGGAGCAGGTACGTTGGAGGTTTTGGTAACAGTTTTATTACTCTCTCTAATTCTTGAATAGAGTATAGGAATGTGTATGCTTGCGATCGCCCCCCCCCTTCCAAGAGCTTTGAGTTCAGGAAAATAGAACCCATTCTGCCTTTTATATTAGGAATGAGAAAGCTGCTTCCAACCCCCCGCCCCTGTTTAGAGGCCAATACGCTAACAACAATAAAAATTTACATAGCAACGAGTTAACAATGATAAGAATGTAACACAATAATAATAACACACAAAGTCAATAACAAATCAAAAGAGAAAAACTTTATTTATTTAATTTTTTTATTAAATTCGAAGTAAATGTTCAAGATGACTTCCGTTTTCATATACACAAAGATTAATTAAAAGGAGTAAGTTAAATTGTATCGTAATTATCATCTCTACCTCTGCGCATAAAGCGTTTACTGCATTTTGTATTCGTGCCCACAATTATTCTTCCGTGGTTACAGGTCTACGGTATACCATCAGTTTAAGAGTTCCCAACAAGGTGGTAAAAACGCGCACCGAAACTCAATTTACGTAGTAGCGCTAGTCACGTGATACGTATTACGTCACCTTATATCAAACAAAGCAACGCTAAATAATAGTTTGTCATATGCTTGAGATTTTTATTTGTTTGTCGTTATAAAATGGTTTAAAAAGAGTGGGTAGTGCCACAATACATATCTAAGTTTATAACCCCTCAGAAAAGAATTTATTTCTGTTTCAATAGATCCTAAAAGGCAAAAACAGCAATTAGACCTACCTCGTAGAGACTCCAGATGCATTCTGTCGTTTTTATATAAGACGATCGCTTTATTGTGAGTGTATTTGTATTTTTATATTACTGCACTGTGTTAAGCATACGCCGTTATAAATTTTGATTATTGTTCTACGTCTAAGCGTCATCACGTGTACATAACCTTCAGAAACCTCGAACTATTTGTTCTAGAATAAAACCACTATTATTCTTTTATTGACTAAAATTATAATCATATGCACTTATTGTTGACATAACTTATATTGTCATTTCATACTGAAGTTTTTGATATCACTCTTGAGTGATTTCAAGTAAATTGCAAGTGATACTTACTTTGCTCTTTCCACGTTTTTCAGTTCTGCAGCATAAAAATCAGGATTATTAAAAAAAAAAGTCCAATCATTAGTGTCTCTACTACGGGAAGGTTACTGTTGTCGGCTTGCGCAAAATTTTCGTTACTGAAGTTTTTTGTATCTCTGTGTATCGTTTTGAGCAATCATTTTGTCATCTTATCTCTACATAAATTCTTCTCTTCTTTTTTGGCTTATCTATTTTAAAGGTAAATTGAAACTTAACAGAATTAGGGGAATTATTTTCTTAAACAGATTGATTTTAAAATATTTCACTAAAAGGTAAAAATTAAAGTAATCACTCATTTTGAGCAATCATTTTGTCATCTTATCTCCACATAAATTCTTCTCTTCTTTTTTAGCTTATCTGTTTTAAAGGTAAATTGAAACTTAACAGAATTAGGGGAATTATTTTCTTAAACAGATTGATTTTAAAATATTGCACTAAAAGGTAAAAATTAAAGTAATGACTTTTTCATGCTGCAATTAATTAAAAACTTTAGATTTATCACCTGTTGAGGATCGGCGCCTCATTTAAAATATATAGAAAATACCTATAAACTATACTCTTAACTAGAACAAAAAGAAATCGAAAGTGGTTTGATGATCTCAAAACAGCATTTTCAGTATAGTAATTCGCTTATTTTTGACAATAATTGTTAAAAATTTGGAATTCTTTTTAAAATGTGTAAGTGTGATGTATTTGATATCTCACCGTCCACATCGGATTCTACTAGGATACTTATATTTTTTGGTTCGTTGGCCTACACAAGTAGGGAAAAAATATTGGATTTGCAGAAATATAAATATTTCCATTTCACCCAGAAATCGTTTCAGATTACTTGCTTATGTTCATTTCAGTAACTGATTACTTTAATATTACTGCTGAAGATCGTTCTAACTCTGAAATTGATTCAACTGTAATTATATTCAGTCAAAAAAGTGCCATCGAAGATCTCCATAAATGGTGCAAATAAACTCATGATTCCAATTAAACACTCCCAGAGATTCCCTTACCTTTCTTTGGTAAAACTAGATGAATGAGCACTACTTAGATGATGGAAATGAAGGTGAAATATGAGAAGAAAATCGGAAGTAAAAATGATTCAAAGTACAATGATAAAAAGTGACTATAGAAAAGACAAGACTATTTGGAAGAAATAGATGATATGAAGATGATGCATCTTGCAAATATTGCAATGATCTCTATAACTATTCAAGTATAGACAAATTGGCTTTAGACGCTTGATTTGCAAGAACTGAAGTAATTCAAAATTTGGAACTAAAATACCTACGCTCAACCTGTTCTTGCTTTAACAACTAAAAGGTATCACTTGTTATTATTTATGTTCTAAAAGCAAGTTATTTGGTGCTAGTAATCAAGAAAAAATAATGTAATTTAAAGTACTACCTGACATATTTGTGAGTTTATTGATATATTTTAAACCTCTACTGCAATCAGGAAACGGAAACGATTGTAGAAACTCAGCATTACTTAGGTAAAAGAAATTAATGTGAAATACTTAAAGAAAGACACAAATAAGAATGATTAAAAGAAGAACGGTAAAAGTGACAGTGAAAACAATAAAACTATTTCGAAGAAATAGATATTATGAACATAATGTTCCATGTAAATATTGCAATATTCTGTGTAAGTATCTAGATCTAGACATACTGGGATTAGACAGTAAATATACAAAGATTGGATTTATTTAGAATACGGAACTGAAAGATCTGCACTGTTTTCCTTCTTTCTGGCAGCCACAAGGATTTATAAATTTAAAACTGGACCGCTTGTTATTATGTGTGCTTTATAAACTAATTTTCATTTGTTTATATACAAAGAAAAATACTTTAATCTAATATATGCCATTTTAGCCAATTAACTTGTGATTGACTGAAAAGCAAGTTTTTATATAACAGCATTTAGTGTCAACATATTTATTTTCTAATAAAATAAATTTTTCTACATAATGTTACATTTACAAGAACTAGTTAAATTCTATATAATTATGTGAGATAATAGCTTAAGTATGTAGGACCTTCTCCTCTACTGGGGCTTCAACTTTAAAGAAACTGACAAATAAACTATTATAAACTGTTGTTAATTAAGTTCTCAGTTTTTAGTGAAATTTTTTGAAGTTGGGTTAATTTCAACGATGAACAAAATACGACTATTTGTCAAATTTCCATATATTTAACTAAAAAACTTGACGCGTTTCGCACTGTAGCTTCATCAGAAGTTCTATTTTAAATGACAAAATATTTGGTTACTTGAAAAACCTAGATTTACAATAATGAATAATTGCAATACCCTAATTTACATTTTATTACCTATTATTTAAATTATTGCAAAATCCACACTGGTTTTTGTTAAAAGATATTTAGCAGGGGTGAGGTGTTGATATCTGTTTGATCATTTAATAGATAACCTGTGTTCTTTAATCGATTTATTTCTATGGCTTCTAAGAAATTCAGTTTATAACCTTTCCTTTCTACATGGAGAATTTCAAAATTATCCTCTAATTGATGATTTTGTTTTATTAAATGATTTTGGTGTTTCTGAATCCTTTTTTTAAACGATCTGCCTGTTTGGCCTATATATACTTTTGGGCAACTTCCGCATTTAAGTTTATAGACCCCAGACTTGTTATTTTTATTTGTTTTTGTTTTATAATTTTTTAAGCGTTTTCCTATTGAATTATTTGTTTTAAAGGCTACCCCAATATCTTTTTTATTCAGAAAATTTTTAATTTTAATTGATGCTTTACCAAAATATGTTAAAGCGGTAAAGTTGCGTTTTTTGTTTTCTTATGCTATAGGATTAACTTCTTGTGTGGCGTTTTTTTAAATTTTTTTTTGTTAAAATTGAGTTGACCATTGATGGTAAGTAACTATTGTTAACTGCAACTTGTTTAACACCATTTAATTCTTTATTAAAATTCTCTTCAGATAAGGGAATGCTAATAAGACGATTTTATCCAGTCGGGAGAGTATGAAATCCTAAACAAAGACCCTACAGAAAAATTCCAAAAAGAAATTAAACAAGAAATTAACCAAGCACTCAGCATTGTATCACAAAAAGACAAATTTAAACTACTTACAATGAACCCTCAAATACCTTAGTTATACTCACTAATCAAACTACATAAAATAGATTATCCAATAAGACCAGTGGTATCCTACATGTCTGCACCAGCATATAATGTCTCATCATTGCTAATAGATAAAATAAAACACTTTTGCAACTTTACACCAACATATAGTATAAAAAATTTAATGGAACTTGTCAACAAAATAAAAACCCTAACTTTACCAGACAATGCTAAACTAATATCTTTTGATATTAAGAACTTATTCCCAAGTATTCCACCAAAAGAAACGCTCTCTTTAGTACAAAATCTATTGAACGAAAATAAACTAAGCTTGATTATAAAAAACGATATTTTAAACTTATTAGAGGCTTGCTTTAACCAAAACTATTTTGCGTTTAATAATAAAGTCTACAAAAGCAAAGAAGGATTGATTATGGGTAGCCGTTTAAGCCCACTATTCGCAGAGATTTTTTTGGATAATATAAAAAAAATAATATTTAATAACCACATTAGCCAACATTTCTTGTACTGGTAAAGAACTTCATCTCACCCAAAACAACATAAATTAGCGGCTTACCATAGTTTTATTCATCGAATTATTAGCATTCCCTTATCTGAAGAGAATTTTAATAAATAATTAAATTGGGTTAAACAAGTTGCATTTAACAATAGTTACTTACCATCAATGGTCAACTCAATTTTAACAGAAAAATTAAAAAAGAAAGCCACACAAGAAGTTTATCCAATAGCACAAGAAAACAAAAAACGCAACTTTACCGGTTTAACATATTTTGGTAAATCATCAATTAAAATTAAAAAGTTTTTGAATAAAAAAGATATTGGGGTAGCCTTCATAACAAATAATTCAATAGGAAAACGCTTAAAAAATTACAAAAAAAAACAAATAAAAATAACAAGTCTGGGGTCTATAAACTTAAATGCGGAAGTTGCCCAAAAGTATATATAGGCCAAACAGGCAGATCGTTTAAAGAAAGGATTCAGGAACACAAAAATAATTTTTTACACAATAAAAACAGTTCTTCATACGCAAATCATTTAATAGAACAAAATCATCAATTAGAGGATAATTCTCCATGTAGAAAGGAAAGGTTATTAACTGAATTTCTTAGAAGCCATAGAAATAAATCGATTAAAGAACACAGGTAATCTATTAAATGACCAAACAGATATCAACACCTCACCCCTGTTAAATATCTTTTAACAAAAACCAATGTGGATTTCCCAATAATTTAAATAATAGGTAATAAAATATATTGCACTTATTCATTATTGTAAATCTAGGTATAACTTTTTCAAGTAACCAAATATTTTGTCATTTAAAATAGAACTTCTTATGAAGTTACAGTGTTAGCGAAACGCGTCAAGTTTTTTAGTTAAATATAGTGGAAATTTGACAAATATTCGTCTTTTATTCATCGTTGAATATGGACTTCCATCAAGTAAAAGCCTTGGGTTAATTTTCCAGAAAAATAATTTATTTACGATATAGAAACTATAATGTATAGTTTTTATATCATTATATGTAGTTATTTATTATAAAATGTATTATAATAAATAACTACATCCAAATCACTTTAACATTAGAAAATTTTAACACAGTAAGCGATAAATATTTAACGAATAAATGAATAATTGAATTTAATAGCTACGTATGCCCGTTTTCTATAAATGACCAAATGATAATAAATGGATTACCTACCTCCGTCCGATTCCTTCACATAAAACTGTAATTAGTGGAAAGTTGTGTTAAAAGCACCATTGTTCGACAAAGTATAATTAGTTTTAAACAAGTCTGGTTTGTCCATTTAGTTATTTGTTTGAATATGGCCAGGTGTCTTGGTAAATGCTATATTCAAAATGGGGACATATTCAGTTTAATTAAATCAAATTTTAGGGTTACAAGTTTTCCATTTTCTTAATATTAAACTTTTCTATGTGTCCTAATATTTAAGGAAGAGAAAAATAATATGCTTATGTGAATTTACATGCAATTTACGAAACTATTTAACCCATTTGGATAATACTGTTAGATGAAAGATGTTATTCCTTTTAAAGGACATCTATGAAATTTATGTGATCCTGATATTCGTAGATACTGGGTACTAAAATTGTATCAGCATAAATAAAGTAAATAAAAGGATAATATAATATTTTGAATATTACCTACTTTGGGCTAATGTGTGCACACTCTTCTCTAAAAATTATGTATTTTTATTTCAAGTCATATATATAAATAAAATAATTAAATTATTTGCTTTTCATGTAAAAAAAAGAAATTTATGAGGGTATCTTCGACACCTTATCAGCTTACATGACATTACACTGAAATCCATTGCAATGCTAATATGGCGCCTAAAATTAGTTTTCTAAATTGATATCCTTGCTATATCACTAAGTAGGAATACATACATTGAAACTTAATTATGATATAAAAAGGAAAAATAAAGTATTGCCAATAAATATTATTTTAATAATGTTAGTGATGCTAAAGAAACATTAAATACTTTTAAATGCAAATTTAAACCATTTTTTCAGCTATGTCTTGCTTTTAGAAATTTTGATGGTTCCCTTAATGTAAAAATATATATGTGTCCCCATTTCATGTAAATGAATTATGTTACAAAACTATATAAATGTACACAAGCAAATCGTAAAATTCGTTTTTATGTTCAAAATGCAAATTCTTTTTCTTGGTTTACATGTATAAAACAACTATTAGAAAATAAACATTGCAAGCTCACTAGAACAACGGAATACCTCCTATGACAACATAATACTTGACTAACGATGCATGTCTCATATTCATCCATATACCACCCCTACCGAATAAGCAATCTGAAGTCTTTTGGTAACTTAAGATCCCGTCACAACTATCGACAGTGATCTTAGAAAAGACATTGGGCTAGACCACAGTAACAACCATGGTAGTGAAATAAGCCTACAGCCAATCAGTCTGTCACAGCTAGAGAAACAAGTCATTCACTTAACCTAGACTTTTTTCATTCTCGACTTCACATGCGAAACTCTTGGTGTCAGCAACAAGTAATAACAAAGCTATTAAAGACCAAAAAAGGAAATTATTAAATTTCCTTACTACATATTTGGTGCAGCACATTGCAGTGTAAAATTCGTTGGTTGTTACTTACCATTCTATTATAATTACATTTACATGTTTAAGTAAATCTTATTTAATTTTTCTAAAATCGTAACCTGAAAAAAAAATTAGGAAACTTTTCTTATGGAAAAATTTAGAGATTTTATACTTTATGTAATTTATGAAATTGTATTTTAATCCTTATAACATATTATATTGCAATCTTCTTTTTCGCTGAGGTCCAGTTTTTCGAAGCCCAGGGTATTTGTCACGAGTAAGGATTGATAAAACATTAATTGTCCAACACCCTGTATAATAGTTGACCATATAGTTTGCTTTGACTGACTATACACTATTATACAAGGTAACTGATTAGAAAATAATCGAACATGAGTCTAATTGAGTCACTTCTAACGATGACATCCTAAGCTTAAAGAGTATTCCCCGCAATCAAGAGGCTGTTTCCGATAATCATGTAAGTAAATATCTTCAATTTCTAAATTTCACTTAGTGTAAACTGCTCTAATGTTTCGGCTAATGTTTTATCCTGTAATTGAATTTATTCTTGTTTTCTTCTCAATAAACTCCAATTTGTTACAAAATTCAATTAACCTTTTTATTATTTATACACCCCTTATCAATACAATCTCATGAGATGCACTCTCAAAACCAGAATGCTACATTATTATGTGTTTAAAGCATTAATGCACCAGGTGAGCGCCTATAAGACTTCCATCTCTCTTCATACACGTTATAACTGATGAAATGTTATTTGTTTATACCATTAAAAAGCAATAAAATAATTACATTTCCGCAGTGTGATTAATCCCAGCTTGTAGTTCTTGACATGAACTATCGATTGCTGGGCGCAACAATTGGAAATATGTATTTAATCAAAAGCTATTCATGTTGAAAAGTGGCAAAAAATGCCGTTTTCATTTAATTTAAACATTAAAAATTTTTTTGTTTATTACCTGTCGAGTTTTCGAAAATCCACCTTCGATATTCGTAGTCAGGGTGTCAAAATACACAGATATTCTAGCTCAAAAAAGGAACTCATATTTTGATTAAGAGATAAGAATTACACAAAAGGAAAGAAGTAGTTCAAATTGATGTAATTAGACAAAAGTGAAAAATAAAAATGAAATTTTTTAATTTCTTCCACCGCAAACCGTTAAAATAAGTAATTAGCGAAATTCGATTTTATCTTATTCAGAATAGTCCAATTCAAATTTGTTAAAATTAATTTGGATATGGTTTCACAACAAACATACAAATATATATCACACACAGCGACAAAAACTGTAAAACCCTTCTTCGTGTAATATTTCGGCAAAAAGCAAAAATCCCTTAAACCAACATAAAATCCTGAAATTCATTTATAATTTTTTTATCGGCCGTGGTAATATTTTACAAATCATTTCGATATTGCTAAACATACAAATCTCCCTGGATTCCTGCCGGTTCACCTGTCACGCAGGAAAAGCGAAAATCAGGAACAACAAACAGTACGTAACAATAGAGTGCAGACACGGACAGAGAGAAGTCAGACTGACTCTCAAGGAACGAAAAGGCACGTCAAGAGGGCAAAAAGTGGGAAAAGTGTTGTTATTAGCTACACGGAAAAAAATTTCTTGGATGAAGACTGGAGCATAGGTCGAAATTCAGATGTTAGGGATCTTAATAGCGTGAATTATTTACATTAACGCTGAGAAAAAACACTAAGAAAACTGAATATTAATGAGAAGTTATATAAAATTGTCGCCTTAAACTCAACAGTTAATTGCATAATATGATAAGAAATAGGTGACTAGTTAACTTTAACTGATCTAAAATCACTATACTAAAATAAATTAGAAAATATCAAGACAAACCATGTTACAGAAAAAAAGATTTATATATTATTTGGACATATTTTTGTTGTGCTTTTGTGAATTTTTCTTGAGAGGTGGAGTAGTGTCACATAGATTTTTAATTATATTTAGTAAGTTAGTGATACTTATTTATATTGCTGTGATGAGAAACGTGATTGCCCAGTATTTTCTGATATTTAGATTATTTGCTATTGTCGACAATTAGTTCTATTTTTAGCATTAATAACTTCGTACTTTATTAAGGAAGTCCATTCGCTACCACGTGGGTCATTGAAGTGTATATTTGAGAAATTAAATTAAAGTACTAGTAAAAAATAATATAATTTAAAAATAATTAGTTTATAAGCCACTAATCATTGAAATAGAAAATATTATAGAAAAGAATATTTAAATGCGGAGCTTCATTAGACTCATATAAATCAGCTGACCGTAAATAGTGTGTAACTTGGCAATGTGTATTTTTACTGCTTATGTGTATATCCGAGACAATCTAACCTTGCTCTTTCATAATAAGTAAGTTTATAAAATAGTAAAATATTTACTAATAATATTCAAATCTCTCAAGGCAAAGACGCTGGTAAATGTGTAGACTGTCACATAGATTTTTAATTATATTTAGTAAGTTGGTGATACTAATTTATATTGGTGTGATGATAAACGTGATTGCCCAGTATTTTCTGATATTTAGATTATTTGCTATTGTCGACAATTTATTCTATTTTTAGCATTAATAACTTCGTACTTTACTAAGGAAGTCCATTCGCTACCACGCGGGTCAAATGAAGTGTATATTTGAGAAATTAAATTAAAGTACTAGTAAAAAATAATATAATTTAAAAATATATATAGAAAATGTGGAGCTTCATTAGACTCATATAAATCAGCTGACCGTAAATAGTGTGTAACTTGGCAATGTGTATTTTTACTGCTTATGTGTATATTGGAGATAATCTAACCTTGCTCTTTCATAATAAGTAAGTTTATAAAATAGTAAAATATTTACTAATAATATTCAAATCTTTCATGGCAAAGACGCGGGTAAATGTGTAGGTCTCAAACGTAAATAATGAAAAAAACGTAAATTAGAAGAAAATTTCACTCCACAAGATGTGTATGTTCAAATCAATAAAAGAATGATAGACACATTTATTACTTAATTACTTAATTATTGAATGATCTATAAGTGATTAAAATGGATTAGGTAATTATTCCATAGTGCATGAGTCAGCTAGCTCTTTTGAGGATGTTGCGAGTTCAAATTTAAGGTGCCATCTGTAGTTTAAAACTGATAAAATGGTAACTCTGGCAAGACTTAGTCTCTACAGATAGGCGCTTCAGATCTATCTAAATAAAATTCAAGATACTTGTACTTAGTTTTGAAGTTTACATTAATAATAATACTTGGTGGCTGTGGCTAAAAATAATTAAGCAAAAATGACATAGATGTTGTAGCTGTAGCTAAAATTAATAAAGCAATATAAAAATATTAATAATAGGTTCGTATCTGCAAATTAAAATAATGCATCTACTTATCTGTTTGTAAGGATTAGTTCTCGGGCTGTAGTCACCAATAGGTGGACTCGGGCAAATGTAGTACTTGGAAGCTTAGTTGTGAGTCGAGAAGCTTAGTTGTGAGTCGAGAACTACATCCAGGTATTTCAGTGTTCTCTTGTATTGAAAGGTCATTCCTGTCAGTGAAATTCTGAACAGTCTTCCCATTTTTCTTTTTTTTGTGAAGAGCCCATATTCTAGTTTTTAGCAAATTAAGATTGTGGCAGCAAATTACGCCTCCTATGTAATGTCTACATAATTAATATTACATTGTTAATTATTAAATATAAATGATCTTACAGTTTTAAATACACTATTATTTTATAAATTATTATACTAATTCATTTACATAACGCGCGTGATTTTGACTAAATATAATCCACATTACTCCTGTATATGCAACTATTTTTCAAACTTCGAGCTAATTTGCATACCTGTCACCAAAGTAAAATAAAAATACAGCAGGAAATAGGATCTCAACGTACGTATTTTCAACTGAAATATTTTAATTTAGCACAAGCAAAGACAAAGGAGAACGATTGTGTTTATAACTAAATACACATCGGTGGATCTTGCCAAATATATTCGAAGAAAAAAGTATAAATAATCCGACGAAATTAGCAGCTGGAGGTGGAAGCTTATTAATTTTTATATAATTACTCACATATAACTTAATAAAATCCAAAAATAAGAAATTCCATTAATATTCCTTTAAAATGGATCTGTATTCTATCCTATATATTCCCTGCTATGCAGGAAAAGTTACCTGTATCTATGTTAATTAAGATCACAATTAGGAACATATTTAAAATATTAAATTTTTAGACGATTTTAACCTTTAATGAGAAGTAGCAACTTTAGCTGAATGTGTTATGAATATTTAAAATCAAAGTTTTATAAACACAAATAGTTGCAAAAATGAAGAAAGCAGTAACTTCGTGCTGAGAGACAAAGTATGTTATACTTGAGACATTATTGCAAAAATTTGAAAAGCAACGCACATATGTAAAAATATGACATTGATGTTATAATAAAAATTTAATATTCACCCTTTTAGAACACAACACTCTTCTAAAAATATATATTATTATGTGTCGTCATAAAAGATTTGGATGGTACACAGTTAAACGAGCTAACTTTTATTTTACGTAAACAAATGAACAAAATAGGCTTAAGAAAATACATATCAATTTTTAAAATTATCTAAAGAGAATTATAAAAGTTGTGAAAATATTAGGAATTAAAATTTGGTAATATTTTTTCTTTTCTAGAATTTTTACTTAGTTATATGTATATCTAATCTGAATTTTTACTTAGTTATATGTATATCTAAGTAAAATCCCATTTGTTTGTTACTTTCTTCTTTTAATTACAACTGCTGCTTTAAAATATGTGTCCCAAAATATTTGAAAAATGACATTTTTTGCCACTTTTCAATATAAATAACTTTTGACTAAATAAATATTTATAAAATTTTTTCTCATTGATTCAGAGTTTAAGTCAAGAACTACTACTAAGATTAATCACAATGTAAAAATATGATATTTTTATTGACTTTTAACCCTATTAACAAATAGTCTTTCAACAATTATAACGTACGCGCCGCCCTGTAAGGACAGAAGTGAAAATTTATTTACAGGCTCTTACCTGGTACATATAATACACTTTAGCTTTTGCATACTTATATTGCTATACTCAACAACGTATCTATTTTGAATATAAAACTTAACAATGTGTATCAACGAAAGTACACGCATTAGCGTCATTAACAAGTTGTAACCTGATTGGTTATTAGCTCTCGAAGACACTAATGCTCATTTAATTTTTCTAATCGTTGAATCTCAAGCACAGTTACAATAGCTGAAGTTCTTGTGGTAATATCTTATTTATTTTATGATTAAATGCTTATAATTAACAATATATATATATATATATATATATATATATATATATATATATATATTGTATAGATAAATGATAATAATCCAATACTGGTTTGAGATTACAAGATAAAAACAATACACAGAAAGATTAAAATCAAAAATTGATACATAATAAATTAGTAACCACAGCGTAGATTAAGATATAAAATAGAATTAAGTATAGTTTAAGGTATTTTGTTTAAAATATAGAATAGATAATTAGGAATAGTTTTAAAGAATAACTCAATATCTACCAGAATGCTGGTCTAAACATATAATTTTCGAACTGTTTGTTTTAGCAAAATCTTGACTTAGTTTCCTCTTTAGAGAGATAAGTTCAATAAAAAACTGTGTTAAATATATTGAACAAGAAAGAGGAAACATTATTTTAAAATAATATATTTTTAATTTGTACTATAAGTGAGTGAATGCGTTAGAAAAACTAAGAATCAAGTATTACTCATTTATTGTGGTTCTAAAATAAACAATCACAGTGACATTAAAAGTGCGTGAAATTTACTATCAGTGCGGATATCGAGAAAATAAAACACTGTGATAAGTGAAAACATTCATTAATGTTCAGTTTGAAATAAGAATGTAATAGTTTTAAGGTTTATTAAACAAAATATAGGAAAATTAAAACCATGGATAGTACATATCTGAAAAATATAACACAGATTTATATAGATTATAAGATAGATTTAAGTTTTTAGAAAGCAAATTTAGGATTAAAATGTTCAAAAAATGTCATTTAATACATAAATAATTATATCCGAGGCAATAATAAACATTTTAGAGTTTTTTCGAACAAAAATAGAGTCATAAATTTATATGTGCAAGCCGTTTAGTTTCATCAATTTTAATATATAAATAGTATGCCAAAGTGGTTCTAATGTATATCAAAGTGTAGACAAAGCTTTAAAGTTTATTTTGGGCAAGTTCAATAATGCTCAATGATAGAATTTTGGTCCATATATTCATCAAAAAATATAAAATTCCAGTAAAAATTGATCAAATTAAAAAGCTGTCATAAATCGCAATTTTTGAAGTTGGTAATATTTATCAAGTTATCTGGTGTCACAAATCTAACCAATCAGGTTGGAGACGATTCAGATGTTTCGGGTTCTTTTAAATAGCTGAAGCGTAGGAATTTCGTCAGAGTAGAAATAATCCTGTTGCAAAAAGCATCGCGTCTCGAGAGCTCCCGAAATTTTACTACTTCATTAAAACAAAAGGGAAATATTTTGTTTTGTTTTATTTTTATTTAAGGTTATGTGTTTGTTTTGATAAGTAAAACGAGTTTAGTATTTAATAAAATTAAATAAAAGTATCAAAGTCTGCCCTACTAATAAAATAATCAACTCTCAAATAACAACAAGTACGGGAAATAGTGTTTTGGAAAACACAAGAAAATTAAGTGATATATTATTAAGGAAGAAACTATTTGTTTTGGAAAAATATTTGTAATTTCATTACTTGACAGTAAACTAATACAAAATATTTTGGGATATTTAAAAGATTTTTGAAGGAGAAAACGAGTAAATCAATACACTGGGATTGTATTTACGAAATTGGACCAAGGTACAGAAAACAACACCAAGGTATTTATAATAGTCTAAGCAGGTGAATGCTTTTAGTTGTTTGTAGAAAATAAAAAAACTAGCATAGCATACACTAAGTTTTCACAAGATTAAAAAAAAAACATACACTAATGAATGATAGCTCGTTATACTAACCTGATAATATATAAATAACATTAATCATCAATAGTAGGTATCGCTATAATAATAATTAACCACTTATATCACGTCACCTCAAACGAAAATTTTTAAAAAATGAACCAAATTTTGAGAAATTAACTACGTTTTACAAATTAAATTGCAGTAAAGCTATCTAGTGGAAGGTTGCAAAATTAAAATAATTAAACGTAGCCAAGGAGTGATACAGGTTGTTAAAAAAGGATAATGCATGGCAAATTGAAATAAATATATGACAAAATTGATAAGAAGCATAGCTGCATGAAATTTTATAGTATTGTTCTTATAATTTCATCCAAAATTGTTGAAAATTGTGCCACATTTATTAATTGTTAAATAAATATTTATATTGTGTTTTAATCTGTTTTGTGTATTCATTATCTGAGTGTGATTTAAAAAAAAACTGAACTCACCTGAGAAGAGGGTCAAATTAACATATATAATAATATATAAATATACATAAGTTTCCTACATACATAATTTAAATTAAATTTTGTTTTTTAACCCGGTAAATTTTGTGCGGGTGAGTGTAGCGCTAGAAAGGGTTCGTGCGGTGAGCTTCGAGCGCGACCACATCACCGTCAATCGTCGTATGTATATATATATATATATATATATATATATATATATATATATATATATACATAATCACATTTCGATAACATTTTTGTTCCTGAAAAATTTGTCTTTTATCCTGTGTTTAACCAGTGTTAGGCCAGTGTAGAAGAAATTCTTTTTTGCTTGACAGCGTTTATATGTTCATCTTCTGGCGCTTATTTTACGGTTGGTTTGGCCTACGTAAGAAAACCTGTTCACAAGAGTTATAAGGGAAGCTATCGAAATTGCAAAGAGGCCCAACAACTTAAATAGCAGAGATGATAACCAGCGATTACTTGGATAAATCTGCTTACAAAACATCAACCAGTAGTACTTAGTAACAAAACAGATTACACCTCGGCAACGTAACCCCAAACACTAGCAATAGGGCTGATGATGCGCAGCAGGTCTCAAAACCTGATTGGCCAGAACCATTCGGAAAACGAACGCGCCCGACGTACAGACGGGACTAACAGCAACCGAGTCGCGGGCGTCAGTTCGTTCGTAGACGCCTTACAGTGAGCTTTAAAAATGGTGAATGAGATTTCACCGAAACGTCAGCTGCCTTACAGTCCTGAGAGGGATTCAGCACAAAAAAATTACATTTTTTAAATGTTCAACTATTTTTAATCGGACGGAAAAATCACAGGATACACTTTTTGCTAAGAATCAACAAAGAAACATGAAAATATTTGCATATTGTTATCAGTGGATTCTTTTTTGTGAAGTAAAATGGCATATTAAGTTTTTTTAGATCTAGCTCCACCTATCTAACCATATCGTTATCTAGGCTAAATTTCTAGGATGTAATTTTTAATTAATTGCATTAGTTTTTCAATAGTATCTAAAACCCCACAGATAAAAAAATTACTATTAAAGGGCTTCTTTGGCAAATTTCTCGGAATGTTTATATTTACATTTTTCAAGATAGGATGGTGTTATCTCACTTTGTTTTATTTTTTATATTTAGTTCATACTCAATCTTCTGTATTTAGTTTCTGCTTTCTACTTTTTCTGGATGAATATGTTAAAATCATTGTATTAATTTCTCTCAAATTTGAAAATTAAATGTCACCGTCTTTATTTTGGTTATGTTTTCTTACTAGCTCACTTTCATCGCTCTCAGAATCAATTTCTTGATATGGTAAGTATTTATTAACAATTGAGTCAACAGAATCTTCAGAAAAGGAATCGGTACTTGTGCTACTATTGGTAGAAGAAGAACTTAAGCTGATAAATGTGTGTTTCTTCTGCCTAATGAATCCAACTTCTTAAACCAATAAGATTTCTATTAAATATTTCTAAATTCTGTGTAATTAAAATTTATATAGTTACCAAAATTCTGCAGTGAAGATGATATAAAACTATTTGACTTACTGTATTGTGTATCTAAAAAAATATTTGAATTGATCACTGCTTGCAGTGACCTCGATTTACGTACCAAAATATTGCACTGCGTCATTTAAAACTTGACTTGGAGACGACATAAGATTGGGTTACCGCTTGTTACTGCTATCAGTGACAGCTAAATTGCACATTTGTAATGGTTATTGAAATTGGGATACTCACATTATATTCGATTCTATCTATTTTGGGCTCAGAAAACGTCAAGATGGAAATATTGTAATTGTTATATGGCACGTCTGAAAAAAAATGGCAGAATAAATTATATTAACGCATAGATAAGTACCTTGTCTAGACTCAATTAATTCGTGAACTTAATATTTAGTTCGTAGAAGTTTAGCCAAAAACTTACTTGTCTATTTGATTAAACAATGCAAGGAATTTCACTAATATTCTACCGGTTTCTGGTGATTAATGCATTCTAAGTATTTTTGAGTTTTGCGGTACAAATACTTATCAATAAAATATTGGATAAGTTTTTATACATAAAATAATCTTTTTTTGAAAGAATTCGTCACAAGTCTAATTATTATAATTATATTTCGCATCTCACAATGTGTTTCAATACAAAATTGTCTCATTAATATACTTATATTTACATTTAATTATGATCTGTATTAAGAACATCAAAAGTCAAAAAATGACCTTAATAATATTTGCTACATTAATACAAAAAGTTATATTTCCAAATATGATAATTTTGAACGATAATAAATCTATAATATGTTTTTCTGTAAAAACATCACATTTTCAAAGATTTTGAGAACTACTATCGCAAATAAACACAACACATTATTTAAGCAAAACAAATTAAACTTACCCCTTTCATTTCTGGCACAATAAGGAAACAATTCAAAATATAATGTTTTTTATGCAAACTTCGTGATGATTACTCGACAACCGCTGTAGCATAACTAAAAAGCGCCGGTCTTTTTAGCAACTGTTATACCAAACATGATTAGTGCAGCCTATAAAAGTTAAGTTAAGTTAAAACAAGCATTCTGATATCAACTCTATTATATACAACTAATCTAACAAGCATTCCAGAAACTTGTATATACAACTATCTATATCCTGTTACACATTAAATTATTATTTATAAATTCGGTTTCAGTTGATGTTCTGAAGTCAGTGATATTTGCTATTAAAACCATATTTTTATCAAATGACTTTGAAAAGATAAAGAAAAACAAGGATTGCAATCCTAAAAGCCAACGAACTTTCAACCCTTTGAACTGTAAATCCTTTAAAATCAGGAGATTCATTTATAATTCTTTCATCTGTCGAACTCTTGACTGCTTTTACAAATAATCCTGATACTCTTGTACATACAACTATTCTTCAGGTCCCAGCTGATTCACCTGTCACGCAGGAAAAGCAAAAATCCAGGACGACAAACGTTACACAACAATAGAATCCCGACGTGGATCGAAAATAGGCAGGCCGATTCCTGGGGGACGTCGAGAAGGCCAGAGGTCGGCAAGCTTTTGGAAGGACGTTACCATTGAAAGATTTAGTGTGTGACTGCGATATTTGGAAATTATCAGATTTTTTGTTTCTTCTACGTGTCTCTATCTATAGGAATTTTATACTTAATTTGAAAGGAATTTTTAAAGGGGAAGGATCATGATTGGAATACTAAATTTAGGTAGATTTTATACTGAATTATTGATTTTTACAAATTTTTTAAATATATAATTCGTTCCATAAAAACATGTAAAAATCGAACTACATAAATAGCTAAAGAAAAAAATTTTATATAATTGGAGAGACTAATTTTCAGTTTAAGACGCGACTACTTCAATGTAAGGTCTAGTCACCATTGTTATTTATAACTGACTGCCATTGCTGAGACATGCTGCTAACAAACTTCTCCGCATGATCCATTGATAAACTTTTCAATATTCTGCGTATTTCTTGTCGCAATTAGCAATGCCCTTGGTAGGGACATGTAGCTAGCGATCTATTTTCGACCACCGTAGTAAATGTATGGATATTTCGTCCCGATATCGGTGGTGGACTCATCAGTGGGATCCACCGGTATCTTTCCCAGACATCCTTGTACTTTCCACAAACTTGCACCTCTAATTAAGTCCAGTTTTGCCGGAAAGCGGTAGTAGGATGTTAAGTTCCACAACATTCTACACTTAGTTGCTCTAAAGTGCAAATACGTTTTTAACAAAGTTGAACCTTTTTTAAACATTTTCAAAAGCATTTGCAGCAGATGAAAAACAGCCCACTCCATGGTAGTAATGCTTATTGCTCTTGGCACAGGCGACTACGATGTTTCAGGTGATTGTCTTCTTGTAATATCCATGAGCCATAATGACATCCAAATCAGCGTTCAGCAAACTTTACTAAACACTGATCATAAAGTTTTTTCATTCTCGCTGCGTTCAGGTTAGTTCAGTAAAAAGACACAGTGACCCAAATCCATGGAGTGAAAAGTATCTCAAGACATGTACTTTAACAGGATATTTGATTGTTTTTTTAATAATTCTGTGTTGTCGTGGGACTCGAGTTGGATAATTTTGTACCTCTGAAACTGCTACTATTATTTATCATTTCAACATGGTTCAGACAAACGTAAAGATCGATCAGATTTAAAGCTGATTGAAGAGATTATCGAACTAAAACTCAACAAAGAGTTTAAGGAGGGTCTTATTGGCTCTTACATTGAAAACTCCATATTACCTATATAACAAACTTAAATTTCAAACTTCATAACATAGATATACGCAGAAAAAATCCTTTAACAATATCGTCATATAATAAGGAAATGTTTAAAAAATCGTATTCATATAATATAGCTAATCTCTTAAATAAATATAAAATTCATAATTTTTTACCAAGCACAGCATTTAGAAAAACAAGTTGAAACTTACATTACAGCATAGCCGTTTACAATAAAATCATGAATCTATTTTTTACCATTTTTGTGTGCACTAGTTTCGCAGTTCTTTACTCCTTCTACTTCATACATAGATAAATATTCTATGAAATATTTAACTTTTAAAGAAAAAAATCTGAAACTTGTTTACTTAATTTTCTAATATAAGCTTAAACAGCACCTACGATTACGTAGAATGCTGATACTGGCCTTTTGTTCCTATTTGTATAAAAGTATTTTGATTTTCTTTTTGTAAAATTTTGTGGAATAATAGATGTAGTATTATAAGTAAACAGGTCTATACAAATATAGTCTTCAAATAAGCGAGCAACATGTTTTTATTGAACTAATTGTATATGTTTATCTCTCTTTCAGATCTAAATATATCAACTGATGCAGCATTTATTGAATCACTTTGTACAGACTTGAAGCTAGGTGGGTTTTTATTAACAAAGTTTAATATTGTTATTAATAAAACATATATAATAATTTCATATCATGCGTGTAATTTTAGCCTCATCTAAAGTCAGCTCTTTGCGACTTTATAAGAGCTAAATAGAAACAAAATTTTCTATTTTCCAATGGATGTCTCAACTAGGACTTAAATTTATAATCGCATACTGTTTTCTTAATTGTTAAGTAGTCAGTTATATTTGGTGGTTTTGTAACTGAAACACAGACATTTACGAAAATGTTGCGTTTTCTAATCGGATACTATTTCCTTAATTGTTAAGTAGACAGTTATGTTTGGTGGTTTTGTCACTGAAACACAGACATTTACGAAAATACTGCGTTACATTTTGGATGAACTTTTATTAAAACTGTGCAAAAACTCATTACAAATGTGCGAAATGTCAGAGTAAGAATTCACATTTTGGTGTGCAGACGACATATTACAGCACTTTTTCACTATTTAAATTAACTCAACTTAAATAAATAAACATATATTGTTCAAAACTTGCAGCTGCAACTTAACCTTGATAATAGTAAAATAGATATTAAATAGGTAATATCTGGTTTCTATTTGATTAAGTTTTCTTTTAAAATGAGATTTTTAGCATCCAAAACCCAGCATACTTCTCCAAGAAGGAGTGATTGATGAAAGATCTCTTCATTCTTGTTACATAACTGCGAAAATAACTTAAAATCCAACGCATTGCTTCGAAATATGTTAGTTTTATGAATGAATTGAAGATATGGATACAATCTGTCACTCAAATTTTCAACCATTAAGTTTTGTCGATGGATGACGAACTGATTTGCAAACATCTCGGGTATATCTTGTGGCAGGTGCTCCAGCTGTTGCTGCTGATATTATATTTGATAAAGGAACTTTTTTTTCATTAAATAATCTCTTAAAACATTGCACATTGATTTGCCTTTAGTGCATGTTGTTAAAGTTCTCGCAAAGAGTAGTTCTTTATAGCTTTTTTGGTCTATAATGAAACGAACATACAATATGCCAAAACAAGTGATCCATCACGTAAAGTCGACTCGTTCAGTTGTACGGAACTGGGTCATTTGTAGCAGAAGCTTTTAACATAATAACTTATTTCATGAATTAATTTTTGGACTGTGTTGTTGCTCAAAGGGATTCTTTTGAGTATATCATATGCGGGTCTGTGAAAAACAGATTAGAGAACTTCTTCAATAGTTGTAAAACTTTGTTCTTTTCCGATAGTATGCGACACTCCTGATTTTGCTATAAGTATAGAGATATTATTAGATGCGCGCAAACCATCATCATCTCGTTTTGACGAGTGAACATTATTTGAAAGTATTTCAAATATTCAGTTGTTTTATCCAGAGGACACCTCCTCAGATGGTCCCCTAACTTGGATGGTTTTATAGCACCATTGCTTAAAACTCTGTTGCATATAAGGCACATAGGCAGGTGTTTGTCCGTCAATGTTGGAATAGAAAAAGACTTCAAATAATCAACGCTATACTTCTCACATTTCTTTTTAGATTCGACCATGTTTAATAGCAGTTATCTGTGAACAAACACTAAGGTATTTAAATATGATAAGACTTTGCAATTCGAAATTGATTCCTCACGTAAAACCTTGTTTTAGTGTTTATGGCGGTCGTTGGTCTTTTATAGTTAGGTATAGAATAATCACATGTCATTGAATTTTATCTATAAAGATTCATACAGACAGAAAAAAGAAAAGACAAATTAAATAATACTGATTGCTAAAACAAAGAACTAACAAAATTGTAACAGCCTCTTTTTTACTTTTACGCTGACGGAATTTTGCAAAAGATTGTATGCCTCTCGCCATCTATCGGCATCGTTCTTATTTGGAGTCGCGATTTCAATCGGGTTTTCTGTCTAAGTATTCTTACCATTCTCAGGTATCTGTAAATTGATTATCTGTTTCCGTTGCAATTTTGGGTGAATAAATTTGGGGATACGTCATGTCGAATATTTTTTTAAATAATTAGGATCGTGGCTTTAGAAAGCCTCTTGAAATTTACACTTCGATAAGGTTAGTTTGAAATATTGGCCTTCAGCCATTTTTTTTGTAACTGGCCATCAACACAAAGTCCAGAAATTAAATCTCAGATGCGTTAACTACTTTTAAGGTTTTATTTTTTGGTTTTGACTCAGAAAAATACATTCGGTAATAGGACACACATCTACACTATGCTGTGGTGCTGAAATGGGGGCACCAAATGGTTTCCACATACCTAGAAATCGAAGATCAGTCATTCATAGGTCAAGCTAAATTTTGAATAATCCATATTTTTGACTTCAAAAATTAAAGCTGCGAACAATTTATATCCAAATGGGTAATTAAGTGGTGAATCAAAATAACCCACGGGGGTCATTTCAGAATCAAACAACTAGTCCCACGTGACTAATCATTACTTAAAGGCAGCAGTTAAAAAATACCATACTAAGACTTAAAGAGAGATATGCAAAAATGACCATGTAGAATTTTAAGGTCATTGAAAGATTAAGATGATTTTTAAGAACCTCTTTTTCGATATTCGTAATAGAAGCTGCAGAAAATTTCATATTTGAACATGTAATCTAGTTATGGAGCCCAAAAGATTATTTTAAGGGTAAGAAGCTATTTCGATGCCACCATCATTTCACCAGATTGGCGATCTAGCAAATACGATTTATGAGGTTAAAAAGGGCTATATTGACTTTAAAAGCAAGCTCCAAGAGTAGTGGTAAATTGATATTTTTAAAATTGAACATCTGATAACCGACAAAGCTTTCAACTTATTCTTGTAGTTAGTGTTCTAATCTTAGCTATTTAAATATTTTTATTCATCGTGAACCAGAAACACATTTCGTTTACCAGATTGCTGATTTTGCAAAATAGTACCAAAAGAGCTTTTTTACCTTAAAATGTTTTCAAGGTGTCATTTTGACTGATAACTTGATTACATATTTGACCTGAAATTTTCTGCATTGTCAATACCAAAATTCGGTTCCATCTAGAAAAGCAACTTAATCGTCTCAGAATGAAATAGTATATCTCTCTCCAAGCTTCAAAATAGTATTTTCTAAATAGCTTATTTAGAAAAATTTTTAGTTAGTAAGGTGAGAATGATTGTTTGCTTCTGATATGTCGTGGAATCATCATTTCGAAACTTAACTCAATTATTTATTTGGATGTGAAACGTTTTAATGTTATTTATTTCTGATATCAAAGATAATAGTTCCAATTTACACATTTAATGGCTATGAAATTCGATTTGAAAGTCAATATCAAGGTCACCATATAATTTCTCCATTCCATTTTTGCATGGAAAATTTACTCTAGCTCACTTACCTGGTCAGATATTTACGTATGTTGTTTGAAATGGCCCACCGTGTATAATCTATATCTATACATATAAATAAAAGTAAAGCATCTGTGTGTCTGTCTGTATGGCTAATCTTTGAAATATTTGAACCGATTTCGATGAAAATCTGCAGACATAATGCCGAGTTTGCCAGGGTCGATATAGGCTTCTTCTATTAATTGTTTATTGTGAATACCAATTATATTTATTACAAACAATAAAAAGTCGTTTAAATCGATAAAATGAAAGAAACAATCGCTGGATATTATCAACATGACCGGAAAATGATTGTAAAAGGTTTATCATTAGTTTCAACAGTTAAATAATGTTTATGAAAATTGTATTTATTATTAACCATTAAAAATAGTTTCTACTTATTAGATGGAAAAGATTATTTTTAGATGTGATTAAAATTGCCGCAATATGATTGTAAACGTTTTTTCATTATTTTTGACAATTAAATATTGTTTATAGCAATTGAATTTGTTATGAACAATTAAAAATATTTTCTACCGATAAGGTGATAATGAAAAATGATCGTAGAAGATTCTTTTATTAGTTTTGACTATTAGATATCGCATAAAATAATTTAATTTTTTATAAATAAAGAAACGATTAATATTACCGGCACATAAATGTGAACGATTTGCATTGATTTTATTAATTTTATATTGTACATAACTATTTAATTTGTTGTAAGCAATTAAAAAGATATACCGATAAGATGGAAGAGATCGCAGTTTTACCAGTTAAATATTGTTTATAACAATATAATTTGTTATAAACAATGAAAAACTATTTTTACCAGTTAAATAAAGAAAGAAAGCTCTTATAACTTAGCAAATTTTATTCTCCAGGTTTCACTCGGATGAAGTCGCGGGTAAAAGCTAGTAGCTAATAAATTTATCTAAAAGCAATGAAGCCTTTTATAACTCTTTAGAGAAACCTGATATTATTGAAAACAACAGCAAAACTTTTCCTTGGAATTTTATATTTAAAAAGGTTTTAATTTATAAACCACCGCTGGACACCCACTATATAATCAGGCAAACTTTTTCAATTTTTTTAATTTGAATGTTTATTTGTACATATGACCAATATCGAAATAAGATGAAAAAACTGTACCCAGAAAATAAATTAAAAATCCTACGCAGTAATATATAGATTGTGTAGGAAATTGAAAATTTTGTTTTATATAATTAATATAAAACCTACATAAGTTTCTATTACACGAATATTCATGTATCGTTAAAAATGGTTGAAAACAGAAAACCAAATGTTGTTCAAACACTTAGAAGTCCAAGGTCAAAGTTATTCACAGGTCACTCTTATTTTTGACTTCATGAATGAAAACTACGGGCCATTTTAAGTCCAAATATATAAGTTATGGATCATTTCAGACTCAAAAACTATTTCACCTATCTCTAACAAAAAATTTTTAAATGCAGTAAATTCTATTTTATTGCTTAAAAAGGAACATGTAAAAATGATTCCGACCTAGAACTCGAAGTAGACTTTCAAGGTCATTAAAGATGTAGAATATGCAATCAAGTTGTTGGTCACCTTCCATTCATCCATTCATCTTCAGAAAACCGACCTAATCTCTTATGACAAAATTCGATTTTGAAAAAAACGTCAAGACTATGTTTCTTATCAAGTTTTAAAACATCATTTTCTAAACTGCTGTTGAGACATTTTTACTTAGAGCAGTAACAATGGGTGTTTGACTTTAAAACAACCTCATATGATCATTTTGACCCATCACTAAAATATGTATTTGGACGTAAAATTCCTCATAGTTTTCATTTGTGACAAAAAATAAGTGATCCAATTCTAAAAATAAACTTGACCTTTAATGACTATGCAATTTTTACTTCAAGGTCGACGTTAAGGTTCACCATATAACTTGTCCCTTCCAAATTTTTATGGAAAATTTTCTCTAGTTCCCTTACTTGATAAGATATTTGCGTGTATTGATTAAAGTAGCCTACCCTGTAAAATTGCCAATAAAAAAAAAGAAAATTATAATTTTACTTCTACTTTATTATACTTTCAAAAAATAGTTTCTGTACCTAAAAGATATGATATTTTTTACTCATTCCAGAAACCTGGAATTATTATAGATCAGTAATAAAAATGTTTTTGATTTACAAACCACAACTTGACACCTGTTGTTTGTTATATGTGTAATTCTCCTTTCAGGCAGAGAATATGAAAAATATAAGTACAAACAGTTTATTTCCTGCAAATATCGCTCTGGTCCTCTCTCCATACGCGTTTTGATCACCTCATGATCTCGTCAGTGGAGCTGTATCACTTTACTCCGTTGATTCATAGATGTCGTTCGACTGGCGATATTTTTCAGTCTGACATCGAATTTGGTAGGCGGCAGGTGTAATATCCTGCCGACATACCTTGAAATTTATGGTTCATATATCAGTTATTTCCTACTAATGTTGCTCTCGGTCTGATACAGCTCCACTGACAAGATCATGAGGTGATCGAAACGCGTATGGAGAGAGGACCAGAGCAATATTTGCAGGAAATAAACTGTTTGTACTTATATTTTTCATATTCTCTGCCTGAAAGGAGAATTACATATATAACAAACTATTTAAATACGGCAGAAAGATTTCTATATTTCTTACTGAAATTTTGATTGACACCTGTTATTTAAGGCAATTCTTTTTCAAATGTTTTATTCTAGTTATTTATTAGGTCGTATGACAAAGATCAAAATGAGATGGAAATAGTATACCCCGAAAATAAATTACAAATCTTACACAGTGATAGTGTGGGAAATATGAAAACTTTATGTTCTCAGTCAACTATACTTTTTAAAATAAAACCTAGATAATTTTCTTTTACGGGAATATTCAGTTGTCAGATGCCAAATGACTCCTTCACACCTAGGATTCGCAAGTTAAAGTCGTTATGAGAACAAGCTGATTTTTTAATAATTCTCATTTTTGACTTCAGATATGAAATCTACAGACATTTTTACATCCCAATGTATTAGTTTTGGGTTGTTTCAGAGGGCTTCAAGAGGAATGTTTAAAGATGACCCTGACCTAGGCCCCAACGTAGAATTTCAAGACCATTCTGATATTGGCAATGGAAACCGCAGAAAATTGTACATCAAGTTCTGGGTCAAAATTGCCGCGAGTGTCAGCGCCTAGCAAACAAAAGTTAAAGAAAGCGATCTTGATCATAGGATAAAGTTAAAGAGCATTAGAAAATTGATCTTTTGACTTGAAAAACTTGAACTAAATTACTGCAGTGTAGTTTCAAATTCGTAATAACTGACAACACTTTCAAATTTTCTTTTTCTTATCATCCCAGTTTTGTTACTTGTTCTTTATTCAACGTGAACCAGGAACAATGATGTAACAAAAATCAATTTACCCTCACTCATACACAGGGGCAGATCCAGCTTCTCTCTTTGGGGGGGGGGGGGGCGGTGACATCACAAAAGTACAGTATGGGAAGCGAAGGCAAGTTGTCGACGGGGGGGGGGGGGGGAGACACCAGCAACATTCCCATTTCTAGTATAAAAGGCAGGATCGGGGCTATTTTTCTGAATTTGAAGCTCTTGGAGAGGGGGGGGGCGATCATAAGAAAAAACAAGTTGTCGACAGGGAGGGTGGATGCGAGCAGCATACACATTCCTAGTATAAAAGGCAGAATCGGTTCTATTTTCCTGAACTCGAAGCTCTTGGGAAGGGGAGAGACGATAGTAAGCACACACATTTCTATACTCTATTCAAGAACTAGAGAGAGTAATAAAACTGTTACCGAAACCTCCAACGTACCTGCTCCAGTGCAGCAGGTAACTGAAGACTGCCGTAAATCTAATTATATTTAGTTATATTTAGATATTATAAGCTTTCGCAAATTTACTGCAGCAATAAAATTTCTGATAGTTCAATTTAATTTCTGTCAGTGAGCAAAGTACACCTTACAGTATGTCCTTAGTGATTAATCTTGTTTGTGCTTGTTTTCATATACTATTTGAGATTAGTAGGATACCCAAAAGGTATGGCTTCCACATCAATATTTATTCCAAAATCGTTAAACCAGGACATTTTTTCCTCAACGAAAAACTTATTACGATGAATGTTTATGATGCCTTAAGATGTCAATATCTAGATAATAATGTTAAAAGCTTTGTTAAGATGTGTTCCAACATGACAGGAGATGGAAAATCTACTATGTATCGAATTCTGAAGGATATAAAAACGACTGGAATTGTTAGTACTCTCAAGCCACATTCGATCACAGGCAGACGAAAAACCTCGTTGGAAGAAGAGATGTGAACTGCAATAAAAGGAGTTGTACATACATTTTATTATGAGAAGCAGATCCCACCGTTGACAAATTTCTAACTAAAATCAATGAAGATCGGGATTTACCTCAAATTAAAATAACTGAGCTCTGGAAATTGCTCAGAGAATTTAATTTTTGCTGAGAAAAACCTGATAGGAAATCTGTTCTTATAGATCGTCCGGAAAATATCCGTTGGAGAAGAAAATATCTCTCTCAAGTAAAGGGTAGAGTTAGTTAGAAATAACACAATTTACAAAATTAGTAATTTAACTGACCTTCTGAAAGATTTTTTTGAATAAAGTTACTGCCAAAAATTGAGAAAAATCCATATAATAATAGAATAAAATAGTGGAAACTCTATCTCATGATCGGTGAGATAAAGGAACCAATTATAATTAATTTGAGCGACTTTGATTACGAATTATATACGTAATGTTTACCAGCGTAAACACAATTTATTATTTAAATTTTCTGTAATATATAAAAATTAATTACATTTGAATCCCTTTTTAGTGTTTAATTGTAATTCTGCAGATGGTTTAAAAAATAAATAAACTAAAACGTTAAATGTCCTAAAAATGTTTTTAATTAATAATAAAATGACCGATAGCCCCAAAAAAAATTTAATATTATATGGACGAATTTATTTTTTTATATACGCTTAACTTCTTGTATTTTTGACAATGGGTATTTTGTAAGTATTTAAATTATAACTTAGAATTTTTTGTGAGAAAAAGGCTACATTTTAGTCTGAATGTGCCTCAAACGGTTTCTATGCCAAAATTATTTATATTTTCTAATGTATGTGAATTATTAAGAAATCATAAGAAATAAAATAATATTATAAAAACTTTTTATTTTAAGTTTATTACCGAAATAATTGTCTATGCCATAAATACTCAGTGACAAAATAAACCTCCTTCCGACTCCTATGACAAGGATTAAAATTCTTTTTAACACTTCACACATCCAAATATCTATTGTTATCCAACCCAAATAGTCCATTATTATAGACCGGTATTTTTGATTATAAAATTTCTAACCCATTCAAATATATGTGTCTAACAGATTTTGCCAAAGACAGTGGACTAAAGAACACAGGTAGTTTGCGAAGAAGAAAAAAGATAAAAAACGATTTATTACTCTCTCTAGTTTTTGAATAAACTATAGTATAAGAGGGAAAATCGGATCTATATTCCCAAACTCAAGGCTCTTGGGGGGGGGGGCGATCGCCTCCCACCGCCCCCCCCCTGGATCCGCGCCTGCTCATACATTTTATTGAGTAGGCTACTGACTAGGCAATACTATGGTAAAATCAAAAAAGTTCTTTGAACTTAAAAAATTGTTATTTTGACTTATACCTTTATTATATAATACAATATTTGAACCTGAAGTTGCTAATAAATTTATGGTGAAAATTTAAATTTAATTTCGATCAGTGTTTCCAAAAAATAATTTCTGTATCTAACAAGTATGAAACTTTTTAGAACTTTCGAAGAAACTGGTATTATTAAAAAAAACTAAACTTTTTATATTCTTAAATTTTTTATTTATAAACCATAGCTATTAAATAATAAAGAATTTTTTTTAATTCTTTATTGTGACTCTTTATTTGATCATAGTGTAAGACCTTGGACTTAAACACGACATTTTAGGTATAAATTAAAAATCGTACACAAAAATAAGATCGTGTAGGAAAATTGAAAACTTTCTAACTTTGTTTTCAACTAACTCTACCTCGTATTATAAAACCTACATAATTTTTTATTACACGAATATTGGTCATTTGACGCAAATTCGATTTTTTTTTTGATTTTCTCAGTCAAAATTTATCACCTAATAACATATTAAATCTTAATGTAAAAATAACTATTTTAATAGTTTTTAAGAATCTAAAAAATGAACGTATAAATAAATTTTACTTCGAACGACATGATTTGTCAGTCAGAAAATACCTGATTTATTTCTTATCAATGTTTCTATCAGTAGATTAAAATTCCTTGAACAGTAAAAATAGGTTAAAATGTATTTTTTTTTTATTTTCAGTTTAAAATTAATATTATAAAACTTCTTAGTAAAAGTAATGTCTTATTTTATATTAAAAATATCAGTTCTTTATACTGGAAAAATTTGACATTTGGAGACAAATCAACGTTGTATGTATGTGTGTGACATCGGGGATCAGTACACTGCAACCTAATAAATCTAGTGTGTCCCCTTCTACTCCCAAGTCATTAGGGATACTTTGCCGACTAGAACATGTCCTTCAGTCCTATCTCCCTTAGGAACCTTAGGATGTTGGACGGATTGAAAGAGGGTAATTCCCCTTCCTCTATCTGGTGGGCTCTCAAGAACCGCATCTTAGAGTTTTCTAAAGTGCTGCAATCTGAAAGGATGTGACTAGAAGTTTCGTCCTCTTTCTACCAATCAAAGTTTCTTGAGGTGTCTCTTCAAGCAGCAATTCTTCTCAGAACTCTGAGTTGGTTTTTGCTTAGGCTTATGCATTCCTTGAATCTCTTCTGGTCGTAGTTCCCAAGAAGCATCTTCGCATCTCATTCCTTGCAGGTCCATTCAGAAAGTGGGTCTCCTGCTCTCTTCCTCTCTTTTTAGATCTTTCAGTATTACATTGCTACTAATTCCATAGAAAGACTCGAGCCTCAAAAACTGTATTTCAGTCCCTTTTCTTGCGAGCTTGTCTACTATTTCGTTCCCTTTAAACCCGATGTGTTGCGGTACCCACACGAAGTAGAACTTATTATTCTTATCTAATTCATTCAGTTCTTCTGAGCATTCAGAGACCATCTGGAAGATAATTACTTGAGAACTCAGCACACTGATAGATGATTGATTATCCGACAAGATAATAATCTCCGATCTGCGATAGTTTTCATTTATGGAAAGAAGCCCCTTGTCGTGAATGTGATTCCGTACCATACACTCACATATAATAAAAAATCCTTTTTAATTAATTTTGCTGATTGACAAAATGTATTTCATTAAATCATTTCTACAATTTTTTGAAATAGCTGGGTATTTTATGATATATATAAAGTCAATCATGAAAAAGTATTATTAATTCCATATTTTTAATAAATGTTTTCCAAACTGGACATCTTCAAAATGATGACTGTCTAAAAAAATCTGATATGAAATTTTCACATAATATTCCCCTAAAATCATCTTTTTCTATAAAACCCTGTACATGATTTATTATTTAATGTCATATAATAAAATGAATAAGATACATAACACCACAGCTACAATGTTACACCAATAAAAACTTTTGAGGTCTCAGCTCTGGCTTTCTCGACTTGTCTTATCGTCCCCAGGAGTCGACAAGCTTGCTTTACGTTAAGTTTCTATTGTTGCATAACATTTCTTGTCCTCAATTTTCGTTTTCCTTGCATGACAGGTAAACCACAGGGGTTTTGAGTTTAAGTTGTTTAAAGATATGTTGAAATGATATGTAAATATGCTATGATGGCCAGCAAAAGAGAATGAGTATAGCCTACCATTGTTAGAATGGTTTATGATTTGCTTGTCTCTATCTGATTAAGAAAAGTAAATGAGAAGCAAATCATAAATAAAGGAATTACCAAATGTTGAAAGATCCTCAAAATTATACTTTTAATCGATTGGATTGACTATATGAAATAAATTAAAAATGTGACTTTAAAGCGGAAATATGCCATTTTTTAAATAATAATATTATTCCTATTATATTTCCTTATAGATGATAAATTGACATACGAAATGCAGACGGTGATAGAATAAGAAAAAAAGAAATATATAGAGCGTTCTGTTTAAAATTTGGGAGGACGTTTTGAACGTGATTACAATAGGGGTAATTATGATAATATTTTTTGCTGATATTGGACAGCAAATTTAATCCAATATTTCCTATTTTATGTCAATAATTAAAAATATTAGAATCCCCATCTGATATCTCCCTTCAAACCTTACATATTTTTTAGACAAATTTTAAACTAACTCGCTTTCCTTGTAAAGTAAGAGGATTTTTCTTTTTAATAAAATACTGTATTTTATTGGCGAAAATTTTAAACAAGACTATTATGCCCAAAAACTTTGAAAAGTCTTTAACATATTTATTTGAATCTGGTCTTTCATGGAATTGACAGTCACGATTAAAACATATTTTTCCTTAGAGCTATTATTTAAAGAAAAGTTATTTAAGCATATATCTTTAAAAATACAAATTTTTTAGGCTTAATGTTTAAACCGCTCGGTATTTAAAGAGTATAAATTTTTTTTTTCAAAAATTTTTTCCTTACTATTGAGAGTCAATAATTTTATTTCTTAACTAAATCTCTCTCTAAATTGTTCGGATAGGCATTAGAGTAGAATAATATGTTAATTTCAGCATCTGTGCTCTTAACGAATTTATCTTTTGGTTTTCTTTTTTAGCAAAAAATCTTTCATTTCTTCTAAATTCATGGTACAAAATCATATCTTCGTGACGGAATATCCTACGATGTATAGTCCTTTTATTATTTCGAGATATAATAAATATAAACAAACGATAGCTGTACAAGTTTTGAAGAAAATTGGAAATTAATTTTTGTCCGCCATATTGTAAACGACATCTTGGATTTTACTGAACCAATTTCAGCAAAAATGATGTAAAACCACCTTTGTCAAGAAAACGCAAAAAATTTCACTCAAATCAGTGCTGTTGTATATATATATATATATATATATATATATATATATATATATATATATATATATATATATGTTATATCGTAGATTTTCACGGATGGTAGAATGAATAGTTTGGTTATTCCGGGTTTCAATTCATTCGTTCAAAAAATCGTTTTCACGACGTTTCGCCAAAATCTCATTTGGCATTTTCAAGTGCGGTTCGTCTCGTTACTCCCTGAGAACAGTTCTCAGCTTTGAAAATAATGAATGAGATTTCACCGAAACGTCAGCTGCCTTACAGTCCTGAGAGGGACTCAGCACATACACGGAATATTCAAGAACCTTTTATTATATATCACCCGTGAGAATATTCGACATAACATATATATTTTAATTGATCTACAACCCGCAAGCGGTCGAATTTATAATATCCTTCTTTTAGAACTCGGTTAAAAAGAAACAATTCCCTTAGGAATATTCACGAATAAAATTTCCCTATATGAGAATTTGGCTCTTTAATATTTTGAAGTAAATTATTGGTTAGAACAGTTTCGAAGGTTCCGTCAATTCATTGAAGATGGCCCAATGAGTGGAAGTCCTACTGACGCAATAAGGCTCTAGGTTTGAAGGAAACTAGAAAGGCAATATTTCTCGCAGATCGTCATTTGAAAGTTTCTGCAATGTTTAAAGAATTAAATATATCGGATTCTAGCCTAGATATGAGTAAACTTTCAACAAAGTGACTTCCAAGATTGTCGGTTCCTGAACAAAATTACATAGGGCAGAAAATTTCTCAAAATTACTTGGAATATTGGGATGCAGACCCTAATTCTTCTCTAAGCTAATGGCTAATGACAAATGACATGATGTGAATATACCACCGGTATTTAGAAATAAAATTAGGGTCCTCGCAGTAGATCCATAAGGGTTCTTACCCTACAAAAAAGGTGTGCACACAATTTTCAGCTGAGAAACTCATGAGTATTCTCTTTTAGGACTAAGCAAAAGTTATCATCTTGAATATATGCCCAGGAACACTTCAATGACTGGGGTTACTTACTGTAATATATTTATCTATCTGCTGGGATCCTACAGATTTGCCGCATCTCGCATTTAAATCTCCACATTTTTCTATCTTTCCATTCTTCCTTCGATAAGGCTCTCTCTCTCTCTCTTTCCATATATCTATCTATTCATGTTCTAGCTGGTTGGGCCCACTTTCTTCTGACGGTTGGCTGACCAGTGAGCTGTCATTCACATATCATTTGTTTTGTTCCTATCCTTTCTCTTATTGTGTGCAGTCTTTTTTTGCGTCTTAGATTTTTTTTATTGGATTCATGATCTAACTTAAATATTTTACAGGATTTTTTGAGAAAATCCGTTGCTACACTACCTATTTTTCTTTTGTCTTGTACAGTCATTTGTCAAAATTCTGACCAATGTACAAATTTTACATATTATCAATTTTCTGTTCGTTCTGATTTGGCTTGACCAAAGGAGTGAATTGAGAGTTTGTACGTACTTATGACCTTGTCGCGTTTTATTTATTATGTCGCTTCCTGGTGATCTTTGATAAGATGTAACGCTTCCTAAATATTGATGTTCCGTGCATACTTTTTAAGGTCTTAACTGTAATTTCTTCTCTTCTTTTCCTTTTCGTCTTTTTTAAATTAATATTCATGCCCCAGACTTGATACCTCTCTTTAAGTTTTCTCAATATATAGTCAACATCCGGCTCACTGTTGAAAAATATTATCTGGTCATCTGTAAAAAAGAAATTTGTTAAGCAACAATCATCAGTTTTTATTTCTATTCTCTTCCAATTTTTTCTCCAGTTTCGCAAAGTCGCTTGTACCTAATTTTGAATAGGTGATATAATACATCTCTGGTTTAGACCCTTTGACACAGCAAATGACTCAGGAATCCTAATATCGATATTTACTGCTATTTGAGGGTTTTTATACATATTGTCAAAGGTTAAAAATATTTTTAGGACATCTTATCCTAAGCTTTTTTAACATGTGTGAAAAAATATGTTTAGGTAAATGGCAAGCTTTTGCCTTTTTTTGTTAGCAACAAGTATAAAGAGGGTATCCATATATGATCTTCCTGCTCGAAAGTCGCTTTTTTTGTCTATTTTGTGATGTACTCATTCATTTCTTTTCCTTTTTATCCTGCCTTAAAAATTCTATACTGAATCAGTGGTGCTATAGTTTCCACATACTTTTTTGTCCCCCATTTTATAGTTCGAGCCATCAGACAGGTTCCAATCCGATGGAATATGCTGAGCGCCAGTAATCATTAAGGATGTTAGCAAACATCTTCAAAGGAATTACTGGTCTTTGCATCAGCAATTCAACAAGATTATGACCCAGCCTTGCTGTTTTACAGTCTTTCAATTCTTTTAATGCTCTCTTTATCTGGTTTGTTATTATTTCCTCTAGTTTACGTCGTACTGATTTCGTCTTACTGACCTTAAATGTATTTGCCTTCGGTTCGGTCGCCATCAAAGAAGTCATTTGTAGTATAGGATTCTAGTTTCCTGTTTTTTTTTTTGTTTTCGCCCTAAGATTTTTTCTGATGTTTCATGTCTGTGTTACTCTTGTTCCCCCTAAATATTTCTCAACCTTCTCACATCTCTTTTTTCCCGTCTTTACCTACATTTTTCTCTTTTCTGGGTCTTTAGTAAGCACCTACCGTTATACTTTAACAAAAATTAGTGTAGCTGTTGGTTAAAAATGTCCTGGTTTATGTCTTTCTCACTGCAATGTTCCAGTTTCAAAACGGCTAAAATTCAACTCATTCAACGCAAATGTAACTTCTTTCAACTAGTATGCTTTCCGTATGGTAAAGATTTAGTTGTATGTGAGTGATTTTTATTAAGAAATTTGTCATTTGGCAGTGATAATCAGTTAAATCAAGTTATTAGTGCTTATTTTGAAGGTCAACAGGATTATTTTGGGAAGTAGTCAGTGCACGAAAGGTGATACAACTGCTTTGAAGTTTGTTAACGAGAAAACTTGTTTAGGGGATCTCGTTGTTATATGCAACAATTATTATGAATGTTAAAAACCATTCGTGGTAAAACATTATATTTTATAACTAAACTATTTTGTTTTTGAGATCGTTCAAGGAGTAAGAGACGCAATTTAGCGAGAAAATTTATTATTCTCTAATAGATCTATATGAAATTTTTACCAATATTTCTGTCACGTTATTTTATTTCTTATAAAAATTCCAATATTTTTTACGCTTTGTCACAGAAATACTTATGTTGATAACACCGAATATTATTGCCATATCGCAGTAGTTGAACTAATCTTCCAACGGCAGTATCCTTAAAAAACAGACCTCTGGCCCTCTCGACGTGTCTTATCATCCCCCAGGAGTCAGCTGCATGTTTTCCGTCCACGTCGGCATTCTATTGTTGTGTAACGTTTGTCGTCCTGGATTTTCGCTTTTTCTGCGTGACAGGTGAACCGACAGGGACCTGGGGGAGAGTTGTATGTACAGCAGTATCGAAATTATTTGTAAAATCTGTCACGGTTTGGCCGCTGAAAGAATTATAAATGAAATATCTCGATTTTTGGGATGGTTTAGAGTATTCCTTTATTTTGTGGAATTGAAATGCATAGACGTAGTTTTTATTGGTTTTCGAAATAGGAATTACACATATTAGAGTGAAGCGAAAAATTGACATTTTTGTGTGCGATTATTAGTTTACAGCAATTACCTTCTTTAAATTACAAAAAGTTTTTTTTTCGGCTAAACTTCTTTGATATAGGTAAGGATGTATCAAATATCAAATAACACTTATAATATTTTTTTAAACTATAGTGCGTCGTTGATAATATCCACTACATCTGATGAATATTTGTAACCTTTAGCTTTAATGCTGGTCACTTTTTGGACCAAAGCCGGTACAATGTATTTTAATAAAAAAATATATGTTTTGTATCTTATTCATTCGTTGAGCTTGTGTTCTATTAATAAATTTTAAGTAATTTACGTGTTACGGCTCTCTGGTGTAATGATCATCTTTTGAGTTAGAACCGATATTTCTAATTCATATGGGAGTTTGTCATGGTTTTAAGTGTTTGGTCTTTAAGTTAACTGGAGTTTTCATATTTAAAATGTTTAAATTTTCCGTACGCTGCACAGGGAGGCATTCTCAAATTTTTTCAAATCAGTCTACAGACCTCAATTTGTGTAGTATCTAGTGAATCTTTACTTAACATGTACAATTAGATCTATAAGAACGTGTTGCTGAATATTTGGAAACCATGGTTGTTTATACCTATTTTCTTGATACCTGGAACACTCGAAACTCAAAACTACTCCACACTGTGGATTGTTAGTCTGTGAACAAGAAAAAAGCCTTCTCGGTCGATCTATTTCTGGACATACACCTTCCCAATTTCTCTTCATCTTCCAAGTTTCTGAACCTCTGTGACCCAAATGAATCCTGCTGACCTCTTCAAGTCGTCAGTCCATCTCCCTGGAAGTCTATTCTTGCTTCTTCTTCTATCATATGGTATTCATATCCGAATTGTATTTGATCAACTTTCTTTGCTATGGCTTGGACATGACCGTAACTTCATTTCACATCTACCGCGGCTTTTACAACATCTTTCAGCTTCATTACTCTTCTGTCTTAACTATTACTCCTAAGTTCTTTGAGAGTTGCTCCAAACGTCTGACGTTTTATGGCTGTTTGAGTTATTCTAAATTTATTCATAGATTGTTTTGTCGAGATCCACGTTTGCAACTATATGCAGCATTGGAAGGACATACTGGTTAAACAACCTAGCTCGAAGTTACATTGAAATAGTCTCCTTCCGTGCCTCTTCCTAGTGTGATTTGATTACCTAAATATATGTAGCTAGTTATATTTTCTAATTGTTGGTTTCTTATAGAAATTTGAAAATCACCACTATACATAGTCTTGGTCCTGGAGATATTCATTCTAAGAGCCGTCCTCGCCACCTCTCTATTAAGGTCATTCAGTATGTTTTGCAAATATTGTGCATTTTCCGCAATGAGGCCACTTTCATTGGCAATCTGAGGTGGTTTAGTCTTTTGCTATTAATAAGTTTACCTTTATACTTCCAGTGAAAGATGTTTTATTCTACTGAAGTAAACAGTTTTGGTGATATTGGATCTCTTTGCGTTATTCCTCTATTAATCCGAACAGGTTTACTTTTATCTCATACTTGTAACGCCGATGTTGCGTTGTTATATATGTATTCATTTACAATAATATAGCTCAGATCTATTCTCATATTTTTTAACATTTTTACTATAGCCCAATAACTTTTTTCCTTCAATACAATTGTCTCAAAAACTGTAAAGATAAGATATATAAAACCCTGAATAAAAATTTTTAAAATTATACATTAAATAAAAAAAATGATACGTACAGATGGTGTTCTATTTCAAATTATACAACCTTATGCTGTCCTCGTTTTTTGGAATAAACCTGTAGAGTATAAAATATTTTTAAAATATGCGTATAAGTTAATCATATAATCAAGTTAGTAAATTTTACCTAAAAGGCATACACTTAATTCATTCAATCATTGAGTGACCCGTGGAATTGGGAGTCCCCTCAATAACTTGAGGTTTTTTATGTTTTGGATCTCTGATTTCAGACTTGCCATATAAATATCGGTTATTACATCGTAAAGATTATTTCAAGTATTTTTAGATTTACAACGACAAAAAGCTTTATATATTTTGAGCTGCAGACTACTAATATGAAACACGTTCTGCCGGCAAGAGGTTAAGCAATTTGTAATTAACCAATCCATTTTTTGTCTTATTTATGATGTATTTTAAATGAATACTTCAAGAGCATGTCGAAGACATGCTTAAAAAAATCACAGATTCTCGTTCTGGTACAATACAGACATGACATTTCTGTTTCTTATCTTAAAGCATTATTTTTTTGACCCATTCAGTGACATACCCCACTATAATGCCGTCCGTCTTCTAATTGTTTTTTTATATACATTTTTTGTATTCCTTGCTAAACTTCCTCTTCTTTTTAGCCTTTCAGATAGTTAAGCGTTTCACCTTTAAAATGTTCTAGATACAAAATTCTATATTTTTTAAATACATTATTTAATTCACAAAATTCAATATGACAAATCCATTATGGTGGTCACTATAAAAAATTGACAATTTTCTTATTCTACCAGATTTTTTTCTTTTCAAAGTATTAATTTTTTATAGACAATTATTTTCGAAGCTATTCAATTTTAATACAATATTTAATTCACAAAATTCGATATGGCGGATTCAATTTGACGACCAAAAGTATGAAGTCATTCATTTTCATAATGTATAACTTAATTCACGAATTTCAAAATGGCCGATGCAATATGGCGAACGCACAAATAATTAGTTTCTCCAAGCACCCGCTACTAACTATCAATTTATATAGTTTGTATATTGTTCATTGTTTTTGACCCTATGAAATTTGAAACTTGATTTCAGAAAATTCATATGGTCAATGCAATATGGAAATTAAAAGTATGAAAAAAAACTTTTTCTTCCAATCAACCAGTTTGGATCATTTCTTCAATCATAGAGCCTAAGCTTATATAAATCAAAAATATTAGTTACTAACAGTATGAAAATATTGAGAAGAAAATAAAAAATACAAAAACAAAAAAGTAACGAAATACAAAAAAAAAAGAAATATAATTCGGCTATAGTTGATCCCCAATCCGTATTCGCAAAGAAAAGTGTGTTTGAAAATAAGTCAATGCAATTAATTTAGAGTAGATTGCTCATCGTCTACCATAATATTGGTTCGGTTTGATTTTTTTTTACCAGAAAACTTTCGTAATCACTGTACAAATTTTAATAAAATCAAATTAATGTGATTTCAACTATATGGACTAAATTGCGTGATTAAAAGTGTGAGGTATGCATCACACAGTATCAATATTATTTCAGGAATCTTCTAATCATATTTTTCAAAAAACCAAACGTTTCATCTTCAGAAATTGACTTTAGATATAGGTTATTCGATAAAAATTTGGCATATAAAGTTCAAAAATTTTTAATAAACCGAGTGAAAAAACCATATCGCTGGAAATATCATTGCATGTTTCATTAAAACCAGTGTGTTTAATTACATTGTATGGGAGGATAACAGAAAGTTTCAGTTATAAGCATTTTTATCAATACTTCCTCATCCTGCTCCTGAATTTTCATGTGCACTCACTGCTATATGTAATTAGACCACGAGAAATTTTTTTGTTTTCCATAGACTCCCCCTGTCTAATATTGAATTCTTACAACTTTGTCCACTTAAACGTATTTTTATAGCTAAAGCTTTTGTCTGATGATCCAACGCACCACGCAACAAATCGAAAATAGGAAGAAAAATGTCAACGTAAAAACCGACACTGTTTTTGCATAATATTCTTGGCGACCGAGGTCTAATCACAATAGAAGAGTAGACTCTAGAGGAGCTACTAATAGTGCACTTTCCAGGATCAAATCAAAATGAGGGTGAATTTGAAGAACAACAGAAATTTCCTCTAACCTAGCATGATTACAAGTTACTTAAAACGATAATGATATATGAAAGGATAAAATGGTCGATGGAAAACTTTACCCCCTTCAAGCTACCTGGTAAGGATAGTATATTTCCAGCCTTATCACAAAACTCCTCCCATGCTATAATAAGTTATTTGGAAAAGTTATTCCGCTGGTGTTTGAGCTTGGAGTACATGCCAATGGAGTAGAGGGAAACAAAAGTAGTTCTTATTTGCAAAGTAAGAAGAACAAACTACACAAACGCTACACAAGTCTTTCCGTCCAACCTGACTAATTTTCCTATAAAAAACACTGAAAAAGTTGGTGCAGTGTCCTCTACATACATTACAATTCGCCTATCAGGCAGGAAAATCCACATATACGGCGCTATATCGACTCGTCAAAAGAGTCAAAAACGCGCGATTGAATGGTCGATCCACCTTAGTTACTTTTACCGATATCGAGGGGGCGTTTGAAAACACATCGCACGATTTGACATGTAATGCTCTACAACGACCAGGCTCTGCACTGATAATAGTCGCATCGGTCAGATCAATGTTTACTTAGAAACTAATATATGCTGAGCTTAACAGTGTAACTGTTAAAATACTGACCAATAGGACTCTCCACGGGAAGGAGTTTCATCGGCTTTCTGGTAAAACTTTGTGATAAAGAGCCTGCTAAGCCAACTAACTGACGCTAGTTTATATATATATATATATATATATATATATATATATATATATATATATATATATATATATATATATATATATATAGATCTACGCGACATGGTCATTTTTTGCACTAGTCGCAATATCCGCTACCTGAAGGGCTTGTAAATGAACGAGCCTCCGGGTGTACTTAGGAGCTGACACCGAAAGTGTTATTTTGGATATACACTATAGCGATCCGCCCTATGATTACTTAGGCCGCTATTATATAGTCGTCTAGTACAACAAAACTCAAACATCGTCTTCAACTTGACAAGGTTCCAAGAACGGCTTGTGTGGGAATATTAAGTGGGATGAGGACTGCCCCTACTAGGGCTCTAAAGATCCTATCTACCTCTTGTCCACTTATGCATAGAGAACGAGGCTCTAAAGGCTGTGTCTGGGAAAATGTAGTGGAGAAATGTCCATCACTCTCTAAACAAACATATTGCATGGTACCTCTTTTGAAACTTAACTTCTTTCTTTAGATAATTTTGTCACTTTGGATTGGAAGGAGAAGTAAAATCTACTGATAAAATGATACTGGTGGTTTACAGATTGATCTCGATAAGATGAAAGAGCTGTAGCGAGAATGTTCGGCAGGAGCACGAGAGTCAGAGACTTTATTCTCTTGGACAATGTGCGACGATCTTTACAGCGGAAATTTATGCTATTCTGCAGTGTGGCCATCTCTGTGAGAGGAGCATAAACAGGAAAAGGGTAATAAACATATGCTCATGGAGTAGGGTTACCTGCGATAATGGCGACTTCACCGATGTAACTTCGCTACTAGTGTCGGAATATAAGGATTTACGGAACAGTCTGAGAAGCTGCGGGTACACATCAGACTCGTGTAGGTCCCGGGTCACTCGTTTATATACGGGAAGTGGACCATCTGGCAAAGATGAGGTCTGCAATTGAACCATATGAACCCCAACCAATTATATTTGTTACAATTACCATTAGTAAAAAGAAATAAAAAATTTTGTTGAGAAGTAAATCGATTGAATCGTGGAGAGCAGCTCCTGAAATGAGACGTACCAGGGAACAGATAACTAAACCTAGCGTAGCTTACTATGGAGCATTTCTCCTTAGAAAGAACAGGACATTGTCATCTGTGGTGGGGGTCATTTTCATAAGATTGCTATCTTAGATAACTCGAAGTGCAGATGGTGTCTGGAGGAGGATGAAACTGTTGACCATGTCCTCAGAGAATGCCGAGCACTCAACGGATTGAGACAGAGACATTTCATAGATACAATTATATTACCAGGAGCAGTTAGGCAATTTCTATTAACGAAATTTCTTGGATTTATAAAAGCGATCGGTCTCAAATAATCTGCAGCTATGGTGGGATTTAAAGGGCCCAATGAGGCCTATGCATCAATAATTAAAGTATTACCAACTTTTGTTCATTATTCATTCACTCATCCGACGCGATGCCGCACAACACACGCTACCGCATTTGGCATCATTTGGTCACCAGACTAAGGCTTGACACAGAGCTACGCAATTTGATATGGTTTACTTTAGAGTAGAAAATATTCAAAAATAAAGAAAAACGTATGAGTTACAACTCATGCCTGTATTAACTAAAAAGACGCAAAACAAATATACAAAAAATCAGTCCTTCCAGTCTACTCGTCACATTTAATGGCAGATAGGGAACGATGCGCAAAACGTAAACATCGATGCAGCTTTCATTTTTTCTTCAGGCTCATCATTCTCCACCTACCAAAATTTGGCGATAATAGAAAATACTTTTAATGGGAAGAATTTTTAAAAATTGGCTTGAAATTAGTCAGGGTTTAATCTTAAACCTCCTGGGTCAGTGATTAACAATCAGGTTCTTTTTTGTAAGAAGATTGGCAACTGCGCTGAAACTACTTTCACGAGGTATGAAGATGACAAAGCTATCAAAAAGTTTCTTACAACAGTACTGGATAAGTAGCAAGTGTGTCTTTCTGAAGCCAAAATTGCCGATATCCATTTCTTTACTGCATCTTAAGTTTTTCGTTATTAGTTGTTCTGATTAGCTCTTCTAGTAATATGACTTCCGATTTATTAATGGCATCATATAAGTTGATGATCTACGGTGTTATTTTATGGTCAAAACATCGTTAAATCTGATTTTAAAGTCTGTATATAGTGCATTGAAGTCAAGCTATTAAAAGAAATTTCTTTCGTTGATTCGTCCTAGAATCACATGAAATATCACCGTAAAATACTTTGACAAAAACAATACTCCCTATAAAATATAATTTAATAAACTTTCGATCGAATAAACACACTTCATATAAGATATCAAGCAATAAACATGGATGGATGCACAAAAAAATTTAGAAAATGGAGCGATCTATTTTATGAAAAATTTTGCATTTTAATTTTTATTTTTTATAAACTAGTGGATGTAACAATTTTCGTTGAATATGTTTGGTAAATAATATCTATAATGATGAACTTTTTTAGATTTTCAAAATTTACCGTTTGATTTTTTTTCCAATTTCACTTCTGATCTGTTTTTCAAATTAACTGGCTAATTTTCTGCAAAAGTTCCTTGCAAACGACGAAAATGTGAGCTTCCTTGTACTAAAAAAAAAAAACAAGAAAAACCAGAAAAGAAATTAGCATAACAGCAGCAATTTTCCAATATGGTTTTTATTGAAAAGTGAGTGTTTTAATAATTTTTTAATATACGCCGACCCCCCTTACAAGTCACATCCCTGACTATTTGACGAGCTTAAGTCAAACCAAGGGTAATAAAATAAAATTATTAATAAAACTGTGTGGAGGTCCAGGACATTTTCGCCATTCTACTTATTATATTAAGCACTGGGTTGATGTTTTTTATGTTTTTTTTTGCCGAGAATACGTGCCCTTGCGTCACTTTGCCTTCTTTCTGTCGACGTCTGCATTCTATTGTCGTGTAACATGTGACATCCCGGATTTTCGCATTTTCTGCGTGTCAGTTGGATGGGTAGAGATCTAGGGTGGTGTTTAACAAAATGATTTGTAAAAGCTGTCACGACGGTTGATGAACTAATAATCTTCCGAATCTTTCGATTTTATAGAGTTAGTTTAAAAAATGAACGATGTCGATATAATAAGTTATAGGTGTGAGTAACAAACAAAAAACTTGATAAAATACCGATATTAATGGTTATTTATAAATTTTAAAATGATACTTAATTCTTTACACTGACGACTAAGCAATTTATCCTGTTAGTTTACACTTCTTAATGACCGAAGAGATGTGTACTAATTAAAATGTTATTTAAATAAATACATATATATATATATATATATATATATATATATATATATATATATATATATATTAATGGTTTATTCACGGCAATAAATCATACAAATTCCATTTTATATAATACGTCAAATAAGAATAAAAAATCTAAAACGAAACAATCACAAAATATCACAACTCACATCAGTAATAAAAGAATAACAATTAACTAAAACAATAATACTGTCACTACAGTCTATTATGTATAAAATTCAATTGTTTAAAAATTCTTTAATACAACCCTTAAATGAGTTCAGAGAGAATATAAATGGGTCAACATTCCTAGGCAGTGAATTCATTTCCCTACTCATTCTGGACATTGGGGTGTTAAACGCATAGTTTGTCCTATGGTATGGTTCATTAAAAAGACTATGGACCCGAAGCACCCTCTGAGGTACAGCGAATCCAACAGCCCCCAACAATTCAGGAGTATCAACCATAGAATTTATGATCTTATAAAATAATATTAGGTCAAGATAGATGCGTCTATTATATATTGATAACAAGCTCATATAATCCCGTATTACACTGAATGGCACATCTTGCTTAAAAGCAACAAATTTCAAGAAACGGACCTGTACCTTCTCGATTTTATTTCTGTCTATTTCATAGTTTGGTGCCCAGACTGGAGATGCATACTCCAAAACAGATCGAACCATTGAGCAGTATATAGATTTAAAACACTGCACACTGCTGAAATCAGCTAATGTGCGTTAAAAAAGCCAACAAGCCTTAAACCACGGCTCGAAATACTATTAACGTGCAGGTCAAAAGAAAGACTGTCATCGAATATCACCCCAAGATCCTTTATATGATCTGAGCGAGTCAGCATTGAATTGTGCAATGTGTAATTATAAACTATACTATCTTTTTTCTTTGAGAAAGTAATGGCAGAACATTTTGTTAAATTAAGTTGCATGAAATTGCGGTCACACCACTTAGTAAAACTATCCAGGTCCCCTGCAAGGCCACACAGTCCTTTATCTCTCTAACAACCTTAAATATCTTTAAGTCGTCAGCATATAAAAGACATCTGCTTGAGATTATAGAATCCTCTATGTCATTCACGAAACAATTAAAAAGAAGGGGTGCCAAATGTGCACCCTGTGGGACTCCAGAAGTGACCGGTATATCAGCAGATTCAACGCCATCAATTTTCACCTTTTGTGTTCGATTGGAAAGATAACTTTCAAACCATTTAAGAAAAATTCCGTGGATACCCATACTACTTAGCTTCATCAAGAGAAGCTGATGATCCACCTTGTCAAAGACCTTGGAGAAGTCAGTAAATAGCATCCACCTGACAACGCCTCTCCAACGCCTCCAACAAGACCTGCTCATAAGCCAAAAGATTAGTGACTGCAGAGCGACCACGGACAAAGCCATGTTGGGCAGTACAAAAAATACTTATAAATAGGGGATATATTTTTTGATGGACTATCTGTTCAAACAATTTGCTAACTATAGAGAATTTTGAGATACTTCTATAATTCTCAACATTCGTCCTATCACCACACTTGTAGATAGGGGTAATATAAGTAACCTTCCAAATATCAGGAAACACACCAGTGGACAGAGATACATTAAATATTTCAGATAATATTGTGGAAAGAATACACTGGCAACCTTTGATAAAATGAGGTGAAATACCATCCGGCCCCACTCCCAACCTACTTTCTAGATGTGAGATTGCAGTAAATACATCCAAAGGTATCACATGCAGAGAACCAAGATCAGTTGACCCTGCACAGTTATGAGATGGGAAGCCGCCGGAGTTACTAGAATACACAGATGAAAAAATAACCTGAAGAGCTCCACTATGTCTGATTGATTATTAGCCCAAGAATCACCATAGGACATTGAGCTGGGGAAACAACCTCTTCCATTTTTTGCATTCACATAATCCCAAAATGCACTATTATCGGAGCACACAGTCCTCTCCATATTCGAAATATAAGCATGGTAGGTAATTTTATATAACTGCTTACATGATCTTCTCAAATCAGAGAACACCATATAGTTTTCAGCAGAATTAGACATTTTAAAATTTCTGTGTTCCTTCTTCTTTTCTAAGATCAGTGCCTTTAATTCAGGGCTAAACCAATGAGGAAACTTCTTATTTTTAGCAATTGCTTTAGGTACATAAATATTAAAACATTCATTAAGAATATCATAAAAGGTATTCAAAGTAACATTCACATCATGTTCATTAACAAAAAAGTGCCAATCAAAACAAGACAAATAATTATTAATTTCTAAATAATTGCAGTTTCTAAAATCATTATAGATACAACAGTACTGAAACTTATGCATTTGCTCAGGCATTGGGATCTCCAAGCTTAATGCTGGATGATAGATATCACATCTGGTAATAGGGACATTTGATATATTCAATTTAACTCCTGGAGTACTACTAAACACCAGATCCAGTACATTACCAGATATATTGGGAAATGAATTCAGCTGATACATATTTAAATACACAAACAAGTCCAACAAAATGTCTGCATTTTGGTCTAAATCACTCGAGAAAACAGGAGCAGCTCCATATTCTTCATTCCTCCACATGATACCAGGCAGGTTAAAATCTCCACACAACAGAATGTCATCATAGGTGTTATTGTATAAAATACTCTCCAATGAGCAACAGAACTCCTTATATATCCATGCAGGAGAAGCAGGAGGAATATAAACACATCCTATGATTACTCTATACTGGTTAACAGTATATATATATATATATATATATATATATATATATATATATATATATATATATATATATATATATATATATATATATATATATTCGCTACAGCTCTTTTGTCTTATCGAGATCAATCTTTAAAAAATATGTTATTTTACCGGTACATACCTTGACATTTTGTTTATTAATTAATAATGAAATTCAACCTTTACATCATCTATTTAGGTACTGAGGATACATGGAATGCAAGTGAGTTTTATTTTTTTTATATCTTTTATATTTTATAATGCACAAAAAAAAAACAAAAAAACGCATAAATTTAATTTTATGCTTAAGAGAATACTCAATTTTTGATGCTTATTAGCAGGATCGAATACTTAATATTTTTGATTAAATTAAGTTGGTATAAATGTGGCTCCAATTTCCTATATCCGTTCTGTCGTTAACAGTGTTTTTATCTTTTTTAATTTCTATCATTTCCTTTATCTGCAATTTTTGGTAATTCATATCGTTGTTTTTTATTATGGTATTGTTATAATCAAAAGTATGTTTTTCGTCCTGTGTGTGTTTGTTTAACGCTGTTGAGGCGTTTTTCGTATATTGATGGCCATTCAGTCTGTTCTTTAACAACTGGCTCGTCATGCCTATATATTTTTTGGGACAATTTGTGCAAGGGATCGAATATACTACATTTGATTTATTCATGAGAGGAATTTTACTTTTTAAATAGTGTATTTAATTTATTATGTGACCTGTGGCATACGATAATATCATACTGTTTTAAAATGTGTTTTATTTTTGCTGACAGCTCACTAGTGTAAGGTAATGCTATATATTTTTGCTGTTTACGTTCTATGTTTCTTGTTATTAGGTTATTATTAAAAAAGGTAAAAACACTGTTAACGACAGAACGGATATAGGAAATTTGAGCCACATTTATACCAACCTAATTTAAAAAAAAATTAAGTATTCAATCCTGTTAATAAGCATCAAAAATTGAATATCCTCTTAAACATAAAAATAAATGTATATTCTGTTTATTACATATATCAAAGACAAATTTTTCAAATAATAAATGTATGTTCTTGGGTATAAATGGAATAGGAAGAAAAACATCACTTTACTATTATAGTATTTGAACCTTACAATTTTTTTGCGAGCACGTAAATACCACCATCTGATAGTTAGAAAGAAAATTTTTTCAGTGTATTTTTGCCCAAACTGAAAACATATTTGTGCTCTAAGTTAACAATTATTATAACGAACTCTAGTGTTCGATAAAGTAAATAATATTATTCGTAACGTTTGACTTTAGTTTTAGATAAATAGTACCTTGAAATTTTTAAATATTTTTGGCGCTCTATTGTTCATATTGGCCTTCGAAATCATACACATGAGTATAGTTACTGCCTTTTATTTTTGGTAGTTTGTGGTTTTCATAAAGACGATAGCGGGAGAAGATGGTCAAATCTGCCCCCAAGCGATTCACTATGGCCAGTACCGTGTTCGATAGTCAATGTAAAAAAATGCCTCTGTGCAAATTTTCAGCCCGCCATAGGCCCTATAACGGTCTAAAGAGGTTATGATCACTTTTTTCGATTTCTTTTTTACGAACTTATGTTTGCATCAAGAAATCTGAAAAAATTCACAGAAGTGTATTTTTTTTCGTTCTTTCGAAAATCGCTCATGGAAGGACAATTTTTTTTGATGAAACACAGTTATTTGAGACATAACCTCAAATGCAAATAGCTAAATAGATACCAGTATACTTAGTTATGCTCTAGAATTTATTTCCAAGAGAAAATAGTGTTTGAGAATCGAGGTTTACGTCACCGAGAATCGCAACGCACCTTAAAAAACTTCATGTATAAGGAAAATTAATGTAGAACTTTAATATTTTTTGACAAATATAGGAAATTTATTGCATATCAATCAATAATCATATCTTTCTATATTTAAATTTATTTCTTTGAAAATTACGACATGTTTTCGCCTAACTATTACATATTAGAGTCCGTAAATGCTCCGTGTATAAATGGGCAAGAGCCTTACGGCAAAAATAAATGATACCAAGGAGAGTAATATTCAGGTCAAAAGAAGAAACCTTTATGTAAACTCTTCATCATTTACACTACTGATGAGCTTGTTGTAGATCTTCTTGGACCATTTTTAGGTACTGAAATTGGTGCAAGTGTCATGAAGAAAGTGATGAAAGATCCAGATGGTATAAGGACTATCATGAAAACAGGTGTTGTTTGTATTGAAGATAGAGGTTTCAGGGACGTGGTATCTTATTTAGAAGAACTAGGTTTTAAGGCTCTCACACCTACCTTGGAAGCAAAGCGACCAAACTTAGATACGACTGAAGCTAATTGATCCCGCTACGTTACGAAATTAAGATGGGTAGTTAAAACCGTCCATGGAATTCTCGGAAAAAATTGTAGCTTCTCCATCAACAGCTAGATAATAAATGTTTACCAAAGGTTGGTCTGTTGCATGTTTTTTAAACAATCGCTTTGGAAAGTGTTTATATAGCGATAAATGTGAAGATATATTACAAGACTTAATCCTAGAAAGAATGTTGAAGTCCAATACAGAGGAAAATACCTTAGCAAATGAAGCTGAAACTTCAAGATGGTCTAGACGGAGTACTACAAAAATCAAATTAACATCTCTAAAAATCAGTGGTATTTCCAGAAATAACTGAAAGAGACCTTAAGATATTTTTTTCAGACATCTGTCAGTTAGGTCAATCCATATTCTATTTGGCTGAGTTAGTGGACGATTCTAATAATATCAATTTGGAGTACACTAAAATGAAACCTAACATTATTAAAGTTTTAATGAGGTTTAAACATATAAATAAAAAAATTATATTGAGTACTTACCTGATTCTATTGGCTACTGCGGTATTTTACGTCATGCGTGCAACTGTGATAATGGACTAAGGACTGTCAGCTACTGTTCCCACATTTCAGCAGGCATATATTATCTTAGGAATGCTAGATATAAATAGAATATTATTAGATTAGCTAAAATTCTTTCTGACGTATTTTCGACCACAGATACTGCTCCAATAATAGAGGAAGATAGTGACGAGGATTAATAATATATAGAATGTTTTCTTATATTTATATGTCACGATTTTTGGGAACTAATAAATGTAGTTATATATATATATATATATATATATATATATATATATATATATATATTTATATATATATTTATATATATATATATATATATATATATATATATATATATATATATATATTCAGGAATACATAACCACTTTTTTATTTTGTTAAAAAAATTATTTATCCGTTCACTATATATTCTCGTTCCTAATGAAAATATTTAACATTTCTACATGAGGTTTCCCTATACCTGAAGTTATTTAGGCGCGTTGCGATTATCGGTGACGTAAATCTCGAGTCTCAAAGACCTTGGAAATGAGTTCTAGGGCATAACTAAGTGTATTGGTATGTATTTAGCTAGTTGCACTTGAGGTTATGTCTCAAATAACTAATGAAAATGCCAAAAAAAAAACGGTTTTTAGAATTTTTGATGGTTTTCTACAAAAAAAGTCGTTATTCTTTGAGCGGCATTCTGAAGAACAAAAAAAAATACATAAAAAAAAACGTTATTTTAAAGTTCGCCAAGAATTTTGATCGTCATCTAAAAAAATGTTAGTTGAAAAACTAAAAAACTTGTCTTTAGCTCAATTTTTGCTGGAAAAATCTGAAAAATATCGTGATTGTTTACAACCGATAAATACATGTTTGTGAATTTTTTCAGATTTTTTGGCGCAAAAACGCGCCCGTAAAAAAATAAAGTGAACAAAATCTCTTCAGACCATTAGAGAGACTACAGGGGGCTAAAAAATTGAACAGAGACATTATTTTAACATTGTCCGTGACCGTAGTGAAGCCTGGCGGCAGATTTGATCATCTTATCCCGCTATAGCCTTTGGACAGTGTGTTAAAAAAGTTTTAGATTTATAGTTTGTGAGATAATTAATAACGAATATAAGTCTAAATTTAAACATGTGATTCTAAATACTACTTGAAACAATAATTTGCCAACAAAATGTTAAATTTAATTAAAATTACATATTATTCCACTATTTTGATGTGGAGCCACTTCAAAAAACAAAATAGCGATCATTTACCAGAAAATCAAATAAGTTAAATTATTTTTCAACCCAAGCTTTTTATATGTATTTTAACCTTTTGATTACGAATATTGAGGATGGGAAGGGAAGTGGAAGTTTACTTACAGGCGCTCACCTAGTGCACATAATCCATTATAGTTTTCGGTAATCGTTGCTGAGATACTTTAAATACATTTTAATATATATCTACTTTTATTTATTAATTATAATCATTTAATCATAAAATAAACAATAAAATAGCATAAGAAACTTCAGTTAACATAATTACTTTTGCACGTTATGTTCCGCTCCTTCATTTTTTTAATACATTCCATATATATTTTTTTCATACTGTACAAACCATTGAACGGGATACTTGCTTTTCAGAGTTAATAAACTTTTTGGTAAAAAAAAATAACATAATTTTGTGGTAAAGGTGTTACTGAAATAATTAGGAAGCTATATATAATTTTTTAGCACTTGCCCATTATTCCATCTGGCGTAGTTGAGAATTTCCTTTGAACGAAACGTTTTCGAAAATAATACATTTGTTAGTATCTGTCACATACCTATTGGAGCGACTCGTTGATAATTGCGTTGGCATTGATTCTTGACTAATTTCTCAATATTATTTTTACTTATCAATATTATTTTTAACTTTTAAACTGTTTAAAGTTTTTTTCATGTGCATATTTTCAAAGCATTCATTAGTCATATGGCACTTAAACTATTCTAAAAATTGCATAAATCACATTCAATAGTCAAATTATATATAAAATTAATGTTTATTTAAAGCTGCTTGAAACTATATAAGCTGTTTGAAGTCTAGAATCATATGCATAAAGTTAGTTACAAATTAGTTTTACCTTCTTTGGTTATTACATTCAATAGACAAAACTCAATGTCCCATTGCAAATCGACGACGTCACATATTATACACCTACCTTGGTCAGTACTCGTTAAATGAATGATTTTTTTTAATCTTTTTGACAAATAATGAACAAGTCAATGTTAAAAAAAAATAATATTTTTTAAATTTACTCATATTGCTTCCCTCAAAAACTTGCCTAGTTCGAGTAGGAAACGCAACAGTGCTCATGAACTAATGTAGATATAGGCAGTAGTGTCATTAATAAGTGACAACTTGATTAACCATTAGCTCGCAAAGATATTAATGTGATCATAATTGTTCTATTCGCTGAATCTCAACTAAAAAGTACTGTCTAACTGATATGACATTAGTAAAATGTGCACAATATACTTACCAAAGTGCGATATTGTATTTTCTTCATTATGCAATATTTCAAACAGGAATTATAATTATTAAACAGAACAGACATCAACCCGCCTGCTTCAAACATATATTGTATTGTAGAATTAATGCAACGGCCAGTGAAATCTACAGGGTGTCCGGGAAAATGTAGGAGATCTCTCGTATATGAAAAAAATACGTGAAAGGAATACTACAAGTTCATATAAACTTTTTTTGTATAGGCCTCGTCTTCGAAGATATGGGCTCCCAAAGAGCTGCAATGGAATCAAGTTCTTTACACATAATTACTGAACCACCAGATATATTTAATTTTTTTTAATAGGTCTTATACCAGGTAAGACCATTTAAATTACTATCCAAGAACGTGTTGTGAATTAGTCACAGCTGCCGGGACGGACTAGCTGTGACACCTATTTTTTTTTTGAATAAAAATGAACTACTCTGCATTCATGTCACTTATCCTAACCGTTTTCGAAAAAACGTCATTTTATTTATATTATGTATATGGCGTATTTCGATAAAATATACATATTTGTTCTTATCAAATGTTCAGGCTTCAAACTTGTGATAAAAAAAATCCGATCCAAAATTACAGTTTACCTCTTTAGTTAAAAACGTCTATTTCTGTGAATTGCAGTTCAACCTTGGATCGCAAAATATGTGAATAGGTTCTTGGGAAGAGCTGTTATATCCATATCATTTGAAAAAAGTGCATGAATTGATTCCTGAAGATTTTCCCTGTAGAATTATCCAATAGCCAGTTTGAAAACTGGCTATTGGATCAGCAACGAAATAATATAAACTTCATTAGCATTATTTTCTTCATGGATGAAGCAGGGTTTACCAAAAATGGTTCATAAATTTATACAACTCGCATGTATGAGCTGATGAAAAGCCTCATCCAACTACTGTTTCGTATCATCAACATCAGTTAAAATTAATGTCTGGGCAGGACTCAATAGCATTTTTTTATTGGACCATTCGTATAACTAACGTAACTTTATTTGAAGTTCTTACAGAACGCTTTTCACGATTTAGTAGAGCACTTAACACTTGAAACCCGCCGGAACATGTACTACACGCACGATGGGGCACCACCTCATTTCAGCGTTGCTGTGTGGGAGCACCTGAAACCGTCGAATAGGTAGAGGAGGTCCTATTGCCTAGCCTCCTCGATCTCCCGACTAAACGCCGTTGGATTTTTGCCTGAAGGGATACCTCAAAATCTTGGTGTATTCCACTCCGCTTGATAGTAAGGAGAAACTTCTACAGAGAATCACATTTCATGGAGTTAATGTGGCGGCTTCAGCAGTCCTCAATTCGTTATGCTCGAGAGTGTATCAGACTTCACCCATATTGAACCCTTTTATGAAGTTTTTAACTAAGCAGTTAGTTTAACTTTTTGTTGAAACTATGATGACAGAGGAAAATTCCTCTTTTTCATATTCAACCCGACAGAAGTTATCGGACTAACGTGTAGATAAAATGACGCTTTTTCGAAAACGGTTAGGATTGGTGACATGAATGAAGAGTATTTAATTTTTAGTCAATAGTTCAAGGTATGTAAAAAACATCCAAAAGTCTTATCATACAGGGCGTAAAAAAATTGAATCATGAGCGTCACAGCTAGTCCGTCTCTGCAGCTGTGAGTAATTCACAACACTTTCTTAGATAGTAATTTCAAGAGTCTTACCTGGTATATATCATATTAAAAAAAATTGAAATATACCTGGTGATTCAATATCTCGGAAGGAAGACCTATACGAAAAAAGTATATATAAACTTGTAGTAGTCCTTTCACGTTTTTTTTTCATATTCGAGAGATTTCCTACATTTTCCCGAACACCCTGTATAAGAGATTATGTGTACTAGGTAAGCGCCTGTAAGTAGACTTCCACTTCCCTAGGTATACGAGGGCGCGTATGTTATAATTAATAAAACATTTGTTCATGACCTTAAAAAGCAATTAAGCCATTACATTTTTGCATTGCGATTATAGTTCTTGACTTGAATTATCAATTGCTGGACACTGAATTCGATAATATTATTTTAATTAATAGCTACTCATGTTGAAAAGTGACGAAAAATGCCATTTTTCAAACGTATAACGATTTTTAACTCAAAAGCTTTGCGTGGGGCAGAAAAATCTCAAAAGACACTTTTTACCTGGATACTGTATTTTTTATTTTACACAAAAAACTTTTTTTTTAATTAATAACAATTTTTTTGTTTATCACAACCTATATGATCATTTTTCAGGAATCTGCCCTCGATATTGGTAATCAGGGGGTTAAAATTCATATGAAATCTTTGGTGGAGGTATGTGTCTACATCGGCTACAAAAACCCACTCCTGGATTATAAAACTTTTTCTCCAGAACGCCTAATTTTCAAGTTATTCAACTTCAAGTTAGTGACGTAAGTAACATCATACCTTTTCTCCTTCTGTATCTGAAAAACTAGCCATAGGATGGCTTCAGGCTCATGAGAACAATTTCAGCCGATTTCAATGGGAACCGTTTTCAATAAAGTTGGTGCGAGGTCCTATAATGAACTTGTTTATTATTTTACAAATTTTGGTATATTTTGTAGTCGTAATGTACGTAATAATACAATTTCGTACATTTTTATTCAAAAATTAAATTTTTTACATAGTTTGTAAATCAATGAAAGTATAAGTAAAAAAACTAGCATATGTAAGTATTTCAGATTAATAATGATAAGATATTAACTAGATGAAAAGGTATATTACTTTTCGCCTCGTACTCGTATACTGTATACCGTTTAAATAGCTCCACGTTAAAGAACAAAAGGAATATTTCAATTATCAAGTATTGTTAAGAATTAAACTTGATTAACGTAATTTTAGCCATTTAAATACTTTCAAAGAAAAATGATTGTATGTATTTAATTTCATATTTTAAATATAGATAATCATAACTTTGCCTAAATAAATTATAATTTCCTGAAAAATGTGACTTGGATAATATATTATGGTATCTAACCGAGCAAAACTGACCATAGTGCAGGAGTCGGAATACACTGAGCCATATCGAGATTTAAAGTGCAGAACTAGGGCAACATACCATGGTATTGCAGGCAGCTATTGATACCTGTCTTCAAGAAAATATTTCGAGAGCTAACAGTTGTAGGATCATTCTCATGTCATCAAATAACAACAAAATATATCTGGTATGATCTTTACAACCTTATCACTGTAAAACAACACACCAAGGTGGGTTACTAGGACAAAAGCGAATCATCTTACAAGACAATAGTCACATTGATTGGCCCAGAACTGGTATTACTAAGCTGGTATTCGTGGGTGGTTATCCTGGAGGATAAACCATCAACACCAGACCTACTGAAACAACAATGCGGGTCACAGGTAGAGCAAACCTTTCTTGAGCAAACTATCCGACAAATTAGGCCGTGAAAGCCTACAATTCAATGTATAACAGATTATACTAGTGACATTACTAATCACCGACAAGTGTAGACTATGTGATAAGGAGGATGAAATAGCCTCACATCTCCTTCGAATGCGAAGCTTTAACCTACTGCAGAAACCTTGAAGGATCGATCGATCAGGAATGCTTCAGTGGACAATTTAGTATACACACTTTTAAACCTGATTAAAGCAATCAACCTGGTCATATAGAATAATAACAGGAAACACAATAATTCCCTAGGCAGCAGTGTAAGGACTTTTTAATTCGAGCTTTCTTTATGAATCAACCAATTAACCAGTCCATCAATCCAATGTTATCTAACCCAATTTTAAAATGCCAGTACGACTTTTACACGGAAATCGAACATATGAAGTTTTTTTATTCCAAAACTAGATTTTATTACCCTTTTGGTTCACAGATAAGATTTTCGTCATGAAACGTTGCATTTTACTAGATATATTTTCTGTGTGATAACATATTTTTTTTAGAAAAGTGATTTACGATAGATAATTGTTCACGATTCCCACATTGAATTAATTTATATATTGATAAGTTTGAAAATGATACGCCACTGGAAAGGCGAGTAATTAATGAACGTTGATATGCTAGGAACTACAATCCCCATATCCTACGCGCACATAAATTTGTAGGCTTGAGGCATAATTCTGTCCACGAATGACTGGGGGGTCCCATCGATAAAATGTCACTGGGTTCTACCATGATGGCTGAAAAATTATATCATAAAGTGGTCTTACCATCCAATGTGTATTACAAAATATCTCTACATTTTTTAATCTCTAATATCTTCACTGCAAAGGATAATTAGTTTGTGTTGCTGCTTTTAATCTAAATAAGAAAAAGGTTTTAGGAAAAATATTTAATATTTTTGAATATAGTCTTTCTTTATTTCAACAGATTTTTCATATCTTTTAATTAAGGTTTTCATGCCGCTGGCTGTTAAAGTACTTAGATTATTTCCATTAAAAATGGATGAAAACATATTTTTTAATTTTATTATTGCTGCTATTTTTTCCAAAGGATCAGATTTTAATTAAAACATGAAATAATACTAAAAGCCAGGTCAGAACTGGACAGGAAATATTCAATTCCTGTTAACTAGAAAAACGGTAAATAAAAATATAATGAATCTTATGATCTCTGAGTGCTTCTGAAAATTTGTGCCTTTTTTAAGACTATAAAAAACAGGACATATGGGAAAAATTGAATTTAAAGCACATTGAAATTAAAAAAAAGCCCGAGATAATTGTGTTTTATATTATTTTATGTATAAATATTTTACTAGGGAGTTTATCGCTATAGGAAGGAGTGCGCTGCCAAGTGTGGTGGGACTGTTGGAAATTGTCACCGAAGGGGTCATCTTCATAAGATTAGTGTCGTAGATGATCTGATGAACATATATTGTCTGCACTCTACGGATTGAGGCAGAGACATTTCGGAGATACAATTTTGGCCACCCAAAGTCGTTATGCAAGTTTAGTGAACGAGGCTGCTTGGATTCACAAAGGCTTCGAATGACTTGCAACCATGATGGGATATAAAGGGCCCAACGAGACCTAAGTATCGATGATCAAATATCGCAACTGATTGTTCATTCATTCATTCAATATACATATTTGTGCTTAATTAGTAATACCAATACGAATTCCGATTTCAAAATAATTAAAGCAGAGAGTAGTGAATGCATTTCTGGAAGATTAAAAAGAAGCTGCGATTTTTTTTCATTTTATTTTATTCATAAACAAGGGATCCACCAGAATTGCTTTAGTATCAAGGGACATTTAAAGAATCTACTGAAATTGAGAAGACCGGGAAAAATAACAATATGGACGTATAACAATAAATCCTATAATACCAAGACAAAGTGCTGAAGTAAAATTTTTTATGCCGTCATGACTCGGCGGCCTATTGTTTTCTAACACCTTTGATAACATGGTTTTAGAATAACTCCTTTAATATACAGCTGAAGCGACATTGTCGAACTACCAAATTTCTCTGAATGTAAGAATTTTGAAATAAATTTTCCTTTTGTAACGTGTTTGTTACTGCGTTAAACTACTTAATAACTCGTATCTAAGATAACTCTACAGCAGTATTTGTTTACATTGCTACAATGGTATTTAAGGGCGCAACATCTCGCAGTTAAGTAGCAAATAAAACTCGGTATAAATAATAATAATAAAATCTTTAACTCAAAATTTATTAGTGTTCGAACAGCTTAAAACTAGAAACGCTTCAATGAAATTTCGGTCCCAAACAATCACACAACTTAACGAAAGAGATTCAACAAAAGTTTCAAACAACGCACACTATGATTACAGTATAGTATGCCCGATTATTGCGCAATGCCTTACAAAAATAAAAAATAGAATATATTAGTACATAATTAAAACTAAAAAAAAAAGAAATCAATACTTTTGTACAAAAATAAAACAAAAGCAAGTAAATTTATTAACCAACCTTTGTCAATGTGTCAAAAATTTTAATCTACAATTTAAAATTTTCTACATATTCAAAAAAAAATGCGAAGGTGATCTTTAAATTGGCAGAAAAGAAAATATTAATCACAAACTAATTAAAAATAATTAAATAGTCATTAATTTAGAGTAAGCACTGGCTTTATGTTACATGCTTGGTTTGGTAACATTCTTTACATTTACATAAATCAGCTTAACCTGGCAAAAATGGATACAACCTTATTTAAATTGAAAATTGAAAAAAAATAATAAATGAAAATATAATCTAAACACTGTATGGAGAGCCAGGATACACACTTTGGCTTTAACTTTTCGTTTCAATGAAAGTAAATGAACTTTTTTTTGATTTTACTTTATTTAGTAAGTCTCAAGAACCTAAATATTGTAATCGAACACACAAAAAGAAGTAGTTAAACTGAAGTCAGACTGAAAGTCATTGAGGCCACAGACATAACATGATGCTATTTTATTCAATTTTCACCAATTTTAAGCTCAAAATAAGGCCAATAGATTGAATACAATTCAGAAATAATCTAATGTATATAAGATAAATTAATCATTCAATAAATAAGGCTATCATGATACGTTCAGACTACAAATACATTACAAAATATGGTGGATTTTGCACTAAATAACAAAGATACTCTCAAAATTAACTTTTACCGCTAGAAACTGTATAATTAAGCATTTACAAGGTAACAGCTAACGAAAAGTAAGAAAATTAAGGAAAAATTAGTCGATAATTATAAAAAACTCAACAATAAACGGCCCTAAAACCCTATATAAAACTTAATAATAGTCTAGTGCGGCGAATTTAGGTCTTAGGGAGATTTAAAACGGCATGCTATGGCCATATTCATATTAGACATTAATTTGACTAGATAAAAACCAATTTTGAGCTTAAATCTTTGATAAATCAGAAATCTGTGAAAGATTGTTTTTATAAATTGTTATTAATGGATCTTACCCGATGTTAGTGGAGATGTTTAACAGAATTCATTTGTCGAAATGTGCTAAACTGCGAAAATCCCTGTGTCCACGTTTATCTCGGTGAAGATAACCCAAAAACCCCAAACAGACTCAACAAGTCAACACAATAACCGGAACTTTTAAAATGACTTTTCAGCCCCAAAGCCCAAAGGATACTTCAAGAAAAGGAGATAGGAATCCTTAGCTTCTTCAGCCGAGTCGAACAGGAAAAGTGAAAACCAAGGCAACAGGGCATCCAGTTATAACCAAGATCCTTACTCGCGCGCAACACCTTTTCTTTTAGGCACGTTTCATTAATACACTATAAATTAACGACGACTCAAAAATGACCCTGGGCAACAATAGTAGGCTGCAATAAATTTGCAAAAAAACCAATTCATTAATCATTAGCACTATCCGCTTTTAAATTTTTAAGGGTATCGCCATAGTTATTTTCAAATTAAATAAATACATTTCAAGCCGCAGAAATTTAGACAACCCAAAAATACTCCCACAAATATTGGTAGGCAGGAAAACCGAGATCTCAGTGAAAAAAAAAAAGGTAAGAGTAGATTCAACATCGAGAAAATAACTAAGCACAGTGTAGTAATATATCGATATAATAATCAAAAATAAAATTCCCTTAAAACCGTGATTTATGGAATGCCTTTATTTAAAAAATTTATTAGGGATACTTAAATAAAATGATATTGCGTTACCCATAATGTGAATATTCGCAAATATAAGGTAAAATTAACTGAATTAACCATAGTGAACTTAAACGGAAATTTGAAGTGTGACAACATTTTTGTTTTATACTAATTTTTATTATCGATCGTTAAAAATTAATGTCTCTTGAAACCATTACCCTTCTGTAGTGTTTTCTTTGAAATTTTCGGTAATAATAAAAGTATTTGCGCCAAATAACCGTATTTTATGCTTTATTGTTATATTTTAAAATAAAATTAAAAAATGACAATGATTGTTCCCTGGACAGGCGAAACGTTAAGTAAGGTCTGGCAACCAAGCATGATATTTACGGTGCTTTTTTGTTTTGACACTGTCTATACGTTTAACTATCGTGACTTTATAGCACAGTTTTTTTTTTGTATCTATTCATACAAGTTTAATCATTCTCCTAAATACTTTTAGGATATCGTATAAATGTTATTTTCTAAGTTATAAGAGCAATTACTCAAACGTTCTGACGGTACGAGCATTTCGTCTTTCAAAAAATAACCAATGCCCATTAAAATGTTTTTTTTTTCAATTATAGTGATATTTTACTAATCTTGCAAATATTTCATTTGGAAACTGATGAGATTGTTTCTCTAAAATCAAATATACCAAGATTAAATGAACACAGCGTGCCAAGTAAATTTCCCAGTTGTCCAAAATACTTATCAAAAACTATAATGTACCAAAAAAGTTTAAAGAAATAGATGTAATTCGATTTTAAAAAGGTATTAAAGAAAGCGTATATGAAATTTTTGAAGGATTTTAGTTTAAGGGAAGGGCGATTTACTGTTAATGAAAAAACTTCGTATTGGTGCTGGACATACTCCGGATTTTCTGTTATATGGGTTATTAAAATAATAGCTTAGAAACGTTATACTTTGCAGAAAAATTAAATTCAAATGGAATTATTTTTATTGGGAATCATTCTTCTAGGGGATACAAAACCATTCTTATCTTTAGCATTTAGGAAATTTTATAGAAAGCTATTATTTTTAAAGCGGTAAGTGAAATATTTCCAAAAAACAGAAAATATGGCCTTTGGTTATTGTTCATTGCAGATGTTGATTAAATTGTTAACAAACCTATGGATGATATGTAATTATTGATGCCAAAAACTTGGGAACAGTTTTTGCACAATTTCAATTGTCTCTCCGCTAAAATGAAAAATTATCATTTTTCGTGTGGTCGAAAATTTGTTTGGCTAATCTTGCAGAGACGAACAAGGCTTCAGTTTGTTCTTAATAGTTCCTAAAAAAATGATCAAGTCTTGCAAGATAAATTTTGCGAAACGCAATCAGCATTAACAGTTATTCACATTTTAATTACCAGTGTTACCGATACTTTGTTCAATAATTATTGTGACCGGAAAGATAATCAAAGGGAAGGCCCTAAAAGGATTTTAAATATGCAGATAAAATAACTGTCCATACTGTGTAATAAAAACTATCTAAGTAATCCAGTCATGAAAAGCTTTCAGTATCTATCTATTTGTACATAATCGTACACTTAAACTCTTGAACAATTTTACAGTTTGAGGATAATGTAAGCTCTTTACGGCCACTTTTTAATATTAGGTATTATTTTATATAATCTATGTTAATACTTAGTTTTAAAGTATTTATCTATAGAAACTACCATACAACATTTTAGACACAGTAGTGTTTTTTCATATCATTTTGTTATAGGATTTCTCACCAATGTTGTTAGACTTTTTACACAATATACGTTACTCTAAGTAGAATACTTAAATACCTCTCATTTAACTTTCATAAGTAAATTAAAATCTAAAATAACCCAGAAAAACAGATAACAATATATTGATCTAATAGCCAACGTACAGTGACGTCATAAGTTAGTGTTATATCTTTGTACTTTAGGAGTTATTGCAAATAGGCGCTTTAAAAAAATTCTCAAAATGAACCTAGGAAGTCCGTGCCTAAAATTATTACTGTCGTTAGCAGATTGATAGACGCTAAGCTGTTTAAGAGATGCCTAGCTAAAAAGAAGAAATACAGTCATAAGCTTTAAATCTGCAAGTGAACATTTAAACCGGATAGTAAACCAGTGGAAAAAAGTTCTATATAGCGATCAAATACAATTTAAGGTTTTCAATTCTGATGAGATGAAATATATAAGGGGGCCAATCGATACAAGGTTTAATCCCAAATATGTTACACCTACAGTTAAACATGGTATTTTCGGTGCTACGCAAGAAGTTATTTGGAACAATTTCCAAGAGTTAATTTTATTTTAGGACGTAGCGTTGGTATATTGGTTGATTAATTGATTTCTCATTGACGCGGAGAGGTTCGATTTGCACAGTGACCTTGATTGTTTGTATATCGGAATAAAAAAGTGTAATGTTTTTCCTGAGGAGTTTAAAAATTAATTAGAATATTTCATGGCTAGTATTCTAGTCCGTGAGGCCAGGTGGGCTGAAATTAGTATGGTTCAGCTTATAATTCGTTTTTGTAGTATCAAAAATATTTTTTAAATCCGAATTACAATTAATATATTTTTTAAAACTGGATAATTCACATAATTCTTGTAGCGATGTAGTCCTGGTATGGCAAAGCCCGCACTAAGATGGTAAGCAAGTGAGGTAGCAGCGGTGTGGTAAGCAAATAAAAGGTGAAATCATTAAAGTCTACGCAAATATATGTTAGTTCTTTTTCGTGATAGAAAATTATTAATGAGAAAAAAAAATTGTCAACAACAAAAAAAATTGTCAACAACAAAAAAAAAATACAAATATTTGATAAATTGCTTTGTAGAAAAAAAAATAAAATAAATGATCTTTGAAAGGTAACACTTGGCTTTCAGCCTTCTGAAAATACAATTTATTTTCCTTTCGAAAAAAAATTACATATGTAATAAGAAATTGGATTACTAGTTGTCCAATGTCCAAAAATAAAACTGGAAAACATATTCTGCAGCATTTATTAAAGTGGCAGCGGAGTGAACTCTTGGAAGTTGCGTGATGTCATTCAGGTATAAGTTTAGTTTCTGACTGGCAGTTACTTGTTTGCTGCAACTTAATTCTGTACTTATTATGGTTTGTCAACCACAAGGCCGTGAATTTGTAATAAAATTGCGAGACGACTAGAAATTTAATCTACTACACAACTATTAGAATTGCTAAAGTTTCTTTTTATTAAACAAAGAATATAGTTTTTCAAAGTAATTTGCGAAACGTCACTTTCTTTATTTGGTTAAATAGTATTGAAGATAATAAAATTCATATTGTGAACTTTTATAGAGCTTATACCGATTTAAATATTTTTTTTTGCAAAAGCTGAATGATTTTCTTCTTGATATGTGTCAATCAACGAACGGCAGGGTAATACTGTGCGGTGATTTTAATATTGATTATCTTCAACCTTCACAATGTAAATAGACCCATTCGTATAACGGAAACATCTTCAACGCTGGTCGATTATTTATAAACGAATTATAATTTTAAAGGGGTATAATGTTCTGTGTGAATTAACAGCCCTTTACTCTCCGCTAATAATCAATTTTTATATTGAAACTGAACTGGTAAAAAATATTAAATTCAAAAGATTTCATATACCAAACAACATTAAACATTACGTTATATTCAGGAAGTTGCTGCTGTGGTTCCATATTACTTTGGACGAAATTGGTGCAGTGAAATCCAAGATTGCGCTGATAATATGGCGGCCAAAAAAATTAATTTTGTTCGATTTTCTCCAAAATTGGTACGGGGGAGTTTTTGGGGTCGTACACAACGAATCTGAAATTATTTTTACAAAAATTCAATATGGCGGACAAAAAATTAATGTTGTCCAATTTTCTCCAAAATTGGTACGGGGGAGTTTTCGCGGTTACGCGTAACGAATCTAGAATTATTTTTAAAAAATTTAATATGGCGGAAAAAAAAACAATTTTGTCCAATTGTCTCCAAAATTGGTATGTGAGAGTTATCGAGGTCGCACATAACGAATCTGAAATTATTTTAAAAAAATTCAATATGGCTCATCCAATATGGTAGATTAAAAATAAATTTTGTCCGATTTTTTAAAATTGATATGGGGAGTTTTTGGCATCACACATTCCGAATCTGAAATTATTTAAGAAATATTAAATATGGCGGATCCAGGATAACGGATTAAAGATTCTACATCTCTCGATTTTGTCTAAAATCAGTATTGGGGGATTTTTGTTAGTGTTAACTACGAATTTAAAATATTTTTTGAAAAACTCAATCTAGCGAATTCAGTATGGCGTCTTAAAAATTTTACATTTTTCGATTTTCTTCAAAACTCATATAGGAGGTTTTGAGGGTTTAAATTACGAATTTAAAAGTATTTTTTCAGGATTCAATATGGCGAATCCAATATAACGGACTAAAAATTTTAAACTTTTAGATTTTGTTCATTTTTGAGGATGTAAATAGCGAATATAAAATTATTTTGAAAAATCTAATAGGTCAGATGCAATATAACGGTCTAAAAATTTTAAATTTCCGGATTTCAACTAAAATCTGTACTAGGGGGCTTTGAAGAGTTTAGATTTAGATTAGTCTAAGACATTAAAATTATTTTTTTTTAAATTGAATATGGCGGATTCAATATGGTGGGTTGAAAATTTTACCTTGTTAGCATTTTTTCAGATTTGGTATTAGGGAGTTTTCGGGGTCGTGTATTACGAATATGAATTTAATTTTTTACAACTATTAGGTTGATAATATACAATATAAGAGACTGAAAACTTTATATTTTCTGATTTTGTCTAAAATTGATATTGCGTGGTTCTTGGGGAATATACAAACTCAATATGCAGTATAAAATATATCGGATTAAGAAGTTTACGTCTCAAGTTCTTTAGATATCGATACTGGAAGGTTTTGGGGCCTATATTATCAATCTAAAATTAATTTGTAATTTAAGATAATGGATTTACTATGACAGACTAAATATTTATTTGACACAATTTCACTGGTATTTGGAGAACTCTAAGAAAAATGTTTAATGGTTCATTTTAGCGTAATATGCAACACTGGATAAAATGGGTACTTTTTTGACACCCTGGAGTCATTGCGAGGTATACTAATCTCGATTAGTACTTAGTTCAAATAATTTATGGATACCATAATGAATTCAAGACTAAAAATCGAAAAATAGAATTTTTATAAAAAAAATTGAACCGATTTCTAAAAATGTGCTAAAAAGTGAAACATAACTATAAATTTTTACATGAAATTAAAATTTTTGAAGTCGGCGCCAAATTATTTCTAAATGAAATAAATAACTACTTATATAAACAAATTATGGTAAGAGAGCAATTACAAATAAAGTATTTTTAATCTGTTTATGAAAATCACATTTAGCCAGGCATTAGTTTGGCGCCGACTTCAAAAATTGCAATTTAATATAAAAATTTATAGTTATTTTTCACTTTTTAGCGCACTTTTAGAAGTCGGTTCACTTTTTTTTTATAAAAATCTTGTTTAAAGATTTTCTTTTCTCAGAAACTTATTATTGTTTATTATGTGTTTCTGTTAAATTTAAAATTTGTAAAATAAACCATTCTTCCTAGTAGAAAGTATTAAAATGACTTTTTGATGATTTTTTTAAAATGAAATTATAAATATTTATAAATTTCCGATAATTTAGTCCATGAATGTATATCGCGTTTTTTTCCTCTTGCAGAAAATATCATATTAACGACCAGATTATGACTCTCTTCCGATAGTTTAATTCAATATAATACCCCATTTTATTTGCTTTGAATGTTTATATATTTTATAATATCCAACTTCTATTTTTATCGATTTGATATCTTCCTTTGTTATGATTCTAAATATTTAGCACCTCTATTCGTGTTTGAAATCCTAATTAATAAAATTAGAAATGACATTAAGCGGTTTTAAATTATGGTAATTATTCAATAAAATTATGAACCCTATACCCTATCCATGAGTATAATTTAATTAAAATTTTGTTGGATAGGAATTCAGCGTTTGACAAATATTTATTTTAGGTTGAATGAAATAACTTTGAAATGATCAGCCTTTTAACTTTTATGACTTTATTTATTTTTATCCTTATATTTTTGAGATTTAAACCTTGCTGGAATTATTATTGCACTTGTCAATTTAAACCCTCCACTGTCAAGTTAGACCGCTTTTAAAGTTAGACCATACTGGTGAATTAAGGGATAAATTTTTATTTCAAAATGAATTTATTATTACTATGAATAATTTGCACTATTACCAGATGCGAAATAACTATTTTGAGCCCTTTTTTTAGCCAAGACCAAAATATAGATTGTTCATTCCACTGTCAAGTTAGACCGCTTTTAAAGTTAGACCATACTGGTAAATTAAGGGATAAATTTTTATTTCAAAATGAATTTATTATTACCATAAATAATATGCACTATTACCAGATGCGAAATAACTATTTTGAGCCCTTTTTTTTAGCCAAGGCCAAAATATAGATTGTTCATTCCACTGTCAAGTTAGACCGCTTTTAAAGTTAGGCCATACTGGTGAATTAAGGGATAAATTTTTGTTTCAAAATGAATTTATTATTACCATAAATAATTTGCATTATTACCAGATGCGAAATAACTATTTTGATCCTTTTTTTTTAGCAAAGGCCAAAACATAGATTGTCCACTCTATTAATCTGTAAGTATTGGTGTAGCATTTTCATATTTCTGTCCATTAATGCAGCGTTTCCCAATGGATGGTTGGCAAACCCCATGGATTCGCGAGTTTTGTAAAAAGGGTTCATGAAAAAAATATATTAATGGTAGAATTTTAAATTAAACATCGCAACTGGCGAAAATCTATAAAGCGACGAGGCCCTAGGCCGCTGGTGATGCAATTACATTCTCAAATGAGTCCGCAACTTCTACTTCGATGAACCAAGACGTTTTCCGAATGCGCACGAAAAACGCCGCAGTCACATATAAGGAAGAATAGAGTCAAACGGAATTATCAGATGAGCTTAAAAACCTCGATTGATTTCTGAAAGATAAATGAGTTGATAATTGATGCAGAAGGTGGACATAAATGTGTGTAAATAAATGACAACAAATACCCAAATTTTACAAATAGCACGTGCTCACGTTGAACGTGAAAGTAAATAATTAGTGCTCTGTAAATATATGATGGATCGTTGGTTAAAAACGGGTAGTTGTGTCAAGTCTTACGAAAAGCTAGACAAGCAATCAATTCCTTCTTCTACTTCAGTCCCTGATTTGGAACCAACAAAGGGTGGCAATCATGAAATCCTAGCCAACAGCAGTCTAAAACCATTTCTTCGTCGTAGACACCTTGAAACAAGATATCCGGATCACAAGGATAAACTTGTTGAGAACTTTAAAAGAAAATTGGCTGGTAATAAAAAGTCTAGTGTTCCTTCTTTTCTAACAGATTTAAACAAATATAATAAAATGGCTTTCGAGCCATCATTTCGAGTTAGTGACAGAATTGCAAGGTCTTGACAAGCACATACAGTGGTACAAAATTGATTCGATCATGTGTTAAAGACATCACGAAGTGTATGTTAGGAGAAAAAACGGCAAAGAAAATTGACTTTGTTCCCTTATCAAACAAACGCAGTGTCGCGGACAATTAATGACTTGGCAAATGATGTGGAAAGTGAACTTTCAAAAATAAAAAAAATTTAATTACTTCTCTATTCAACTTGACGAGTCGACCGATATAGTAAAGTTAGATATATTTTTTAAAATTACATTCAAAAAGATATATTATTTGTAAAACCACCTAAATGACAGGTGCAGCAGATACGATATGATCAAGGACCATTTTTTTGTCTGCATATACTAATGATGCAAAATCAATGTCCGAAACATTTTCTGATCTTGTGGCGCGGGTAAAGAAGATCAACGAGAATATTGAATGGACTCATTGCTGTATTTATAGACAAGCACTGGCATATAAGCGCATTCCTGCAGAGTTATCCAGTGGTTTAAGCCACGCTGTAAAACTTTTAAATTCTATAAAATCTCGTGCTACAAACTCTCGTCTATTCTGTGCACTTTGTATGATTTTGGAAGCCTTTACGTTTCTTTACTACTTCATATAGAAGTTAGACGTCTTTCTCGTGGTAGGGTTTTGACCTGTCCAGGCCCAGGTATCACCATTTTCAATGTGCATGATAAAATGGCAGCCATGTTAAAGAAGTTCAACTTTTGGATTCAATGTTTGCAAGTGAATGAGTACGAATGATTTTTTTCTCTTAGCACCATTTTATTAGACAATAAAATTCAACTTAATGAAAATATTAATAGGAATATTACTGAATATCTCAAACAACTTCAGTTAACGTTCTATGACCCTTTCAAACAACTAGGTACGTAACCCTTTTCAAGGTAAGTAACTTTGGACACTTCTTAAATTTTACTGGAGAAAGAAAAGCTCATTGACTCATCCTCTGAAAATTTCCTAAAAACTCTTTTTAATATCACGTTTTAATTGATTTTTGGCTCAGTGTAAGAAATTAATATCCTGTTTTTACGGAAAACGCTATTAGAGGATTTTCAACATACCCTTACCTGAAAGATAAGCACACAAACAGGTTAAATGTTGATGATAAGCAACCAAACAGGCAAAAATATCCTAGTGATGGTATTTCTCAAGTTCTGTTGTATTCATTTTGTATTAATTTTTTTTTGTTAGTTAAGCTATCACTTTAGTTTTAATAATGTTTGTAAATATTTTACGAATACGTTTTACTTTTTCATTATAAACTGTTACTCAATATGGAAAATAAATTTAGAAGCTTTAAGAAATTCTGTGAAGACTTTTAAACTACACCTGCCGTAGCTCGACTTTACAAAGCCATGGCGACATTACTCTTACTCAAAACTCACTTTCCGGGGAGCAAGCTTAGTATCGCAAATGATGTAATAGAACACCGCGAAAAGCCCACCAGAGAAGCCACAGCAATGGCCAGACACATATGCAGTAGCGGTCGTTTAAAATGGGCATTGAACAACTTTCAACCATTTAGAACTCCAAGAGTTGAAGGAATAATCTCGGCCCTGCTCCAACGAGAGCAGGAAGAGATTTTACCACACATAGTACGCTTCAGTCAAAGTAGCCTGAAACTGCTATATACCAGAATTATGGAGAAGGGCCAGAGTCACCTTCATTCCAAAATGGGGGAAAATTACACTACATGCCCTAAATCCTTGCGACCTATCAGTCTTACATCGTTGATTTTATAAACGATGGAAAAAGCAGTGGATAATTATATCAGAACAGAAATTATTGAACAGGTACCACTGCATCCTCATCAACATGCATATCAAGCCGGAAGGTCTATGGAAATCGCATTGATACAATTTATAGATGAGATTCAAGTAGCACTGAACAGGAAGGAAACTGTAATATGTACCTTCCTTGATATAGAAGGGGCTTTCGACAACACTCCACATGAGGCAGTCAAAAGAGCACTCGATGACAAGGGAGTGGACGAAACGACATCCAAATGGATAGCACGACTTATCTCCATTAGAATAGCAGTGGCAGAGATAGAACAATACACTATCGCCTTCTGTATCGCCAGAAGATGCTCTCAAAGGCTAGTAACTTTTTCACTTATGTGAAGTTTAATTGTAGACCAACTCCTCTGTGATCTGACTGACCTCGGCATATCTTGTCAGAGCTATGCCGATGACATGGTCGTGATCGCAAGAGAAAAACTCGAGATTACCCTCTGTGACATAGTTCAAAGAGGGCTTGAATATACTAGAGAATGATGCCAGATGGTGGGATTAAACATCAATCCCACCGAAACCACTCTAGTAGCCTTCACAAGGAAAAGAAACCTGAATCTGAAAACCATCAAAATGGATGGGAATGTTATCGAGTAGAAGTCAGAGGTTAAATATCCTAGCACTGACCCTAGGTAAGAATCTCCTCTGGAATAAGTATGAAAAAGAAGTAATCAACAAGGTTACAAAAGCCTTGATGGTCTGTCTGTAGAAACTTTGCGAGAAAAAGAAGGGATAGAAACCCAAAAAGCCTGCAGTGGATGTACACTGCAATAGTAAGAGTAATTATCACATATGGAGCAGTCATCTGAAGAAAAAGAACCAGTCTGGCTAATACGAGACCTAACCTCCGAAAATTCAAAGACTGGCCTGTGCATGTACAATCGGGGCAATGGAAACCTGCCCAATGGCCGCCATGGAGGTAATCCTAAACCTCACACCTCTATATATATTTCTAGATAATATGGTGAAGAGGACCATTTATAGGATGATGAGAGATGAGGTCATAAAACGAAGGCCCAATCTCTAATCCAGAAATCAATAAATTTTGGACATGCCCCAAGATGAAATGAAAAAGAAATTCAACTGTGTGAAAAACTTCAGCACAAAGTTGAGTTGCAAGAGCAAAAGGGCAGAAACGCAATTGAAAAACTCAGCAAGATATCCATTATATGGTATACAGATGGCTCCAAAACAACGGACGGAACTGGAGTAGGAGTGCATGGATCCCACACCAGACACTATGAAAACTTGGGTAAATCACCAAGCATTTTCCAGTCAGAAATACATGCCGTATATGAAATCAATTTAACAAGAAGAAAAACTATCACGGTTAAAAGATTATCATCTTGTCGAATAGTTAATCAGCCATCAACACGCTGAGCTCTCAAGTTATCTGTTCTAAGATGGTTTGGAAATGCCTAGAGGAACTAAATGATTTAAGTAAGAATAATAAAGTCACCCTCATGTGGATACCGGGACATACCAGGATAGAGGAGAATGAAATAGTAGACAAGCTCGAGAGAAAAGGGGCTAAGGTATCATTTCTGGGGCCAGAGTTTTCCTGTGAGATCAGTAGAAGCGTAATGCTCGAAGAACTAAAGATAGAAGAAGATAGCAGGGGATCCAATTATTGTGCGGAGCTGCAAAGATTGAGACAAGCGAAGATACTACTGGGGAATTCCGACCAGGAGAGATTCAAAGAATGCATAGGCTTAAGTAAAAACCAACTCACAATTCTGACAGGGGTCTTGACGGTGCATTGCCACCTGAAGGGATAACTCAAGAAACTCGGACTGGTAGAAAGAGAAGAGGGCAGATTCTGTGAGGAGGAGGACGAAACCTCTATTCATATCTTTTCAGAGTGCAGCATTCTAGAAAACCCTAGGATGCAGTTCTTGGGAACACACCACATCAAAGAAGAGGAGCTACTCACCGTGAAGCCGTCCGACATCTTAAGGTTCCTGAGGGAAATAGGACTGACGGACCTGCTGTAGCCGATAGGGTAACTCTTACGACTGGGCAGCAATAGGAGGGCACATTTAATTTCATTATAAACTGTTATTCAATATGGAAAATTAATTTTAATTAGCCAGTTTTACTGTTTCATTTACTGACTACACAGAAGGTTCACCAGTTCATTGGGGTTTTTAGAATGGCTTCGCAAGGAAAATACGGTTAGGGACTGCTACATTAATGCTACCATATTTTGTAGTTTATATTTTCATTTTACAAGTAGTAAATTATTAAATACATCTATTTTTCTGTCGTGATTAAATACCTGCATATACATGTAGTCTCCTTTCGAGCATATACAAACAGTTTAATTCCTGCCACTAGAACTCTGGTATGGAGGGAGAACCAGAGTTGTATTTGCAAGAAATAAACTGTTTATATATATTCTTTCCTCTATCTGCTGAAAGGGATAATACATATATATTAGTATTTAGTAAATTGTTATGTAACATATCATACAGTAAATGCCACTAGTTAGCTATATTTCATCAAATCTATTCCGTCGCAAAAATGTAAACGCTACTTTATTATGCATACATCCACGTCAGTACTCCGAATAGGCAGTTACTCAACTGATAACCGAAGTTCGAAAGAATGCAACCAAAAAGTAATAAATGTTATAATTCGCGAGGGGAAACTGTACAAAAGACATATTCTAAATTGTTCATTTTCATTGTGATCTGCGTTTTGGCAGCTACAAGAAAATCCTTTTGAGAATCCTCATTTTGGAGAAGCCAACGCCCTTTTAGACGTGAGTTATTATTTAAAAGATAACGCATTTCCTTACACCGTTTTCTGATTTATTTTTGGATTGATGACCTGTATTACCTTATCTTGTTTTCTCATATTTTGGGTTTTTATTCTTTATTGTATTCAGTTGAGTTTAGCTGGCATATTTAGAAGACATTTTGATGGCCCTACATTGGGGTGACCTCTCAATTTCAGTTCCTGTTTTATGGGTAATCGATGACTGAGTAAGCAGAATCAGTTTGAAAAGGACAACCGCCCTGAATCTGCAATTGGTGTGCAGGACTGGATAGCTTTTATTAACATTAGAAATAACAAAACAGAATACATTATAATAAAATTCGTGTTAAAAATTTTTTAGGAAATATTCAAAATTGCACTTAATGTTACAAAAACATATGATTTAAAACTCTCTTAAATTTATTATTATTACACACCTTTAAGGAAGATGGATATTTTGACACCGCTGTCACTAAGACTTTTCGCTTTTATAACATTTATTTCGGAATTTGAAAATTACATCATATCCATCAATATCGTAGCTGAATTTAATGTGTACAGGATGATAAAAGAGGGAATTATACCTCCGTGTTAACGGAAGAACTGCACATAAAATTAAAAATATTAAAAAACTCTTGCTGCCCTGTCACTTCGAAGGCATGCAATAATTTTGATATGAGAAATCAACAATAAACTGTCAATGTTAATAACATACTCTGTAAGGATAAAAGCTCCTTTAGTACCGATGGAATTGTAAAAAAGCAAAACATTAGAATTTGATCTCGGGAAAATTCCTTTGTGAGAGATTCAATGCATGTTCAGGGGCGGACATATGGATGAGAATTTTATAAAATACCATTCTTGGCCTATTTTTAGTACATAGGTTTTCGAGTCTACCGAAACCAAATCTAAAGCAAAAATGGTAAAATATTGAAAATTGTTAATTTTCTAGGTACATACATTTTACACACCATTGTAAAAACCGCATAACTAAAAAAAAAATTGTGTTTCTATATTTTTGAGACTTTCAAAACCGAATCTGGATTAAAAATTTCAAAATATTTAAAATTGCAAATTTTAGAACATGATAATTGTGTGTAAATATGTAAAAACTGCTTAATTAAAATAAAAGCTTGTGATCATATCTTTTTGCAACTGCTAAAATCGAAACCGAAAGAAAAATTTATTTGGATGATTTTAAATTGGTGGCTTCCACTAGAAATCAGCAGAAACAAATGATGAAAATTTTGGAAAATTTCTCTGGGGGGTATAAGATTACTGTTCGGCCTTGATAAAAGCTTGTGATCATATCTTTTTGCAACTGCTAAAATCGAAACCGAAAGGAAAATTTTACTAGTATATATATATATATATATATATATATATGTATATATATATATATATATATATATATATATATATATATATATATATATATATATATATATATTTATATAAGTGACGTAACAAAAAATATCAGATCAACACAAGATTATATTCTTAAATAAACTATTCTCAGAAACGCGACTTGACATCATAAAGTGGAAATCGAGCAAAGAATTAGAGGCATTAATGATAACATTGAACCTGAGCTACAGTTAGAACCCGATGTCGAACAACAACAAAACAACGCAATTCAAGACAATAACGCTGAACTCTGCTAGAAACTATCCACTGAAATGAGTTAGACGATACTGGAGTATGAGGGAACAATCAATTAAGCAGGCCAGCATATTAAGCAACAGTAAACTTATCTAAAAAGCTCGGTGTTGTATTAGATATTATAAACAACATAGTTTCGCCAGTTTAGGTTTCAGTGGTTCACACGCTAAAATATTGACATATGCTGATCTACTGCGCCGCCACTGAAGCAGCTAGAAGTATCGAGGTCAGAATCATCACGAAGCAACGGAAAAACTACTCAGACAGAACACCCAGGATCCCGATATGGAAAAAAGGATTTAATGAAAAGATCGAACATCTTCGGAAAGATATAGGGTAGCGACAGAGTATATTAGAGGTGTTAAAATAAGAAAACTATACAAACGAGCGAAAAAAGTATTGAATCGAATTCAATATTACTCGCAACATGACCCAATAAACAATACTGCACAATAATGCCTGGACACACTACAACAATGCCCTTTTTGAGCTATCGAAAAGCCCTTTAAATAAGAATTTAAACTCTCTACCAAACTTGACAGATAATAGATATCCTAATAACTAACAAATGGAAGTGTTGTGGATAAATCAACTATCTATAACCACCCACTGCAACATCAATACTAGCAGGATCATTGCAGAGCATCAAGTTTGTCAGGATAATAATCAGATATTTAAGGAACTTCATAATTAGAAAACCCTTGTTCCTGATCTTGTCCAGAGCTACTAGTTTATAAAGTTTTGAAGTTTACACCAACGATTGAGTATTCTGATAACGGATATTTTGTTTAATTTGCTGAAAATGCCATTGTTTCTGACAGAAGAAGTCACGTATTACTTGCTAAAAGATCAGCATAATATACAAGCTCTAGCCAAACATCGGCCAACCATCTGCCATTCCACACTATACAAGGCGATCACATCCTGCTTGACGCAACGTATCCAAGCACATTGTTAGCAAAATACATCATTGCAACGCAGCAAAAAGGATGTGCCTGAGACGCACTGGATTGCAGAGAGCGATTTATTATGGATTCCGTGATCTGCAATCAGATCTATACCAACCGAAGGAACGTTTCCGCTGCCCACGTAGACTACTAGAAAGCCTTCGACTCAGTACCACATGAATGGCTGGCAGCTATTAAAAGAATATGTATTGTCTTTTTTTAGAACACCTCATATCAACTTGGAGAACTAGGATCCAAATACCTACCAGCAATAACATCGAGACATACATAATTCTACCAGATGCGGCTTCAATATTAAAAACAAGCGTAAAGAGATGGTAAGACTAAATTGTTTTCTTTATTTGGATGATTTCAAATTGATGGCTGTCACTAGAAATCAGCAGAAACAAATAATGAAAATCGTGGAAGATTTCTGTGGGGGGTATAGGATTACTGTTCGGCCTTGATAATAGAGGAAAAACACAACCGAATACATTTGAGATGCAGGACGATCAAACCATTGCTGCAATGGAGGAAGGATAGAATTATAAATACTTGGCCATGAAAGAGGCAAAAAGAAATGACAAGCTATGAAGACCGAATTAACGAGTGAGGCAGTTATTTTGAACCAACCTTATTTAAGGTATTCAACAACTACGCGTGCTCTGCACTAAGTTTAAGGGACAACTTCTCATCACCAACCAGGCCAAGAGAAGCTTCCAGCCTAGCTACAGAAGCTCCTTCATAACCCAAAAGAGATTAACAGAAAAGTTAGCGTCGAACTATTGGTTGACGTCAGGGCAAATGTTTCCTGTAACAGAAGGCTATCTACTAGCTATTTATGATCAAGTCATTCCAACATAATCAGAGAAGAACCACCAATGCCGATATTAATATCGAACATCAGAGACAATCGAGCACACAACAGGAGGATGCCAAGCTTTTTCCCCTTGGAGTACAAGGAGAGACACGATTCAACTACTAAGATCATCCATCAAGAGTTGGCAGAGAAATTCAAGCTGTTGTAGGTAGAGAAAGTGCCATACTATGAATATTTCCCGCTGTAAAGAGATGGAACTCTGCTTATAGACCATACAGTTACACATAACAGATCAGACCTCATTTTAGTTGATAAAAGATCTGAGCAACAACACTAATAGAAGTCGCTATCCCTAACAACAAACCCACAACCATCTAAGGGACACGCATATGGAGAATATCGCCAAATAAGAAGACTTGGAAGTACAAATACGCTAAAAGTGGGAATGAGCAGCATCAGGACGAGCCCCATAATTCTCACAGCAACAAAGCAACACAGTATAGTACCGTCTTCTGCTTAATATCAAGGGATTGGGCCTTACCAAACACTTTTATAAGGCTCCGTAAAAGGCAATTCTACTTAGAACAGTTCAAACTGTCTGAAGGTTTATGAGAAATTCAGAGAACCATAACATCATCTAGAGCCCGACCACATGGAGAAAAGGCCGCACAGAGCTCCATCCATCTAAGTATACGAGATTAATGAACGTGCCCCTGAAGGGAGTAGAGGAGCCGTTTAGCTAGGTTTATAGGTATAATAATAATATACTGTAATCGAAATACATTACGAGATATCATGGGCATGGTTAAAACTTATAATAGCACGCACGTTATGTACACTCGCATGTAAACAAGTTTGCTTTATAAAACGAGAGAAGTCTATAATATAAAAACTAAATGTTTTTGAATAACTTATAATCTCTTCCTTACAGTTATACTCAAAATTTAAAAAAAAAAAACATTTTTCTCCCACGTCACTAGATTAACCCAACCTTTATATAATAATGCTGCATCTTCAATTGCATTATTGGAAAGTACATATTATAAACTATTCAAAAATATATTTAAGATTCTGTACAACATCCAGTAAATTCTAGAAAAAAAATGTGTATAAACTTGATTTTGTATGGATACACATTATGCGTTGATTTTTTTGCCACAAAATTCACTAAGGCTCGCTTGAGGTCACAGATTTATTCAGAACTTGTCTCATTTCTAGATGGCAGGAATCCAATTACTATATTAACCGGGATTAGAGTTAGTTCTTTGTCAACAAATGACAGCGCAAAACAAATTTCTAATTCCAAATGATCGAAATATTTACTTTCTTAAGGTGAATGCACTTTACAGAATAAAAATCTGCAATTAACACTGAATATGTCATTATCCCAAAGTGGCCATGTCGCTTACTACTACTTACCTATTGATGTATCAACGCTTACTTTCAGAATAAATAATATGCACTTGGGCATATTAACAGATTTACTTGTGGTGCACCTTGTTGCGTGAACTACCGATTTATGTATTGAAATATCTACTTTCGCATTTTCATATTTCAAATTAGGCATGACCCTTCAGGCAATATTGATTACTGTGCGGCGCTTGCACAAATTAGAGAGGAAATTATATTTCAATACGGTTGAGCTCCAGTTCACATCCTAGATTTAGTATTTAAATAACTTATAGGGATCTTTTTGAGTGGCCTGAGCGAAATCGGGATTTCTTTTATTGGCGATATCTCCCAACCATAGTTTTTGATAATATACAGGGTGTCCTAGAATATGTGAGAAATCTCCTGGAATCGGTTGAAAATAATGCACCTTCATCGCCTTCTAATGAATATAGCTCAAAGTACACTGTTGCCCAAGTATTCTCAACACAACAGGAGAAGATGCTTACAGAGTATTTACTAAACTGTAGCAAAATGCAGTATGGGCTAACATTGAAGAATCTCTTGACTTTTGCCTATGAATTTGCAGAATATTCTGGATCCAAATATCCAAAATTATCGAAGGAAAACAAATGTGCTGGAAAAGATTGGGTTTTAGGATTTAGAAAGAGGAACCAGGAACTTGCTTTACGAAAACCCGAAAATATAATATATAATAGTTTCTCATTTAATAAGACCGCTGTAACAGAATTTTTTGATGACAATGAACGTATTCTCTTAAAATATAATTTTACACCCAACCGAATAATTAATCTAAATCAAACCGGAGAACAGAATTTTTTGATGACAATGAACATGTTCTCTTAAAATATAATTTTACACCCAACCGAATAATTAATCTAAATGAAACCGGAGTTATCACTGTTTTATCTACACCCAAAGTTTTGGCCGAAAGAAAATAGAGGCAAGTAGGACAAGTCGTATCACCAGAGAGAGGAGAACTAGTTACGTTTTGTGGAATAGTAACTGCTACTGGTGCTGCACTTCCCCCTGTTTATGTCTTCCCACGTGTTCACTTCAAAGATCATTTTTAAATGGTGCTCCAGAAGGAAGTCTAGGCTTAGCAAACCGAAGTGGCTTGATGACGGCAGAATTGCGCATTCAAGTTCTGAAGCAAATTCAGCAACACACTTCATGCTCTAAGGACAACCCTATTTTAATTATTTGTGACAATCACGAGTCACATATTTCGATCGAAGCAGTAAACTACTGTTGTGATAATGAGGTTATCTGTCTGTCTCTGCGTCCTGATATTTCCCACAAGCTACAACCGTTGGATGTCAGCATTTTTGGCCCTCTCAGAAGCAAACTGAAAATAGCTTTTAATGATTGGCACATTCGAAACGTAGGAAAAACTTTATCCATTTACAACATAGCAGATTTAACGAAGACAGCTTTCCTGGAATCTTTTACACCAAAAAACATCACAAGTGGCTTTTCAATGCAATGAATTTGGTGATTCAACCGACTTGCATTTGTAGATGATGATTTCGCGCCTACTAAAATTTTTGAAGAGGACTCTCAATCGCCAAATGTAGATTCTCAATTTCAAAATGCACAGGATCAAGAGAGACAAGAAGTTGATTTCATGGATACAAGTCAAAGTAAAGTTATTGAGATAGAGGAAGAGACGAAATGCGAGCTGATGAAAGCCGACCCTCTAGACAGACCGACATTGTTGAATCTCCAATTGTTATTCCATCTCCAAAAGTTGTTGCATCATGCTCTACCACTATATTGTCACCAATAGCAGTAAGACCCTATCCAAAAAGAAATATGAATCAGAAATCATCTAAAAAGGGAATAGAAAAAGGGAAATCCAGAGTTTACACTGATAGACCAGAAAAGGATAGATTACAAATGTTACAAGACCAAAAAGACAAGAATCGACAACTTAAACTGATGAGAGAGAAAGCAAAGGTGTTGAAAACAGCGAAAAACTTATTGGGTCTAACAGAAACTAAAAAATCTAAACAAAAAAGAGTCTGTTTACAATCGCCACCTGACTCCGATTCCAGCCAGAATAAGACATTGAAATTGAGTGATGATAGCGATAAAGATCTAGATTGGCCATCAGATGCAGAACATGGAGAAAAATTAGATCCCCCTAATCCTGAAAATATAAATATTTAGGATTTCTTGCTTGTCAAATTTGAAAAGAAAAAACCTGTAGTGTATTACATGTCCAAAGTAATTTTCAAGTACAATTTGACTGACTATCATGTGTCATACCTAAGAAAAAAGTCAAGGTCTTACGTTTTTGTTTTTTCAAACGTAGAAGACCAAGCAAGTGTTGCTTTTAGAGATGTAGTTTTGCACTTACTTGAACCTAACTATTCCAAAGGCATATCACGAACTTCGTCTCATTATACTTTTTCTGTTGATTTAAGTGCATACAACGTGCAATAGAAGCGTTTTCATTTTTTTGTTTATTTTTTTTAAGATGCATTGTTTTTCTATTTTGATTGTCTATGATTGTTTACTAACTAAATAGTTGTTTTAACGACTGTTAATTTTTGTTATTTTTTTTTTGGATAAAAAGATTGTTGCACTAAAAATAATACATACAAAATATCTCCTGATAATATTTTTCTGTAAAAATTTATAGTTATGCTTGAAATCATTAACTAGGTTAAGAAATTAGACTGATTGTTAAGATGTGTAAGACTGATTGTGATCTCTAAATAAATAAACCAGTTTTTGCTAGATACTTCTTTTAAAAAATCGACAATCCCATACAATCATTAGTTAGCATCAAAATGTCCCAAGCGATGCATCACAGTGCCCCGTAGGTGGGGTAGATTAATATAAATCTCATTTTTTACATAAGACCATATATTTTTTTCAGCGTTCAATTTAAGCGGTTATTTGGATTCATATAACAATATTGATGAATTTAGCTACACACTAAACTTAATAGACATTATTTAATGCTTTTTAATATATAAAATATGACTTTAAATTTTTTAGTATCAATCTGCCCCACCCCCTACCCCCCTACCCGAAAAATTTACGAGCAATCAACACTATACTAATAATTGTTTGGGTAATTTAGGAGTAAAATAATACAATCAGAGCCATTTTCAATTAAATTTTATTGATTTCGTTTACACATTCTAATTACAATTAAAATAAATTTTACTTCGAACATCAGGGTAGGTCGTTTCAATTACAAGGATGTCTGGGTTTAATTTAAAATAAGCAAATAATGGGATATTCTTTAAAATATGTTGGTTTTTACAATAAACTTTTACAATAAATAAAATCTCGTGTACAATAATGGACAAAATATAAAAAATACATTTCATTATTGATAAATTAAATCAAAAATTCAATGAAATACTTTTTAGTTTCTTTTTTTACTTTAAGAAACAATTTATTAACTACATTTATATTTGTAATAGCTATACATATTTTTTTCTAGTTGTTAAAGTTTAAGATTTTCTGTAGAAAAAATAACAATACTTATATCATATCATTATTCTCATTATTTGAAAATGATATATAGATTTTATTTACGCATATTAAAACCAGGTTTAATATGCATAAAATCTACCTAACGCTGTTAGTCTCCGAGGAATAGATATATGATTTTGGAAAATAATTTCTACGAATTTTTTTACTTTTATTTTCAGAATATTATATTCTCATCATGAAAATTAAAGTTGTCAGTCGACGGTTTAGTTAAGCGAAGTTTTGAGAAAATATGTAACTTTATTGGAGACTTAAGAATATTTTTCATCTACTCATCGTTGTGAAGTAAATAATGTTTAGGTAATAATATTTAAAATATCTTAAAGCCCATACATTTAGTTGTTTGAAACATCATTCTAAGTTAATAAGATAAAATGTTTATAAAAATTTATGTGTTAGACAGCAATTAAGTGTGTGTTCTATCTGTCAAATATTTATATATCACATTGAGTGGAAATTGTGTGCACTTCGATGTTTCTCTATTAATTAACTTAGGAGTTTCAAATTTAAATGGCGTTAGTAACTCAAATTGAAAAGGATTTTTATATTAATCATAACTGCTTGCTTTTTTCAACTAAACCGAAATATATATATATTTGTTATTTTAAACTTTGCTGTCTTTTATTTTTAAAATCATTTTTCCAAGGTATGGTAAAATCCAACATTGGATTTGAAAGTGCCGCTAATAATTATCATCAATAAATTATGTACAATATAACAAGATAGACAAAGGAATTGATAAAAATAGGTGATGTAAGTAAGCCCTCTATTTTTTATTTGTATCTAGGGATGTATGTCGACCGTAGGACTTCAAAATAGATATTTTGGAGACGATGTCATGGACAGAATATGTGTTTGCATATTTTTATACAAAATCTAATACAACGCCTTGAAAATTTTGTACTAATGAGAACATATATTATCATTATCAGCTCATTTCCTCCATCGCCAAACATAAGCCTCCCTTAATTTTATCCATTCATTCCTGTTATACCCATTTGATGTTGTGGGTCCTTCTAGATTTAAATTAACTTCTGGTCCTTTTATATTCTCTGATTCAGTAAATCGTCGTGTCCACATATTAGCCCTCATTTCTCCTATATGATTAGCCTAGTTTTATCTGACAATACAAATAAGTTGAGAGACCTCAGTTACTCTAAATCTTAGTCTGAACTCATGATTAGGTATCCAATCTTGGACTAGATGTCTATTTAGTTCTCAACCAAATGTAAAAGCCTGACACCATTAGGGCAAACGTACTCTGTTCTAATACAGCTAGAGACAAAGCACTATCTTAAATTGCTACAATCGTCAGTTAATCTTAAATAGTTTAATCTTTCTCCATCCACTGTCATACTTTTGTCTTTCCATCTTTCAGAGCCAAAGTAAAGATATCGAATTTCTCTGTTTTACTCCTCGATTTAATTTGGTTTCTCTTTCTTCGATTTTGTTGTTATTTGTGACATAACATTTGCATATATGTATTGTATGAATTTTTCATATTAACAGGGTAACTGTTTTTGTTTAAGGCTTTTAAAATGGCCTCTGTTTCTATTGAATCGAATGCTTCCTCATCATCTACCATAGAAATCCATATTGCTATTTTGTACTCATTGATTTTTTCGATCAGGATTCGCATTGTTTGTAAATGGTCTAGAGTGCTACATCCTAACCGGAAATCTGCTTGTTGTCTGGGTTGATAACTATCAAGACTATTTGTTAGACGTTGTGTTATCGTCCTTGTAAAGCATTTGTTAAAATCCGACAATAAGCTAATAAGTCTATAGTTTCCTGGTTTGAACCTGTTTTCTATTTCAACATTGAGGATTATTAGGGCGTTTAATCAAGCTGATGGTATCTTGTTCATTTCCATACATTTACTAATTATAATTGCTTGTAATTTTATTGCTGATTCTATAGTTATTTGGTCTTCTCCCGGAGCATTTATTGTTTTCACATTATTTACATAGTATCTTATTTTTGTACTTGTAATTTCGGGTATTTCCTTGGATCCAACAATTCTTACCATAACCCTGTTTATTTCGTCCTTCCATCGTCATTCTTGTTACTCTTTTTGTGCAACTTTTTTATGTTCATGGTTCGACAGATTTGTTATTTTGGGTCTTCCTTCACTCATTTTCTTCTTTAGATCTTTCAAGCTATTATTTTATTCTAATTTTTTCTTTATTCGTGAGTTTTTATAATCTCTAACATCTACCTTCGTTTTTTCTTAATTATTTTATTTATTTCCTTATTTTTTTTTCCATTATGAATTGCATTTTGTAAAAGTTGTTTTCTTGTTTCTATAAGGTCTAATCTATCTTTATTTTTTGAGGTTTTCTTTTTTGAGGCCTTTAATCTTTCTTTTGTTTTTTTTGTGGATGTTGGTCTACTATTATAGAGTACTTCGAAAATTTGCTTTCCAATAAAAAGTATACATACATGCTTCTTGTTGTAATCCAAAATTTTTTCAAATTACTCTTCACCGAACGTTGTAGCTGATTTACCTTTTTGATGTTTTTCTTTTAACTATCCGGCAACATAATTTACTTGAGGAGCAGCAGTTTTATTTGAATATCCTTCCACTTCTTTGGTAGTTTAGATGCTAAAGTTTAGAAAGTTTCCTCATTCTTTTGCAACATATTCCTTAAAAAAATTTATGGAGCTCTTCATACCTTTGTTCGTTATTCAATGTTTGTTTTCATATTAGACTACGATCGGCTGTTGTTTATTATTTTACCTATTTGAGAATAATTCTTTCTATTTCTAAAGTGGTAAATTAATAGGTCTGTTTCAACTATGTTGACTTGCCAACGTTGACGATTCATATTAAGTGTGAAATATTAATCTGTAATAGAAATAATCGAGTCTCGCTTTATATCTTGCACGCTATATTTTTTATCTATTTTTATTTAAATAAATAATAAATGCTGGAGTGTGAGCACCAAAAAAGTTTTAAAATGAGCCTAATTGAAGTAATCTGAGATATTGAAAAAAACTATACTTTGAAAACTATCGTTTTTAGAAATGTTACGGAAACTTTTTTAATCGAAAACTATTCAAATAGTATTCAAAATCTTATTAGTGCAGAACAGATAAGTATTCTTTGCAATATCTTACTGGATTTTCCTCTAGCAATTTGGACTCCTAATCAGCGGCCGAAAAAAATACCTATGCATATATTGATTCTTTCCGGGTAATAAGGCAGAATGCCTTAAAAGTGTTAAGCTGTATATATGACGTTTTTTGTCTTATTTATTAAATAAAAATTTTTTTAATATCAAATTAGCATTGTACGTATATTTTCTCTAGATTTGCGACTGCATATTTTAAAGAATGTCCCTAGAATGGTTTATTTATGCATATAAAAAGTTCGCTAATAGCCATTCATTGCACGAATTTTAACAAGAATGAGACAAATTTATTTATATATTTATCAAAATAAAAAATTAAAAGTTACCAAAAATAATTTGTATACATGTATAGCAAATAATAGGCACAGTCGAAAAGTATTTTTTTTTTCAGAAAACGTAATTAACCAAGTAGAAAAATTGTGTTAAATTACATTTTAGAAAAAGCTTGAAATAATATTAATTTTCTGGAATTAGAAAGCCCCCTTTTAAGGTTTAATTCATTGTTCAGAAATATTATCAAAAAACACTGTGCCGATTATTTTATATAACAAAAAAAATATAACTCTAAAAGAGTGAAAAAGTAAATATAGATAGGAAAGATACTATATCTAAAAATACATATATATTTTGGCATTGATTTTAAAGTAAGTTTTAGTGCCAAACGTTAGCAATTACAAAAGGTACAACAAACTTAAATATGGTATACGTAAAAAAGTCTAAAATGACATAAATGTTATTAAAAATACAAGAGGCTAACACTCGTGGAAAATTTTCGCAATGTTTGTCACTCTAAATGGGTCTTGACTTCTCGAGCTGGGATCTATCGGTGTCAAAAATACTAGAGTAATTACATTTTTTGCTTCATATTTGAAAATCCTGAAAAATTGTTTATTTTAACTTCCTTTTTTAAAATGGGAAGTTGTTTGAGTTAAACACCTACTAGAAAAATTTTATAAAGTAAAATTTTTGTTATTGAAATTGAGCTACGATTTCCTGATATGTGCGATTAAAATATCAATGATGTATTTTAGATTAGTGTTCGACGCTGGTTTAAAATTAACAATCATATGCAATATGATGATATGAAATTATACAGATCAAAGGACCCTGCATTTTTCTTATGGAAAATGTATCTCAGTCAAATTGTCTGAAGCTTGGGATGCTGGTTGTCTTTAAGGAGTAAATCAAAGTCTCATTCAACGCTAAGTCCTAAAAAATCACAATTTTTTGAAGTTCGACTGCTCGTGAGTTCCTCAGTAGCATAAAGCTGTGTTTGTTAAAATAAAGGCTCCAAAACCACAAAGGGAACTACAGTAAGAGTGTATCGATTTGGCACCAGAGACTACGAAAGCTTAGGTAAGTCACCAGGTATTTTCCAGGCTGAAATACATGCCATTAAGATATGTATTCAATTTAACAAAGAGAAAAACTATCACGGCCAAGAGATTATCATCTTGTCGGATAGTCAAGCAGCCATCAGTGCGCTGAGCTCTCAAGTTATCAATTCCAGAATGGTCTGAAAATATCTAGAGGAACTAACTGATTTGAATAAGAATAATAAAGTCATCCTCATGTGGGTACCGGCACATACCGGGATAGAAAGGAATTAAATAGTAGACAGACTCGCGAGGAAAGGGGCTGGGATACCATTTCTGGGGCCAGAGCCTTTCTGTGGAATCAGTAGCAGCGTAATGCTGGAAGAACTAAGAAGAAAGCAGGAGATCCAATTATTGGACGGAGCTGCAAGGATTGAGACAAGCGAAGATACTTCTAGGGAACTACGACCAGAAGAGATTCAAAGAATGGATAAGTTTAAGTAAAACTCAACTCAGAGTTCTGACAGGGGTCCTGACAGTATACTGCCACTTGAAGGGACACCTCAAGAAACTTGGATTGGTAGAAAGAGAAGAGTGTGAGGAGGAGGACGAAACCTCTATTCGTATCTTTTTAGAGTGCAGCGCGCTAGAAAACCTTAGGATGCGGTTCTTGGAAATACACGAAATCGACCAGGACTTGCTCTACCACCAACTCTACGCATACACGCGCACACATGTCACCATATAGATCATTAGAGAATCAAGCTGTTATTTGAAGATTTAATGGTGATATTCACTTTGGTCTTGGAGGTAGCTTGAAGATCATTTAAAATCAGGTTGTTTTTTGTCGAAAATCAAAATAACGTAACGGCACGACCAAAGCTTTGATCCTGAAGATTACTTTGAAATGATCTTCAAGATGAGCCTCGAACGTAGTTTTACATCAAACCCTCGTGGTCGTTAACGGTAATTGTAAGAGGGTTGGAAATGTAAGCGGTAAGTGTCTGAGGGTCAGAATCAGGCAGACTAACTGACCGAAACTTCTCTAAAACCTTAATCAATATAATCGGGATCAGCAAATACCCCATAGTCAAGACAGCACTTAAGAGAACAGAGCAAGTCTTTACAATTGCTACTAAATCAAGCACCCTAACCTACGTATCCAAAGCGCAGTGAGTGCTGATTAATCGAGACAGCAATCGCCCGAGCTGAGTAAGCTACTCCACAATCACAAATCTCTTACCCGGGAGTCAGTAGATCCTCTTTTCTGAATAAGTGTGCTAAGGAGCATTTGGCTATTAGAATAGTTCGCTACGCTAGCCTATATGCGGTCTAAATTAGATTGAACTTGCTGTCACATAACTTTTGATCTTTGGATATTAAGGTGGCATAGCCTGATCGTCTTCTTGCTTTTTTTAGTTAGATGCATTGCGAGAATATTAATTAAGGAACTTGGGTTAGTGGTTTTAAAAGAATTTCGCCCTGTTAGCCTGTCTAGTCTTTGCATCTTTGACATTAACTCCGTACGTTCCAGACCATATTACACTTACTATGTATGATCACGACGTCTTGTGATATAAACTGCACACGAAAGTCACCTTGAAAGTTATTTAAATGTGGTCACCAAAATCAAATTAAAGTTCGCCAATGAATCATCTTTTAATCTTTGACAGAAACTAACTTAATCTCTTCATATTCTCGCTAAAAAATTACTTACAACAGTTTTCTGCTACTGCACAACGTGTGGGCAGTCCAACTTGTTTAGAGGGCTATATCTTGAAACATAAGTTTTTAGAATTTCTCACCTATTGAGACTTTTGATCTACTCATCAAGGGGTACCAGAATCGCAAGTCTCATCTAAATTAAAAGTTAAAGAGGAAGGAGGATAAATATATCAAAACAAATTCCGATATATACTTAGTTCCAGTTGATTTTGATCCTTTTCGATATCTTGTAACATTTCCCTAGTTTCGTCAGTAGAGGACACTCGGTATAAATAAATGTATTTTAAATTAAGCTTTTGAGTAGTGATACTCCAATAGTTGGTGATATATTCGCTTTAATAATCATAAATAATCTAAAAATCGGAGATCATTTAAGACTTTTTCAGAAAATTTATATAGTAACTACATTTTTCAAATTATTAACAGTTTTTATACATAAGTAAATTTCAATGTTTTTCTTCCTAAAAAAGTATCCTGGACTCTTAATGAACAGGATAGATCATTGATTTAAAGAAAAACAGAAAAATATTAACCGAATAATTTTTATTAAGCAATTATACTTTAAATAATAATTTTCCTATTATAATTACTTACTAGATCGTTTATGTCACAAAAAGATCTTTCATTTGATCAGTACGCACATAGACTTTTTGTTTTGACAAGCACTCTTATTCATTCGTTAATTACTTATCAAAGTTGTCGATTTCTCGTTGTTGAAAAGCAAATTTTAATCTTCAACCCTAATAATAGAGACCTAGAAATAACATTAACTACGCATTTTAAACAAAATATTTTACAAATTGATAGCTTTCTAAATGTAATAATGATTTTCAGCATTCTATTATTATATACATATGCATATTTTATTTACGTAAATATTCATAAGCTTAGCATCTAGAGTATACAGTTTGTACTTTATTTTACAATTATTTATATTACGGATGAATTTTGGTAGCACTTTTCCTATTCTTATATATAAACTTTTATGTTTTAAAAACGTTGTTTTTGTATTACTTAAATTAATCTATCCAATTTTCTCTTTAAATTAGGAAATTTTATTTAAATAACTAGCCACTCTAGTTGCCTCGTTTACAAAAGAAAATAAAGTATATGTAGAGAGAAGTATTTAAAAAAGTAACACAAACTCAAAAATTATGAAAAGGCTGCATAAAAATAAACCATGTCAAATAATCTTCTATATATCAAAAATGTATAAAAAGTTTATTTAAAGAATTTATAATTTAAAATAAATATAACATTGAACCTTGTAAGATCCTCTTTTGTCAGTTTAGTTCTACTTTTCTCATTATACACACTTTTGAAGGCCATACAAAGTTGGTGCAAAATAAATCCAGATATTATTTTAATTATTGTCACAATAAAAGAATGTATGATAGACCGTTTATGAATTTTTATTATCCCTCTGAATCACTTTATTTTTGCTGAAAGAGAAGTAATAGACTTCATAACGAATTTTCGGCAAATGATTAATTTAATTTGGAAATTTGCACTATAGGAGCTTTATGATAGATAAAGAGGGAGGAACCGAAGCTTTTGTTGTTTTTTTTTTTGGGACATAAGCTACTGCGCGCGGTAGAAATTTGGAAAAAATATGGACAAAAAGGAATATTTGATTCACAATTTTTTATTTTAAACTTGAAAATTAACCCGCCATACTGTTTGAGTGGTGCTGACATAGGGCCAGTGTATCGCAAAATTCTATTTTGAAAAAATGGAAAAAAAATTGATTTACGCTGAAATTTTAATAGCTTTTTTTATTAAATACATTTAATAATACTTGCAAAATGTCAAATGATTCTGTCGGTGTTAAGTACTTGTTAGGCATGAAAGCAAGTATTACGTGAGTTGAAGTGAGAAGCGTTCAGGACAACAAAGAGTTTGAGTGAGAGCGCTAGTGGTCTCTAGCCCATTGTACTTTTAGTGGCAATTGAAAGATCATATGATCTGGACCAGACGTACTTAGTATATTAATATTCAGGATGAAGAATTTTGAAGTAACTTAGTACCTTTTCTTAGTTAGTCTGACCACATACCTTGATATGTTATTCACTTAGAGATTAATTTTAAAGTTTTGCCCTTGAAAAATCACGTGATACAGATAAGTACTTTTTAATACCCGTTGTAAATAAAGATATATAATAGATTATAAGGACATTGGGCCTCCGGCAAGCTGCAACGCGGCGCGTAAGCAAATATCATAGTAATTTAAGCTCATGTTTTCGATACTGAAATAATTTTAATATAGTTTTAATAGACCTTTTCAATGTATTTTTTCTCACTTTTGTATTGGCGTTTTCAGATTTCTCAAATTTTGGTGTTTTCATTTTGAAGAAATACAAAACATGTTATATCTCGAAAAGAACATTTTTATTATATTTTTTGATAGTCTAGAATGGAAGTTGATGATTTTTTACATCAAAATAGGTATTTTTTAGAATGGGGTTTTTAGATATTCGAAAAATAATGCGACAGATACGATGAGAGCTGCGCTTTCTGACTGCACTATAATATTTACTTTCTGTCATCATCGAAAATCATCAATAGCGTTTGATCAGTCTACTAAACTAATTTATATTTAATATGGATACAAGTAAAAGATTATTGGAGAAGTAGATGTGATAATTGAAACAAAAGAACTAGTCACTGTAGATCAGAAGTACAATTAGGAAAAAAATTATATCAGTAAAAAATATTATGAAAACAATCGTTTAGAGCTCAAACCTAGATTAGACAAGGCTGAGACAATTTCAGGTATTTGTAGTACCAGAGTATTATTCCAATTCACAAATATTCTGTCTAACTCAAAAAACACCATAATCGAAAAAATCGAAGACAAAAAAGGTACAGAGAAAGCGGTTGTGAGGCATGGGAAGAAATAAAAAGTGTGAAAACAAAAATGTTTGAAAAACTAATGACTATAATATTCAACTAAAATGTCATTTTAGGGCAGAGTACCTATTATGCACAGCATAAAACGGGTTTCGCGTTATTCGACTCTTGTCGCTTCACTTTTCGAAAATATCAAAAAATTTCTTTCTTAAAAATGATTATCAGTGTAAAAAATCCTCGGTTTTCGACGTAGACTATCAACAATAAATTAAAAGTTCCTGATCAAAAAGCCAAATTTTCAAAAATGTCATTATACCCAGTTGAGATAAAAGTACATTGGAAACATCTATTCGAAAAGTTTTATAGATTTACTTCAATATCAAAAACACGAGTTGAAAACACTCTGATTTTGATCTCGCACGCTGGGATGTGTCAAGCGTGATACCCCATATATAATAGATAATTAATATTCTATTATATATCATTATATATAAGTATTTTTTCAATACCAGTTATACCAGTATAATATAGTCTAGGACCATGTGATTTTTCAGTAGCCACACTAACACTTTTTTTCACTCTTGGCAATTATTGAACACCGACAGTGAATTTAACACTTTTTTTTTCAAATACTATTTTGGAGTACTCAGTTCTATGTCAGCACCATCCACATCGTCTGGAGTGTTTATTTTTGTATTCAAAATTAACTTAATCTTTATATATTTAATTTGATAAAAATTCAGATATTTCTTTTGACACATAATTTTTTTGCAAACTTTTACTGTCCCAGAAAAAAGTTCATAGAAGCTTTGCTTTTCTATTTATTTATTATAAAAGTACTCTCTTGCAAAATAATAGGTTATAATAAAATAGTTACCGAAAACTCTTTATAAGCTCATGAACTATAATATGTTAGTAATTTGATAACTTGAACTTTTTGTAAACATTACCAATTTTTAAGCTAATACACTATTTCACAGTTATTTAAACTTACAAAGGAACATTTTAATTTATTTCTATCGGGGTCCTAAAAACTTCAAACCATTTTAATCCATCACAAATATGAAATAAAATTACAACATAATATCATTTATATAAGGTTAGCCTTGTTTAAACCAAAATTCATCCTTTGATATGGTACACTTTTTACAATGATAGTTTACCTAGAATCAGTCTCAGCATCATCGATATGTTACACAAACTTAAAAGCAATATGCTGGTATAAAATATTTGTTAAAGAGTAGTAATCTGATAATTATTTATTTTTAAATTAAATTTTTTATTCTTTTAGCCAGTTTTAAAAATTAAATCATTTTCAATATTAAGTAGCAAAAGAAACATTTCGAAATAATAAAATATAAAACATTAAAATGCTTTAAATATATTTTTTAAAAACTTCTGTTAAGAAAGCTTCTTATATGTGTATGTTTGTTCCTCTATTATATATATTATGTATATTTTAATAACACTGAATTATTTTTAAACATTTATATAACAAAAAAACTAAGTACTTTTTTTACATTATTAAATTCCTACAAAAACTTTTCCTGTAATTATGAATCGATTTTTTGCTTGTTTAAGAATTCAGTATCCAATATTTTTTAAGAAATATTACAATTATATTTTTTTGGTCTAAAATACAAGTTGTACAGGAATGGCAGTCATACAGAATCGCTAAAAATTACCTAAACTAAAAAAGTAATGTGAGGCCAGCAAGCATGGTCCAAACTAGTAAGCCTCCAAGCAAATTGTTCTTTAAAAATATAAGTAGACGTTTTAGACATATTTCGTTTCGTATTTGTAACTTAGTTGTTCAAATGCTTTGTCATTTTATATTCTTGTAAATTTAAATTGATATATCTGGAAAAAAATCAAATTACTTTATGCCTTCCTTGAGCCACGAACGACCAGAAAAAACTACTTTTCTGTAGTTTTGCAAGAGCCTTATTTACTAAATTTGCGATCTCGAACCCCAGTAAAAAAAATAAAATTTGCAGGTTCATTAGATGTAATCGCAAAAAGAAAAGTATCACGCGCGATTTCGTACGACATATGGCTTTCTGGCTCGTAAAAAATGCTATTAGCTTTTAAAGCAAGATAAATTTTAGAATATAACTATGAAACATGCCTAGTTAACATAAGGTGTCTCATGAGCGCCAATATTTCAGTACTGACAGCAAAGTTTCCATAAGATATCCTGAGTTTATAATTATGAATTCAAAAACCTTTTAGAGAAAGATGGTTTCAATTTTATATTTGATTTTACAATATCTAATATTTATAAAATAAAATGGCGTAAGTGTTTTTCTTTAGTATTAACTATATCTTTCAAATTTTCACATTAAAATGAAGTTTTACAACTTTTAGGTACATTTAGCTAGTGGTTAAGAAGCGTTTTTTTTTTGAAAGAATAAAATGAAATTTTTAAATTGGGAAAATGTCAGAAAAATTAAACTTTTTTTTATAAGTTAAGAAAAGATTATTTTAGTTCTAACGTTTACAGATATATAAAATAAATATTATGGTTATTAATTATTTCTTAAAATTTATTTTAACATGTTGTGGATCAGTATATTTTTAGTGTGTTCATTTGCCAGTTTACTTGTTTTTTTATAATTTTTGCCTTAATTTGACACTCGCAAGTAAACCGGAAGTTCCCATAAAAGTAATATTTATTTCTGCTCGTTGAACTTATTTTACAGTATTCATATTTGGCATCACCAGCGTAAAATTGACATTAACACTTAACTTATTTCATTACTACTAGATAAGTTTTAATTACATATTCGCTTATTTCTGAATCAAAGCCAACCACCAGTAATAATTTTCCTGGCCCATTTGAAGCTCTTCATCATAATTTTCTTCCAACATTTTTCTCAGTTTGTCACCCGTTATTTTTTTTTTGTTCATAAAACAAGAATTATTTTTTTAGAAAGGCCCATGGAGAACCATACTTGAAAATTAGCCCAAAACAAGTGGCAATTTTCTAACCTACAGAAGATACTGTCAAGGAACTCTCAACCCTGAAGGTTTATACTCAGAAGTAAAAACTGGTGAGCAGATTTTTAAACTAACGAAGGTAACCTCACGTTCACATACAATAGATATAACTGGTGACACAATAATTAATTAGGCAGCAGTGTAAGGCTCTTGAACCTAGCCTGTTATAACATCAATCAAGGTACAACCAATACGTCACAACATTATCAATGACAAGACTTGAAGTTTAACGTAATAAAACGCTGCGAAATATAATACACTAAGCGCTGACTGCTTATTAGTGTCGGACTTCTAAATAAAAATTGTATTAGTAAAAATAGCAGCATAGAAGAATTGACAATTGTGGCAACGTCGCAATTCACAAGTCGACAAAAACTTGAGTGTGCAATCTCATCCGGAATATTTATTCAAAATGTTTTAAGATTTGTGCATTTGGTAACCAATTTAGATTCTGCCAATGCTTCTGAATGCTTTAGTTTTCAACCAACTCTCTTCTAAATATAACGAAAGCCAAACCATTAATTATGTTCTAAATTAAAAAATATGCGGCCAGTAAAGGACACAACAATTTCAAAATTAAGTGAAGCTTTCAATAGCTACATCCAGTTGATTTCATTCATTTATTAGTTATTATTTAAATTCTAATTATCAATATGCGAGAATCAACAAAATTTTAACGCCAAACGTACAGGACTATAATTCTTATTTAAAATTAAATTGTTCTGTAAGACATCTCCTTTAAAGTATTGAAGAAATATGAGCTTGAAGGTTAGATTTCGTAACACTTCTCGTGAAAACCGAAAGTGAAAATTTTATAGCATCGATTGAATATCGCAAACAAAATTCTGGAACTATATTATCTTTAGTCAAACATTTCTAGCAAGATTTTTTTTGGTTAACAAGGAAATAAAACGAAAATTTTTTAGAAAAAATTTTATCCACATTAATTACATTTCAAGTTCAGTTTATATATATATATATATATATATATATATATATATATATATATATATATATATAAACATACAAAATAATTTATGCAATACTACAAAAAAATCTATTTATTAAAAAAGGTTCAGTTTTTGTGGCAAAAAAGAAAACCCTACAAAATTAAGTACTCCACCTAGAGAAGGTGATGTATAAGAAGTTCAACCATCACAGACATATGAGATTAACAAGACAGCGCATGAAATGGGCTGTGCATATGAATAAAGAAATAATGTGCCTTGTTTGGAGGGTGACTCGTCTTGGACAAGAGATCGTCTACTATATACACTAGCTATATTCCGCGTTCTACAGAAAGTAACACATGCAACTGTCATACCAGAACATATCAGATCACTATCTTGTTATTCCTTTGAAAGACTCTAATCCCAGATACTCGACTCCACACCATGAAAATTTAAATTGAGCATAAGATCAGAGACACTGACAATACCAATGAACAAATTGATAAACCTGAATTACAACTAGAACTCGTCTAGTCAAAGATTTAAGGACATCCGAATGACAACAATCGAGAGCTGAACTTTGCCAAAAACAAATGATAATTTATTTATATTAAAGGAACTGTTTAGTTCTCAACCATCTGAAAAAATATTTTACTGTAAAGGCAAACATACTTTGTTTCAATACAGTGAGAGCCAAAGCACTACCTCGGACTGCAAAGAAGTGTCAAAAAAAAGTAGAAACCTCTCCCATTGCAGTGCACCGCCATCTGCAGACTGTTGAATCTGAGTCCCTATTCATGTACGCAGGATTGAATACCAAAACTATCCAAATGAATCATCAATAATTATCGAGCGTCAGACCCAATAGTAACCTTGATCTATGCTTTTGAAGGTCATTTTAACGCTTATTGTTTTATGAATTGAACCCCCTTGATACCATAGCGGAATTAACAGAAGTTGGCATTGAGGGAGAGTTAAAAATCTAGTGACCTTGACCTTTCAAAGCCATTGAAAAGTCATATCCTGTTAATCCTATTTTGAAACCTATAGACATAAAGTTCGCGAAATTCCATTTTTAGTATTTATGTCACTTAAGTTTTTTTTATTAGAATCTTGCCTTCACTGGCCGGGTTATTCATGGCGTTGCCTTTATAGAATGGACTTAAGTGGGGCCGGAAAATATATCTTGCTGCGTCCACGTCGTGACCAAACTTTTACATCTAAATAAACCCCGATATATGTAATAAATAAGAGGATGTGTTTCAGTTATATGATGAGAAATTCCTATGCGCAGAATAATATTAATAGTAGATTAACCTACCAACTACCTGTGGAGGTAATTTGCACTTACGACATAAATCCATATCTAAAAATCAGGCTTCCCAATTCATCAGCACGATATGACATTCAAATAATTTTGAATAGGAAAGTTAAGACCAACAGTTTTTTAATTGTCATTTGATGCCAACCTCTATTATTTATATTACGAAATTCAGGAGTTGCATTCATAAAACAATTGAAACGTCAAAATGACCTTTAAAAACCGAAAGTCAAGGTTAACATTGCAGTTATGTTAGAGACTCGATAATTATCGACCTTCATCTGGATAATTCTCGAGTCTGCTTATTTGAAAAGAGAGTTAATAATACATTCAACTTTTGAGTGATCTTAAAATATATATATATATATATATATATATATATATATATATATATATATATATATATATATATATATTTATATATATTTAGCTAGATAATATCATAAAATTGGACCAAAAAACCAAAACGATGAAATAATAAGCCGAATCCGTCTGATATCGACAAATTAACATACGACCTCAAAAAGAGTAATATTTCCTAAAAATCTTAAAAAAGTGGTTACAACTGTTGTAACTTACTCACAAAAAAGTCATTAAACTCAGTAAACCCAAAAAACATGGAAATGCTGGGTATAATCAAAATAAATGTTATTATAAAGAAAATAGCTAAAACGAAATGGCAGAGGGAGGATCGTGTTGCTAGGTTTAGCGAAGGTAGAGTATTGACCCAAATGGACGAGAAGAAGCATAGGATGATTACAAAAAAGATGGGTGGGCGACATAAAGAAAGCAGAAGTAAATAGCACATGAGAACAGCTTAAGTTAGAAAAAGATGGAAACAGTTGGGAGAGACCTGCATTCAAGAGGAGACGAGGAAAGAAAAAAAAAACATGTTATTCACAAGATATTCAAAAAAAGTGACTTAGTTTGACAACATTCTGATATTAAAACAAGGTCAAGAGAAAATAGATGCGTTAAATGACATGACCCAAAAATACATAAGTATAGTGATTAGTTGGGAGTGGTTGCATGTAATCCATGTGTTGTGTACCCTTTTTTAGTAACAACTGTTTTAATTGACGTTTAAAAATTAGTATATTTGCGAACTGCAATGTATAATAAATGTGGTTGTATGCTTGGTAAAATTACTATTTTTTTAAATATAAGTTTGGACTAAAAGCTTAACGTCTTTTGTGTGCTTCCTGTAAAATTTGAAAAAGTTCCGTTTAAATACAAATATTTTAACAATTCTGTATTATACAAAGAATACTTTCATTCGGTTAACTCATTATTAAAATCACGTCTAAAACAGCAAAACTTTCTTAACTTATTTGGAGAGTGCTCGTGAGCTATAAAATATAAAAATACAACTAAGTTTTCTGCGTGGGTTTATAAAGTAGAACATAGTTAAAAATCTCAGACCGAAACAAAAAGACGAAATATTTATTCCGCGATAAGATCACAAATATACTTACATAAATTTACAAATTTAACGAAACACTTTACTAAAAGGTTACATTCCACCTTGATATACAAAGTTTTATAAAAGTGTTTATTTTTTTAACTGACGAGTACAAGTAAGGGAAAGTATATTCACTACTTTACATAAATTATTATTCTTTTAAATATTTACCTAAAAATTAAATTTTCCTTGCATAAGCTATTTAAGGAATAAAAATCGGTACATTCTTTTAAAATTGTTTTTTTTTTCGCTTTGTAAAGCACTATATTGTTATTGTTCGTCAACAAGAAAAAATTATATGTATATACTTTCCGGTACATGTGCTGAAAATATATTTTTCTGGAAAATCACATATTTTATCAAGAAACAAGTCTGTCAAGCGTCTAAAAAGGCATTAGTACAAGTTTAGGGAGAAATAAAAGCTTATTCAATATTTATTTATATTAAAAAAATAGTGTAATCGACAGTGTTTAGTATATGTGGGATAAACCAGGGAATAGATGACCTATATTATTACAATCATGTTGAACCTGACTATTTGGTACATATTTTAAGAAGAGTATAGTAAAAAAACAAATGAGTTTTCTCAAAAATATGTATCCACAAATTTATAACGACAGGTGTACGATAAATTAATTTCAACTGGAATTACTTTTTTATTATAGGCCTGTACTCTTTGTTAGGCCTCCCTGAATAAAGTTTATGTGACTATTTTTTTATTTTAGAGACTAGATATATTTAGCAATATCGGCAAATATTTAGATATACTATAACTCGCTAAAATTAATCATTTTTTCAAAATAGAGGTGGTTTAAAAAATAATTCCGAAAAATGAAAACGAAATTTCGAGGAAACCCCCAATTAGGGAGATATTTCATTTAAATTGTACCTATTTTAGAGGTTAGATTGTCAATGCTATATTTAAAATTTTTCTTCTCTTTATTGAAAATATTTGCCCAGTTTTTTGTTAAAATTATTAAAATTATCTTTCTTTCCTTTACAAATACTAAAAATTTTTTAAAATTGCCTTAATTTTTATGCAATGTAAATCTAAAATTTATTGGGTTGTCGAATTTGCCCCGTGTTAGGATATTTTCTTAGATCAACAATTATTTTAACATTCTGTCGGTATCAAACGTTCAAATTCGATATCAAAAGTTCACATGACTATAAATTATTAAAGATTTAGATTTTCATCCCTTTGGTGGTCAAAGTTAAACTCATAATGTTAGGCTTACATAAGTAATATGTTTCAACAATAACTGCCAAATATACCCTCGAAATAATATTTCTTTGGGTATCTTTATTTCTTAAAGAGGTGATTTTCGTTCTTAAAATTGGTTTTTGGGAAAACAGATATTTCAGTAATAGATGTAAACAGTACTATCAAGATTGGTGAGTTGGGTAGTTTACTTGTAAATTGCTGATCTTGCTTTCGTATGCTAAAAATTTCTTTTTTTTTTAACCAATTTTTACAAAAAACCGGGATTAAATACTTTACTTGTATGTTTAGATGTTTTATATCACTATTTTTAGGTAGAAGACTTCAAATGTAAATGCAGATAGGAAAAAAAATTATAAAACCTACGCGACTGATCCAGGAATGGGTCCTGCTGGTTGACAGACGGATCTCGTGAGGATAAAAACTGGATCTGAAGTGTTCGATAGCATATAGTATGGAATGGAGAAAGTGGGCATCTCTTTGAGAGGGACATAAACCAGGATCCAATGTAGTAGCTTCACGACTGGTGATCACAGAAAGGTACTTGATAACCTAGCAAAGAGCGGCAACACAATCAGACTAGTGTGGGTCACGGGTCACTAGGGTATACACTGAAACGAGTAAGTGGACCATTTGGCAAAGATGGAGCCCCGGCTGGGCCATATGAACCCCAGCTCATTATACCTGTTGCTGGGAAATAATGCTATTAAATGCTGAAAGGAACATTGTCGCTTGCCAGGGAGAAGGATGAAAGTGTTGATCATGTTCTCAGAGAATGCTAGGCACTCAGCGGATTGGGCAAAGATATTTCGGGGATACAATACTACCACCAGAAACAATCAAGTAAGAACAAGTAACGAGGCTACTTGGATTCACAATGGCGATGGGTGTCGAATAATTTGCGATCATGATGGAATGTACTAGGCTCAACGAGGCCTAAGAATCGAAGATTGAGTTTCATTACTCCCATTCATTCGTTCATTCATAAGCTGAATAAGACTTAAAAAATATTTAGATTTTTTTAAAGAAAGAAAGAGTTATCGAAAAAAAAATTGTACTTCTCAATAATCAATGTGAGATGTAAATTTTTTTAATTGTAAATAAGATACATTATATCATATTTAAAATTTCTGGTCGTGAAGTATAGTTTACAGCACTTTGACATAAAACGATCTATACAAATTAACTTCAGGCCGTATTTTCGGTGAGACTTTATATTCTCATGATATACAGACTTCCAATAATTCTAGTTATATCGACTTTCAATAATCCTAGTTTTATAAATAATACTTCTTCATCCGCAAGAGTAAATTTTCTTGATTTAGTTTAATTTTTTTGTGGAGAACCGCTTTGAGAAACGTTAGAAGGTTTTAAATAATAACAGACTCGTCAGATGTTAACTTGATCAAATCGACAAATACAGGAACAGATAATATTTGAATTAAAATCAAAATCTAGCCACTGAAATATTTGTTCTTTTAAAGTATTTTTATGGCGTATCTTATAAAAAAATACAAATATTACATAACATTAATTGATTGAAGAAAGTTAAATTTAACTAATAAGTAATTTTCTTCGAATGAACTAGTAAATTTTAAATGTTTTGCTGATTACACGTGAACGTATGTGGATAAATATTGAGTTTAGTCGTTTATATGTTTGAAACAATTTTAATACTTTGATATCATATTATAACCGGATAATCGATGTATGATTGTAGTAATTTAAATACGTTGAGGTATGTAATTTAACTGCAATGTTCAAAAGGATTCCTTTTTCGTATAACACGACGTTTATATTATGTCAATTGTGGTATTTGGATGTAATTGAATCTGGAGGCTTCGTAAAAATGATCCTTGAAATGTTAAAATGCTAACATCAAATCTTGCGTCAATATAAAATTTATTCTTTGAATATAAGATCTACAAAGGGTAAATTGTAAAATTAGATACAACAAATGAATCGTTTTTATCATTTGAATACTTTAAAAACTGTTAAATTTACTGAGTCATTACAAGCACTTCTCATGCAACAAGCAAAAAGCTATAGGGGATTGATGTAAAAGGTCTAATCTTAGAAATACTCTACTTATATCTTTCACAAGTAAACGGATATTCAATGAGTGAAATTGACTTAGCTTATTTAGAACACAGCCGCAGTATGTCCAGAACATTAGGTATCTTGAAGTTACCATACACTCTAAAGTGACTTGGACACACTAGCATTAAAGGCATGATAACGAACTCATTGTTAGAAATGCACTGACAAACTAGAAGGTAGGGCCTGATCGATCACTAAGTCAACCAGGAAACCTCGTTTGGTATACAGATGGTTCCAAAACTGATCATGGTATAGGTTCCGAAATACACGAAGCCACAGCCAGACTCAACGTAAGCGAGGCGCTCGGGCAGAACACCACGATATTTCAGGCAGAAAAATATGCTATTGATACTTGTCCTCAAAAGGGTCGGGACCGTTCTTATTTTCTTCTAGAGTCAGGCAGTGCTAAAAGCTCTCGAATATCGTCAGATAACACCAAAACAGGTCTGACATTCTCTTCAAAACCTTATTGCTCTGGTAAAACACAAAACACAACAAGGTTTCTCTATCAGCACACAAGGGCCTGGTAGATAAAGAAAAACCAGACTAACTTGCGAGACCAAGCTCTACTACCACATTTATTGGATCTGATCCAGTATTTGGTACAGTTAAGGCTGATATTCGTGACAAGTCCGCTGTAACCACATTGCGATCCACAGACACAGCTAATTAGGCTGAGCAAAACATCCGGCAGAGTATGCTGCAAAATCCTTGGTTTCAACAGATTAGGCTGGTAACAGGATTAATAATCAGCCACTGCAGTTTAAGGAAACATCGCACCATAATGAAGAATCAGCATATAGCCTTTATGACGAAGAGGACGACACAATCTCATACATCATCTTTGAATGCGAAGCTTTAACCTATCGGAGACACCTTCAAGAATAGATCAATTCGGAAGACTTACACCCAAAAGACAAACTCGTGAATAGACTGTTTACTAATTACCAACAAAAAACTGTTAAAAATGATAAATATTAAAAAAGATACTATCAAAAATGTGATCAATTAGAGAAAATACCTACTTTAATATGTTTGTGGGTACCAGCCCGGCTGATCAGTATGTATTGTCTCTAATTCACGTTTTGCAGTAAATTCTTTTAAGGGTATCAGTTTCCCCTCTCTCACCTGACTCCATTTACATTTATAACATCATATACATTACATTACATTTAAAAACATGATATTTCTTTATTTTATTTTTTATTACATTCTGATAAACAATTCTTCCTTTGGTCCAATTTTTTAAAATTAAGCAATAAGAGAAAGAAATTTTAATTTTAAATGTACAAACAAAGCGCGGAGAATAAGAATCCAAAGCAGCAATCTGTAAATGTAAATCCGTATTTAAGCTTGAAATTAACAGGTACTTCTCGTTATCTTAATGTAAATCCCTTAAAAGATCTAGCATTGTAACTTTCGTATTTTTGTGATAATTAGAAATATAATTGCCTTTTTAAATGGTTTTGCTGGTTAGTTTAACTATGAATTTACTTTAGAAATATAGTACGAGGAAGATAGAAAAAAATGTCTGCCTTAAAATGAAGGAAACTTCTTTTTAAGTTAAATAATAACCGATGAATATAAAATATGTATAAGCCACCATTCTAACAAATTAAATTTAATCGAAACCATCTCGGAGGACCACGGAGTTACTATAGGCAGATCAAAAATCAAAAATTGGTTGAATGAAAAACTTTCGAATAAGTAAGAGTTTTTTTTCTTTTCTTTTGACAAATCTCAGCCACACAGATGTGCTGATTAGGAAAAAATGCTTTTAGAAAGGGATTTTCCAAATAGAAATACACTATTTTAGTTTAAGAAAAAAAAAAGAAAAATGAAGTAAGAGAATTTTAAATATTTTGGCGATCAGCAAATACCTATTTCCCTAAAGAAAACATAAATAACTATTACTAAACCAAATTTATCTTACCAAATAATTGAACTATCCAGATTTTACACCGAAAAATCTAAATATTACTGTATTGAATGTTTCCCTAAAATTACACGAAAATATTTCCCTTTAATGAGGGCCCATGTGTCGCAACAAAATATTTTCCCAGTAAACAGAAATTTGTTTTTGATAATTTGTTGTTTAGTTTGTAGCGCGATTTTTAATATATGTGATAGTTCGGATAATAATAAAGCATGTGAATTTAAATCTTGATTGATTTTAATTGAGTAGCCCTAAGGTTTTAAAAAATAAGATCGAATTCCTCTATAATGAGCAAATTTCACAAATTACTAAAGGCATTTGCCAAATTGAAAAAATCAAGATATAACTAAAAACATTTTGCAAACATAAATATTTTCCTACTTTTAGTTCTATCTTAAATACTGGTCAATTTCGTCAAAAATTAAAATGACTTGAAAAAGGAATTCAAAAAAGTTTCTATATTGGTAAAACTATTTGAGAAGTGCTTCAACGAGAAACGGATAAAGTTGAGGGTTGAAAGTAAAACTGATCTTTTCGAAATTGCAAACACTTTTACTGAACAATTTTCACATATTGCAATAAGATAGAATTTTACTGATTGAGCGACTTTGGAAGTAAATGAAGTTGAAAGACGTTTTTTCTTACATCGGTTCCAGCAAAGAAAGTTTTTAATATATAAATATATATATATATATATATATATATATATATATATATATATATATATAATATAGGAATTAATTTTTTCTTGAACCATTAAATATATTTTTAGTTGGTAATTTTCTTGGGAATATGGTTCATTTTTATATTGAAACTACATATATACAGTAGTCATACTTATTGTATATATATATTTTTATTTCTCAGGACGTTTCGATTCTTTCGAATCTTTTTCAACTGATGCGGATGCTACAAAAATGTACATTTTTAATATTATTATATATGGACAAAGAGGTTAAAAACTTACCAGAACAGAGATTTTTGTTTTAAACAATAGTTAATTACATCACAAACCAATTGTAGTCACTCACTCTTTTGTATATTCACTTTTTAAAAGTATTTCTAACTGGCCTTTTAAAAATACTTTTAAAAAGTGAATATACAAAAGAGTGAGTGACTACAATTGGTTTGTGATGTAATTAACTATTGTTTAAAACAAAAATCTCTGTTCTGGTAAGTTTTTAACCTCTTTGTCCATATATAATAATATTAAAAATGTACATTTTTGTAGCATCCGCATCAGTTGAAAAAGATTCGAAAGAATCGAAACGTCCTGAGAAATAAAAATATATATATACAATAAGTATGACTACTGTATATATGTAGTTTCAATATAAAAATGAACCATATTCCCAAGAAAATTACCAACTAAAAATATATATATATATATAATATATATATATATATATATATATATATATATATATATATATATATATATACAAACAAACACAGATCCAACAACATACCTTGAAAAAACTACGAAAACCAAAATCAAAGCCTCGAAATTAGACCCAGAAACTGAAAAATCTTTAATACCATGGGAAAAATCAAGCAGATGTCCAAAACTGTATGGCCTACCTAAAATACACAAAACAAATGCACCATTCAGACCAATAGTGAGCGCCGTGGGATCTCCAACACAAAAACTAGAAAAATATTTAGCAAGCATCATGCAACCAAGAGTCGAACTGGCCGATTCTTTCGTGAAAAACTCCGAACATCTGACCAACATAATCAAAAACATTCACCTCGAAGAAAATAACATTTTAGCAAGCCTTGATATAAAATCGCTATATCCAAGCATACCACTGGAAGAGACTTTGGACAAAATCGCCATGAACGAAGATTTTCCACCCTACACAATTGAACTTGCAGGAAACTGCCTAAAAAACACATATTTCATGTTCAATAATAAAATATACAAACAAACAGATGGCGCACCGAATAGGTCCTCACTTTCACCAGCTATAGCCAACCTTTTCATGATATATTTCGAACAAGAGGCACTGCAAAAAGCACTCTTACAACCGATATTTTGGAAACGCTATGTGGATGATATTTTTATAATATGGCCAAATGGAAAAGAATACCTGGACGATTTCCTCATATACTTGAATAATATCCACCATAGAATCCAATTCACGCTAGAAATAGAGCAAGAAAAGAAACTTCCTTTTTTGGACCTGTTATTAACTACAAAACCCAAAAAAACCCTAGATTTTAGCGTATATCGAAAACTCACACATACTGACCGATATCTCAATGCAGAGTCACACCATCATCCCTCTCAAAAGCAGGCAGTAGTCAACACACTAATATCAAGATCTCTCCGACTGACAGAACTCGATACAAAACAAGACGAAATAAGACACATTTCAACACCTCTAGAACGGAATGGTTTCTCGCAATCAGACATAAATAAAGCCATAAAAAAAAAACAAGACAAAACCACAACAAAAACCAAAGATCATGATCAAATAAGAAACAAAGCCATAATCCCATACATAAAAGGAACATCCTGGAAAATCCCAAAGATAAGACCAACCTTGAAAATCATGGCGTTTACAGCATTGCATGTGCAGATTGTCAGCAAACATATACAGGACAAACGAACAGGCGCATATCAGCAAAAATTCAAGAACACAAAAATAGCCTCAAAAACAAACAAACAACCTCAGCTCTATTTCAACATCACCAAACCACCGGACATACCATCGACTTTGAAAAAGCAAAAGAAATAGCACCAGTACAGAACTAAAAGGTGCGCGTTATAAGAGAGGCTCTAGAAATCGAAAAAGCGGGACAGCCGAATAAACGAGACGATGCAATACATATTCCAACAACATGGAAAACATTAATAAAAAAACAAGAAACTAAACAACAAAAATCAACCAATACACGAGAGATCAGCATACAAGAACCAAATATATCGCACTCGGCAGAGGGGAGGAGTCTGAGAAGCCGCTTGTCCAATCAGAAAGCGAGCCAGCTGAACAAAACTCGATATTCATCAGAGACCACTATCAGTTCTCAGTGAGTAACGAGACGAACCGCACTTGAAAATGCCAAATGAGATTTTGGCGAAACGTCGTGAAAACGATTTTTTGAACAAACGGATTTAAACCCGGAATAATCAAACCATCCATTCCATATATATATATATATATATATATATATATATATATATATATATATATATATATATATACATATATATATATATATATATATGCGTAGAATACAGCTTATCTTACGTAGGTCAAAGTAACCATTAAATAAGCGCCAGAAGAGGCGAACATAGAAACCCTGTCAATCACAGGACATGAGGTCAACTTCTCAGGAACAAAAATGTTATCGAGATGTGAAAATCTGTCTACAAGAGTAATAAAGGAAACTATCGAAGCTGCAAAGAGGCCCAACAACTTAAATAGCAAAGACAACAGTCAGCGATTACTTAATACTACTAGTAGTAAAGAAACAAGTGATAACATTTGTCCAAAAAACCTTTTTAGCTTTTATAAGGCGGTAGTGATAGTGTTGTGTCTTGAAATAAAAATTTTCATTATGGGGTACCAAACTTGAAACACTTTTGTTTAAGTTATAAAAAAGTGGTAATTAAATAAAAGATAATTATATTCTGATATTAAATAAAAAATCTTCTGAGTTTGATGATATAATTTTTTGAATTCGGTATATGAAAAGATTTGTGTGTGAAAATATTCAAATAACAAAATTATCTTCATGTTAATGTGAACTGCGCTCTTATTTTCTAAAAAATTTCGGTTCTTAGCGATACATATTTAGAGTATAAAAACATTCTTTTATACTGACATATGCTTTCATTTGTCATAGCACTGTTTTTTTGCAGTAGAGAACAAAATTACAGTGATATATTCAGATGGATCTACTGGCGCACAAAGGGTGGAAAGTAAAACTGATCTTTCAGAAAATTAATATTTATCTGTTTGTTTTATTGATTTTACAACATTTCTCCGTATTTTAACAACGTAGTTTCAATGCATGTAACTATAACTTTAGATTTTAAGAAATAGTTTTGAAGATAAATGCTTTGTCAGTGAGACTATTATTTGGACAATAAAAAATATTTTGACTTTTTTTGATTGTACCCCGATAGTTTTCCACTAGCGATTATATTTGGTCAAAAAACAATTGCTTTATAAGACAGAAATGATGCTGTTGTGTTTTGAACTAAAAATTTCAAACAAATTTTTGTTTAACTTCCAAATAAGTGTCTTAATAAAAATCAGTCAGAAAATATTTTAATAATAATATATTATTATTATCGTGTTGGTGAGCTAGAAAATAAAAATGTTGTAGTAACGCTTATTAATTAAAGTAATAACTTTATCATGTACAAAAGAACAAAATTGATTAATTTTACAAAATTATCAATTTAAATAATTTTATTATTATAATATATATATATATATATATATATATATATATATATATATATATATATATATATATATATATATATATATATATATATATATATATATAATATAAGTTCCAAACTTTCTTTATTTAATAATAATTAATAAGCCTCTTTTTTAGTTTTAAACTTCAAACTAATTTTGCGGCCAGAAAAATCTATTAAAATTAAAAAAATTTCTGAATTTTACTTATTCTCTAGTTTTTACAACAGGAAACAGAAAAATTTTGGTAAAGATGTAGTTGTAGACCGTACCAGACGGTTATAGTATAAAGAGATATCCCACTTTACTATGTTCAAAAAATCAATTTTTTTAAATAAATTTTCAAAAGTACAAAGATTTATGAATTTCCTCAGAAATTTTCACAAAGGCGTAAGTAGTTCTTTCCTATTTTTAGGAGCAATACTGAATAGGTTTACGAACTTTTGACTGAAACCGCATATATTTTGCTCCATGCAGATGTACCGCTGCGGCTCCGAAGCTTCCAGGGAGTCCAAAATTCAGCGTAGAGAATCTGATATCTCATCGCACAAGAATGTAGGCTTTATAAAGAGGCCGAAGGCATATTTTGTGGTGCAGGCATCGGTGATGAACTGGGGGTAAGATGCGGCGTTAAGTAATTTTGGAAGACTATTCGATTGGTCCTCTCCAAATTTTAATCAGGGATCATATTTACTATTTTCCCGCCATGAAATGTACAAAAAAATCCTACGTCTGAAAACTTTTTGTTTACAATTTCGGCACTTGGTTATTTTTGCATGAAAATTCATAATTTTATTACCAGCGATCACCACAGGCATACTGGTTATGAAACTATTTGGTTTTTTTAATTTCAGATTAACCAGCATTGCTTAACCCTTAACACCAGCGACCTATCTTAGTTTTAAAACTACTTACTATTTTAAAGTACAATTTTCTTACAAAAGATGCATAAAATCAATGAAAAATTGTTTGCATATATATATATATATATATATATATATATATATATATATATATATATATATATATATATATATATATATATTTATATCAATACTGTATTAGTATAACTGAAAAAGAACTACATTGATATATTTAATAAGAATTGCTAAAAAAATCGCTAAAATGACCTTGTTTGGCATATCCAAAGTGGGATCTCCCCTTAAACCAAAACGTAACAAATATTAGAGGTGATGGAAATAAATTATTATGGTGTATATCCTTGGTAATACTGCAAAAATACGTATGAAAGGTTTTTAAATACAGGTACTTTCAAATTTTCTTGAAGAAGAAAAAATCCTATATTTAGTTTGTTAAAAGAAATTTCTTAATCAAAACTAAATTAAGACATTCTGAGAAATTATTTTAATGTATAATTTTGTTTTAATATTATTTAAGTGCTTTCCTAGTATTGTGTCAAACGATGGGAATTACTAAGAACAACGAAAATACGTATTACTTTACTTTAAAAAAATACCTGTTTGTAATTTCAAGTTGGAAAATAACCGAATCATTTTTGTTTTTGCTACTTTTGCACATACGTCGTTTTTGCCTACCACCGAGGATATAAATTTTATGGAACTGAAAGCTTTCTACTCTCTAATGTTACAAAATAAATAACATAGAACTTTAAAAGGACTTCAATTTAAAATTTTAAAATGATTTTTATACCAGCATACTGGGTACCATCGCAACTTTACACTTTCGCCAAATATACAATTTTTATATTGTCTTAAACGTAACACCTCGTATGTCCTCTTATTTAAAACTTAAATATGTATATATGTAAACACTAAACAGCACAAAAAATATTTAATACAGATCTATTTTTGAAAATCTTAAGATTATTTTGTGTCAAATTTATTATTACTATTTAATCGTTCAATCTGCTTATATAAATAATTTGGTCACACATTGATACTAAGCACATAATGCAGCCAGAAATATTCTCTGCAGAAAACTCATCTTGAATTTAAATTATAAATGTTAACATAATATGGATTTGTTTGTTATTTCGTACGATCTCAGAATGCAAATATTCAATACAAATTTACCCTGAGCGACAATAAAGTGGTCCACCCAAGACATCAATGCATTTTTAAACGATTTTTCCCAAAAGAATGCACCCGAAAGATAAAGTAGATTATTTAACTTATTATGTCCCTCAGCAATTTCGTGTGGTGTCCAAAAAAAACTAGCAAATCTAACAGGAATAACTTTTATATTAATATATTTTTGTTTTAACCATTTTTCTGCCAATCATAGAAAGACTAAAAAACAAAAACCGAATTTTAATTATTTGCTTCAGTCAAGAGATGTCAGAAAAAAGTGACTTTTTTATTTATCTTTTAAATCCGGCAAATCCCGGGACGATAAGAGAAAAACCTAATCACATCCTGCCGAAAACAGACTTATGGTCATATAATTGGAGTGCCTTATGCGTGGATTTATTAAATTTATTGTTATGTCGCTTTGCAAAGAAAAAGTTTCAAAAATGCCCATAGCAAGCTCGTTTATCCTTTTTATTGGAGTGGAGATTTGAATCGTTTTAATGTTTCTCTTCTTTTTTATAACGTAATAACTAAGCTTTTTGGTGCCTTAGGCATGACATGAAGTAAAAGTTTGCCTAATAATGGAATTTAAATTTTTTCAGTGTTTGTTGTTCAAAACAAGGTTCACAATCACAATCACACTTCACCCATTTTAATCCGCAGCAGGTATTAGGTCTAACTGAGTTTCTTTGTCCCACTCTGGGCTTTCACTTGAACATTCTTTTTGTCCATCAATTGTCAGTTTTGCCGGCGACATGTATCCTCATTTGAATTCCGACACTCCTTCCATGATATCGATTGGTTGGCTTGCTCGCTTATAATCTGTTAGTTTGCTCTCTTGTGATCTGTTAGTTTGATGCCAAGTATTACTCTTTCATATGTTTTATATTTTACTCAGTGTTGGGTATTTTGGATATGAATGCATGTTTTAATCGTTGTCCTTATGTGCTGAGAATTACTTTTCTTTTATCAATATTTATTTTAAGGCCGATCTACTCAGAGTAATTGTTTAATTCTAATATATCTTGTAGTTCTAAAGAATCGCTGCTTATTAGAACAATGTGGTTGGCAAATCTCAGATGACGCATGCACTCTTCGTCGTAGTTAAGGCCTATGCAGAACCTATCCATTTGTCTGAATACATTATCCAGAGCAGCCATTAATAGTTTAGATCAGATGGTGTCACCCCGGTGTACACCTTGTCTTCTCGATATAGCTATGTTTTCTTCGAAAGATTTCCATACATAGAACCGGAGCGTAGATGCTCTTAATATATGAATTTAACATCGCCAAAATTTTATGGCATCCAACGCCTTCTGGGAGTCAACAAAAGCCAAGCTGGTTCGGTAGGTTGTGACTCAAACCGACTTCGTGCAAAACTAGAATATTTCATAATAAATAAGTACTTGTCGTCCAAGAAAAGAACAAAAAGACGAAAGTCTAACTACTTGGCTATTCTTAGGCCTCTTTTAATGATATATTAAGACATAGGAATTATTTAAATATACATTCAGACACCAATAAGTTATGTGATGATCCGTATGTTAAATCATACCTTATTATAAGTTCATTAATATCAGCACAATGAAAAAGAAAAGAAGGAAATTCAGTAAACAACCCGATCTAATCACGACTTTATGAAGATTAAACTTAAAATTCAACTTTTTACGAAGAAGAGATGCAGTATCGTAAGCAGTAATCGGTATAGAAATAAATTTCCCAAATATGGCTTATTGACAATCATCTTACACTCATAACCCTGTCACTTACTTTACTAAACTTTCTGAAACCATAACCACCGAAAAATATAAAATACAGTTCGCCAAAATTAATTTTAATATTATCAAAAGAAGCATGTGGCTGCCGGGTCATAACCTGAGTTAAGAAGTGAGAAATTTGTCATCTACTATTTCAAAGACTTTAGAGGAGTCCAAAACTATATTTTAATTTTATTTTCATCGACCTCTCTAATTATACCACCATTGACGCCATTATTAGTTAAAGTCATTTAAAGTCACCAAACATTAATTTTTTGCTCAATACAGTTTAACTGACGAGATCGATACAGGTCTGGGAAAAGATTTGTCATGAAATTTTCTATGAAGTTTATAGAGAAGGTTGCTGGTTTACTAGTTTTAATATTAAAATAGCACTGAAAGTTATAATTATTTTTAAGTTGTTGCGTGAAACGTAAAATAACGTATCTGTCGACTAGCGAAGAGACAGCACAATACAGGTGCACAATCGTGACTTCTCATTAAATTTTTTTTTTTAACGTTGTGTTTTTTTTATTGTAGTTAATGTTTTCTCGAAATAAAATAAACCTTCTCGTATATGCCGAAAATCATAGGTAAATATTTGGTTGCGATTGATCTAGTAGTTTTTTTTGTTTATCCAGAACAAATAAAATCCTCTTTCTCTTTATTCAGGATGTTCTCAAAGTGGAATCATTTATTTTAACAGCTCGTAAAGAGAAGTCGATTAACCAAGAACCAAGTTCTGTTATCTACACAATGCCTCATCGATCCTCGTTTGACGTCGAAATCCAGCTGTCTCTCCATCTTTTGGGGGTCTTTTCAGGCGGCCGTTTGGTGTTTGGTTTCTCTCTCATCACGGTTTTTGCTAGTTTGTCATCGTCCATTCGTTCCACGTGATCTCTCCACTGCCTACGGCGGTTTCGAACCCACTTCACAACATCCCCCACTCCGCTGTCCTCGCGTATTTTTGCGTTTCTTATTCTATCTCTTAAACTTGTTCCCGTGATCATTCTCAGCGTTTTCATTTCTGTGGTTCTCATAATTTGTTTTGTCTTTGTTGTTTCATTTCTTGTTTCTGCGCCGTAGGTCAGTGTCGGTCTTACACAGACCTTGTAAATTCTTGCTTTGCTCTCAACCGTCATATGTTTATTGTTCCAGATTATGTCTCTTAGTTGGCCTAATATCATGGCCGCTTTGTTGGCTTGTGTGCGTACTTTTTCCATTCGATACGTTTGTCATCAACCATTAGTTTGCATCTTACCGGTTCTTTTGCTATTACCATTGCTTTGGTTTTCTCCACAGATATTTTCATATTATACTGTTTGGCTGTTCGATTGAGATGGAAAAGCATTCTTTGTAAGTTGTCCTCGCTATCTGCTGACAAGGCAACATCGTCTGCAAAGCATATAATCTGAACGGTGTTGGGTCCCATTGGGTACCCAATATTTATGCTTTTTACCTCATCAATGATTTCGTCCATGATTACATTGAAAAGTGTTGGACTTAGGCTATCACCCTGTCTTATTCCTATGGATAGAGGGATTTCCTCTGTTAGAGTGTTATTTGTTTTAATTACCATTACAATTATTTAAAAAATTTAAAAACTGTAATACAGCCCTTATCTCTTCATATTTTCAACCACTGTATCACAAAAACATTGTTTGCTACTAATACTGAGTATGCCTATTTCTTGTGTGTAATTCTTACACAGCTTTGAGTGCGATATTCGATTTGACAAGTGTTAAATAATTCGTACAGTAGTGTGTGATATTATTTTTCATTTGTGGTTGTTTTATGCAATAAAATGGGCACAAGTTTATAAAATCAATGAATATTAACTTATTGAGAATACCAACAAAATGGAGCAGTTACTCATGGATACGCTGAGCAAGACTTTGCGTTAACCGAACAAATAGTGACAATTTTGAGCACTTTTTATAGAACAAACTGTAATCTCTTCAATGTAGTAAACAAAGTATTTCCAATGCAGCGGTGGAAAGTATCATGAAATAAGGATTGTATTACAGTTTTCATATTTTTTAAATAATTATTAATAATTTCTTTATTTGCCAACTTTTATATTAGTGATTTTTGGTAAATCGATTTCTCTTTACCAGTTCTACAAGCTGTTAAAATAAATGACTCAACATTGAGAACACCCTGCATAATTGTATTATTCTTATGGTGCAAAATACATCGGTGTAAGTTTCTCTTTTTTCGTTGCAAATACTTTACAATAGTTTCAAAATATCGTTGCAAATACTTTACAATAATTTCAAAATATCGATAGAAAAGTGTTAATATTTTTTGCTTGATTTTAATTTTTGTTAAAAGCTAGCTTTCGAAATAATTTACAGGAGAACCAAACAATTTTTGAAACATGATTAATTCTTTTTTGTTATTCATTTTAATATTAGAAATTAGAATCCTTATTTTTAGATACTAATATCAGTTTAAAATATTCACATGACATAGTTTTATATAATTCTGTTTAAAGGAAACATAATATTTCAAGCACTGAACATTGTTAAATGTTTAATCAGTCAAAGCTACTTTCGAACGTGCACTTCTACCCACTAAAAGATTTCAACAGGTCGTATTCCTGATAAAGTTTATTTAATGCGCAATTTTGATTATTTGGACTTAAACTTGATTCTAGATGTTTATACAATATTATTCAAAAAGCTATAATATAACCTATTCAAAAAAGACTAAAAAGCTTGTAACTTTACTTCACCTTAATTTTTAATCAAAATTTTTACATTCATTAGACAGTAAATTACTAAATATTTTCCCACTCTTAATATGTTTGGCCAGAGAAAAAAATATTGAAATTTGGAAACCCATTTAATCATCATCAGCTTTTAAAAGGAAGGTATAATTCAATTCCACTCTTTTAACCCCCTGAGAAATAGTGAATTCAGCCCCTAAAATCCTAAATGGGAAGGAAAGACAAGAGCAGCTTACTTGAAAGTTTGTTAAGTTATCTCTTAAAAGATTTTATAAAATAAGTTGTTCGCCATTTTTTTATTAGCAATAAGGCAAGATTTTGTGTAAACGCGCGCAATTTTTTCCTGGATTTTCCATCTACTTTTAAGGCCCATTTTCCGTCTCATTTAGTAGCGTCAGTTTCTTTTTTAGTAAGGATTAGATATATCCAACTTAATGGTATTCAAAGAAAAACAACAATATAAAATTTGATTGATGTTGTAGCGTTTACCTAAAAATTCAGAGACATGTTTTTTATCCGATTATTTTTTTTGTGTCTGTAGCAAAATGCATCTAAGCAACAAATAGTGATCAACTAAAAGTGTAATATATTCCGTTTTAGTTCCATTTCGGCAAGGATTTCTCAGTACAAATATTAAAATGACATTTTAATTGTGGAAGTTCTAATTGAAAATAAAGTGAGGTACATAAATCTCTAAATTCAATAAACATAAGAATAATATTTATAAATGAATAAAATTTTATATTGATTCACATATCTCAATGTCAAATTTGACATTATTAATTATAGTTCTTTCGTGTAACTAATCTTGATGTTTTGTTCACTTTAGCAATATATTCATATTTTTTATGTATATGCGAACAAGTAACTTGTGTTTGTTCGCCTAGTAACTAATGAAATTTGGAGAGCTATTCTCAGAAAGTTAAAAAATTTATTTAATTAATATTTACATTGTAGCATTTACAGTAATTATATAAAAAAAGCTTAGGTCAACCAGTTTAATGCGTAGACACTTAGACAGTGACTTAGTTCTAATTGGATCGAACTGATTCGATGCAGTTTTATACACTTCAAATTAACCTAATGAACAGTTCTGACTGAAGCTTTTATCGGACGCAACATCTCTACTAGCAGTAAGACGTGCTGAATCTAACAGAAACCTTAGACTGAACCATTTATTACATGGATTTCAAGTGCATAAAACTGCATCAGATAGGTTCAATTGGATTAGAAAGCTGCGTTTGAAACAGGGTCAGTGACTCTTCAAATCACTGCTTGTGATAGAGGAATACTAAAATTACGTTTTTTTTTTATTTCGACCACTTCAGTGTCAATCGAAAGAACAATAAACCCCTAACATATGTATATATATATATATATATATATATATATATATATATATATATATATATATATATATATATTTTCTTGGGTATAGGTTTTTCCATTAGAGAAACAAAGGACAACAAATTTTCTTGACGTTTCGCTCTACATAGTGAGCTTCTTCAAAAGAGTTGGTATAATTTATTCTACATCTACAAAATTACAAAGTTTTTTTATAATAAACATATATCACAGTAATACACATTTATATTTTTAATTAAAATAAAACAGATTTTAAAATAGTCTTGAAGTTTAAAATTTTAAACTATTACAACCGGTTAAAATAGGTTAAAATTGTGAAAATTATAAAATAATACATACCTTGAAAGTAGTTGTGTCTGTATGTTAAAAGTAAATTCAGTTATGATACTTTGTATGCAATTGCTATGGATAGATTTATTTTTATAAAAAGCAAAAAATAGGAAAAAGATTATTATTTATTTTTTAATAACATTCTTTCGTTCGTATGAGTGTATATGAAATCGTCCCAAGCATCATTACTAATATTTATTATAGAGTCGCTTCAAGTATGTTTTATTAAAATATCAAATTATGGTATATCTGACTTAAGTTTTTGACATCTTGCTTGTCATTTACAACATTTTTATCTTTTTTTATGTGTATCATTTCTTTGATGACTAATTTATGATAATTTCTATCAGTATCTAAAATATGGGTGTTTTTAAAATCAAATTCATGCTTAGATGTTTGTTCATGTTTATGTAAGGATGTCGATGCATTTTTTGTATACTTGTGTCCATTCACTCTATTTTCAATTTATTGTGTCGTCATGCCAATGTATTTCTTAGGACAGTTTAGGCATGGAATTGCATATATTACGTTAGATCTTTTTTGGTGGGAACTTTGCTTTTTAATTTCGTATAAAATGATTCTAGTAAATTGTTCGCCTTATGGCATACCGTTATGTTATGCTTATCCAAAATATATTTTATTTTTTCAGACAGTTGGTTTATATACGGTAATGCAATGAAAGTATTTTGTGTTTTGGTATTGTTAATTTTATTTTTTTTGTTTGTGTTATAATGTAAAAAGGTTCTTTGTTTAATTATTTTTTTTATAAGTAGTTTGGGAAAATGGTTTATTATTAGGGTCTCTTCCACTTTTTTTAGCACTTCTGGGCGAAATTCGAATTTACTTTTAACATATAGACACAACTACTTTCAAGGTATGTACTATTTTATAATTTTCACAATTTTAACCTATTTTAACCTGTTGTATTAGTTTAAAATTTTAAACTTCAAGACTATCTTAAAATCTGTTTTATTTTTATTAATTTTAATTAAAAATATAAATGTGTATTACTGTGATATATGTTTATTATAAAAAAACTTTGTAATTTTGTAGATGTAGAATAAATTATACCAGCTCTTTTGAAGAAGCTCACTATGTAGAGTGAAGCGTCAAGAAAAATTGTTGTCCTTTGTTTCTCTAATGGAAAAACCTATACCCAAGAAAATATTAGAAAAAAATATTTAACAAAAGGTTTAAGATACAAGAATAAATTATATATATATATATATATATATATATGTATATATATATATATATATATATATATATATATATATATATATTTATTTATATATATATATATATGTATATATATAAACAAAAAACCACAATTTTAACCCATATTTTTGCCATAAATGAGAATGTTTACATATCATCTCGAAAAAATATTAACTACAACGAAAAGACTTGAATGCATATCATACACGGTCCTGCATATGTAGTATTTTAGTTCTCCGCTAGGCAGCGGACACGTTGTGGTAAGCTTTACGCAACAACTTTTTCATATGTGTGTCACCTTATAATCACGAGAGCGTTCGCTGCCGGTACATGTTTGAGTATTAAGTCGACGATAATATTTTCTGATTATTAACTGTCAATTACAATTCGTTTCTTAGGTAAGTATATAGTATTTGAGGTTTGGGTGAATATTAAAATTATACCGATATTATCGAGAGGAAATAAATATGAAGACTATGTAGCATCAAACAAATATGTGTTTGCAATTTTCAATTTTTGTGGTATTTCTTAGATTCTTTTACAAAAATGGCAAAACAGACAAAAAGTATTATTCAGAGCTAGAAATTCGGATAACCAATACATTTTACTACCAGAAAATCAAAAAGCCACAAAAAATGTCATATACTCTGAGTTGGCTCAATTTAAAACTGGGTTGGCTACATTATTCTATTACACTATTACGGGGATGCTGGTTTTGTATAACAAAAAGAGGTGAACATAATTTTAAAATGCATTAAATTCAGTTTAAAATTATATTTTTTGCTGTGTCCTGATCATTTGGAATTTTAGGTTTGACTGCATTCTCGGGATAAAAAACCATCAACAAAAATGCGAAACCTAGGAATCGTTTTTCATATAAAATCGATATATGTATAATGGGATTTATGATAAAGTAACTTTAATTAATGTTAAAATAGAAGAAGAAAACTCACGTTTAAACCTGATCGAACCTAAGAAATTCTTGAATTATAGAAACCAATTTTTGCTAAAAAATTAGTAGTTAAGGGATTGAAATACTGGATACATAAATTTAACAAATTTTGCTAAATTTACATTGTTTTTTTGGAGAAAAGGTATCGAGATTAAGGGATGTTCCTTCTTACCTGAACTATTACACTATGAAAACTTGAAAATCTCGTGATTTGACATTTTTGCTTTTAAAAATAATTATTTATCTACCTGCCTTATCTACGAGTTATTCTCTTTAAAATAATGGAAATTTTTTTATTAAATCTATTCATTTACTTTTAATTGCAACTTTATGCAATTGTTAAATGTTTAATGCTATTTACAGTATTGCCTTTTATACAATTTGAATGAGTCTTAATTAAATTGCTGAATATTTCGTATATTTCATCTCAAATTTATCTCCTATTTTTTATTATTGGCGCCATGATCGAATTTTAAACAAAATTGAATAAAATATTGTAAAAGCATGTTCAAGGTAATGAAGAAAATACCGGGCGGCAGAAGTCATTAAACAATTCTATTAGAAGAATAAAACTGGCTTCTCGTGCAAGTGCTTCAAAAATACATACTGCGACTTTGGTAAAATTATGCAGAAAATAGACAATCACCTGTTCTGAATCTCTGAAACTTTGTACTTGCAATTGCATTAAAATGAAAAAATATGCACAATTTGACCACGTTGCTTTTTCTAAATGCTTCAGTTTTTGATAAAACAAACATTTAAAAAAAATATTCGATATTTGATGAAACAAAACTTAAAAACGTAATTCACGATTATAAAGTACCTTGTATGGAAGCTCAAATTTTGTTAATACAAAACATTTTTTTAAAAAGGATCAAAATTGGTATTAAATGCAACTCCAAACAGATAAAAAATAGGAAAATAAATGATAGCTCTCTAGCGACTCTCAACTAACAAAATAACATTTTTACATTAAATCAATACCAAATAGAGGATTAATTTAAACAAAAGTACTGGGTATTCTATTTAAAAGGGTTAAATTTAAGTTGTAGAGCTCTTATAAGGCCTTTTTAAAGTTGGCAGGAATATTAAGTGTGTATCGTAACCTACATGATATATGAGAATTACTCACTAATTGGACACCCTGTCTAAACTCGTTTTCAATACAAATCATTGCTGTATCTAGAAAATATTTACTAATAATGCAGTTTTAGTACCTACTTTGAGAAATAATGATTTTTTTTCAAGTGAACCACTTTATTTGCTTAGAGATTACAATGTGTTCCGTGTATGTTTTTTATGTAGTATACGGAGTGGCTCAATAAAATATGAAAATTTACACATTTTTTAGAAATACTATGTGTTACTATTTTGAAATTATACTCCAAGAATCTGTAGATCATATTTCAACAGTTTTGGGGCTATTAGCATTAGCAATAGATTGTAGAAGCTTAGTGGCACAATAAGAAACATTTCTCGAATATTTTTGACTTAGACTTTTATTCACCATCCAGAAATTTTCGGTTTGCTGGGGTAAATATTTTGGTCTCCAGACAAAAAAATGAAAAATTTGCGATTGAATCGGAAGCAAACCAGAAATTGTCATTTTTTTATAGGAAATAAAAAACTGGGCAAAAATGCCCCAGTTCATGTTTTAAAAGTTAATATTTCAACAATATTTAAATTTCCATCCATCATCTATAACAGACATTTTGAATCACGATGGTTCATTTTAAGAAAAAATTTACTTTATTGATCCACTTACGTGTTTAAGAAATATTAAAAAAAAAGACTCTAAGAAAAACTAACCGTTTTTTGTATAAATACGAGTATAGGGTATGTCAAAAATGTCAATAAGGATAATAGGTTTCGAACAAAGTGACCAATAAAAGCATTTCATAGAAAAAGAAATATAATTACATATATTGTAATGAAATACACCAAGAAATATTAATTCTATACACTGTTTGATGCTGAATCCTAATTCACAATTTGATTTATAAAGTCTTAGTTGTGTGCAAAATTTTAAACAAGAGAACCTATAAATTACGTTTAGAGCTATACAAGTATTCAAGTTTTTAGATTTTAAATTAAACAAAAAACTTTCTTGCTATTTTTCTTATCTTTTGACAATGTTACATAAAAGTTTTTTTAATAACGTTGTTGCAACAATTCAAAAAGCTTTTTATTTTCTAAGCTTTCACACACTAAACTGATGAACTCTAAGAGGTCAACAGTGATAATTAAATTAAGGTAAATCGTTAGCAACACGTGGTAATTCAATCTATACGGAACACTGTCTCATTTATTTAGAAAACTTTGTTTAATTGTGAATTTAATTAGAACTAACAAAAGTAAATATTTAAAAAAACACTAAAACTTTCAGTTAATGCTAATAAAACTAATAGTCTAAGTTAATAGATAATAAATTGTTTATCGTCAAATAAACTAGTTGAAAATTGAAGCCATCTAAAAACTTCCTTTTTTCTAAATAATATTCTTGTTTTTTATATTAGATCCCAACTACTTTATTAAGTACCCTTCTTATAAGTAGCTTTCCTAAGACTTTGGTTGCTCTACAATTTGTTTGTCCGCAAAATCCGTAATAAACATTTTTCTCAACGGAAAAATTTTTCCTTTAACTGTATTCTGAATAAAATTTTTTAAAACTTAGTTCGAAACAAATAGGGTTTTGGAACTTTATTTTATATCAAATATGAACTGTCGCCTCAAATGTATATGGAAATATCTATTTTAATGCCAAACTCTCGCCTAACGAACGCGTCAGCGGACAACATTTCCCACAAAATTTGTCGAGTTGAAAGTGAGATATCAGACCTTGATACTGAACTTTAGGTGGAATTCCAAGGTTATTTAGTGGTTAAATTGATTTTTTTAAAATATAGACCTTTACTTTTGACCTTAGTTTATGGTCAAAATGACATTGAACGTTATGTCAAGGTGAAACGTCTATTTTGATCTCACGTTTAGTTCGTCAGGCCACCAATTTGGTAAAAAAATTGGTGTAATGGAACATCCAACGGTGATCTCTATTACAGAATAAGCTTTCAAGATATGTTAGTAAATTCATACTTTTTAAACGGAAAATTTGGAATGAAATTATGGCATTATACTTCTAAATTCGTAACAGCAGTAGTTATTGCAGCATACCATTTCTGTTGTGGTTTTAAAGTTTCTTATTTATCCTATATTCAACGTGACCTAGGGAAAGTGTTGTAAAAAATATCAATTTACTACTGATCTTGAAACTTGGTTCTATGATAAAGATCATCATCACGGAATATTCCTTTTTCAATCTACCAAACCGCCAAATATTCATTTTAAGCCATACTTTGATTTTATATTTGGACGTAAAATTTTCTGCAGTTTCCATATCAAAATAAGGGATAATCACGTTGGTATGTCTCTCTACAAGCCCAAGAACTTTGTTTTCTGTCTTGGACACAAAAGAAGTATTTGCTTAGTGGGGTGCAAATAGTTGAAATAATTATGACTGGTAACTCTATATGAACATAAGATTTTTAACAAATTTATTTATTCAGGTCAGAAATAAGGGTGTATATTTAACAAAATAAACAAGACTTCTTAATAAACCTAAGATCCAACAATATTTATAATTTTTTAATACCAAAAGGTGTTTTTTGAGTATTTACATGATATTTCCCATAATTGGATTGGAATAAAAAAAATTCCTTATATCTGTGGAAAATTCTTTAACGCACGCAAATCTAACCTAAGAAAATCGTAAGTATAACTTTTTTTTTGGTGATTTTATATTATCTTATTCACTTAAAAGTTGATTCCAAAGCTATTTATTCATCTTTTATTTATGTATAAGGTAAAATATATTTATAATGAAATAAAATTTGTTTTAAAATACGATTAAACTGTTAAAATATTACATTTATTTTATTTCAGATTGTACAAAATAAGTTAATTTAAAATAGTGAGAACACCAAATTTTTCTATATACTCCCTATTCTGGGATCGAAAAATCTGGATCTGATGTTATTTTTGGTGATCGGATACAGTTTTTCCAAAAAAAAAAAATATTTTCACTTTCATACCGTATTTTATGACCTATTCTTCCAAATTTTGCCACTTTCACTAAAATACAATTGCAACTTTTGGAATTTGGCACATTTTAAATAAAATTGTACATAATATTTTGTGAAAATGTAACTAAAAATACTAGAGGACTTTAAGCATGCCATTGTTGCCCCAAAGGGAAAAATTTAATTCTTAGTTCCTTCATAGTTTGTCTTTTGAAAATAGATAAACAGAAATACAATTTCTATGACGTCACCGAAAGGTACCTGAGTGAGTGTTCTGAAATTTACTTAACTCCAATCAAATTTTCCAGATACAAACATATACAGCATATATTTTTTAATACGTAGAAGTCTTTATCCTCCTCCAAACAATAAGTATGAGCCAAGTTGGTTCAGATTTATACATTATATATTTATTTATGTAGAAGAAAGTAAGACAAAAAGAAAAACCATAATTAAAAGAAAAGTAGTTATTAAGGTCCGTCTGTCCATACCGTTCTAGGTCTATTTGCCTGCATGTAACAATTACTATATTATTGTTTTATCGCTTGCAATGAAAGTTTGCAGGTATATGCTTGAATTAACCCAAAAACAGATATGAGGCAAATAAAAAAAATATGAAAAGTAGTAGTAGTATATATATATATATATATATATATATATATATATATATATATATATATATATATATATATGTTAATATTCTTTGTGTCTTGCATTTTAGTGGCTTTAATTCTTTAACTACCTTATTTTAAGTCGATTATTAAAAAATTTAAAGAAATATAAACGTTTATTAATTATTTAGGATATTTTTGCGTTGGATATGGTTACCAATTCTATATTTAAGTACTGATAACCATCACATCAAAAATATACCCTCAAAAACTTGAATACATATTAATTCACAAATTTAGATTCACCTTAAAACTATCTTAAAAATGTAGGAACATATGCAACATAAAATGTTTGAACACAGGGTCATACCGAAAATATTTTTGATAACTTTGGAGGATGATCCTGTTACTGGAGGTTCCTTTATAGGTGGGGGCCCGTTAGAGGGAAGAGTGTATTCTCCCTCATAGTCATATTCTGAAATAAAAAATATATAATTAGCTGTCGTACAAAAGTTGACAAAAAGAAAGTTTTGTAGCTTCATAAAATGTATCTAATTTTACAATTAGAAAAAAAGTCTAAATGTGTTAAATCCAGTGTATATAACTAGCGCCCTCCAGTGAGACATTTGATGTTTATAGATCCTTATTTTTTGCCTATAAAAACATAATTATGACGTTTTAAAAAAATTAATTGAATTATTTTGTAAAATTTTCCAAAATATATTTTCATTTTAACGAGTAACATTTCAAAAAAACTTAATCAATATATTTTGATATTTAGTATCAACAATTGTTCTTTGGTCAATGAGCAACGGGACACTCTGTATTGTTTACATGGTCTTATGAATTAGATTATATCTAGTGATTTGCTTTTTTAGGTAGGGCGAGGGATGTAACCGAATGCGCGATTCAGTGCTCTTTCATACAACACCACCTCTACTTCCTTTCTGAACTTTTGACGCTGACTGTATACTTTGATACCAGTGAATCATGTTCTTCTAAATTCGGCATTAATCCGGGAGTTCCTTCGTCTATTTCCTTGTGAAAATTTGCCAACATTTCGCAAAAATCTCACTTTAAGAGCAGACTTAAATAAGGGGTTAAGTGCCAAAAAGTAAAATTTTCAGGAGAGTCAAAAAATCAATGTAATTTGAGAAAACTGTTTATATGCAAAACCTAGAACATATGGAATCATATCACGTAAATTTTGCTTTTTAGCCACATTAAGCTTTGGAGTCGATTCCTATCTAACTATCTGGATGTTTCTTATTTGGTCTTCAGATATATTTTTCTTTAGAACTTTTATCTTTTGCCAAGGTTCGATATCGCTGTGCTATTTCTTAATAAACACGTATCTTGGGTTATCTTTCGTAACTCGTATCTGTAACAATATTGATATTGAAAGCTGAGTCGTAGATATTAAAAAATCTGTAGCTTGTAATAAATTTAAAAAGTATCTAGATTCCATTTTTACAATTCTACATGGCTGTATTGATCTGGTATCTGTGCGAAATGACGGGTGTTTGGTAAGTAATTGTAACCGCTAACCACGAATTTCATAGTAATTTCTGTGAATAGACAAATCAATGTTAAAAACAGCATTAAAAATGTTGCCACTCGATCCTTATTCCGTCCGGTACAGTTGTCGCACCATATCTTCAGTTTTTCTTTTTCTGTGACGTTGGAAATCAAAACCTTTAGTAAGCAGGACGTAATTTCTTAAGATCCCTTGGAAGTTTCTGTTTCACTCCAAACAAACATGAAGGCTTCATTTGTATCAGCAATATGCATACTAAAGTTGTAAAGAGACAGTTTTCTCATATAATACAAACCAGAGTTAGTTAACGTTGGAACGAATAATACCTTTTCTAAATCTATTGTTATTGTGCAAATATCATTTTCCAGTTGTTGGGAGAAAGAGCAAGCTCCTTTAATGTCGGTTTGAGCATTTTCTGCCTTAAAATGGTGCAACTGTAACCCTAGGCTTACACTAGGCAATGTACGTTTGTCCAATTTTATCACACATGCATGTCTGCCGCATGTTTTACAAGTATCCGTTCTGGGTCTACGAAAACTCTTGCGGTAGTATTTATATAGCACTTTATTATGAGGATACATTTTATCAAAAACTTTTGCAAGACGATGTATATTAAGATCAGGGCTAACATAAACTTTTCAGATTTTTTCACGAGAGTAATGGCTCTCGTCTTTTGGTACTGAATTTACGTGACTTATAATACGCTTGCGATCTTCTTTAGTATACAATATTTGATAATTGTCATGAATTTCGCGTTTATCTTTGTAAGTTATTTATTTCACCACTTTTCTTCTTTCATATTAGAACTTTCATCGTTTTTTTTTTCGCCAGTGACAAACATTCATAAAGGTTTTCTTACAGACGTTTACAGTACTTCCTGATCCATCAGGCAAAGTATAAGATACAGAATACTGCCTTCTGCTGTACCATGGGTCAGTCTATTGACCATTACGTCTTCTCTTAACCTGTCCTAAATGAATATGGAACATACAATATGATCCTTACGCCTTTAGATCCAAAGAGTAGAAATTATTAAAAATTTTCTTTTTTTCTTCACCTTTAATCTTTTTGCAATCATCATTATAACATTTGCAAATCCTCTAGAATCAATGTTTTGATTGTTTTTTTGCTGGAACTATCTTTCCTTTACTAGACACATATTCTTTACCGGCCACATTAAGTTCTTGTTGGATCCTAAATTTAATTCCAGTTCCATATTTATTTATTTTTTAAATATTAGTAAAGGTTTTCTCTATGCATTTTATTGTTTTTATCACACACACACAAAATACTTTCGATGGAACAAACACTGCGAAATGGATGATGCACGAATTAAACGTGTCATTTATTTACAAAACAATAATAATGAATGATATTTAATAGGAAACGGCGCTTGCGACTTAAACAGGTGCGCCATCTGTAGAGTCAACTACGGGAACAAAAATATTCTTTTGGACTTAGCCCCTTCCAGGGGACATGAAACATGGTATTTAACACCATTTTTAAAAAAAAAATTACATTTCCTATTTTAGGTACTTAGTCACTTATTCAATTCTACTCCTCATTTGTTATTTACTGTGCTTGCTGGTTGTAGATCAACTCTTGATCTAAGCCAGCAAGCACAGAAGATGATAAATGAGATTTTGGCGAGACGTCTGCAAATTTCTACAAGACACCAAACGATCGAACAGATGTACTACCGGATTAATACACATGTTCCCATCCGTGAAATATATATATACATATATATATATATATATATATATATATATATATATATATATATATATATATATATATATATATATATATATTGATGTATCCCGTTGATTTTGAAAGGGCGGCACCGATTTGAATGAAATTTTTTGACCTATATTAAGGAAGCTGTTGCAGAAGTACCACATTATTTTGATAGAAATTGGTTCAGCCTAAACGATGGCGATGATAACATGGCGAACAAAATAAGTATTTTTATACGATTTTTTGTAAAATTGGGATGGGGGAGTTTTTGAGAGGGCACTTAAAGAATCTAAAATTAAAAAAAAAAAATCAGTATGGCGGATTAAAAATTTTACACCTCTCGATTTTGTTCAAAAATGGTATGGAGTGTTTTTGGGTGTGTAAATTACGAATTTAAAAATATTTTTTAAAATTCAGTAAGGCAAAAATTTTACATTTCTCGATTACGTCCAAAATTGGTATTAAAGGGTTTTGGAGGGTGTAGATTAAAATTAGATTAAGAATTTAAAATTATATTTCTGAAATTCAATATGGCGGAACCAATACGGTAGGAGTAAATATTTTAAGTTATTCACATTTTTTCCAAATTGGTATCAGGGGCTTTTAGGGTCATAGGCTACGAATCTGAAATTATATACTTAACATTTTGAGGGGTTGGTTGTTATTTCATCTATAAAAAATGCCTCACATATTCAGTTTGTTTTGATCTAATATCCTATGTTGTAGTACTACAGATGTCCGTATGTTCTATATGTAATGGATATAAGCAGGTATCGCATTATTCATGATCGTCGATGCTTAAACCTCAGCGATGACAAGCCTACCATCAGTATAAAATGCAACTTACGCGCCTACTTCGCATTATAGGTTACCTCTTCTTTATTCTGGTAGAACGACCGCCCGAAATATTAATAGATAACTAATTTTGCATTAAAATTGTGAGTTAAGGGCGTAGCTAGATATGTGCATCTTGTAGCATGTGATGTCTTATAATGATATTCAACATATATTTATTTTAAAAGAATATCTAGAAAACTAACAATAGCTCTTCCTATATAGTCTATGTTAAATATTGCATTTTTTGTATTGATGGCCTCAACTATGCGGAAAGTTATATCAACAATGGAAACTTAAAATTTCAAGAAAATATAATGAAATTCGATTAGCCGATAAATACCTTAATTTTTCTTTTCAAAAATAATAAAATATTTCTTTAATTTTAAAATTACTAGCTGTTTCAAACAGATAATCCTATTTGAATAAATGAGTGAATGAACAGAAGGTGATGATACTTCATCACTGATGCATAGACCTCACTGGGCCCTTTATATTCCACCATAGCTGCAGGTCATTCGAGGCCGATCGCCTTTGCGAATTCAATCAGCCTCGTTGGATGAAATTGCCTAACTGCTTCCGGTCACAAAGTTGTTCACGAAAATATCTTTGTTTCAGTCAATTGAATGCTGAGCGCTCTCTAAGGACATGGTTAACTGTTTTATCTTCCTCCAGACACCATATGCACGTCGGGTCATCTACGACATCAATCGCAGCTCTAAAGTTCCTAAGAAGAGAAGCTCCCTAGTAAGCCGTACGTTAGGTCCAGTTATAAGTTTCTTGGCACAACCCATTTCAGAAGCGCCTCATCATGATCCAATAAATTTGCTTTCCAGATGGCCAGCTTCCTTGTTTCCACCTACGCCCTAGTACCTTGGGACCCACACGATTCTGATTGTGCAGCCGTTCCTTGTCAGACTGTTGAGTACATCTTGGCACTCAGATACCAGTCGTGAAGTTACGACGCTGGACTTCAGTGCCATTATCGCAGCACTACGATTCAGATGTCCACAATTTTACGTTTTTAAAATACAGTTGGAAAAAGTAATATCGGGTTTTTGATCATGATATTTTACGTTGGAGATATAATTATATATCTGTGTAATGTTTTTTGCTACGTTCTTTAGTTGAATTTTTGGTTTTTGTTGCATCATAAGTAAGACCTTTGAATTCCTGTAGACTTAGTAGGTGTTGATTTGTTATAGGAAATACATTCATATTTTTTCCCTATCCTATGAAATGACAAGACATTTTACGATAATACGACTAAATCTTTTGTCAGTGCGTTGCCCGACTTCTTGGCAAGTAATTATTTTTCATTGATTTTAGAGTAGGGGTATTTAGTGTAAATATTAATAAGGCATATGAAAGCCACTGAAGGGCATCTGACAAAATAGTGTTAAGAAAGGCTTTGAGTTAACTTTTTTCCAAATTTTTGGAATTTATCTCTAAATAAAGTTAGAGCTGAAGCTAGGAATTTAAACTTTATGTGCTTTTATCAGTAGTGATAATTTTATTTCTTCTATATGCTCAGACATAACGATTTCAAATATTTCAGATGCTACTTTCTGAAGTTTAAGAGATTTAATTTATTTAGTATTATCAATTTTTAAGTATAACTGTGCGAAGTTGTGAATACAGCATGCAGATTTTGATTTTAATGCTTTCGATATAATTTAGGATTCGTTACCCTTGAGTAAAACCTTATATTTACAAGCATTCCGATTCACATTTAATGGAGTTTTTCTAGCAATGAAGAGTTTACCGCCTAAAATTTGCAGAATTTTTCTTATCTAAAAAAAGTCTCTTCTTTCAATTCTAGTAGATTAGCAGAAGAGGGATTTTTATATACGATTTGGGCAGTTTACCTTCATAAAGTTAGAGACTTGGAATTTAATGATAAATTTGGACAGTATCTCATTATATATGATAAATCAAAGATTTTCTCAAAAGCGGGAGATTGTAAACTTAAACGAAGTCGACTGCGTAGTGTTACAATCTCAAGTATTAATTGCATGATACTATGTAATTAAAATTATTTTATTCTTTAGAGAGTGTGTAATTTTGAACATAAGTAAATTTTAAAAAAATTTTCACTATTAGTAGCTTGTTTTTCTTAATTTATAGAAATAGAAAGTATATAAACATAATGCTGAGTTTGTTTAATCAGTCTGATAGCCTTGCAGAGGAGCTTGTATTTGTTCCTTTGCTATAACTATAACTGGAGGTGAGACTATTTTTTGACAAGGAGTGTATCTGAGGTAATATCGCAGCTGGTTGGATCAATGAAGAACATCTAATCTGCCAAGATTACAGCCAGATGCAGTTTGAGCCATTTACCACCGAGGAAATTTCAAGAATAATCAAGGAATCCCATAACTGGAAAGCTCCAGGTCTCGACGGGATCCAGAACTACTGGCTTAAAAAGTTCTGGTGTATTCACCATCAGCTGGCTAATCTTATTAATGATGTTTTCCTTAACCCAGCAAAAATGCCATTGTTCTTGACCGAAGGTATTACGTACCTCCTACCAAAGGACTAACATAACACACATGACCCAGCTAAGTATAGGCCGATCACCTGCCTACCCACACTGTATAAGGTGATCACCTCCTGCTTGACCCAACGTATCTATGCATATTGTGAGCAAAATAACATCATTGCAACTCAACAGAAAGGATGCACGAGGGGAGCAATGGGATGCAAGGAACAATTGATTGTTGACTCTGTCATATGTAACCAAGCCTGTGCCAACCGAAGAAACCTCTTTGCTGCCTACGTGGATTATAAGGAGGCCTTCGACTCGGTGCCACATGAGTGGCTCAAAACTATATCGAGAATGTATAGGGTCGATAATAATTTTGTTTCCTTTCTAGAACGCATCATGTCAACCTGGAGCACTAGGATACAATTGCAAGTGCCATCTAGCGACACCATCGAAACTAACACCATTCCGATACGAAAGGGAATATTTCAGGACGATTCACTTAGCCCATTGTGGTTTTGCCTTGCAATGAACCCACTATTACGCCGTTTGAACTCAACCAGATACGGCTTCAGTGTTAGAAATAACAACGAAGAGGTAGCCAGAGTGAATCATCTTCTATACATGGATGATTTTAAACTGATGGCTGCTACCAGAAACCAGCTGGAACAAATGCTTAAAATTGTAGAGGAGTTCTCCGGGGATCTCGGAATGCAATTTAGACTTGACAAGTGCCGTATTTTGAACATCGTTAAAGGAAAGATACAACCGGGAGCTTTTGAAATGCAGAACGGTGAAACTACAGCTGCAATGGAAGCAGACCAAACATACAAATATCTAGGTATGAAACAGGCCAAAAGAATTGACCATGGCACTATGAAGGCCGAATTGACAGCCGAATTTGTCAGGAGGGTAAGGCGGATATTACGAACTAATTTAAATAGTAGAAATTTGTTTAAGGCGCTCAACACGTATGCTTGCTCTGCGCTGAGCTACTCTTTTGGAATTATCAAGTGGAGCAGGACGGACATCCAAAACCTGCAAAGAAAAATAAGGATACTCCTAACAAAAGCAGAAAAACATCACACCCGGGGTGCTATTGAACGTACAGTGCTTCCAAGACACCAAGGAGGAAGAGGATTGGTGGATATTGGTAAGCAGCTCGACCAACAAAAAATAAACTTACGTTCATATTTCCACAGGTTAGCGGACTCTTCCACACTACATCGAGCAATATGCGAGACAGACGTTTCAACGCCGCTACAGTTGAGGGAACAAGATATTACTTCTCACCACCAAACAGACCAAGAGAAATTACAAACCTGGCTACGGAAGCCACTTCATGGACGGCATCCAAATGAGGTCAATCAGGACAATGTCGACAACTCAGCGTCGAACTACTGGTTGATTTCAGGACAGATGTTTCCGGAAACGGAGGGCTTCTTGTTAACTATCCAAGACCAGGTTGTTCCGATGAAGAACTATCGGAAGTTCATCATTAGAGATACCTCGATAGAAAATGACCAATGCAGATATGGCTGTCGAACATCGGAGACAATTCAGCACATAACTGGAGGATGCCCAGCGTTTGCCGCAACCGAGTATAAGGAACGACACGACTCAGCCGCTAAGATACTCCACCAAGAGTTAGCAGAAAAGTTAAACTTATTACAGGTAGGGAAAGTGCCTTATTACAAGTACAATCCGGAGCCTATTCTTGAGAACAACCAGTTCAAGTTATATTGGGACAGAACGGTTCTGACGGATCAAACAGTAGCTCATAATAGACCAGACATTATACTAATAGATAAAATTTCTAGGCGAACTACACTAATCGACATTGCCGTACCTAACAACAACAACCTATGGCCAAAATACAACGAGAAGATCGCCAAATACAGAGATTTGGAGGTGCAAATCCGAAGACGATGGGCAATGAACAGCGTCCAAATGATTCCCATAATACTGTCAACAACTGGAGTGACACCAAAGAACCTCCTGCAGAACATCAAGAGACTGGACCTTAGTGAGCAGCTGTATAAGCCCATGCAGAAAGCAATTCTCCTAGCAACAGCGCGAACCGTCCGAAAGTTCATAGGAAATACAGCAGACCATGTCACCTAGGACCCGACAACATGGAAAGTGTTCCAACACAGCTTCATACTTTTGGTATCTTTGTATGCCTGGTATGAGTGAATAATCCCTGGAGGGAGTGCGAAGCCGTTTGGTTTGTAAATCATAAATAAATATAACTGAGCTGAGGGAACGAGATATTGCTTCTCACCACCGAACAGATTAAGAGAAGTTACAAGCCTGGCTAAAGAAACCGCTTCATGAACGTCACCCAAATGAGGTCATCCAGGACAATGTCGACAACGCAGCGTCGAACTACTGGTTGATTTAAGGATAGATGTTTCCGGAAACGGAGGGCTTCTTTTTAACTATCCAAGACTAGGTTATTTCGATGAAGAACTATCGGAAGTTCATTATTAGAGGTCCCTCAATATAAAATGACCAATGTAGATATGACTCTCGAACATCAGAGATAATTCGGCGCCTAACTGGAGAATGCCAAGCATTTGCCGCGACCGAGTATAAAAAAAGACACGACTCAGCCGCTAAGATACTAAACCAAGAGGTAGCAGATAAGTTAAGACTAAAATAACTAATATCAGCAGTATAATAAAATGAGATATGACCTTAAGATTTACAAGGTGTTCGCAGTTCTGGTCAAAAAAGAAGCTTTTACAAAGTTTTGAGGACTCTCATGCCGTAAAATACATCTCAATGAGTCCTAAAATGCACAACGGGGCGAATAAACTTTAAAAAAGTCTTCACCACGTGTGTACTTACTTGTGAGATAATTCCTTCAGAGAAGTAGTTATTCAATAATCTTCAACGGTAATTACAGCAAAGACACAAGGAAAGATAAAATAACATAAAAAATTAAACTAACTTAAAATGCAACTAGCCCAAAAATCTCATTCGATGAAGTCAAATATGTCGGACACAAGTTGCTTTTTTATCTCACGGCTTCTTTAAGACCAAATGAACCGAAGAAAATGTCCTCCCCAAGCGCAAGAATTGTTCAAAAGAAACGGCTTTGATGAATTTGACGAAAATGACTACATTTGTACACAGTCCAATACATGAGTACAATTGGACATAGCCAAGGTAACTTTATCACCCAGAGAAAGACAAATTGATCAATGCAATTACCGAAAACTAATGTGGATACTAAATAAATAAAACACAACAAACATTATTTTACTGCAGAATAAAGTCAGAAAAAATAGTCTCTCAAATTTAAATTAATTTTTGGTACAATTATAATATTCTGTACTATTTACACGATGCCTCTGTAGATTAGTCAATAAAGAGACAACTTGGTCGATTAGGCAGCCCATTAAACAGAAGTAGAGTGACTTAAAAAAATTTAAAATTTCCTGGCGTTGCATCTTTCTTGTCTCACAAATCGTTTAACAGACGGTACTAGTGATATCATAAAAAATTAGAAGAAAGAGAGATATATATGTATTTACACAATATACACAATTATTTTGAGAATCATTGATATTTAGATGACAGTTTTCATGGAGCTTGGAATTATTGTCCAAGGAAGATTTCAATTGGAATTCGTGGTTTATCCAGATTATGATTATATTATTTTTTTAACATGGAAACTTACAGAGCACGTCTTTTTAATACGCTTCTCCGACTTTTTTCTTGTAATTCACATACTATAGAAAAAGTTTCGCGCGTGTGTACATATTCAAGCCAACCTTAAATTTACTGAATGAATTTTGATTCGGCTTTCTCCATTAGTTAGGCAATTTATATAGTTCAGTTTTAAAATTTTTGTTCCAGTTAACAAAGGTACGAGATGAAAAATCCAATATGATGCTTTTTAGCAATTATGCATTTTATATATATTTTCGACATCATCCTGTATATTTTTATTAAAATATATCCTTTCTAATATTGGATAAAATTATTTATAAGCCTATTTATAAATTCCCAATATCTTCCTGTCACCTGTTTTCTAGTAGTCTACTTTCTGGTTTTTTTTTAACGTTTCCAATCACATTTTCCTAAGTAACTTTATTATCTGTTATTATAAAAAGATGTTATCCAATTGAGTGAAATAGATCCATTTGTATTAATATAAAACAGCTATTTTTATTTTCTCACTTGAGGAAACAAACCAAACAAACTTATATTGGCGGTTCTGCCAAATAAGAAACATAAAAATTGCTATTGCGGATGCAGTAAATATGCCGTATATAAAAATTGCCTTGTCTATGCTTTCAAGTCGAATTCACTTCTGGAATAGACAAGAGAGAAAAGATAAATTGAAGCCAATTGATTTGAGAAGCGCAGAAACCATAATATTTGTAATAGGTCTTTGAAAATTTAAATACCCAAAACGAAATAAGTTTCTATTTTGCATCAGTTATAAATTAAGTAGAAGATCCAATTTAAAAGATTTCCTTTCGGTTATTTTCGCCTTTTAATTTACAAAGATTCATTGGTAACTTAAAAAAACATAACCTACAGAAAGTTTCCTTTTCGAGGTATAACATGTTATACTAGGGATATTATAAAAAGTATCTACCTGGCCATGATAAAAGTGACTGACTCTGCTTGCCTAGTAACTTTCAGCTTTTTCTCTGTGAGTCAAATTTGATTTCAATGCGTTAATTATGTTTGTGAAAAGTGGAAATAACGGTTGTCAGAGATCATCTTCTGAAAGTATTTGCTATGGCTAAGGCTCTAAATATATGTAAAATAGGCAATTTGATAATTCTACAAGATAAACTAGACATGAGTAAAGTTTCAGCAAGGCTTGTGTTAATTTTGTTGACTTAAGCTCATAAATAAGGAAGGGCAAGCTCCACATAAACGAAACCAGCAGATTGAGCTCACATATCGCATAGGTCAAAGAAAGAGAGAGCTTCATAGCACCAAGACCAGATGACTGAGATCTGGTGTTAAATTTTAACATTCCAACCTACATTACTAGAGGACAGCGAATTCTAAGTGCACAAGACTGCAGATAGGTGAGTGCTCCAAAAACTCAACCGCAACCCATCCAAGCCCAAGACGAGTGCAGAATTTAACTTCAATCGACATGACCGTGGAAGAGCGAGCTCAAGACGATGCAGACTACAGACAACCGAACCCAGCAAGAACTCAACTCCAAGTTCCCTAACTCCAAATCCTCTAACTCACATAAACAGAAGATGCCAAGTTCCAGATTGCCACGATCACAGAAAAATGAGAATAGCATATCAGATAACTTTTAAAGCTGCATATACATTATGCATGGCATGTTCGTATATGCTTCCATGGGAAATGTATGCTTATTTGGCGCGATCGAACAAGGTACAAAGTAGGCAAAAAAGTCAGTTTATGATGATCATCAAAGTAAATTCAAAGAGGTTGCCACGTGAAATATTTACTGTTATCTAATCAGTTAAGATTCTTTGTAAATCTATGGTTCTTCGTAACTATTCCTGAACAGTGGTGAAGTGTCGCCAATACTTCAGTATGAATAACTGAAACTATCTTTTAACTGCTGTGAATAAAAATAAAGGTAGCAGAGGCACGTGTCTCCACCATCTTTATACTGTGTAACTTAACGAAAACACACTGTACCTTAAGACAGAATCGGTCGAGTTGTCATGGGAACGGTCTATCCTCACAAAAGAAATACTGATACCAGCCATGTGAGCCAAATTGATGAACAATACTCGTGTATCAGTCGAGCGAGGTAGTCGCAAATGGATACGTAATTATATACATTTGTTCTTGATCTTTTATTCTCGTTGTCCTTGAAGAGTTCGATATGTATTCATTTAGATTTCGTTCATGCAGTTTGTGGGCTGGGTCATGCAGAATCTGCTATCCCCCTGTTATTAGGTTATGGAAACCAAAAATTTAAAGCTCGCCTTCCTGTGGCCTTGGTTCTTTGGTTATTTAGGTTAGAGAGCTTTAAAGTTAATGCCTGCGACGTTCGGCTATTCACGGTCTTGGTACCGGAACTTGCTGTACTTTGGTGGAAGTTTGGTGTCTAGTGCCCGCTGTGCTCACCTGCCTGCGATCTCTATTTCGTAGAACTCGCGATAGATGGATTATGTGGGTAATGAATCCTGAGATTTAATGCCTGCTGCGCTTGTCTGTCAGCGGTCATAGTACAGTAAGCTTGCTATCCCCCGGTTATTTGTGTCAGGGGGCTTACAGTTTGATGCTAATCAGATGGCTGCAATCTCTTTGACCAAGTGGGTTGGAAGCTCAATCTGCCGGTCTTGAGCATATGGAGCTTGCTCTTCCCGTATTATGTACATTTCAGGTTTTAGTCAGCTGCTTGCGGACCGAATTTTGGAAGACCCTTTTCTGAGGTCAAAAACAGTAGGTCCAATTGGTACAATGCTCTTTCCCTAATAAACGGTGACATACACTTCGAGCATCAAATGAGTTTTTCCATTATTGAGCCAGCTATTATGAGATTGTTGTTTGAGGTTAGAATTTCAAGTGTGTAGTATTTAGACATTCCTAGAGCACGAAGTAGTTTCGCCAGTAATACATTGTCAAAGCAATTTACACAAGTTTTATTATTTTTTTCTTTTGATATTTTATTTTCCAGTTAATCAGCGTGTGGGACTCAAACAAACCATAATTTGCCACCGCACAGCTGAACGTCATCCGTATTTTTTCTTCTTTGACAGCCTGGAATCTTTACCGTTTTGAATTTTCGTTATAGCGTTTTATTGTACATATAGTTAACTAACTTTTTGGGGATTTATCGTAATATTTCAAGATAGCGAATCGAAGATGGCCCTTGAAAAGTGTAAAAATCATTTTGTGTCATAAGAGTATGAGTTGGGTATGCAATAAAATATTATTGGGGTGGCTGGTTATGATTTTTCTGTTAGTTTTTTGAAATTTCAAGATGGCTGCTGAAAAGTGTAAAAACTATTTGATGTCGTAAAAGTACAAGTTGGGCAGGCAATAAAGAATTTTGACTGTATGAGATAGTTAAAATAATTTTACAGGTATGTCACATAATCATCATCTGGATAAGAAATAAAGAGTTTCTGGTGTCCGTAATTTCGGAAAATCCAAGATTTTGGATACACGATAGCTGTAAATATGACTTGCATATTGAATACGTAATCGACGACCACAAAAATTCTTTATTGAATATGAAACTCGTAGATTTGTAAATTGATTTTTACTGTAGATATACATATATATATATATATATATATATATATATATATATATATATATATATATTTATATATATATTCCGATCTGTCCTTTGCACAGACATGCATGTCGGTACCTCTGCCGTATCGCTGTAGCGGAGGGGGTAAGTTTTTTAACTTTCTTCTCGGTGTGGTGATACAGGTAGACCATCATCTCGGTGGTGGTTGAACAGGATGAATTGTGAACCTCTAACACGGAAAGACCTCTCTAAGGTGATTTAAACTTAAACAAGATACGGGTACTTCTGAGAATAAAAGCTGTTTAGAAAATTTTTTATTGACAAAAATAATTTATTTTAACAAGGCGCGTTGGGTAGTTATCTTAACCTTGACTTCGAGCATGGTTGTCAAGGTCATTTGAAAGTAAATTTTTTTATAAAAGGAAACTTGTATTTTTGAGTTCAGGAATCGATACCGTAAAACATTTTCTATTTAGATTATAAGATTGGATCAAGATCAGGCAGCTTTCCCGGATTAAAATTGATTTACTGTCAGCATTACTCAAGAACAAGGTGTGAACATAGTAAATTCTGTTCCCTCTGGGGTGCTTGATGAGCGTGAATCCCCTTATTCTTACGACGCTTTTAGTGTGAGTGCCCTTGTCTCTCAAGTACTTCCCTTATAGTATAATAATTATATGTCTATCAATCAAAGCAGCTTCTTGCAGAATCCGATTCCGCAGTTCATCTACATTTTGTGGTTGAATTGCGGACACTTTACTCTTTAAATAACCTCAGATAAAATAATTGTGAGGCGCAAGAACAGGAGGACTAGTAGGGCACTCAATTTTTTTCCTTTTTCCAATTCACCTCTGAAGGAACTGAGTATTTAAATAGGCTCAAACCTCTCTTCCCTAGCCATTCGAAGTTCGTTAACAATATTACTTAGAACTACGGAGTTTCCGGAAAATTTAATTTTCAGAATTTCTTTTTCTGCTTGTGTATCAAGTTATTTTAATTCGTTTCTTATTTTGTGTTGCATGAATTGTTTTTCAAATGTGATTTTGATGAAATAAGAATAAAGCAGTTACAACAAGTTTTTTGAATAAAGGAATACAATTGTCCTAAAATATTCACAAACGAGTGATTCCATTGCACAACAGCTAAAAAATATTCTAAACAAGTTAGTTAAATTTTATATTGTCATTAAATTTATTTTGTATCACGGCCATTTTAGAGTGGAATGTTAACATGTGACAAATCACTTTTTCTCCACATGAATATGGTTAGCAAACTCAAAAAAAAATGTTTATATTTTCTACATATATTCAAGTCTGGGAAACTTCATAAAGATAGTAAATAAGGCTTTTCTATTTCCATAATCACTAACAGATATTTAGAAAATTTAGAAAATCAAAATAAAAATAAATAATGCAGTAAATTGTAATAAGCTATCGGAAGAAAATCAATTTACCATTACATAGTTTCAAAATCGTCTATAAAATAATTTGTAAAAACAACACTAATTAACTGCCATCTATTTTATTTTTATATTTAATACTTTTAACAGCCATGAAATAAACCAGGAAATCGATTTAAAATATTTAAAGTTTCGTGGAAAAATAATCTTTAAAGTATTCCTTTGAAAATTTAAGTACTCAAAACGAAGTAGATTTATATCTTCCGTCAGTTATAAATTGAATAAAAGATTCAATTTAAAAGATAAAAATGAAACTCTTTTATTTTTTTCTATGGTTATTTGAAACAAAGTAGTACACAATAAAATAAAAACATGTAAACCAGGTTTTATTTGCGTTTTCTAATATTTAGAGGCTAGGATTAAAAGTGTATTTAAAGGTAATTTTCGAAGGCTCTTAGTAGTTAAGATTTGGAAATAAGGTTAATAAATTTTTTTGCCCTGCGACTTATCGAGTGAACAGCATTGTAGAACTGAAAAGATCTTAAAATATTTTTGGTCTGTACAGAGTTAATTTGAAATGGATGTAGAATGCAAAAGTTTTTGTAGGGGAGATCAAATTCAGCATACAATAATCATCATCATCATTATTATCATCGTTTAACAGCCTCCTCCTCCCACTGTTGAGCACAGACTTCCTCCCACTGTTTCCTAAGCTATTCTCCTTGGTCCATCGCTTCATTTGGGGCCTGCCTCTATTTCTCTTACCACTTGATAGCTTCTATCGGATAATTCTGGTAGTCTACCGATTAGCTCTTGCTATTTGGTACACAATATCCATAAATTTAGTTTGCTCATGGTTCTGTCTTCTTGTGATCCCCAACATTACTATTTCCATTACTTTTTAAGTTACTGTGAGTTTATTCACCATTCGCTTCGTAAAAGTGGGAGTTTTCGCACGGTACGCAAATGAACTACTCGAACACATTCTTTTCCAAGCACATACTTTGATGATGTCGAATTTCACAAGTCTGATTATCCTTTCCGATTTTGGTTTAATAACCTAAATGTTAATATTCGAAAACTTGTTCTATCTGATTTTTCTCTATTGTCATGCTTTCGCTTGTCACAAGGTTGGTCATAGATTTGTTTTTTTTTATTGCCAATATCCAGATCAATATATGTCGTTGTTGTCTATGTTTTGCTAAGTTCTTCAACCATTATATTGCTTTGCCGAGGTTATGTGATATTAAAATCATATTGTTGGTAAAGCGAAAGTGCTTTAAGTAATCTTCATCTCCCTTTTGGGCCCCATTTCACCGCTACAAAAAGATTAAGAGATATTCTGTCTTCCTGTCTCATCCCCCTCTCGATTCGGCATCCGTTTGTCTTTTCACGTAATTTCACAGTAGTAGTTGCGTCACTGTCAATGTGTTCAATCATACCATGAATCTTCTATAAGTTGTTGTAAGGAACTTATGATTGCTGGTAGTTTTATCGTATCAAATGCTTTATGAAAGTCGACAAATATTTGTACGAGAGGTACCTACAATCTAGCTTGTTCATAGGGCTGGTATAGTCTTAATTTATTATGAAAACATTTTGCTGTGGGCCTATAATTTTCCAAATTTAATTTTATCGATCATTATGATGGTGGTATTGATTCCTTTTTCTGAGATTATACTTTTTGTCAACTACAGATTAAAAAGCGATAGAATCGACTTCGGAAACTATTTTGTGTCTAGTTTTATAGCTTTGATAACTATTTGATCTTCTACAGGGGTTTCATATTTTTCATATTTTTTGAGCCTAATCTAACTAATCCAATATAATTACTAGTAGATCGTTAGACCCTTGGTTAATGATTTTGTGTTTTATTTGAATATCTTCACATGTTTTTTTTTGTAGATTTCTGTATAATTTTTTTCAGAAGGCTCGAGTTATTTGAAAGATTTTTTTCTTTTAAGAGATTCTTTACCATTATTGAATTTCAGTTTAAAATATTTTTGAAATTTCTTTCTTTAAATTTTCAAGCAAGCTCATGTGAATTGTTGAGTATTTTTCTTTCCATTCTTCTTTCTTCCAAAAGGTTCAAAGTTTTGAGCTCAATTATTTTCCTATAGTAACTGCAGCGGTGGTATTCTACTTCTTTTATTATATCGATAATACAGAATATTCAAAGCGTATAGATTGTCCATATATATTAGATTGGATAACAAAGATGCAATATTTTTATCCATCTACACCCCTGCTAGATGATGTTTCTGGCCTAATCACGCAACTTAAACTCCACCAGGGGAGATTTTTTATCGATTCTCCTAAAACAAGTGTAAAATCTTTTTTGTTTTGTAACGAAAATGAATTGTCCTCTCTAACTGTTTGTAAAAATTAAGTTTCATTACTGGTGCTTTGTATGTGAATGAGAGAGTAGGATTGATATTTAACAAGTGTAAAATAGTATAAAAATTGTTCTGGGTGAAACAAATCGCGAATGAAGCTTTGACAAGCCAAATTTGTGTTTGCCTCCACTCTATATTAAATTAGGCCTCTTGAAAATTTTCTAGAGCCATCAATACAGAAAGGAAGGCTTCTCTATTTTTAAAAGGAATATTTCTTTTTTGAAGTGAAGCTAAAATAAAACTAGGGGTTTTCATTGCATGTAGAAGAACTATTCTATAATGTCATTGGTTGTAATATGACATTGAAACTGCATTTTTTATAAGCCTATTTGGACCGTTTTCAGAATAGACAAAGGTTTTACAAAGATATTTCCTAAATCGAAAAACGCTACAGCGGAAAATGAAGCAATAAAATACTGACTGATAGAAAAATAAATGTTGAGGTTTAATTTAATTTAATCATGCTTATTCTGACACCTGTATATTACAAGAACTTTATACAAAATTGTTTTATGCCTATGAGCAGAATTTGTGCTGCTCAAACCTTAAATATCGTATATATGTTATCCGTATATCGAACTCTTGACAGTAGCATCAGGGAATTTAAAAAACGTTTATCTTTATCTTTGTATAGATATTCTTTTATTCCGTAAAACAGCTGGAAAATTAGATTTGTTCTTGGAGTTTTACATAAATCAACCCGTTTTTGATACTACTAGTTTTTTTTTTGATCATTACTAACTCCTCAAAATCAATTTATTTATTTAACTCAGAATTATATTTTAGCAAATTATTATTTTAGCTTTAACTATAAAATTTTCAATTGCCAGTGTGACGACATACATTGTTATAAATAAGTAAGTGTACCATTAATAGAAATAGCCATGTATTTATATGTACAATAAAGCAGTACATAGTTTAAGAAACGTTTCCTAAAAATGCTTTCTTAAAATTATTCGGGTCAGGCTGTGAGTTGCGAAATACTACGTAAGGAATTTTACGTGAGAATTAACATATAACACATACTTATATTATTTTTGCATATAACAACTGTTTTTATTAGAAATAAGGTAATATGATGCATTAGTCCTACCTCTAAGTTTGAAGACTTTGTCTTCAGTGACTTTCCGTGGATGAATGGAAGGTCTTCTTCTTCCTAGAACGCTAAGTAGTCGTAATGTAAGAAATTTCCGTTGTGGTAGTACAGGTGGATATGGTTGATTTTCAGTTATTATGAGCCTGGGCAGTTTTTTCCGGCATCATTTGCTAATGAGGGTAGACACCAAAACAATAGTGTGAATTGTAAACCAGGACAGATGTTTATATTCGAACGGCGCGTTCATCAGTTGGTCAAGTTTTTCCGAGTATTGTTTCAATTTTTGTTAGGCCACGTTGAGATATTCCACATCGATCTTGTTAAGCTTGAGAGGTTTGAGATCAGGGATATGATTCTTGGACGCAGATAAATGGTATTTTGACTGGATGACTTTTATAAGTCACATTTTAATATTTCACACACACCTTCGTAATCGATAGATTAGGGCAGAACGTCCGAATAGATCTTCTTGCCTTGATTTAAGAACTTGCATTTCTCCTTGTTCCGAAGAGATACATATAATATTGAATCGTCATTTCTCGCGATATATTTATGAGTTAAAGGAATGATATGATAAAGCTCTGTTGGAATATGGAGTACGCGTGTAGGATACAGGTGGTGGAATGTTTAAGATTCAGGTTCTACTAAGGGTGTTTTAAGAACAAAGACTACCTTCGATTCGAACTGGTATGCCTCTAATTATACTATGTTAATGTATGGTGTTAGGTTAAAAGAATAGATCGATAAGGAAATATTATTTTTCTTTAGCGATTGAGAAATTGGCTGTAAAGATTAAACTAAATCTGTAGGGGTAATTATAGAGCTATGCAGAATATTTAGATGCGCGAAAAAAAAATGACGTTTAACACATCGTTAAGAAAAATTTCAATGAACGTGTAGCTTTCTATTAATGCATGATATTTTAAAGTTCTTATTTGAGCGTATATCTAAAATTGATCGACTAGGTTCTTTTAAGTCTTTATTAAACGTTTCTTAGTCGGTTTGCAACTTTTGTGTTATAGTATTTAAATTTCAATTAACGATGTTAACACTGAAATTTCGCCTTTAAAAAGTATTCTATGTACGTAAGGTCTCAGTATACAAGAAGCCTCTATTTATCATTTTCAAATTTCTTGCTTCTCGCAAGAAGATATCTAGAGTCTTTTCAATAAAAAAGAGTGTAAGTTGGGTAAGGACAACCCAGAATACCCGTAATATCTATAAATAAGAAAAAAAATCCAGTCATAAGAGAATTTTACCCTATTGAAGTTGACTTTGTATTTTGTTTTGTTTGACAGTTAAACAGGATGACAGAATTGAATGAAACATTTCTTTTATTACGAAAAGCCCGTTAAATTTAATTTTGTCTTTGGTTTTGATTTGGAATTCCTTGAGATACACCCTATCATCGATTTTATGGTCATGTGTAATAATGGATGTTGTTTGATCACATCTTACTTTGATTTTTTCTTTTGGGGTTTACGTTCTTTGTCTAGCGAGCTTGTAAGAGTGTTCCATGCAGTTGTTTAGGTCTCTTATGTACTTATAAATTAATTTTTATTAATTGGACAAAGTCTCTGGGGATCGACTGGACGTATCACTAAAAATGAGTTCATAGGGTGTAAATTCATAGGCCTTGTTTTAAGCGTTCTTGTAATATAGGGTGGCATTGGGCATGACTTTCAAGGGTTGTTCATGGGGTTTTTTAGTCATATTAGTTTTGACCATTTCAGAGAAGGTTGAATGAAATTATTCAATTGAACCTTGTATCTCTGCTGATTATATCAATTTAATATCAAAAAGTTCACAAAGGTCTTTGATGAGGGCGTAATCGAACTCAAGGCCATAGTGACAATGGATTATTAATGGAGTTCCGCAGTGCTGAAAGAATACCAGCAGAGTATTTACGATAGCATTTGCTATCTTGTCATTTAAGGGATATGCAGAGTGAATTTGATAGTTTCGTCTAGTACGGTAAGAGCATAATTTCTTTCAGGATATTCGTAAATTAAATATTTTTCAATTTGAAAGGGAATTCATTTTGGGTAATAAATATGATACAAAACGGCAGATCCGGGGTCAAAGGATAGGGAAAAAATAAAGTATATACGGTCTTTGGCTGTTTTTCTGGAAGTTATATTGGCTTTGTAGTGATCAAGTTTAAGGTTTTCCTTGAAGATATCATCCATTATTTTACGGTGCATATCTTCGAACTTGTTTTGCTAGAAAATTGTTGCTATTCGACCTATCAAAAGTTAAGAGTTATATATTTCAATTTTAGAATAATCCATTAAATATATAGTGTTTTATAATTGGACAAATTTGTTATATTCGGCTCTGAAAGTTTCGTCGTCTATTTCGGGATTTTTTGCCAAATGAATAGAGGCGAAAAAGGTTAACGGCACAAATGATGGCAAGTAGTTCCAGTTTCAATGGTGGAATACTTGGATTGTGCGCTACAGGATGTTCTGGACGTAAAGTCTACCGATAGATTTCTACCTACGGGTTCTTGGGAGAGGACTTCAACTATTTCAAGTGCGCTTGTATCTGTTGCAAGAAGAAAGAGTTCTTTAAAAGTAGGGTAAGTGAGTACAGATTTGCATTCAGCATCGAAGAACAGCTGAATGCCAGTAGTAACATACTAATCTTAAAAAGGATTTAAATTCTTTAGGGAGTTTTGGTTCGGGAAAATTTCTGATACATTCAACCTTGGAAGGGTTGGGTTTGATCCCATCTTTGGTTACTATATGATCAAGATAGGCGACATCATTCCTAAGAATCTCGCACTTGCTGTAAATTAGCTTTTTGAAGATGTTTGAGAACTTTTTTAGATCAATACACCTCTTCGCGAATTATGAGAGAGCAAACGATTATGTCCATGTAAACTAGACATCTTTCGTTTACCACGAAGTATGCGATATATGATTTTTTAGAAGGTGGACGATGCATTGTTCAGGCCAAATGGCATGCGATTAAATTCGTAATGACCATTTTCGATTGAAAAAGCTGTTTTGGGAATATCATCGTAATTGACAAACTTCTGACGCAAGATCAGACCTCGTAAAATACTGGTATCTGACAAGTTAATCTAACAGATCATTGATTTTTGGGAGGGGATACAGTTCGTTCTCACTGACCTCATTCAATTTTTAACAATCTATGACAATACGCCACTTTTGTTCGTCAAACGCATTCAATTTTGAAATAGATATTCCAATATTTCCTTGTTCGAATATTTTTGCAGTTTGGGATTTTACTTCTTTTTTGTTGACTTGAGGATATCTATATGACTTTGAAAATATAGGATGTGCATTGTTGTTTCCTACATCGTTTTTGTGGTAAAATATGTTGGGGTGTTCTAAACAAAAATTTGCGATTAATTATTTCTCTTCCGAGTTCAAATATTTGGTTCTTAATTGATTTTTATTAGTTTAAATCTTATCAATTTGATTGAAATTAGGTTCATTTTCAGATCTAAAGTTTAATAAAGCGCTTTAAACATTTTTTAGTATGACTTTCTATCGAAAAATTATTTTTATTTTCTTTTGGTTTAGAACAAAACATATTTAAAGTATGTACTTTTTGTACGGGAACCTTTTTTGACAATACGTTCGTAGCACTTTAAAAAATTGAAACCAAGAATGTCGTCAAATTTGTGTCTAAATCATATATAAAAACTTTATCGAGATCGCCTATATTAAAAATTGTAAGGGTTGCTTGAGAGACATGCAGATTTAGGTTTTCTTTTTATGTTCTGTTACATTTTCAGGAAAACGGTTCGGAAGTATCAATAAATAATTAAAAGTATTTGTAGAGTCGTAAATATATAGATTTTTCAGATTTATGGCAAGTAATGTGTTTGGATGAAGGATTATTCTCGGAATTTCAGATTTGGGTTGATGTAGTGTAAGTATAGAATATCAATTTGTTCTTGGATATATGATCTGTCTATCTGTTTGTATTCTGGGGCCGTGCATCTGGCTGAGGGAGTGAAAGAAAATTTTGGTTATTTGGAGAATTGATTACCGGTTCGCAATTTTCATCAAAATTTTAAGTTTAAGTTTCGGTTGCATTCGGGATAATTATAAATATCCTCCGTGCAGTACTCACAGTAGTTGTAATTTTTTATATAGTTTGGATAATCTAAGTTACCGTTATAAGTTCTTTGTTGATTTGAACAATGATCCTGGTTCCTTTGCATAATATTTGGACGAATTTGGGTAATAGTTTGCTGGATTACAAGAGGTCTTTTTTGATTTTGAAATGTATTGGATCTTTGTTGTTGAGAGGATTGGTTTTGCGGAGAGACTGGTATTTGGAAATTTGAATTATTATTTTGGAAATCATTTAGACATGATTGCATTTGGGAATAGCAATCCGCGGCTAAATGGCCCCTACATCCCTAGATAAGGCAACGATTGACTTGTATTGGAGGTTCCCTTACTGGCTGAGGTGGCTTTTGAACTGCAGATTTACAAGATTTTTTGGTTTTGAAATCACATAATGGTAGCCCTATGTGTTTCTATAGTTCGGCCTTAGTCACGTTTTAGTGGCAAATAACATTCCTGTATCATATCATATTAATAGTAGTTTTTAATATAGTATTATTTATTTCAATATTGTTTGAGTTAATCGTTTTTGTAAGATACAATCAAAAAAAAAATTTTTTGTCGAAAAGGTTGATTTGTTCGAAATAAATGTAGAGTATCTTAATTGAATAATTGTCTAATGTATGTATTAATTTAGGTTTTAGCTCTAAAAACACAAAATATTTGGCCCCTGGGTTTGGTGACGAGTCTGTTCTCGACTTCCTTGCTAATATCAAAGATTGTTTATGACCTAGATTTATATGTCTGTATTGATTACTATATGTCAAGTTTGCTCAAAAGTTACACTTCAAAAGATAAATCACTGGGCACTCCTTCTTTGCTCAATATCTTCATTATGCAGCACTTTAGGATAAAAAATCATATAAAACATTACAATTATTTTGATTTCTCCTATACGCTACTGAGAGCTTGACATATCTTTAAAATTATCGTGCTTATCCATCTAACAAATTATATAGTTTCTATGAACAGTGAAGAAAAAATATTAACTCCTGCTAAGGAGTTCCTGAATTTTAAAAGGTGTCTTACTATATTTTGTTTGTATAATTTTTCTACTTTACGGGTTCGTGTATTGATAGTGTTCTTTATATTTATTTTACTTTAATATTTTTTCTTTAAAAACTGACATTTTGAGAAGATTATAAAATTGTTTCAAAAGTTGGACTGGTAAATATTATTCTAATATACTGAATGATTTAAACTTTTGAAGTACAAAAGAAATAACTATATTATTTTTAAAATGGTATATTTTTTTTCTCTTCTCTAGAAATTGGTGTTAACTATAATTGATATTCACATTTTTACTCCTTAACACAAAATAAATTTTTAAAAAAATCAACCCGATTTCTAAGAGAACACTAAAAGGCGAAAAATAATATAAATTTTTACATAAAACTGGAACTTTTGAAGTCGGCGCCAATACCGATATTGGCTTGAAACATGTAAATTTTTTTGTTCAACATATTTTATCGTGCATACTGAATTTGAAAAAATTAATATAAGATCCGCAAAAGACGCCAGGAATCCCTTCCCAATATCAATTTAGAAAAAATCGAAAAAAAAATGAAATTTTTAGTCCTCCATATTGTATCTGTCATGTTAAACTGTCAAAATTAACTTCAGGTTTGTAATCTACGATTCTAAAAACCCCCTAAAACCAATTTTGAAAACATGTAAATAACTAAAAATTTTCAACTCACCGTTCAAAAAAATAATTTGGAACTTTTAATCTAAGCTTAATCTATACTCTTGAAAATCCCGCACAATTTTTGACGTAGTAGAGAAATATAAAATTTTAGACAGTCATTATATACATTCTCAGAAACCCTCAGCACCAATTTTCAACAAACTCGAGACATATTAAAGATTTTATCCGCCCTATTAAATGCGGCATATTGCATTTTTTTAATCGTATTTTACACATTTAAGAAACCCCTATATCAAGTTTAGTCAAACTCGAGGCAAGACAAAGATTTAGTCCACGATCCGCCATATTGAATTTTCCAAAAATAAGATGAAATTTATATTTTACGAATTCAAAAATCCTCTTATACCAATTTTGAACAAAATCAAGGGATGTAAAATTTTTAGTCTGCCATATTGAATTTTATTTAAATAATTTTTATATTCGTAATTTACACCATCAAAAATCCTCTATACCTTTTTAGACTAAAACGAGAGATGTAACATTTTTAACCCTCCATCGTGAATACCCCATATTGATTTTTTTTAAATAATTTTAGATTCGTTATGTACGACGCCTTACCAATTTTGGAGAAATCGGAAAAATAAAATTTTTTGTCCGCCATATTAATGAACACAAAACTACCTCAGTAACTTCCTGAACATAATAAAAAATTCATACAAATCCGTGCCGCCGTTCCGGAGTTATCAGCGGTCGAATTTAGGACCTCATTCTTTTTCAGTCAGTTAATAAGTGTTAGAGTATAAAACAGTGTTTTTGATGGTAGCCTATCTCATATTTAAATATCATGTATTCGGAAACTGTATAAATTTAAGATAAAAACAACTTTTTTACCCTGTATACTAAATATATGCGTCTTATCTTAGTCGCGTCACGTACAAACACTGTAAGTTTAATAAACCAATAACTTAGTTCGAGATTTAAAACTAATAAAAAACTTTGTGTGAGGGGAACAGCTAACAAAAGAAAAACTCTCTGACCTGATATCCTGGATTCGTCGAACTTCTTCTCGGAGTTGGAGTTTGAGTCATCTCCTCGCGCTGCCGTACCTGCACAGATATAATTCGTTTTCAATTGTCGAAGAGAACGAAATTTTATCGTAAAAAATTTACACTTATTTTAAAGTTATATTTTGAACGTGTGAAGTATTTTTAAGTTTCAAACAAATATGAGGAATAAGGGTTTCGTTTAGATAAATTTGATTTAAAATGGAAAAAAACTTTGATTGAGAAAAGGCCAGGGCTACTTATGTTCGCTTCAACAGTTCTCGATCAAGGTTCCTTGATTCTAAAGTTTTAATCTTTAGTAAAATAAACTTGATATTGTGAAATAACTTGAGTTGGTTGATTTTTTAATGAGAAAAATAAATTATTTTCGAGATTATTCTTTTATCAATGAAGAAAGCGTTGCAATATTACTAAATGCCACATATAGAGTGGCAGTCAACTAATTTAAAACACTATGAAAAAGTAAATAAAACTTAAAATATTTTTAGGTAATAACAAATATTTTTTCTCCCAAATAACCTAAAGAGAACACAGATTATTTCTTATCACAAACTTCAACAAAAAGAACCATTCTTAAACTTAAATACATCAGTTAATATTTCACTGAATAATAATAAGGAATCTTTGTAATAACAGGCGTTTGGTAATTTATTTTCTGAGAAATATTGTGTATAATATTTGTCATCTGTCATATATTGTCACTGTGTTTCGGTCGCAGGGTGCGGTGTTTGTAATGTTTATTTAATAGATCGTAATGCCTTAAGATCCTATTGTTGTGGCAAGTATTGTAGCATTGAAACAAGATGGTCAAGGATAATGTGAATCTGCAAAAATTCTTGGTAAGAGCATTTGTGCTGTACGAAATGTATAGCAGTGGTTTGGGGGACCTTGACATGATAACCAGATCAGGATCTGGAAAAAAAAGAGTCATCACGCAAAGAGATGACTGTTTTTCGGTGTCTACAAGTCTGTAGAACAGAACAGCTTTTGCGGTTTTACTTTGAAATCAATTCCGCTTTTCCTCTACTAAGACACCGACGAGTATGGAGAATATCAGGAGAAAGATAAGTTTTTCTTCACAAACATGCACAAAGTTGGCCTTCATACAAAATGGCTCCCTGATAGCTGGCAAGTACTTGACTTGAGTTCTAGAAGTCCATGTCTTTTATGATCACTATGAGTGAGCATGGCATTTTCACGTAAGATAATGCTAGATCTCACTCAGTTGGAGTTGTCAGAGAATATCCCCATAATTTGAGAATTAGAGCAGTTTGATTGACCAGCACTCAATTCAGATAAGAATTCCATCGAATATGAGTTGGGATGACATATCTGAAGGCATACCCTAACTGCAGGAACTACCCAAGAGTTAAGAGGGTTGCTATTGCAGGAGTGGGATAACATCGACCAGAATATAATCTTTAATTGAATTGAGAATATGCCTCGTTGACTTCAAAGAGTCAGTAAGGAAAACTTTTTTATTTTTTTTAATCTCTAATAACAATAGGTCGCACCTCGTTTTAGCCTATAATATACAATAAAATGATTTTCAATTTGCAAATATTAGCCTAAAACATAAACTTCTAAGAAGATATTACTATGTCGATATGACCTAATTTTTTTGCTCGCCAATATATAACTATATCTTTTACGCATAGACTCAAATAATTGAGGAGATTGCTCCAAGGACATAGAGCTCCATTTATCCTGAGCTGCTTCATATACACAATTCTGAGGTTCCTCCAATAGTTTTTCTATAGAGTTTAGTTCAAAACTACTTCACAAGTAATTTATTCCTTGAAAGCATTTTTTTATGCTTGTGGTCGTTGTACTATTGATATGCCTAAGTAAATGTTATCCGCAAAAAAAAACACATGGATTTCCATATTATTTTTACATTTTTCTTGATCAAAGACTGTTTCAATCTGTACTAAAGAACCAACGCATCAATAAAAATAATCCCTTTCTCTCTTCATGTTTCAGAATAGTAATGATGTAGCGTGAATTATTTTCTATACCTTGGTACTTCCAGCATGATTATCCAAGTTTTTTTAGAACTATCGAACTTTGTTCCACTCATACAGAATCCAGTTGATATGACCCCTCGGGAACTTTAATCTAGCTTGGCGAAATTTTTTGTTCGTGAGGGTCAAGCAGTACTAGTTTCTGCAGCAAGTCATAGAATTTTTTGGCTAAGGAAGGTATTTCATTCGTGGGAAATTTTCATGTTCGCATGTTCTACTTTTTATCTCTACATATATATATATATATATATATATATATATATATATATATATATATATATATATATATATATATATATATATATATATATATATGTAAGCCAACTGTTCAAAAATTGGGGCATCTTAAAAATATAAACAACTTAAAATCTTCGTTCGGACATACATTTTTGAATACAAGGTTGCATATGGACCAAATCAAAAAATCAAAAATAACAGCCGCCTCACCACACACAATCGGTGCATCTGATAGTGACCTTGACCTTCAAAGTCATTTGAAGGTTAAGTTGGGTTTTTCAGACCATGTTCAAAAATGAAAGATGCGAAACAAAAACTAAACTTATTTTCTTCTCCTATTTACTTATACCTAATTGTAAAACTCTAGAGCAAGAAAAGTACAAATGATTCATATAATTATATTAAACAATCTGAGGACGCTTGACCCTAATAGTCACTTCATTTGTGTTTATTGCCCTATAATTCCTAAATTTTCGTTTTGGGGACAAAACCTATATTGTTCAGTCTTAGCTTTTCTCATTTTGGTAGGTGATACTTCCAAGAACTACGTTCGTGATTAGTTTAAATTCGCTTTATAAAATTCTAAAAGCTTTTTTGTGCAATTGGAGGAAAGTAAAATGAATCCTTTCTCCTACTATTATTCATTAACGTAAGGCTCGTCTTAATTTTTTTCGTACTTTCTGATTTTCTCGGAGAGGTGACCTCTAGTTATACCATAGGAAGTCTCAGGACCATAAAATGGTAATTGTGTCTCTGTTCTAACAGTTAGTTGGCAATTTTATTGTTCTCTAATCTTATCTGATCAATAACCAAGAGATCGCACTGTTGTGACAGATGGACTACCGGCATTTTCAGGATAGCTTTAAATCAAAGGTAGATGAAAAAAACGCCACTAATCATATCTGGCTAGCCGACATAATATAAATGACTGCATCTCTCGGGCTTTTTGTGATAATTTCTTGGGAATTTATATAAATTGCGTATACATCGGTTTGAAAGATGGTAGAAACATTACTTGAAGGCTTCGAAATCTGTATCTAGAACCAACTCTCTATACTCAAGTTTTGGCGATCCTGTATAACAGCCCCGAAACAACGTTCAAAACTGAACCACAGGCATTGAGTCCGTAAATATGGCGAAGTATTCGATTCTGATTTAGTTTTCGTGTCTTGACGCACTCAATAATGGATTTCTCCTTATAAATAAATGTAAAGTAAATAGATCTTACATCGACTCCAGAGCAGAGGTTGGACATGTTTTCATTTCTCTAATAATTCCCAGCCAGGCAAGTCTTGGCAGTTTAAGTAACTTACCTTGTGGTTTTCTCCACCAGACCAGTAAGGAAATAACCGTTTCATGTGACCAGATTCTTGGGGATATCTTCAAAAAACTGCAGTAGAAAAATAAAGAAGTGAATAAAGTAACCAACCTATTAACCATTAAAGGTTTTCCGACAATGTCGTCATCGCTATATCAAACGAAAATGAATAGCAAGAAAATAGTTCTGCTAGAAAAATAGATTAAGATGTAAATGCAACAACACAAAAAGCATCTCAAACAGCAAAATGCAGTATGCTTACCTACAACATATTATATTATTATACGTATTAAATTAAGTAAATGAAATCAGATAAATTGTAAATAATCAGAAGAATATGTCTAGAATCGATGACCTTTGGCGATCTGTCACACATTTTAAAATACCTAGACATTTCCATATACTTAAAGCGAAAAGTCTTCGAACAGATATATATCCTCCCCGTATTTATATTCAGAATGGAGACAACAATTTATTACAGAAAAAATTGTTGGAAAACTAAAAGATGCAGCAAAATTCACGGAGAGGAGAACATATGTTATCAAGAAAATTATCAAAACGATATGGGGCTGGGCTGGGGACATCGGACGGAAACCCTTTTCCAGCAATGAACTCAGAGAGACTGAGAAAAGAAAAAAAGAAGAGTAGCTAAGGGTTCAATACTCCATTGTTCTGCGGCTTTTTATATTGATATATATGTATAACGCGTAGTGAAAGCCTCCTTACAGGAGCTCACCTAGTCCACAAACTTCATTATAGCTTTTACTCATCGTTGCATTAATACTTTAAATACATTCTATTATGTATCTATTATTATTTATGAATCATAAGCATCTAATCATAAAATAAAAAATACATTAACATAAGGAACTTCAGTAATTATAAATATGGTTAAGAGCAGGGGGTTGTGAGCATCTGTATAAGCCAATTCAGAAAGCAGTTCTCCTTGCAACCACGCGAACCGTCCGAAAATTCGTAGGAAATATAGCAGACCACGTCACCTAGGACCGAGATAACATGAAAAGGGTTCCCACAGAGCTTCATACTTTTGGTATGTTTGTATACCTGGTATTACTCAATATTCCCTGGAGGGAGTGCGAAGCCATTTGGCTTGAAATCATTATATATATATATATATATATATATATATATATATATATATATATATATATATATATATATATATATATATATACATACGTGCATTTTTGGGGGATTTTACCGCTTGATAGACCAAATATTTTCGACGTGAATGTACTCCTTATATGCTAATTAATTTCATATACTTGCTTGAAATTTAAATAACTCTTTTCAGTGTTGTTCCGCTAAGTAAACTATATATCTCTGTCCTTTATGTTATAGTTATCAAATCCTTGGCAGCTAAACAGACTAGTTGAAGTTAACTTTGCTCCAGTTTCAAAAATTATGTTTTAGGGAAGATCCACATACGCATGGCTTAGAAAAGTTCCAGAGAAAAGTCTCATTTGAGTAATAATATTTTTATATTTTATAATTTTCTTATTATAAATCGGCAGAAAATTCGTTTTACACTATATAACACAGTGTGAAAAATTTTATAACATTTTGTTGGACGTACAGTGTTAGGAAAATTTTCCAGAAATAATATTCGTAAAGTGGCACTTTTTTTTGAAGCGACTACATCTGCCAGGTGAATACTTGTTCACCTCTTGACAGTTTTCCATTCAGTTTTAGGTATCCTCTAATTGTCATCGTAGTCCCCCGGTAAATGGTTATTTGTTATCAAAAAAATGTATTTTTCGCGTGAGGAAGTTCTCACAAAAGCCATATCAACGGCCGTTGCCAACTCTGAAGAGAACTGAGTCTAAAATAAATTAGACGAATTTTTGGCTACTCTATATACAATTTGTTAAAGAATAAGTCCTAACATCATACCTACTATTTTGCTATATAAAAAATAGGTAATAATTATCTTATATTAAGAAAATAAATTGATATCAAGATTTTCATCAAAGAAATTAAAAAATATAAATAAAACATTATTGAATATAGACAGACCAATATTTCCTTGAAAATTATTTTAATATTTTTTAAAAGTATAAATGTAAATAGAAATAATAGAGTTTACTTTTGAAATTGGTTAATCGAAAATATCGTACCAACTGTTTATTATAACATAAGTTGTTCAAATATTTATTTCTAACAACTTCAGTGAAAATAAATAAACGACATTTTTATAAGTAATTTAGTTAACCTCTCCATCGATATTTTAACGAGCCGGGCATTTTCTCTAAAAATATAGAGTGTTTTTAAAATTAAAACCTCTAAAATGTTATAATAATTAAATAAGTGCATACATACAAAATATAGGAAATTAAAATCTTTTTAAATACGTTGTAAGATTAATTTGATTATTTGAACATTAAAAACTAAGAGTAAAAACAAAGTACTGAGAAGGTTGAAACTTTACCAGAGCAGCCGCTTATATTTCGGAAACTGACAATAATGCAGCTCACATGTCCACAGTAAAATATTGTCATTTTAGATGGTAAAAGTCCTGACGACTCTTTTTTTAACTTCAAAATTTCATCTGGGTTAAAACAAGGAATTAACTTGTAAACATTTTCGGGTGATTGTTTTCCACAATTTCCGATGTCGTTTATCTCAACAAGAGTACATTAACGAACTAAATCTTTTATATGGCAATGAGACACCCACAAATACTTCTATATATCGCTGATTTAGTGAAGTCAATCCTCACCATCATTTACTCATGAAAAAATTGCGTGAATTTTGTCCGTAATCGATTGTAGTGCAAGAAAATTTCGGAGATGTGCGTGAATTGATAATACAAGATTGTCATTTGACCTTAAAATTGAACATTAGTAATACCAGCGTATATAATATATTGCATGAACATTGTGCAAGAAAATGCTCAAACAATACAAGGAAGGTGCTTCAAAAAATATTTATAAGATCTTAACAAAGTAGTAATTATAAATAATGAATGAAAAAATAATAATAATAATAATATAAGAAGACCGGCAGTGCCAAAAATTAATTCATCCAAAAAACTGGGTACCATGTTGGACATCATGAACAATCGAATTTTACCAGCTTATGTTTCAGATGTTTACACTCTAGAGCCCTTGCATATGACCATCTACTCTGCCTCGACTGCTGTAGCTAGAGCTTTAGAAATTAAAGTTACAACAGAGCGCCGATCAGCAAGAACAGAACCCAACACACCACCATGGTAAAAACGTCTAAATAAGAAAATTGAAAATCTTCGACTAGATACAGGACAGCTGACGGAGTATATCAGGGGCACAAGAATAAGTAAACTGCAAAAGCGAATTGAAGAAATCATGAATCGTATCCGATATCCTTCGCAACAAGATCCAGCGAATGTTACTTCTCACCAATGCCTTGATTCGCTGAAACAGAAGCTCTCTGTTATTGCAGGACGGCTAAAGAGGTACAAGACCAGCAATAACCGAAAACGCGACAATGCGCTCTTCCAACGATCAGAAAAGACTTTCTACCGTAAGCTACACTCTCCACCTAATATAGCAGATAATAGATATCCCAATAGAGAGCAGGTAGAAGAGTTCTGGGGAAACCAACTTTTCACACCAGTCGATTGTAATATCGCAGCTGATTAGATCAATGAAGAACACCAAATCTGCCAATACTACAGCCAGATGCAGTTTGAGCCATTTACCACCGAGGAAATTTCAAGAATAATTAAGGAATCACATAACTGGAAAGCTCCAGGTCTCGACGGGATTCAGAACTACTGGCTCAAAAAATTTTGATTTATGTACCATCAGCTGGCTAATCTTATTAATTATGTTTTTTTAACCCAGCAAAAATGCCATTGTTCTTGACCCAAAATATTACGTACCTCCTACCAAAGGACCAACACAACACACATGACCCAGCTCAGTATAGGCCAATCACCTGCCTTCCCACACTGTATAAGGTGATCATCTCCTGCTTGACCCAACGCATCTATGCACATTGCGAGCAAAATGACATCATTGTGACTCAACAGAAAGCATGCACGAGGGGAGCAATGGGATACAAGGAAAAATTGACCAACCGAAGAAACCTCTTTGCTGTCTACGTGGATTATAAGAAGGCCTTCGACTCGGTGCCACATGAGTAGCTCAAAACTATATTGAGAATGTAGCAGAAATTTGTTTAAAGCGCTCAACACGTATGCTTGCTCTGCGCTGAGCTACTCTTTTGGAATTGTAAAATGGAGCACGATGGACATCCAAAACCTGCAAATAAAAATAAGGACACTCCTAACAAAAGCACAAAAACATCACCCTCGGAGTACTATTGAACGTACAATGCTTCCAAAATACCAAGGAGGAAGAGGATTGGTGGATATTGGTAAGCAGCTCGACTAACAAATAATAAACCTACGTTCATATTTTCACAGGTTAGCGGACTTTTCCATACTACATAGAGCAATATGCGAGGCAGACGACTCAACGCCGCTGCAGTTGAGGGAACAAGATATTACTTCTTACCACCAAACAGACCAGTAGAAGTTACAAACCTGGCTACAGAAGCCACTTCACGGACGGCATCCAAATGAGGTTAATCAGGACAATGTCGGAAACGGAGGGCTTCTTGTTAGCTATCCAAGATCAGGTTATTCCGACGAAGAACTATCGGAAGTTCATCATAAGAAATCCCTCAATAGAAAATGACCAATGCAGATATGGCTGTCGAACATCAGAGACAATCCAGCACATAACTGGAGGATGCCAAGCGTTTGCCGCAACCGAGTATAAGGAAAGACACGACTCAGCCGCTAAGATACTCCATCAACAGTTAGCAGGTAGGAAAAGTGCCTTATTACAAATACAATCCGGAGCCTATTCTTGAGAACAACCAGTTCAAGTTATACTGGGATCGAACAGTTCTGACGGATCAGACAGTTGCTCATAATAGATCAGATATTATACTAATAGATAAAATTTCTAGACTAACTACACTAATGGACACTGATGTACCTAACAACAACAACCTAAGGCCAAAATACAACGAGAAGATCGCTAAATACAGAGATCTGGAGGGGCAAATCCGAAGAAAATGGGCAATGAACAGCGTCCAAACGATTCCCATAATACTGTCAACAACTGGTGGCGATACCAAAGAACCTCCTGCAGAACATCAACGGACTGGGCTTTAGTGAGCATCTGCATAAGCCGATGCAGAAAGCAATTCTCCTTGCAACCGCGCGAACCGTCCGAAAGTTCGTAGGAAATACAGCAGACCATGTCACCTATGACCCGATAACATGGAAAGGGTTCCCACAGAGCTTTATACTTTTGGTATTTTTGTGTACCTGGTATGAATCAATATTCCCTGGTAGAAGTGCGAACATCCAAAACCTGCAAAGGAAAACAAGAATAATCTTGATGAAAGTACACCAACACCACCCTTGGAGTGCTATTGAACGTACAATGCTTCCAAGACACCAAGGAGGAACAGAATTAGCGGATATAGGTTAACAGCTCGCTCAACAAATAATAAATTTAAGTTCATACTTCCACAGGTTAGCGGACTCCTCCGCACTATACAGCTTCTCACCACCAAACAGACCAAGAGAAGACACAAGCCTGACTATAAAAGCTACTTCATGGACAGCATCCAAATGAGGTCATCCAGGATAATGTCGACAACTGAGCGTGAACTACTGGTTGATTTCAGGTCAGATGTTTCCGGAAACGGAGGGCTTGTTGTTAGCTATCCAAGACGAGGTTATTCCAATGAAAAACTATGGTTTCAATGAAAAACTATCGAAAGTTTATCATCAAGGATCCCTGAACAGAAAACGATCAATGTAGGTATGGCTGTCGAACATCAGAGACAATTCAACACATAACTGGAAGATGTCAAGCATTTGCTACAACGAAGTATAAAGATCTGACTCAGCCGCTAATGTACTCCACCAAGAGTTATCAAAGAAATTAAATCTATTGCAGGTGGTAAAAGTACCTTATAACAAGTACAAATCGTGTCTATTCTCGAGAACAACCAATTCAAGCTGTATTGAGACCGAACGGTTCTTGCAGGTCAAAAAGTTGCTCATAATAGAGCAGACATTATATTAATAGATAAAATTTCTAGGCGAACCACACATATTGACATTGCAATACCAAACAACAACCTAAGACCAAAATACAATGAGAGGATCGCCAAATACAGAGACCCGGAGGTGCAAATTCGCAGATAATGGGCAATGAACAGCGTCTAGATGATTACCATAATATAACTGGAGTGATACCAAAAAATATCTTACAGAAAATGAAGGGTCCGGGCTTTAGTTAGCATCTCTATAAATCTGTTCAAAAAGCAGTGCTCCTTGCAACCGCGTGGACCGTTAAAAAGTTTGTGGAAATTACAGCAGACCACGTCGCCTAGGACCCGATAACATGGAAAGGGTCTCCAAAGAGCTCAATACTTGTAGTAGCTTTGTATACCTAGAGGAAGTACGAAGCCGTTTGGGATTAAAATCGTATAAAAAGAAAAACTAATAATAATAAAAGAAAAAATAAAATAATATAATAAAAAAAATAAATAAATAAACGGTATTTAAAAAAATTAAGAGCAAATTGTAAAAAGTGAGTGGATAATAATTTATTTAAAAACTGAATAAAGAAAATCATATCAGTAATAAAGCTGGCCAATTGGCTAATTCCAGTAACAAAAATCGTAATAGATAACGAGACTTCTATCTATGCGTATGATCCCGAAAATAAGTAGCAATCTTATGAATTTTCCCAGAAAAACCAACAAAAGCTGCTCACGCATGAAGCACTTCGAAGCAAATAATCGCCATGTCGCAAACGTGTCTTTAGTGGATCATAGGACAGTCTGAATGATATACAACCATTTGTTTGGTCAAAGTCTTCAGTAAATTCACGAGAAACTAACCGAATACGGTAGATGGAGAAAGATGAATAGAAATAATCAGAAAGAATCGATAGAGTATTAAAAATTCAATAAAATAATTAAAAAGCATATAAAACACAGAAAAACAAAGTGTGAGAAATAGTACAAGACACCATAAAAATATGAAATGTCTATAAATAACAACAAATATAAGGGAATTACTAAAGATAATAGAAGAGGTCTGTACAGATTTATACGATAACGAAGTGAAAGATAAATGTCTTAGACAAAAACGAACTAAAGAAAACTATATTTCTGAAGAATTATTTAAGGTTGAAATATGGGAAATTAGAGAGGAAATCCAAGATAAGAAAATCAATGGAACTGCAAGAGAGGACAAGATGCCAATATAAATAGAATAAAAGTAAAGCAATAATACTCTATAAAAATGGTGATAAAAACTAGGAACTATAGATCAACGAAAATACTAACTGAAAACTCGAGCTAATATAATATACAAATCCATCCACATATTTATAGATTAACAGAAACTTAGTTAGCATAGAGACATAGGCAACTAAACATACCTAAAATGTTAAAATAACACCTAAATCGAGTAAACTTAAAAAAGGCGTCAGTCTATCAATGACATAGCTGATGTTTGACTATATTTTTACAAAAATAGAATGGTTAGATATGGGGATCTATAAATGGTAAATCACTTATATCATGGAAAAAATGAAACTCAAGTCAGAAATAAACAAGCAAGAACCTTTTTTTATTAAAGTGAATAGACCTTTAACTAACATCACCTCTCTGCAACTCTAGGAATACGAACAGTTAGGTGAAAGGTACTTCTAATACCATTATATGAACTTAAGTAAAGAAACTTGAAAGCCACTGAGATGTGGATATATTGATGGCTGCTGAAAATTTCGTGGTTAGATCAAATCACAAATAAATGAGTATTAGAGAGAAAGGGCAAAGAACTAGAAATTTTTTCTCAGCGAAGAAAAGGCAGCTTAAATTTTTTGGAAACATTTGACGTAATAAAAATATGAATTAATATTGTTGATCATAAAGGAAATGATTCTAATAGATTTTTCAGTTAATTATGTCAATTGTAGTAAGAGATGGCGTCACTAATATGTTTGTTGGTATATACTAATAACATATATATATATATATATATATATATATATATATATATATATATATATATATATATATATATATATATATATATATATTCTCACGGATGTGATGTGTAATCGAAGGTATCCCGTGTATGTGCTGAGTCCCTCTCAGGACTCTAAAGCGACTGACGTTTCGGTGAAATCTCATTCAACATTTTCAACGCTCACTGTATGGCGTCTACGAGCGAACTGACGCCCGCGACTCGGGTGCTGTCCAATATGTACGTCGGGCGTGTTCGTTTTCCAAATGACTCTGGACAATCAGGTTGCGAGACCTGCAACGCGTCATCGGCCCTGTTGCCGGTGTTTTGTGTTGCGTTGCCAAGCTGTAATGTATTTTGTTACTAAGTACTACTGGTTGACGTTTTATAAGCTGATTTTTCCAAGTATTAGGCACTCCCTGGCTATCATCTCTGCTATTTAAGTTGTTGGGCCTCTTTGCAATTTCGGTGGCTTCCTTGATAACTCTTGTGGACAAGTTTTTACATCTCGATAGCATTTTTGTTCCTGAGAAATTTATCTTTTGTCCTGTATTTAGCCAGTATTGGGCCAGTGCAGAAAAAATTGTTTTTTGCTTGATAGCGTTTATATGTTCGTCTCTTCTGGCGCTTATTTTACGGTTGGTTTGGCCTATGTAAGATGAGCTGCATTCTCCGCATAGAATTTCGTACACTCCATGGTTTTCTAGAAGGATTATTTCTTTAAGTGTTAGCAAGAGATCTTTTACTTTATGGTCTCTGGTGAAAATGGTTTCAGTGCTGTGGATCATATAGGGGCTCCTTGGACTAGCAGAGATGATAGCCAGCAAGTGCCTAATACTTGTAAAAATCTGCTTACAAAACATCAATCAGTAGTACTTAGTAACAGAACAGATTACAACTCGGCAACGCAACCCAAAACACCGACAACACGGCCGGTGATGCGCAGCAGGTCTCGCAACCTGATTGGCCAGAACCATTCGGAAAAGGAACGCGCTCAACGTACACCCGGGTCCGAAAGCACTTGAGTCGCGGATGTCAGTTCGCTCGTAGACGCCTTACAGTGAGCTTTGTAAAATGGTGAGTGAGATTTCCCCGAAACGTCAGCTAACTCACAGTCTTGAGAGGGACTCAGCACATACACGGGATATCAGAACACCTTCGATAACACATCACGCCCGTGAAAATATCCGACATAACATAATTTACATTTACGGGGAGGAAACCTACCACGACTCAAAAACATTCGAAAAACTATGGACGAAAAAATCGAGACTGCTTTGCGACTTTACCCAACTGCCGAGATCAACACCTTATACCGACCTGCTGCAAGATTAAGTATCACATAAAAAATTCCAAAACAGACAGAATACTAAAAAACATTAGTGTAGCTCTGCTTCGAGAAAGAATACAATAGACAAGAACAGATCTAAATTCCATCGACTGTCAGTTATATAAATTACGGCTCCGCTTAAGCAACACTATACACATGTCAGTATGGTCTAATAGACACTCTAGCAAAATTCAGAGCGGAAACAGATTCCCCAATAAGAACAGACAGACAGAAAAGAAAAATTATCCGATTAAAGGAGTCATCAAAAGCATCATTAAAGAAGCAGCCAGCGGAGGAACCGAAAGTCGTACACAACTTTTCTGACAAAGTTTTGCCACCAGCCGCCAAAAGGTTAAATTAATCAAAAACATACGTTTACACGAAAAATATTTCTAGTCAGTTTCGACGTAACATCACTTTTTACGCAAATACCAGTCAAAAAAGCTCTTTCTGTAATAGAAAATAAATACAATCTGAAAAAATTAATCACTGAGTTAGCTAGACACTGTCTTGATAACACTTATTTTACTTATGAAGGCCGGCAATATAAACAAGTCGAGGGAGTCCCTATGGGATCGCCGCTATCTCCTGCATTCGCTAACCTATTCATGGAAGACTTCGAATTAAAAGCTTTAGAGACCTTTTCACCCAAACCACGATGGTGGCTACGTTACGTAGATGACGCATTCGTTATCTGGCAATATGGAGAAGAAAATCTCAAAAATTTTCTAGATCAGATAAACACTATACACCCAAAAATAAAATTCACCATGGATACAGAAAAAGAAAGAAAACTACCGGTTCGAGATATCTTATTGAAAAGAAAAGAGGACGGCTTGCTTTGGCACACTGTCTACAGGAAGCCCACTCACACCAACAGATACCTGAACGCCGATTCACATCACCACCCTGGCCAATTATTTGCAGTAGTGAAATCACTTGCGTTTCAATTGCAGTCCCTTACAAATCAAGAAAATTATCACAAAGAGATGAATATACTGCAAGCAGCCCTAACAAAAAACGGTTATAAAAAAGAACGTATAGGCAAGGCTCTAAAAAACAAACGTTTGGCTCCAAAAAACCGTGAAAACCAAGAGAATAGGTCCAAAGATTTTGTTCCTTATGTCAGAGGCAACACAGACAAAATCGAAAAAATTCTCAGAAGATACAACATTGAAACCATTTTCACCACAGACCGTAAAGTAAAAGATCCCTTGCCAACACCTAAAGAAAGAATCCCTCTAGAAAACCAGGGAGTGTACAAACTTCTATACGGAGAATGCAGCTCATCTAACGTAGGCCAAACCAACCCTAAAATAAGCGCCAAAAGAGACGAGAAATAATTTAAAAATAAAACTCTTCTCGTGAATAAGTCATATGTAGTATATTCGATCCCTTGCCCAATTTGTCTCAAAAAAATATATAGGCATGACAAGCCAATTACTAAAGAACAGATTGAATGGCCATAAATATACGAAAAACGCCTCAACAGCGTTAAACAAACACACACATAATGAAAAACATACCTTCGATTATAACAGTACCATAATCAAGAACAAAGATATGAATTATCAGAAATTGCAGATGAAGGAAATTAAAAAAGATAAAAATACTATTAACCACAGAACGGATATAGGAAATTTGAGCCACATTTACACCAGCCTAATTTAAAGAAAAATATTAATACTCGATCCTATTAATAAACATCAAAAATTAAATATCCTCTTAAACATAAAATGAGATGTATGCGTTCTTTCTTTTTTTTTTGGTCCATTGTTCAAATGTAAAAAATTAGACATACTCGCATTCCATGTATCCTATGTACCTAAATAGACAATGTTAAAATTTCATTTCATTATTAATAAATAAACAGAATGTCAAAGTATGTACTGTTGTAAAATTAAATACTGTTTCAGAAATTTGAATGGTTTCTTAAAGTATTTGTCTCTTTTTTAAAATTGTAAATATGTTTGTGTATGAACGTATTTAATTACATAAAAAATTTATTTTTAGGAAGGTCAATAAATTAAAAAAAAAACAAAAAATTTTTAAAGATGCCTTAAATAAAGGGCGAAACGTCAAATTGTTTTTGATTTTTTCTTAAATAAAGAACCTAAACCCAAGAAAAGATAGAATAAAGGAAAAATGATATAATCTATGGTTCGAGAATCAAGAAAATAAATATATATATATATATATATATATATATATATATATATATATATATATATATATATATATATATATATGATTTCAGATTTAAAACTTGATTGGTTACAGATTTACAGAAAAAGCAATTTGGACCTTCATAGGCCATTTTACCACTGAAATTATTTATACTATTGGATGCAAAATTCCACAGGCTTTCCATATCGGAATACAATTTACGGAATGCTATTAAAAACAACTTGATCTTGAAAATGCAATAAGGATAGCTCTTAAGGTCACCATAATATGTCCCGTCCAATTATTTACAATTTTGGTATTAAAAGTATTTTTCCAGAACGTTTAGTATTCGAGTCCTTCAACTTAAAGTAAGTGAGACGAACGACTGCCTATAGTCAATGTTTTAACCTTAGTCATCACTAGCCATAAGATGGCTTTTGACCCATGAGAACTTTTGATCAGGAAGTCAAGAACTAAACTATACTATATGTTCTGCCATGTTATATGAATTTGGTCCGTTTTTTTGCTGTTAATTTCCGGAGCGTTACAAAGTCAAGATAGAAATCTTTTTCTAAAAACTAATTGAAGTTATTATCAAAAAAAAATTTGAAAGTTCTATTAACAATGAAGAATATGGCGTGATTTGCTCACTCTGTTTAATTTAAATTACACAACAATAAACTGTCGTTATTATTTATTACTATTTATTTGCTTAATGGTGTCTCTAAAAAAGTAATTTCACAACTAACAAACCCTTGCGACAGCCGGCACCAATGTTTCCTCCGTGCTTATGGGTAATTTGACGCTTTGGGGTATTATTTTATTTAAGAATATTACACAAAAACAGTTAAAATAAAAAAGAAACTAACCTTTCTTGATTTGGGAGGAAGTTGCATGATGTGTTATAATTCTTATTGTTGTGGGTGCAGGAATTTCTGAAACAAAACAGAATATGTTTAATTCGTTTCTATTTGTTGACCGTACAGTTATTAATTAATCGGTCATAGTATTACTTTAAAAAGAACAATCAAAGAAATATGCTCCATATAAAAAAAAACACCATGTACAATGAATTGCAGAACGGACACAAAAAATCTGAGTAATGTGTATAGCAACCCAATACGGTAATGAAATTGCAGATGATCCAGAAACTTTCTAACTCTTTACTGGAAAAAGCTAAATATAACAGTTGTGTAAAAAATGTATTAAAAAAATAATATCAGTTTTCTATATTTATATTTATACTAAAATAATAAAAATGTTAAATGTAAATTAATTTAATGAACCACCTGTTAACATTAGGTAAGTAATTAAATTTACATAACAACAAATTACGCATTCCTTCTCATATTTACAATAATCCTCTCAAGATGGTTTAATCAATAAAATAAACCGAAACGTCAGAAAAAACACGTGTTAATTTCTTATAAAGTAATACTATGACCGAAATCCAAAAAAGTAAAATCTAATTAATATGTTTAATGTATTATAATTTGGTGATAAATGTACGACGATTTCGGAAACTATAAAAGATTAAAAAATGGGAAAATAAGGAAAGTATCATACCATTTTATTAATATTTCATAGTGCTTGTATAGCGTTTTCAATTATTTGAGTTTTTAAGATAATTTTAAAAAATTATCCTTTTCTAAAAATCTGCTCAATCCTGCCGAGACATAACGCAATGAGGACTTAAAATATAAACTTGCTTTAGGTGGATTTCGCTCTTGGTTCGTTACAGCTCTGCTGACGTGAGCATCAATACTAGTATTAAGAGAGAACTTGAGTAGAATTCGCAAAGAATAAATTATCTCCCGTTTCTTAAGGACTTTAAGGATAAAAGATAAATTTAACATATCTTTTAATACATCGAAAATTACAAATTGTGATGGAAAAACTAGAGCCAGTAAAAAATTAATTGACATGACGTATAACGCTTCAGCGAGCTCTAAGGACAAGAACGCAAACAGGCGAGCATCAAACCCCTAGCTTTCTAAATCACATAACGGGGGACTCTGGGTTTACGGACTCAGATTTAAAAATTTATAAGTATAAGTTTTATTTATTCAGAGCTAATGCTTTAATGGTTCAGAGTTTATGGACTTAAAGTTTAGGAACGCATCATACATGAACATTTCCTGAGAGATTATGAACTTTCCTACGGATTCTCTAATTCAAGGCAATATCAGGTTGACATCAAACCACTCATCTCAACTGATGCGAAGATGGCCAAATTATATATTAAAAATTAATTTGGAAATATAGCTCCGTTTGCTTGTTTACGGTTTTGGTCGCATGAAACTTGCTAATTTAGACAGACTGAAGGCTGAAAATGATTGGACAGAGCAGAGGCCGCTATTTTTCAGTGCGTGCCATATGCACTATTGATGGTTGTGGTACATATATATATATATATATATATATATATATATATATATATATATTTGAAATCACATTAAGCTTTTTTAAAAAACAATTTATATATTTGGCACAATTTTTTACTGTTAACCTTCCAATAATTAATTTTATATAATGCTCTTTAATATCAACTAGTAGAGTAACGAGTTAAAACTTAACTGTAAATGGGTCGTTAACAAAAATTGACGTGTATTTATATAGACAATAAGGCAATCTCAGCATTGGTTCACATGGTTTAAGGCATGTTTCGTAACCATGCTGAAACTGATTTTTTGAAATCAGTCGGGTCAAGCTATTCTTTGCGAAATGCAACTATATTTTCATTGCTTCGGTTTCTTACCATCAATCGAAAATAAACGAAACTTGTCAATTGTGAGTGAAGGCGGTGAAGATATCGAAAATGATCGGTATCCTGAACGGCCATCAGTTGATGAATATTATGTTACTCATAAAAAGAAGATGATACCTGACATTTCGGTTAAAGGACTGGAACTTGAGTTGCGAATCTCAAAAATTCAAAGTCATACGATAACAATCAATAAATTGGTCATAAGCCGTAACATTTCACTCGCGCGAAATTACTGAATTTTATTCAACTAAACAGCAGTCACTGGTGATATGATTTCTTCCCCTGTCAGCAATCGATTGGAATGCACCATTAACGGCGATAAGATATAGGAATATGAGTTTGACATAGTAACACTCCAACATTCCTCAAAATCGAGGCTGAAATGAGAGCAAATATCAAAAAGAGGATTTCAAGGTGATTCAAAAATCAAAGTTAGGGTCACTGTTTCCGTCGACAGAGTTTTCCAGGAGTTTCCCACGGAGGCTAAAATGATCAACAACACTACGATACGCGTCATTTTCAGGGGAATAATTTACAAGAAATGTGGCTCTACAGCAATTGACTATTGCACCATGATTATACTTCAGATCATACTTCAGCTAAGCGCCACATTTGCAGCTATGGCACCGTATGGCTCCTTTTTGTTTAAAAACCTTTGGTTGCTACTACGAGAACATGGTTCTGAGGCCATTATAGATATAACAAGGAGTCTAGAGACCTTGGGACTAAATTTATTTAGTGATGGAAACTGGCATTTTAGTGTTCCAATTTTGCGTATTTGAATATGGAATTAACTAAATTGTTTCTAACATACCCATACATGGAAGCTTATAATTTAATAGAAGTGAAGAATTTGGAGTTTACGTTTAACCGCTTAGCAGAAGGAACCTAAGCCGCAACTAATCATACGTATTTGGGTAGAGCAGATTAAAAAGAACACAGACATTTATGCTGTTTGACCTTCATAAACCTGAAACAACAAAAGGAAAAACATAGATAAATATTTTTACATTGAAAAAGTCATAAAATAAAAAACCGTTTTTAACGGAGTTACATGGGTTTCGCAATTACTAAAAATTATTTTTTTTTAAGTTTTTTTTATCTAATATTACAATAAATTAAGAATATTTTCCTAAAGTTTCAAGGCAATTGGAGTAAAACTCTAGGAGAGGGAGTTTTTGGAAACTCATCCCATTAGGTTCAATGGGCTGGGAGCGTCGCAGGTACTCGTATATCGAGGCAGCTGTTTAGTTATTGTTTCTTTTTCTTTCTCGTTCGCTTTCTAAGGCTTGCCTTTATAAATATCTTATTTTGGGGCTGCTTCTTCAGCCGAATGGTTACTCGTGGGCGTTGTCAATTTTCCTGATTTTTTGCAAATTATTACTGCATAAATTTACGAGAGGTGATCGAACTTAAAACTTTCATCGCTGTCTTCACAAAAGTCTATTTTTGACATCGGTGACATGGTTTCTCAAAAACTAATACACCGATCCTATTGAAATCTTTTACATTTTCTAGATAGTAATGAATGAAGATTTTTTTTCTTATAATCACAAATTATTTTATCAGGCAATACATGGTATAAATTTTACCGAAAATTGTACTTTTGTAGTTACAACTCTACCAAAAAATCAAAATTAATTTTTTTTAAAATCATTCGTTCAATTCCGAATTATACTCACCAATTAACCAAAAATATTTACAGCTAGTTTCATTAAGAAGATTCAAGACTTAAACCCAATTTAGCTGCCATGAAAAATAGATGTTCTAGTCGGTGTGTTTTAATTTGCTTATGATATTGTTATAATTTATATTACATATGTCACCAAATAAACGCTTATATACGGATACTGAGGATAAGAACCTAGCAATGAAGCCTTGAAGTATGCAAGAGGAATAGATGTATCCCGAAAATAAACAAAATTCTCCACTTTTGCCGGTTCAGTAATAAAAGAAAATTACTTTTTTATGCTTATATTTTTAGGGTTTAAAATTTGTTTGACTTATTGTTGGTTTAAGCACTCTGCTATCAATTAAAGGCTGTTTTAAGGTAAGACCATGTTAGTGAATTCGGGGTTAGTTTTTGAGTTTGGAAAAAACAATCTTGAGTTATCCTGACCACCGCGAGGATACTTTTTTCTAAGAAGTATATGTAACCCTTATATTTAATTTATTACGATACTTCCCAAAAAATTCATATGTATGAATTCGTTGTCACCATACAGACTGATTCTACAACGGAATCCTTAAAAATTATAAATATAAATTTTTTTAGTTGAATATTTTGATTTACGAGTTAATCGGAAACGGCAAAAGCTTTTTTATCTCAGTTCTCTAAATTCGTAAAATCAAAATCACAAAATTAAAGCTGATCGAATAAAAGTAAGTTAATAGCGAATGAATCGGGAATAATTAAAAGAGATAGAAGTACATTTTTCTACTTTTAATTTTTCGACTCTCGCTCATTTCCGATCATTTTTTGCCAAACCGATGTTAATTCTGAAGAATCTTGTTACAGCTTTTTTCTTCTGTTTTTAATTACCTTTATTAATTTTATATTAAAAACTTAAGCGCACATTTTTTTTTCCTAAGTTTCTAATTATTATACAATATATATATATATATATATATATATATATATATATATATATATATATATATATATATATATATATATATATATATATATATATATATATATTCTGGTGATTGTTCCTATGTTGAGAATAAAGAACGACCAAAATAATATATAAAATTCATTCACAAGTATTCTAGAATCTCCGTGATCTAGCTTGGTGCTATAGTCAATAAATTTAAACGGGAATTACTATATCCCCATAGGCGTGTTGGATACTATTGGTTACTTTTATTTGTTCTAAGAATAATACATATTTAGTAGTTTCGGTAACTTATTACTTATACTATACTCTGCCAAAAATAACCATTTTTTTCAAAATAGATATACGTTGCGGATTTAATATCTCTTCTTGATACGTACCTTCTTCAAAGATTAGCCTGTCAATGCTATTTATGCACTTTTTTCCGGTGAAAACATTAAAAATTTAAAAAAATTGAATTTACACTCAGAAACTAAGAATCTTCACATTTTCACACCCAACTTATGAAGTAAACTTTGAGTCCAATATATTCTCATCTCGGACTCAAAAGCTTAGATTTAAATCAGGAATGAATATAACCCTTTAATTTATACTCAGGGGTGGAGCCAGCCTCTCTTTTTTGGGGGGATGGTGATATCACAAACGTACAGTATGGCAAGCGAACGCAAGTTGTCGATGTGGAGGGGAGACGCCGGCAACATTCCCATTTCTATGGTAAAAGGCAGGGTCGGGTTTATTTTTCTGAATTCGAAGCTCTTGGGGGGGTCGCAAGAAAAACCAGGGGGAGATGGCGTATCGCTTTTTTGAGAAATCATTGTATCATTATTATCTGATTCGTAAGTGAATGTTTTCTGTGGGTTCTGGAAAAGGAAGTTCGTCACTATGAGGCACAGGTCTCATGGCAGATGGTATATTTGGATAGCTGATAATCGACTTTATCTTCCTGGATATGCAGAAATAGCACTAACATGATTTGAAAGCTCACTCCAGAGCAATGGGACAGCAAACCGCATAGATCGGTTTTTACTATTTAATCAATTTCTCAGACTTGAAGCGTATGTATTACAGCAGATATGTGGCGCCCACTGCTTGTTTTAATCCTCACCATTGCAACCGAAATAAAGTTGATATTCCTTTTTTATCAATGGGGTAATAGATCGCTTCTGAGACGTAAAAGTCACCTCACCATAAACATAAGAGAAGTGATTGTTTACACACTTTCGAGACATCTTAAAATCTCAACTATTTGATTAGACTCACTAACTTCGACTGACTAACCCCTCAGCTTTATAGCTGCTTATATTCCCAAGTACGGCTTCTACATTTTTAGAGAATATTCGAGAATTCTCTATTTATTCTATAATATTCGCAATAGTGGCGTTTGTCATGTGTTTGTATACAGAGTTTGTTTAGTACAAAGTAGATATAAAAGTCGATTTAGATGAGTTTAAAAGGCTATCACCCGTATTTTAAGCCCTGGGAGAGCTGGGACTTCATATATGGGGTGTCATCCCTAAAGATCTTCCATGCGGTGTTGTCAAGTCGTGCAAAGCTTCCTTAATCTGGGGAAAACAATACAAATATACCAGGTTTATTCTTGCAGTTACATTGTTAATATATAGAGAGACATGACATCACGTTTCTCTAAAACTTGAACTAATATTAAAAATAAGATTTAGTCGATTTTATTTTAGATAAATTTTGGCTCTTCTACATTGTTAATTATAAAACCACCTTGAAAACATGAATATGAGGAATGATAATGGATTTTTTCTTTATCATTTTCTCCTTGGTTAAAAAATTATTATATTTTAGATATAGTGATGGCTTTCAACTTTGCTAAATAGTTTTTCGGATGCGATTTATTTACTTAGGACGTCAATATTTTTGCCTCACCACAAAAATTTTTTAGTATGTCAAATTTAAAAATTTTAAGATTTATCTAATTTCTCTTTCCATGGGAGTTTCTATAATCATTTCCTTTTAACGTTCTTTGGGATAATTCTGATTTGAATAACAGAATAACATTAAATTGAAATAGTAAAATACGTATTATCGCAGATAGCTACTAGATAATATACACAAAAAAGAATATGCTTTTAAGGTCACCAATTACAAAAAAAAAACTAAATTAACAATAAAAATTTTTTACAAATTTAGGTAATTTAATAAGTGTTGCGATTCATAAAGCCATACAAGAACGAAGACTGTCATCAGCAAGCGTTCGACTATTTGTAGTATTTGAGAAATACTGATGACAGCACAACTTTGACAAGAAACAGTTTAGTAGTATTTGTGTACTTTTCTATTTAAATTTTTTTTTAAGTTCAGCTACTGCTTGGTTAGTGTTTATCATAAATTCTTACTAATTTGTAATCAAACAATACATATTCTAATAATCTTACCAGGTTTAGTTTAATAAGTTACCATCTATCTCCTTCAAGCCGTTAATGGCAATAGAGAGACAGTTTAATTCCTGCAAACCAAACCCTGTTTTTCTCTCCATATGCATATCGATCACCTCAGTGGGGCTGTAAGCATCTGTCTATGAAAAATCTTAATTCCGAGTTATCTTTCTGAGAATTGTCCTCTTGGTTAATTACAGTTTCATGACCAAACCATCAGGTCGTTGAAACCTCCATAAGAAGAGAACCAAAGTGGAATTTGCAGGAAATAAATTGTCTATATTTTTCGTTGAATGGTCTAAAGGAGAAAAACGACAACTTATTAAACTAATTCTATGACCGTAACGAGTTCTTTATATCTTACTAAAATTTTAATTTTCAGGCTTCTTACTACTCTGGTGTACGTATGGAAGTCGTTTGATTGTTGATATTTTACGGTCTAGGATCGAAAATGTCTGCAGGTTTCACATCCTTCCGATATATATCGGAATTTAGATTTAATAGACAGTTGTTTTGTGTGAATTTTGCTCGCGGTTCGTTATAGCTCCACTGACGAGACCATTATGTGGAATAATATGGAGAGGAAGCCAGAGCTTGATTAGCCTGAAATAAACTATCTATCTTTTTCCTTTAACGGCCTGACGGAGAAAAATAATAACTTGAAAAACTAATTTTACAGCCGTAAGGATTTCTTTATATTATGTCTTATTAAAATTTTAATTTTTAACTTGCTGGAAGCTTCAAAAATATTACCGACGGATTCTAAATGGGGACAGTTGCACTTGTAACATATTCATTACTATGTACCTACGTTAGATTCAAAATAACTAAAGATCCTAAAATTCAATTGTAATTAAAGTTAGAATTGTAATTATCTCAAGTAGTATTATGAGCAATAAAATTCTCCGTAATATTCTTAAGTCCATGAAAAATATTTTATGCTATTTATAAGGCTTACACTCTAACGAAGTGGGGAATATAAAAACTTGATGATATTCAAGTTAATATTTTAATCAAGTAAAAGGTCATTTACTATTAATCGTATAAGAGCTATCGGTTTTAGTATTATTTTATTACGGAATTTTCAGTAGAGTTTAAGATGCAATTACTTACGTTTGCTAGTTAAATTTAAAAATATATACAGGATATCTAAGATAAGAAAGGCCAGTGTGGAAATTTTGGTTACAGTAAGAGATAAAGAAAGAAAAACGTTGGGTAATTTAAGAACCAACCACATAACTGTTAAAGATTTTTTAGTAACTCTAGTGTTTGAGGTATTTTCAAAAACCAACATTTCCGAATTCTGCATTATATTTGTTCTGGTGTTAATATTAAAGTAACAGTTTTTTTAGCGCCGCAGATAGGTCTCCCCCGTCTAAAAAAAAAATCATTTTCATACATACAAGTTGAATTTTCCACTCTACCTTCAAATTTCACCGCTTCTAGTAAAATACACAAAAAGATATAGTACTCAATCACATTATATATTATATATATATATATATATATATATATATATATATATATATATATATATATATGTTTATGTGACTTTCACGGATTCCTCCGTGTGAGATGCAATAGCAGTGGATGTATCCATATTATGCCGTTGTAGTGCTGAAATCACATTCAGCAAACGTACAACTATATGCAGTTCCGTGTATGAATGAAGTAAAATGCGAACAGTAAAGGCAAACTGCGTTTCAACCATATCCTTTCCGTGTTAGAGGTTGCACAGTTTAAACAAATTGCTAAGGAACACAATTTATTCTATTCCACTACCATCGAGATGATAGCCTACCTGTACCACCATACCGAGAAGAAAGTCGAAACTTACTCTGCCCGCCACAGTGATGCGGCAGAGGTACATGTTTCGTCTCTACTAGACTCATCAGGATACCGACATGCACTTTGCTGTGCAAAGGACAGATTAGAAGGAAGCATGCAAATACTGAAAGCGGCTTAATGTGGATATATCCACTGCTATTGCATCTCACACGGAAGAATCCGTGAAAGCCGCATAAATATATATATATATATATATATATATATATATATATATATATATATATATATATTTATGGGGAGGGTAAGTTTTGAGTTTCTTCTGGGTATGGTGGTACAGGTAGGCCATCATCTCGATGGTGGTGGAATAGGATAAATTGTGTTCCTTAGCAATTTGTTCAAACTGTGCAACCTCTAACACAGAAAGAATATGGTTGGAACGCAGTTTGCATTTACTGTTCGTATATATATATATATATATATATATATATATATATATATATATATATATATATATATATATATATATATATATATATATATGTAATAAAATAAAAAATTCTCGGCTATTCGGACAAAGACCGTTGATAAATATTATTCTCATGCTAAAAATTGCGGAGATCTCCAAAGAACATGGAAAAACTCCGGGTCCGAAAAATGATGACAGCGCGGGTTCGTCTTAGTATGGGACTCGTCAAACCATTGCATTCGGTACGAACCATCTTCTCGTATCTGTGTCCTATCAACAGATTTTACGGTTGAAAAATAGTAAATAAGACAGTGGCGACATATCGATGGCTCACTCAATAATATAAGAATAACACAAATCAACAAATGTTGTATAAAAAAAAAGTCAAAACTCGATACACGACCTTGTCATTCTAGGGATAGAGGTCACATTATTCGGCATCGGCAACCAAGACGGAATAGCCGAGAATTTCTTATTTTATTTTAAAATTACACGGATGTTAACTTCTGTTTTTATTTTTATATTTATTCTCATAAAACATACGCAACAGCTCTCTTAGAGAGATCGTTGATGAGGGAGCCATCGAGATGTAGTTACTGTGTCTTATTTACTATCTGTGAAATCTGTTTATAGGACACACAGATACGAGATGACGGTTTGTACCGAATGCAGTAGCCTGACGACTCCCATACTAGAACGAAACAGCGCTGTCGTCATATATATATATATATATATATATATATATATATATATATATATATATATATATATGTTATGTCGGATATTCTCACGGGTGTGATGTGTAATCGAAGGTTTTCGGGCATCCCGTGTATGTGCTGAGTCCCTCTCAGGACTGTAAGGCAGCTGACATTTCGGTGAAATCTCATTCACCATTTTCAAAGCTCACTGTATGGCGTCTACGAGCGAACTGACGGCTGCCACTCCGGTGCTGTCGGTCCCGTGAGCGCGTCGGACGCGTTCGTTTTCCGAATGGTTCTGGCCCATCAGGTGGTGTGACCTGCTGCGCGTCATCGGCCCTGTTGCCAGTGTTTGGGGTTGAGTTGCCGAGTTGTAATCTGTTTCGTTACTAAGTGGTACTGGTTGATGTTTTGTACGCAAATTTTTCCAAGTATTAGGCACACGTTGGCTATCATCTCTGCTATTTAAGTTGTTGGGCCTCTTCGCAATTTCAATGGCTTCCCATATAACTCTTGTGGACAGGTTTTCACATCTCGATAGCATTTTTGTTCCTGAGAAATTTATCTTATGTCCTGTGTTTAACCAGTGTTGGGCCAGTGCAGAAGAAGTTGTTTTTTGCTTGACAGCGTTTATATGTTCGTCTCTTCTGACGCTTATTTTACGGTTGGTTTGGCCTACGTAAGATGAACTGCATTCTCCTCATGAAATTTCGTACACTCCCTGGTTTTCTAGAGGGATTCTTTCTTTAGGTGTTGGCAAGATATCTTTTACTTTACGGTCTGTGGTGAAAATGGTTTCAATGTTGTGTCTCCTAAGGATTTTTGCGATCTTGTCTGTGGTATCTCTTACATAAGGAACTGAGGAAACTGAGAGGAACTCAGCACATACACGGGATGCCCGAAAACCTTCGATTACACATCACACCCGTGAGAATATCCGATAATATATATATATATATATATATATATATATATATATATATATATATATATATATATATATATATATATTTATTTATTTATTTATTTATTTATTTATTTATTTATTTATTTATTAATTATAAGCTTTCAGTTATCAAAATCCAATGAAATATCAAAATGAACTTCAGCTGTTATAACTATTTTTACATGTGCTGGTGCGCTGCTTCAGTTTTTTGTTTTTTAATTTGAATATTTTCCTTATATTTTTTTTCAAAAGATGTAAAGCATTGAGGGTGATACTTGATATTCAAAGTTATTAAACTTCCTTTTGAAAAATTAACACATTTGTAAATGTGATCTTTAAATAATTGGTATTCTTTATATAATTTTTTAGCACATGTCCATAATTCCATCTGATGTAGTTTTCCTTTGAACGATGATTCCTCGCAAATAGTAAATTTCTTAATATCTATCACATAACTATTAGAGCGCCTCATTGATAATTATGTTGGTATTGATTTTTGACTAAGCCTAACTTTTTTTTATATTCCTTAATATTATCTTTAGTTATATTATCAGTTTCTCTTTCCAGACTTTCATTTTTAACGTTTAAGCTATCTAAGGTTTTTTTATGTGTATATTTTTGTAGAATTCATTTGTCATGTGGTACTTGAACAGATCTAAAAATTACATCAATCGCATTTAACAATCACATCTTATATTGAATAAATGTTTATTTAAAGCTGTTTGAAACTAAATAAAATGTCTAGAATTATATGCATAAAGTTTGTTGTAAAGTAATTTTACCTTCTTTGGCTGTTACATTCTTGTGACAAACACAATATCCCGATGTAAATCGATAGTATCGAATTTTTGATATCTGCCGTGGTCAGTATTGATTAAAGGTAACCCTTTTTTATTTTCTCGAAAAATAAGGCGCATATCAAAGTAAAAAAAAAATAATTTTTTTCGGATTTACTCATATTGTTATCCTCAATAACTTGTCTATTTCCAATATGAATAAAGATCCAGGCAGTAGCGTCCTTAGCAAGTTATAACCCGATTAGTTATTAGCTCATAATTGTTCTAATCGAGAAATCTCAGATTAAAAATACTGTCTAACTGATGTGCTATCAATAAATATTATAGTTGGATATTTAATTTTATTCACTATGCCAGATTTTAAACAGGGATCGTAATTATTATGCAAAACAGACCTTAACTTGCATGGTCTCAAATATAGTTATAATAACTGATATTCCTTATGCTAATGTATTGCTTATTTTATGATTAGATGCTTATATTAATCCAACGATCAGCGAAAGGTATAATGGATTACGTGCGTGGTGACCAGAACATAAATTCTTGAACAGGCGCCACTGCATCCTCATTAACATGCGTATCAAGCGGGTAGGTCTACGGAAACCGCACTGGTAAAATTAACAGAAAAGATTCAAGAAGCACTGAACAGGAAGGAAACTGTAATATGTACCTTCCTTGATATAGAAGGGGCTTTTGACAATACTCCACATGAAGCAGTCAAAAGAGCACTAACTGGGAAGTGGACGGAACGACATCCAAATGGAAAGCACGACTTCTCTCCACTAGAATAGCAGAGACAGAAATAGGACAGGACACTATCGTCCTCTGTACCACCAGAGGATGCCTTCAGGGGAGTAGTCTCTCCACTTATGTGGAGCTTAATTGTAGATCAATTCCTCTGTGGTCTGACTGACCTCGGCATATTTTGTCAGGGCTATGCTGATGACATGGTTGGGATCGCAAAAGGCAAATTCGAGAATACCCTCTGTGACATAGTTCAAAGAGGGCTTGAATATACTAGAGAATGGTGCCAAATGGGACTAAATATCAACCCCACCAAAACTACCCTAGTAGCCTCCACAAGGAAAAGAAACCTCGATCTGAAGTCTATAAAAATGGATGAGAATGTTATTGAGTGGAAGTCAGAGGTTAAATATCTGGGACTGATCCTAAATAACAAATTCTTCTGGAATAATCACGAAAAATAAGTAATCAACAAGGCTACAAAAGTCTTGATGATGTCTAGAAACTTTGCGGAAAACAGATGGGGTACAAACCCAATCATCACATATAGGGCAGTGATGTAGAGTAAAAAAACCATTCTGGCTAATATGAGAGATAACCTCTCGAAAGTTCAAAGACTGGCCTGTGCATGTATAATCGGAGCAATCAAAACCCGCCAACGGCCGCCATGGAAGTAATCCTAAACCTCACACTTTTACATAAAACATAGAGAACATGGTGAGAAGGACGATTTATGGGGTGATGAGAGATAAGATCATTAAACGAAGATCCAATCTCTCATCTACAAATCAACAAATCTGGGACATGCCCCAAGATGAAATGAAAAAGAAATTCAACTTTGTGAAAGACTTCAACACAAAGTTAAGCTGCAAAAGTGAATGGGACAGAAACGCCGTTGAAAAACTCAAGAAGAAATCCATTATGTGGTATACGGATGGCTTCAAAACTACGGAGGGAACTGGAGTAGGGGTGTATGGACCCGGCACTAGACACTACGAAAGCTTGGGTAAGTCACCAAATATTTTCCGGAGAGAAATACATGCCATTAGGATGTGTATTCCATTTAACAAGGAGAAAAACTATCACAGCCAAGAGATTATCATCATGACGGATAGTCAAGCAGCCGTCAGTACGCTAAGCTCTCAAGTTATCAGTTCCAAGATGGGAATACCTATAGGAACTAAAAATGATTTAAGTAAGGATAATAAAATCTTCTGGAGAACTACGACTAGAAGAGATTTAAAGAATGCATAAGCTTGAGTAAACATCAACTCAGAGTTCTGACAGGGGTCTTGACGGGGTATTGCCACTTGAAGGGACACCATAAGAAACTTGGACTGATAGAAAGAGAAGAGAGCAGATTCTGTGAAGAGAAGGATAAAACCTCTATATGCTTGCATAGTGCAGCGCTCTAGAAAATCCTAGGATGCGGTTCTTGGGAGCACACCAAATCGAAAAAGGGGAGCTACCCACCTTGAAGCCGTCCAACATCCTGAGATTCCTGAAAAAAAATAGAACTGGAGGACCTACTCTAGCCGATAAGGTAACTCTTACGGCTGGGCAGCAGTAGGGGGACACAATAGATCCACCAGGTTGCAGCGTACAAACCCCCAAGTCTACGCACATACCTAAATACGTGCGTGGTCAGCGCCTATAAGTAGACTTCCACTTCTCTTCATACACGGCTGCACGTACGTTATAGTTGATAAAAAGCTATTTGTTTACAACGTTAAAAAGTACTAAATATATTTCATTTTGGCATTACAGTTAATTCCAGCTTGTAATTCTTGATTTAAACTATCAATTGCTGGACGCAAAATTTAAAAATTTTTTCAAAAGTTCTGTTGAAAAGGAGCTAAAAACGTCATTTTTTAACATAATGATTTTTAACTCAATAATTTATTTTTAACTATTAGCAATTTTTTGTTTATAATAAATTACCTAACTATTTTTCGGAAATTTATTCTCGATATTCAAAGTCAGGGGGTAAAGAAACATATAAAAAACTTCGGTAGAGCCATATCTCTACATCAACTACGAAAACTCATTGGGCTTCCGGACACCTTACGAAATTAGTTATTTTAAAATAAAATTGTTTTGAAATTTGGTTTAGAGATTTTTTTCAAATATAAAGATTATCCACACACAATATTTTTCATACAAATAAGATTTTAAATTTGAGTATATAAAAATATACAATTTTGAATATTATAAAGTCAATCTGAAGTAAATTAGCAAATTGTAAAGGGCTATTAAAATTTTACAACCTTCAAAATTATACATATAAGTAATGTAGTTTTTCTTACTAAAACAAGTAAAATTTTGTTATATTAATGCTTTGTTTAGAGTAAGGAGAAAGAGTTACATTAATTTTAGAGCACGTTATAATTTAAAACGCTCTAAGAACTATAACACCGAATACATGTTGTGAATTGTGAATCCAGTTAATTTTTCCGATAGTTTTTATAGTCTTGTAAGTTGGAAAAATAGCGTTGTAAGCAATGAATCCCTATTTTACTCCACCTAAATATTTAATGGCTATTTATGGTAGATATTTGATATTTTTTTTTGCCTAATGGAACAATAAAGTTTTCCTTATGAAATATAAATGTGCTTACCCTGTCATACTTAATTTTGTTCTTTCAGATTTGAGTGGCATATGATTAATGTCAAAATGGAAATATCGAACTTGGTATGAATAAACATTCAGCTTTTCAAGAAGTTTATCAGGTGGATATGTATAAAAGTTTCTCGAAGTTTTGGGAAGTAACTCCTAAAGAATATCCGTTGATAAATAATGTATTACTCTATTATATGCACACATATATGTACATCATGTAATCTAAAGGCCTTTGGGTAAGTTAGTATATTTCCGTAACAAAGCTTTATGGAGAGAGATATTGAGTACAAAAGCTGTAGGAAAGGAAAGAGGGTAAATCGTGGTGACCTCGAGGTTGATCATTTAATGGAAATTCCCTGTTTTTTAATTACATGAGTGGAGAGTGGAGAAGATTCCGTATCGAACGGTATATATAACTTGTAAAATCAAATGTCATCTTAAGATCACTTGAGGAGAAACTGTACTTTTCGGTGTAGAAAATTAGACGGCCATCTCATTGTAACCTTGAAGTTGATCTGGTTTGTGATTATTAGGATTATTTTAGGGTAAAGTTGTTTTTGTATTGGGCACGCATACTTTTTATTGCAAAGTCGATCCGAATAGTTTGTCCGAATGGAATTCTGAATCTAATGAAGGCCCGAAAAATTCCACGATCTATCATCAAAATGTCAGCAGAGTAAATACTAAAACCCATACACTATTTAATGCGTCTTACTGTTACAATTATGATCTCATTGCATTCTCGGAAACATGGTTGTCGCCACAGGTCCTTGATAGTGAATTATTCTCTTCCGATTATTCAGTCTTTCGTTGTGATCGTTAAGGGGCTCTGCTAAACGTTAAGAGAAGAGGAAGTATACTCTTTGCACTAAATAAAAGTTTCTCAGCCACTATAAATCGATGCTAATTTAATCTTAGACAACCTCCCCGACATTGATATTTTAGGATTCTCTATCTAATTTTTGCACTCATCTTCTATTGTTGATTACATGCCCTTATTGAACGTGTAAACAAAACAATTTTAAATTAAAAGAACGGTACACATATAATTTCAGAAAGGCTGATTTTCCTAGGATGTACCAGCTTCTGCTCGACAGTGACAGCTTTTTTTTGCAGGAGGGTTTTGCTGTTGAAGAGACTGTGGCGGCATTTTATCAGCATTTAGATGTAATTCTTAATAAGACGATACCAAAGGCCTTGTTCAGGCATGGTAAGTACCCACCTTCGTTCACTAAGGAGGTAAGTCGCTTATTAAAAAGTAAAGAGTTGCTATGACGGAAATATAAAAGATCTAATGAGACTTGTAATTATTTATCTTTCAGGAATGCTAGAATAGTTCTAAAAAGTCTTATCCGCACGTCCTACAGTACTTATCTTGCAAATGTTGAAGCGAAATTAAAAAAAAACTCCCAATCGTTTTGTTCCTACATTAATCTTAGGAAGTATAATGGTACCCTGCCATCTGCTATGTCTAATCAAGGTCAGGAAGTAACTTATCCCACTGATATAATAAATGAAATTATACTATCCTTTATATTGAAACAACTCTGACCCTAAAAGGTGACTGGTCGAATGGGGACATTTCTCGATTAAGGGCATTATTATTTTGCTTCAATATTTCGAAAAGTAGCTAAAATATAGTTAAATTATGAACATTACTGAGTAACTTATGGACATAATGTAAACTTCCGAGCAATCTTATATCTCTCTCACATGTACATATACCGGTTTTGGAACCAAATCACTCTCTTAAGATAATTTTATCAATAAGAGAGGATTTGGAGGAAGCGCAAACTCTTTCCAGAAATAGAAGCTGGAATGTTTGGAAGAAGCACTATGGTTAGAAAATTTTACTCTCAGGGAGCACACGCAACAATCTTTCAACTGGAGATTTATGTTATTCTGCAATGTAACCATCTCTCTGAGAGAGACATAAACAGAAATAAGATTATTACCATAGCTCGGACAGTAGAGCTGCAGTATTGGCCCTGGGATCCAGTGTAGTAGCTTTATGACTGGTGTCTTCTGAGTGCAGGAACGTATTGGACAATCAGATTCGTGTTAATACCGGATCACTTAGATATACACAGACACGAGGAAGCAGACCATTTGGCAAAAATAGGGCCCGCGACTGAACCATACGGCCCCCAATCTATTATATCTATTTCTATTATTCTTAGTAAAAGAGAACCAATACTGTAGCTGGAAAGCAAATTTATTGAATCCTGGAGGGAAAACCCTGGAATGAGAAGCGCTAAAGAACATATAAGTGGAACTAATGGGCGGCTTACTAGGGAGTTTCGTTTCCTGTAGAGGAGAAAACTGCGGATCGTAGTGGGATTGCTGATGGGACATTGTCACCTGCCAAGCAATCTTTATAGGATTAGCGTTGCGAATGATCCAGTATGGAGATAGTGCCTGGAGGAGGATGAAACTGTCGACCATATTCTTAGAGAGTACCCGGCCCTCAACGGACTGAGGCACTGACATTTTGGGGATACAATATCACTAGTTAGGTAAGGTCAAGTAACCAGGCTGCTTGAACTCACAAAAGTAATCGGCCTCCAATGAGATGCAGCCATGATGGAATGTAATAGGCCCAACGAAGCCTAAGCATCAATGATTGTGTATCACCACTCTTATTCATTCATTGATACATATACATACACATTCATCCTAAAGTAAAAATGAGTTATCGATAACTGTCTACTGTGGGATCACCTATTGGTGAATACCCAATTTCCCTTTTCGAGAAACGAAATGCTGACATTATTTCATATATGAAGGGAGAGGTATGACAGACGTCGTCTACAATAGTTAGGGCCTTACTGGGCTAATAATTTTTGTGTCATGCTGAACATGCATTTTGCAATCCAGTATAGTATTAACGCTCGCTTAATGAGTGATAACGCATTCGCTCTACTCGATTCGTTCCTAGTGAGCTCGCCCTAAATTTCATTTAGACCATTCACTAATTACATTACCATTATCACAAATTAGCTACTTGGACCTTACATTAAACTAAATTATCTAGACGTTAAATTTACCCCGCTTTCCATTTCTACAATAAAAAAATGCGCTCTCATTAAAAAAATAATTTTACGTAGAAATAACCCTAAGAGTAGGTCTCAAAGTCATCTTTAAGATCGTGATGACATGAGCCATTCAATTTTTTACAAATTTAGTGTTTTTTTTTATAATGTTTAGTTTCCATGTTGTGGGCTGATTTTGTTTACTAATTCACCGAAAATGTACAGATCTCCTCTAAATGATATATGATATATTGGATGTAGAATTTTCTACACTTTTAATTTCTGTAATAAAAAATATGGGTTCCGTTAAAAAATCAACTTGATTATGGAACGACCTTAAAAATCATTCTGAAGGTCAACCTTAAGGTTACCATGAGATATTTTGTTTCATTCCATACAGCTTTTGTGCTTAAAATTTCTCTCTAGAATGCAATTTTTTCCGCACTATAAGCTAATTTTTTACTAGTTCACCTGAAAGGCATATTTGATCTCCAAATGATATTCGACTCCCTAAGTTATTCCTAGTGTTGGACGTGAAATTTTCTCCCGTTCCATTTATGCAATAAAAGTAAATGTTTGTATATGATCTATACCACTAATGCAGTAATAGACAGCAACAGATATATGCTGAACCTCCCTCCACTACATATAGCTGTAATAAAAGTGACAGCAAGAAATGCTCTCCAGCTGTTTCAAACTGAGAGCCTCAAACCTGAAAACTTTATTTGGATATATGAAGATTCTGGATACAGTTCTAACAAAATTCATATCGAAACTAACAAATATCATCTTGATTCGGTTTGATTTTGATATGGTAACTGACTGCTTCCGAGCGAACGGAGAAGGATTACCTCAACAAGAAAATAATTCAATGGTATGGTTTACTAACAGACTCAAAACGCAAGAAGAGGTGGAAATGGAAGTATCAAAATCAAGTTTTGGGTTTGTCCAATTCGTAGGAGACACCTCCACTATCTTCCAAGCAGAAATGCATGCAATCCAAATTTTCGCTGACGAGTGTCTCAATAGAAATACTAAGATGGCCAAAATATACATATTGTCAGATAGCCAAGCAGCGCCAAGCTCTCAGATCAAACACCTACGAGTCTAAATTGGCAAGCTGCAAGCAAGCCCTAACGCAATTGGCAAGGAACAACAGGGAAACCCTGATATGGCTGCCAAGGAACAAGGTAATCAAGGAAAAAGATGAAAAGAGGATAGCCTGCAAAGGAGCAAAAACTCCTTTTCTTGGCCCGAAACCTTTCTGTGACCTACCATAAGCCACATAAAAGAAGAACTCGGGAGATACAAAAAAAAATCAGATAAAATAAACGTGGAATAAAATGAAGCAAAAAAATTCATAAATCGATCACTTAAGAACACAAAAATGCTTCTTTATCTCCAAAAAAAAAGGGCATTCGACTAACAACAAATATATTCCCATGATACTGCCGTTTAAGATACCATCTCAAAAAAATGGGTAAATCTAAGAGTAATATGTGCCATTTCTGTGATACGCCAGCCTAAAGAGCAGAATACCTACTATGTGAATACATGGCCCTATTCTGCAAAAGATATAAATTTTTTGAAGGCGCCACCTTTAAGCCGGAAGAAGCAAAGCACCTAACCCCAGAAGAATAATAGTCTTTTTTTTTCTTTCAGGTCCATTCTGAAGCCGGTTGCATTGCGGCCAGAGTAGGTCTATTGTGCTGACCTTTACAACCACCCTGTTAACTTAATTTGTACTGGTCTACTACGGAGTGAGTGTGTATCTTCCTCGGTTCTAGGTTTGTTGACTCCAAGGTTTGTTGTCGCCTTCTTTCTAGCTTCTCACCGTCACATATGATATGCGCTACCATTTCCTCGGCTTGGCTACAGCCAAGGTGTCCGTAATACAGGTTCATTTTATTCAGATGTACTTTGATGGTCAAATGTCCCGTCATTATACCCGTAATAGTCCTTAACTGATTTATGCTCATTTGGAGTAGTTCTGCTAATTTCCAATAAATAGTTTGCCGTGATTCAATCCCTGTCTGGCTATCCAGCGATTTTCATGCTGTTTTCTGATCCATTTTTGCCTGCTTCCCGACCTGCACACCGCGGCACCACAAAAGCCAGTTATGAACCAATATGTTAAGGTGATGAGCCAGCTCTCACTAGCTCATCCGCTTTTTCGTTTCCATGCATGACTTCGTGTCTTGGTACCCATTTTAACATTTGCCAATGATGTAAGTTCAGACCAATATAAATGATATCTTTTGGCCGTTAAGAGCCTCCAGAGCTGCTCGGCTGTCAGAATAAATGTAGATTTGCTTCCTTTTATAGGCTCTCCTTTTTATCTCATCTGCATAATGTAAACTTGAATATATAAATGCCTGGACCACTGTTGGGTATTTTCCCGAGGGAAAAGTTGTTTCTTTTCTCTGTTGTAATCCATATATTCCAGCTCCGGTAATTTCACTGATTTTTGAACCGTCAGTGTACCAGATAATTGTACCGGGCTCCTGATTTTGTTCCATATAGTTTTGTGTCCAGTCAACGGCATTTGTGTTATTTATGTTGAGTAGTAAGAGTATATAGCCGATAGAGCCTTATTCTCGCCTCTTTCTGAATCACTAAGTATAGCGGAGGTAGAAACAGAATGCACTCCATTGCCGAAGTGGGGGTCGTTTTCATGGCCCCCGTAGTGTTCAAGCAGACGACTCTTCGTATGCCGCTTAGCTTTGTCATGGTTGTTCTTTGCATTACCTTGGGCCACCAGACCAAGGCAGTATATGTGATGGCTAGTCTCACCACACTGGCGCATAATCCATGCACCGTCATTCCCTCTTTTACAGTCGCATTAAATTTATCTTGGGTTAAGATTACCAAATCATCTGCATATCCTAATACAGAGTGTCTCTTCCTGCTTAGGATTCGCAAGAGCCCATCCATCACTTGGTTCCAAAGCAGTGTGGAGAGCACTTCCTCCTGTAGACACCCCTCAGTCACCCGTGCCATCAGTGTTTCTCGAAACAGTTCTGTGACTTTTAACATGATTTTGAGCTGCCTGCAACAGGTCTCTTCTAAATTTATGTTCCTTATTGCTGTGATAATGATTGAAAAGAGTTCTCCATTTTCCAGCTTATTTTCTACTTTGCTAGGTCGAAGTACTGCAGGGTAGCAAAGAAAGCCTTAACGACACACTCGCAACCTACAATCACTACATTTTTAATAATGTAAAAAAAAAATATTTATATATCAAATCCATTGGAATTTTCAGTCGCCATTTTGAATTTTCAAAAAGACCAGACAGCTTTTAAATTTAAATATACAAATCTGTCATTTAAGCTAACTCCGACTTAAATAGGATCAAAACTGCTCTGGGCGGAGGGGTCCGTTTGCCAGAGGATGCCCTATATACGGAGGTTCAGAACTAGAGCTTTCCGCACTTCTCAAGTAACATGGACTTCTTGATGAAGCTTCTGATACCTTGATAGGGAAATATGCAAGGTGTGATATCAAGAATTTTTAAAAAATGCATTTAACCGGAATTCCTTTATTTTAATTCTATTCTTTCTAAAAAATGTAATTTTGTTTCTTTGTTACTATTATTACACATTATGTATTTTTAATAGCGATTCATTTTAAGGTAGACTTCGAGTTATTTTCAATGATGTTTGACTGTAATATTTTTGAATATTTTTAATTAAATTTATTGCTTATTTGAAATAGCAGTCGATGAATGTTTTAAATTTTTAAACAGATAAATATCTGTAAATTAAACACTAGTACCTAAATAAACAATTTATTCTCTTAATTGATACTTCTATCAAACAAATTACTTCATAATAATAGTGGAAACTTCACTTACGAGTATCTATAGATAACGTCATATATTGTATTTGTGCACAAATATTGGTAAACTACTTTACACAACTTGCAGAGCAAATGACGTGGTAATAATGATTTTGAGAGTAATGCTGTTTACCAATATTACAATATGTGAACTCGAATACGTAAATAGAACATATTAGGAGCTACTGAATATAGAAAATAATTGCTTCTTCCGAGACGATACAATAGATTATAGAGGCATGGCGTCGATAAATCTAATGACTTTATTGCTCGAGTAAAGTCTCCTTAAAGTCAATGATACATCGTATAGATACATTGATATATTTTCGATAATCTTGTGACTAATAAATATGTTTTGGTTTTATTAATATTGATTACAATAAATATCTGCAACGGAAGGTAGTAACGGAGACTAACGAAAATCTATAAATAGTGTTTGATCACATTAACAGCCCTGAGTAAATTTTTAAAGGAATAGTTATTGTGAATCATATTTTTAATAATAGCATGTACAACCCAATTTTATAATATAGCTTATAAAGTAAATTTAAAATTTAATAATTAAGTAAATATAAATAGTTATAAACATACACTTGTCATTTTATAAACTATCAATCTAAACTGAAATAAGGTTTACAAGTAGTTTATTCTGCCGATTTCTTGAAGGAGTGCAATAAGGCTTTCAATACATCCAGCCTTAACTCACTTTCATGAGAAATCATTATGATCGTTGCACAAAATGGCCCGCAATTGGTGTCATAAAGTTGGAGCTGGAATGTATTCGTCTCACCAGATAGAGTACTGTCCCCAAAAAATAAAATAATAATTTAAAAACGAATCATTAGACTTAAAATGACTTATGAAGTGCCAGTCTGGTACTTCATGAGTGACACATAGTTCGTAAGATGTCAGAGAATGCAAAATAAATTTTTAAGGTCTGCCAGATACACCAGAATTGCGAAATTGCACCGCATAGCCGACCTAGAATACTTTATGGACTATATCCAAGAAAAACATTAATTCCTTTACCATAGACTGCCGTTATATTTCTATGCAATATAAATAATTAAAATACAGCAACATAAAGTAATATTCAACTACGCCGTGCTGTGACACCCCCTGGATGGAGTGTCCCCCTATACAGTTTACCCCTCCGGGATGTGCCTTCTCGACAGCGTACATTGAACGACTGCACGATTATGATGTCAACTTAAAGAATCAGAACGACCACCGTTCATAAACTAGACAATGATAGACAGGAACATGACAATGATCACAAATATTATAATTATGATAAATAAGAAACTAGAGAAATTTACTGGCATATTAGTACCAGAAATAGACGCTCCATCGAAGTTAACAAGGTCAAAGAGCTTTTTTCCTCCATTTTTCCCCTCAAAACTAAATTCTAACCTCCACAAATTACCGCAACAATGAACACTTAAGCCACTCAAACGTCCTAAGCAGAGCATAAATCATCGCAGTTAGAGGTCATCGAAGGCTCACCAATTAATTAGGAATAAATGTAGCGATCCCAAGTCAAATAACGGCTGCAATGTTTACTAAAACTGCTACATTGCCCCTGGCTAAACCGTGCTGCTGTTTCTCAAGCCTCTTGCACACGAAGCTAGTAGCCGAGCCAGGCTAGTAGTGTTTCCGTGTGCATGGTAATATTAGAACAGCGCAACTGTCTCAAGCCAGCAGCGTTGCCAAAATACCTCGTTAAACTAAGAAAATCAATATGAATATAAATCTGTTTTATATAGTTAACTTAATGACTAACATTACTATCACTACTCTCGCTTTTTGAGCGAAAAAAAAAAGAATTTAATATATTAACTGGGAAATTTCTACTGACCTCTCAGTATACAAAATCAGTTATATATGTGAAAAGTCAGATTCGTATCTGTTCTTTTTTACTGTGCACTGATTAACAAGGATAGCAAAACAACGGACTCATGTGTGGCCTAGTGATTTCACGAAAATTTTTCGGCGTTTCACGTGAAATCATTTAGACTTCGTAATGTAGCATTTTTATAATTAGTTTAATACTATTATTATGGATAATAATAATTATTATATCCTCCTGCAGAACATCAATGGACTGGGCTTTTGTAGAGTATCTGTATAAGCCGATTCAGAAAGCAGTTCTCCGTGCAAAGCGCGAACTATTCGAAAGTTCGTAGGAAGCTACAGCAGACCACGTCACCTAGATCCCGATAACATGGAAAGGGTTCCTACAGAGCTTGATACTTTTGATATCTTTGTATACCTGGTATGAGTCAATATTATCTGGAGGAAATGCGAAGCCGTTTGGCTTGAAATCATATGAAAAATAATAATTATTATATAATATATTATATATTATTATATCATGAATAAGAAAGTTAATAAATCTGTAATAAATTATAATCCAAACTGTTAGTGAAGCAACGGTTATACCAGCCATTGAAAAACGCTATATCTACCACTAAAACGGTAAGGTTGGCAACACTGCAAGCCAGTAATTGAGACAGGACAGTAGATACAATGCCAATTTAACTTTTCAAGACAGCAACGTACTTTTTTTTGCACTGGTAAACAAGGATAGAATAACAACAATCTTAAGTGTGTAGCTTCACGCCTCCTAGTGAACTGAAGAAAATTAGTGGGCTTTTAAGCATGAAATCGTTTAGATTCTGTAGCGTACCTGTTTTATAATAATAAAACTACTTTTTTGCAATTAGTTTAAATAAATATGTAATAAATTATAACCCAAACGGTGAGGAAAAAACTAATTTCTCCTAATCAATATCGTCATCATCACTTGAGTGTTATTCGCATCTTTAATAAAATCTTCGATGTAACGTACTTCGTAGGTTACAACACACTTATTGATAAAAAAATATCCAGGAAAATTCTGCAGTACCGCGAGTTTACTTCTTCCAACCTGCAAACCTGCTTTCTTGAAATAATTTTGTATAGTTTCGGGCTTAATTGCTACCCATATCACTGCGATGTTTAGTAACGCATCATCCACATTCAAGGGTCTTTTGCCAACAGGGTTATTCATTTCCTTCAGATAGCGATGTATCAGTCGTATTTTATAACTTTGTTTGAGAACTTCTATAATGCCCTATCCATGGTTTGTAACTTGCTCGTCGCATTTGGAGGTAAAAACACGAACTGGATATTCCTTAGTTCAGCATCTTTGGGATGAGTAGGGCAGTTATCGATGAATGATATTATCTATCTACATTTCATCTGGAAGTGATCAACAGTCGCTGGACGCTGCCGTATGTCAGTGTAGCAGATGGTGCATGGCGTATTAGGCCGGAAAGCGAATCGTATGCCTTAAATTACAGAGACCGACGTAATATGGCGTATTATGCGGGAAAGCGTATTAAACGTAATCATATTAAGCGGGTTTAATGAATTTACAAAAATTAAAATAGATGTAAACTCTAAAATAGTAACGCGTCACAAGTTAAAAGCAATATATTAATATTTTCTAAACAGAAAGATTCCAGTACAAATAAATGTCAAGATAATTTTTCGGGGTGCACTTTATGTGTAATAAACATTTTTGTGCCGAATTAATTATGCAACAAGGTATTCTAATCTCGAATGAATTAAAATAGAAAATAGTGAATATCTTTTACGAAGATAAAAACAAGTTATAATTTTAGTACAGTTTGTTTTACCCAGAGTTATACACAGATTAAGCGTTACCAGTCACTACAAAAGGAGGAACACAACCAGAAAAATATCGTAGTTTAATTGACTAGAATTTGCTTTAAACAAATTAAAACACGAATGAACATTTTTTTAATCTCTTAAAAACCAAAGAAAAACGATCCTTATTATTTTTTAAATTTCATATCGTCTCCCTAGAAATTAGCGAATGTTTAAATTCAAATTGATATTTTGCTTTAGCGACGCCAAATATGTACGAGTTGCAAACAAGTTCCAGAAGTGTTACTTGTCTTACTAACGTTACAGTTGCACAGTGACTAAAAGATTGTTGCGAAGAACTAAGAGAACTTTTTGATACGCCCTTGGGAAAAAATATTATTTTGGTGCGATCTTTATTAAATTGTAATGAATGAAATATTATATCGATGAGTCCGTGGTTTGTCAAATTTCTTGTTATTTCTAGGCTTATATCTTCGTATATTTTGGTAGGTTCTAGAGGCATATCGAAAAGGATATGATAAGCGTAGTTTAGTTAGTTGCGATTTAGTTGTAAAAGTGTTAAGAAGTTGTTAATATAGTTGTATTTGAACAATGAACGGTTTAAGAAGTAGTGATTAAAGCTAGATGTGATTTAGCTGTAAAACTATCAAGAAATACTTAATATAGTATAGGAAGTAATTTAGTGAAAAGTGTTCTGTTCTATTTAGACCCAGTACGCGATTATTTAAAGAGAAAAAACTGTAACAATATATTCATTTTTGTTATTGCTAATCTCGTATAAATTTAATCACAGAACAAATATGACGACGCCAAAATTCTTCCAAATAATACACATTTTTATCTTTTATGTTAGGTCAACCTAATATTTAATAAATATTATGACTTTTTAGTTTAATGAATTTAACCTTAGAATATGTAATATTTGTAAATTGCAATTTGGCAAAGCACACAAATCAAAATTCCCTAATTTCAAATCATCATTCTGGAATTTGATGGTCAGCAGAGACGAATTAATGCAGCAAAAGGATATACACTCACAAGCTAATTGATTATTGTTTACTTTGGAATATTGGAGTTTAACACTCTATTTTGCCTGACTATTTGTCCTATAAAGTTAGTCGTATAAGTTTAATTGCAGAACAAACGTTATGACACTAAAATTATGTCGAAAATAAACTCTTATTATGCTATAAAAGATCATAAGGGATAATTTAAAGACCCGAAGATAAAATCCGAACGAAACCTCTGTAATTAAAAAGATAACTTAGGTTATTTTAAATTTCTAATACTCTCAACATTCTGCAAATATATTTTAACCACTAGATAAAGTTGATGTATTATTAAATTTATTATATGTAGACATTTAAAGGTAAGATAGATTATTTAGAATATTCTGTCAGGTGCGTAGATGCGTAAAAAATTGACGTGTTTTGCTGATGATACCAATGTATGTCTAAGTATTTAGAACCCTAGAAGAGTAATCGACCCTTAGTTCGTTTAAATACCGAATGTTTGGAGTGGTCGGGTTTTTGGAGAGCTTTTATATGTTTATAAACTGAGGGGGGGGGGGGTTAACTCAGCTTATGATTGAAAATATATAAGTATATATTAGTCTGGAGACCACTTTCCTTTTTATGTCTGGGTAATCGACTAATCCAATGATTATTGGAACAAATAATTTTCATTCATGTTCAAAATATCGAGTCCCCTGGTTGTTATCCTCAATGGTATCTCTTCCCTTAAAGTGTTATATACACACATATTCTAAACAGTCCTATACATAAAAATTAATTTGGATCAAATCTGGCTACTTTAGAGACTAAAGCGAGGGTTCATCTCTCCAAATTTGAATCTAAACATACAACTGTTGTTTGCATTTTTCTTTCCGTACCAAAGGTGTAAATGAAAAATAAATTTTCCCTCAACTTTCCACGTATAGGATGGAGGGTATTTTCTTGTCAAATTCATATATTTTAACCACTAGATAAAGTTGATGTATTATTAAATTTATTATATGTAGGCATTTAACGGTAAGATAGATTATTTAGAATATTCTAAGTCAGGTGCGTAGATGCATAAAAAATTGATGTAATTTGCTGATGATACCAATGTATATCTAAGTATTTAGAACCCTAGAAGAGTAATCGACCCTTAGTTCGTTTAAATACCGAATGTTTGGAGTGGTCGGGTTTTTGGAGAGCTTTTTTATGTTTATAAACTGGAGGGGGGGGGAACTCAGCTTATGATTGAAAATATATAGGTATATATTAGTCTGTAGACTACTTTCCTTTTTATGTCTGGGTAATCGACTAATCCAATGATTATTGGAACAAATAATTTTCATTCATGCTCAAAATATCGAGTCCCCTGGTTGTTATCCTCAATGGTATCTCTTCCCTTAAAGTGTTATATGCACACATATTCCAAACAGTCCTACACATAAAAATTAGCTTGGGTCAAATCTGGCTACTTTAGAGACTAAAGCGAGGGTTCATCTCTCCAAATTTGAATCTAAACATACAACTGTTGTTCGCATTTTTCTTTCCGTACCAAAGGTATAAATGAAAAATAAATTTTCCCTCAACTTTCCACGTATAGGATGGAGGGTATTTTCTTGTCAAATTCATATATTTTAACCACTAGATAAAGTTGATGTATTATTAAATTTATTATATGTAGGCATTTGAAGGTAAGATAGATGATTTAGAATATTCTAAGTCAGGTGCGTAGATGCATAAAAAATTGATGTGTTTTACTGATGATACCAATGTATATCTAAGTATTTAGAACCCTAGAAGATTAATCGACCCTTAGTTCGTTTAAATACCGAATGTTTGGAGTCGTCGGGTTTTTGGAGAGCTTTTTTATGTTTATAAACTGGAGGGGGGGGAGAACTCAGCTTATGATTGAAAATATATAGGTATATATTAGTCTGTAGACCACTTTTCTTTTTATGTCTGGGTAATCGACTAATCCAATGATTATTGGAACAAATAATTTTCATTCATGCTCAAAATATCGAGTCCCCTGGTTGTTATCCTCAATGGTATCTCTTCCCTTAAAGTGTTATATGCACACATATTCCAAACAGTCCTACACATAAAAATTAACTTGGGTCAAATCTGGCTACTTTAGAGACTAAAGCGAGGGTTCATCTCTCCAAATTTGAATCTAAACATACAACTGTTGTTCGCATTTTTCTTTCCGTACCAAAGGTATAAATGAAAAATAAATTTTCCCTCAACTTTCCACGTATAGGATGGAGGGTATTTTCTTGTCAAATTCATATATTTTAACCACTAGATAAAGTTGATGTATTATTAAATTTATTATATGTAGGCATTTAACGGTAAGATAGATTATTTAGAATATTCTAAGTCAGGTGCGTAGATGCATAAAAAATTGATGTGTTTTGCTGATGATACCAATGTATATCTAAGTATTTAGAACCCTAGAAGAGTAATCGACCCTTAGTTCGTTTAAATACCGAATGTTTGGAGTGGTCGGGTTTTTGGAGAGCTTTTTTATGTTTATAAACTGGAGGGGGGGGAACTCAGCTTATGATTGAAAATATATAGGTATATATTAGTCTGTAGACCACTTTTCTTTTTGTGTCTGGGTAATTGACTAATCCAATGATTATTGGAACAAATAATTTTCATTCATGCTCAAAATATCGAGTCCCCTGGTTGTTATCCTCAATGGTATCTCTTCCCTTAAAGTGTTATATGCACACATATTCTAAACAGTCCTACACATAAAAATTAACTTGGGTCAAATCTGGCTACTTTAGAGACTAAAGCGAGGGTTTATCTCTCCAAATTTGAATCTAAACATGCAACTGTTGTTCGCATTTTCCTTTCCGTACCAAGGGTATAAATGAAAAATAAATTTTCCCTCAACTTTCCACATATTGGATGGAGGGTATTTTCTTGTCAAATTCATATATTTTAACCACTAGATAAAGTTGATGTATTATTAAATTTATTATATGTAGGCATTTAAAGGTAAGATAGATTATTTAGAATATTCTAAGTCAGGTGCGTAGATGCATAAAAAATTGATGTGTTTTGCTGATGATACCAATGTATATCTAAGTATTTAGAACCCTAGAAGAGTAATCGACCCTTAGTTCGTTTAAATACCGAATGTTTGGAGTGGTCGGGTTTTTAGAGAGCTTTTTTATGTTTATAAACTGGAGGGGGGGGGAACTCAGCTTATGATTGAAAATATATAGGTATATATTAGTCTGTAGACCACTTTCCTTTTTATGTCTGGGTAATCGACTAATCCAATGATTATTGGAACAAATAATTTTCATTCATGCTCAAAATATCGAGTCCCCTGGTTGTTATCCTCAATGGTATCTCTTCCCTTAAAGTGTTATATGCACACATATTCCAAACAGTCCTATACATAAAAATTAACTTGGGTCAAATCTGGCTACTTTAGAGACTAAAGGGAGGGTTCGTGTCTCCAAATTTGAATCTAAACATGCAACTGTTGTTCGCATTTTCCTTTCCGTACCAAGGGTATAAATGAAAAATAAATTTTCCCTCAACTTTCCACGTATAGGATAGAGGGTATTTTCTTGTCAAATTCATATATTTTAACCACTAGATAAAGTTGATGTATTATTAAATTTATTATATGTAGGCGTTTAAAGGTAAGATAGATTATTTAGAATATTTTAAGTCAGGTGCGTAGATGCATAAAAAATTGATGTGTTTTGCTGATGATACCAATGTATGTCTAAGTATTTAGAACCCTAGAGGAGTAATCGACCCTTAATTCGTTTAAATACCGAATATTTGGAGTGGTCGGGTTTTTGGAGAGCTTTTATATGTTTGTAAACTGGGGGGGGGTAAACTCAGCTTAAGATTGAAAATATATAGGTATATATTAGCCTGTAGACCACTTTTCTTTTTGTGTCTGGGTAATCAACTAATCCAATGATAATTGGAACAAATAATTTTCATTCATGCTCAAAATATCAAGTCCCCTGGTTGTTATCCTCAATGGCATCTCTTCCTTTAAAGTTTTATATGCACACATATTCCAAACAGTCCTACACATAAAGATTAACTTGGCTCAAATCTGGCTACTTTGAAGACTAAAGTAAGGGTTCATCTCTCCAAATTTGAATCTAAAAATGCATCTGTTGTTCACATTTTCCTTTCCGCACCAACGGTATAAATGAAGAATAAAATTTCCCTTAACTTTCCACGTATAAGACGGAGGGTATGTTCTTGTCAAATTCAAGTTTGTCTTTAAGTTAACTCAAAGCGTATGCTCTCAAAATTTTACTGTAAAAGTTAGAAAAATTACGAAGTTAAACGCTATAACATTCGGTTAAACGAACGGATAAAAAGGCGTAGCCAAAAAAAATATAGGCGTTGCGAAGGACAAGTTGCTAGAGGTAATGAAATCCTAAAAATAGACCCTCACTCGTTGAAAAAATTCGCCATTTTAAAAAAGTTCGTACAAATAATTAAAATATAATTTCTGTACAGGTTTTTGAATGTTGAATTTAGGCCTAACTGCATTTTTTAGTGGATTCAATTCCATAGAGCAAATTCTAAAATTTAAAGGTTGGTAATATTTTTCAACTGTTCCACATATCTGAAAAATTATTATACTGCGAAAAATGTGCGTTTGACGAGTGTTATTTACTTAGACTACTTAAAGGTATTACTAAGTATAGGTTAAACAGCCTTAAGGGCTGTTAATAATTTAAGGCTATTAGCCAAAATTAAATTTGAAAACTATAATGATAATTAAGATTGTGTTGACTAAGCATGTGAGACATTATTCTTTGAAAGATTTAGTATTTATTTATTTATTTACATTGCCGTACAGAACGAAAAACACTATTATTAAACAGAAGGAGCAACAGTGTTACTTAAATCCTAGATATTAGATACATAATACAGGAAGTCCAATAAGTAACATAGTCTATAAATATATCACAAATAATTAAAAAATAGTTATTAGAGTTAAATATGTCAATTTTTTCTTTTATACGATCATAAATAAATAATGGGGAGAATTATGGTATATTAGTTCAAGGTTTGGGCAAATAAGAATAAACTTTCATGAACAGATAAGATGCCAAAATCTTGTTATTAATCAGTTAACATAAAAAAAGGCTTTCCCGAAGGGTAGTAATTTAAAGTGTTTATAACTTTCTAAATTCTTGACTAGATCTTTCTAGAGAGCTCAACGTTCAATAAAATCTTAATACTATAGTATTAATATGATGTAACCCAAATGTAATTCTGCAGTCAAGCGTGGCTCCCAGGTCCTTAATATAGACAGACCGCCTACGGAAAGCACCGTTGACCGTTAAACCGTGCAGCGTAGGATTTTTACTTCTTAAGAACGATCTAGCATTACACTTGGTTATGTTTAGAGGTAGTTTACTTTTTAAGCACTTAGCATTTAATTTCACGAGAACAAGTTCAAGATTCAAACAATCGCTGTTTAAATCGTCTCCATAAAGTAAGCACCTGCTGTTCAATCCAAAAGTGATATCCTTAATAAAAACCTTAAAAAACAAGTGGCCTAAAATTGATGCCTGAGAGTGATTTAATAGAGAGTTTCCAAAAAAATTTTTAAATTGGCCATAAGAAGCAACATCTGACAATTTATGGTTTAGTAGCCTCTTTACTAGTTGGTTCTCTGAGTATAATCGTTCAGGTTTGATTGATTCTTGTAGGTATCGTCACTAGGTTAGATCCTTGCATTCGAAGATGATGTGTTAGGCTGTTGCATCCTCTTCACCACTTAGTTTACCTGTTGATTCTTTATAAGTATCCAGAGTGTGCATTAATGTAAAGATTAGTTACAGTTGATTTTCCAGAAGTAAAACGATGCTGTTGATCCATTATTCTATCATAAAAAGCTCCTTGTAAAAGGACAATTGGTCTTGAAGGACTCACAAAATTGCATACTATTGCAATGGGGGTAGGTAATTTTCGACCAAGGTTCTATAATCCTTCTTAAACACCAGACAGATTTTTCATTTCCATAGGTCAGGAAAAATACACTTCTAAACATATAAATTAAAAACTACCGATAAAAGCTCATCAAACGTCTCAGCACAATCCTTCACAATAAATGGAGAAATGAAATTCGGACTCGCCTTGGCTTTCAATTTTTACATGGTCTCTCAGGGTCTTCAGGTATTATTTTAGAAAATGAGATAGGATAAAAATTGCAGTGACGAGCAGAAGTAGGTACATATGGCAAATAAATTTATGATGTTGGTTACTTGTTGCTTTTGGTACAACATGGCAGTTATTATAGAAAAAAGGTAAAATGCATGAAACCGTTTAATATGACTCACTAATAACTGGGGAACGGCAAAAATGTTTCCAAGACCAAAATAGCAAAAACTTACTTATTTTATTATACTAATTAACAATGTGTCTTGTAAAAGTCTCAGTAGGTTCAAGTTTCATAGATATGTGCCAAAAATGACAATTTCACCTACATTCCCTTAATGTATGGGACAATTGAACCTGGGTTTATTACATCAGGTGTATTTTATAAGGGTAACATAAGTCCTACATTGTTAGTTTGTTGTATTTCAAGGTCCAGTTGCTCGAGAACCGTTTGTATTTGAGAGATTAGAGCAACATGTCGCGAGTTTGTGTAAATAAGCCGGATCATTTTTCTTATATATGTGATGAAGTGAGTTTTATGAAACAAAACCGTACTCTTAGCCCTTTAATACAAAAGGCTTACCGCTTGTATCTTGGCTGCATAGTTGGAGACCAGGATAAAAATTGGGCTCCCTATATCTGCTGCAACAAATATGCGCCCTACATTCTCGTCGTCCAACATCCAACTAAGTGAAAAAAAGCGTAAGATGCCCTTCGTTGTTCCTATGGTCTGGCAAGAACCGAAAGACGATGTTACCGACTGTTACTTTTGTTTGACACCTCCCATCAAAAACGGCTTATCGGAAAAAAAATCTGCGATGCCATAATCAACTTTACAATCCGCCATACACTTGGTGTCCCACAGTGACAAATTGCCTGTACCCAATCCACCTCAGGAATATACCATTGATTCTGATGATAATCCAACGGATTCAAACGCGAGTATGCAGGAAAATGTCGCCAGTCCATTAACCTCGCAAGACTCCGGTTTTGTCTGTGAACTTCCCAGTAAAAAGCCTCACAAAATAAGTCAAAGTGAAGTAAGTGACCTTATCAGAAATTTGGAATTGCCCAAGAAAAAAGCAGAATTATTGGCCTCTAGATTGCAACAATGGAGTTTACTTCAAGATGGAGTAAGAGTTTTTGTGTACCGGAGCCGTCAGCGTTTTTTAATATGGAAAACAATTTGGTAGTCTATAGGGACATTAAGGGATTAATAACAGCATTAAATCTGGACTATAATCCAAAAGACTGCAGAATTTTCATTGATTCCTCAAAAGTAAGTCTTAAAGCTGTGTTACTCCATAATGGAAACAAGTTGCCTTCAGTCCCACATAGCCATGCAGTCCATATGAAAGAAACTTATAGCCATTTGAAATTGTTACTGGAGACCATACGATATGAAAGATATAACTGGCAAATATGTGCGTATTTAAAAGGTGTGGCGATTTTGCTTGGAATGCAGCTAGGTTATACCAAATACTGTTGTTTCCTCTGCAAATGTGACAGTCGAGCACGATCGGATCACTACATAAAGAGAAAGTCTTTTCAGCCCGGAAAGAGAATTGTAATCAGCGCGCCATTAGTTCCCCCAGAAAGACTTTACTACCGCCATTTCATATAAAATTGGGAAAAATTTTGTGAAGGCCATGAACAAGAAAGGCTGTTTTTAGTTATTTAAAAGAAAAGTTGCCTAGAATCTGTGACGCTAAAATTAACAAGGGAATATTTGTGGGTCCCAGATTAGAAAACTATTCGGAGATGCGCAATTCGATTCCATACTTGAAGGCAGGGAAAAAAATGCTTGGAATGCCTTTGAAATAGTTGCAAAATTTTTTTGGGAAACATAAGAGCAGAAAACTATGAAGACTTGGTTGCCCAATTTCTTTTGTGTTACCAAAACATAGGGTGTAATGCGTCCTTGAAAATTCATTTCTTAGATTTTAATTTGGATTACTTTCCGGAAAATTATGGAGCTGTAAGTGACGAGTACGGTGAGAGGTTCCACCAGGATATTTCAAACATGGAATGAAGGTATCGGGGAAAATGGAACTGTAAGATGTTAACCGACTATTGCTGGACTATTACGAGAGATAACCCAGAGGCTGCTTTTAAAAGGCAGACTAAGAAGCGAAAAATTAATGTCTAAACTTTAGATTCAATGATAGAAATGTGCTATTTAATTGCTTTTGTTGAACCAACAATATATTGTTATCTGTATTTTGTATGTTCATTATATATGCATATGAATTAAAATTTTGTAACAATTAATTCAGATTTTTTTTGCGAGCCAACTATTATTTTTTAGTTACTTGGGTGTAGTTGAATCAAAAAAATTGGGTATGTTCAGGAAACAAAAAAAAAGTTGAAATTTGTTACTGAGTGTAACCTAACTTGCGAATAAATGATTCTTTAAGAATAACTGTTCTCTAGTAATCCAATTATAATATTTCCAAAAATAAAATGAAAATGGATATCTCGCTTATCACATAATTTAAAGTATCAATTTATTTTCACAAATATTGCATTACTCGCTGTTATAAATAAAAAAAAAAATTTTTTTAATTCTTCCGGATTTTTTTTTTTGAAAACTGACTTATAAATAATACACGTTTGAAATTCCACAAGGAAGTTTACATTGAGAAACCTGTCTCGGCTATTGTGATGGCCTAGTACGGCAAAGCGCAAAATACCGTCCTCAACAGTATAAAAACTGTTCCCACCAATGCTCTCAAAATCCTGATGTCCTCTCCCCTTATACACAAAGAACGAGGCTCTGAAGATTGTTTACGGTCTCAGTTGCCGAGGGCATCTCGGAATTGGAACAGGCGGCTACTCAAGTGTCTGAGAAAGCATGGGGGATAGGTGTCCATCACTCCTTATGCAGAGAGATTACATGGCGCCGCTTTTGAAACCCAACCGCTTTCTAGAAATTTTTCGGCCAAGTAGAGAGGATTGGGAGGGAGAGAAAAATCTCCCGAGAAATGGATCCTGGTGGTATGGATCTTTGCATAAATTTATGCTATTCTGCAGTGTGCCCATCTTTGTATGAGGGACATAAATAGGAATAGAGTAATAAATATATGTTCAGAGAATAAGGCTGGGATAATTGCACTGAAGTCCAGTGTCGTAATTTCACGACTTGTATCTGAGTGCAAGGATGTACTGTATAGTCTGACAAGGAATGACTACACAACCAGACTAGCGTGGATCCCGGGTAATGCAGATATACGCGGGAGCGAGGAAGCAGACACTCTGGCAAAGTTGGGGGTCCCAACTCATTCATATGGACTCCAGCAAATTCTACTTGTTCCAGTTGCCGTTCGTAAAAGGAAATTAAACTTGTTCTTGGAAAGCAAGTATATTGAATCGTGAAGAAGAGCTTCTGGAATAAGGTATGCCAATGAACATATAATAGGACGTAGCTTACGGCATACTAGGGAGTTTCTCTCCTTAGGAAGGACAAAACTGCGAATTGTGGTGGTATTGTTGACAGGACATTGTTACCTGTAGAGCCAACTTCATATGATCGGTGTCGTAGTCCCGACGTGCAGATGTGGTCTAGAGTAGGATGAGACTGTCGATCATATCCACTGGGAGTGTTACCGAAAAAAGGTTAGGCAAGTTCAGTTAACAAAGCTGCTTGGATTCGTAAAGGCGATCGGCCTCAAATAATCCACATGGTCGGATGTAGAGGGCGCAATGAGGCCTAGGCATAGATAATCAATTTCATTAATTCATTCATTCGTTCAACCTGTCTCGGTTTATTAAATATAATTCGTTCCCGGTCAAATAGTCGAAGTTTTATTTAAAATATTGCTAATTAAAGCGTAAAATTATGAACAACATCGTCTTTCAATAATCAAAATACGTATGCCAAATTTGGTGGAAATAGGAAATTTGCATACAGATTATTTATCTAGTGTATATGCAATTATGCGATATGATATTTTAGTCTTATTATTGTCGGACGAGCAGTATAGTGCAATATTTCTGTCGGATACTCCATTACTTGGTCAGAAAATACAATTATTTATCATATGTACAATTTCCGAGCGTTGGGCAGGAATAATGGCCAATAAAATTTGTAGGACAATATAACCATTCGATTGTATAAATATTAATTAAACAACTGTGAGAAAATCAGCTCGTTGGTAATAAATAAACATGTACACGTTACTGGGACATATTACAGGCAGTGGACTCGACAATCGCGGATTATTTTTGTCGGACACATTTTCTTTCATATTTCTCATCAAATTATCCTACAATTTATCTGCAGAAGAAAGTGTTGGTCATATCAATTGACGCGTTTTGTGAATGTGTAGTAAAAAACACAGCGTATACGAGAATTTTCGCAAATAAAACATTTGTCGGATTTGTCTGGGTTAATTATGTTAAAATAGGGGATACGACCTGCAGAATATTGTGATAAGGGAAAGGGCAATCAGAGTGTACTATCTCATATGTGCTCTACTTTACCGACTACTATCTATAGTACTATCTTTCCACTATTCCTATATATATATATATATATATATATATATATATATATATATATATATATATATATATATATAAATATATAAGTTATGTAGGATATTCTCACGGGTATAATGTGTAATTCAATCAGTCAGCTGCATTATAGTCCTGAGAGGGACTCAGCACATACACGGGATACCCGAAAACCTTCGATTACACATCACGCCCGTGAGAATATCCGACACAACATAACTTACCTTTACGAGGAGGAAACCTGGCACGACTCAAAAACATTCGAAAAACTATTGACGAAGAAATCGAGACTATTTTGCGACCTCGCCTTCTTACGCAACCGCCGGAATCAACACCTTACACCAATCTGATGCAAGATTAAGTATTACATAAAAAAAAAATTAAAACAGACAGAATACTCGCCCTGCCTCGAGAAAGAACAGAACAGACAAGAACAAGCCTAAATTCCATCGACTGTTAGTTATATAAATTACGGCTCCACCTAAGCAACACACTATGGTTTATTATAGACACTCTAGCAAAATTCAGAGCCGAAACAGATGCCAGAACAGACAGAGAAAAGAAAAATTATCCGACCAAAGGAGCCATCAAAAACACGATTAAAAAAACAACCAACCGAAGAGCCCGAAGTCGTACACAACTTATCTGACAAAGTTTTGATACCAGATGCCAAAAAGTGTTTTAACCAAAGATTTTAATTTAGCGATAGAACCATGACGTATCTCAACCGATAATGTAATATATGGAGTTGAAACAGCTATAACCAACTTAAACAATGATACAGCAGAAACTATACGCCAAGAAATTTTATCCGTTTTTCGCAAAACAAAACCTGTAACAAGTAATCTATCTGCAGGAGAACATCGAGCCCTACAAGACCTGCTCAAAGATACCTCGATCGTAATACTTTAAGCTGACAAAGGAAATTCGATAGTGGTCCTAAAGAAAACAGATTATCATGAAAATATGATCGCCCTGCTAAACAATCCTGCCTATAAGTCAATGAACAGAGATCAGATCACTTATCTAGAAAAGACTATCAAAATATTGATCAGATCATCTCCACTTAATGAAGAAATAAAGACGATCACGTCAAGTGAAAAGTCATCCATATGTCTTAAACTTTATGGTTTACCCAAAATACACAAACCCGGAGCCCCCTTGAGACCAATAGTAAGCTCTGTGGGCTCTCCAACTCAGGCCCTAATAAAACATCTAGCCACCATTCTGCAACCCTTCGCTGAAAACTCGCAACATTTTTGCGAAATAATCAAAAACATACTTTTACAAGAAAAAGATTTTCTAGTTAGTTTCGACGTAACATAACTTTTTACACAAATACTAGTCAAAGAAGCTCTTTCTGTAATAGAAAACAAATGCAATCTCTCTAAATATATCGTCAAATTAGCTAGACACTGCCTCGATAACACCTATTTTACTTATGAAGGCCAGCGATATAAATAAGTCGAGGGAGCCCCTAAGGGATCGCAGCACTCGCTAACTTATTTATGGAAGACTTCGAATCAAAAGCTTTAGAGACCTCCTCAGACAAACCACGACTGTGGCTATCCTACGTAGATGACACATTCATTATCTGGCAACATAGAGAAGCAAATTTCAAAAATGTCCTAAATAAACAGTATACATCACAAAATCAAATTTACCATGGAGGTAGAACACAAAACCACATTTTCTAGATATTCTATTAGAAAGAAAAGAGGATGGCTTGCTTTCGCATACTGTCTACAAAAAACCCACTCACACCAACAGATACCTCAACGCCGATTCACATCACCATCCCGCCCAATATTTACCGTAGTGAAATCACTTGCGTCTCTATCACAGCCCCTTACAGACCAAGAAAATTACCACAAAGAAATGAACATATTGCAAGACGCCCTAACAAAAAACGATTATAAAAAAGAACATATAGACAAGGCCCAACAACTTAACTAGCAGAGGCCATAGCCAGCGATTGCCTAATACACGGAAAAATCTGCTTACGAAACATCAACCAATATTAGGTAGTAAAGAAACAGATTACAACTCGGCATATATATACAGTGAACTCTCTCTTGAATGGACAGCACTTGTGTAGCATAAAGTGTCCTTTGAATGGAGGTGTCCGTTGAATGGAGAAAATAAAATAAACTTCAAATATTTAAACATGTATATTACGTATATGTAGTCAATGTTTAAATGTTAGTTAGCAAAAACACAAGTTTTTAATACTAAATATGTATATAAACTATGTATATGTAATTAAAATATGCACATAAATCATTTGTTATTTAAAAAAAACTTTCAAGGGTGGTTTGCTTAAGGCCATTTAATTTATTTTTAACAATTTGGGTTTCTACTGAACTTACAGCTTGGGAGATTTGTTGTGCAATGTTAGAATTTCCCTGTAATACAAAAAATGTTTCAATGTCTTTTAGTTTTTTGTAGGCTTCATTAATGTCTTTTATATTCGAAGTATTCGTTTCTTCGTCGTCACTTTCACTTTCAGATAATGTTTCAACAACCTGATTCACCTGAAACTCACGTACACACTCTTGAATACTTAAATCGGGATTTTCAGTCAACAAAGTTCCATCAATTTCCGTATAACTTAATAAATCAATGGAAAAGTGTTTGTTTTTTTTCCATAATTCAGAAAGTGGCAGATCGTCCTCGGAATCTTCTTCAGGCTCAACGTTGTCCTGTGTACCGAATCCAGCTTTAAGAAAGCAATTGTTGATAGTTTTCGGTTGTACTTCCTTCCATGCAGTTACAGTCCAAATCAAGGCATTGGTAACGTTAATAGACTTCTCAAGTTCCCCTATAGAATCAGACTCTTCTATCGACGATAGCAGTCTTCGGATCAATAACTTTCTGTAGTAGCTTTTGAAACATTTTATAATCCCCTGATCGAGGGGCTGGCATTCAGATGTAGTATTAGGCGGCAGAAATATCAATTTAACATTACATAATACAAGTTGTGGATGAGACGCAGCATTGTCTAGGAACAAAAGTACTTTTCGATTTTCTCTCTGCATTTTTCTGTCAAATTTATTTAGCCAATCTGTCATGATTTCTCTTGTCATCCATGACTTCTTATTGTAATACCATTCGATAGGTAATTTTTCTACATAGGAGTTCTTGAAACAACGAGGATTCTTGCTTTTTCCAATTACCAGTGGCTTTTCTTTGTTTCCAATCATATTGGTGCAAAACAGAATTGTGAGTCTGTCTTTGGAAGCCTTACCTCCAGTGCATTTTTCTCCTCTCAGAGCATATGTTTTGTTAGGCAAGGCACGAAAAAATAGTCCCATCTCATCTGCGTTAAAAATATCACGAGGAGAGTATTCTTTCATTATAGTGAGCAGTTTTTTCTTCCAGTCAGCAACCACTGATAAATCTACAGCCGCTGCTTCGCCACATATAGATTTGAAGGAAATATTGTGCCGCTTACAAAACTTCTCGAGCCATCCGCTGGAAGCCTTCATGTCAAAATTTAGTTCCGTTGCAACTTCTAATGCTTTTTCTTGAATAATTTTACCAGAAACAGGAATGTTTTTAGAACGCACTTTACAAAACCAATCGAAAACAATTTGATCTAATGCAGCACCCTCAGTTTTCAAAAATTTCCTTTTCTTTTCGGTGTTTCCGCCCTCAGAAAACTGCTTAATTATATCACTCTTACGTTTTAAAATTTCACTAGCTTGACTTTTTCCAATTCCAAACTTTTCTGCTAACTGTCTAACACTTAACTTATTCGTATCCGCATAATGGATTACATCGACTTTTTCTGCCAAACTTAAAAACTTTCTTTTGTTGGTAGCCATGTTATTCGCGTCACAAAACGTTTATGCAACTAAAATGATATTATCCTTTCCGCAGCAGTTTTAACAATACGTACATAATAAAGTAAAATGTGCTTAATAGAATTCACGTGCACCAATATAATTCCTTGGAAAACCCTAAAACCCTAATTACCTACCAATATACCTGGCTGCAGCCTATTTTGTGGGTATTTACGCAAATAAAATGTGTCTTTAATAAAATTTAAAATTTAGGCAAATATTGAAAGGAAAATAGTAAAATATTTGTCCGTTAGAATTATTTTTTATAAATAATTTACTGTCCGTGTCCGTTGTTGAGAGCGTCCATTGGAGGGAGGTTTAAAAGTACAGACTGGTATATACGAATGGTTTTTGTCTCAAAAATTGCCCATATAGAAGAGGTGTCCATTGAATAGAGGTGTCCGTTAAGAGAGAGTTCACTGTATATATATATATATATATATATATATATATATATATATATATATATATATATATATGGATAGTTAGGTTATTCCGGGTTTCAATCCGTTGGTTCAAAAAATCGTTTTCACGACGTTTCGCCAAAATCTCATTTGGCATTTTCAAGTGCGGTTTGTCTCGTTACTCGCTGAGAACTGATGGTGGCCTCTGATGAATTTCGAGTTTTGTTTAGCTGGCTCGCTTCCTGATGAGGATGAGCGGCTTCGCAGGCTCCTCCCCTCTGCCGAGTGCGATATATTTTGTTCTTGTATGCTGGTCTCTCGTCTACTAGTTGATTTTTGTTGTTTTCTTTCTTGATTTTTTATTAATGTTTTCCATGTAGCTGGAAAATTTATAGCATCGTCTCGTTTATTTAGCTGTCCCGCTTTTTCAATTTCTAGGGCCTCTCTTATGACGCGTACCTTGTAGTTCTGTACTGGTGCTATTTCTTTTGTTTTTTCGAAGTCGATGGAATGTCCGGTTATTTGGTGATGTTAAAATAGGGCTGAGGTTGTCTGTTTATTTTTGAGGCTATTTTTATGTTCTTGGATTCTTGCTGATATGCACCTGTTTGTTTATCCTATATAAGTTTGATGGCAATCTGCACATGGAATGCTGTAAATGCCATGATTTTCAAGGTTGGTCTTGTCTTTGGGATTTCCCAGGATGTTGGCTATTGTTTTTTGTGGTTTAAATATGGGCAGCATGTTGTGTTTTCTTAAGATTCTTCCGATTCTGTCTGTTATTCCTTTTATGTATGGTATTATGGCTTTGTTCCTTGTTTGATCTTGGTCTTTGGTCTTTGTTCTAGTCTTCTCTTGTCTTTTTATGGCTTTCTTTATATCTGATTGTGAGAATTGTGAGAAACCATTCCGTTCTAGAGCTGTTGAAATGTGTCTTATTTCGTCTTGTTTTGTGTCAAGTTCTGTTAGGCGGAGAGATCTTGATATTAGTGTGTTGACTACTGCCTGCTTTTGAGAGGGATGATGATGTGATGCTGCATTGAGATATCGGTCAGTATGTGTGGGTTTCCGATATACGCTAAAGCCCAGGGTGTTGTTGAGTTTCCTAGTTATTCATTCATTCATTCATCAGAGGCCACCATCAGTTTTCAGCGAGTAACGAGACGAACCGCAGTTGAAAATGCCAAATGAGATTTTGGCAAAACATCAAAAAAACGATTTTTTGAACGAACGGATTAAAACCCGGAATAACCAAACTATTCATTCTACCATCCGTGAAAACCTACGATATAACATACACACACACGCATATATATATATATATATATATATATATATATATATATATATATATATATATATATATATATATATATATATATATATATATATATATATATATATATATATATATATATATTATTGGGCTACCCTGTACATGCACCCGCGGGGAACCTAAAGACTGATTACTTCTCTTGACCAGATGTAGTTCATTATTTATGCGATTTTTTAATAATATGCAGAAATATAATGACGTATAAAGAAGCGAATATTTGAAAAGTGAATTAATTAATGTCTATAATAGACTTCATATGACGCTAGGTGGATTATTTTTAAAGGAACGCGCTAAAAGGAAAAACTTTTCTGGGGGTCCCAGAAGTCTTAGCGCAAATATAAATCACAATATATAAAGCACATATTAATTTAATACATTTATTTGTTTCCAGGTGAAATTACGAAAGATAATGGCCAAAAATTTAATTCTCTCTAATCAACTTTCCACTCCATTCTTTAACATTTTTATATCCTATTAAGTTTTTTATTTAAAGATTCGTTTTAATGACAATGTATTCGTAAATTATGTGATTACAATACATATTCAAATTATAACCCTATCGAATTGACGGATATATAAAGTATACATTGTTTCGATAAAGGCAGGTTTCGGTATCCGAGAAAATTCAGAAGTATTAAACCAGTTCAAATTTACGTTAAATTTAATCTTTACTAAGATAACCTCTAAGAATACAAAATTAACATTTTCAAACCGAAAACCCAAGGGAAAAAAGGCAACTAAATAAAACCTACCTAATTATAAAGAAAACTTTAAATTTAGCAATTTGCTTAGTTTCGTTAAGACTGTTTTTTCTTTTGAACTCATAAAGAAAAAGAAAAATCTACATGAAAAGAATTTTTAAGCTTACAAACCCCGAGGAAGATAGAAAAAACTAATGAAATCGTGAATAATTTTTAAAAATTTAACTTCTTATTTAAAATTCTTGTTGTTTTTCCCAGAAAGTGTTTTGTATTTTAATTTAAAAAAAAATATTCTAGACTTTATAATGTTTTCTTTGACAACCAATTAATTTTTTTCAATATCAGGTGGTTTATTCATAATCACTACTTAATGTAATTCAGTTTTAAATTATCAAAATAGACTACAACATTCTAGCATCTAAAATAAATACAACTACGTCTTTTGGCAATTATATTTTACTGAATGCAGAAGATAACTATAGGTTTTTTTTATATTCTTAAAAGATAAATTAACAAAAAGCAGGTACTTTTCTGTTCAAGGCGTCACAGAAAGACTAAATGAGCTATTAAGCTACATGATATTTAGGATTTCTAAGTAGGATGCGCTTTTGGTCGCCACAGAAGAGTCCTTTGCAACCTCTCTCTAAATATCAATATACGCATAAGAATTCTCAGATGCTACGTCTTTACCGTTCTCCTCTACGGGGTAGAAAGCTGGAGTCTTACAGAAGCTGCCATCAAACGCTTGGAGGCATTTGAAATGTGGTGCTATCGCCGCATCTTACGAGTGTCATACACATACCACACAACTAACATCACGATTCTCGAGAGGCTCGGAAAAGACGGGGAAATTATCACCACTATAAAGAACAGGAAACTGGCTTACTTCGGCCACATTATGCGTAATGATAAGTATCGATTACTAAGATTAATTCTACAGGGCAAGATCGAGGGCAAGAGAGGCCCTGGACGTAGACGTATATCCTGGCTGGCCAATCTTAGAAAATGGACTGGCCTAACATCAACTGACCTATTCCGAACTGCAGTGAATAGGATAAGATGGGCTAACGTGGTCGCCAACATCATAAGAAGATAGGCACCTTAAGAAGAAGAAGTAGGATGTAGACATGGGAGATATTTAGGGCGAGCCAATAACACCATCATCCTCAATTAGAATCTTACAATAATCAACGAGTGGTCGTTAAGCACTGAAGATCTTCAGTATTTACTGACAGTCGGGAGCCCAGTGAGTTTTCGTTGCTGATGAAGAGATGTGGCTTCACTAAAGTTTTTTTATATATAATTTGATCTCCTGACTACGAGTATTCAGGGTGGATTTCCAAAAGATAATCAGGGAATTTGTTACAAACAAAAAAGTTGTTAATAATTAAACGTTTGAGAAGTGGCATTTTTTGCCGGGAAGCTGTATATAATTTTTCAGCACGTGCCCATGATTTCATCTCATGTAGTTGAGAATTTCCTTTGTACGATGTTTTTTCGGAAATAATTTATTTGTTAGGTATAGAATACTACAACTATTGAAGCGCCTCGTTGCTATTGATGCTTGATTAAGATTAACTTTTTTACATTTCTGAATATAATCTTTACTTAATCACTATTTTCTCTTTTTAGATTTTCATTTTTAACTTTTAAACTATCTGAGATTTTTTATGTGTATATTTCTTATAACACTTATTAGTCATGTGGTACTTCAATAAATCTAAAAATTATATCAATCATATTTAATAATCACATCTTAAATTGAATTAATTTTATTTAAAGTTGTTTAAAACTAAATAAAATGTTTGAAATCTAGGACTAAGGATAAAGTTTGTTTGAAAATCATTTTACCTTACTTGGCTGTTACATCCAAGGGACAAAACATAATGTCCCGATGCAAATCGGCAGCATCGCAATTTCGACACCAACCTTGGTCAGTACTCGTTAAAATTATCCTTTTTTTATTTTTTTGCTAAATAAATTTTGAAATATAATCTTTTTCGGATTTACTCATATGGCTATCTTCAACAACATGTATGTTTTGAATATTAAACTCAATAGTGTGGGTGAACAAAATTACAAATAGTAGCGTCATTAACCAGTTGCAACCTGATAAGGTATTAGCTCGTGAATGCATTAGGCCAGGGGTCGGCAACCTTTTGAGTCGGAAGAGTCAAAAATTACAATTTACAAAATTTCAAAGTTTTTAAAGAGCCCAAAATTTTTTCTTGCCAACAATATATAGTACTCGCATAAATAAAGTTTTTTGATAAAAAAAAAACTAATCTATTTATTCATAAGAAAAAATATCTATTTATTCATATGTAAGTAGTGTTTTTCACAACAAACAATATATATATATATATATATATATATATATATATATATATATATATATATATATATGGCATTATTAGAAAATTACTTATTATTTAAGTAAAAAATTAAAACAATTAAACATTTACTTACAACACTAACTTGTACTTCAATAACAAACAATTGAGCACACAAATTCAATGGGAGCGTTGGCTTTGCATGGTTTTAGAAAGTTTAGATAAATTTGGCTCATAACTTGTTGTTTTAAGTTTCCTAAATTTTCATTTGTTAGTTGGCTTCCTACTTTACTTCTAATTATATTCAGGCAAGAGAAAGCTTGCTCGCACGAATATATGTCGATCCGAAGATAGTCAGCACTCCTAATGCCAACTTTTTTACCTCACTGTAACAATCTGGAAGACTATTCCATGCGTCGAATATAAGTGCCTCAACTCGCGGCATTTCTTTTAAAGCTGTCCACTTTTGTTGCGTTACGTACATACATTTCTGGACCTCCAACTCTTCCAACTTGCTTTTCAATTCTGTAAATTTTCCACTCTTCAAAGCTTTACTTTTTAAATCGATCAATTGCATTTATAGAGATCCAGTATCAATTCCAAATGGCTCAATGTGGATTTCGTTACTATTTGTGTTGAGAGAATTTACTATAAATGCTAGAGTGGTTTTGTTGGTTTTGAATTGCTCAAATCTGTCAGCAAATTCATCTTTAATTTTTTTTTTATAACTGTACTGAAGTAATTCGTGTCAACAGTTGCACTGGTTTTATCGCCATATTACTTTAGAAATTGAAAATGAAGTAATTTACCGCTCTGAATATCTTCTGCAAAAAGAATTAATTTTTCTTCAAAACAAACAAATTCTTCTACCAAAACATAGGATGGGTTTCCTTTTCTTGGCAGTTTTAGATTCAGCTCATTTAATTTCGCTGTGATCCACAATAAAGTAAAATTTTGCAACCATTTGTCGTTCTCTAATTCAGGGTGATTAATGCCTTTTTCATTTAGGAATGTATTTATTTCATTCAAGCACAAAGCAAAACGTTTCAACACCTTAGTTTTGGAAAGCCATCGCACTTAATTGTGAAGAAGGAGGTGGAATACTGAGTCTCCATTTCGTTTAAGAATTCTTTAAACTGACGATGGTAGAGTGCTTTTGACAAGATGCTGTTAACAATCTTAATTACCAAATTCATGACCTCAACTATTTCGGCCGGAAATGTTTGGGGACAAAGCGCTTCTTGGTGTATACAGTGAAACGTAAGAATTTCGTGGTTTATTTTGCTCTGAAGAATCGTTGTTGCCCCTTTATTTTTTCCTGTCATCTGGCTCCATCAGTTGCTATTGAAATGATTTTATTTAAATCGATCTTACTGTCTTTAAGGAATTTTTGCACGGCATTCGCTATATCTTCCCCTCTAGTTTATCCCGAGAGCGGTAGCAATCCTAGAACTTCTTCTTTTGGACCGATATCTGACAAAAAGGGCAACTTGTGCCGTGTCTTTTATGTCGCAAGACTCATCTATAGCAAGTGATAAAGCAGAAGAAAGTTGAATATCTTCCACCTGCAAATATGTTACATTTGAAGATATTTTAGCTATTCTATCTTGTACTGTTTTAGCGGATAGTGGCAAATCTTTGATTTTTTTCAAGATTTCTGGTTTGTTTTTGAAATCACGAAACAGTTCTTCAGATGCACGTATGAAGCAATCTTTGACATACTCACCATCTGTGAATGGTTTGTCTTTTTGTGCAATTTCTAGTGATACTGCGAAGCTTGCCAGATTAACATTACTTGTAGATTGCGTCCAGTTACTTAACATGGAACTTGATTGCTGTTTTTGTTTTTGGAGCTCGTCGACAGCTCTTTTTCGTTCTTCGCCGGCTGGATATTTACTACAGCTCTCTAACTTGTGCTTTTAATAAAGTGTGTACAATATTGTATTTTATTCATATGCCACATCTGAAACAGGGGTTGTAATTATTATGCAGAACGGACATCAACCCCCCTGCTCTCATAGTTAAAATAACTTATGTTCCTTATAAAATCTATTGTTTATTTCATGATTAGATGCTTATAATTAATAAACAATATATATATATATATATATATATATATATATATATATATATATATATATATATATATATATGAGGTATTTCTTATTTATTTCGGAGACCTTTATTAAAATATTTTTTATTTGTTCGTTTTTCCTGGGATTATGGTCCGTTAAAAATGGAATTAAAATGTAATGGTGGTGTTGTATTTTCTGTATATTACATTTTTTTAAAAAACATTAACGTTTCGGTAATTTTTTTACCTTCGTCAGAATGTGTGTAGCTAAAAAAAGAAAGTATTTGATTGATTTTAATATCAAATTATTTACGTGTTATGTATTTACATTGAACAATTATTCAGGAACAACACTGCACTCACATGTATACATTTATTTAAAGATTTTGTTCTATTGAAAATCTAATTTTCGCAAGATTTACAGAGTTCAAGATGACCACGTGTGTCATCTGTTCTCTCAGTACCATCTTAACTTATATATATATATATATATATATATATATATATATATATATATATATATATATATATATATATATATATATATATATTATATGACCAGTAAAGTCCGCATCATACGGGATTTTTTTTATTAATAGATTTATTCGAAATTTGACTTTAGCATCAATTTCTGCTTCGATTGGGATGAAAACTAACCAAAAAAAATAGTAGTCACGTGATTCGCATTATCTGTCAAATTTTAATTTTTTTCCAAAAGAAATTCAAAAGTGGGGTTATATCTCAAAATATCGAAAAAGTTTATTAGAAAAAGTTTTTCTAAATGTAATTTTTAGTCCATATGCAAAATTTTAGCTGTATAAGGTAATTTAGATTTTTGCCCATTTTTTTTTATAAATTGCACCATTGTTGCAAAATAAGACTCAACGCAACCTACATAAAACTTCTTAGTTTTGACAATGCTTCATCCCAAACCTATTTTGTTTAAAGTAGCGCCATATTAAATGTGTTTTTCTACAAAATCCAAATAGGGATATTAAAATTTGGTCACATGTGATGCAAAGCTTTTTTTCTGACCCTGTATAACGTAACTTCATAAAATAACCATTTTTGAAAACATAGTTTATGTCTGAAAGTAATATACATTATAATTAAGACAAACAAGTACACAGTGTCATCAGTAAAGTCTGTAAGCGGAAAATAAATTTTAAATGCGTCTAATTTTTATATTTTGATTTTTTATTAAAAAATTTGAGTAATTTCAATTAAACTATTTTCTTAATATTAATGTTTTCAAAAATAGTGGTTTTATGAAGTTACCTTATACAGGGTCAAAAACAAATAAACTTTGCATTACATATGACCAAATTTTAATAGCCCTATTTGGATTTAAGATGGCGCTACTTTAAATAAAATACGTCTGGAATGAAGCATTGTCAAAACTAAGAAGTTTTAGGTAGGTTGCGTTGAGTCTTATTTTACAACAATGGTGCAATTTACAAAAATGGACAAAAAATCTAAATTATCTTATACAGCTGAAATTTTGCATGTGGATTAAAAATTGTGTTTATAAAAACTTTTTTGAATAACTTTTTTTGATAGTTTGAGATATAACTCCACTATTTGAATTTTTTTTTGGCAAAAAATATTAATTTTACCGATTATGCTAATCACGTAACTACTACTTTTTCGGTTAATTTTCATCTCGATCGCAGCAGAAAATATATGTATATGCAAAAATATACGTGTACAGTCCATATTATATAAAAAAACTCAACAGAAATAACAATGGTGCATGTTTTTTTAAACCTTTATTTTTACATCGATTATATATTTTGTTTTACGTTTGATCCATTGCAACTTGTTTTACATACCATTGTTATAGGTGCTGATTTTTTTATTGTAATTCTAATACAACACACTAATAATTGTATTTCAAATGTTTTCTTAACAAATTATTCTCAAAACTAAAGGAAAAAGGAGAAGCCAAATAAAATGTATCGAATTAAGGAAAAAACTTACCTTCTAATTTGATAACTCCATCAGTTTCACCCAGAGAGTTTTTTGCCACGCATTTGTATGACCCAAAGTCATTTTTATTGACTTTGCGAATCTTGAGCATCATGTATTTCTTGTAACCATTGTCCATGGATACGGCTTCATATTTGTCGCCTAAAATTAAAAAAAAACTCATATTAGTAATTTAGCTGGTAGACAGATAGGTTAGAAAGTATATAAATTATCCTGAACAATATGGCGTATATTAGCTTTACTAATAATTCCACTTATAGTTAGACGAGTGTAAAAGAGATTTTATTATTTCAATGTGAATTGAATTAGATAAATATACCAAAAAAAATTAAAATGGTGGTTTACTTAACAAACTGTGGCCACCTAACATCTGTCATACCAAAACATGTTCTACACTATTGTATGTAAATAATATTATGGAATACATTGTATTTATGTTTAAACTCAAAAAATTGCATTGTATTGATTTGTTTTATTCCGAGACAACTTGAATCTATACTACGGTTGATTGATATCGAATATAAGAAAAGCTTAGCCTTTTATATTGGATCCACCATTCTAAAGCGTTAAATACACTTAGAAGTTTCTAATCTATGTGCTGAAAAGACACGAATGACTGTTGAAATCAAATATAAAGAAATTTTATCCCAATCATTTTGTAAATTCTTGATGGAGAGTTATAAATATCTAGAAACAATAATACAAAACGACCGAAAAATAAATCAAAAATTAAATGAGAAAATCGAAAATGCAAGAAAAATGTTCTCTATGATCAGAGTAACATTCTTGGGAAAAAAGGAATAAGACATGGGCTAAAGGGAAAATATGTAAGGAAAATCCAGAAGGAAATGAAATGATGATATTAAAGAAGAAGCCGGAAAAAGAAAGCTAATGTGGGAAATAACACCAGACCCAGGAAAGAAAGCAATGAAAAATGCAGAAAACTAGAAACTTTATCCCATTCGGGCTTTACACTGAAATGTGGAAAGTAAGTAATTAATTAAATTCATAATATACTGGCCTGAAACTTGCAAATATCAAATGGGGTGAAATTTCTTTTTCTTTAAATGGATCCTAAACCGTAAGTATTTTTTCAGTTATAATATTCTTCGACGTCGAAGTGGTAGGTATTTGCTTTTGCGCATTAGATGGTGAAAATTTTCTTACACTGTGCAGTATTTCTCTATCTTTCCATTCCCAACACCACCCCCATCCTCCCCCAGATGTTCTCCCCCTGGGATCTTCCCCTTTTTGAAATTAATTTTGATCTTCTGCAGTATGATAAGAACAATACTTTACCTTCCATCATCAAACAACACTTCCTTAGCCTAATTAACTCTAAGTTCAAATCTTTCAAACTATCGTTTACTGACGGTTCCAAATCGGATCAAGGGGTAGGCTCAGCTTCCGTAACCAGCTTTTCATGCAACAAAACAAAGTTAAATCCCCTTTCATCCATTTTTTCAGCTGAGTTGTTTGCCATCAAACAATGCATCAGAGAAATAATTAAGCACTTCTCCACCCCAATCATCTAATCATTTCTGATTCCCTCAGCTGCCTGAGATCGATCGAAGCCATTAACACATCCCACCCTCTCATGAATCAAATTCTTGACCTCCTTAAAATGGGATCCCAACGTAATCTGTGCATAGCTTTCATGTGGGCCCCGAGCCACATCGGCGTAGAAGGGAATGAATTAGCAGACACTCAAGCAAAATCTGCGATCCTTGAAAGCACCCCTTTCTTCTCTTTACTCAACCCCAAAGAATTCAATAGACACATTGATAACATTATTCGCAACATTGTGCAAGTTCGCTGGAAATCTCTAGAAAACCCCAATAAACTCTTCCACATTAAGAGAAATTTCTCAGAGACATATCACTTTCCCCAACTGTCCAGAAGGGAAAATGTCGTATGGAAGAGAATCGCCATTGGACATTGCAGAATGACTCATTCTTTTCTTCTTAAAAACGAGGATCCCCCTCAATGTCCGTCTTGTCGTTCCCTTCTATCCATAAAACACATAATATCTGACTGTCCCTCATACAGAAATGCTAGAGAGAGGTATCTAACCTATAATAATTTTGCGACAGTCATGTCTTTTGATTTGACTAAGGCCAAACGCTTACTTTGTTTCTTGAGGCATACTGATCTTTACAATAAAGTTTAAATGATCCCAACAATTTCTACAGAAGGCGCTAAATGGTCTGAGATACTGACGCGCCTTTAACCCTTAAATTAACTAACTAACTAACTCTATCTTTCTCTAGCCGGAGCAATATTTCTACATCTATTATTTTCGCTATCCAAGTGTGAAGTTCCATTTTTCGATACAAAAATAGTTTAGATATCTATGAGAAATATATCTTTCAATCACATCTTGACTAATTTTAAGATAGTTTGATACAATATTTTGGCATTTTGAAACTACTACCCACTTTGTTTTCTTTTATTTTATCTCAATAACTTGCGAAACTATGCACTGTTACTGGGGGGGTGCTTCAGTAGGTCGTCGAGCTAACAACATCTGCGTACGTAAGATTGAAAACAATTCCATTCACTCTTAGGCCTTCTGATTTTTCATTCAGTGTTACTCTCGAGGATGTATAGTCACTTTTACATAAAAGGCGTTTTTAAGTGCACCTGGTTGGATGAAAAAGCAGAAAAAACACAACACAGAAATGATATTCTAGAAAGAATATTATTCATCAATCAATGAGGGGCTAACAATGTTGCCATGCTGGTATAGTCCCTCTCACAGAAAAGGCATTTTTAAGTGCACCTGGTGGGACGGAAGAGCAGGAAAAACACAGTGCAGAAAGTATGTGCTAGAGATTCTATTACTCATCAGTCAGTGGGAGACTAATCACAAAGTTCTAATTATTTCTGCCACAACATTATGTACTCTGTATACACACGGTCTATGTCGCCTTAAATGATATATACTGGAGTGATTGTATGAAGCAAACATCACTTCAGAAGCTTTATAAAGCAATGGAGTTACTTCACCAAAACTCCAACACAAAATATCAGGAACGGTTCAAACAAATCTTCGGTGACAAACTTATCATGTTTGGAACTAATTAACCTTCATATAGCAGACTTTAATTCCGAAGTAATTTTCTGTTTTGAATCTCCAGAATGGTACTCTCTAAAGGAACAAAACCCATCCCTATCTGGACTGGGAGCTGCTGCTAAACATAATATAGTAAAGGGGGGGGCTGACTGCTGACGGCAACTACAAGTGTGGAGAAGAGCAAATAATGAGTGGCCTTTTCAGCTGCTCCAGAGAAGACTTATGGAGAGCAAACCAAAAAGCACTTGCTCAATACTAGGCAAAACGAGTTTAGTCCTATCGCAACACAAGAAAACAAAAATAAATTTTCTTTTTTCGCAAATATTAAGAAATTGGGTGTCAATTGACTTTAATAAAAAGTTCGTCATTGTGGATCGAATTCGAATTACTTCGATTTTTTTGAAAAAAACTAGTGTATTATGAAACCACTGCTAAACATTGAATTTATAACGTTCTTATATTTTGCTTAAATTTAAATTTTCGCCCGTATTTTTAGTGAGGAAGATATTCCGTCACGAACGGTATTTCAGTTGATGTCAATTATCAGCTAAATTAATATTATGTTAAATCTTAATTGAAATGTACAGCAATATATTCTCTCAGGCAAATCAATTATTTAATATTACATAGATTTTGATAGCTTCTCTAATGTTAAATTCTACTTACTAAAATAAAAATAAGGTAAATTTAACTTCCTATGACAACAGTATATATTAATGTAAAAAATATTTTTCATTCTACATTCGAGATATATTTTTTACGTATATACGCGGGTTATTTTGGAACGGCTGAACCGAATTTAAAATAATTTTTATCATTTTGATCAGCTTAATTCAGAATTATTCAGGTTGACAGAAATTGTCCGATTTCCTCGAAAACTGGTATGAAGTAGTTTTCGGAGTAGCAAATTACGAATCTATAATATTGATTTTTAGATTAATATGGCGGATCCAGTATGGCGAACTAAAAATTATAAGTTTTTCCATTTTGTCCAAAATCGATATGGGGTTTGAGGCATAGATCAAAAATATCATTCCAGTAAATCAAGTATGGCGTGCTAACAAAAATAAATTTTCCTAATTCTTTTAAAATTGGGGTATTAGAGTGTTTTCGGGGGCGTAGATTATGGATCTAAAATTTATTTCCTAAAACTCAACATGAACGATACAAGGGTAGCTCTTTATATTTCGGTGTCACCATTTGGCGCTGCTAGGTGTCATCTAACATATTCATTGTAAAGCTTGACATATGGATATGATTTAAGTTGTTTATAGTAAATGCAAAATTTCATTTAGGGCAAAAAATGGAATTAAACCGTGAATATTTTCATGCGATTATTTTTCACAACTTTCCACATAGATGATTTCAACAGGAATGGACCTACAAAAGGCACCACATATCGCTGATTGAGTGAATTCAATTGTGGCAGTAGTTCGCTCACAGACGAGTCACGCGAAAGTCGTCTCTCGAAAAGATCATCGATGCTGTGCGTGAAGTGAAAAGGCATGATCATTATGTGACACACTGTCAGACTCAAGTATCTCTGAGTATTAGTAACACCAGCGTATATAATATGTTGCATGAATGTTTGGCCGTGAAGAAGCGATGTTCGTGTTGGATCCCACAAAATTTGACAATCATTCAAAAAAAGGCTCGTGTCAATTGGTGTAAGAAAATGTTCAAAAAATAGGATCGCGGTGCTTCAACAAACATTTATAGGATCGTAACAGATGACGAGTCTTGGATTTATGCGTATGATCCGAAAGTAAAGAGCAGTCGACTGTATGGGTCTTCCATGATCAGCCAAAGCGCAGGAAACACTTTGAAGCAAATGGTCGCCTATTTTTTCCGAAAAACTGGCGAAATATGCAGGACATGCATTTCGTTACGGTATTATCGGTAGGGAAATCGACACCCTGATTAGCCACCCATTTGATGGTTGTTCGTATAGTGGTGAACGTCGTCGTATGCAACTCGATCATGAATAGGGGAAAAACAGCGTCCATACGGCAATGCAAAAAAGCATAAGCAACAATGTAAATCGACGACAAACCATTTGTTTGCCGGAAGTTTTCAGTGAATTGAGGAAAATAAAACAAATACGACGAATCATTCTCCACCATGTATCGTACAGCCATGAGTTGGCACCCAATGTTTCCTTTTTGTTCCCAAACATGAAGAATAAACTGCGTAGAGAACGATTTTCACATCAGAAAAAGTTTCCTAATCTTGAAAATGTAATAGTTTCTAAAATATAGACTAAAACTAATACGTTCTTAGAAATATTTTTCATTTGAGGTAACACTGAACTTTTAGTCGATTTTTAGAATGATCCATATTTTGAAGTTATAGAACATAAATTTTATATGATAGTCGTACATATTTTAATTTTTTCCACTTTCAAGCATTTTTTCCAATCAATGTCTGTATATTTTGCTACTGCAACTAAAACAGCTCTTTTTGAAAAATAACATGTTTCGTTTACAATATTTTGTTAGAACATAAGTGGTAAAAACATGAAAAGTGGAGCCGAAAAAAGAAACGTAAACAAACTCTCGCCATGAAGGAAAAACCATGCATTGTTGCCGATGTTAAACAATCACAAAATTGCCTCTGTTCTAATATAAATTTATCAATTCAATTTGTGACCTTTTACCTGAAATAGTGTCTTAAAGGTTAGATTGATTTTTGGAGAGAGTTTAGCAGAAATAAAATATCTATGGCGTCGCACGAAATCAGGTAAAAATTGGTAGAAAATGTATATTTGATACTAGTCTTATTTCCTGGCTATTTAATGGTGGAAAATTTAGTTAGAGGGGAGTATTTCAAAGAAAAATATATATATACGCGCATTGGACTGAACAAATATTTGAGTTTAATGTTGAAACTAAAACTAATTGGTCTTAATGTCAGCATTAGTGCCAACAAATCTTTGAAATGAGACCATCAACATTTATACAAAATTCTTTTTTTCAGTGATGAGGTTGGATTTAGTTTGCCTCCTTTGTTGAGTAAGTCCTTGAGAAATAAATACAGGGGGGTTGAATCCATTATTAAGTGCAATGAGAGGTACAGTGATGTTTCTGATTTATTAAATTTGGCAAGTGACTATAACAAAAAAGATTTTATTATAATTTCAGTGCGTCTCAATGATTTTAAAAATAATAAATTTCCCGATTTGAAGAAAATAATAAGTAAGGCTAGGTTTCTTGGACATATTAATTTAATATTAACGTCAGTACCGTATTTTAACAGTGATAACCCAGTCAGTAATCAAATTCATCATTTTATTTGAAGGTTGCAGACAATGTTGAAGATTAACTAAAATGTGGTTGTCGGACTTGCATTGTCTTCATTTTTATTTATTTTTACGAAGTTTCGATTAGGTTGTATCTCTAATCGTTATCAAGTATAAACTGAATGTTTTATCTTAACACTACGAGCTTATATAGGGACTGTATCCACTGAAGCGCAAAGTTTCGCTTCACTGTACACACCTCATTGATTTGATTTTACAAAGTAGTGGTTGCAAAAGATTAGGAATCTCAACACTCGGTTTACTGAAGATTCCATTATTGTTTTTAATGTAAGCTGCTTCTATAAATTTTCTTTTTTTCATGTAGGGTTCCATATAAATTGCCGCAGCCTCCGACCATTTTATGTGGTGTTGTTTATCCCAGGCGTGTTCTGCAATACCTGATGTCGACGTTTCCCCTTTTTGTGTATGAGTTTTATGTTCCTTAATTCTAACTTCTAGTGGTCGTTTGATTTCTCCACTATACATTTCACCACACTCACACGGAACTTTGTAAACACATTCTTTCTTATCGGTACTTTTTGGTTTAGTTTTTGTTAAATGAGCTCTAAGTGTATTTTCTGATTTAAAGGCTGTTTTTATATTATAACTACTGGCAATTCATCTTATTTTCTCTAAAGTTCCCATGTACGGAATTGTGAAGAAGGAATGTGTTTCTTGCTGTCCAATGTTCGTTGTTCTAAAGTTATTTATAACATCGTCCGTATTCTTTTGAGTAAACTGATAACTTCATGTTCTTTTGAATATGCATTTATTTGTCATTGGGTCGAAGTGATCATGATTACTTCAAGTGACAGAACTGAAAGTGATAATTACTCAAAAGAATATACCTATCGTCAATTAGTTTTAAACGATAACTATTCTGTTGTAAATCGGATTTAATATTTGCTACCTCTTTTTCCAATGAATCGGCATTATTGCATATAGATATAGTGCGATTATAGAGGTGGCGTATAATTCCCCGTTTTGTTACAACAGAATGATTAGAACTATGATTAAGATATTGTCCAGTATGTGTTGGCTTCTTGTATACTGAAGTTTAAATAGTTTCGCTTGAGCGATTCACCATAATATCTAGGAAAGGCAACTGATCATTTACCTTTTTTTCCATGGTAAACTTAATTGTAGGTCGAATGTTATTTAGATGTCGATATATCTCAACCAGACTTTCGGTTTTACTGTTGCCGTTTCTATGGCATGAGTTTCGAACCATTCCATATATATATATATATATATATATATATATATATATATATATATATATATATATATATATATATATATATTGGCGATGACTGGAGAGAGTGAAGAACTCATCGGAAGCCCGTTGTCCTGAGCGTAAAACCTGTTCTTTACTTGAAAGTAAGCACTACGCAGGCAACACTCCAAAAGGTCCATCACCCCGTCCAATGGTAATGTGGTTCGATCTGATAAAGTAGTATCAATTGAAAGTCTAGTTTTGATCAAGTCTAGTGATTCCCCTAATGGTACATTAGTATGTATGCAGACTTTCCACATCAAAGCTTATTAATCTGTCGTCTGGCTTTAGATTGATGCTACTAATAATGTTCACGAAATGTGTGGAATTTTTAACACATGTGTTCGTCTTAGGTTCTAAAGGTTGTGTGATTTTTAAAAGAAACTTCGCCAGTGCATTTGTTGGGGATCCTTTGGAGCTGGTTATTGGCCTCAATGGTATGTTCGTTTTATGAATTTTTGGTAGTCCGTAAAGATGTAGTGGCTTACTGTAGTGTGGTGTGAGCGCCGATCGTAGGTTATCAGGTATATGGTCTTGGTATTTCCTTAGTTTTCTGTAGATTTTTGACTCTATAGATTTTGTGGGGTCACGAGGAAATTGTCTATATTTCCCTTTTTCCAAGATATCTCCGATTTTTTGGTCATACATTACGATGTCCATTATCACCGTTGCATTTCCCTTGTCCGCTGGTAAAATATTTATGGATTCATCCTTACGTAGTTCTTTTAAGGCTGATGCTTCTAGCTTGGAGAGATTTTGAACTGGATTTTTCTTGTCTTCCAAAGTTGATTTTATTTTCCACCTAAACTTGTCGGAATAGTTTTCGTCGACTTGTATAGACTCTACAGAGCTTATGATGTCTAGAACAGGCATGCTTTTTGGTGTTACTGCAAAATTAAGCCCCTTGCTTAGTAGTTGTTCTTCTGTTGTTGAAAGTAGTCTTGAAGATAAGTTTATGATGGTTTTTCTTGAAGGTGTTTCAGGTAGAGTCGGTTATTGATGTGATTTTAGTTTTTGTAGTTTATTTCAGTGTTTCCTCGCCATATTTTCTTTCAACTTGTCGCAAATGTTATCTATTTTATGGAAAATTGGCTCATAATCATCGGACAAAGTTTCGGTTTTGATTTATTCGTAGCGTTGTGTAGCTTCATCCAGAAGAAGGGCTTTTTGCCATCGGTAATAATTTATTTGTGTTCTTAGTAGTGCTTGACTAGCGTTGTCCAGAATACGGCGTGCTCTGTTACCTGGTATTGGTGATTTCAATCTGAAATCAATAGGAATGACGTTGCTCTCTCGTGCTTGTAGCACAAGTGAAGAGTGGGCTTCCTCTTTGGCAAATTTGATCATAATTTTCTCGGAGGCTTTGGTTTTATCGCTGATACCGGGACCGTACCGGGTTTCCAATGTTTGTTTGAAGGTTGTTGACAATGCTGAAGATTGACTAAAATATGGTTGTCGGACTTGTATTGTCTTTACGTTTATTTATTTTTACGACGTTTCGATTAGGTTGTATCTCTAATCGTTATCAAGTATAAACTGAATGTTTTGTCTTAAGACTACGAGCTTATATAGTGTTTACTGAAGCGCGAAGTTTCGCTTCACTGTACACACCTCAATGATTTGATATTACAAAGTAGTGGTTGCCAAAGATTAGGTATCTCAACACTCGGTTTACTGAAGATTCCATTATTGTTTTTAATGTAAGCTGCTTCTATAAATTTTCTTTTTTTCATGTTGGGTTCCATATATATTACCGCAGCCTCAGACCATTTTATGTGGTGTTGTTTATCCCAGGCGTGTTCTAGATTTCGAGGAAATGTAAGCAAATTTAATTAGAAAATTACTATGGATTCTGATAATCCATTGGGCGGTTTTTATAATATTTTGGTATGTCTTTTTTCAATAGTAATTTTCCTGTCCGAAAATTAAAATTGAAAAAGAAAACACAATGGACTATCTCGGGCATGAAAATTTCGGTGAAAAATTTGAGACGTTTTCATACTATTAGAAAATACACGGTCAATGCTGGTTTTATTCAACATTTTGCTAAATACAGGTCTATTTACAGAGATGTAATTAAAAAATCCAAGGAAATTTTTTACAAGCGCAATTAGGAAAATTTAATAAAAGATCGACATATAGTTGGAAAACTGTTAACGATTTGAGAGGAATTAACACATTGCTACCCGATGTCACTCAGATTGATCCCAATAAGTTAAATAATTTTTGTTGTAAAATAGCTACCAAACTTAATTCTAAAATTAATTCTAATGAAAATCCTCTGGACTACCTGCAAAATAGTTTCATAGGCGATTCCTTTTTCCTGACGGGTACTCATGTGTTTGAGTTACGGACTATTTTTTGTTATATTAAAAATGAAAATTCATCTGGGAGGAATTGCATGTCTATTGGAGTACTCAAAAATTTACCAGGTGATGCTCATCGAGCATTGGCAGACGGACGTTTTCCCATTCTGCTTGAACACAGCGCTTGTGATTCCTCGGCATAAAGACCGCTATTTGAATGATTTGATCATTGTTCGTCCCTTTTCTTTACTTCCGATACTATGCAAAGTAATTTGAAAAACTTGCAAAAAAAACCACTTGGATGGAGTTCCCCATACAACGTAATATTTTGGTTTACTGCCAATTTGCTTTCCAAACTTCTAAAAGCACTCATGATGCAATGTTCTTCTTCTTGGAGGGGCTCTACAATGATTTGAATCAGGTGGATATGGCTGCAGCGGTATTCTATGACATATCTATAGCTTTTGATTGCGTAAACCACAGAATATTACTCGGTAAACTTCAATACCAACGTATAAGAGGGATAGCTTTAAGTTAGTTCGAATCTCATTTATTTGGAAGGCAACAGGTGGTCTTCTTTTTCAAACAGCATAACTGTCAGTGATGGTGTTTCTCAGAGGTCGGTGTTTGGATCTTATGATATATTAATAATTAAGCAAACATTGATATTCGTGGTAAACTTAATATGTTTGCGGATGATACTACTAGTTTGTGGAGTGGTAAAAATTCGGATGAATAGAATGTAATTCACTATCGTTAAGCGTTGGTGTGACTCGAACCTTTTATATTTCTATGTCGACAAAATAAAATTAATCACATTTAAATATTCTTTATTTGCCGTTAGAGTTATCTCTAAGGAACTGAGTACCATGGCTCGAGCTGTCGATTTTGCTTTGATTGGTAATCACATAAGGTATGGTGTCGCTTTTTATGATTTTTGTAGTCAAGAGCTATTACACTATATTTTAGTGACATAAAAGAGAGTTTTCAAACATATTTGCAGTGGTAAACCGAGAAATCATTGCAAACCTCTTTTCACTGAACGGGGAATATTGACATTAATTAAAAATTTCATCTTAGAGTCTACCTGTCACAAGAAAATCAGAGGTCGTATAAATACCTACAATTATAGTATGCGAAATATTAATAATTTATCACTTCAAGCACCAAAGACAACTGTAACTAAGAACTCCATAAATTAGTAAGAAAATTTCTCACAATAAGACTGTATTGTGGTATTGACGAGTTTTGTATCGATAATTTCTAGCCACCATTAAATTTTATTTTATAGTTTTTTTTTATGTAAATGTTTTTATATTCTAAACATACATTAACTTATTATTGTTACTGATTGATATTTTGTAAACTTAATTTTGTTATTCTTATTTTTTTTTTTAAACAGCTTTCTCAACATGAGTATCTGTTATGACAATAAAGTGTCGTTGATTTGATTTGATTACATATTTTTATGCATCTAGATAAGGCTGTCCTACCGCCAACAATACTAAATTCGTGCCAGGTTAGTTCAAGTATAAACAGAGCGGCTGTATTGAGAAATAGCTTGTATAAAGCACAACGAAATAAAAACATATCAAAATTAAAAAAAAAAACTGGCCAGAACTAACCTTAACAAACTCTTAAAATATCTTATTGAATCTTTTTGAACCTCCATTTTTAAACTGGATTAATTAACTTAAAATATTTGTAGCCTTAATATCCGCTATAAGATTATAAAAACTTTGTGATATGTATACGTGGAATGTTTTATTTCATTGTTGTAATGTTATTGAGTCGATGAAAAAATGTTAATAAGGTTAAAAGAAGTAATGGTTTAGCTTACGCAAGATGTACCACACAAGCGTAGTGCATAATATTTATTTATTTTTAATATAATGATGTACATTTTTTATTGAAATTGAACCATTTCTTTAACCCTAAATTTTTTTGACCTTAAATGCGACGTTGTCAAATTATAAAGTTTTTTAACCGAAATCAGTTTTTCACCTCAATTTTTGTTACCTACACCACAGTTCATGACCTCATTTTACATCAGAGTATTCTAAAATTTAGTTTGTCTTATACCGAATGTTCAAAATTGTTACATAAATATGGATAGTTTTAATCCCGTTTAAAGACTTTTTTTAAGTAAAACATTCTTTATCTAGCATCATAAGTTGAAAGAGTTATCTTCAAATTGATTCTGACATTTTTCTCTTTGTCTTAAACAGTTGTCTCAAAAATTGTTATTAAACAAAAAATCACCGATTTTTACCTATGAATGAATGAATGAATGAATGAATGAATAAATAAAAGGTAGTCATTTCGAGGCTGATGCTCTTTACGAATTCAAGCAGTCTTGTTGATTGAACTTGGCTAACGGCTTCCGGTAATAAAATTATAACTTTGAAATGTCTCTACCTCAGTCCGTTGAGTGCTGAACACTCTCTGAGGACATGGTTAACAATTTCATATTCCTCTGGGCATCATTTGCACGTCAATTCATCTACGATACCAGTTTTATGATGATGACCTCTCAGGGGACAACGCCCTGTCAGCAACCGTACCACAATTCGCAGCTCCTTCCGTCCTAAGGAGACAAGATCTTTTATAAGCCACACGATTCAGTTATTTGTTCCTTGGCACACCTTATTTCAGGAACTACTCTCCACGATTCAATAAATTTGCTTTCCAGCAACAATTTTAATTCCCTTTTACTAACGGATTTTTACCTATGCACTATAACTTTTACGAGAATAGAAATATAGTTTTTATTTGTAGTATAAACTTAATAATTGTTTTTCCGCTCTAGAGTATTTTATTTTTCAGTAATTAAACAGTCAATATCAGTACCGGTTGATGTGAAGACAAGTGTTTCCTGAAATTCAACACTGCTACCATCTATTCAAGATTAGGTCATCCCAACGAGAAAATATCTGAAACATATACTCAGAGATCTCTGAATCCAGAACGATCAATGCCGATATGTATGTCAAACATCAGAGACGATCTAGAACATAACCTTCGAACATTCCCCTATAGAATTAGCAAAACGTCAGAACTAGGACCCGGTTGTTTGAACGCTGAATAACGTAATAATGTTTTTATTTATATTTGAGAAAGTGTTGATAAACAGTAGATACTTCATCTCTTGGTACACACCGATTTTATGCTATCCTTTTCTAATTGCATTATTTAAAAGAGTATCATATGATAATCGGCACGTTCAACAATTCTAGAAATGAATTTATGGTTGCTTAAATTATTATTATTTTTATTTTCAATATGTAAACAATATCTAAGCATATTTACCAATAAAAATAAGTTTTCTGAAAAGAACCCCAACAAGCAATTAAACTGAAAGAAATGATAAGTAAACATGTTTATGTCTGTCAAACGTCAAAAAATCCTCTTCCCCACGGACTATAAACAACCTTTAAACAAATCTATTGTTGCTTAAATCTATAGGGTATGATCGAAAAACGTAACACAAGACATCCATCAAGAATTGGCACAGAAACTATAACTGTTGCAGGTAGAGAATCGACCAGGTTGTGTATACAACCCGGGGCCTAAGCTGGAGGATGACAAGTTCAAGTTGTACTGAAATCGAACTGTACTTACTATCAGTTTCACATAACCGACTAGACCTCATTTTAGTAGATACAACATCCAACCAAGTAACACAAACAGAAGTCGCCATCCTCAACAATAACAATATAAGGGACATGCATAATGAGAAGATGGCCAAATACAGAGACCTGGTGGTAAAATAATGCCGACAATGGGGAATGAATAGCGTATAGTCGATCCTGATAATTCCATACAGCAACTGATGTAGTACCGAAGAATGTTCTCCTTTACGTCAAGGGACTGGATTCTACCAAATACTTGTATAAGACTATGCAAAAGGCTGTGCTACTAAGGACCGCTCGAACTGTCCGGAAGTTTGAGGGAAATGCGGAGGGCTATAATATCACCTAAGGCTCGACAACATAGAGAAGCTTCATCTTACTGAGATCTGAATATATCCGAGATGAGTGAGTGTTTCCCAGTAGGGAATACGAAAGTTAAAGCTGTTTGGCTAAGTATATGGGATAATAATTATAAATACATTAATAATAATAAATACATTTCCAACAAATAACATATTTAAGCTCATATTTTCACATTCTAGCAGTCTTCTGCATTAAACAATATGCGACACAGGACATTCGACACTGCCGCGGTTGAGACACCATGAAGTGACTTCTCATCACCAACCAGAGCAAGAGGAGTTTCAAAGCTGGCTACAGAAGCCCCTGCATAGACGACACCAAAATGAGATTAACCAAGAGAATCTCGACGAATTAGCGTTGAACTACTGACTGATATCAAGGCAAATGTTTCCTGAAATTGAACGCTTTATACTTGCTATCCAAAGTCACGCTATTCCAACAAGAAACTATCTGGAATACATAACCAGAGTTCCCTTGATCCAGAACGATCAACACCGATAAGGATGTCGAACATCAGAGACGATACAGCACATAATAGGGAGGTGTCAAGCATTTGCTCCATTTGAGTACAAGGAGAGACACAATTCAGACACGAAAATTATCCATTAAGACTTTGCAGAGAAATTCAAATTGCTGCATATACTGGAGAACAAGTTTAAGCTTTACTAGGATAACAAACCTGACCCCATTTTAGTAGATAAAACATGCAAGCGAACAACACTAGAATTCACCATCCCTAAAAACTATAATCTGAGGGCTAAGCATGATAAGGAGATTGCCAAATACAGATACCTGGAGGTACAAATACGTAAACAGTGGGAAATAAGTAGCTTGCGAACGATCTCCATAATTCTATGGGAAGTGCAGAGTAACATCACCTAGGGTCTGATAATATGGGAAGGGTCGTCACAGAGCTCAATTCTTTTGATACCTAAGTATATCTGGTATAAGTGAATGTTCCCCCGGACGTTAATTGGATTGAATCGGCCGAAATCAACATTTCACTTAAATTGTAAAAAGTCTTTTTACAATTTAGTTTGCAATAGTACTATATTTGTTTTTTTTTTTGTACAGGGTGTCCAAAATTATTATTTAAATATTGATATTTTTTATTTCGTTTTGCATATTTTTATATGAAATATCCTCTATTGAATGATTATTAAAAAAAATTATAGCACTTCATAATTCATTTTTTTATTTTTAACTGAAGTATTACATATCAACATTACCTTTTATTTTTATTAATTCTATAATGATAGACTTTTTTAGTACTGGAAAATATACAAAATAGAATTATATAGAGTGGCATATAAGAAAACCATAATTATATAAAAATCACAATGCATCGGTCACATTTTGTTTAAAACAATATTTTTGACACATGTTAAAAATAAAGGTAAATATCTTAGTATCAGTTTGAAGGTAAGAAAATACTCTATCGACACATGATACTAGGATATAGGGTGCTCATTTAAAGAAATAGCGTCAAAGGAATTGAATATATCCTTACCTAAATAATAATTTCGGACACCCTGTGTAAAAAAAACAATAAAAAAAACTAAATATTTAATTACTGTGGTATAAAATGAGCCTTAATAAGACTGTTTAGAAAACAAAAAAAAATAAAGTAGTGTGGTATTAAAATTTAAATGATATAAAAGCATCAAAAAATTTTAAGTTTGAAAAAGGATTCAATGATACTACATTTTTAATAAAAAAGATATAGATCGTTAGGTTAAAAAAATTAAGTTCCACGATTTTTCGGTTCACACTCTTTAAGCTAAACTATTTTTAAACCACTTCACTGTAAAAATTTTTATCGATTTAACCACAACAATACCGGATTACTGCATGAACATCCTATATAATACCTTAGAATAGAACTTAATGAAAATGTGAAAAATTATTAGAAAGTGTTAACTTAGGAAAAATGTCGTATACAATAACTTTAAGAAATATTCTGCTTCAAAAATTTTGAAATACTCTAAAAAAAAATTAAAAAACAATTTTAACGCAAACATTTAACAATTATAATTGGCTCTTCGATTTGGTATTATTGAAGAGAATTAGAATATATTTGTTAAGGACAAAAGTAAACAGGCCTGGTTTCAGATTTACCAACAATAATTTATCACGAAAAGTATCCCGACACAATAACCACACACAAGCGCTTTTGAACAGCTTATACAATGGTTTCGTGAAAGGGAAAAGATAAAATAAAATAAAACTGATAGAACCAAGCCTGTTTTAAACAAGGAAAACTTGGTCTCAGTAAAGTAGAAAATAATTGTTTAAAGAATAAGATGATCTTAAAAATTATATATAAATAATTAAAAAATTCATTGGTTCTTAACAGCAAATAATAATCCAAACCCAAACATTAAAATTAATACGAATTATCAGAACCAATTAAAATTTCTTAATTAAATGTTCAAAATGATTACCGGTTTTTAATGAATTAAAATTGACAATATTAAAGTCAATCCAGTGAAAGAATACCCACATGCCATCAATGTACAAACAAAACAAATACAACTTTAAGATTTGTCCATCTTAATTTGTAGATAAATAGAAAAAAGAACCAAAAACAAAAGACAATTCTTTTGATCTAAGCTATACGTCGCAAAAATTTAACATTATGGGTAGAGCAATATAGAAAGAGACAAACGAGACAAACGAGTCATCTCATTGTATGATTACAAATGTTCTTTAGACTCTTCAGTCAAAACAGTATTTTACTGAAAGCTATTGTTCAGGTTTTATTTATATTTTATCTTTGGAAATTTCTAGGCATTTAAGAGAGCTTAAAACAAGATAACTTAATTTTAAAGTATGTATTGTTTTTATTAAAAACCCATATCTAAACATATAAAATTTTCTTACATTCAAATTAGTCACCGATATTCAAATGCCCGTCACAGGTACATAATTTTAAAATATTTTTCGCATTATTTAATCAATTGTAATAATCAGGTATTAAAAATTAGAATAAAGTAACAAGGTTCGATTTGTCTTTTTAGATAACACGTAGTGAAACAAAACAGCTTGTGCTTAATTTGTGGGAGTATTTGAATTATAGAAAAAAAAACGATGGAATTTGTTTCATCTGTCCAGGAGGTAGAACAAATAATTTTATTTTAGGAAATAAACATTTTCAGTTAGGTATTATTATTTGTAGAGACTAACTATTCTTAAATCTTCATGGATCCCTACGTGCAATTAGAAAAAGAAAAGAAAACAAAGCAATTATTTTCTCTCCTGGAAAAAAGCACAGCTCTTTCCGAAGGGACCAAAATGGAATTCCGAAATACACTACTTACAAAATATACCAAGAAAGTAAGAGTATAATCTCTGCTAGAATATAAACCAACCTTGAAGTTAATATCACTGATCTATATTTTTCTAAACTCCGAAGACACCGACAAAGAGATTATGTCTATCGGTAAATCATTTTTAAGTATTCTGCTTAAAAAGCTGGGATTCAAATATAAAAAGATGACATTAACTGAAAAGACAAGCACTGTGTCTGCAAGAACTGGTTCCCTGTACGGGCCATCTTTTACAGACTGATATTACTAGTTGGAATACATACAACACTTATGAGTTTACTCAATAAATTTTCAGCGGAACTGGACGGCGTGCCCGTATATGTTTTAACATTTGTTGCACACTACATAAGTAACCCCTTAGCAAATATTGTTAATGAAATTTTTGCCACACAAATCTGTCCCATTAATCTCAAGGCCGCCCAAGAGATTCTTGTATTTAAGAAGGGTGACCGCCAGTACATAAAAAATTATAGACCAATCTCCCTGTTTCTAACAGTGTCGAAGGTATTTGAAAAAGTTATATATACTGAAATATTTGAACATATAAATAGACTCAGTATTTTGAGTATAATCATTTCGGCTTTAAACCTAACACATCCACCGAAATGGCAATATTCAATACAATTTCCTATATAAATGATAAAATTGACACAAATAATAAAGTGGCAGGCCTATATTTTGACTTATCCGAGGCCTTCGACACTGAGGATCATATCTTGCTCTTAATAAAACTTAATGCGTACGGTATCAGAGGGGGCGCTACGTCTTTTATATAATACTACTTGTCGGATAAGCAGAAGTCAGTCTTCTTTACTAAAAATCATCATCATTGTTTTTCAGATTGAACTAAACTGTTACATGGGGTACCTCAGGGCTCCATTCTAGGATACATATTATTCTTAATATATGTAAATACTCTGGGAGATGGGTTGGCCGCAGATAGCGCTGATGACACACCAGTAATTCTGACGGGTACTTCTATGACGGAACTGTCTCAAAAGTGCACAAATTCTGCACTGAAAATGCAGCAGTGGTGTTCTGATAACAATCTCACTCTGAGTGTAGACAAAACTTGCCTTATTCTTTTTCCAAAACATGCAACAAGGTCTCAGTCATTACTCGTATGGCTTGGGGGTGGATCTATATCTACTTTGGAACACTTTAAATTCTTTGGTGTCCATTTGTACCCTTCTTTAAGCTAGGATCACCATATTTTGGCGCTTGGAGATAGACTTAGCAGTTTGTGTGGTGTAGTCCGAAGGCTTCATGACGTCATCACGGGAGAGACTGTTAGGCTTTTCACCCTTGGGAAAATACAATCTCCTGTGTCTCATAGTATTTCTTTTGGGGATCATCATGAAAGGATATTAATATATTTAAAATTCAAAATACGGAATTATTTCCGCTAAATAGAAAACTTTATGAGAAAAACATGAACCTGACTACCAGAGGGGCGAATGACCTAAAGTTGCCTTTCCGCAACTTCAATTTTCAACGAGAAAGGACCATACTATATCGTGGTTAAAGCCATTAGAATGTTACCTAGAGAAATCAGGGTTATCGAGTCGATTAACTTTTTTAAGAGATCTGTAAATGAATGGCTGTCGGATACGTGATAATGCAGTGAGAGAATTGCTATTAAAAAATTTTGGACCATTTCCTATAGTCTAGGATAGACTGATGTTGGTTTTTGAAGTTAGAACTCTTGATATTCATTTCAGAATTTTACTTTAGGTTGTTCTGCTAAATTTGACAATTCTGCTATATTTGTATTTAGAAAAGGATCTAAAACCCAACTTGGCATCTTCATATTGAGAATATCTCGGAATCTCTAAGTAAAATCAGCATAAAGAACATCTATGTGTTGGCAGTAAGTAAGTAAATTTTCCTGTTATGCAGCCACTGCTGATAATGTGGAAAAGCGGTTGTATTCCCCTCTACTGAGATTCCGCTTGAAGAGAAAAGCTTTTGCACAAAAGCAGCTGTGACATATTTTATTTTAATTAATTAATGTATTATTTGATAAAGCATAAGGACCAGGAGATTTACCTATTGAGTTTATTACGCACGCCACTTCCATTTATAAAAGGGGAAATAGGAGCGACTGCAGTAATTATCGGGGTATTTGTATTACATCGTCCATTGGAAAGCTTTACGAAAGAGTCCTAATAGCCTGAATACAAGAGGAAGCCACGAAAATGGAAGAACAAAGTGGATTTCGACCAGAGCGAGCCTGCGTGCACAATATATTTACACTAAAACAGCTGACAGAAAAGAGAGTAGGAAGAGGAATGGAGCTTCACGCTACTTTTATAGATTTTCGTATGGCATTTGACTCCGTCCCTTTGCAGAAATTATGGATCGCAATGATTGAAGCAGGCATAAATAGTTTATATATAAATGCCGTAAAAACACTGTATACAGAAAACTAAGCGGTTGTTAAGGTCGGATATCAAACTTCTGAGGATTTCTCACGAACAAAAGTGGTTAAACAGGGCTCCTGCCTCTCTTTAACCTTGTTTAAAATTTATCTCTGCAGCGCTTTAAAACAGTGGATAAGAAAATGTAGCCCCATGGTGATATGGACAGATACAGATAGAGGACACTCACGTGTATACAATCCTCTTTGCAGATGATCAGGTAGTTCTTGCAGAAGACCAGCAAGACATGACTTACATGATAAATAAACTCACAGAAGAATTCAGTAAATGGGATTTACAGATAAACATACAAAAGCCACAATATATGACTATAGGAGGCATAGGACAAGACATCGAAACAGAACGAGGAATAATAAAAAACGTTAGACAATGCGAATTCCTAGGAATTATAATAGAAGAAGATTGAAAAGATAATAAAGGTATACTAAAGAAAATAGGAAAAGGAAAAAATATGGTTAAAGCACTACAATATTGGAATCTAACAAAAGAGACAAAAATAAGGATATATCAGGATATGATTCTGCCAGTACTGATGTATGGGTCCGAAGTGTGGGTCACAGATAAAAATATGTCACAAAAGCTTCTTTCAACCGAAATGATGTGCTGGAGAAGATGTTCCGGTTTAACTTTACTTGATCATGTAAGAAATAAGACCATCAGAGAAAAAATGGAAGTAAAAATATGATAATCGAGGATATAACTGAAAAGCAGTTAAAATGGTATGGACACCTGCAACGAGCGAGCGAAGAAAGGATACCATTAAAGGTTTGGAACTGGACACCAGTACAAAGAAATAAACGAGGAAGGCCACGAAAAAAATGGATTTTAAATATCCGCACCGAAATAGAAAACAGAGAACTCGACGAAGGAGACTGGAACGATAGGAAACGATGGCGTCTGATATGCGAGAAGCCATATTAAGTTGCAAAAACATATATACATATATATATATATATATATATATATATAATTATTTGATACAGGTTTTTCAAATAAGCGATGACCACTTTAATTCTGCCTGTCTGGACCCACTGTTGCCACTTTGAAAGGTTTCAGCGTCCACTGCGGGGGCCGAGGTTAACTCGTCCGTTGGAAACCTATGCTTTATATGATAAAATTGATAAAAAATATTTTTGTTTTATTTTTTTTTCAATAGTTTTTCTGCATTAACATTTTTTTTTTGGAGTTAAGTTGTTAACTGTAGAGAAAATCTAAAGAAAACAAAACAAATCCGTAACAAAAACATTTTAAAAAATTATAAAAGAGATAAATAGTAAATCATTTAATAGCAACAAATAAAACTAATAACCAATTAAAATATTAGAAATTAAACGTGTTAAATTTAATCGCAATTATTACAGTTGTTACTGTTATATATTCTATATAAAATGTTACGAAACTATAACGAGGACTGGATTTCAGTTAACAGTTATTGCGTAAAATGTTTGTTAAATATGGGTAAATTTGAAAATTATAATTGGCGAAAATATTAGCTAAATTAATTGTCTATTTGTTTTGGCAATATAATCATGGAAATAGAAATCAGGTTAAACCTGATATACAAGTATTATTTGTCATTTATTGTTCGTAACATACGATGTATTCACTAATAATTTTTGAGAAAAGACATGCCTCTCATAATTTTAAAATGCTCTCGATTTTTACATAATTTTATCTGAAAATTAGCGAAGTAATTTTTTAAACTCTTCAAGCTTTCGTTTATAACCGCTCAACCTAAACGGGCATATCGACTCACAAAATACCACATGATACAAAATTAGAGTATTCAGAAAAATTATTAAATAAATAACATGACAATATAATTTGGCAATCAGTACATAATATTTAGGATAAAATACTTATTAATATTTAAACATTTTATACATGTAGTATGGTATCTTCTATATGCTTCTCTTTAAAGCCGGACAACGAACACTCTTAAATAATAAGTAGCATAGAATTGTAGACATTAGTAGCAGCATAACTAAAAGATCTTATGAATAAGGCAGTTCGATGATGTGGAACTTCTAAAAGATGAACTCTGCGAGTACCTACGATATGGAATGCAGAATTCTGAACCTTTCGAATAAAAGTAGTCATGTGCATTTCTTTCTATCATCCATGATTGTCACATTGACTACTCAAATCGAGAATAAATATGGACTTTCCCGCGAACTTCATGTATAAATCTTACACAAAGTTTCTAAATTTTTTGTATGCTATTACTTGTGAGAACATCCAGACAGGACAGATAAGACAATATTTGGAATATCGCAATCTTAAAATATATATATATATATATATATATATATATATATATATATATATATATATATATATATATATAAAGAACAAAAGGGAAAAATTACATTTTAAGAACGAAATAATAAATTCTGATAACAGGATTAAAACAATATGGAATATTGTTAATAATAAGCCTAATAAAAATAACTACAAAAAAAATCAAATAAAATTCCGCTTTAATTATAAATTCATTTCAGGCACTAACGATGTAGTCAACGAATTTACAATATATCTTAGTACTGTGTCTATCAAACAATTACACAGTAAATATGATCCATGTATTCGTATTAATATTTGTACGACCCCACAATTTATTTGCAGAACTATGGATTTTGGAGGTCTTGGTAAAAATAATGTAGAAATTCTTAAAACTATAAAAAACGTATTCTTTATATTTTTACACACCTGATAAATTGTTGTCTTAGATAAACAGTTTTTCCAAATATATTGAAAAGTGCCAGCTTTAGTTCAGTTTACAAAAAGAACGATCCAGACAATATCGAGAATTATAAACAGATCTCGATCCATAGTACTGTTTCAAACAGATTATCGAAAAGATTATTTATAACTAAATACTCAATATGGCAATCTTTTTTGATTTCTTTATAGCTTTTGATGCAGTAAATAACACCTTATCGCTTAATAAACTACAAAAGACAGATATAAGAAAATGCGGTGGTGCACGTTCTTAGGTAAGACCAGTAGAGTTTGGTGTATCTCAGGGATCGGTACTGGGACCACTCTTGTTTTTTATTATATTTTAATATTCTGCCTTATAATATTAGACAGGGGCATGTTACTATGTATGAGGATGACACAACGATTGTTGTTCTGGCTGATAATTCTGACGAACTTCGAATAATTATGTCAAATATTTTTTATTCTATGAAAGTGTGAAGTGAAAGAAATGATTTAATACTGAATATTGACAAAACTGTGTATATAAATATGATTAATTGTAAGCCTGTTAATGACGATTTTGAAGAAAGGCTCAACATTGGGTTAAGTTTGTGGATACATTTATTGATCCTTAGTTGTTGTCTGACAAGCATATAAACCATGTCTGCTCTAAACTGAACTCTGCTTACTTCACTGTTTTGAGTCTAAAAAATTTTTCGATACTGATGTACTTCTCTCAGTCGATTATTCATTGGTTTGTTGTTCCATGTCAAATAATGTTTACTTCGGTAGTGCTGGTATGAGGAGTAAACGTATTTTTATAATGTAAAAAGAATATTGCGCCGCATTTTTAATCTGAGTTTGCAAAAAAATCTTTATCCTAAAAGAAAATATTAAAGTTTCCCAGCACATATATACTGAGATATATGAACGGTAATATACTATTGTTTAATAGACTGAGATCCAAAAATCTCTATAATATACGCGAAAATGATCTCGTGACATTCCAGCACAAAACAACATTACTCAAAAACTCGCCTGAATACAATTATATTAATTTTTATAATAAACTGGCTTTGAGCTACGAGCTCTGCATGGTGAGAAATTCGATAGAAGAGTTAAATCTTTTTTTTAATACTTAGAGGCTTTTCCTCTGTTGAAGATTCATATGAATTCTACTAAGTGGGCATGTATAAAGCTTTATTTTATATTGATATTATACTTTAATTCTACATTCAGTCTGATGTATTTTTATTTTGTAATTTTCTTAGTTTCATTGTAATATTAACTTATGTTTATATTAGACGTGGGTTCATGTAAATTTAATATATATATATATATATATATATATATATATATATATATATATATATATATATATAAAGATATGTCGGCAGGAAATTGAACTGGTCTTTGCAAGAAATAAACTGTTTGTATATATTATTTCCTTTTAACTTCTTGAAAGAAGAATAAATATAGGCAACTGTTTAAACACGGCAGTGAAAAGTTTATTTAATTCCGAGATTTGAATTTTTTTTACCAGACTGTTGTTTGTTAAATAATCGTGCATGAGCACCGAAAAATAAAAATGTCTAAATTTTGCACGTAAAAGGTCATATCTTATGATGTCAAATGCCTTACTCTAGAAAGTGTTAACCAAGAAGTTTTATTTTCATCCGTTCCTAAAAAATAAAGTTTATCAAATCTAGTAAAGCAATTGTTCTATGTTCACTCCGAAATAAAGTTGTTCATTTACAGATAAAGAACTGTTTCGAGAATTTTACCAAAAATTGATAGTCGACTTATTGGTTGAAGATCGGAGAATTGTTCGATATTGGATTTTTTTGGAAGGGATACAATAAAGCCACTTGATATACATTAGGAAAACGCTCACAAATTATGTAAGAATTAAGCATTAAAATAACCGTGAAAAGTCTAGGGCTACTATGGAATGACATTCTTTTATATATTAATATCAAATGTAGTTATTGTATGAAAATGTTGGAATATTATCTAACCACGACACCTATCCTATTTCAATTGAGCTATTATATGTAGAACCCTGGTTCTTTGCCTAATTTCCTCGTTTCATAATTTATCTCTCAGCCTAACTATTTAAATAACTAGTTTTTAAACCGGCACTATATTCTTATCAAGTGCTTTCTCTAACGAGAATTGAACGAGGCGATGCTGGGCAAAATAGATTATACACACCGTTGTTGTGTTTTGTTCCTCCGAAATAATTGAATCGAAATTTACGATAATAAACACTTATATCACAACGTATGCGTACAAACGTGAGTGCGGAAAAAGTGAAGTAAGTTCACTCGCTTCCATCACGACTTGGGCCCAAAATACCGACTTCATCCCTAGAACTCATGAGGCGTGGGAAGAAGGTTTTGTAATGGAACAAATATTAATTATTTTACACTGTTCAATGTGAACTATATTCGGATAAAATGAATAATTAAATAATCACTCTGTGAATAGATTTCCTGTGGGAATAGGGTAGTATATATTTTTTTATTACTATCCAAGAAAGTTTAAACGAAAAATAAATCAGTTATCGAGCTTAACTTTTATTATCTTTGTCGTTTAAATGTTTTCTTAAAAATACATAAACTCAGTCAATTTATGAAGACATAATAAGACCCTCGTTAAGATTTGCCTATAAATCTGCCGAGATAATCCTATCCTGCTTAAGTAAATAAAACCGACGTGATAAGGGTAGTTTTTTTACATATGGTATATGAAATACCGTTCAAATGTATTAAAATATTGAACGATTTTCCATTATTACGAAACAAAAGAATATTCAAGTAAATTCATTATACTGTTATATAACGTTTGACCTGTGAAAGGAATTAATATAGCGACTGTTTTTCCTGATTGCAAGAAAGAATGATTTAAATACCAGAAATATGAATAAAAGGGCACTCAGGTTTTTTCACAAAGGTTATATTATCTTATTCCTTTAGTTATAGAAAGAAATAGAATAGTTTTATTAAGATTAAGACGCTCAGGGGCCAATTCGGGAATTAAATATCCAGTATAGAAGTGTGCTAACGTCCTCTACATTTCGAAACTCAACTTGACGTTTACTGGGTTCCATGGGGTAACGGGAAACGGAATGGTGTCGAGGGAATAAGGTACGAGGACGCTCTTTTAAGAAATATTGAACTTTAGTTCCAATCTAGAATTCGTTAGAATCGGTACCGCCGTCTAGTGCCGTGCCAAAATTACGTGGCGTGCATATTCGTCAGGACTATCGTGTGTTATCTTAGTCGAGCATTTCGCGATTTTTAATACTATTTGATTAAGAAATATAAATAGCTGTTTTTTTTTTGCGTTTTATCCTTTTTCCTGTTTAATGTTTATTAAGCTATTTATACGTGTTTTTTCAAAATTAGGTTTTACGTTTTTGGTTAAAAGAACGGCCAAGAAGAGCAATTATGCTAGTTTTTTTTTCGAAATTGTTATTAATTTTAAGTTTCTCATTGTAAATAGTTCGTTTTTTCTATTTATTTTTGTTAATAGACTAAGTGTTTTGAGAAACTTGTTTTGTTTAATTTTAATTAAAAACCTTTACGCGACTAAATTCGCGGACGTACTGCTGTGTGAGCTGTAAACAATAGATGTCATCTGTTCAGCTAATTAGCAGCCTTGCCTGAGTCCTGAAGTTCTGAGTTATGGTTGTGGTAAGCTTAAATATCCTTAGTTATCTAGTACTAAAGCTGCAAGAGAGAAGATGAACGTCCAGACTTCCAGAGTGTCTTTATTACTGTAAAATTTAATTATAGGTTGTCAAAATAGCTACTAATTAATATGAGGCAGAAAAAAATGATTATAGAGGAAATGGTTAACCTTACCACAATATATCATTTACAAGAGCATATGATCAAATTCTGCAACAGTTTATGCAGGGCAAAGAAGATCCAGATTGTTGCATTTACATAATTTTAATACCAGAAAATATAATAAACGCATAGACTTTTTATATTTTATTTTAGTTGTATACTTGCCTTTATGGGTTATAACTCCGCTTATTTATCTGTCTATAAATATCAGTAATTAGCTGCTCTCACTACGTTGAAGCGCTATGAAAACGTTCCCCATTATGGCTTTAAAATTGAATGAAATGCTTTATTGTGTGATATTTTATCGCAAAAAATGAAATTACGACCCGGCTCAAAACTATTTTGAAATTATGACTCGCAAAAATTTTTTATGAAAAGTATAAATATGTGTTTTTACAAAATAATACAAGATATTTGTAAGTTCGATAATTTTGAAATAAACAGTTTTAAGAGTGATGTCAATAAAATTTTTTAGAAGTCATTCGTGAATAGAATTTTGCTTCATGCCAATAAGTTTGTGGGCAACAGGGATGTGGGAGTTGTAGTTCACAGCATATCGTCATTCGTTGATTAATTATTCACGATATACATAATATAGTTAACCTATAAATAACAGTATTTACCATCGGGCAATTGAATTTTTGTCGCATGGATGTAACAGTCAAAGAAGCTAAAATTGATTGATTTCGTAATATAGCATGCCAGGGTTGAGAAGCCTTGACACTGCAGCCTAGAGACTTACTGTGTTGCCTCTTATATCGGTTCTAGATTATATTGGTCGCCTTGTTCAGATATAGCAACTTGCTTACTAGTTTGTCTTCTGGATAAGTCGGGATAGATTGATCCCTGAAGATATCTCCAGTACATCAAATCACTATCCGTTTATACTCTAATAGACACACATGATTATGACTGTTTTCGCTTCTTTGATAAATAATTGTATCACAAAATTATCCCTGAAATTCGAAATCTTATATTTTTTATACTTAATTGTAGGCTCGGTATAATCTCTTGGTTCCTCGGTATAAACCGGAGAGTTGTAATGTATTAAATTAAGATATATGAAACTGATAAATTAAACAATTTTTTTATATATTTGTTTAGTATAAATATTCAGAAATTGAAAGGACCAAGGCCATGTACAATTTGTAAAAGGTCTATTCTTGTATTAACAATAAAGTATACAAAAGAAGGTGTTTTAGGTATAATAACAACGATACATTTTATCCCCTTTTCCTTTATATTGACTAATATGTTTTTCGTGTTTTAGGGACGGTAAATATCGTTTACTTGTATAATTTGCCCATTTATGTGGTCAAAATACTTATTTTATATAAAAATTCTCCAAATACTTTATTGAAAAAGTTAACTTAATTCAGTTGAATGACTGATATTCGAAATTGAAGATTTGGTTGTTGAATGTTTTAACATTTAAAATTGTGCTATTCGAGTGTAATTCTTCCTTTTATACTTTCCTATGTCAGTTTGCTTGAAATTTGTTTGGTTAATTTCCTACATTTTACTTTGTTAATGGTATTTTGTTTTCTTTTTGGTTAGATATTCAAACACTGTCGAATCTAACAGAAATTAATTTTGAACGTGTCTCTTTTTTTATTATGCTATTTTGGGCTGTTTTCATCTTATTATTTGAATACATTGCGTAGAAGTCGTCAAAACTTAATTTTCCACATGTTTCCAGTGTTTAATTTTCATCCTTGTCAGTGCCGAGTTACTGACGTTATAAACTTCCCATCAATATACCACCTATCGAGGAGTTTCTTAAGTTGTCCTTTTCGTTTCGTAACTAGCCTTGTCATCGTCCGTTCGGGGCCATATATAGTCTGCAGGATCCCAACCTTACGGGAAACTGATAATTTTTGAGAGAGAAATTTGGCAGGAAACTTACTTATTACTTGGTCTGTGTCGGTAATGTGTCATTAAATTTTGGACCGCTTGAGGAATAAGTATTGTGCGCACGTATGAATATTTAATAGAAGGCATTTGCCATAACTTTTACTTTTCTTTTTTAAACAACTAAAGCAGCTGTAAAGTGTCCATCTCAATTTATTTGGCTTATCCTTTGGGATTTTGGAGAGAAAAATAGTTGAAATTGTTCCAATAATTTAGTTCAGTTGTTTAGTTATCTTATCTTTTATCTGATTGCTGTTTATTAAGTTATTTTTACTGGAATGAAGCTAGAGACAGGGATTTCAGCAGTTTTACATGTTTCAATGAAGGAATTCTTCAACCTCATCCAATAATTCAGGGTAAGATCAATTAATTGCTATTTATTAAAGCAATTTTGTATAGTCTCAGTTTATCAAATTTTAAGCTCAATATTTATAAGAAAGTTTAATATCAATTTGGCCATTGTATATTATTTTAAGTCTCATTATGTTCTCTTAAATAACTAAATTTAACTGCATTGGTTTTAAAGCCGTTTGTTGTTTTATTTTATGGATATTGATTAATTCTTCTTGAATTTTTTTTAATTTTTGATAATCGACACTATGGTAAAGTTTTAATTATTCTTTTTATATTGGTAAGGCTTAATTTAAAGTAGTAATTTGCTATTTATGGTAAAATTTACTATATTTTGGTACATATTTACTCTCAGGGTGTATCACGTGGCTCGAACTTATCGAAGATTTAATTATCCAACATATCCTTAAGTAAATTTCAATTATATTCAATCTTTTGGCTCACTTTAGATTTAAAATTGGTGAAAACAGAATATTACAGCATAGTAATATATTTGGTGACTCGAATATTTTAGTTTAACTCCAAGGTAACTTTTTTTGTTATATTACAATGATTAGGTTGAAGCTGGCCTAATTAATTTAAAATTCAAGAGATTCTCAGCATGAAGTTTATTTATTTTATTTATTTAAAAACTTAACACCAAAATAAATTATCTAGATTTCTACATGGTATATGGTAAATATGGTGATTTTGTTTTGATTTATTATTTTTGCTTTGGAGCGTAATTAAAATTACATAATTCAAATAAAACTGAGGGATTATGGTAACCAGTGGTCTCAAACTCTAATTATTATCTATTATATTTTTAAATCTTTTGTTTTATGTTATATTAAACAAAATATTGGTGATCACCCGAAATCAAATTGGACTTTTATGTTTATATATGTTTATTAAAAAATTCTATTGCTTTTTATATTTAATTTTTATAAGTAGTCTTGAACATCATTTTTTGTAGGAATTTTTCTTTCTGTTTACCATTTGTTTTCCCTTCCCTTCCGTAGATTTTCACTAACCTTCGATTTTCAGTTTATGAGCACAAATGTTTAACTAGTACCTTTACACCACTACACGGTTAAGTAGTGTTGCGACCGGATTTGTACCAGACAACACAGCTAGCAATATCACCTTCAGAATAACAGGCAAGCTTAGTTATTATTTTTATTTTCTATTTTAATTGATAACAATTTAATAACTTTGTATATTAAAGTTTGTTTCTTTTCTCTGTCAAGCGTTTTTCTGGTTTTCAATCCCATGATCATGTAATATCCAGGTTCTGCGTTATGTTTTGACGCCAGTTGGTGGTACAGTTTGTAACATATTAAATTTTATTTGTAGCCTATCTAGATTTATGTTAAAACAACAGAGCTTTATTTATTACCGGGTTTTATTGAACTAGCATACTCGCTTGTGTATCTATATTCAAAATTAAATTTCATTTACTCAAATTCAAAAGTGAAACAACTTTGACGGCCGTAAATATTTCTTTATATTTAGCTAAAATTTTAATTTTTAATAATTTTGTAAATATTACCAGATTATAATAAGCAGGTTTTTCATATTTTATCATAAGTATGAGAAATAAGAAATAAGAAAGTATGTACTTAACTAAATTAACTTAATTTTCTTATAATTTCGTGAACTTCCTTATTTTTTGTTAAAAAGACAACAATTTTTGATTATTTTGGGCAAAAAATCGAAGGAAGTAAAGCCAAGTATGACTTAAGAAAGGCACGTTCTTGTATTAATAATAGAGAGAACATAAAAGAGGGTGTTTTAGGTATAATAATAACATTAACCTTTTATCCCCTTTTTCTTTATATGACTATACCCATGTCGGCGTTTAATTACCTAATTTTCGTTTAGTTTCTTTATAGATTTAATACTAAATATTAATGGGGAACCCTGTTTGGGTTTCTTTGAACGTTGAACTTATTTAAAATAGAACAAATGGCTATTGTGATCCATTTAGCTATTCTACTAAAACAAAATATTTTTTTAATTAAGGGAAATTTGTAAAACTCCATTTCAGGTAATACAGTGGATTGTTTACTGTGATTATGATTTATTATTAATATAAGATTAATGTGTTTTAATGAAATAGTTATTATTTTATACCAGAAAATCATCCGACAGTTTATTTTTAACGTGTCGACTGAATAATGAATACCACACAGATTACCCTACGAGATCTATCTTTTCTTCTCCTAATTCCTTGAAACCTAATATTCTTTTAAAGCCCCAGAAATATTCCTTATATACCAACATGTTTTTTTTTTGGAATTATCACTTCAAAAGTAACAAACATACAAAAATAAAACACGATACTCACGAGAACAAAAACTCTTTTTCATACTGGAAACTAGTATTTTTGCTCTGATACTATATGTATGTGAAATATCAATTTAATCATTGATAAAAATGAATGAAGATAAAATTTTAGAAATATTTAATCTTCAGTTTCAATTGAACTTATTAATTTAAGTAAATATCCAATTGTTAGTAACGTTTTTCTTAATAAAAATTAATATACATGGTGTCTCTATAAGGTCTGTATAAAATGCTAGCGAAAATTCCTGAGGCTAGTCCAATTTATCTTTGTCCAAAAGGTTTCCGAAATACGAGGTGTAAAAGTAAAAATTTTTTAAAAACTTTTTTGCGAATATTCGCCTTAAATATAGTTTGATTGCACTGCATTTGTTACTTCTTTTTTTTTAGGATGAGAAATCAAGATCTGATTTCAGTTTCAATATACACGTATCTTTATTATTACTAAAGATAAATACTTGCGAGTTTTGTGAACTTCTATTTAAAATTGAAAATTTTCCACATACAAGCCCCCTCGTATCTTACTGAATATGTTAGTTAATGAAAAAGTAAGAACCGGTTATTGTAGAGTTTTATGTAAAATCTGCTGACGTGCATAGTTTTTTCCTAAAGATTTTGACTCATAGATCAAATTTATGTTTCTTTTTAAAGCCTAGAATATTTAGACTTTTCATGAGGTCTGTTATTTTTCTGGGAGGTAGGTGCTTTTCTTCTTCAGGCATCAAGGTGACGCCTTCCAGGAATTTAAGTCTCTTACAGAACAGTGCTATGCATTCACAAAGCAGGTGTTATGTTTTTTCGGCTGCCCGATCGCAGAAAAGGCAAACATCGCTTTCAGCTTTATCGATTTTTCTGAAATGTTATCTCAGAGGGCAGTGTCCTGTGAAGATATCCCTTTTTGGGAGATTGAGAAGCATTTTTGTGTTCTTTGGCGACGGATTTATGATTTTTTTCACTTGTGTGAGACCATGCATCTTATTCCAGCTTAATTTTATCTAATTTTGCTCCACGCTCCGGAGCTTCTCTTTTATGTGGCTTTTTGGCAGTCTACAGGAAGGTTTTAGACCAAGAAAAAGGATGTTTCCCCTTTCTTTGGTGAGGCTGTCCTCTCCCTCTTTTTCTTGATTCCCTTGTGCCCTGGCACCCACATCAGGGTTACTTTGTTGTCCCTTGCCAATTGCTTTAGGGCTTGCTTGCAGTCCCAAGTCAATATAGACTCGGAAGTGTTTGACCTGAGAGCCTTTAGCGCTGCCTGGCTACCTGACGATTTTGGCCTTCTTAGTGTTTCTATTGAGACACTCACCAGCGCAGATTTGGATGGCGTGCATTTTTGCTTGGAAGATGGTAGGGATGTCTTTTAAAGATTTGACAAGCCCAAAATTTGGTCTTGATACTTTCAGTTTGACCTTTCCTTTCATCTTGAATTCGTCAGTAAACCATATCTTTGAATCCTCATCTGGTTGAGGTAATCCCTCTCTGTTCGCTGGGTAGCAGTCAGATTCCACTTTAAGTCCATTTCAAAATCGTAGGTAATAGACATGATATCTGTTGGCTTTAATATGGATTATGTTGAAATTATATCCAGAATCTTTATATGTCCAATAAAATTTCCAGGTTTGACGCTTTCAGTTTGGAACAGCTTGAGAGCATTTGTTGCTGCCACCCTCACCACAGCCTTACACAGAGAAGAAAGATTCAGCATTGCTTCTATTGCAGCTTTGGAGTATAATGATATAGACCCTGTGACTCCTACATAGACTAAACTGTATATTTTTTTCAGCATTTTTGAGCTGCTATTTGTTGTATCTCGGACCACCAATCTAAGGAGGCAAATATGATCGTAGGTTTGACGATCGTTTCATATAATCATAAAATCATTTTCAGCCTCAAGTCCCAGGTTTTCTCAAAAATTTTACGACATGCTCACCTTACCGTTATTGCTTTTTGTAGAATATAGTTATTCAAGTTCAATTTCTGGTGTATTATATCTGCCAGATATTTAACCCTTCTTCTTTTAAAGGTGCCTATCTTCTTATGATGTCGGCGACCACCTTGGCCCATTTTTTCTTATTCACTGCTGCTCGGAATAGGTTGATGTTAGGTCCATTTTCTAAGATTGGCCAGCCAGGATATACGCCTGCACTTAGGGCCTCGTTTGTCCTGTAATATTAATTGTAAAAGTCGGTATTTATCATTACGCATAATGTGGCCAAAGTAAGCCAGTTATAGTAGGCAATTTCCTTTGCCTTTCTGAGCTTTTCGTAATGTTAGTTGTATGGTGTGTGTATGAGACCCGTAACATGCGTCGGTAGCACCACATTTCGAATGCCTCTGAGCGTTTGGCAGCATCCTCGGTAAGACTTCAGCTTTCAACTCCGTAGAGGAGAACACTCTTCAGTGTGAGCATCTGAGAATTCTTATGCGTATATTGCGGTAAAAGTGCTTCTGGCTTTTTCAACATGAGTTCTTATTTCGCAAATGTGACCCAATGTATCACTCACTGACATTGCAAGCCTGATAGCATATTTTCCCCACTCTCCAATGGTGCATCGTTTACTGTAAATTAGGCGTTAATGTTGATGTTCTTTCTAATAACCATTATTTTATTATTTTTATAATTTAATTTTAGTTCGTATTCATTGCATGCCTCTACAATATTATCCATCACTCTCTGGAGATCCTCCGTAAAGTTTGCCAGCAATACGGTGTCATCTGCATATATAATATTATTGATAAATTGACCATTTACCATAATGCCGACTTTTGATTCATCCAAGGCTCTTCCAAAGATATTTTCGGAATATATATGAAACAATGCCGGTGATAATATGCATCCCTATCGAACTCCCTTTCCGTCTACAAAAATATCGGATAATTCGTTGTTGAGGCGTACTATTGGTTTTTGCTGGATATACAAATTTGAAATCAATCTTGTATCCTTACAATTAATTCCCGATGTTTTTAGAATATCAATTAATTTTTCTGTGCGGCACCATGTCAAACGCCTTGTCAAAATCATTGAAACATGCAAATACTTCGCAATTGACATCTCTCGCTATTTGTATTCGCACTTGCAAGCCGACAAGTGCTTTCCTTGTTCCAAGGCCTGCTCTGACTCCAAATTGCACTTCACTAAGGTGTTCTTCTAATTTTATGTAAATGCGAAAGTGAATGATATCAAGGAGTACCTTAAGTGCGTGGCTCATTAAACTAATTAATCTGTGGTCCTCGCATTCCTAGCGTTGTTTTTCTTAGGAATTGGGATGAATATTGATAGCAGCCAGTCATTCGGTAAATGTCCACTTACATATAGGTTGTTGAGTAGCCTGGTGAGAGTTGTGAATTGGGAGGCCTCTAATAACTTCAAAATTTCCTCAGATCCCGGCGATTTTCCATCTTAAAGTCGTTTAATGGCCATTTTAACTTCTTTGTTTGTTATTTCTGAGCCGTAAAAATTGTTAATTTCGGGTGGTACATACTCTTTCCATCTTCTTATTCTGTCTTTAATCTCGATTAAGATCCGGCCTTCGTTGTCTACAATTATGTATGTGTTGCGCTGTTCACTAGTATTTTGCATTTCTTTAATCTTTTTGTTCATATGAAGAGTTTAGATTTCTATAAATTTTTTAGTCAGCCATGACTCTTTTGCTACTTTTATTTTCCTTATTACACTCTTGTGGGGATTATTATATCTATTAACATTTTTATCTTTAAGTTTTCGTCGTACTTTCATCATTTGCAGTATCTCGTATGTCATCCATTCCTGTTTCTTTTCCTTTTTTGATTTAAGATTTTCATATGATGGTGTGGTAACAGCAGTCTTCATTTCATTCCACTGTGCTTCTATGTCGTTGGTGTAATTTTCGGCCATTTTTGCGAAGTTCTTGTTAAGCTCTTCTTTGAATTTTTCCTGGATGTTATTTTCTTTTAGTAATCTATGTCATTTTTGGGAGTCACTTTCTTATGAATTATTTTTGCTGCTAATAGAGTATGATCCGAGATGACATCTGCGCATGGATATATTTTTGCTGAGGTGACGGAATTTTCAATTTGATTCCTCCTAATTCTCTGTAGTGTATCTCCGGGAGCTATCCATATGTAAAGTCTTTTGGGATGTAGCTTGAAAAATGTATTCATGATAACCATGTTCGTCTCCTGGCAGAATTGAATCAGCCTTTCTCCTCTTTCATTTCTCGTGCCAAGACCGCATCTTCCCACAACGTTCTCCACTGTTCTATTTTAGCATTAAAATCGCCCATGATGATATTTAGTTCATGTTTTTTTTTTGTGAGCTCCAGAGTCCGATATAAATTTCCTATTTCTTCTTCAGTAGATTCGGCTGTGGGTGCATAAACCTGAATGGCGTTCATGTTAGCAGGTCCGGAATTGGTTTTCAATATTGCAACTTTATCCGATGGGTGTATATCCTATCACTGCTTTAGTTAATTCCGCTTTTACTACTAGAGCTATGCCATTTCGGTTTCGTGTTGTGTCATCTCTCGAGTAATAGATATGGTGTTCATCCATGACCATTTTTCCGGAGTTTGGCCATCGAACTTCACTGCATTCTAAAATATCGATGTTCAGATATTTCATTTCCCGAATAACTGCTTTGTCTGGTTGGTCCATGCTTCGAATTTTCCAGGTACCGATCCTTTTCGCGTTTGAGAGTGACCGGGGGATTCCTAGCACCCTTTACCCATTTATGGAGTGCTCGGGACTGAGGGCCGTTTTTTTATAATTTTCAGCCATTGTGGTGTCCTGGGGAATATTAGATACTAAGTAGTTTTCCGTTACTTTCCTGGACTTAAAAATCAGCCGCTTCGAACACGAAGTACCGACGCTGTTTGCAGCCGGCCATTCTGGGTCAGACGCTGCAGTGCTAGTTTTGGTCCGCCCTGGCTATTTGATTTACAGGTACCACCCATATCTGGGAGGCATTCCCATATATGCCACCTGAGGAGGCGCCCGATGGGGGACTAGCAACCCTTATTGGTATATTATTACTGCCAGATATTACTTTAGTGTTATTCCATTTAAAATAAGTGCATTTATGTCTAGTTTCTAAATGGCACGAGAAAAGTTTGGGATTAACGTGGTTTAAGGCAGTTTGCCTAAGACTGGTAATAGTTTTTTCATTGTTACCCCTAGCGATGACAACTAGGCCGTTAGTACTCACCCTTGAGAGTATCCTCTGACTATGATGATTGTTGTTTCATTGTTGCCGATAGATACAGTAATAATTCTGCTTTTTAGCATTAGTTGAAACCATCGTGTTAGAGAAGGCTCCGTTTACTTTTCCTCTACGACTCTGACTATGAATTTATGTGAAAGGTTGTCAAAAGCTTCCCTTATATCAATGAAAGCACTCAAAGAGATCTCTTGTATCATCACTGTTTTTTCCAGATCACCCACTAGACAGTGTAGAGCATTGACTGTGGATTTTCCGGCCTCATAAGCAAACTGTTTTTTGTACGGTGGTTTCTTAAATTCCATTATTTTCAAAAGAAAATACATGAGGCTGATTGGACGGTATTATTTTGTTTCATCTGATGGGTGTCGTCCCGTTTTCGGCACGAATGTCACCCTAACTTTTTTCTATTTTTGAGATATATAACCAAACAAGCAGCTGTTCTTAAGCAGCTCCTTAAGCAAGGCTGTATTATTTTCGAACCCCTTTGTAATAGGGCTGGAAAGATCCTGTCTTTTCCGGATGACTTGAAGGCTTTATTGTTTAAATACTCTATATTGTTTTATTGGAGGTGAAGATTTTCTTCTAGGCGTCTTATTTAAAGAACTGGTTTATGCGTTCTGTCCAAAGGGCTTCATATACTTCGCTCCTTCTCGACGATTTTACTCGTTGAATAAAATTTTTTAAAAAGTGATGTTATGGGCAAAAATCCACGTGTTCGCCTATCAAGCCGAAATATCAGGTTAAGATAGAATTGCGACCGGTTCCGATTCAATTTGTCGGTTAAACACGAGATATGTGAGCTTATCGTTTCTAAAGGACGACCATTCTCTCAATAACGCATAGCCTGAAGGAGCCTTAACCTTATTCTATGAGCGCCACAGCGAACAAAATTACTACTTAGCTATACTATCTAATAAATATATTGACTTTCAGTTCAAGAGGCATTTTGTGTTAACATTTATTGAGTTATACAGAAGCTTGCTCTTTGTATGAGAGTAAAGGCATCAAATAAATCTTGAGCAGCATCTGAATTACAGTTCTCACTTGATTATTTATTATTTTTAAAGAAGCACGAGATCCCAAGTATGGTGTAACAGCCTCTTTTTTACATTTAGGCCTGTTTTATTTAGATTTGGAATTTCGCAAAAGATTGTATGCATCTCGTCATTTGTCGGCATCGGTCTTAAGGAGTCGCGATTTCAAGCGGGTTTTTTTCTTTAAGTATTCTTGCCATTCTTAGATATCTGTAAATTAGTTATCTGTTTCCGTTGAAGTTTTGGGTGAATAATATTGAATTTTGGAGATACGTCGTGCGGAATATTTTTCCAATAATTAGAACATGGTTTTAAAAATCTCTTCAAATAAGTTTAGCGTTGTTAAAGAGTAAAATCAGTTATGATTCGTATGTTTTATTATTTGATTTGTTCAATTTACACAAAAATGAGGTAAATATATTCTATATTTTTCGTTATAGTCATCGACTTCAAAAATTTAAATTATTTCCATTTTACGCGTAAGAACCTCATAAAAAATTTCCTAAATACCAAACCCGTTATTCTCTTTTGGTTTCAGGGGCCGTCTTTTTAAAATAATTTACCAGGTTTTTAAACTATGTGGGTAATTTCAAGTTTTATCCAGCATTTACAGTATCGAACTGATTTATTTAGGCTTTACTTCAGTTTCTGCCAGCTATTATCCTAATTTTGAAGCTTTATGGCAGTTTTTTGTTCCTTGTTTTGATGCAAGGCTTATCCCATGTTCTTGAAGTTTTGCCATCCTGAATAGAAATACTACATATTTCTTCGAAACCAACAACTTTTGGTGGTGAAACTGTTGCGTTTGAGTCCTGTTTGGTCCCATATGTCAAAACACTCACAAGGGGATATTAAAACATCCGAGAGCTGTCCTGTTTCCAAGTATTCAATTAGTCGAGACCATTTTTTAGTGACTGCAGTTCCATAGCAAGTACTCACTAACAGATAAGTAGCTATATTGTTTGAGTTTGTAAAAAAAAAGAAACATAAAGTCATACTATAAAGAAAATTGCAAATTTCTTTGACAAACTATGTCATTTTTGCTTTATTATTTATAGCTGCAACTAACATATCTATGTTATTTTTGGGTTATCACTTTTGACCACAGCTACAGTATTTTTAATAAAGTAAATTTCATTATTTAGTACAAGTATCTTGAGTTTTATTTGGATGGTCATAAGAGTCTATCAGAAGAGACCAAGTCTTCCCGGTGTTACCATTTTATCAGTTTTAAGCTCAAGATAGTGCTTTAAATTTGAATTTTTAGTAAGAGTATCTTCAAGAAGTGCTATTTTTGCATTTTATAGCAAGTGAATCATTAAAAACCTGCTCATATATAATTGTCACGACAATAAGTGCTAACTGACCAAGATAGTGTAAATTAACATTATTATCTAATCCACTTGAATTACTTATAGATCATTCAATAAGTAAGTAATTAAGTACTAAGTATTTTAATGGGATCAAGAAACATACTGGATGATGATGATTAGACTTTATAAACTAAATTTTACCTTGATCACAAAAGCTACTGTCACCGCCAATAAATATTTACTCTTTATCATTCAATGTAGACTGTAGTCGATCTAGTAGAGTACGGAATCATCAGTCCATCGTTGATCTTCCCACACTTTTTTGTTTCACAGGTAAAATCTTCGAGAATGAGAGAAATGCATGGGACCCTTAAGAATTCTTAAAAATAAACAGAACCTTACACGAAGCCCAAGTTTTTATGTTTCTTTTACTACATACACTTTATTTGCCTTATACCACACTTTCTGTAAAATAAACTCTTATTCTAAATTCCATTTATTTTAACATTAACGAACAAAGAATATCAAGAAAATAATTGAAAAAAAATTAATTAACAAAATATTCTTCACGTCAGAATGCCAGTTAGCATTAAAAATGTAAGCTGTTTATCGATGATTTGTACTTCAGCCACAGCTCATTATAATTTAAGTTCTTTCTTGAAGATTTAATATTTTATAATTATATTTCTGTAGGTACAACATTCACTTTAATATTTCAAAAAAAAATCAGGCGAAAATTCTTCAAATTTATTTTCACGATGTCAAATCTTTAAAATGATATGTAAGAATTCTGTTCCAACTTTAAATACGAATTCATAAAACCACCTTACTTTATTCGGTAAACTTAAAACTAAGCTTAAATCTTATAATGTGACTCGAAAATCCTTTTTATCCGACAAACCACAGCTTGTTTTCTAAGTTTTAGAGTTAGGTTTATCTTGTAAGAGAACATTTAGAAGTTATGCAAACCCCAACAAAAACTTAATTATAGCTTCGGAAATAGCGCCATCTAATAACTATTCAGAAGCTATTAATATTAAATACAATCCAACTATGGTAATAGGGATGATTTGACTGTAGTTATATTATAATTTGCTATCAAGTTTACAGGTGTTACGTCATATCAGCAAATCACAGAATTGAAATTTTAAATAATTGTATTATTTTTTCTGAAAATTAATCTTTGGTTCTATTAAGCTACACTGATGAGACCATAAGAATGGTCGAAACAGGTAAGAAATAAGAACCAAAGTTCTATTTATTGGGAACACTGTCCTATAGTTTACACAAAATATGTACAAATGAATCAAAGACATGAGCTTGTGTTGTGATAAGAACTTTCGAATTTGTTCTCGCTTTGTAACAAAAAGCTCACAGTGTTTATTTTTAACCTATATAAAATTTTCATTTCAGTTTCGCCAAAATCTCATTTGGAATTTTTAGTGATACCGAGCACTACCACGGTTTGATCAACACCGGAAGGCAGTTAAAGGGAAACTGTGGTGGATCGTCGTGGAGGTCGCTAAAGATATACTTGAAAGCCACTGTATTAAGGTGTAAGGACCCATAATGTTGGCCGTACGCGTAATGTTTTATATGTAGCGATATTGATGGAATGCTCTTCCGCTGTCAATCAAGTCCATTTGTCGAAATAGTCGTGACAATAATTAATCCAAGTATTCCATACAATGTTCGCTATCGATAGCAGCGTATAAAAGTTGCTTAAGGTAAATTATGTTATAGAACGTAGTTAGGACTAAAAAATGTTAGAAAAAAGGGAAACTGCGCATGTTGTAGATTGCATCTGTGGACCGTTCGCATGTACCGCAAAATACGGTCCATGCGAACCAAAAAGTGAATTGTGGGGAGAATATGTGCACACCGAAAAGTACACACTCCCACCAATAGTATCACATCGATAATACTATGAATTTAAGAACTATTCGAAATAGTATCAGTTCCAAACTGACCATTCACCGAGAAGAATCTGGAGCTCCAAGTACCGATAGAAGGAGAAACACCTACGAAGATGGCCGAAAAATTAATTCTGACTACATCGTAAAACCAGTCATTACTATTACTGCAAGCAATAATGGATGTGATTTATTTGTTCCTTCGATGCTGCTTATGGTTACTGGGGAGAACTTGTATCTTTTTTCTGTAGCAAATTGTATTTCTGATCTATACAATTTTTGTTTTGAGATCACGGACCATCCGCTGGTCAAAGACAGCATCCGAACTCGCCATACTACCGACTCGGTTTTGATTGGTTGCCAAGAACAGAACACCTCCGTCGAAGGCAATACGTCCGCATTTCGCGATTACTGCATCAAGAATGGCCGATTTTACTGCCCTTTGTGAGAATAAACCGATCTGACCAAAACTAAAATGGTTTATCCATGGAAAGTCTGCATTCTTCGCTCACCTCCAAAAGCCATTCTGGAAGAAAATTATGACCAACCCACTACTGGACATTCAGGAATTGCGAAAACTGCAGCTCAAATCGCTCGACAATATTACTGGCTAGGGATGTTCCGTAAGTTGCACCACTTATCAACGATTCAAAGTTTCACACCGTTAGTACTGACCTAGTAGGACCGTTACTCTGCTCATAGAAAGCTATATCCAGTACAGTCAGTCAAGTATTCTATGAAAGAATCATCACCCGACTTGTATGCCCGAAGATCTTAACTTGTGACAACGGGACTCAATATACCGGCCAAATTTTTAAGAATCTCCTTCGAGAGATTGAAGTTATTCTCCGTATGATCGCTCAATTCTGCGAGTCCGATCACGGAAAATAGGATATCCACCTACCTCAGTTTATGTTTTTTCTTCTGTCTTTTTTAACTTCGGACGTGAACGCGATCCGCCCAAATCATTGGACCGATGCTTGTTAAACAATGGTATTTATAGACAGAGTCTTGCACTAACAGCTGATTCCGACGCAAAGTACGAATAAAGCCCAAAAATGACTTAGGTTGCCACTACAAAATATATGAAAAAGTCTATATTTCATACAGAAATATCTCTGCCTTTCATACAGTAATATATCTATCTTTCATACAAAAATAGGTTTATCTTTCATACAAAAATATGTGTTGGCCCATATACTTCTTGATGAAAATGGCATTAAATATAGAACAGCGAAACAAAAACCTTGACTCCGTTTAACGTTTAGCCTGGGCACAAGAGTATATCGATAGAGATTGGTCAAACGTGATTTTCTACTGACGAATGTTGATTTTGGGCCTACAGCTCTGTGAAAAAAGCTTGGTCTTTCACGCAACACAGAATTAATCAAAGAAAAATTAAATAACGAAAGTTTAAATTTAATATATCTTGGAAACGAACTAATTTAACAACATCAATGAAGAATGGCTTTTTCAGTAGTCATAAATTGTGAAAAGGCTACTAATAACTAAAATATGGTGAGATACATTCAGCCCATGGGAAAAAATCCAGAATTATTCTATGATCACTTGATATTGTACTGATAGGTATATAACGCCTTTATCATAATCATAACGTAATTGTTTCACAGTGTTGTCAAGTTTTTATGATTTCATTTGCTGTTTTGCATTATCAAGCCGATCTTGCAGGTGCATTAGAGGAGAGAATTAAAGTGTTGACGTTTTGAAATAAATGTTCGAAATTATACTCTTACTGTGAGTCTATTATTGAAATGTTCTACTTAACTTTTATTCTTAAGCAACTACAAGTTCGTTCACACAATACATATAAGTAAATGCTACATCACAAATTACAATACAATGGAAGATAGAAAAAATAAAATTATATCTTGGAGTAAGACAGGGAGATTCGATATCTCCAAAACTCATTACTTTGACTTTGGAAGATCAAGGCGTGATAGATCGAGAAAAAATAAAACCATTTAAGATTTGCTACCTATGTCACTTTGATAGCAAAACGTAAAGAAGATGTTAATAGAACCAAATCAAAAATGAAATGAAATCGGTCTAAAGAAAAAATTTGGGGAAACAAATTATAACAAAAGACCTTAAAGAAAACAGTGAAGAAATCCTAATAGAAAACGAAAAAATATACCAAATTGAATCGCATGTATGTTTGGAAACACACTGAAATCAAAAACGTTTGCCTATATGTACTGATCATATTGACATATGGTACAGAATTTCGAGAACTAAAAAGAGTATCGTAAGTAAACTTCAGGTGGCACAATGAGCAATAGAGAGAAGAGTACTTGGCATCGGTCTCCAAAATTGCATACCTAATCATCTAAGATCTAAAGCATCACATATCGCTCAACGGATTTGTACGCTCATATGGAACTGGGCTGGTTACGTAGGACGAATGGGGGATAACAGGCTGGCACAACGAATAATCTAAGAGATAACATAGCAGAACCAGAGGTTGACCCCTAAGCAGATTGACCGACGGCAATAAACGAATAGAGGAACATAAGTGGATGTGGAGAATAATTTAAAAGATAAATGGACAAACTTATATCCGACGCTGGATCGAATGAACTGATGATGATAATGAACTACAAGTTCAGGTTAATTCAGGAAATTAGTATGCGAAAATTATAGATCAAAATCAGTTTTACAAAAATATGTCAAAATCCGAGTAATTTTAGTTAATCTGCAGTGTACAATATTCTTTGTTTCAACTAAAATTTTGTTTCTGACGGCACGCCACTGCTACAACAATTTTATTTCCTTTAATTCAAATAAACATGAAATATTTAATTTAAGGTTTAAAGGACGTTTTAACCAAGTTTTTTTTTTTAGTATCAGCTTGTTTATTTTAAATTGAGTGACAGGCTATGATAAAAAGTTGACGTCGTTGGATATATTTTCTACTCAGCATTTACTGGAATTATTTTTATTGGAGCTGACATATTTTAGAAGAAAGAATTACTGTATATGGAATATTTTTTCCGGTTTTGTGAATTGGATATCTGTAAGATAAACCTGCACTTACCGAAAATAATGGACTTTTTGTTAAATATATTTTGTTTCAAGAGACATAATTGATAGCGGTATCATATTAAGTAATGATATTGATATTTTTCAGCAAAACTCCACTCTGTTGTTTGCAATAATTGATTGTTGGTTTCGTAAGTAAAAGGAAATTCTTGGTCAACATTTGTAGCAGTTAAAACTATGTCATTAGAAACAAATTATTTTACCTATTTTTTCTATAAAATTGCATTTTCATATATTGCAAATTATAGTACGTAATTTTAAATAAAAAAGTTGTTTTGCCACCAAGATAATATTTCCAAAGAAATTTTTTTGGTAAATATCAATCTTAAGAGCTCAGGGTTTCAGTCAACAAAGAAATAAAACAACCAAAAACCCTTGTTAAACTTTAATTTCAGTGTCTAGAGCAGTGCAGACAACATTATATAAATACTACACATAAGAAAAATGTAACAAATAGTACTTTAAATAGTTGGTTTTAGTTAAATAAGTTGTTTCCCTGTAAATAATTTCTAGGGAACATGGCGAAGAGGACGATTGGTAGGATGATGAGAGATAAGGTCATAAAACGAGGGACCATTTCCTCATCCAGACATCAACAAATCTGAGACATTCCGCAAGATAAAATGCAAAAAAAAATTCAACTTTGTGAAACCCGTCAGAACAAACTTGAGTCGCAAGAGCGAATGGGACAGAAACAACATTGAAAAACTCAGCGAGAAATCCATTATGTGGTATACAGATGGCTCCAAAACAACGGAGGGAACTAGAGTAAGAGTATACAGATCCGGTATCAGACACTACGAAAGCATTTTCCAGACAGAAATGCATGCCATTAGGATGTGTATTCAATTTAACATGTAGAAAAACTGTCACCAGCAAGAGATTATCATCATGACGGATAGCCATGCAGCAATCAGTGTGCTGAATTCTCAAGTTATCAGTTCCAAGATGGTCTGGGAATGCCTAGAGGAACTCAATGATTTGAGTAAGAATAATAAAGTCACCCTCATGTGGGTACCGGGACATACCGGGATAGAGGGGAATGAAATAGTGAACACGCTCGCGAGGAAAGGGGCTGAGATACCTTTTCTGGGACCAGAGCCTTTCTGTGGAATCAGTAGCAGCGTAATGCTGGAAGAACTAAAGATAGAAGAAGAAAGCAGGAGATCCAATTATTGGATAGAACTGCAAGGATTGAGACAAGCGAAGATATTTCTGGGGAACTACGACCAGAAGAGATTCAAAGAATGCATAAGCCTGAGTAAAAACCAGCTCAGAGTTTTGACAGGGGTCCTGACGGGGCATTGCTACCTGAAGGGACACTTCAAGAAACTCGGACTGGTAGAAAGAGAAGAGTGCAGATTCGCTAAGGAGGAGAACTAAATCTCTATTTACATCCTTGCAGAGTGCAGTGCTCTATAAAACTCTAGGATGCGGTTCTTGGGAGGACACCAAATCGAAGAAGGGTCGCTACTCGCCTTGAAGCCGCCCAACATCATGAGATTCCTGAGGGAAATAGAACTGTAGGACCTGCTCTAGCCGATAAGGTAACTCTTACGACTGGGCAGCAGTAAGAAGCCCAATAGATCTACCAGATCGCAGTGTACAAGCCCCCAACTCTACGCACATACATTCCAAATAAATATCCTTTAGTCGCTAACCTAAACGAACCTGAACTAACCTGAACTAACCCTTTGGAGTATATTATTTTTATGGCTGGCTTAATAATTTGTTAATATGGCAGTAATCAGAATTTCACGTATAAAAGTCGACCAAAAAATTTAGTTCAGTCCAAAAAATTTTAGCCGGAAACTTGTTGAAACTTTTATTAACAATCCTGGGTTGGAGGTGCTACTCAATAGAACGACCTGTGTTCAAAGAATCTTCATACAGAGTTGTATCACATATAATCTAACCTTTCTCAATTGACCATACTTGAGTATATACCGATTTTATTAGATAATCTAATTTTTGATTGAACTTGATACCGATATAACAACTTTGATTTGTTTTGCACTGATGATGTATCTACATACGACATTATAAGAAATAAGATTCCTTTTATTTGCTAAGTCTCTAAAAAATCTGACCCCATTACAAACAACAAAAATTTTTAGCAGAAAAAAAAACTTCTATTTAAACACTCCATGCAAACTTTAATTCGAGGAAATAATTTTGCTTCTGGAAATTAAACTTTTTTTTTCAGAAACTGCTTCTGGATATTAAATTTTCTTTTTTTCAGAAATTAGCATTCCAACATTAAAATAAAAAAAAATGTTATTGATCCAATTAATTCAATTTAATAGACAAATACAGACACGTGGCTACTCCATCATAGACAGGTAGGACCTTTCGCTGGCTTCCGGAGTACCAAATAATTAACATCAGATATAGATGTTTATTTATAGTACTACTGATCACAGGTCAAATATAACTATATTAGTCAGTCCTCATAAAAATAAAACTATTTATAGATAATAATGATGATTTAAAAATAGGAAACTGCACTGAGTCCTCCTAATTCTTCTAAATATACGCTACGTGAGCGACAACGTCAAAAATATAAAGGATATATCATTAAAATTTCATGGACCAATAAAGTTGTTAAGATGGAAGTTATTTCTATAAAAAAGACTATCTGAAAAAATATTAATCTCAGGAATCTTTAGCAAAAGTTCCAAATATAGACTACGATAACTACACTGGCGAGCAAAAATTTAGGTCACTTAAGTTGTTGTGGATAATTTTAGAAGTAATAATAATAAGGGAATTATTGTATTAGTAGGCGCTCAATCATTTGTTTTCCGAGAAATGTTGTCTGTTATATTTGTTATTTGTGATACTGTAATTATGACTTTTATGATATAACTTACATTCGCTCTAACCTAAAATTCACATTTCGTTGCCTATTTTCCAATTTATCATTGGTTTCTCTGTCAAATCTATTGGCCGCACGATGAAGTATTTATTTAACAGGTTAGAATCTATTTTTGCGGTACGAATTATAGATTTCATACAAGATGGTTGAGGACAACGTAAAACTGCAAAAATTGTTCGTAAGAGCCTTTGTGCTGTACAAAATGTGTACCAGCGCTATGAAGAGACTGATAACCTGATAACTAGAAGACCAGGATCTGGGCGAAAGAGTAACCTCCCAAAGAGATGACCGTTTCTTGGTGTCGGCAAGTTTGCGGATTAGAACAGCTTCTGCAGTTTTGCTACAACGCTAAGAAGTTAGAAATGTAAATGTAGATATGAATCCTATCGAATATATCTGGGATGAGTTTGGCCGACGTATCCGAAGGTATACACTAGCTCCAAGAACTGCCCAAGAGCTAAGAGAGCTACTATTGCAGAAGTGGAATACCATCAATCAGAATGTGATCCTTAAGTTGATTGAAAGTATGCCTCTTCAAACAGTTACTAACGCAAGAGGAGGAAAAACACGTTATTAATGATTAATTTCTTCATTAATAATAATAACAGTAAGTCAAACATCGTTTTAAATGTAAATTTATTGCTTTTTCAGAATAAATCATAAAAACCCAAAAAGATGTTTACCGATTTAATATTAAATATTAGATTTAGCTTACAAAATACAGTGTAATGATTAACAATTTGCAAATATAAACTCAAAACAGGAAATTCCAAAAGGATATCACAATTTCAATGTGACTTAAATTTTTTGCTCGCCAGTGTAATAATTCAGAAAAACAGTAGCTAAAAAAGATGAACGGGAAAAGAGAAAATTTCCTTTCTAAGAAATTTTATAGGAAGAGTTGTAATGGATCTGGTTAAAATGGTGGTATCGTATAGATACAATGATTCTCAACCTTTAAGAATTGTATCTATTTATTAGAAACACGGAATACAACAATTTCAATGTAACTATTTGACCTACATATGAAGTAGAATATTTGAGTCTATTAAAAATGGATTCGTGCAGATATTATCCAACACATTCCTCGTGGTTTGCAAGAATAATTAATTTGATTGTTTTCATATTATTTAATCATGTGGACTCTATTTCACCGCTAGGTTGCGTGGACGACAATTATCCGCCAATTGCCTTTAATATTGCCTCTTCGTGTTCTCATTGTCATGACACCAGCACTCATGCACCAGAATTTTTACATCGACTTTAAACATGCCAATAATATCTTATTAAATGACTATTCGTGCTATGTACCTTGGAATGCCCTTTATTCTTCTGTGAGTAGTGTCGATGATTTTTAACCATGAATTATATTCTGCTATGGAGGCATTTGTGCCTGTAAAGAGAGTTTCTACAAAAAAGTTTCCTAGGTGGTTTCCCAACGAGCTCATTGAGTTAACTATACAACAAAAATATGTCTTAAACAGTTTATGTCGAGTGGTTCTGGGAACGACTATGAAATATTTAAAGGTTTCCTTGCAGATGTAAGAAACTATCACATCTTTGTTATAATAATTATATTCGTGACACAGAATCTGGTATCGGTCGGAGTTTAAAGCAATCCTGAAATTTTGTGAATGATAAACTTCACTCAAACTGTATGACATCTGAACGGTTTTGGAGGACGAGAGCGCGGTCATGGGTCCTGAGATTGCTGAACTTTTGCTAAATATTTCAGCAAAGTGTACAATGATGTAACAGTGAAGTGCTCGATGGCTGTCTATTCTGACATTTACGCCGAGCTGAATGATCTTGAGCCCTATAAGGGTTTCGGGCCCGGATAGCGTTCATCCAATACTACTTAAAAGGTGTTCGCTCGTTCTGGCTCGCCCACTTCATCACATTTTCAATGAATCTCTTCGGCGGGGTATTTTTTCTCAATTTTGGAAAACGAGTTTTGTGATTTCTATTCACAAGGCCAGCAGCAAGGCTGACATTCGGAGCTATAGACCTATCAGCATAATTAATACTATTCCTAAAATCTTCGAAAAGCTGGTTAATGCCTTTGTCACCTCTATTTTTAAGTCTGCCATCATTGAAGAGCAGTTTGGTTTTTATGCTGGTAGGAACACTGAGGTGTCTTCTATGTGGGGTTTGTCTGAGGCCTTAGAGATTGGATCTGAGGTCCACTCGGTGTATACTGACTTCTCGAAGGTCTTTAAAAGGGTGCCTGATGGGATTTTGTTGGATAAGCTTCGGAAGCTGGACGTCTCTGGTCACTGTTTGGTTGGATTAAGACCTATCTGAGGAATCGTCGTCAAGGTTGTGCGGGTTATTCATTAATGATGTATCCATCTGCTTTAAATCAAGCAAGTTCTTACTCATTGAGGATGACATGAAGGTGTATAAGATCATCGACAGTTACAGTGACTGCTTGGAGCTTCAAGGGGACCTCGACACATTTATTTTCTGGTGCGGAATGAATAGGATGAGTTTGAATATTCCTAAGAGTAAATTCATTAAATTTTCTAAATTGAATTATCCACTGGACTTTCACTATCACTAGGATGGTATGCCGCTGACCTCCGTTGATTCTACCCGGGACCTGGGAGTGCTTTTTGATTCCACCCTTTCATTCGTTCCTCACATCTCTGAGATTGTCAGTAAGTCCCTCAGGATGTTAGGTTTTATTAAACGTCATGCTAAGGAGCTTTCCACTGTGAACGCCTTCTAAATAAACTATTGTCGGTGGTTCAAACACATCTTGAATACGATTCTTGTGTTTGGAATCCCCACTATGAACCACATGTGTACCAGCTGGAACAGCTACAGAAAAGGTTTTTTAGATATCTTAACTTGAAATTCAACGGGGGTGATGATCTTAATTATGCTTCTTTGTGGCTCGAGCTGAATTTGCTCCCCCTTGCCAATAGAAGAAATGGTAGAGACTTACAACTTCTCTTTATAATTATAGACAGTATCACCGATTGTCCGCGCCTGCTGTTGAGTGTTGGTCTGAGGGTTCCTCCCCGGAGTATTCGTTTTTCCCATATATTTCACTGGCTTTTTCACAGAACAAATTATGTAAGCCATTCTGTTATACCAAGGGTGACTGGATATGCTTATGGGCTGGCTGACTTGAATTTTTTTGATACGTCTTTTAATCGTTTTAAACGAAGGCTGTTAGAATTGATTGTCGATTGACGTTTTGTGTTTTTGCTGTTACAAATTGACAGGTCTACATTTTTTTTTTCTTTTGTAAACACCCTTTTGTTATACTATTATTGATATCACATTGTTATGTTTCACTCTAGCTTTGTAATTAATTATTGTAAAATGGACAGTGTTGTCCATCGATAAATAAAAATAAATATTAAAAATCTCGCAGCAGAACTTTGTAAACAACGACCCTGACTTTTACACTAGAAATGGGAATGTTGGTGGTGGCTCCCCCCCCCCCCCCCCGGTCAACAATTTGCTTTCGTTTGCCTTACTGTACTTTTGTGATATCACCCCTCCCCCCCAAAGAGAGAGGGTTGGTCCGCCTCTGGGATAAGGTCCCTTTGAACAAATCTTCGAAGATACTATTAAATATGCCTTATTTAGTCGTTTCATTCAAGAAATATAAGCCATTAAATTTGCGTAAAATTGTCGCTAGATTTAATGGTTGTTACGCATATGGGTTTTTCATGATGAGCCAAAACCAACAAAAGTTATTCGCACAAGAAGTACTTCGAAGCAAAAGTCTGATTTTTTCGGAAAAACTGGTCATGTCGCAACCATGCCTTTATAGAATCATAAAACGATCAATTTTGAATAGTAGTGGGAATAGGGGGCTTCTAGTTGACCCCCCCACCACTTTTTTGATTGGTCAGCCAAGAATGACCTTGTTTCTGATTGGCTGCCCAAGTTCGCCCCCTATTCCGATTGGTTTCATAAACTCCGCCTCTTTTTGCTCCACCTCCTACCTCCTTCCTAACCACCACAGTAGTTGGAGGGGAGCTGGTAGCAGTTGGAGGGGAGCTGGTATTTTAAACGATCGAATCTGAGCGAACTTCAGTCATTCGTGCGCGATGTCAAATAGCGACCAACAACAACAACAACAGCAACTCATTGAACGTGTAGGCCAAGTAATAATTTCCTACCAAAATAACGGAAAAAATCTTGCCGATTTTGAAGATCAAGACTTGGCCTTCTTTCCCATCAACTACTTGAAAACATTCGTCGATTCACTTAGTTTACAACAAATTTGGAACAGGTTGCCGGAAAATTATAGAAGTGACGAAGAATTGCAGCTAAATTTGCCGTGTTTTAAACACTATCCACTATATCAACACCACATAGACGGCCCACCATTATCAATAAAAAAGTGTTGTAAAATTAAAAAATAGTGTGAACAAGTGAATCGAGTTTCATCGGACAGTCTTCGAAATGGATCAGACACATGTATATTTAGATTCTGCTTGCGATGAAACGATCCAGTCAATGTACAAAGATGAAACAACTCATTTTAACTTGGCTGGAAGAGGAAAGTTTCACGCAAGACAGGATTCTCTGATCACTATTGATCGAAATAATTTCGAAGACGACGATGAAGATGAAGAAGATGATGGGATAGAGGATAATGGCGTTCCAAACGGGTGTGGAGAAGAGGGGCTCGTGAAAGTGGCAAAAATAAATGCAAGTGATACATTGACACCAAATTACCTTACGCGAGAAGTGTGCGTTTTTCAATCTTATGTCGTAATTATTTCATCTTCTGGCGGAGCATATAATTTATGTTGTGAATGTTACTATATACATGCTCTAAATTGCCCAAATGAGAAAAATAATTTTGTTAATAGCCACTATAAACGATCCTTTATATGTTGCGAAAAAGATCTGCAATGCAACACGTGTGAAAACGATTTATTCATAACAACTCCTTCACAAGCATGTATAATATGTAGCAAACCAGAACTAAAGAATATGCAAAACCATCTAATCGAAAAATCAAATTTTAAATAAATTTATTTCACTTGCACTTATTCATGCACTATGGCGTTTTTAATATTAAGTTTAAGTTTAAAATATTTTATAAGAATTTAGATTTTGTTCTGCTAAGTTAAATAAATATAAGAAACTATGTAAATAAATATAAGGGAATGATGTGAATAAATAAGAATTTGTATTTATTCCCATTGAAAGAAATTATAATTTTGTTCTTTCAGTGTAGAATAATTCTTTTCAAATAATATGCACAACAACCCTACCGATAAATCAAATTTAAATAAATGAATTTGATACTCCACCTGAATTTATTCATGCACCCTAGTAGTTTTTGAATATTAAGTTTAAAATGTCAACTAATTTAAATAAGATTTCATATAAAATATAAGTTGTAAGATATAAGTTATAAGATATATATTAAGTTTAAGTTAAATAAATATAAGGGTGCCATCTAAATAAATAGAAATTTGTTTATATTAAGATTCGAAGAACTAATGATTTTGTTCTTTCAGTGTAGAATAATTTTTTCTACATAATATGCACAATCAATCCTATCGATAAATTGAATTTTAAATAAATGAATTTGATACTGCACTTGAATTTATTCATTCACCCTAGTATTTTTTAATATTAAGTTTAAAATGTCAACTAAGACATTTAAATAAGATTTTATATATAAGATAAAGAACAATTAGGTTTAATTCCCTGACAACAGACTATGATTTATTCTTCCATGTTAAAAAAAAAAAAAACCTAGTTTTCATTACTATGCTTGTAAAAAAAATTATATTCATCCTATTCATAATAATTCTTTCAAGTTAAAGAAACTTGGTTATTAGGTGTGATTCTGTATAAGAAATAGAAAAAAATAAAATATTTTCTTCAACGACTTTGTTTTTTATTATTCCTATATCCAAAATACAAATATACATATATACATAAATACATATTTATAATTTATACCATTTTGGGTTGCCAATTGCTGCTGTCTGCCAGAGGTTGCTGCTGCATGCCAGAGGTTGCTGCTGCATGCCAGAGGTTGCTGCTGCATGCCAGAGGTTGCTGCTGCATGCCAGAGGTTGCTGTTGTCTGCCATAGGTTGCTGCTTTGCCATCGGTTGTTGTTGTTGTCTGCCAGAGGTTGCTGCTCTGCAAGAGGCCAATTTATAATTTATAATTTATTGGCCTCTTGCATTTTCGAGGGTAACTCTGCCTTCGCTGCTGCTTCTGTTGTTGTTGCTGTTGTTGTGTCTGCTCCTGATGCTGTTGATGTTGCTGTTGATGTTGCTGTTGCTGCTGTGGCCTCTTGCATTTTCGAGGGTAACTCTGCCTTCGCTGCTGCTGCTGTTGTTGTTGCTGTTGTTGTGGCTGCTCCTGATGCTGTTGATGTTGCTGTTGATGTTGCTGTTGATGTTGCTGTTGATGTTGCTGTTGCTGCTGTGGCCTCTTGCACTTTCGAGGGTAACTCTGCCTTCGCTGCTGCTGTTGTTGCTGTGGTTGTGGCTGCTCCTGCTGCTGCTGCTGTTGTTGCTGCTGTTGTTGTGGCTGCTCCCGCTGCTGCTCCCGCTGCTGCTCCCGCTGCTGCTCCTGCTGCTGTTGTTGCTGCTCCTGCTGCTGTGGCTGTTGCTGATAAACCGGCAGAGGCTGCATTCTCATTATTTCATCCAGAGCTCGGTCAAATTCGACGGGCTCTGGATCTAAGGAGGGCTCAAACATATTGAGGAATTCCTCACTTGGCAAATCATCCATGAGGAATTCATCGTTAAATTCCTCTTCCAAAAATTCAGCCTCTGACGGCGGCGGCCACATCACAGTGTCTTCTGAGTTCGGTGAAAGGCTTCTTAGGCTATCCATCAGGTTCGCCTGATGCTCTAAGAAGCCTATAAAATCTTCCAGAGTCAACACGATGAAGGTACTCATGTTATTCAATGAATGCTAAGTCAAGACGCTGTAAATCCTTATATACAATACTGAAATACCACTTTTCCTACCTCCAGCGGCAAAACCAGTCCGAAGAATGAGAAGAAGAAGAAGGCAAAGATAGCGTGAACTCGAGAGAGGTCGTTCAACGGTCGTAAGTTGTTTTGTTCTTAAGAAAAAGACGAGTAAAGAGGAGAAGAAGAAAAAAAAAAAAGTTGTTTTTTGGAATAATATAAAAAACGAAAAAAAAAAAAAAAATGTTTTTTATATTATTCCAAAAAACAACTTTTTTTTTTTTTTCTTCTTCTCCTCTTTACTCGTCATTTTCTTAAGAACAAAACAACTTACGACCGTTGAACGACCTCTCTCGAGTTCACGGTCTCACGGTTCCCGTCGTACCATGCAGTGCCACGCCGTACCAGCCGGTACCAGGCTCTTGGCTGCTTTAAAAGGCGGCTGGGTACGAAGCGTCTCTTCAGTTTACATCTCGCTATTAGCGTACGCTTGTAAAATTATCGAATCGATTTTAATATATCTTGATAGTCGGATTTATTTCGTGTGACGTAGTGACATATTATTAATTTTCATTTGGTTTGTATTGTTGATTTCATATTTTTGATTTAATATTTTTGACTTAATACTTTGGATTTTTAATTAATTTTTATTTCATCTTTTAAAAGCCAATCTTTGATTGATTTTTTCATTTTTGTGGATTTTTTTTATTGATTTTTTATTGATTTTTTTATTGATTCATAATTTTTTTATTTTTTAATTTATAATTTAAAATGTCATTTTTAAATGTAAAAATTGAAAACATCGACTTAACAGCCTTCGATTTAAACGACGCTTGCCTTGTGCATGATTTGATTGATTGTTCATTTTGTGGGCTAAGCGACGAGGAGCTAGATATTAAATTTAGGGAAATTGATATTAATACATTTAACAATTCATCTGAATCTGGCGATTCTTCCGAAATTGGTGAAAGCGATATTTTGACACAGCTCTTAAAAGTTTTGGATGAATCTATTATCCCTGATATTCCTCAAGAACCTCTTGAAACAATTAATTTCGATGATTTAAATAATGATATATTAAGGAAAAATTTAATTAACAATTCTGAAATAAATGAGGGATATAATTTGGAACAACTTTTAGATATATTAGAAGGGGGTGAAATTTGTGAAAATAGCTCAGGGCAAAATTTAATTAAGGGTGATGTGGAATATCAGGAGACTTTTGAGAGCTGTGAGGAACAAAATAATAAGGGGGTTTTAAACAATAATAATAATGGGGTTGGTAACGAGGGAGCTTTAAATAATGATAAGAGGATTGGCATTGGGGGTTTTTCGAAAAATAATATGGAAGAGGTTTATCGCCCCCACTATTCGCCAATTTCAGATGCATCGTCAGATTCATCAGAGGATTCCAACGACAGCGTTGAGACTGTTATAAACGTCTCAGCCAAAGCTCAGCATAATTTTATTAAAGTGTTGGATCAAAATTTAATTGAAGGGTTGGATCAAAATTTTATTCAGGGGTTTGAACAACCATCCAAATTTGGCTATACCAGAAATTCAGTAAATTCGGTAGATGTTTTTGATTTGAGTTGTGGCGAAACTGTGGGGGACATTGAGGTATATACGTATACTGAAAATTTTGAAGATGAGCAGCCTCAATGTCCCTTAATTTCTTCCTGTAATCAAAATCAATTTTTGAAAAATCCTTCTGGCCTAAATTTAGAACAAAGTTCTGAAAATTTAATTGAAAAAAATTTACCCAAAAAACGTTCTTTATCAGAAACAAATGATTGTTCAGATTTAAAAAAGTCAAAATTGGACGGTGATATTTCTAGTTCCCAAACTTTAGGGGCACAAATTTCAAAAAATTCTTTACCAGTCGCTGTAACAACAGCTCCGAAAATCAATCCAACAAATAAAGTCGCTATTGGAGAATTAGATAAGTTTCTACATAAGAAAACTAAGCCGAGCTTAAATAGGAATGAAACAAGGTGTGCCACATCTAGATTTAAGTCAATGGTTTATTCCTATTTAAACTTAGATAATATATGTAATAATTTATCTAATTCGACTTTAAAAGACGTTAAAAATTGTATTCAACGACAAGGCGATCTTCTTTTAAATTTGGGAAATATATTTTTTTAAAAAAATCCATGTTTTTCTTCAAATTAAAAAGTGAATCCAAAAGTTAATTCAAAAGTAAATCCAAAAGTTTTCTAAATTGCGCGAGCTGAAAAAATTGCTAATTATTCTATGTCATTGGGTCTTGATAGATCGAAATTGTATTTATTTAAAAGCGACACGGCCCTAACCGATTCCATTTTAAAATGACTCTCCTTTGCACACACTGCTTAAGAGAATTTAAAAGAAAATCACATATTGTACGCCACCTTCGAGAAAATGTTGTTAATAACGAAAACACCTTTAACTTGGAAGATTATATAATTAATCGTAAGTATTTTTTTATAACATATTTAGCTATAATTTTCCTTTTAATTTTTCTTTTTATTATTAATAAAGGTTTACAGAGGAATTAAAAAATAATAATTGTTTCAGTTGATGAACTACTTTCAAGACCTCCAATGCGAATTTGCCAAGATTGTGAAGTAAATGTCAAATCTAATTCCTGGAGCACACACTTGAGGACAAATATTCATAAAAACAGGAGCTGCATAAAATATGGAAATGGAATTGACATTATCAGGAGTGCATTTAAATGTCGAATAGCTTCCTACAGAATATATTCGCAGAATTATCACATCGACATCAAAAAGTTTCAGCAAGATATTGGTAATAAAGTGCAAACATTAATACGCCAGCGTCAACAAGAATTTACATGTGCTAAAGTAAATTTGGAATTATTTGGAATATATTATTCTCCAACTTTAACCTCTACTTCAATTAAGTCATTTAATACACCGTTCTTCATTGTAACCCATACAACTGATCTACAACAGCTTTACGATGATTTATTCAAGATTATTGAAACCAAAGCAGATGAATTGCCGGAAAGAGACTCAGGTAATTATTATTTAATCTCAAGAGCTAAGTTTTCTTAATCTCAAGAGCTAAGTTTTCTTAATATCACTTGTACATCTCTAACAAATATTATTCAGAACTAATTTTTTAATTCCTATTACAGGGTGGGCTCTACAAAGAATTCTGCATTTGGAAGTCAACATCAATAAGTACAACCCATTGAATGCCTCCTCCTACATTAAGATGCATCACTTTTCTAAATCAATAGTGAATGTGATGAATGAGGACAATTGCTGTTTCGCCTGGGCAGTGGTTTCAGCAGCATACCAGCCAACCGGTAATCCTCGAAAGACCTCATCATATCCAGACTTCAGAGACGCTTTCGATTTTACAGGTATTGAATTTCCAGTAAAATTATTAGATATAAAAAAGTTTGAGGAAAAAAATAATTTGTCCATAAATGTATATGGAGTTGAAAAATTTTTAAGGGATAATAAAAAGTTATATGAGATTGTCGGTCCTTTACATTATAATAATGAAAAGAAAAAATTACATATTAATTTGCTTTTAATAAGTTCTGATGATGGAAATAACCACTACTGTTGGATAAAGGATTTAGGTAGCTTGGTATACAAACAATTATCAAAAAAGAAAATAAAAAAATACTTATGTGATGGATGCCTTCAATATTTTGGAACATATGAAAAACTTAACACACATTTAGAACGTGATTGTAGTTTTGTTCGAATTGAGCTTCCTTCAGATAATTTGATTTTGGATAAATTTGGCAATTATATTCCTGCAAATATATTAAAGTTTCAAAATATTCAGAAACAGTATAAAGCTCCTTTTGTTATTTATGCCGATTTTGAATGTTATTTGAAAAACATTGAGTGCCAACAATCTACACCTGATTCGACAACCTCATATACTATTAAAACTGCTGAACATATACCCTATTCATTTGCTTATTATATTAAATCATCATTTGATGAGAATGTTGTGTGTCTTAAACTTTATAGAGGTACAGATTGTGCTATAAAATTTATTGAATACATTGAAAATGATGTAAAAGAAATTTATAAAAAATATTTAAAATATCAAGTACCATTGAAAGATTTATCATCTGTGGAACAGATTGAATATGAAAATTCTAGCATTTGTTATGTATGTGAAAAACCTTTTTCAAAAGGAAATTTCATAAAGTGTAGGGATCATTGTCATATTACAGGTAAATATCGAGGAGCCGCCCACTCAATATGTAATTTGCATTTTAAACCTCCAAAATATATACCAATAGTATTGCATAATTTAAAAAACTATGATTCTCACCTATTTATTAAATCGCTTTGCTATAATAAAGAAAATATTAGTGTTATAGCTCAAAATAAAGAAAAGTATATTTCTTTTAGTAAGGAAATTTTCGTTGATGTGTCAGAAAAGCGGAAACCAGTTGCTTTACGACTACGCTTTATAGATTCTTTTCAATTTCTCCCAGAGTCTTTAGAGTCACTATCACAAACTCTACAAGATTCACAATGTTTTGAAATTAAAAAGTTTTTCTCAAATGCTGATGAATTTCGATACATTAGACAAAAAGGGGTATTTCCATACTCTTACATAGATTCCAACGAAAAATTAAATGAGAAATCTCTACCATCGATTGATAAATTTTATAATAACTTAACCGATGAAAATATCTCTCCTCAAGACTACAATCGTGCTGTAGAAGTGTGGAATCTATTTAAGTGTTCTACAATAGGGGCTTATTCCGATATTTACTTAAAATCAGATGTTTTACTTTTGGCTGATGTTTTTGAAAATTATAGATCCACATGCATTAAAACCTATAAGTTAGATCCTGTTAATTATGTCACTAGCCCTTCTATGTGCTGGGATGCAATGATGAAATTAACTAATGTAGAATTAGAATTATTAACGGAACCAGATATGCTTCATTTTTTCAAAAAAGGTGTTCGTGGTGGGGTTAGCACTTGTTCCAAACGCAAATCTGAAGCAAATAATCCATTCTTAGAAGATTTTAATCCTGAAAGACCTACAACATATATCGCTTACTTAGACGCCACAAATTTGTATGGTTATGCTATGAAACAATATTTGCCTGAAAAAAATTTTGCTTGGGTACCTAAGCTCGAAATAGAAACTTTAAATATATCCGAACTTTCAGATACATCATCTATAGGATACATATTTGAAGTTGATTTAGAATATCCAAATTATTTACATGATAGTCATAATGATTTCCCATTTTGTCCTGAACAATATACACCACCAATTTCAAACCACTCAAAATTAATTCCAAACTTACATAATAAATATAACTATATCATTCACTACCGATATCTGAAACAATGTCTACAATTTGGACTCAAAATCATAAAAATACACAGAGCAGTTAAGTTTACACAATCACCATGGTTAGCGGAATATATAGATTTAAATACAAATTTACGAAATTTATCTAAAAATAAATTTGATAAAAATTGTTATAAATTGGCAAATAATTCAATTTTCGGTAAAACCATGGAAAATGTTGATAGGCGAGCAGATATTAAATTAGTATCTCAATGGGAAAGACAGGGTAATAAATTTAGTGCCGAAAAACTTATTTCTAAACCTCAATTAAAGGATTTTAAAATTTTCTCTGAAAATCTAGTTGCTCTTCAACTTCAACAGGTTTGCATTGAATACAATAAACCAATTTATGTTGGGATGAGTATTCTGGATATTGCAAAAACTGTAATGTATAATTTTTATTATGGGTATTTAAAAGTAAAATATGGTAATAATTTAAATTTATTATATACGGATACTGATTCCTTAATTCTTGAAGTTCAGACCCAAAACTTTTATGAAGATATGAAGCTAAATCTGGATCAATTTGATACTTCTAATTTTTCTGAACAAAATATTCATTGCATGCCTATTACAACATCAGTTGTTGGTAAATTTAAAGATGAGTACAAAGGGATTCCCATTGAAAGTTTTTATGGAACTGATGCTAAAGCATATTGTATAAAATCCAAAAATAGTGTAGATAAAAAAGCAAAAGGCGTTAGTAGATCATGTATAAAAAATCAATTAACATTATCAGATTATAAAGATGTTGTTGAGAAAGGTGACAAAATATTCTGCACCATGTATGTATTCAAGTCAGATATGCATAATATATACACTAATTTGTTAAATAAATTGGCATTAACAACTCATGATGATAAAAGATATTGTATACCAAATTCCACAAAAACTCTTGCATGGGGACATAAGGATATTTTGGAAACAGATTTTTTTGATAAAGATATGAAAATGATGTATGATACTCTAACTTTTTTAAGTTCTGGAAACGAAAATGGATCTAAAAATAAAAAACCGCGATTAGAATTAACTACTCCTAGTAATTTTTCATCTTTATAAAGACATCGTTTTATATGATGATAAATTATGTAAGTCGTTTTTGAAGCTTTAAAAGTTGGAGGGGGAACTGAATCCAAAAACATATATATTGTATAGAAATACCATTATTTGTTAGTAATATTACAACAATGACTGCTGCATCTTTAATAGTTTTAGTTTCCCTTGTTGGAAATGTGATATATGTAAATTACATTCCTAATACAGTTAGGGCTGATATATGTATAAATGCCCTCAAAAATGAAACCGACTGCTACAAACAGATGAAAATAACATATCTTGTTGGAAATTCACACTTTTTTACCTATAATGTAACTGATTCTGCTTTGTGTGAAAATACATACATAAAAATTAAATATTCCATGACAAACAAACCATTACAATATTCAGATTGGATTCCTTTCAATAATAAAAAAGAAGAATCTTGTCATTGTGTCTGTTGTTATATATTTGTTATTATATTTACAGCAGCAATATTTATTTGTACATGTTTAATTTTATTGTATTTCATGAAAAAATATCTATAAAAATATTTAATAAATGTTAAAAAAATAATATAAATTTTGTTTTTTATTGATTCTCGTTAGTATAAAGACATTTAAAGTTTATCCCCTCCTCTTAAATGGAGAGGGAAAATAAGTTTACCCCTCCACTTGAGAGGAGAGGGAAAATGTATAAAATTTAGGAGCAAACGGATTGATAGTTAGTTTTTTGAGAGCAAGCAGATAGCCAGTTAGTTTTTGAAATACATCATTTAAAATGTTCAGTAATCAGAGTAAAAATATATTTGAAAATTCACCATTAAAAAAGAAAATAAAAAAAACAATTATAAATTCTACAAAATATAATTTAAATAATCCTAACTCTAAATATGCTGCGATTGGTTTGTGGGTGGAAAGTGATTTTCTACCATGCATTGAACTTGGTGGTAAAAATGGTCAGTCTGTGATATTAAATGAAGATGATTGGAAGAACTTATTGCAATATCAAGGAGTTATAACAAATTATATGTTTTCACCAAATGTTTTCAATGAACCGATATATTTGCAAAATTTATCTATTCATTTTGAAAAGATTGGTGAATTACCAATAGTGAAGATTGTGAAAAGCTGTGATTTTATTTACTATGGAAATGAAACTGTCTGCAGACTATGGGAACAAATTCCACTTATAGAATATAGACTAAATGTTTTACAAAAACAAAACTTTCGACGTTATTTCAACGTTTTAAGAAATAACAATTTTTACGACGGAGATTCTTTTGACAAAATATATAATGTCCTTTCTCCAAAACAAAATCTAAATAGTGAAAATGTGTGCTCCATGCTGGAACTGCTGTTGAATCATCCGGAAGAACTAGAACAAAAATTAAAGTCTAAGCCCTATTATGAAGAAGACAGTATCTATTGACGAATCAAGAAACCAAATTCATCTGATGGTTGCTTGGAACTTCGCCTACAGAAAAGCTCGTATGACTTCTGAAGAGTTTATAAATCAAAAACATTTTAGAAGAAGGATTAAATTGACTGAAGAAATTTTAAATCCCATATTAGACTCTGATTATAGGAATATTGTATTTAAAAAAATGTTTATGTAATAAGCTTATTTTTAAATAAAACAAATATATATAAAAAATCATTTTTTTTATTACAAACATCAATTATTATTACAGCATTAATTACTATTACATCACATCTCTCTTGAAGATCCAAGAGTTATAAGATTTATCTAATCCTAACCATTTTACAAATACTTTGTTTCCTTTCTTTCTTAACACTTTTTCCACCAGATATACATTTGGGTGTCTTACTTTTTGAAGTTCTTCTTCATAGAAACCTCCTTGAATATCTATCCCATTTCCATCTTGAATCAAATACGTTGTTGGATTAGTAAGCTGGATTTTTTTTATTTGAAAAATTTCGTTTGACCAGTTAGGCGTGTAACCTTTAGAAAATTGTTCGCGAATCTTGCTTATTCGTACTCTATCACTGACACGAAATTTTGGTGATCTGGGATCCACAGTTTTCCTATGAGTATAAGCTGATTTCAAGATTTCCATTTCATTCTTTTTGTTAACTTCGTTTGGTTTTTTTCCGATTGTTGAATGCTTAGTATTATTGTATTCTGTAATTATTTCTTTAAGAAAGCTGATCCATTTATAATTACCTAGTAAACTAAACTTTTTCCACATTTTGTTTTTTATCGTTCTATTTACTCTCTCTACAATACTAGCTTTCATATTAGAAAATGTGTTGTAATGATTAATTTTGAACTGCTCCATAAGTTTCTGAAAGTCTTGATTAAAGAATTCTTTACCCTGATCAGTATTCAGATTTGTTGGGGGAGTTTTTAAAGTTAATAGAATTTTTTTCATTGCAGCTGCTACATCTTTACCAGTTTTGGATTTTACAGGTTCTGCCCATACAAATTTAGAAAACACATTTATTACCATTAAAATATATCTTAAACCCCTATTAAATTTCGCATATGGCTGCATTTCTATCAGATCAGCTTGAAATAGATCATTAAGCCCTTTTACAATTGTTCGTCTCCTTCTATATCGCCTTCTCGCCGGTTTATGTAATTCATTTACAACGTCTTGCCTAATTTTACTCATTATTAATTTATACCTTACTCTCGAAAATAAATCCCACAAATAACTTTACCTCCTTCTAAACCGTTTATAAAAGCCCTTTATCGCTGATGTTGTAAAATATAAAAAAAATCATCTCAGTTTTTTTTAGTAAGTTCTTTAATTTTATTTTCCATTGCTTCAAATGATTTTTTATTTTCATTTATAATTTCTTTTATTGACGAATTTATTTGGGCGATGTTGTTAGTAAGATCAGAAATTTTTACATTAAATTTATTTTCCATTGTTTCAAATGATTTGTTATTTTCATTTCTAATTTCTTTTATTGACGAATTTATTTGGGTGATGTTGTTATTAAGATCAGACATTTTTACATTAAATTTAGTTTCCAAAAGAACATTTGATAACGTATAATCTTTTTTGAAACCACCTAATGTTGAATTCATTTCTTCTCTTGCATAATTCATTGTATCATTAAATTCTTTTCTAGAAACTTCAGCAGCTCTTTGAACTAATTCGTTTAAAGATTTTATTTCTTTTGTTAATTTATCTTCTAGATTTTTTATATCTTTTCCTAATTGAAATTCTGCATTTGTAATATTTAATGTCATTTTCACAATTTTTTTTTCTATATTTTTTATGTCTGACGCTGTCTTTTCAGCTTTGTGTAGTATATCTGTATAAGATGTTTCAAGTTCTTTTATGAGTAAAGAAGTCTCCTCGATTTTTGAACTATTATTTTTAATTTTAATTAATACATCCTTTTTAGAAACTTCTATTATAGCTTGCACTACTTCTAGTAAGGATTCTAATTCTTTTTGTAATTTCTCATCGATTGCCTTTGTAAAATTTCCCTCGTCAAAAGACGTTTCAGATTTGGTTTTCAGATTGTTTAATTGCTTTAGTATATCCTCGATTTTTTCATTATCTTTTGTAATTTGATCTTTGAATTTTGTTTCAATTTTTTCATTTTCGTTTTGAAAATCCTCCTTCAATTTGTCTTCTAAATATTGTAAATTTGATTTATATGCATTGATTTTAATTTCAAATTCTTTAATTTGTTCTTTAAATTCATTAACTTTGTCGGTATCTTTTTTGTGAATTAGGAAATGAGTGTTCATTGATTTTTCAAGATTTTGTGTATTTTTATCCATAACGTCATGTATTTTCTTAAAATTCCTTACTTCTTCTGCTACTCTATCATTAAGCAAATTAGTAAAATTTTGAAACTTTGATGTAATTTCCTTGGAAATACTGTTCTTGACATTGTCAATTGCTGAAGTATCCTTAATTATTGATTTAATTGATGTAATTTCATTTTTTATTTCATTTTCAAAATCATCAACTTTATCATATTTTAACTTCACTACGTCAAAGTCATTTGCATATTTAGAAACTTTCTGAGAAAATTTTTCTACTGCCTCATCATTTCCATCAACAGTATTTTTCAAATTAATTATCTTGTCATTATATTCAGGAATAACTTTATCCTCAAATAACTTAATCTTTTTTGCAATATTTTGTATATTGTTATCATATTCATTTATTCTCTTATTTAAATTATTAACATCGCTTTTCAACCTGGGATCTAAATTTTGAATTAATTTGTTTTCAATATATTTGACATCGCTTTTAAAAATTTTTATTATTTTCTCTTCAACATTTGATAATATTTTATTTTCTAGTGATAATAATGTGTTTAGAGCAGATTTTTTTGAAATATGACGACCAAATTTATCGATGGTCATTTTAGAAATGTTTAAAAGTATCTATTATGTCCTTTTATATAATAATATTCGCTTCTCTTAGTTCTTCAATAATGGAAATAATTTCATTGTTATGACCAGTGTGTCCCGCAAGCATGGATGCTACCAATAGTCGAAGTCTCTCAACAAGTTCGTTTACATTATCCCAATATATGTAATCTGTATTAGGTTTATTAACTTTTAAAGTTATACCAAATCCGGTTTTTTTTGAAGACACTCGACTTTCTCTATATGGAGCTTTGCGTCTTTCAAAAAATCCCTGGACTGCTTGTTGAGATTCGGGATTTAGAGTTTTAGTTTTTGTAATTCCTTTGCTTTGCAAATAAGGTCCTATTATAGAAATATATTTATGTGATCCATTCCCCTGCACCTGCTCATTTGGATCATTATTTCTACGGTATGCATTGGTTCTTTTTAAAATATCCATATAATTTTCCAAATCTTGTTTTTTATACCCTATTGGTTCTTTTTTAAATAATAACTCATATAAACCTGGTGTACCTGTATAGGTTATTCCTTCAATTTTGATGTTTTTACCAATAATTTCGACAGGTTTTTGAGTTAAACCCAAAAAGAATTTCTCGGTTTCCAAATCATGAACTATTCCATATTGGTGATCAAACTCATGTTCAACATCTTTTACACCGCTATCAATATATTGGCGAGGTAATTCATCAAATCCTAATAAATATTCTTTATATAAATCTGTATCAACAAATGTTCTAACTGTTTGCCGTGTTTGTTCTAGTATATCTGAAAGATTTCCTATTGTGGAGTGTGAACCTGAAGAAGGGTTTGTTTCTGCAATAATACTTGTTTGTTGTATAGATGGCATTTGACTTGCTGAAGCTAAACTCGCGTCCCAGTCAATAATCGATGGTATTTCTGTAGGAAGGAGTGGAGTTTTTCCCGTCTTTCTTTTTTCTGGTGTTGATGTTCCATATTGTAATTTTCTCTTTGGTGTTAGTGTTTGAATTGATCTTTTCTGTGGTGTTTCATAAATTTTTTTAATTGGTGTGTGTAGCTCTTCCTTTATTTCAACAGGTTCAATTTTACCAATCGTTGAAATTAATTCTTGTAAGGGTTGAGTTATCGGTTTATATGTTTCCTCCAATTTAGTTTGCGCCTCAAATTCCGCATTTTTTAAACTCTGATATTTTTGTTTAACAGCTTTTCTTGATTTAACTAGCTCTCTTGCTAAACGTTCATCCATGATTGGTATAATTTACCATCAAACGTTTATTTTTATAAGTAAATATATGAATCAAATCCTTTTCGATATCGGCCAGATTTCACATTAGAGTCTTTGTCTATTACTAAAAATCCAAATTTATCTTTCCAACATATTAAGCACAACTCATTAAATTGGTTTAATGACATATCAACATTAACATGATCATCATAAATATGTTTTAAGTTTGTTCGATCTTGTTGAAATATAACAATTAAATTTGCATTGTCACGAATTAATTGTTTCGGAATAGAAGAATATGTTTGACATAAATAAAAACAATCAGTATTTTTGTGTCTTCCGAAACAAAAATAGTCCTTTACAACATTCTGATTACAACACACTATATCATCAAATATTATTATAGAGTTTGGTTTAACTTGTTTTGGTGAAACAATTGTTTCTTCATTTTCAGATTCATAGTATCCAATTTTTTTCAAAGGTTTAAAAAGTGTTCTCAAATATTTATACTTTGGTTGATATAAGGATTTTGAATAAACATACAGATTTTCAAATCGCAAACCATTCGGATCTTCAATCAAACTAATAATAACATTGGTTTTGCCACAGCCTGACGGGCCAATAATTAACCCTCTTTTACTATTTCCCTCAAACAGTTTTCCATGTTTTCTAAAACCATTCACTGAACTTTCATGATCCTTAATTGTTATAGAGTATGGTTGTTTCTCAACTCTCATTTTATATATAAAACAAACTATTAATATTCAGTATTGTGATGTAACTGGTTAGTTATCACTAGGATTGCAACTATATATAATGTTTCCATCACATAATAAACGAATCATTTACAAGACAAACAGCAAAAGGAAAGGAAGTGGTTTAGTAAACTCATTAATAAATAAATTACCCTTTGAATTGCATATTCCTGGTTATAATTTTTGTGGACCTGGAACAAAATTGGAAAAACGATTGTCAAGAGGTGATAAAGGTATAAATTTATTGGATGAGGCTTGTAAAGAACACGATATTGCTTACTCACAATCAAATGATATAAAAAGAAGGCATTTAGCTGATAAAGTATTAGCTGACAAAGCTTTATCAAGGTTCAAAGCTAAAGATTCTAGTTTTGGGGAAAAAACTGCTGCACTAGGAATTACTGGTGCTATGAAAATTAAAAGAAAATTAGGTATGGGACTTCGAACGAGAAGAAAGTTCAAGCGAAAAACTCGAAAAGGACGAGGACTATCATTATCTCAGGTAATTTCAAAAGCTAGAAAAGGAATTAAGGGGAAACGTTTTAAAGACCTAAATGAAAGTATTCAAACTGCTTTAAAAGCTATTAAAAAAACTGGTAAAGTGTTACCTCCAAAGAAAAGGGTAATTCCAATCCCAAAGACTGGCGGATTTCTTCCACTTATACCTTTATTTGCTGGTTTGTCTGCTCTTGGTGCTCTTGGAGGAGGGGCTGCAGGTATTGCTAAAGCAGTAAATGATGCAAAAGCAGCCAAAGCGAAATTAGAAGAATCTAAACGACACAATCAAATGATGGAGTCCATTGCGGTAGGAAAAAAAGGAAGTGGACTTTATTTAAAACCCTATAAAACAGGATGTGGATTATACTTGAAACCTTATTCAAAAACTGCTAAAACATATACCTCGAAAAGCACTTACAAATTACGATTTACTTAAATACGCTAAATATTTACAAATTCCCAACTTTCGTGGTATTTTTATGAGGGATAAATTACCAAAAAAGATAAAGTTAATTGAAAGTGCAATTGTCAATCTAGATAATCACAGTGGTGTTGGTACTCACTGGATAGCATATACAAAAAAAGGAAAAAACATAATATATTTTGATAGTTATGGTAATTTGCGACCCCCTTCTGAATTAATTAAATATTTTTATAGCGACCAAAATAATAATATTGTTAATTATAATTATAACAGTTATCAAAACTTTAACAAAACAAATTGTGGTCAATTGTGTCTAAAATTTCTTTATAACCATATGTAACACCTAATTTTAGTTTATTATTAAACATATTTTTAAAGTAAAATGTCATATAGTTTTGTTCTTAGCGGCAATTCCGCTATTTTAACATCAGAGTTACATCCTCCAATATATTTAGATGAAGATGTTGAATATGTTATCGGTCTTGTAAATTTCGAAACATTTAATGCAATTCCCAATATTGATGTTGGGAATAATGTATTAATTCATGATGAAAATTTAGAAATAGCCATACCCCCAGGTAGCTACGAATTAGAAGACATAACAGATTTTTTAAAAAAACACTTGGATGAGGATAAAATTAGTTTTAGTCTTTATGCAAATAATAATACTTTACGTACACATCTTAAATGTTCAGCCCCCATAACTTTTCGTGAAGGAACTATTGGTAAATTATTAGGGTTTAAAAATGGGCGATTGGAAGCCAACATTGAACATATATCAGATTTTCCCGCGGAAATAATTAAAGTAAATTCAATAAATATAGACTGCAGTATTGCAGAGGGATCATATTTAAACGGGAAACCTGTTCATATAATACACCAATTTTTCCCGAGCGTTGCTCCAGGGTTCAAAATAATTGAGTCACCTCAAAACGTCATATATTTCCCAGTCGCCGTTAAAGTAATTGATAAAATAGCCATTAAAATAATAGATCAGGAAGGTGATTTGGTTAATTTTAGAGAAGAAACCATAACCATCAGACTACATCTTAAAAAAGTAGATTAAAGATGGTAATATTATATAACAATAAATCTGCAAACTTTACTAGAAAATTTAATAATAAAAACATTAATAAGACAAGAAAGAAACCAACTTCCTTTAGTAGGAAATCAAACTTCCAAAGGTTAACACCTTCTAATAGAAAATTTCTTCAAAGTTTGGGTTTTAAACTTAAATAAAAATGGATTATTTAAATGTAAGAGAAAATGTATTGGTTGATGAATCAATATTAAGCTGGGAAATTCTTTCTTTCGATCCTTTTAATCCTACAAAACTCGGACCAAATGATGAAATCAGAATTGCTTTGCAACAAACAGGAAAATATCCTTTACCTTGCAAAAGTGAAATTTATGTGGAATTGCAAGTAACTAAAGAAGATGATTCCCCTTTAGCTAATACTGTTTTAATTAATAATGCTCCGGCATTTTTATTTAAAGAATTACGCTATATTTTAAATGGTGTTACTATTGACTCCGTTCGGGATATTGGTATAACTTCAACTCTTAAGGGATATATTTCATTTAATCAAAATGAAAGTGCTAAATTGGAAAATGCCGGTTGGTATCCGAAAACAAAATCCAAAGAAAAAATTATGACTGATGACAAAGGTAATGTTTCATTATGTATACCATTAAAGATGTATTCAGGATTTTTTGAAGATTATAATAAGATTATTCTTAATTCACAACAAGAACTTATTCTAATAAGAAGTAATGATGATACAAATGCATTACTATCCAGTAATGAAGATGAAAAACCCAAAGTTAAAATTACCAAGTTGTGTTGGAGAGTTCCTCATCTTACTGTAGCGATTCCGCAAGAATTAGCACTTACCAAAATTATTGACAAAAATAGTGATATACTAATAACCTTCCGAAGCTGGGAATTAGTTGAATATCCAGAGTTATTGGAAACTACGAGGCACAACTGGCCCGTAAAAACATCTACAAAAGTCGAAACGCCACGTCATGTTCTAATTGCTTTTCAGAAAAATAGACGTGGTAATCTAAAAATGGATATGAGTAAATTTGATCATTGTAATTTAAGAAATATGAATGTCTTTTTAAATTCAGAAAGATATCCTTACAATGATCTTCAACTTGACTTTGAAAATAATAAATTTGCTACTCTGTATGAAATGTTTACAGACTTTCGTCAAGGGTATTATAACTCTCCAGTGGAACCAATTTTTAATCCGAAAGAATTTAAAGAAAATGCTCCTATAGTTTACATTAATTGTTCACATCAAAGAGATTTACTACAAACAGGTCCAGTAACCATGAGAATTGAATTTGAAACCAAGGAAAAAATTCCCCCTAAAACAGCGGCATATTGTGTTATAATTCATGATAAAGTTTTCAGTTACAATCCATTAACAAAAATTGTGAAACAGTTGTAATACAATTTCCTTAAGATAAAATACTCTTTTTAAACAAATATTCAAATATTTGAAAATATGAAACTTATTCTAGATCTTCAAGGATTCAAAATTGAAAATAATAAATTTATTGTAAAGGAATTAGCAGCGTACGATGGGCAAAAGACAAGTCATTTTATTTTCAAAGCTCCATTTCCGATGGGTCATTTACCATCCTATTTACACAAACAAGCTCTGTGGTTAATAAAAAATTACCATTGCATTGAATGGTGTGAAGGATTTACACCATTACACAAATGTGGAGATATCATAAGAGATTTAAGCGCTAAGGTGGACTATGTTTATGTAAAAGGGGAAGAAAAGGCAGATTTCGTAAAGAAGTATTCCATGAAACCAGTTATCGAGATTGATGAACAACCCACCCTAAAGAAAATGGATCCTTGCTGCTTTTATCATCAAAAAATGTGCATTATCAAATGTTTATTACCTTTACAACAATTTTTTTATGTAATAAAAGGCTTGATTACAAATTATGTGTTTTATTTTCTAACATTGTTTTAATACATGAAATATTATTATTTAATCCTAGTTCTTGAAGTTTACATATTAAAATATCTATATTTTTATTTTTTAAATATTCGCTACAACATTTAGCTGCTAGTAAACATAATTCCGCATGTTCCATATAATTTAAAAACAATATAATATTCTGCGCTTCACTTTCTTGACCTTCATATGCATAAAACTCGGAACAGGCTGCGGACATCAAAAACTCTTCATACATTTCTCTTATTAAGAATTCCATAATAAATCCTACACTAAAACCTCTCTGTTTCTCAATATCTCTTTATCTCTCTCTTCCTCTTCCACGATTTCTTTTAATATATCAGGATCTTTTATATAATCCTTCAATATCCTTAAAAAGTAACTGAATCCTATTTTCTTTATTTCATGAAAGAACTTCGGCAAATTTTGGGTTTTTCTATAATTTAAACAGGCTTCTGCAGCTAATTGGTATTGGAAGGCAGTCTCATAATATACCTGTGCCCACTCGGGGTGTGTTTTCCTTAGCATTGCATTCTTTAATTCGGAATTTTGAAGTTTAGTAAACTGTTTACCTAATTTGATTATTTCATTTTGCAAATCACTGTTCATAACTACCACTTATTTTTAATTTAACACTGTTCTTTATTAGTGGTGAATCTTCTATATAAGCTTAAGACTAGTTGTAAATGAATGTAGCTCGCTCAGATTCAGTCCTTTAAAATACCAGCTCCCCTCCAACTGCTACCAGCTCCCCTCCAACTACTGTGGTGGTTAGGAAGGAGGTAGGAGGTGGAGCAAAAAGAGGCGGAGTTTATGAAACCAATCGGAATAGGGGGCGAACTTGGGCAGCCAATCAGAAACAAGGTCATTCTTGGCTGACCAATCAAAAAAGTGGTGGGGGGGTCAACTAGAAGCCCCCTATTCCCACTACTTTGAATGATACACAACCAATTGTTTGCCGAAAACATTCAGTGAATTGAAAAAACTAATCAGCTGTATAGCTCAGATTAGGAATCCAGTGATTTTTTTTTGATCTCGCGTATGAAAATCAACAATTTTTTATGCCAGAAGAGGCAGTTAATGCATTCAAAAAACATATTTAGAGACTGGTTCAAACGCATGCAAAAGTGTATCCTTCATCGTGGAGAGTTTTTCGAAAAACAATAAAACCATTTTTTACTAAATACTTATTTTAGTTTGTTATTTCCGAAATAATAATGGCTACCCTCGTATAAGGGAACTCTTTTAGAGCAAAGATAACGAAACATTGCGAACACACTTGTTACATACCGATTATGTTCCACTTTTCATATTTAATTCTACTTAAATAATTATATTAACTTTTGATAGAGAAACAGAACTGGATATTCTGTTATATGCAAAAAGAAATAGTAATCCATTTTGAGGCCTTGTAAGCATACATAGCCAAGCATAGAGATAACATAACTACATCTAAATATAGATTAACAAAACATAACTTCATTGACATGGAGCTATTCAATAAGTTGCCTGGCATGGTAGAGATAGTTGGAAATAAACATATTTGAATGATTGGCTAGGTACCTGGTTTCAATTAACTCCTGCGAAATGATAAAATATGGACATGGAATAGAAATAAATTATTGAAATAGAAATTCTGATTACAAACAAAAACTGTTTTGTCCACATTTTTCTTTAGTATATAAGTTTCAGACGACTATTAAAGTTAATAAATATTGTGATCTCTTTGTTAAATTACCATTATAAAAATTAATTAATCCGACCGCAAGACCAGAGATGTTGCAGTATCTGGGCATGGGGATATATGCAATGTGATCTGAAAGATCTATTGTGTCTCCCTTTTGTTTGTAAGTCATTGGGGATGTCTCGCCACCTAAAGCAAGTCCTCTAGTTCTATTTCTTTTAGGAAACTAGATTAGGTAGATTTCTCACTTCTATTTGTTACATTCTAAAAAATGTGGATAGAAGTTTCTTCCTCAACTTCGCCAAAATCTGAATTCGTGTCTCAATGTTAGTATTGAGAGTGCCCTGTTAGGGTTCCTATTAGAATTATCTATTGGTTTTTACTTAGGCTAATACATACATTCTTTTAATTTATTTAGGTTATAGTTCACCAGTAGTATCTTGTCTCATTCTTTGTAGATTTGTCGAATAATTGGATGTCCTATCCTCTTCCCCTCTTTCTAGTTCTTCCAGTATTGCGTTTATCTACAATTCTATTTCCTTGTACTTGGGTGTTTTTCTTACTTAGTTCGTTTAGGAATTCTAAACATTCTCTGACTATCTTGGAGCTAACTATGTGAAGACTCCTGTCTTGTAGCTAACTATTTTCCCAACACTTGAAAAAGTGCATTAGTGCGACTCTTACAAACAATCTCTAATCCTGAACAGTTAGCCTGCCTTCGTCCTGTAATGTCTAAGATCATCGAGATAAATATTTATGTTAAATTGGTTAAATGTATTTCTAAAAACAATTTATTTTCATAATGTCACTTAGGATTTCGTACTGGACATACCACAACAATATTTGCGAGTATTTTGAACCATATACTGTGGGCGGCGGACAGTGGTAAGTTAACAACTTTGATCCTATTGAACGCGGAACTTCAATATTATTGTGTTTTAGATGAAATGATTGAACTTATTCGTAATTATTTGAACGATAGCAGTCAGTTTGTGAAACTGAATGATGCTGTTTCTGAGGCTAGATCTATGATTAAAGACATACCATAGAGATCGATAATGAGACATTTACTTTTTATGTTAAACAGAATGAATATAAGTGGTTTCGTTGAAGATTGCTCGATTCAACAATTTGCTACTGATACACAGATATATGCTAGTTATAGCAGAGATAACGCCGCTCAGGTTTTTGTTTCTCTAAATAATACCTTAAAAACACATCATTCATACTGCATTGAGTCTTAAATTAGATTTACATAAATCAGGAGTAATTAGTTTTGGAAACGCATTGTCTGGTTTGGCGTTGAACATTATCCTGTGGATACTGTCAAGAGCATTGGATATATAGATAAAAATTAACGTTTTAGGACTCGGGTTAAATGCATGGTTCAAAGAGCATATCTAACATTAAAGAATAAGGGCAGATTTATACTGAGCTAGAATCTAAAGAAAAAACTATGCGCAGCTCTAGTGTTGAATCATGCCAGTTACACAGATGTTGTATTTATTCCCTGCCTAGATGTTCTTCAAGCTCTATTGTTAAAAAAATTCGAAACGTAGATAGTTTCAATTACTAATACAGTCGATGTATAGCAGCCCGTAACTTCTCTTGCGCACCTCCGACAACACGGTAGACGAGCAAAGTAAAAATAAAGTTAAAATGAACTCTTACAACAAAAGGAAGCAAATATTTAAGCGAAAATAATTCACAGGTTAGTAATAATGTTCGTTTACTAAGTAATCAGAAATGTAGTGAAGTTAGAGATAGGACCTACCCTTCTGTTTCTATACACGAGCTCAGCCAATTGTTCTTAGAGATAAGAACAAATATAGTTAGGTTCTGCAAGGATGCAAAAATAAACAGATTAATTTGGAATATCTAAAAATAATTCTAGAAAGTGTAAAAATTTAAACAAAAAGTATCAAAAATTACGAATTACTAAGAGTGCTACCAAATACGACTAAAAATCCCTACCATAGTTATCTTGAAGAAAAAAAAATGCCAGTAAACATTGTTTTAAGAGGTATAATTGAGACTCTAGAAAAAAGTGGAATTCTAAGTAATTTAGAAGTTGCTTTCACCGCTTTAAAAGTCTTAGATGATATCATAATAAACAAAAACTTTATGCTTATGGTCCTAATTGTTTTATCAAGAAGTGAAAGCCACATAGAAAACATCGAAAAAATAACGGCCAATAAAATCAAGATTAAATTTCAAAATACTGGATCTAAGACTTTTTAATGTTTCAATTGTCGGTTATTTGAGCATGCTGTCCAAAATTGTAGCATCCAATCAAAATGTGTCACGTTTGGTAATGGACGTCACTGGCCAAATTGCCGAAAACCAAAGAAGATCCACCTTAATGTGCAAATTGTGGAAGTTCACATCCTGCCTCTTACAGAAAGTGTCCTTAGCGCTCACACTCATTACCAGACGGAATCCAGCAACTTAAAAACAAGACTTTAAACTTAAATAGAAGTAGGAAGATGTATCAAATTCGGCAAACCGAAGAAGTAGTGGCTAATAATACATACATACAGTTAAATGACACAATCTTGACGTGCCTAGAAATAGACTGCAAAAACCGCTTTCTCAAACAATTGGACCTCATACACAGCACCAAGCCAGGAAATGACGTAACACAACCCAAGAGTCCGATAAGGATAAATACACACATAATACGAATTAACCATAATAGATAACTTAATGTTAATTTAAATTAGCTCTAGTTTAGTTTAAATTACAAATTAATGGTCTGTACATGTTATTTCAACAGAATGTGAAAATTGCAGAGGAGCAGAGCTCCAGCAAAATACGACAAACAATTATTAGTACTAAAACCATGACTTTTTAGCCTCTGCAACAATAAAGGCTGCTGTAAGTTTTTTGATGATTCTATCAACCGCTATTGTTGCATCTAAAAATAAATGATCGAAACTCTTGCACTAAATTACAAGATAATGTTAGCAAAACGAACATATGAGGCAAGAAAATTAAAAAATGCACTATCCTTATTTTTATTAAAGAATTGCATTCAGTAACATATAGTTACGAGTATATCATGACCAAGCATATTTTACACTACGAACCACTTTATGATTTGAGTGCGCTAGACTTCAAATTATGTGTCAGGGATTGTATTACAGAGATTGTAATCGACAGTTTAACATTATTGGGATTTATTATTCACAATACCGGCGATTTTGCTATTTAACAATTTTACAAGATTACGCCTCCAATATTCAGCAATAATCTGATGTTCTTTTATCTGGCAGATATTTGACGCTTCGAATAAATTCGGGACGCTTTTAGAAAGGTTTTAAATTCGATGATGTTAATGTGGAATCCATGCGAGAATAATTTAACAAGATTTTACTGGAAAATTGAGAAGTGCAGTGGATAACCTAATAGGTAAAATATTTTTTTAAGCTTGCTGTAAATAGAACCATACAATATTCTCTTAAAACACTAGTAAGAACACTTTATTTTGCAAACTTTAGATGAACAATATTGAGCTTTATCTAAAGAAAATCGTGAAAAAGTAAGTGCAAATGGAAAATTTAATGAAATGAAATTTAATCTAATGAAATGAAATATTTAAAAATCATGGTTCTTGGGTTTAGATAGTGTCAAATTAGAATGTTTCGCCTACGATTGCACGAGCCATCTTCTGGGATCTTTACTCCACGAGATTAGAACACTGAATGATTATCGAGGAGCAACAGCCTGGTGCTCAGCGAACCGCGATCCAGCATTACAATCGATTTCCACATGTGATATAAACTGTAACCTGCATCACTATCAATATTATTTGGATATTTACAAATTTCGATTGATTCTCCAATTTTACGTTTAAGGAAATTTCGACGAGCAGACTTTGGGAGCGGCCATGGGATCTCCGCTATCATCTGTGATAGCTAACATCTTGATCGAAGCTTTTAAAGAAAACTCCTTGTTTTCTGCTCCTATAAAATCTAAATTTTGTTGCAGATATGTAGATGATACGTTCGTAGTTTGGCCACATGGCGCAGATAACCTACATAATTTCCTGGGTCACCTAAATCAACAACACCCTAGCATAAAATTCACTATGGAAACTGAATCAGATTGTGCCCTTCCCTTTCTTGATGTACTAGTAGAATGGAAAGAGAATGGCAAATTAGGACATTCTGTGTACAGAAAACCAACACATACAAATCGATATCTTAATGCAACGTCACACCATCATCCTTCTCAAAACAATCCGTCATAAACTCTTTGGTACATAGAGCACTTTCAATATGTGACGAACAATCACTGAAATCAGAAAGAGAAAAACTGACTGATGCTCTGAGGGATAACAGATATTGCGCTGAAGATATAAGATGTTCTATTATTTAATATAAAAACCGAATTCCTCAACAAAATGTCATAAACGAACCTCCTATGATCAGTGTTGTCTTACCTTACATACACAGAACCATCGACAAGATTGCCAGATGTAATTGCACATGTAAGAAAGTTGAACAATGTTTGAAGTCTCCAAAGGATGCAATTTCATTTCAAACAGAACGCGTTTACAAAACACCTTGCTCTTGTGGTAAAGTGTATGTAGGTGAAACAGGACAGTCTATATCCACTAGGTTTAAAGAACATAAAAGATGTATAAAAAAAACAAATTATACAATCTGCAATAGCTGAACACCAGCATTCCTCAGGTCACACTTTTAACGTAAAAGAAACCTGGTTTCTTTAAAGATAGAATTAGAGAATGAATCGAAAGATGCAGATTACAGCCTACATCACACATGGAAATCGATTGTAACTCTGTACCACGGTTCCCTGAGTACCAATCGGGTATAAATACCGGGCTGTTGCTCCTCGATAGTCATTCAGTGTTCTAATCTCGTGGAGCAAACATCCCTGAAGATGCCTCGTGCAATCGTAAGCAAAACGTCGGATAATAATTTCAATTTGACACGGTCTAAACCCAAGAACCGTGATTTTAAATTTGACCAAGGCTGTGAAAGCTTTCTTTCTTTATTAAATAAAATATTTGTTAACTTCTTGGAGAGTATAGGTATACAAGTATGGAACAAGTCATGGGGAATTATATGCAACCTTTATAATCGCGCCGTATCTATATGCAATAGTATCGAATCATCTGAAAAAGAGGTAGCAAATATTAGATCCAATTTACAGTAGTATGGTTATCCTCTAAAATTAATTAATAATGATATAGATAACCTTAGAACAAAGGCTACAAGAAACACAATTCTTCACAATTCCTTAGATTAAGGAAACTTTAAAGAAAATAAGACGAATTATCAGCAGTTACAATATAAAGCAGCTTTTATATCAGGAAATACACGCAAAGCTCATTTAACAACAATAAAACCAAAAATTACAGATAAGAAACAATGTGTTTAAAAAGTTCCATATGAGTGTGGTGAAATGTGTATTGGAGAATCAAGCGTCTACTAGAAATTGGAATTAAAGAACATAAAACTCATACACAAAGAGGACAAACGTCGCGATCTGGTATTGCATAACATGCCTGAGATAAACAACACCATGGACAATGGTCTCATGCTGCGGCAATATACATGGAACCCATTTAAAATAATAATAGAATTGTGTACAGAGAAACAAATCTTCGCATTTCAGTGGACACAGTCCTTATATAAGCTCATAGTCTAAAGACAAGACATTCAGTTGATAGTTTATAACGATTAGAAATACAACCTAATCGAAACGTCGTACAAACAAATAAAAATGAAGATAATGCAAGTCTGATAACAACATTTTAGTCAACGGTACTTGTGTCATGTTTTTATTTAAAATTTTGTCAGCAAAATTGTTTGTAGACCAATGTCTTTCAGTGTTCAAAAATTTAATAACCTTCCTCCTCTTTATTCTATATATCAAAATTTAATACAAACTCTGCAAAAAATCTCCATTGTGTTTACTGACAAATATTTATAATATTCTTTTTAGTTATATAGACATACAATCTTAATGGTCAGTTAGGGGTCCGGCAGTAAAAGTTTTCTGTCTTTAATTATGGGTGTTTTTTTTTAATTTGACTTTTCCTGCTTCATATTTTCGTATTTTTTTATTATGAGTGCCCTAATCAAAGGGTATTTTCTCAAGGGCACTCTGTAAATTCTAATACATGTAAAAAGTGTTTTTTATAGAGGTATAAAACTTTAAGTTGGCAACACTGTTTTAACTGGCGGCCATTTTGTCAGCTGTTAAGTGATTTATGTTTAGTTTGGTTTGGCATTTCAACATGAATAGACTGACGCCTGAACAACGCTTCCAAATTGTGCAAATTTATTTTGAAAATCATGGTTCTGTTCGAAATACGTATCGCGCACTACGTCCATTTTACGGTCAACATAATCGTCCATCAGAGCAATTAATTCGATTAACTATGGAACGTTTTCGCACCACGTTTACTCTAAATGATAATACGCATCCACAGAGACGTCGTACAATGCGTACAGAAGAAGTCATTGCTGCTGTAGAGCGTAGCGTAGAGGAAGACCCGAATCAGTCTATCCGCCATCGTGCACAGGAAATGGATATGTGTGCATTCACTATATGGAAGATTTTGCGGAAAGATCTTGGTTTGCGTGCTTACAAAATCCAACTCGTGCAAGAATTCGGTGAATGGGCCCAAAACAAGATTGCCATTGATCCCGATTTTCATAAGCGAATTTTGTTTAGCAATGAAGCTTACTTTTGTTTGAATGGATACGTCAATAAACAAAACTACCATATTTGGAGTGATGATAATCCTCAAGTGTATGTTGAGACACTTTAAAAACGATGCTGGTCAGAACGTTACAGTCAATGGTGACCGCTATAGAGCCATGATTACTGACTTTTTCGTTCATCAATTGAACAACCATAATGTGCAGGAGCTGTGGTTTCAACAAGACAGCGTAATATGTCACACAGCTCGTGCCACAATTGATTTATTGAAGGAAACGTTTGGTAACCGCATAGTTTCACGTTTCGGACCCGTGAATTGGCCTTCAAGATCGTGCGACTTAACGCCGCTAGACTATTTTCTGTGGGGATATGTGAAGTCGCTAGTCTACGCCGATAAGCCCGAAACGATTGATCACTTGGAGAACAACATTCGCTGCGTTATTGCCGATATACGGCCACAAATGTTGGAACAAGTCATCGAAAATTGGACCTCCAGATTAGACTACGTCCGAGCCAGGCTTGGCGGTCATATTCCAGAAGTCATATTTAAATTATAATGCCAGAAGGTTATCTTTCGAATAAAGTAAATTTCATGTCAATTAAAAAAAATCGTCTTTGTTTTATTCCATTTAAAAATTCTATACCTCTATAAAAACACTCTTTATAATGTTAGGTTGTTTTAAACTAAATAAATAAACAAAAGATCTGTATATTTCGATTTTTAACTCAATTTAATCGCCTATAACTCCTTCTTCAATCAGCAAAGGTTCAAACGTGAATCAGTGTGGAATAAAAAAAATGAAACGCCAGTCATGTGTCATTTAGTGTTCATAGTATTACCTAAATAATCTCAATCTTCTATTTAATTTGGACATTTTAACCTGTAGAACCTGGGCTCTAGGCGACATAGTTCTCACGTCAAGATGCAAATTTAACATGAATGGAGAAAATTTATAAAGAACCGCTTACCTAAAAATATAAAGACCCTTAAATAATCGGCCTAGTTCTGAAATTTTAAGTGATCGAGAAAGAACATACATTTTCAAAAAGCAAGTTTTGGAGTAGCTTATAAAACTGTCTGTTCCACGCTATCTGCTACACCTAAAACTGAGCTAAATCTTTATCATTTAACTTGAAAAATCGTATTATTCGAGAAACCACATTTTGCTATGAAAGTTTTTGAAGTTAAGTTTATCTTTGAGCGAACATTTAGAAGTTGTGCAGAGTTGCGACAAAACTAAATTGCAACTAAGGTGACACCGTCAGTTAAAAAGAACATTTAGGTTTTCGAAGCAACTTTCTTTACACTGCTCAATGCTCAGAGTAGAATTTTGTTATACGAATAATTTTAATGTTTACACATACACAACTGTTGCAGTTATACATAAAATAGTTCTTTGTATATTTTTAATGAGTTGACGTAAGCGTTGTAAGCAGGGGCGGATCCAGCCTCTCTCTTTGGGGGGGCGGGGCGGTGATATCACAAAAGTATAATATGGGAAGCGAAAGCAAGTTGTCTACGGGGGTGGGGGGGGGAGACACCAGCAACATTCCCATTTCTAGTGTAAAAGGTAGGTTAGGGTCTATTTTTCTGAATTTAAAGCTCTTGGAGAGGGAGGGGGGATCACAAGAAGAAACGACTTGCCGACAGGGGGGAGAATGCGAAAAACATACACATTCTTAGTATAAGAGGCAGAATCGGGTCTATTTTCCTGAACTCAAAGCTCTTGGGGGGGGGGGGGTCTATCGCAAGAAGAACAAGTTGTCAACGGGATGGGAGTGCTAGCAGCATACACATTCCTAATATCAAAGGCAGAATAGGTTCTATTTTCCTGAACTCAAAGCTGTTGGGAAGGGGAGGAGCGATCGCAAGCATACACATTCCTATACTCTATTCAAGAACTACAGAGAGTAATAAAACTGTTACTGAAACCTCCAACGTACCTGCTCTACTGCCGCAGGTAACTGAGGACTGCCGTAAATCTAATTATATTAAATTATATTTAAATATTATAAGCTATTATAAATTTACTGCAACAATAAAATTTCTGATAGTTCAATTTAATTTCTATCAGTGAGAAAAGTACACCTTACAGTTTGTCCTTACTGATTTATCTTGTTTGTGCTTGTTTTTATATATTATTTGAGATTAGTGAGATACCCAAGAGATGTAGCTTCCACATTTATATTTATTAGAAAATCGTTAAACCAGGGCATTTTTTCCTCAACGAAAAACTTATTACGATGAATGTTTATGATGCCTTAAGATATCAATATCTAGATAATAATATTAAAAGCTCTGTTGAGATGTGTTCCAATATGACAGGAGTTGGAAAATCTAATATGTTCCGAATACTAAAGGAGAAAAAAAAAAAGCCACATTCGATCACAGGCAGACGAAAAACCTCGTTGGAAGAAGAAATGTAAACTGCAATAAAAGGAGTTGTACATACATTTTATTATGAGAAGCAGATCCCAACCGTCGACAAAATTCTAACTAAAATCAATGAAGATCGGATTTACCTGAAATTAAAAGAACTGAGCTCTGGAAATTGCTCAGAGAACTTAATTTTTGTTGAGAAAAACCATATAGGAAATCTGTTCATATAGATCGTCCAGAAAATGTCCGTTACAGAACATATCTCTCTCAAGTAAAAGGTAGAGTTGCTAGCAATAACACAACTTACAAAATTAGTTTTTCAACTGAACATTTGAAAGATTTTTTTGAACAAAGTTGGTGCAGAATATTGGGAAAAATCCATATAATAAAATAATAAGAGAAAATGTGGAAACTCGATCTCATGATTGGTGAGATAAAGAAACCAATTATAATTAATTTGAGGAACGATGGCTTCACTGACTTTGATTTCGAATTAGATACGTAAGTTTACCAGCGTAAACACAATTTATTACTTAAATTTTCTGTAACATATAAAAATTAATTACATTTCAATCCCTTTTTAGTATTTAATTGTAATTCTGCGGATGATTTAAGAAATAAATAAACTGAAACGTCAAATGTCATAAAAATAGCTCCAAAAAAATTTAATATTATATGGACGAATTTATTATTTTGTATATGTTTATTAATTTCTTATATGGATATTTTGTAAGTATTTAAATTTTAACTTAGAATTTTTTGAGAGAAAAAGGCTACGTTTTAGTCTGAATGTACCTAAAACGATTTCTATGCCAAAATTAAAAATAATAAAAATACAGTTGTGATTTGTGTTAAATATGTCAAAATTATCAATATTTTCTAATGTATGTGAATTATTAAGAAATCATAAGAGATAAAATAATATTATAAAAGCTTTTTATTTTGAGTTTATTACCGAAATAATATTCTATGCCATAAATACTTAGTGATAAAATAAACCTCCTTTTGACGCCTACGATAAGGATTAAAATCCTTTTTAACACTTCACACATCCAAATATCTATTGTTATCCAACCTAAATATTCCATTATTATAGACCTAGATGTATTTTTGATTATAAAATTTCTAACCCATTCCTATGAAAAATATATGTGTATAACAGATTTTGCCAAAGACACCGGGCTAAAGAGCACAGGTAGTTTGCGAAGAAAAAAAGGGTAAAAATGATTTATTACTCTCTCTAGTTCTTGAATATACTATAGTATAAGGGGCAAAATCGGGTCTATTTTTCTGAACTCAAGGCTCTTGGGGGAGGGGGGCGATCGCCCCCCCCCCTTGGATCCGCGCCTGGTTGTAAGACACATAATGCTCTCTGGGGTGGTGTATGTGCAAAAGCAGTGATTTACAAATTCGTCAAGAAATATAACTTAAAAAATCTCATTTTCAATTTCCTAATTACATTGTATAGACAAAACAGTTTTTAGTAAAATAGTATGAGGAGTACGAAATTGAACTTTGTTATCTTGGCTCAAACTCTCTCAAAGTATAACTATCGAAGTTTTTAGTTAGTTTGAGGTCCCTGGTCAAAAGAATAGCTTTTGTTGAATTGACTTCGCCAATGTAAGTACGCTTGGGAGCAGACTTTTAAAAGATATTCCATAAAGTATCAGACAATGTACAATTACTTCTTTTAGAAAGATAATGCAAATAAGTTATTTTAAAATGATTAAGATACTCCAGCTAATCTAATGTTCTCTAGAAATAAAGATTCTTATTCCTTAGCATCTGTTTTCCAAAAAAGATATAACCTAGTAGGTGCCGCTTTGAGCTGCCATTTCTGAGATAATCGAATTTAAATGTCTTATTGGGCACTGAGACTCGTCGTGGCTCCCTTTCACGCAGAACTGGTCCAAGAAAATTGAAGCAAATGAGCTAACAGTCGTAAGTATCGTTATTAGTTGCAAAAGATTTGTGTTAAACATTGACCCAACATTACACTAACACAGAAGCGACCGATAGTTTACAGATATTGTCAAGAAAATGGTTGAAAGTGGATGATTTCCAAATAGACGCGTACCAAGCCTCCAAACATTTGCGGCTGTTGATAAGCGTCTTCGAGAAACCTTTAGTTTCGCTCTTGCAATGTTTGATTATGAATATGATTCTACGACTAGGACACTGAAGATTGAGGAAGAAAATTTAGAATGAGTTGGAAAAAATCCGATTCTAAGTATAAGGAATTTAGAGTTTCTAAAGATACAGTAAATAGAACGATAAGAGGACAGGTATTGCGTTAATTCCACCTTCATACAGTACAAGAGTTTTTACCTCTCGGCTTCGACTTGACACTAAACTTCCGTCGATTCAATAATGAACAGAGAGCGTATAAAATTTACATAATAAAAATGTTTATGCTGACGAAAACCAGCATGCAATAAAGGTTATGTATTGTCAACTAAAATTTAAAATTAAAGTATGACAGATTTATTATTGGCCCTGTTACTTTACCACCGTGTTTAAATGATTTGAATTACCTAGAATACTGAATACTGGATAAAATATGCGGTTCAGACCCGATTGTGTGTCCCCACACTTCCTATTAAATGTTATAAAATCATATAAATGAGAATTTTCAAAATCGCTGGATCGGCAGAGGAAGTGATGCTCCTGCAAATTGGCTATCTCACTCACCGGATTTAAATATGAAGACGGAGGCCATTTTAAACATTTACTTAGAGTTAATTAAACAATGAAATAAATAATTTTTTTCTTTTTTAATTTATTATTGCTTTTGTGTGTTAATCTTATTGTTCTCTGTCAGTGTGTTCTTACATTACTATCATTGTTGCTATGGAAATTTTTTTTGTTCTTGGTATTTTGGCTCTTAAACATTCTTCAAACTTTTTCGATCAGTCCTAAGCCGGATATAATGTAAAAAAGACTAAGACGAGTCTTCATTTCTTATCCTAAAAACCCAAAAGTACCAAACTAGGTACAAATCAAGCTATTGTATAGATAAATATTAAAAAAAAAGTTTAAAAAATATAGATTTGACCTCTGTATTTCAGAAACTATCAACTTTTGGACTAAGGTAAATTGAGCTAGATTCGCATATTTTGGATTCAGGAATTTATGTTAGCGTTTCGTACAAACATTTCAGAGACACCCTGTATATTTGGTAATTCATCCTTAGAACTTCATAAATAGCGTTCTACTGTGTGAGATTTAACGCACCTTTATGTCCTCACACATACATGGCTAGATATGGATGGGGTAGTTTGTGCTTATATAACTGAGAGAGGGTGAGTTATAAAATCATATTATTCCTAACCTTCATCGAGACTACAAAAATGGAGATACTGTTCGATAACAACAGAGAGGAAAACCGAATGAAACTTGGGGATTGCGATTGGAACTGGCTTAACGAAGCCATCGAGCTTAGGGTATGGCGAGATATAGAGCCAAAGGAAGAGTTGCATTATGACAACAATGTGTCAGATTCGACGACGGACTGACCAATAACCATTTCCTGGTCACCAATCCCAAAAGATCCACAAGGTCTTATATCTGGCAAAGATATACATTTGTTTTTCAGTAACAAAGGGGTTTCTGTTTAAAAAAAAGCTTGTAAAATTCAATGTCATCATTTGGTGTTCATTTCTAAATTCAACAACTATTATTTTGGTCGTATTTTACGATACGCTTTAGTAAAAATAATATTAAGCTGCAACACACTCTGTATAAAAAAAGTGTACATATTTTGGTCTAATTATCTTATTGCAATGTTATCAATAAGTCAGAAAACAAGCATGATAAATGTATAAAATTTCTTTTTAGTAACAAAAATTTTCATTACCGTCAACATATTAAGCGTTGAAAAATAAACATTGTCCAAATTATTGTTTATATCTGGATAATCAAATTAAGGGCTTTTCTCCACTGCAGAGGGCCCTTAAATCTTGATGGCAAAAAGTTTATTAGGGTTTGCACTAAGCCGTGTTAACTTATGGCCTATTAAATTACCATTTTACTTTAGAGTAATTGTTCTATAATGCCCCTTTAAATAACTGTTTTAAAAAACATTTTGTAACTTTTTTAAATTACAGTGAAAAATGGTTTGTATTTTAAAATAGAGTTTTTAGAAAATTGGAATAGTATGTTTCATATTTTTTTAATTTAAATTTAATTTATTTAATTAACATAATTGAAAATAAATAGCTTTATCACAATACGAATAATACCTATAAAGGAAATTTAAGATTGATTGTACTAACATTTCGTTGTATATATAAAAGCAAATTTCTGAGTAATTTTATAATAGATATAGGTTGTTTGGTTTATTCCGAATGACAACAACTGAGTATATCAAGCCGTTCAACTAAGTATGTGCAACGGCAACAGCAATTACAGTAGCACGAGAGCCCAACTCATAAGCGGTGCGACAAAGACAGCACATCAAATGAACTATATTTATGAATGAACAAATAATGTGCATTTTTTACAGTGCCTCATCGAGTATAAGAGATGATGGGCTTCACGCCAACCCTCAAGAGGGCAACGCGAAACTCTACCATAAACTCTCGACTGAGGTAAGTAAAGCAGCTCTGGAGTATGATGAAATCAACTCACTGTGCAGGGCACCACTACAAAGAACAAACTTATCTAAATAACTTAAAATTGCATTAGATACTATAAACAACAACAACATAGTTTTACCAGTTAATATTTCAGAGACATACACTTGATATATGCTGATTTATTAATATCCGAAAGGCAAGAAACAGCCGGACTCAAGCATAGAACCTAGGATTTTGCACTGGGAGGAAAACTTAATGATAAGGTTTTAAAATCATCGGAAAAACATAGGACAGCTGGCAGTATGCTGGAGGTGTTAGAACAAGAAAAGTACAGAGATGGTCAGGTTCAGTACCACTCCCAACTTAACCCACTAAATTAAATTGCTCAACAATGTTTCGACATATTATAATAAACTCTTCGTAACTGCAGGACTGTTAAAGACATATGAAGCCAGCAATAACCAAAAACGGGACAGTGTCTTTTTAGAGCGATCATAAAAGACTTTCTATCGGAAGTTAAACTCTTCACCTAACATGTGTGATAATAGATGCCCTAATAAAAAAATAGGTAGAAACGTTCTGAAAAAATAAGCTGGTTACTACTCACTGCAAAACTAACCTGAACTAACACTAGCTTTATCAGCAAAGGATGACAGATCTATCGGGATTACAGTCAGATGCAAGTCGAGCCGAGATTTAATAACTGGAAAGTCTGGGTTCCTAACCAAATCCAAAACTACTGATTTCAAAAGTTCTGGAGTATTCCCAATGACTGACTCTTCGAATGAATGATGTTTTGCTTCACAAACAAGGAGTCAATATCTTTTGCCAAAATGTAAGCATAATACACAAAATTCAGCTAATAATCACCCGCCTTTGCACGCTGTACATAGTGATCATATGCTACTTGGCGCAACGTGAATACGGCAGGCAAAATAACATCATTGCAATTTGGCAAAAAGGATATGGCAGAGCCGCAATGGGTCACAAGGAGTTACTTATTATCGATTCTATTATATGCAATCAGGCATATACCAACCGAATGAATCTTCTTCCCGTCTATGTCCTTTCTATAATACCTCACGTCAATCTGGAGAACTAGAATCCGAATGCCTTCCAGCATGATCAAGGTAGATACAGCGCCAGTTTGATAGGGAATATTTCACAGCGATTCATTAGGCTCATTTGTTCCAAGCGAGTTATCTGAGTATGCATTTCGAGGTCCAGAAAGTAACTTGATATTTTTCAATGTATTTTTATGTACTAAATCCATTTGTCAGGTTACCAAACTTAAAAATGAGTATTAAGCAAGTTACAGCCGATTTTATATAATATAATATTTTATTGAATTATTTTTCTATAATTTATAATATTTGATAACTCCAGACATGGTAAGCTTTTTAAAAGTAAAAGTAATACTTATACGTAGCACGCGATTTCAGCAGCCTGTAGTGCACGTGGAGTATGAATCGCTTTGCGTAAGAAACTAATGCGTACGAAAACTTATTTTAATCCTTTAGAGCAAAAGAAATATTTGTGAAAAATTTTATACAACAAATAACCTGCTGTGAATTGATCTGCTTCAGCAGTCTTATAGATTGATATTTAATATGAAATTAATAATCAAGCTTATAATTGAATTTAAATTGAAAATGAGAGTTAAATTGTATATAGTTCCATGTATTGCATTTAAATTATTTTAGGTCTAAAATATGAAACTGTGTAGCTTTTACAAACATTATTTAGAACGGCAATTACAAACCGATATGCCGGGTAAACCCGCTATCGTACAATTGCACAATTTAAGTGAGCAATTTCACCAATTGTAATTTGGCGGTAAGTGATCGATTGGAGAGATATATCATTCTTATTTTTCCTCAATCTTCTTGTAATATATAACCATATTTTGGATCTATTAAATCGCTTTCATTATTCAATAAATTCGTTTATTCGTACGGTACACAAAAAGCCAATAACATACATATGTTATTTTGTCGATTCACTTGTCGGCCGAACTTCCAAAATGGAAGTAAGATGGCAGTAGTGGTAGATCTAATATCTTAATTCGTCCGTTGTAGAAAGTTGTTTTTTTCTATAACTGGTACAAGATATTTTTCTGCTTCTTCAATAAAATTTCCTACCTCCTGTTGAGTTGAAACATTGAGTAAAATAATTATATTGTAATTATTATAAAAAAAAAACAATATTTTTATATGTGTAAATAACAATGTGCATCTATTTTACTGGTATAACCTGTAAAAAAATGTTCTGTTAGCAGTGTAGAACTAAGTCGTGGGTTGATTTTTCGACTAAAAGATATATTGGTAAACACCTTTGTCTGGCTGCTGCACCTACTGAAATTCATCGCTCTTGAAGTTGAATATTGATTTGAATTGAAAATTTTGATCCGTAAAAATAGTACTTAAATCTTGTCTCAATAATGAAGTACCATTGCTACAATATCGGTGTCCGATGATAACATTGGCACAACTTTCGAACTTTCTTTAACTTGATTGAAAAATTTGTAATACGACTCCATATTCGAACTCTTGTTTTTCCTGTGCGATTTATCCAGTTGAAAAATATTTAACGAATTACTAGACTCGTACGCTAAATCATTTGTTGCGGTGATTGCATCTTCTACGTTCAGCCTACTACTATTGAACATTTTGAAAATATAACTAGTAAAGTTCTAATTTAATATGATCGCCAAAATAGTTAAATTTTCCTGAATAAAGTAAAAGTTTATTAATAGATTTTTGTATATAGCAAACCTTTCGTTCAACATTTCAGATTTTTTAGGTTATGTGTCAAATACAAAATCAAGTTATAATGCTCCTTTCTTCGAAATAGAGAGAACATAATTGCAAAAAAAATTTGCAAATCGGCAAACTTTTTCAAATTTGTTTGTCTCAGTTGCCTGCGTAGAAGCATGATATAAATAACACTGGACAACAGCCAAAATGTATCTAAAATAAAATCGACTTATCATTTTTGATGTGCAAAAGCCGAAACTAAGCTTATCTTTATAATATTAGTCCAAGTTTTAGAGATACGTGATGTCATGTCTCCCTATATATTAACAAGGTATTCGCAAGAATGCACGTGATATATTTGTATTCTTATAATAATAAAGGGATGCGACGTGGTCAAATATACGTTCTCCCCAAGTTAAGGAAATTTTGAACACCTTGACAGTTGGGAGCCTGGGAGATATCTAGACATGACCCCTTATATATGAAGTCGCAACCCTCTAGGGCCTAGAATAAGGGAGATGTAAATCGACTTTTACGTCTGCTTTGTATTGAATAGTCCCTGTATACAAACAAATGACAAACGCCACTATTGCGAATATTATGGAATTAAATAGAAAATTCTCAAATATTCTCTAAAAATGCAGAAGCCGTATTTGGGTATATAGTTAGTGAGTCGAATCGAATAGTTGAGATTGTAAGATGTCTCGAACATGTGTAAACAATCCAGCTCACTCCTGTTATGTTTGTGGTGAGGTGACTTTTGCGTTTCAGAAGCGGCCTATTACCCCATTGATAAAAAAGGAATATCAGCTTTATTTCGGTTGCAATATTAGGGATCAAGACAAATAGTGGGCGTCACATATCTACTGTAATGCATGCGCTTCACTTCTGGAAAACTGGTTAAATAGTAAAAACCGATCTATGGGGTTTGCTGTCCTAATGATTTGGAGAGAGCCACTAAATCATGTTAATGAATTCTATTTGTGCATCATACCTCGTGTTGGATAAGGCACAGGTATATCCAAGAAGATAAATTCGGTTATTAACTATGCAAATATACCATCTATCATGAGACCTGTGCCTCATAGTGATGAACTTTCTATTCCAGAACCCCCAAACAGATTCACTTACGAATCAGGTAATAACGATACCACGATTTCTCAAGAAGAAGATATGCCACCAACATCAAGAGATCCTAATTTCACACCCAATGCGTTATACCGCCAAGCGCACAAAATAATCCAATCAGAATTAAACGATCTTGTGAGAGAGTTGGAACTTCCAAAAAATAAAGCAGAATTACTAGTATCAAGATTCCAGCAGTGGAACTTATTAGAAGACGATGCCATAAAGACTTAGAACCATTTTTTAATATGGAAAATAACTTGATTTTCTGCAATAACATTAGGGGTTTATTGGCGGCTTTAAATATAACTACAAGCCAGAGGAATGGAGATTGTTTATAGACAGCTCAACAGTGAATTTAAAAGCAGTACCATTGCATATGGGAAATATCCCTGTTGGATATGCAGTTCACATGAAAGAATCCTACGACAATTGAACTAACAAATATAAAATACGATGAGCACCAATAGCAGATCGGTGGTGACTTAAAGGTGATTGCACTTTTACCTCGTTGCAGTTAGACTACAGAAAGTTTTGCTGGTTTTTGTGTGAATGGGATAGTTGGATAAAGGTACTTGATTACAAGAGAAAAGACTGGTTCGTTCAACAATCATTAGAGCCAGGTGGAGGGAATGTACAACATATGCCAATAGTAGACCCCCAAAAAGATCTTGTTGCCACTACTGTATATCAAATTGTGCCTAATGAAAAACTTTGTTAAGGCACTGAATATAGAGGCCAGCTTTTCAGTACCTGCGTTGGAAATTCCCAAGGCTAAGTGAAGCCAAATTTAGGCCACAGATTCGAAATATTCTGAAAGACAAACATTTGGACAGTACTCTATCAGATATTGAAAAAAATGCATGGAATGAGTTTGGCCTCGTAGTCACTACTTTATTTGGAAATATAAAAGCTGGCAATGACGTTACTCTTGTCGCAGACATGCTATCATCGTATCAAAAAATGGGTTGCCATATGTCTCTAGAGATCCGTTTCCTATACTCACATCTGGACTTTTTTCCTCACAACTGTGGAGCTCTAAGTGGTGAGCATGGCGAATGCGTCCGCCAGGATATATCAACAATGAAGGAAACGTACCGGGGAAAGTTGAATGTTTCCATGCTTGCCACTACTGTTGGACTCTTATTAGAGATACTCCAGAAACAATTCACAAAAGAAAATCAAAAAGACATGATATGTAGAGTCTCTTCAAGTGTAAAAGTAAGTGTTTTTTTATTAATTTGTGAAAAATAAAATAAAATAAACTTGTTCTTGAAAATTGCAACTAAGTTTTAAATTTCATTGTCATTTTTGTGTTCAGCGCCCCAAAATTAACAAAAAATGCACTTTTCATACAAGATGCAACGAGTAAAGTACAATTTGTTGCGTAATGTAATCAAAGTAAAATCATTCTTTTCTTTTAATCAGAATCACACGGGATTTGAGATATCTTTTCCAATTCTTTGACTAGATCACTTTTATTATTTTATTTAATGCACCATCATCATTGGACAAAATATTGTTCCAAACTCATAAAAAAGTCTTTAGAAATTGAAATTTGTTTCTGTCACAATTTCAATTATTTTATGAGTAAATTAGCTTTCTTTTTTACTCGAGATATTTTTTGCAAGGCATTTTGAAATTCGATAATTTATTATTCGGTGTTTTATTCCGATAAACTTTTAGATTTATTAATAAATCTTTCGATATAAAATTTCTTATAAAGCTCACAACCATCTGAAAAAATATTTAAAAGAGCTTCAATATTTCGATTGCTTTATGATTTTAATTTGTTTGGTCTTTCGTATATTTCAGTAACTTGGCGCTTATTCGCATGCCAACACACTTTTTACATTCAGCTAAATTCTCACCTGTTTAACACATTATATAGCTTTTTCAGACATTTAAACGCTTTATTACATGCATGTATAATACAATGCGACATGAGTGAAAGATTTTAATCGAGTGTGCATCTTCGAAACTCGTATTGACTGACAAGTTCGTACAAGATAAGTTGTCGCACCACGCGACTTATGTGCGTTGTAGGCTTCTGTACCAGTAATTTAAGGATTGTGGGCATTAATATTACTTTTAAAAAGTAAATCTGGAGTTATCAAATATTATAAGATAAAGATAAATAACACTGGTTAACGAAAAAAAGTAGATGTCTATTTGACCAGACCATTTTATTCTCATGTGAATAGACGCCCTGAATCTAAATATCAGGTCCAATAACCTCTACCACGTCAGGTTCAAGGTTATTTCAAGGTCAAATAGAGCAAAATTCACAAGATAAATCCGCTGAAACCGAATTTGTGGTTTGTTTATTCCCCCCAAGTTCATCCAGAGGTCACTGAAGGGCCATTTCAAGGTAAAATTGAGAAAAATATACTACATCGATCTATAAAAAATACTAGCAAAAGACGACAAGCATTTACCAAATACCGACAGCAAAAAAACAACAAACCATTTCGAAGAGTACAAAACGGTGAGAAACAGAATCAACAGTCAAATAGCTCAACTAAAGAAAGAATACTGGGAAAAGTATTCGAAAGACATGGAACACGACCTATATGGAGGACAAAAGAAAATATGGAACATGCTGAGGAACAGAAAAAAAAAACAATCAATGAATACGTTCAACTAAGTCCAATCGACAGCCAACAATGGGTCAGCCATTTTAAGGACTTACTCCAGGCACCAGGTACAGAAAACAACGTAGACGAAAACCAACAAGAAATCACAGAACTAACAGATGTTAACATCAGTGAAGCAGAGATGCACCTGACAATTAAGAAATTAAAAAACAGAAAATCACCTGGTACCGACTAAATTACGAATGAGATGATAAAGTACGGAGGCCCCAGCCTTGTGACAGAGCTCACTGTTCTATTTCAAAAAATACTCCGCACAACGTCAGTACCCAACGAATGGCGGAAAAGCACAATTCCGATCCACAAAAGAGGATCAAAGAAACAACCCGAAAACTACAAGGGAATCAGCCTACTGAATAGTTCAGCCAAATTGTTAACCAAAATACTGTCACAACGGATCGTAGACAAGTTAGGGGCGTGCGAAGAACAGCAGGGCTTCCGGAATAACCGCTCTACTATCGACGGTATATTTATTATCAGACAGCTGGTTGAAAAATCTATCGAATACGATAAACCGCTGTTCATTTGTTTTGTGGACTTTACACAAGCGTTCGACCGAGTAAAACTGGAACACATAACAGAATTATTGTGGAGAAAACAAGTAGACGAAGCAATCATACGCACAATATACGAACTGAATTCCAAAAACACTCTAACAGAGGAAATCCCTCTATCCGTAGGAATAAGACAGGGTGATAGCCTAAGTCCAACACTTTTCAATGTAATCATGGACGAAATCATTGATGAGGTAAAAAGCACAAATATTGGGTACCCAATGGGACACAACACCATTCAGATGATGTGCTTTGCAGACGATGTTGCCTTGACAGCAGATAGCGAGGACAATTTACGAAGAATGCTTTTCCATCTCAATCGAACAGCCAAACAGTATAATATGAAGATATCTGTGGAGAAAACCAAAGCAATGGTAATAGCAAAAAAACCGGTAAGATGCAAACTAATGGTTGATGACAAACATATCGAACAGGTTGGGAAGTTTAAATACCTAGGAGCACATATAACAAGTAACAAGGCAGTAACGGAAGAAGTACGCACACAGGCCAACAAAGCGGCCATGATATCAGGTCAACTAAGAGACATAATCTGGAATAATAAATATATGACGGTTGAGAGCAAAGCAATAATTTACAAGGTCTGTGTAAGACCGATACTGACCTACGGCGCAGAAACAAGAAACGAAAGCACAAAGACAAAACAAATTATGAGAACCACAGAAATGAAAACGCTGAGAATAATCACGGGAACAAGTTTAAGAGATAGAATAAGAAACGCAAAAATACGCGAGGACAGCGGAGTGGGGGATGTTGTGAAGTGGGTTCGAAACCGTAGTAGGCAGTGGAGAGATCACGTGGAACGAATGGACGATGACAGACTAGCAAAAACCGTGATGAGAGAGAAACGAAACACCAAACGGCCGCCTGGACGGCCCCCCAAAAGATGGAGAAACAGCTGGATTTTGACCTCAAAGGAGGATCGATGAGGCATTGTATAGATAACAGAACTTGGTTCTACCTAGAAGAAGAAGATCTATAAAAAATATATATATAGACTTTTGGGGACTCTGAATCTGAATCTGTGGTTTTTTAGCACCTCTAGGTTAACCAGAGGCCATTTCAAAGTCACTTCTAGGTAAAATTGAAAAATCCACTAAATAAATCTGTAAAAAAGAGAACGCACGCGCAACTAGATCGATGTCCGTTACACAGTAGACAGGTAAGCGGATTCTGTTTTTGAGGCGAATCTCAAGCTCCCAAAACTACGTACCCCACGCAGGCATAGACCAAGTTTTCGGAAAGCTTGGGCTATATTTCATACACTCATAAATCCTTTCGTTTCCCCTCTGTGTGCTGCGTAACGGGGATTGGTCTAGCTGCACGTGGGATATGTGGCTATGTTTTGGCATCTTTATAAAAACTTGATCCGGTCGCCTGTCAGTTGTATAGTGGCAATCAATCTAGTTGCAAGTAGAGTGTGTTGTTTTGGCGGCTTGGACTTGGTCTTAAAAACTCGATCCGCTCCCCTATCTGCTGTTTAATGAACATCAATCTAGCTGTGCGTGAGTTAGGTGAGTTTGGAAGCTTGGATATTGGATTACTATTTTATAATAACTAACTTCGCTTACATATCTGCTGTATAATGAACATCAATCTAGCTGCGCGTGGGATACGAGGTTTTGGGACCTTAAGTTTCGGCTCAGAAACTTGATCCGCTTGCCTGTGCCCTATGTAACGGATATTGATCTAGCTGCGCGTAGGTTCTCTTCTTTTAGAGATTTATTTAGTAGATTTTTTCAATTTGACCTTGAAATGACCATGAAATGAGCTCTGGTTAACTTTGAGGTATTAATCAAACCACGAATTCAGACTCAGCGCTTTTAGAAGCGTACTTATCTTCTTTTACAAATTTATTTAGTAGATTTTTCTCATTTTAACCTTGAAATTACGCTTAAGTGACCTCTGGCTGACCTTTTGGGATTAAACAAACCACGAATTTGGATTAAGCGACCTCAAAAATTTAAATATTTTCTTTTTCAGATTTATTTAGTAGATTTTTTTCAGTTTGACTTTGAAATGACCCTGAAATGATCTCTCGCTGAACTTGGTGTATTAAACAAACCACGAATTTGAATTCGGCGACCCCAAAAACCTACATTTTTTTTTCAGATTTATTTAGTGGATTTTTCTCAATTTGTCCTTGTAATGACACTAAAATGACCTCTAGTCGACCTTGCAAGATTAAACAAACCACAAATTCGGATTCAAGGACCTCAAAAATGTACGTACCCACTTCTTCAAAGTTATTTAGTGAATTTTACTCTATTTGACCCTAAAATGACCTTGAACCTGCGGTGATAGTGGTTAGTGGATATCAGATTTGGATTCAGGCCGTCTAGTTACATGAGAATAAAATAGTCTGGTTAAATAGGCAAACACTTTTTTTTTTGTAAACCTGTGTAATTCAATAAAAAATTATGCGCCGCTGTGAAAATATGCGAAAAACAGCTAGAACTTGCTTAGGATCTATTTTTAAACTTGGTAATCTGAAAAAACCGAACCTAAGTATCTCTCGTAGCGCCCAAACTAATTATAATTTTGCGTTGCAATAACACCACTAGTGCATCGTGAAGAGGTGGTAAGACTAAATCATCTTCTGTACATGTAAGACATTAAATTAATGGCTACCACCATAAATAAGCTAAAACAAATGCTCAAATGTAATTGAGTCTTGAAAAGCATCGTATATTAAACATTGCCATAATAAGGGAAGAACAGACGTGTAAATACCTGGGCGTGAAACAGATACTAAGAATTAATGAACTAATTATGAAGACCGAATTAACAAACGAGTCTATTAGACAGGTTAGACATGCATTTTGAATAAACCGAAAGAGTAAATATACATTTAACGTAGTTAACACATATGCAAGCTCTGCTCTTAGCTACTCTTTTGCAACTGAAAAAAGAGGGCAAAGTGGACAAAGACACTTTGTATCAAAAAGTGAAAATAGTGTTGATAAAAAGGTTCATAAACATTATCCTTATCGAGCAACTACACCAACATTGCTACCAAGATGCGACGGAAGCAGAGGATTAGTCGTAAAAGATTTTGCCAACGAAAACAAGTATGCGTTCATATCTCCACAAATTAGCAAATTCTTCTGTACTACATCAAGAAACATGTGAGGCAGACGAACCAATAAGATATGGTTGAAGAAACATAAACTGGCTTCTCACCTCTAATCACACCAAGAGAAGCTTCAAGCCTGGCTACAAAAGTCCTTTCACGGACGACACGTTAATTAGGTTAACCAGGAAGATGTTAACAAATTAACGTGGAACAACTGCTGGACGCAAGTGTTTTCACAAACTGACGGCTAGCTACTCAAAACCAAGTTATTTCAATGAAAAACTATTTGAAATATCAATCAAGAACGACCAATGACGACATGGATCTTGAACATAACGATAGGATGCTAAACAAAAATTTCGCTTTTGTTAATACACATCAGTTTTACCAATTGTAGGCTGAAGATAGAATTTAAGGTTCATAAAGTAATTTAGAAATTAATGTTGTATGGCTAATTATTTGACTTTATATGGCAAAATATTTTTGATTTTCTTTCCAATGAGAATCGATCCACTCAATCATTACCACTTTAAAAAATGTTAAAATTTAGAATAGTTCAATTAGTGGCGGCTTGTCTTTAGGTTAGCAGGTTTAAGCAATCCCCAAAAAATTATGAATTAACTAATAAATATAAATTATTGAAATAATTTAACTCACTTCGCCTAAATATCATTAATAATTTGTCTGTATTACAGTATTTCGCCTGGAAACATTATCGCTTTGCTGGTATCTAACTTTAATGCAATCCAAGCTAATCAATTGGAGCGTATATGGAGTTGCCTATCTTAGGCGTGGAGATTAATTTCGTCGCATACGCTTCATGTAGGTTGCAAGTCGACTTGCAAACCTGTGTTTAGTTTTGCCCCACAAAACATCCCTCTACTCGAATTTCTCTTATGCAACCCACTGGACGAGTACTTGAACTTTTACTCCTAATCGCGCGTGGTATTGCTAGTATCAAGTAAAGGTTTCTTCTTCAAGTAGCAGTTAACCCATTCCTATAGTTCAAGTTAAAATATAACCGTGGTGTCTACTGTGCCGATATTTCTATGCATGATGTTTACTGTATCGGTATTTTAATTTTTGTGAAAGTGACTATGTTTTTACATTGATCAAGATATTTGTTGCGTTTTAAAGAGGTTAAACATTTTTGGAGAAAAAAAAACATCTGAAATTAAGTACTCTGTCGCAAGCTATGCGGCCGATTTCGATTTTCGGATTCAAAGGATTCTGAGTTACGAAGGAATTTATAAAAATTGACGTGTATGTGTTAAACATTTTCAAGAATCTTTTGTAAGAGATTCTAGAAAAGCAGTTAAATATAATGCAGTTACTGCTCTCTATCTTCCTGTATGTGTAACTAAAACCAAGTGAGTGCTCTTTATTTTCTAGAAAACATGAGCGGCTCGTCGAATGGGGTGCAAGCCATTATAAAAGAAAACCTATGAACATGATGCTTATGTGCATTTTTGTGCACATCAATTAAATTTGGTAATGTAAAACGCTGCATCTGCCAACAAAAATGTTCGCATATTTTTTTCCAATATTCAAATAGTCCTTAAAGAACCGCAATACTAAATCAAATTGTTAACAAACGCTTACCTCGTTTCGGCCCCAACAAGATGCAATTTTAATTCTATATTTGTTTGTACCATTTTCGAAGACGAGGACAGCATTTTAGAGACAATGGAAAAAATCTTAGATGACAGCTACGTTAGTACTACAAACCAATCATCAAGGTGTGTCAAAATTCTTAAAGGTAAGGGTTTCCATTCATTGTAAAAATTATTGTACAAAATAATGCCTCAAGCTGATTTGTTATTTGGTAAGTTTCAAACAAGACAAATTGACGCTGTTATCGAAAATAAAAATATATTATCACTTGAATCAAAATTAACGAAAATTAGAAATAATATTACCTCTAATGACGTTGAGGCATCTCCATCTACTTCAAAACGACATAAGTTCGATGATTCCGCGGAGTATTCTCGGGAAGCAAAAGAAATTCGTGATATAATTATTTGTCAATCAAAAGAATGATTTTGCTTTGCAGGTCACTCGGTAGTAGCCAGTCTTTTTTTTCGGGACAATATGTCGAATATAGTACATGTTTTCCGAAACAAAAATTTTAGGATACGATTATAAGCTACCTCTTTTTTATCGAACAAAAACTCCGGAAAGAACTGATCGTCATATATGATACTGAAGAATTTAGATCGATTTCGGGACTTCTTGAACTTTAAGACTATCATTCGCAAAATATTGAGCTAAGTAAGATATTTAGTGAAGTTCTAAAGCTTTTAAGAATTTTAATTACTATTCTGATGGCATCAGCTGAAGCCGAATGGATAAAAACGCTGTTACGGAATACTATGAGCCAAAAAAGAATTTTTGCTTTGGCAATGCTTTCTAAAGAGAGGAATCTTATCGAAAGCTTACCTGATTTCAATCAATGGGTTATTAATGAGTTTGCTAATGCCAAAGATCGGCATATGGATTTTCTTTACAAATAATTCACACAGTAAGTTATACGTGCATTTTGTTTTGACTGCTATATTTTTAAAATTTACTCCTTCTTTATGTTTAGTTGTTTAAAAATAAACTGTTTTGTTTGATACTAACTCAATTTTTAAAGACTTTTATTTTTTCATCCATTGGTGCTTATGACAGGTTTTATACATATCTATGTTTGTAATGTACCATTGGAATTGCAACCTATACCTTTTTAATGCCGCCACTGGTTAAAATAAATTAGTTTTTCAATTTGAATTAAAAATACTTTCTGGATTACTTACATTTTTAATTCACCTCCTTTCTGTATTTATTCACCTATTTAAAAGGAAATGTCAGGTTTTTATTAACCTCTGACTGAAATGTCACTGGACATCACTTGTATTAAAACAGTAATAAATTTAGTTTTGTAGTTTTATAAGGTCAACATGGTATTTAAGAAAATCCCTGAAAGTTTTAAAAGGAGGTCATAAACTTGTCTACCTCACGCCATTCCTAAACCCTACGTTAAAGCTTACATCTCAGTCGAAAAATCTTTTTATCCTAAAAACCAGATTTTGCCATGTAAGTTTTAAACTTAACTTTATCTTTAAGCGAGCATTTAAAAGTTATGCGGAACCACGGAAAAGTTAATTGCAACTTAGCTGATACCTCAAATGAAATGAAACTTGTTTATTTGTTTTTTGGTAATATATAATCCATTTTCTCGAATGGGTAATTCGGGAAATGTGAATATATCACTAAGCCTTAATCCAATCTTTAAGAGTATCCAAATATCTATTTACAGAAAAATTATAAATGATGTTTTCAAACATTTAATCAGTGGCGATTTTTCCTTAGGTTTCAGGTGTGTGCAAACCCCCAAAAAATGGATTCTTATAAATATAAGGGCAAATATTTTTTTTAATTTCTACTGATAATTTATTGATTACATTTAAATTCATTTTCCGCCTAGATTATACGCGAACAGCAGTCAATAATTTATATAATTTAACTTACATCGTCTAAATGTCAAGAATAATTTGTCTGTATTATAGTGTTATGCCTGGAAACGTTACCGCTTTGCTGGTATGCAATTTTAATGCAATCCAAGCTAATCCATTGGAGCGTATATGTTGTTGCCTACCTAAGACGTAGAAATTAATTTTGTCTCATAAGTTTATGTATGTTGCAAGCCGACTTGCCAACATGTGTTTAGTTTGCCCCACAAAATATTACTCTACTATAAAAATTTCTCTTATGCAACCCACTGGACGAGCATTTGAACTTTTGCTTCCAGTCGCGCGTGGCGCTGCCAGTATGATGTAAAGGTTTCCTCTTCAAGCGGCAGTCAAATAGTTCCTTTAGTTCAGGTTAGAATACAACCGTGGTGTCTACCGTACTATTTTAATTTTTGTGAAAGTGACTATATTTTTACTTTGATCAAGATATTTTGTACCGTTTTAAAAAAGTTAAAAATGCTTGGCAAGAAAAAAAAAAACATACAAAATTAAGTGCTCTGTCCCAAACTTTGAAGACAAAGACAGTGGCCGATTTCAATTTCCGAATTCAAAGGATTTCGAATTACAAAGGAATTTATAAAAACTATCGTGTATGTGTTAGACATTTTTAGGAACCTCTTGTAAGATATTCTAGAAAAGCAGTTAAAAATAATGCAGTTACTGCTCTTTATCTTCCTGTATATGTAAGTAAAATCAAGTCAGCGCTTTTTTACTTTCTAGAAAACTGACGCACATCAATTAAATTTGGTGATGTTAAACGCTGCATTCGCCAATAAAAAAGTCTGCACATTTTTTTCCAATTTTCAAGGGATTTGTTCATTTTTTCAAATAGTCCTCAAAGAACCAAATTGTCAACAAACGCTTATCTAGTTCGACTCCCACACGATGGAATTTTAATTCTAGAGTTGTTTGTACCGTATTCGCATACAAAAGCTGCATTCTAGAGACAACGAAAAAAAACTTAGATAATAGTAGAAACGTTAGTACCACGAACCAATCATCAAGGCATATCAAAATTCTAAATAGGTCACTTGCTAGCAGCCATTCTTTTTTTTTTCGAAACAGAATGTCTCCTTGTGCTTATCTTTAGCAAAATATCGAGCTATGTGAGATATTTAGTGAAGTTCTAAAACTTTTAATAATTTTAATTACTATTCTTATGGCATCGGCTGAAGCAAAACGATGCTTTTCTACCCTCAAATGGATAAAAACGTTTTTACGGAATACTATGAACCCAGAAAGACTAATCCGCTTTGGCAATGCTCGCCAAAGATATGGATCTTATTGAAAGCATACTTGATTTCTATCAGCGGGTTATTGATAAGTTTGCTAGTGCCAAAGATCGGCGTATGGATTTTTTTATCAATAATTCACACAGTAAGTTATACATGCATTTTGTTTTGACTGTTATATTTTTAAAATCTACTACATTCTTTATGTGTAGTTATTTAAAATACACAGCTTTGTTTCATATTAACTCAATTTTTAACAACTTTTATTTTTTCATTCAGCGGTGCTTAAGGCAGGTTTTATACGTATGTGTGTTTTTAATGTACTACTGGAATTGCAACCCGTACTTATTTAATGCTCTGCATTTAATATAAAAATTTTAAAATCTACATTTAAAATGATGAAAAATAAATAACTGGCTTAAAAATACATTTGTTTTATTTAAAGGAGGAATTCTAATGTATTCTATTTAATTACAGAGAGTTAAGAAAAGATTAGAATTCCTCATCTAAAAATAATACCAAAAATTCATAAGAATTTTATATCCTAGATTTATGAAAACATAAATAACTGATATGCACTTTAACTATGCCTCTGAATTTTATCTTCAATTTGTCTCTTGAGGCCAGCGTGCTTCCAGATTTCTGGAAACAATCTTTCTTAACACCTATGTATAAGTCTGCTGATAGAGGTAATGTAGCAAATTATAGAGAAATATGCCTCCAATCAGCTATTAAGGAAATTTTTAATTCTCGTTTTGCATCCCTTTTAACTCTGAAAGATAGGCGTGCTATCGTGCCTAAGCACCATGAATTTTGTACGGGTAGCTCGACGGTAACGAACTTATTGACCTATCACGACAATCTGCTGGAAGCCTTTGAGAATAACATTCAGGTCAACAGCATTTATACTGATTTCTCGAAGTCACTCAACAAGGTGGATCTGTACAGCTTGTGGTCGAGCTCGGGGTGTGGGGTTTTGGTGGTCGCGTTCTAAACTGGATACACAGTTTTCTCTCTGAAACAATTATGTTTCTTAGGAGATCATCGTTTATTCAGGAGTTCCACAGGGATCACATTATGGACCCCTATTTTTTGTCTTATTTGTTCATGATAGAGTGAATTTTATTCATCATTCTGAATTTATCATGTTTGCTGACGATTTAAAAATCTTTAGACGGATTGAATATTTGGAGGAGTGTATATTGCATTGATCACAACTGAATGGACTTTGTTTGAATACAAATAAATGTTTCTGTATTTAATTTTGTAGGTCTCGTTAGTATTTTGGTTATCACTACACCATTAATAATACCGCTTCATCAAGGGTAAATGAGATTAGGTAACTCGATATGTTACTGGACAAGGCCCTCACATTTGTTAATCATATTAACTCAGTTAAACAGAGCAGATATAAATCCTTGGATTTGTTTCTAAAATTTGTAAAGATTCTTCTTGCGATACCTTTAAATTGTGCTCGTTTATGAAGGCTGGTCTGAAGTATGCCATCTTGGTCCCCTTTTTATTAGGTAAATGTACATGCCATTGATGGTGTATAGAAGAGATTTTTGCGGACTTTTGCCAGTAAGTGAAATATTCGCTTTACTGACCACCATTTCGACTACTCACTGATTTTTAATAGTCCTGATGTGCCCACTAAAATCCAGACGCTTTTATTTAAATATGCGTTTTTTATTTTTTCACTTTTGAATGTGTACATTGATCATTATCTTCTATCAAAGTTGTTGCCCTTCCATGCCGCAAACTATAATATGCACTGCCCGCTGACGAGAATGCAGCTCAATTTCAAATGAATAGTCTATTTGATATGTTCTAATTCTGTGTGATGTGACTTGTGCGATTTTTGTTATGTTCAATTTTTATGTTGCTGCACGAAGTGTGCAGCGTAGTATTGTTTAGTTTGTTTTTATACTTGTATTATTATAAGTTTTAGAGTAAATTTTGCATTTATATTTACATGTATAGTATCTTTGTAAATGGAGTTTATGTTGATAAATAAATAAATAATAGTAGATACTAAGAAATGACATATTTATATTTTAATTAAGTATATTTTATTAAATTATTCTGTGCTTATAACTTATAAAGAATTACCCATTTGATAGCAACTCATTGCAATTAGACTTCAACCAGAGCTGCAAGGAAGGAGGTGTAAACTTTCACAGACTTATTTAGTTCTTCTATAATTAGTAAAAGTGTTAAAGGCTGTTTGCCTTTTCATTTTCTGAATTTTGGGAAAACAGCATTAACACAATATTAAAAAATAATTCTAATATACAAATTAAAGTGATTCGAAATAGTCTTCTTGAGAAAGAGATAAGTAAGAACATATTTTTTATAATATTAGTTTTTTTCTGTTTGAATCTTTATAGACAAATACACTTACATTTCAATTTGGCGATGATCAAGCAAAACTAGCAAGCGACAAAAAAGATTTTGAATACATGGCAATACAACTACAAAAAACGCAAGAGGAATGAAGTCTGTCAATAGACATTCAGGAAATCAAATACTGATGCATAGGAGGTAATAAAAGTAGCCTCCAAATTAAAGATAATACAGAGGTAGAAGGATACGACAACTACAAATATTTCAGAGTCATCTCTGTTAGAATAGAAACGGACGATAAAGAAATTCATCCAAAAATTATCCAAGCTAGAAGAGAGATAGGATGCGTAAAGGAGATAATATGAAGCGCAAACATTAACAAAAAAATGAAATTATAACATATGATAACGAGCTGTTTAATTTACTGGGCTGGTTCCCGGAAACATACATAGAGCGGAAGAAGGCATGCAAATACAATTTTTCAAACTGTGCAATCTCTAACATGGAAAGGATATGGTTGGAACGAGGTTTGCATTTACTGTTCGCATTTTAATTCATTCCTACATAGAGCTGCATATAGTTGTACGTCTGCTGAATGTGATTTCAACACTACAACGGCATAATGTGGATATATCCACTGCTATTGCATCTCACAAGGAGGAATCCGTGAAAGCCGCATAAACACACACACATATATATATATATATATATATATATATATATATATATATATATATATATATATATATATATATATGTTTGTGTAATAATATATGATTCCTTTTTACTCAACTATAAGAGAGCAAGTCCGATATAAAGAATATATGGGGAAATAATTTCGAATTGCTAAGTCTTAACTTATTTAAATAGCTTAATCTTGTTTACAGAAAACTGTAGGCAGGATAGCGTTGATTATTTAGGTTCGGTTTCATTTCCTCATTATCAAACACCTCCCTATATGAATAATGACGCTATGAAACCACCTGAGAAGATATCAATCTGATAAAAGAGGTAAATATTTGAAATACTTTCAAACTTTGGAAGAAAAACTTCGGAAGAAATGCACGTCAAATAGAGACCATGACGGTTTGCAGGCAAGATCTTTCTACAAAAGCAGGAAAGCTGCATACTATCGAAGAAAAGGTCATTTTGCCAGCTGTTGAAGAGGTAGTTAAAATTGTTCTACGCAAACTTCCATATAATATACTCAAAAGAATTCCTTTGTTCTCCGTACAACTGGAGAAGTATATTGCACCTGGCATTTAGGCATTATTACTAGAATATGTTCGTTTGGTTATAGATCATTATTAGATTGCTAATCTTTTTTACAATAACAAAGAACCAAATTGGAAATCACTGAATGAGGAGATTTAAGATTACACTTAAGTAATTTGATGCCAAATATTGAAAATTTGCAACCAAAGTCTCAGGATCATCTCTAACGTACTTTTAATTACTTTATAACTACGAACAAAAATTATGGCAGGTAGGGGATTTTTATGTCCTGCGCGTCATCCCCCACCTGCTATAAAATTCAAGAATTAAAATAAAAGGACTGAATATTATGTGTATATAATTTAAATAAGAATTTTACAAAAATGTTTGTCGTGTCGTTTTGATTAATTAAGGTATAAGTTGTAACTCAAACTTTTTATTTAAATATTTTCCGCTCTATACTAAACACTATCAAATTGCATAAATGTATATATCAAGTTTTTGTCTGGTGATAAAACGCACAACCCGGCGGTGAGCACTGAGCGTATTTTAAAGACTTTTTTAGAGGAACGATATTGAAATTAACGAATTATTCAGAACTAAATCAAAGTAGGATTAAAACAACTTGTAAGTTCACTTGGCTCCGCGTCAGCTGTAGTATTTGGTGATAAATCGGAATGGCTGAAGAAATGGTAAATAAAGCATTTACTTTTAAATTAGTAATATTTAAAGACAGAATATCTGAAATACAAAACGTTATACATTGTTCCAATCTTCGTCCCAAAATACATTTATTCTAAAAAACAGTTAATCTGGCTTGGTATAGTATCCCTAAATAAATATCGAAACTACTAAATATGCATTGTTATAGTCTCATAATGATATATCCAATAAAACATAACAAAGAAAGCACGCCTTGGTGTAAGAGTGGTTCTCGTTGAAATTCAAGGAACAGAAAACCCAATGACTGTGTGCGTCTGTGGATCCGCTGACATATTTCATACTATTCTAGAATTGTCGCGTTGTGCATTTGCTCACCAGACTACGGCTTCAGCTGCAAAAAAACAAGTTTAAGTGATAAAATCGTAAAAATTCTATATTAGAAAGACTAGGGGTTCTACGGAAAACACAAAAAAAAAATGGGTCCGTGGCCTCCAGGACAAATAAATAAATATATCAACAATATTGAATATTCACGATTTAAAAGTATAACAAAAAAGTAAAAATTCTTTTTAAAACCGATTTTATTCTTTTTTTATATTCAAAAATGCTTAAAATTAATTAAAGTTTCAGCGTATTCAACATTAGGAGGGATTTTAGTTTTTATCTCGACCAACGACACTTTTATCGTGCTTATTACTACTTAAAGTTGCAATTTATGATAAAATTTACGATTAGACAGCCTTAGCATTTGTTTATTGCCCACTATCATTTAAATATTTCGAAAACCAGAGCTGAATAGACACAAATTAATATTGAAGTTGACTTCGGGTAAAGCAGAAGTTAAATTAAAACATTAAATATTGAAATTTTTTCTTCTTTACAACGTATGTCGTTAAAAGTTGTCAAAATATACAGAGCATCTACATTTTTTTATCGTAGATTAATAATAAAACAATAAACTTAAAGTTAATCGCCTGAAACACCCCCCTTTATATACATATAAACACATAAATACAAACCCTCCATAGGATTCACAGTAGTCGTTTAAAAAGAATCAATTTATAAATAAATAAATAAATAAATAAATGCTTTATTAACGGTCAAATCATTTAAAAATTTACAACACTTTACAACTACAAACAAGTTTCCAAATAGATAAAAAAAAACAATAGTAAACAATAAACAAATAAATCCAAAGCATCCAGTAAAACTACAGTAAGCTCACATTTAAGACTACATAAAGAACAATGAGAAGTAAAAAATTTGGACTATAGATTACGCTTTAAAAAATTTTTAAAACTATTTAAGGACATGTTAAAAATATCCAAATCAACGTGATCACGGGATAATTCATTAGCTAAAGTGCACATTCTATTTAGTGGTGCATAGGTGGAATAGTTGGTTTTATGAACATCCACAGAGAACACTTCAACCCATCGACTACTTCTCTGAGGCACATTGAAATTAATACGCATTAGTAGTTCTGGAGAATTTATTATACTATTAACGATTTTAAATAGATAAAGTAAGTCAATGTATTCCCTGCGATGTTCAAGAGGCTTCAAATTTAATTAGAGTAGTAAATGAGGGTAGTTGATATTCTCTTTAGGAACACCTAGTTTATACGCTACAAATCTTAAAAAGCGCTTCTGGACCCTTTCTAGCTCCAATTTGTGTACATTGTAGAAAGGTGACAATATTGGTGAGGCATACTGTAATATAGAACGCACAACACTGCAATAAACATTTTTAAGACAAATAATATCATTGAAGTCAGACAAATTTCGTGTAAAAAACCCCACTAATTTCATTCCCTTATTAGTGATATTATGTATATGCTCTTTAAAAGTTAACTGACTATCCAATATTACACCAACATCAGATATAGAGTCGGTCAATTCCACACCAGACACATCATTAATCTTATAATTGTACTCAATTAAAGTCTTCTTTCTACAGAACCGCACTGTCTTGCACTTTCCAATGTTAAGGTACAATCTATTAGTAATACACCATACGCTAAATGTATCCAAATCAGACTGCAAATCAATGCAATCTTGCAAAGATCTAATGTACTTAAAAATTTTTAAATCATCAGCGAAAAGCAGTGCCGTTCCATGCGAAAAAGACTTGACGACATCATTCAAAAACAAGTTGAACAGAAGAGGGGCCAAATGCGCACCCTGAAGAACCCCAGATTGTACCCTAATTTCACGCGACAAGTAGTTCTTATACCGTACAATTTGTATTCTCCCCGTAAGATAGCTTCGCTCCACGAAAGGAGCGGATCTTGAATACCAATAGATTTCAGTTTAGTTAAAAGACAAGTATGATTCACTGTGTCAAACGCCTTGGAAAAATCAGTATATATAGCATCAACCTGGCAACGACCCCCAAAGCACATAGCAAAAAGTCAACATAAATCAATTTGTAACTGTGGACTTCCCCTTAAAGAAACCATGTTGTTCCGAAACTATATAATTGCCAAAAACAGTTGTTAATTCATCAGTTAAATGAAAATCGAATATTTTTGAAAGTATGGAACATTTAGAAATTGGCCTATAATTTTCTATATGTGCTCTATTTGAATTCTTATATATAGGGTAAACATTACCCCTCTTCCACTCATCAGGAAAAATCCCACTTTGAAGGGACAAATTATACAATTTACTCAAAATAAGTGAAAAGATACATTGGCATTATTTTAAAAAGAACACTGTTATATTATCAGGACCAGAGCCCAAGTTGTCCTTTAATGTGTTTATCTTATTAAAAACATCAGTGGGTGAGAATGTACACGTTGAAAAATTTATATTAGAGTCACAATAAAAGTCAAAAGCTGCCCCAGGATCGTGATCATATATATATGAAGATGAAAAATGATCGGCAAATAAATTCTTATATATAGGGTAAACATAACCCCTCTTCCACTCATCAGGAAAAATCCCACTTTGAAGGGACAAATTATATAATTTACTCAAAATAAGTGAAAAGATACATTGGCATTGTTTTAAAAAGAACACTGTTATATTATCAGGACCAGAGCCAAAGTTGTCCTTTAATGTGTTTATCTTATTAAAAACATCAGTGGGTGAAAATGTACACGTTGAAAAATTTATATTAGAGTCACAATAAAAGTCAAAAGCTGCCCCAGGATCGTGATCATATATATATGAAGATGAAAAATGATCGGCAAATAAATTCTTATATATAGGGTAAACATAACCCCTCTTCCACTCATCAGGAAAAATCCCACTTTGAAGGGACAAATTATATAATTTACTCAAAATAAGTGAAAAGATACATTGGCATTGTTTTAAAAAGAACACTGTTATATTATCAGGACCAGAGCCAAAGTTGTCCTTTAATGTGTTTATCTTATTAAAAACATCAGTGGGTGAAAATGTACACGTTGAAAAATTTATATTAGAGTCACAATAAAAGTCAAAAGATGCCCCAGGATCGTGATCATATATATATGAAGATGAAAAATGATCGGCAAATAAGTTCACTATCGAATTTGGGTCGTCGCCAGTTGTATCGTAATATGACATTGTACCTGGAAGAGTGTAACCACCCTTCTTCATTTTTTCATACTTCCAAAACTCTTTCTTATCACCACCCAATAACCTTTGCAGAGAAGAAATGTATTCTTCATAATTCAACCTAGATACGATCTTACATTGAGACCTTAAGTTTGAGAATAACACATAATCAGTCTTAGAGTTAGTAGTCTTAAATCGTTTATGAGCAATCTTTTTATTAAATATCAATTCTTCAAGCTCAGAACTAAACCAATCAGGAAACTTTGGATTCTTTGATCGCAATTTGGGAACAAAACATTCAATAGCGTAATTTACATACTGGTAAAAATAGTCTACAGCAATATTTATATCTAAGTCCCGCAATAGTAGGTCCCAGGAAATCCCACCTAAAAAATCATTAATATACTGATAATTTGCATTTTTAAAGTCATAATAAAAACTGTCATAGTCCAATAAATACTTCTATTTGATTTCGTGATCGGTTAATTACCTTATAAAATATTTATACCAAAAAACATTTATTTTATTTCGCAGCATTGAAAAGACCTTACAAAAATAAATACGAGTTTAGGCAGAGTTTTATTACAGAAAGAAAACGGGAAACTCGCATTTGAGTCAAAACTTTTCTAATTTTGTAAAAGTTTTCCACATAATAAGTTTACATAGTACCTTTTTCTGGAAATCACCTATAGCGATTTCTAAAACTCTTGAGAAGAGCCAGCACACGTACCCAATAAGCAGATTAGATATTTTTGATTACATTTAATAATATAGCAAAAAGTTATCCATCCACAGACAAGTAATAAGAAATATCAAATAACATGAATAGCAGAAAAAAGTTCAGTAATAAGAAACAGATTTTCTTGATAGTAAGATCACTTTCCAGGTATTTTGATTTATTGGTTTTATAGTTTGATATTTTGAAATGTAAAAATGTTCTAAATAATTGCTAGCTTACAGGTCTCTTAACCGGGCTTTCTGTAACAAAAATAATGATTCTTCGTAACTATTATTATTGTTTTGTTTTTAAGACACGTAGTTGTAGCTAAAAAGAAGGTTTGTTTCTTTAACGTGCTATTTGGAAAAAAAAAATACTGTATAACAACTTAATTTTGTTAGATTTAATGCAGAGCTGAATTATGTAATGAATTATTTTGCTTATTTTCTTCCAACAATTTCTACTTGGCCCAAATAATTCGTAATGTAGACATTTGATTCAAGTATTGTAATAATTCTATTTTGGTTACCTCAACAAAATAGTTTCGCGCTAAGAAATAGCTTTTCGAATGAAATAATTACCATTCAAAAATTTATAATGTTCTATTGAATCAATTATTTTTTTGTGGAAAGATAACACATCACGACGACAAATTTGTACACTGAATATGAGTAGTCATGTCTTTCAGATTTTGGGTCGTTGAATTTGAATTCAGCCTCACAATTGCTCCATCGTTTTAGAATTTTTAAATATCCTAATGTAAAATTGCAAAAAACGCGATTTTGGCCTAATTTGAGGTCATGTAACATCGCGACATATTTTTCCAAAAAAACTATATATAACATCTTAAAGTAAAGGGTGTTTTTTATAGAGGTATAGAACTTTAAGTTGGCAACACTTTTTTATAACTGGCGGCCATTTTGTCAGCTGTCAAGTGATTTATGTTTAGTTTGATTTGGCATTTCAACATGAATAGACTGACGCCTGAACAACGCTTCCAAATTGTGCAAATTTATTTTGAAAATCATGGTTCTGTTCGAAATACGTATCGCGCACTACGTCCATTTTAAGGTCAACATAATCGTCCATCAGAGCAATTAATTCGATTAACTATGGAACGTTTTCGCACCATGTTTACTCTAAATGATAATACGCATCCACAGAGATGTCGTACAGTGCGTACAGAAGAAGTAATTGTTGCTGTAGATCGTAGCGTAGAGAAAGACCCGAATCAGTCTATCCGCCATCGTGCACAGGAATTGGATATGTGTCCATTCACTTCATGGAAGATTTTGCGGAAAGATCTTGGTTTGCGTGCTTATAAAATCCAACTCGTGCAAGAATTGAAGCCACACGATCACCTAGCAAGGCGCAGATTCGGTGAATGGGCCCAAAACAAGATTGCCGTTGATCCCGATTTTCATAAGCGAATTTTGTTTAGCGATAAAGCTCACTTTTGTTTGAATGGATACGTCAATAAACAAAACTGCCGTATTTAGAGTGATGATAATACTCAAGTGTATGTTTAGACACCGTTACATCCAGAAAAACTGACTGTTTGGTGTGCTTTATGGGCTGGTGGAATCATTGGTCCGTACTTCTTTAAAAACGATACTGGTCGGAACGTTACAGTTAATGGTGACCGCTATAGAGCCATGATTACTGACTTTTTCGTTCATCAATTGAACAACCATGATGTGCAGGAGCTGTGGTTTCAACAAGACGGCGCAACATGTCACACAGCTCGTGCAACAATTGATTTATTGAAGGAAACGTTTGATAACCGCATAGTTTCACGTTTCGGACCCGTGAATTGGCCTCCAAGATCGTGCGACTTAACGCCGCTAGACTATTTTCTGTGGGGATATGTAAAGTCGCTAGTCTACGCCGATAAGCTCGAAACAATTGATCACTTGGAGGACAACATTCGCCGCGTTATTGCCGATATACGGCCACAAATGTTGGAAAAAGTCATCGAAAATTGGACCTCCAGATTAGACTACGTCCGAGCCAGCCGTGGCGGTCATACGTCAGAAGTCATATTTAAATTATAATGCCAGAAGGTTATCTTTCGAATAAAGTAAATTTCATGTCAATTTAAAAAATTCATCTTTGTTTTATTCCATTTAAAATTTCTATACCTCTATAAAAAAACACCCTTTATAAATCTTACTGTTTCAAATGCCCCTGAGTTGCCTCAAATATCTTTCTTTGTCTTTGAAATATTTAATTTTAAAAATTTCAAATTGCGTAAATTTTTCAAGTTTTGAAAATTTTGACGTTTCGTGACTGATAAGCTTTTAAGCGACCATTCTGATAAACCATGTATATTTTAGGGCTACCAGAGCTTGGCTTAATCCAAATTTATTATTTGTTTTGCATTTGTTGTAAAAGATCAACAGCGACATCTATACATACACTAAAGTAATAAGGAGCTTAAAAATTAAAATTTCAGTAAAAAATAGATAATTCTTTACTGTCGTTTAGTCTAGGCACAAGAGAATATCTGCAGATATAGGTCAAACGTTATTTTTAATAACAAATCTTCCTTTTAGGCCAGGAGTTCTGTTAAGAAAGCTTTGTCAACCGCATAACCCAGAATTATTCAGAGAATAGTTAAACATCCTATTAAAGTGCATACTTGGAAATGCTTTCTTTTCCATGGATTTGGGTCATTGTCCAGTGATTTTACGAATAGTGTTTAATAAAGTCTAATGAATGCTGATTTGGACCTAATTATGACTACAAGAAGACAATGGTTTAGAAGATGGTAGTCACCTTTGTCAGGACTGGAAAAGAGAAAGCAACATTTCCTCCATGGAATGGCCTGATACAAATCCTATTAAAAATGTATGCGGTTTAATGGAGATTCAAATTGGTAAAAAGCATTTATGCACTTTAAAGCAATTACGTATAAAAATATGTTGAAAATGGGAAAATTTATCACTGGATTATGCGGAGAAGTTGGTTAGCAGTATGTCTCAGCGATGTGAGTCAATTAAAATTAACAATGGGGACGGAACCTTAAATTAAGATAATGGTTTCTTAGATTTTTAAAACTTTTTGGGCAGTTATATTTTATAGATGCATTTTAGTACAGCTAATTATAAATACGAGGTGTGGCTATAAAATAAGGCGACTGAAGCTTCTACAGAAAAAGTACGCATGCGCCAAAGGTGACCGATCAAAAGCTGTGTATCGTAAAACCTTGTCTTTCGAATGCGGTGCCTCCCGTATCTATAGACAGTCTGGCCTTGTTCTTCAATTTTATAAGAGCTGTTTCTTGTTCTGCCGAAAAAATAGTAGATGTAATAAAAGAGCGATGATTTTCGTAAAATTGCATATGAAGCTTGGAAAAAGCTCTAAAAAACTTATCTTTTATTAAAAGGAGTGTGTGGCATGACGTACGCAAGTTTGTGGGTAGTTTAGACGTTTTCAAAATAGGGGGAAGGCGTTGAAGTTGATTTACGCCCGTGTGGTCCTTCCATGCCAAGAACGGATAAAAATATTGAAACAGTCGGTGATCTAATTCGATCTGACCATCAGTTAACTATTCGTGCGAATGCTGGAACTGTAGAAATTGACAAAGAATGTGTAAGGAAAATTTTTCGTAACACCTTTAACATTCACACAGTGTGTGCGAAAATATGGCCTAAAATTCTCACAACTGAACAAAAAATTACCTAAAAGAGTGACAACTTATGAAGAATCCTGGTTTTCCACTTATCATTCTAAAACTGAGCGCTAGTCTATGCATTAAAAGAGTCCAACTTCACAGGGAGCTAAAAAAGCTCGAATAAGTGCATCAAGATTCAAGCGATGGTGATTGTTTTTTTCTATATTCATGGGATTTTTGTACCTTCACTAGGTTTCTGAAGGTTAAGCAATTAATCAACATTACTACCTTGAAGTTTCTGCTCAACTCCGTAAAAAAATAGGATAAAGAACGTCCCGAACTGTGGAAGAAAAAATCATCCATCCAATTAACGCGCCGAATTATACCAAGTATTAAACCATCAACCTCACTCACCTGACTTGTATCTGCTCCCCAGGTTCAAAGCTGCATTAAAAGGAAAAAGACTTCAGTTCGTTGAAGCTGTTAAAAAAAAGGGGCTAACGTCATGAAGGAGCTCACAGAAGAAGACTTCCAGCATTGCTTCGAACAATAGAAAAGTCGCATGGAGCGTTTTAAGGCAAGAGAAGGGTTGTATATTGAAAGTGATGAGAACTAAATATGTATAATTTAGTTTCGTTATTTTACAGCTACACCTTATACATAACTCTTTTGTTAAATATAATATTTTATGATCTGTTTTTATGAGCACATAAATTTTTTTCGCTATAATAAATTTTCTTTTTGCCTCAAATAAAAAATATTAAGTTTTTCCTTAAAAATAGTGACTATTATATAGTACAACATTCTGTAAAATCTTTATTCCTAAGTAACAACCATGTATCTAAAAAAATCTTTATTATATAAAACAAATAGATGACTTTTAGGATAATAAAAAATTCCAGTTTTGTTGAGACATACGTTCTAATGATTTATTAAAAAGCCGCCTTTTTAATGAAAAGCTAAAAACATAAACGGAAATGCTTTTTACATTTGAAGCTCCATTTAATAATTTCAGAGGCACTTATTATTATCCTTAAATAAAAAATAATGAAAAATAAATAAAACAACACGGTAAACAGGTTTACGAAATAAAAGAAAAAGGTTTAATTTTGTTTTTTAAAAAACATAACTGAATTTGAGTGTACATTGCTTATTATTTTAAAACAAAACAGAATTTTAAAATAGACTTTAATTTCAAAGCACTGATTAATTTTCACGTCAGTTTCCATATTCTAAAAACTAATAAAACAGATTAAGAGGCTACTAATATTATATTTCGATTATCAAACAAGAAATGTTATGATCTCTATGCTCCACCCTGACTTATTTAGAAAAAGGACTGGGAAAAACATGTACCAATCTATGTACACTTTCTTAATAGTGCTCCAATAATTCTATATCCTCATAAAAAAATGGTGATTTAATCATCTCACAGCACGATTTATTGATATAATGAAGTCTTTATGCTATAAAAACTTCTAATATGGATATTTTCCTTTAATTTTGGAAACATATGATAATTGCTGAGGGGCAGACCAATACTAAAGTCACTCAAATTTTGCTTTCGTAAAAGGAAACACGGTAATGAAAGCTATGTGACTGAGCGCATTATCCTGATGTAAGAACGTACCTTATATTAACTTTCCTCTGTGTTTTTTTTTTACTATAAATTGGGCATTAAAAGGTTATCACCGATTCTACTCCATAATCCGACTTCTAATGTGGGGCTGGTAGTCACTGCTTCATATTTCATCCAGGACGAAATATTTACCACAATTGAAATAAATCTCCTATCGTACAACAGGATAACTTTTTTAACCCTTTTTATCCTTAGCTTCCCGCAAAGCGAATTCTCTTCACACAAGACTTGCATCTTTCGGTTAAATCGATATATATATATATATATATATATATATATATATATATATATATATAGATATATATTATCTTCTTTATATGATTAAATTAAATATGAATCAAAATTAATCATCAATAATAAGTACGGAAAATACCAAGTGAAATTTTGAAGAAACGTTAGCCGGTTTCTACGAGAAACTGAGCAAATGAAAGGGTGTACTCTCGGCTTAATAGAGTATCATATGTTCTTATCCAAAAGCTACGTTCTAACATGCAAAGTTAATTAGTTTTTATTATGTCTATGCATTCTTAAAGACCATGATAACATCGTAGACCTAAAATCTCTTAACTCGTAGAAATACGGCATTTTTACCCATCTTCTGCTAGACACGAATTAAGCTATTGGATGTGGAATTCTCTATAAGCAAGTAAGGCTAAAGATGAGGTTAATACCCTTGACCTTATTAACCTTATTCGAATGTAAGTCTAAGTATAAGAAGAAGAAGAGAAGAAGACTATGTTAATATCCCAAATTATTAAACTCAAGGTAACATATACGGGGTAATTCAAAAAGATAATGAGATGATTTAAGAGGAAGAATCTGATAAAGGGTATATACTCAAAAAATATATACTCAGTGAGTACATATTTTTTATCCGCCTTCTCCTCTTAAGTTTTCTCATATATTCACTACTTACCAAGCCTAGCGTTGTACTTTGTTATTGTCCTAAAAATGTTAAATGCAAAATCTGAAGAACATAAAGATTACTGCTGGAGTCTTATACAAGAAACACCTACTTGTGACTATAAAAGAAGAAATGCAAAAATACAAATGTAGTAGTTTAATTTGCTGAAATTTTCTTTAAATAAAATGAGCATACATATCACTTTAACATTTTTTAAAAATGAGAAAAACTTAATTCAATACTTTTCCATCCATCTTCCAAGGATCCGGGTGCTAACCAAAACTGGAATTCATAAATTAATTCAGCGTCACAGAATTCAAAAACAGATTCACTGAGGTAGAGAATGTTTTGAAATCCAGAACAATGTTATTTTATAACGGTATATGAATATGTTAAAACAAACTCTTTTCCAACTTTAGCTTTCAAAATAACTTAAAAATTGATTGATTTGAATAACTTTTCTCTTATTTAATATATTTGTATGCTGATAAAAATCAAATTTAAGTATTACACTAAAGTACAGAATTTGGGTTAAAGATGGCGACTGTTAGTTTAACGTGGGTTAGTAGCCACGGTCACGCAGTTCCGCCGGTAGTCGGACAGCCCAGAGACATGGCTTCACCAGAGATTTTTATATGAATTTTGATTCCTTGGTTATGAATATCGATGGTGGATTCCCGAAAAATTGTCAGGTAATTTCTAGCGATTAAAAAAATTGTATTTTTAGAAAATAAAAACATTCGTGTTCCTCGGCCGATAGTAAGGAAAAAGTGTCTTTTCCGATTTTTCTGCCCGACGAAAGGCTTTTGAGTTAAAAACGTTGAACATATGAAAAATGGAACTTTTTCCCACTTTTCAACGTAAAAAGCATTTAACTAAATAAATATTTTCGAATTTTGCGCTCTGCAATTGAAGTATATATCAAGAGCTACAAGCTGAGATTAATCATATTGCGAAAATATAATGTTTTTATTGCTTTTTAAACCTATAAACAAATAGAGTTTCATCAGTTATAATGTAAGGACTGGCGTGAATGAAGGGAAGTAGAAATTTACTTGCAGGCGCTCTCCTAGTGCTTTCTAGCTTTCGCTTGTCGTTGCATTAATACTTCAAACACATTTTAATATACATATATATATATATATATATATATATATATATATATATATATATATATATATATAATTATTCATTAATTATAAACATTAAATCTTACAATAAACGATACAATAGCATAGGAAACTTCAGTTATTATAACTATTTTTACATGTGTTGGTGCGCTGCTTTAAATTTTTAAATTTTAATATTTTCCATATTTTTCTTTTAAATATTATAAAGCACTGAGCGTGAAATTTAATAAACTTTGTGATGAAGATATTAACAAAGTTTTATTGCAAAGGTTATCTTTAAATTATCGGAAAGATGTATATAATTTTTCAGCAAGTACTCATGATTTCAACTGATGTAGCTGAGAACTTTCCTTGTACGATGTTTTCTCGCAAGTTATACATTTGTTAGTATCTATTACATAATTATTAGAATCCCTCGTCGATAATGGATGGATACTGATTATTGATTATGCTTAAGTTTTTTACATTCCTCAATCTTTACTGTTTTCTCTTTATAGATTTCCATTTTTACCTTTTGTTTATCTAAAGTTATTTCAAACTACAGAAAATGCCTGAAGTTTAGAATTATATGCATAAAGTATGTTGTAAACTGGTTTTACCTTCTTTGGCTGACCATCCAAGCGAAAAAACACACTATCCCAATGCAAATCAGCAGTTTCGTACATAAAACTGAACACTGCGTATGAACAAAATTACGGGCAGGAGCGTCGTTAATAAACTACAACCTGATTAGTTATTAGCTGACGAAGATATTAATGCGATCGTAATTTTTCTAATCGCTGAATTTCAGCTTAAAAGTACTGTCTAACTGATGTGCCATTAATAAAAGGTACAATATTGTATTATATCCATCATGCCGTATTTTAAACTGGGATTGCAATTATTTGCAGAACAGACCTCAACCAGCCCACTCTCAAACATAGTTATAACAATTGAAATTCCTTATTCTAATGCGTTGTTTAATTTATGATTAGATGATTATTATTAATAAATAAAAATAAATATATAATATATTAAAATGTGTTTAAGATATGAATGCACTGATCACCGAAAGCTATAATGGATTATGTGCATTAGGTAAGCGCCTGTAAGTATACTTGCATTTTTCTTCATACGCAGCGGCGTGTGCGGTATATTTCATGAAATGTCATTTGTTAATAGCAATAAAAAGCAATAAAATCTTTACATTGTGGCACTGCGATTAATTGTAGCTTGTAGTTTTTGACTTGTTGTATGCAGAATTTGAAAATATTTATTTAGTCAAACGTTATTCATGTTGAAAATTTTTTAAAATGCTATTTTTTAAATTTTTAACTGTTTTAAATTCAAAAACTTTTCACCGAACAGAAAAATCACAAGAGACACTTTTTGCATAGAATCGGATGAAAAACAGGACAATATTTTTGATTCTAAGGAAAATTTTATTTTATTTTTTTTAAATATTAACAATTCTCGTTGGGGTTTGATAATCCTTCATCAGGTGCCCCCCCCCCAGGTAGCGTATAGAGGAAAACCTCCCAGATATGGGTAGCACCGAGGAAATCAAATACTCATGGCAGACCAAAACTGGCACAATCGACATCTATCTTCAGAGAAGCCGCTGCAAACAGCGATTGTTTCCCATGTTAGGGACGGCTGACACAGATATTTTCCAACCCGTCTAAGCAGCGTGTCTATTAATCCCTAAATGGCGAATTTTAAAACATATGGAATATTACCTCAGGTAGGTAGGAGCCCCGGATCCAAGATGTGCCTCAAATTCTGAGGAAGGCAAAAATTAGCAATCACTCAAAATTTTGGCCAACACATCATTCTACATAGCAATATTTAATATAAGAACAATGCAATCAAATGATCGCCTAGCGGAATTTGAAGAAGAACTATCTCACATAAAATGGTATATGCTAGGTTTGTGAAATCAGAAGGCCAGAATAACAAATAATCCTAACACTCCAATCTGGTCACATCATCTACCTAAACAATAAAGCGAGTGATACACATCTAGGAGAAACAGCTATTCTGGTCAACAGAAGAATCAAGAATCGACTTATAAAGACGAATTCAATATCAGATCGGGTCACATACATAGTCATGAAGATATTAGACAGGTACAACTTGCAGATCGTCTAAGTTTACGCCCCTACTAGTAGTGCCAATGATAACGAAATAGAACACCATCAATGGAAAAGGAGAAGCGCTGAAAACTATCTTCAAAATGAAAGCCTTTATTGCATTAATACTTTTTACAAAAAGACGGAAAGTCGTAGTTGGACGTGAAGGAGTCCAGATCACTGAACAAAGATAGAATACATTATTACCAACAAAAAATATATTGTTTCCTATGTAACAGCCTTAAACAAATTCGACCCGGATAGTGACAATATTAAAAAAGAAAGAAACAAGCTTATTAAACTCGGACGTTTTCAGACATCAGAGAAATTAAAACAAAATAAAGATATATATATCAGGAGTACATCAAGAAAAAAATTTACACAATTGGATAAATTTAACACATTGACAATAAACGAACTGGAAAATAAAATCCAAAAAGATATCCAAACTGTACTAAAGAAAATCTGCACTGTTAGAAGACAAACTGTAAATTATCACAACAGGCCAAAGACCTGATAAATAAACGAAGTAACATGGAAAAAGGCACAGCAGAATACCTACAACTAAACAAAGAAATCAAAAAAGAAATTAGATAAGATATCAGGAAGCATAACACGGAAAGTATTAGAATGATCATAGAAAATAACAAAAACATGAAGGTAAAGATAAAGAAGGAGAAACAAAAAATGGACCAAGCGAAGTGGCTAACATTGTAGAAGAGTTCTATTTAAATTTGTACACTTCAGTTAACTCAAAACCAGACATACAGCTCCCCAATATTACAAATGTTGGTTCAGAAGAAATACCTGACATCACATTCCAAGAGCTGAAACATGCTTTGTCACAAATTAAATCTGATCTTGCCCCAGGTGGAGATGGTTTTTTTAAAGAAATGTATATCGGAGGGTCTGCAACGCCACATTCAATGAGTATTCTTTTGAATAAATATCTTCAAAATGATAAAATCCCTGATAACTGGCAAAACGCTCTAGTCATTCTTGTGTACAAAAAAGGCGACAAATTAGATATCGGAAATTATCGCCTCATAAGTCTTCTGTCACATCCGTAGAAACTGCATACCAAGATAAAACTAATAGACTAACAAATAAATTTGGCTCCTGTCAACCTCCAGAACAAGCTGGGTTTCGAAAGGGCTTTAGTACAACAGAGCAGATAGAGAACATTAAATTACTAATTGAAAAATGCACCAAATATAATATTCAAATCCACCTAGCATTTGTTCATTATAGCGAGGTTTTTGACTTTGTCTAGCTATGGGCCATATTTCAAGTAATGAACAAGGCAAGGATTGACTCCAAATACAGAAATCTTCTAAAATATATTTGCAATAAGGCCACACTGCAAGTAAAGATAACAGAGGATCTAGAAACACAAAAAATATATATTGGTCGAGCAGTGCGACAAGGAGATACGATTTCCCCTAAACTCTTTACTTTAACACTGGAAGATGTCTTTAAACAACTAAACTGGGATCATAAGGGCATTGCATCGATGGTAGATATCTCAGCCATCTATGTTTCGTGGATGACGTGGTATTAATAAGTAACGATTTAGACAAGTTACAGGAAATGCTCTTTGAGTTGAAAAATGCTTCAGAGAAAGTGAGATTAAGCATAAATCTAGCAGAAATAATGTCTCCAGAAGATACTCCACTGTATGTAGGAAACAAGGAAATGCAGAGAGTCGAGGAATATGTGTATTTAGGCCATCTAATTAGACTTGGAAAAGATTGAGATACGCTCTTAAAAATACCGATTTTCCCATTAATTTGAAAAGGAGAGTATTTGACTCCTGCGTTCTCCCAGTAATGACCTATGAAATGGAGACAACCACATTAACAGTTAAAGCAGCCAACAAACTGCAGACTACACAGCGAGAAATAGAAAGAATCCTGCTGGGAATATTACTACGTGACCGAATAAGGATCGAGAAAAAGTAAGAAGACGAACGAAAGTGGAAGATCTGATAAAAGGCATTGCTACTTTGAAATGGACTTGGGTGGGACAAGTCGCTAGGCAAGATTATACAAACATATATTGCAAGGAGATCTAGGTCGTCAAAAAGAAGTATCGGAAGACCCCCAAAAAGATGGATAGACGACATAAAAAAAAAGCAGGTAGAAACTGGTACCGGATTGCAGAAAATAGGTTGAAATGGAAGATACTAGAGGAGGCCTAAGTCCAAGAGTGGACCCAATTGGACTACTAGAAAGAGAGAGAGAGAGAAAGACAAAGAGAGAGAACAATTTTTTTATTTATACCAAATTACGTGACTATTTTTCGGAAATTTGCCCTCCATATTCGTATTCAGGTGGTCAAAATGAATGTAAAAAACTTTGGTGGAGCCACGCCTCTTCATCGGCTACAAACACTCACTGGACTCCCAGACTACGGGTGATCACCCATCCAAGTATTAACTGCGTCTGGCACTGGTTCACTTCAGCGACTAGACGTGAAATGGTCTGGCCACTGAAATGAACCAACACTAAATTTAAAAAAAAATTTATAATAAATTTTATCATGTTGTAAAGAAACTCATCCTATATCTAACAGACGCAATGTCTCTCTGTCTACTTTCATCTGGAGAAGCGGTGCTGGATAGATTTTGAATCAGTTTTCACCGAATATTTTTGTCTCCCACTCAGGGCTTCAGCGAAAGAATTAATAATAACAAAATGGGGTTAACTATGCGTGGGAAAATTTTTTGTAAATTAATGAAAAAACAAGTAAGTTTAGACAAGAATTTGTTCCGTTATTTTACATATCAAGTTTTATTGGCAATGAATATCCACAGCAGTTATCCAAATTTAACTGTGTATAATTTTATTACAACGCCCAATATGTTTATCCAAAGCAACAAAAATCTTATATCCATAAACCGTAAATACCCTCTTCCAAAACATGTCAGTTACATTTTAAACAATGACAGTGAATACAAAAAAGAAAAAATATATCCAACAACGTAAACTTTTTAACATCGCCTGTCACTCAATTTTAAATAAAGGAGCACGTACAAAAAAGTTTGTTTTTATTGTCTTACCTTGGATTTAATTTATCGGTATAAAATATAGATCCACATAATCTACGATAAAGGGCATACAGAGTGTCCGAGTTTTGGACGTATCACTACAGGTGACTCGAAGATTACAAGAGATATGAAGATGGTTAAATTAGGAAAAAAACCTCACAATTGAAAGTCTTTTCAAATGATTTAAAGAGATTTTTTTATGTTTTCAGTGATTTCTAAAATATCCTTATAAAACTAAAAGTTTAAAGTCTAGTTTTTTGCTAATATTAATCTATCAAAAAATATTTTCAATAAAAGTTGCATAAGCTGTCAAGACGTGTGAAACAGTTATAAAAGTGAATAAACCATCAACGCTAGGCGTCGCGACTTATAACTTTTTGTTGATCATTTCATTTTGAATTGAACCTAACATTATGCCTATTATATTTATAAAATTTGACAAAGATTTCTTTTACGGTTTCAGAAATATTAGCAATTTTAGTCAACTACAACCTACAAAAAAAAAATGAAGAATATTTGTTTTTTTTTATTTTCAATTATTTAAAGTAATAATAAACCTTATTAAATATTTCAATTGCAAACATTCTTACTCGATATACTTTCTGCATCTTCTTTCGGTTTTTCAATTGCACTTCCAATCAGTGGCGGATCCAATGAAGGGTAGTGGGGGCGATTGCCCTCGCCGCCAAAACTTCAAAATCGGGAAAATAGATCCGACTGTGCCTTTTACACTAGAAATATGAACACTGTTGGCATCTCTTCTCAGTTTTGAATTCCTGAAAATTGACCTGACTCTGCCTTTTACCTAGGAATGTGAAAGTTGTTGGAATTCCCCCTCCCAGTCGAAAACTCGAGTTCGCTTGCAATCGCTCTCTAAAGAGCTTTGAATTCAGAAAAATAGATTCCAACCTGCCTCTTACCTAGGAATGAGAATAGGATGGCATCTCCACTCATCCGTCGACAATTTGCTTTCGGTTCCGATCGCTCCCCCTTAAAAGCTTCAAATTCAGACCTGCTGACACCTTCCACCTCCTCGACTAATTGCTCTCACTTGCTATACTGTATTTTTATGATATCATCGCCAGCCTCACCCCCGCCCCCAAGAGAGATACTGGATCCGTCGCTATTTCCATTACTGTCTATAAACAAGCTCGTTATTACTCAATTTATTCTATATATTAGTTGATTTTGATCCGTAGTTTCAACACTATCACATACTTTTTACAGGATTCAATGAAAAATCGAGTGGCATAAGATAGGGACTAGAAAGTGGCTATAGTATTGGCCCATTTGTACCTATCCATCGTTCATACCGCTCATCCAGATAATTATTTACTATTCTAGCTGTAAGAACTCTCCTTCGAGTGGAAAAATAGCAAACTGCTGGCGATTTGTTTCGAAAATGACCTCTAAATAATCATAAATTCCATTTCTTAGAAAATTTAGAAAATTTCCGCTGTTAAATTATATTTTACACACATTTAAGGATTTTTTAAACACTTTTAAACTCTTATGAATTGTCTTCTGCCCGGTGTCTATAATTGCGAAGATAGAGAACATTCCTAAAATTATTACTAAAATTATTAATTCAAAGTTTAAAGAATGAAAAAAGGTTTGAAACTTCTTATATTTTAAACTATTAGATTTTATAATTAAAAAGAAAAACAAATTTTGCAACAAAGTAAGCAAATAGTGGGAGTATATTCATTAATAAATATATATTCACACAAATTTTTAATGGAAATTGAGGTTCTTCATTGATACATCCTAAATATTCCAAACAAAAGTTAAATTCTCTTTGTGGGTCACCTAAATGACTAACTTTCATTTTACAGGCTTTCTATAATTTTCTAAAAGTCAGTACACTTTGTTTTTTTGTAATAGTCACTGAAAGTTTACTCACTTTTCTTGTAGATGAATATGGATTATTATATTAAAAATACCCCAAAATGTTCATTTCTTCTTCTCCGTTTCTTCTGATCTAAGTTTCATAAAAGAGCCAAAATTGTATAAAGTGCTTACAAGTTTTGAAAAAATTCTTATATTTGGGTGACAAAAATTTGTTTATTCTTGTGTATACTTTGCAGCAGCTGCGATAAATTTTTGTTATTTTTAGAATACAAATCTAACATATTTTTTTTCGCATAGGATATAAAGCATTTATAATTAATATTTAAAAAATGGCCACAATAGCTTAACAAAATATTTAAATTGATACCAATACTCAAAATTTTCTGAAAGTTTACTCATTTTTCTTGTAGATGAACTAGGGCTATTTTCAAAATACCACAAAACGTTTATATCTTTCTCTTCTTCATTTCTCTTTTTCATAATAAACTGATCAAGGTTTCGTAAAAGAGTCAAAATTGCATAAATTACACCGAAAAATTCTTACATTTGGTTGACACAAATTTATATATTCTTGTTCATACCTTGCAGCAGGGTTATATTTAAAATACCCGAAAACATTGATATCTTCTTCATTTCTTCTTTTATTACAAACTGATTGAGGTTTCGTAAAAGAACCAAAATTGCATAAATAACTTGCAAGTTTTTGAAAAATTCTTACATTTCGTTGACAAAAATTTCTATATATTCTGGTGCATACCCTGCGATTAAATTTCTGTTATTTTTTAAATACAAATCTAAAATATACATTTTCATAGAATGTAAAAGCATTCATAATTATTATTTTAAAAATTTCCAATAGCTTTACAAATTATTTAAATTGCTATCAGTACCCAGATTCTCTGAAAGTTTACTCACTTTCCTTCAAAATTCTAACAACTCATCATACAGTTCCAGTTACATCGACGACTTCTCAAATAAAACTCTTTACGAAAGCCAATCTGAACTCTTTTATACCGTTTTCGCCGATATCACAAGATTCCCGAAACTTCTAGAAGGATTTTCATACCACAGGGTATAATAAAAACAAGAAAAATGAACAATCTGGTAATTTCTAGATCTTATGCCATAGGCGTTCCCTGTCTGTTCTTGGTCTGGCATAAGTCACTGTAATACGACAACCGCATTTTCTCAAAGTCGCTCCATCGAACTTTATTACCACTCTCGGCAAAATGAAGCCGATAGCCATCAGGATCACTGTCAGGAGCAGTATGCTAGTACAGCGGCTTTGTACATGCCCCTCTTGGCCACACTTTCGACAACAAATTCAATTTCTGCTATGGAAAGTTATGTTTTTGTTGTCATGTGTTTTTTTTTGTTTAAAAATTCTTGCAGATCCCTCATTAGCCTCATCAAGATTTCCTCGGTGGTCTTGCGAACATCCTTGGAAAGGTCGACGCTTCTTATGATTCTTCCTTGGTTCCTTGAGGTCTGTTTGGCTATTTCAAATTGAAGAGCATAAGTAAGAGCTTCGGAAATTTTCTTCTATGGGACCATTTTTACATTTTGACTTGTTTTTGGATATGTTGGGGAAGTCAAATTGATTAGTCTCATTATATCCGCCTTGTATTCTGAAAACTTTCCTTGTATCTTTGTCTTATTCCTTCGCGCTGGAAATTTCTTGGAAGTGAGTTTCCCCATAGCGCATCTCCCGGAAAGTAACAATAAACTCGTAATCATTCTGTTTTTCTTAGGGAAAGTTACGTAAAACCTCTATAGCTTCACCTCGTAGTGCTAGAACAAGAGCACGTGCCTTCTTCGAATTGAGCTAAAACACTGCCGTCTAAGGTAGATGGCTTCATTACACTAGTTGCAGGAACACCACCTACCTTCATTATATCTGTACTGGCTACCTACTCGATTTGCAAATGTAATTGTTGCAAATTTGTTCCATGCGCTTCATATCTTCTTGATTTTTTTAAATGCCTTCTTCCATTTCTTGTTTAATATTTTTTATCTGCTAATCTTCTGTCGCATTTCTTGTTCTATGCGCTAAATATCTTCTTATTTTTTTAATGTCTTCCTTCAGTTCTTCTTTCATGTATTCTTGACGTGTCTTAAGTTCCTGTAACATGTCCTTCAGGCTTGTTTTTAATTCTTGCTGTATACTTTCATGACTTTTCTTAATGTCTTCTTTCAATTCTCGGTTTATGTTTTCTTGGCCTTGTTTTTAGTATCAATTCCTATTTTATATCATCTTGGCTTGGCTTTAATTCTTGTTTCATCTCTTTTTGTCTTTTTTTTTTATTTCCTGTTTCATATCGTCTTGATTTTTCGTCACATCTTCATCCAATTCTTGTTTTATCTCTTCTTGGCTTTTCTAAACATCTTCTTGGCTTGTTTTTATGACTTAGATCATCATCAGTATTTGATTTAAACTGCTTGAAGTTGCTCTTCTACTTGCTTTCTGTTTTCTAGTTTCTACTGGCATACCTCTTCTGGAGATTATCCCGCATCTGACACCGATTTGTTCCGGACGACTGGTCTTTATACACACTGTATTCTTTTATAACCTTTTATTTCCAAAATTCTGACAACTTGTCACACAATTCCAATTATATCAACGACTACTTAAATAAAACTGTCTCCGACAGCATATCTGGACCATTTATATATATATATATATATATATATATATATATATATATATATATATATATATATATATATATATATATCCTTTTCGTCGACTACAGAAGATTTCCGAACCATCTGGAAGGATTTTCATACCACATAGTGTAATAAAAACAAGAAAAAGGAATAATCTGGTAGTTTTTAGATCTTCTGTCATAGTCGTCTCATGTCGAAAATAATGAAATAGAATTTTCTAAAAAGTTACATACCTTCTTTCATCGATGTTTCATGAGAAAATGAACAAAAGGTAAAATTAATTAAACAAATTATGGACTCGTAGAAAATATACCTAAAACCCTACAAACCAGAAACATAAACTAACACTATGAAGTGTATATTGCGATAAAGTCAGCTACAATATCCTCTTCTTCGTTTCTTCTTATATTATAAACTGATCGAGGTTTCGTAAAAGAACCAAAATTACATAAATTACTTACAAGTTTTGGAAAAATTGTTATATTTGGTTGATAACAGTTTATATATTCTTGTGGATACTTTGCAGTAGCTGCGACTGAATTTCTTTAATTTTTAAAAAAACAAATCTAATATATTCGTTTTCTCATAGGATGTTGATTCATAATGTTTTTTTTTTAAATTGCCTCAACAGCTTTCCAAAATATTTAAATTACCACTAATACTTAAAGTTCTCTGAAGGTTTACTCAGTTTCCTTGTGGATGAATATGTATTATATTTAAAATACCCCAAAACAGTTACATACTCGTATTCTTCATTACTTCTTCTTTAACTGTAAAATGATCGAGGTTTCGTAAAAGAGCCAAAATTGCAGAAATTACACACAAGTTTTTGAAAAATTCTTACATTTGGTTGACACAATTTGTACTTTCTTGTTCATACCTTGTAACAGCTGCGATGAAATTTCCATTATTTTTAAAATACGAATCTAACATATTTATTTCATCGTTATCTCAGAGGATGTAAAAGTATTCATAATTATTGTTTTAAAAACTACCACAATAGCTTTGCAAATTATTTAAATTGCTACTAGTAGTTAAAATTCTCTAAGTAGTTCAAATAGCGTCCAACTGTTTTTCAGGGCTAACTTGTACATCTCGGTAATAATTTAAAAATTGAAGTATAAGGCGAAAAAAATTTTTAGAAATTTAAACCTAAATGTTAAAAATTTTCAAAATATATTTAAAAAAGGGTTAAATATAAAATACTATTTTCAATTTCTTAACAAATGACGGTTTTTATACAAGGAATGATATTTGATTTTCTTATTGCTTTGGGTAAAACCTTAAATTTTCTAAATAAAACAGCCAACTTCCTTGAAACAGTAAAATACATCTTTGTCGAATTTTATTAATGTATAAAAATAATATTCTACTTAAAGCGACAAGACCGTTGGCGTTCCATTTAAAAACAAAAAAGCTGGGCGGCAAGACTCTTAGCACTTTACCTTATAACTTTTGATAAGTCTTGGCAACCTATGCAAGTTTTATCGAAAAGTTTTTTAATAGATTAATATTTACAGAACTTTTAGCAAAAAAGTAAATTTTAGACTTTCAGGAATCGCCGCAAAAATTAAAAATATCTTTAAAGTATTCGAAATGACTTAAAAGTGTGCTGCTTCTTCTTAATTTAATCATCTTCGTATATCCTGTAATTCCGAGTTATCGATAATGGTATGTTCCAAACTGAGACAACTTGTATACAGGTTGTTCAAATTAAAGGTGAAAAAAAATGTGTTCTCGTTTTAAATCAGAACGCTACGATGAGGTTGAGCATGAATCTTAAGGTCCTTGATGTTTTTCATTGTATTTTGAAATGCTGATTCGATTTTTTCCGGTTACTAAACTTCTAAATGGGTATTTAAATAAGTACAGTCAGTTTTGTCGAATATAATCTGTTTTTTTTTTCTGCGTTTTCACAGCGATGCATTAACTTTTATTGAATTATTTATCTTATAATATTAGAAAACTCGAGATATATTAAAGTAAAATTACCGTAGATGATTCTTAAATTACTGCTATTATTCATGGATATGTACTGCGCAACATTAGCAGTCTGAAGCGCACGTAGAGTATTTAAGTCGCTTGGCACGAACTTGTCAATCGATATGAGCTTGGAAGATGCACACTCGATTAAATATTTCCCTCGTGTAACACTGTGTTATACACAGGCGCGGATCCAAGGGGGGGGGGCGGTGGGGACGATCGCCCCCCCCCCCTCCCAAGAGCTTTGAGTTTAGGAAAATGGACCCGATTTTTCCTCTTATACTATAGTTTATTCAAGAACTAGAGAGACTAATAAATCATTTTTTACTCTTTTTCTCTTCACAAACTACCTGTGTTCTTTAGTCCGGTGTTTTTAGCAAAATTTGTTAGATACATATATTTTTCATAGGAATGGGTTAGAAATTTTATAATCAAAAATACCGGTCTATAATAATAGACTAAAACGTAGGATTATTCTCTCAAAAAATTCTAAGTTATAATTTAAATACTTACAAAATATCCATTGTCAAAAATACAAAAATTTAAACATATATAAAAAAATAAATTCGTCCATATAATAATAAAATATTTTTAGGGCTATTGGTCATTTTATTATTAATTAAAAACATTTTTAGGGTGTTTGACGTTTCAGTTTATTTATTTCTTAAACCATCTGCAGAATTACACTTCAACACTAAAAATGGATTCGTATGTAATTACTTTTTTTTATGTTGTAATTAAAATTAGACCTACTTATTTTTATTTCTATTGTACTGATATTTTAATTTAATTTACTTTTATATATGGAAATACGATAGCCCCAAAAAAATAAGATAAACATGTTAATTCTACACGCTTAAGAAAAAGACACAAACACAATAATAAAATAATAAAAAACTTACGGCTAATTAGAATTAAATAAATATAAAATTAAAGAGTGGGACACACTAAAATAAAAATATATAAAAAAATTAAAAAACATATAAACAAAATTAAACAATAAAATACAACAAAAACAAAAATTTAAATAATAAATTGTGTTTACACTAGTAAACATTACGTATCTAATTCCTAATCAAAGTCAGTGAAACTATCTTCGCTAAAATTAATTATAATTGGTTCCTCTATCTCACCGATTATGAGATCGAGTTCTCACATTTTGTTTTATTTTTTTATTATATGTATTTTTCCCAATTTTCCGCAGTAACTTTATTCAAAAAAATCTTTCAAAAGTTTAGTTAAATTACTAATTTTATTAATTGTGTTATTTCTAGCAACTCTACCTTTTACTTGAGAGAGTCTCCAACGGACAGTTTCCAGACGATTTATAAGAACAGATTTTCTATCTGGTTTTTTCCAGCAAAAATTAAGTTCTCTGAGCAATTTCCAGAGATCAGTTCTTTTAATTTCAGGTAAATCGCGATCTTCAATGATTTTAGTTAGAATTTTGTAGATGGTTGGGATCTGGTTCTCATACTAAAATGTATATACAACCCCTTTAATTGCAGTTTTCATTTCTTCTTCCAACGAGGTTTTTCGTTTGCCTGTGATCGAATGTGGCTTGGGAGAACTAACAATTTCAGTCGTTTTTTCTCCTTCAGTATTCGGTACATAGTAGATTTTCCAACTCCTGTCATGTTGGAACATATCTCAACAGAGCTTTTAACATTATTATCTAGATATTGATATCTTAAGGCATCATAAACATTCATCGTAATAAGTTTTTCGTTGAGGAAAAAATGCCCTGGTCTAACGATTTCTGAATAAATATAGAGGTGAAAGCCATATCTTTTCATCTCACTAATTTCAAATAATATATAAAAACAAGCGCAAACAAGATAAATCACTAAGAAAAAACTGTAAGTTGTACTTTGCTCAGTGACAGAAATTAAATTAAACTATCAGAAATTCTATGTTGCAGTAAATTTATAAAATATATTTAAATATAATGAAATATAATTAGATTTACGGCAATTCTCAGTTACCTGCGGCACTGGAGCAGGTACATTAGAGGTTTCGGTAACAGTTTTATTACTCTCTCTAGTTCTTGAATAGAGTATAGGAGTCTGTATGCTTGCGATCGCCCCTCCCCCCTCCCAAAAGCTTTGAGTTCAGGAAAATAGAACCCATTCTGCCTTTTATATTAGGAATGAGTATGCTGCTTGCACCCCCCCCCCCCCGTTGACAACTTATTTTTCTTGCCATACTGTACTTTTGTGACATCACCGCCCCCCCCCCCCAAAGAGAGAGGCTGGATCCGCCCCTGGTTATACATGCATGTAATAAAGTTTCAAAATGTCTGAAAGAAACTGCCTATTGTGCTTAAAAGGTGAGAATTTTGCGTCTAAAGTATAAGATATAAGAGAAATTAAAGAAATTAAAATCGAATGAACTTTTTTACTATCATATGGCAATCGAAATGTTGAAGCTCTTTTAAATTTCCGATGACTGTGAGTTTCATAGAAAATTTTGTACCGAAAGTTTTTTCAACAAATCTTAAAGTTTATCGGAAAAAAACAGTAGATTACCAAATTTAAGAACATCTCAACAAATTTAGAAGGCTTGGCAAAAAAATATCTCATAAGAAAGAAGCACAACGAATTGATATCTTGTTTGACACTTATGCTGAAAAGTCTAAAAAGGTTAATGAGAGATTTGCTGTCTCGTAGTTACATTTTTAAAATGCGAAATAGTATTTGACCAAACGTTAAAATTATATGTAGCGCTAAAAATGAATTGGCATGCGAGTCTAGTAATCCGTTGAACTTTTTACAACTGGATGAATTGAACCGGAAAGACATCAAGGAAGCCGATTCTAGAAATGTACTATACATTTTTCAAGCAAATAAATCAGATTCGCCAGTTGTACTGACATTATTATCAGATACTGACGTAGCATTATTATTTCATTGTTGCAAAAATTCAAAAATGAAAGTTTAGCAAGTTAATCATATTTAAGTTCAAGGACCTGCAGATTCGAGTATGTGCTCCAGCTGAAAATACATCTTTTAGCCGAAAAAATCAGTCCAGAATTTAGTTCTTCACGGCTAGTAGTGCACCATCTTACAGGGGCAGATTATACTAGTGTGAGTGCCGGGATACTCGGGTATACACAGAAACGAGAAACCTGATGGTTTGGCAAAGATTGGGTCCACGGCTGAGTCATACCCGTTATACCTGTTCCAATTACCGTTGTTAAGAGGGATCTGAAAGTGAAAAGCAAATTTATTGACTGCAGGAGGGAATCCCCTGAAATAAGATGTGCCAAAGAACATGTAATTGGACTAAGTGAGCGATTTACTAGGGAGTATTTTTTCTTAAAGTGGAAAGAACTGCGGATCATGGTGAGATTGCTAATGAGATGTTATCGCTCGCGAGGTATTGATATAGTGAATGATCCAGCATGCAGATGGTTGCTGAAGAAGGATATACCTGTGGCCGACACTCAGCGTGTTGAAGCAGAGACATCTTGGGAATACGATAACATTGCCCGAAGCAGTAGGATAACGAAGCTGCTTCGATTCGCAAGGGCCGTTAGCCTCGAATAACTCGTGGTTGTGGTGGAAAATAATGCGCCCAACGAAACCTAAGTATCGAAGATCGAGTATCAACATTCTCATTCATCGATTTACTTATTCATACTAAGAGGAGATAGAAACATATATCGAAGAAGCCGCAAAATATTTTGTACAAGTTATAAAAAAACAATTTGAATCGACACGAGCTTTTTTAAGCGATTCTTAAACTACGCGGGATCCAAAGCCAACATGGCTTCTTTATAACCAAGTGTTCATGCTGGTGCGACGAATGCCCAGAAATGCCTCAGTCTCACATGATGATTTTTGATTATCAATTCATGCAGAGAATCGATGCTCTCTTGTACTACAACCGATTTAAAACCTTGACGCGACTCGTCCGTGAGAGAGCGACAGCGACAATTGAATACACCAAACCGGCAATATACACTTCATCGCGGTTACCGTAAAAAACACATATAACATCAGTATCTCAAAATATTCCCGAAATATAAACGGTTACTCTCGTGTAAAAACCACATCCCATAATTTTATTTTAGAAGTTTAATCTTGCTCTTTAGGAACGTATTGTTAAACAACTCCACACCGGTCGATGTTGCTCAACAAAATAAATGTTTCAAAATATTTAATCACTTGATTGACGATTGCAATCGAAGCTATTTTTAAAATCACAGACCCGGCAACAATTTGAAAAAAATGAATTAAATTGGATATAAAGTTGAAGTTTTGCCGTAAATTCCTTTTTTTTATTACTTTTTTTTCTTAAAAAGTTTCAAATGGTTTTAGAAGCATTATCTCTTTAATAAAGTTATTTTTGATAAGCAACTTAATGCTTTAGTTAGCAATAAAAGTTCGGTGGCTTAACAAGGCATTTAATTTTCAAATGGGGTAATTTATTTATATATATATATATATATATATATATATATATATATATATATATATATATATATATATGTTATTGCGTAGTGTTTCACAGATGGGAACATGTGATTCAGTATTAATACATCCATTCGTTCGTTTGGATTTCTGCAGAGGTTTGTAGACGTTTCGCCAAAATCCTATTTGGCATCTTCTGTGCTTGGTGGTTGTAGATCAACTGAAAGAAATTCAAGATGCAGCGTGCATTATACGCGGTCGCAGATGGTAACGGTTGATTGGCATTGGCTCCTCCTCCCTCTCGAGCGCCGCCGTTGGTGTCAGGTTGAGCGTGGCATGCGTGTAGGTACAATGGTCCCGTTTAAAGAGAGTTTTCCAAGTTGAAGGTAGATTGAGTGCATCGTCTCTTTTATTCAGAGTGCCGTCCTTTTCAATTTAGATGGATTCACGAGTCAAGCTTGCCTTGTAGTATTCTATATTAGTGATTTGCTGGCCGGAGAGAGGACACAAAGTTGATTTTGTATTAAAACCACAGAAAGAAGCAAAAATAAAAATTCACAAATATCTGGAAGATCATAACTAAGGTTTATAACTAATAATATTTTTGAAAGAAAGTAATGGCAACAGGTAAATTGCATATTTTCCATTTTACGAGATGTAGCAAAGTATATCTTCTCTTATCCATATACCTCTCTTACTCCATATATTTTCAACAACAACTTAGATATCATTCTGTACATTTTGCACAGAAAATCTAGTGCAAGATTTAAAATTACTTAAATGATAATGAAAGCTCTCTGGATCCTCATTTCCATTACAGATAATGAAGGTGTCGTCTGCGTATTTAAGTAATATTTTTGAATATATGTTTACATTTTTTTAGTGGCCCAAAATATTCCATGTAGGTACATGCAATTATTACTGAAAAAGAAGAGCTCATTGGTAGTCTGTTATTTTGTCTAAAGCATTTTCCTTTTTCCTGAAAGGAAGAAATACCCAGGCAGCATTTTAATAAGAATCCTTTTTTTTTGCATTAAAACCTTTCTATTTAAAGGTTTAATTTTTTTTCTTTTATGTTTAAAATACAATAAATAGGCAATCTTAATCTAATGTATGTTTATAGTTTATTCGAATATGACTTATAATGTAGGACATTAGCATATTAACATATTTATATTTTATAATTCGTAAGAAGTGCTTTCTTTTCTTAAAAATTAATTTTTTTTTTAGTTTTATTTTTAAATGCCAGTTTAATATCTTTGTCTTTGAGTATCTGTTGTATTTAATTTTGATACATGGCATGCGTAACAAAAGATTTATGGTTCAACGTGTTAACGTCATGATACAATTGTAAATATCTAAAATTTGGTTTTTATATTATTTTCAATATTTTTTTCTGACAAATTTCCATATTTTTTATGGTTGTGGTGCTAGCAGCTTCTAAAATAATAAGACATTTTTTAAGTACAGATTCAAATAAAGCCTACAGGGACGATACCCGAAATGTCCGACTCTGATTTTGATGAAACTATAAGAGGCCGTCCATAAATCTCGTAATCGCTCTAAGGGGGGTGAGGGAGGTCCCGAAAACATTTTGGTCTATTACGTAACAGGGGAGGGGTCTTTGAAACCAAACACGTCAACTTTTACCCTTATAAAAAATAAGGGACGACATGCGTGGAAGTGAAAACTCATAGTTCATCTTCGATTCAAATAACAAGTAATTTCCATTTTGTTTTGTAAAAATATCTGAATTATAACTTGAGATATTTCCAAAAAACTGTTTTTGGGAATGAACTTTAGGGACGGTTTTCATTCTCTGAAAATGAATTTCCAGCCATAAAAAATGTGTTATTTTATTTTCATGCCCTCTATAACATATTATACTGTTATGAATGACTAGGAGAAACTGATTGATACGTCCTTGTATATAATTATTTCGATACGATGAGTAATCTTTATTATAATGTACCGAAAGGAATAATATATAGATGAGTCATATTCCTAGATAGTTCCCAACTTTTATTCTATTATATTTCTTGTTATTTCTAGAAAATTCTACAAGTATATAAATAGGAATAGGATATAAGTTTATGGAGTTGTATAGTTGTATCTGAATAGTGAAGATATTAAGGAGTAGTAATTAGCTAGTTTTGATGCAGCTGTGTTAAGAAGTAGTTAACGTAGTATTGGAAAATTAGTGAAAAGTGTTGTGTTTTATTCTACGTGCCCAGTGAGCGATTTAAAAATATAAAATCCTAACAATACTTTCATCAAAATCGGAGCCGGACACTTTGGATATCTTCCGTGTTAGTATAAAGTTAGTAAAAGTTTCTTAGTAATATTTCTAATGTATTATCTAGCCATTTTAGCGCCGTTATGAATGCAATCATGTAGTTAGAGTTAGGACAGTGAATTTTACGAATGCCATGTCTTGGCTGGTCACCATCTATTATAGAGATGTAATAAATTTAGTTTTTATCTTTTCTACTTGAACCTCTAATCTATATATACCAATTGTAAGCATTTTTTCTTAGACACAACTGCTAAATCAAAACTGCTAAATTTATCTTGTATTGGTACTTTCTAATATATAATTATTATAATTTTGGCAAAATTTTGCAAGTTAATGAATACTGTTGCGGTAACTCCTAGGAATGATTCTAAGTAATAGAAATTTGAATAGCTTGTAAGTTAGAAAATGATGGAAGTTTATAATAAATAGCTAGGCTATATTCTGGTTACGTACTTTTGTAAACACATATATGTATCAAACAAGTAGGAGCTGAAGCCAATAACAGGGTGAGTACATCTGGTAGGGATCGCAGTGTTCTCTGTATTTGTATGCCAGATGTTGGGGTGGCAACAGATTTTTCACCAAATGTATGGGAAAACACTGCCGAAGATAATATTAATGATAACTTTGCGAAATACCATGATACAAATTATACATGAAATGTTACCATGTATCATATATTATGACTCTGTTACACTTTATTCATTTATCTACACTGCTCTTTAGGACCAAAGTCCTGATTATCAGGCAAAAAAAAAACAGTATTACTGAAATTCTACATATTAAATACATAATGCAAGCAGTGAAATGAATGTAACATAATTTATAAATCAATAATAAATAATTATTTCAAATCGATTTGATAACAGATTAATTACAGTTAAATATATCAAATCTGAAATTGAGACACATAACGGGAAAAAATATTATTTTAATTTTAAATTTTGGCAAATAAAAAATACTGGAGGACTAGTTACCTCTGAAACATAAAATTGAAACTCTCACGAGTAAATGAGTTGCTTCACAGCGGTGAAATTAAATCTTGCAAAATAGGCTTTTATGAGAAGTAATAGCCTGTGGATAAAACCAATCCGATTTAAAGCTTAAGGATCTTAAGAAACGATATTGAATTTTCTTGAAACCAATTGATTAATCATTGGAATTCTGTGCTCAAAAATTAAATAAGTAACACAATAGCTATTTTTAAATTAAAGAAATACATTTCAAGTGAAAAAATAAATTTCGTGAAAGCCTTTCCTAAAGCAAGCCACAGAAACTTATGCAACCCAAAATATATTAAAATGAATAAGTGAAGTAAAACCATCTGACAGTGTGTATTTCACTCAAAAAATAGTGGGCAGGAAAACCGAAATTCATCTGAAAAAAAGGTAACAGTAAATTCAGCCTCAATAGAAAAAAACAACCACGCGCAGTATAGTAAAACATGGATACTAATGGTCAAACTGATAATGAAAAGTAACTTAAAATCGTACTTTCTGGTATAAGAAGGTAGGAGAAATTCAAGAAGATACAAATGACCAAGCTGGGAAAAAAACTAGTAAGGATCGTACTCTGTACGATGGTTCGTAATATAAACAAAGCCATTTATTTAAAGAATTTATGAGAAATACCTAAAGAAAATAATATTGGCTTTGCCCATAACGTAAATATTTGCAAAATTAACTGAATTAACTATAATGAACTTAGGCTGCAATTTGAACCGTGACAATAAAATAATAACATTTATTTTATAGTCAGGCGTTCTTTTGTAAGTCTTTACGAGCATTGATTTATTTTAGTATAATGCTTACGATATCCTAAATTGAAATTTATTTAAGAAAATTATACGCTTCGATCTTTTGAAAAATATAATGGACGACATTTTTGAACAACGCAGAAATGAGCTAAAATCGGAGACAAATAAAAAACATGGACCAGTTTTCTAGCATCCCTTATGTTAAAGGTATGTCTGCAAAAATTAAGAGGATAGAATATCAGCGTTGAATTTATTACATACTACAAATAATTTTTGAAAAACTCACCTTATTGAAACTAGAGTAGCTAGTCAAAAAGACGTAAAGAATTGTATTTACAAGAGTTTATGTGGTTATTACAATTTCAATGCTGAAGAAAGAAAAATCCCACATCAACCAAGTCTAGATAGACGAACATTGCAAGGTCAGGATCTACACACATACATCGAGAACAACATCTATTCAAAAAAGGTGCCGTAATACACCTAGATGCAATACGTTACAGAATGTTTTCTGTAGATATTAAGAATGTGTGAAAACCATTTCAAGGAAGCTGAAATATATCTGTTGCATAAGTACACTCGTTTCAGTTAAATAGTTATCTGATGATTACTAGAGTTACTTACAAGTCAAAACATAGTAACTGTCTATTTTTCAATGGAAGGTTTACCTTAGAGGAAAAAATAATATTTGATTTTTTTTAATAATGCCCAATTATTCTTATGATCTTTCAACAGTTTATTTCAAAATAAATTTTCGTGACAGTTTTATCATAGCTTAACAAAGAATAAAGCTTACGTAGTTTAAAACCAAGTTTGCTTTAAACCGAGCATTTGGAAGTTCTGCAAGCCACAGGGAACTTAATTGTAACTTAGGTGACACCGTCAGAGCGACAATGCAGCAAGATGCAACTGCAAGGCGTTGCATGACAAATGTGAACTTAATTAAATTGAGAACAAAACTAGAGAAAGGGTCGTAGGGGTTGCCTCGTTCAACTCTGATTTCTTGGTGTTAATTTAATATTATTAAAGTTATCTCTGAGTGGCAGTAATTGCTTGCCGAGGTTGAATTTATCAGTCAGTGAAACACATGTTTATGCACATAAAATCGTAGTTATTTAATATAGGTAACTTTACTAGTCTAAGAATCATTTTTCGAAAAAGCTTTTTAAATAATATTTCATCAAAGAAATTTGTGTAAAAATTTTTAATACATAGATTGTCCAATCAATATAGAAAAATTAAGTGATTCTTTGGCAAAAACACTTTCACAATACCAACTGAGCCATCACACTAAAAACAATCCGTAGTGATATTTTGTTGTTTTTTGCTATAAATCAAAACTTCAAAATTGCATTTTTTTCATCATTTTTTGCATATAAAATTAAAACTAATGAAGAAATCTCGATAGAGTAAATAAATGAATTCTCGAGAACAAAAATCTCAACAAAATGAGTCCTGAATCAACTCAATCGAGTCATGAGTAACGGTGAAAAACAGGGAAAACCTGAAAATGCAGCTTTTTTTTTCAAAAATTCATTTGTCTGTCATTTTTTAAGTTGTAGCGTTGGCCCTTCGCGAAATAATAGTAATTTATATGTGCTTTATGCGAGCAAAAACCAGGCGCTGTCGCTTCGTTAGTTTTTGCACAATGGCTATTTAAAATTCTTATTGCGCTATCTTACAACGTGCTTAGATGCATCATGGATGGGCCTATTTTATTTTGTAAGTAGACGTACCATTCTACAAGCCTGAAAAGTGGCATACATATAGGACATACGATTCTCTTCGGTAGTGTTGTCCCCACTACTCTTCCACTTTCAGGCGCTCGGCCGTTTTCGATAATATTTGCTTGCATTTTTTATGTATTTTACAGACCTTTTGATGCAAAGTGAAAATATAGGCTTGTAGAATGACATATCCATTTTCAAAGTTTTTTTTTGTGAAATTAATATCGGATCATCTGTGATGCTTCGAGGCGCACCAGAAGATAAAGCACTAAAAATTTCAAATGTTAATTGTGCAAAAACTAACGAACCGACAGCGCCTGGTGTTGACACGTGTCATATAGCAAATATAAATAACTGTCATTTTATAAAGAGCCAGAGCTACAACTTGAAAAATGATGGAGATATGAAGTTTTGAAAAAGCCCTGAATTTTCCGGTTTTGCCTGTTTTTATCCATCATTTAGGATCCGATTGAGTTGATTTGGGCCTCATTTTGTTGATATTTATATTCTCTACAATTCATCTGTTTACGCGATCGATATTGCTTCATCAGTTTTGACTCTATAGGCAAAAAACGAGGAAAAAAAATTTGATCCCTATTTTTTTTAAAAGTTAATGGAGCATAATAGAGAGTGAAAACATAGCAAAATATCACTACCGATTGTTTTTAATGTGATGGCGCAGGCGGTATCTTGATAATATTTTGGTCACCAAAGAAATCTCTTCTGATTGACTTAACAGAAGAAGAAAGACGTTCTAAAAACCATAAAGGAAATGATATGGCACGTTCACTAAATACGCAAAACAATATCGTAACTAATACAGGTAGAAAAATGGATATATGGAGGAATTTTAACGCAATGCTCATTTATAACAGTAGACCTGAAAGTTATCGAGTTTCTGGACTTTACGTATAATTATATAAAGTCAGAGTGGCCACATCTTATTCTAAAGATGGAAAAGCTCCTTTGCTGGATGGCTTCCTTGTAAAGTTTTAAAGGCTACTAGGTGATGACCTTTATTGGATAACAACATATACTGGCATTGTCCTCAAAGAAAGACAGAAATCCGCATTTGCGACAATTTTTTGAAACCAGGAGCTCACAAATGAGAAGATTATCGAGCTATAAGTCTCATAAGTCTTCTTTTAAAATAACTTTTTGGCCACAGAAAATAATTTGGATTTCATCGGGAACAAGAAAAAGTGTTATGCCAACACTATAGAGACGTGAACACTGACATTAACTCTGTTTCATATATCACCAAAAACCATTCGATAAAATTCTGCATAAACAAATGGTAAATATACTAAAACAAATAAATATCGCTGATAAGGGCTTGATCATTACAACTACTTTATACTGGAATCTTATGTTATAATGCATGGGGAATAATCAAAAAACATAAAACTATTACAAGGCTTTCGGCGAGGATAGAAAAAGTTGAGCATATATTCCGAAATGGCATAATTAAGGGCAAAGGGAAAGTAATAGCAGATCTGAGTTTACTTAGACCTTCAGAACTACAATTCTTCTATTTGATTCTGTATTCCCTATATCAGTGACACCAACAACAGTGAAATGACGATGTCATTTATAAATTTTTTTAATGCAACATTCTGTATGTTATAATTTAACTTAAATCTCCAACGAATCTAGAAAGAAATATATTTGTGTATTTCAGTGTAAATTTTTATTATCGGCCAATAACTCTCGGTCTTAATTAGACCATCCTCAGGGTTTAAACCCTAGAAACTAGAGACTATGACACTAGAAGATAAAAGTGCAGGGAGGAGACGAGATGATAAATTTGCTGACTAAAATCTTGAAGACATAGTATTCTTCAATAAGAGATGGACACTAGAAGAAGAAAAAAAAGAAGAAGTATTTATAAAATTGGTGATACGATCTTCACATTATTTTACAGGGGCTATAACATTTTCAAGTATGTTTACTTACTACGGACAAGTTCGACAACAAAAACATTAAATAATAAAAAAATAATTTGGAGATTTAAAAGAATGAAGTGCACCTTCTTTCTTCTCCTTTATCAGGAATCGTCAGCATAAAAAGGAGAATTTTTTTAAACTGATATGTATTTTGTTAACAAAATACTACCTAGCTTCCTAATATTATAGAATGGCGATCTTCCACCAGTGTTAATTTGTCTTTGTTGCGGAGAAAAAATAATATTCTCAAAATAAAATTTTCTGTGACACATGAGATATGTACTCAAATAAAAATCTAAAGAGGATTTTTGAATTTTTCTGAAGGTTTTATTTTTGTTTTTATTTATTCCAGTTAAACGTTGCACTGTGTATAGAAATCTCTCTTGGAATGTTCACAAAATGAATGGTGGATTAGTCTTTAATTATACCTTATTACAAAAACCGAAAAGGAAACTTATAATTTCTTAAAATGTTTTACCGTTTTATTTTTTAAAAATTTCTTCTTTAAATCATCAAAGTATGGATAAGTACTGATACCCTATTCAAGATTATTTTTTTATAACCCTATAAGTAAATATATCCCATTTTATTAAATTTCATTCATTGGAGGCTTGAAACTGAATTGAACAATTTTAATGATTCAATTAATTCTCTAAATACATATCAATACTTTTAGAGAACGTTCCTTTTAATTTATTTTCGATATCAGTTCTTTTCAAAAAGCTGATATTCAATTTTGCAGTCTTTTGATCATATTCGCTCCATTAGTGTTATATTTAGTGAAATTTTAAATAGTTATTATCAACGTTGTTTCATACAATTCTTTAGTAGAGTGGATGATTAGATTTTGGAATTAGAGAGGGTTTTTTATTACTACAGTTCAAATATTATCGATACACAAAAGTAGAACATAGGATATTTCACTACTGTTGGAAATTTATTTCGTAATATTTTTTATTATATTTAATGCACACTACTTAAATATTTCCTGGAGATCTGTCCTATTTGCAATCAAAATCAATTAAAAAATTTTGGAGTAAACACATGAGAGTAAACAAAGCAATGTTAAGGTATAGTTGGTGGTTTGATTCCACGAAATTTTTATTTGTTTGTCCTTATAAAATGGTTTATAAAGGATGCATAGTGCCACCAATGGATCCTAAAAGGGGAAAACACTGGTTAGAACTAGCTCTTAGAGGTCCCAGAGGCATAGGAGCTGATTCTATGGTTTTTATGTGTGAAGATCATTTTAATATGAGCATATTTGTGTTGTTATATTACTACAATACCTTACGGATGAGCTGAGACAAATTTTGATCAATGTTCCTTGTCTAACCTCATAAATTAATTTTTTTTGTTTGCCATATTTGATCCGCCATATGGAATTTTTTCCAAATAGTTCCAGATTCGTTATGTGCTACCTCGAAAACTCACCCATACAAATTTTGGAGAAAATCGGATAAAATTAAATATTTTTGTTCGTCATATCGGATTTGCCATATTGAATTTTTTGAAAATAAATTCTCGATTCGTTATGTACAATGCCGAAAATTCTCCCATGCCAATTTTGGAGAAGATCGGAAAAAATTTATTTTTTTGCCCGCTATATTATAACCGCCATATTGGATTTTACTTAAGAAATTTTGTCCAAAATGATATAGAATTACCACAGCAACTTCCTGGATATAACGAAAAAAATATCATTAAAATCGGTGCGGCTGTTCCGGGGTAATCGATGTACATAAAAAAATAAAGATCGGATTTAAAAACTTCTTCTTTCAGAAGTCGTTGGAAATATAGTCTTCAATCATAAATGTAAGACTTAAAAAAGGAAAAAAGAAACTTAAAATATCAAATGTGTATTTAATCTTTTCATTCATGACACCGAAGATAAAGAAAAAAAGTAAAATTGTTAGGACGCAATATTGGACCAGCCCTATTAAATTTATCAAACATAATTTCAAATTAGTAATTCACATTAGAGACACCCGATACTAATTTTGGATAAAATCAAGATTCGTGCAATTTAGAATCAGCCATATTGATTTTTTAAAAATAATTTTAAATTTGTGCGATCTCCCAAAACCCCCATTACAATTTTGGAGAAAATCGGACAAACATTTTTTTTCCGCCATACTGTAAGCGCCATCTTGAATTATACTGAACCAATTTCGACCAAAATGATATGGGACTATTGAATATAAAGCAAAAAATTTAATTCAAATCAGTGCTGCCGTTCCGGAATATTCGACGTACATCCATAAAAAATACATAACGATCGAATTGAGAATCTCATTCCTTTAAAAATCGGTTAATAACAAATTAACTTGAAAAATAACTAAACTATAAAATAGTTGTAAGATTTATATCAATATTTAATGCGAAAATGCAAAGTTTTTCATGACGTTATGAAACAAAAAAAAATCTTTAATCAAGTTAAATTATTTACATATTTTATTTGAAAAATAAATAAAATGCGTTTTTTTGCGCTAAAATCTATGACAATGACGACAATTTATAATATATTTTTAATAGAGTTAAATAACCCATTAAAGGTAAAACTTCAAAGACCACGTTTGTGTTATACAAATTTCAAATATCGAAATAACGACCTGTTACATACATGTTTTGTCATGTCTGAATTAAATTATCATATTTAAATTTTTTCGATCTAAAACTACACATGATGCAACGAAAATTATTGTACAGGACAAATATTTTCATTGTTTGTTTTTTCAAAGCACTTGGACATTTTATACTGAGCAGGTTAAAAGGCCGTTATTCTAGTAATAATAATTAGAACTTAGTTTTACAAGCACAGGGTGTCCGGCAAAATGTGGGAAATCTCATGAATATGAAAAAAACACGTTAAAAGAATACTACAACTTCATATAGGCTTTTTTCATATAGGCCTTCTCTTCGGAGATATGGGCTTCCAAAGAGCTGCATTGGATATATACTTATTAAGCCACTAGTTATATTTTAATTTTTTTTTAATATGAGGTATGCTAGATAAGTCCCTTCAATTTGCTCTCCAAGAAAGTATTGTGATTTGCTGACAACTGTAGGGACGGCTAGCTGCGATACTCATGATCTCATTCTTTTTACGCCCTGCAAGATAAGAACTTTGGACAACGTCTTTTACATTCCTTTAACTATTGACTAAAAATTAATTGCTCTTCGTCCATGTCGCAAAGCCTAACCGTTTTCGAAAAAAACGCCATCTTATTTACACTGTTAGTCCCTTAACTTCTGTCGGGTTGAACATGAAAAAGAGGAATTTTCCCCTGTTACTTAAGTTTCAATAAAAAGTAACTGCTTAGCTAAAACCTTCATAAGAGGGACTCCGTGACGTCTGATACACTCGCGGGCACGACGAATTGATGACTGCTGTACCCGCCATATTAACGCAACATTGTTCCTTATTTGATCACAATGAAACGTGTTTGTAAACAGAAGTTCTTCCATACTATCGACCAGAGTGGAATACACCAAGGGCTTGAGGTGTCCACAGGTAAAAATCCAACGTCGTTAGGTCGGGGGATCGAGAAGGCCAGGCAATAGGTCCTCCTCTGCATACCCAATGGTTTGGCTAGACGTTGTTCAGGTGCTCCCGCAGAGCAACGCTGAAATGAAGTGGTGCCCCATCGTGCATGCAGACGCAGATCCAAGGGGGGGGTGGTAGGGGCGATCGCCCCCCCCCCCAAGAGCCTTGAGTTCAGGAAAATAGATCCGATTTTGCCCCTTATATTATAGTTTATTCAAGAACTAGAGAGAATAATAAATCGTTTTTTACCCTTTTTCTTCTTCACAAACTACCTGTGTTTTTAGTCCGAAATCTTTGGCAAAATCCGTTAGACACATATATTTTTCATAGGAATGGGGTAGAAATTTTATAATCAAATATACCGGTCTATAATAATGGACTATTTGGGTGGGATAACAATAGATATTTGGAAGTGTGTGTTAAAAAGAATTTTAATCCTTGTCGTACGCGTCGGAAGGAGGTTTATTTATTCACTAAGTATTTATGGCATAGAATATTATTTCGGTAATAAACTTAAAATAAAAAGTTTTTATAATATTATTTTATTTCTTATGATTTCTTAATAATTCACATACATTAGAAAATATAGATAATTTTGACATATTTAATACAAATTACAACTGTATTTTAATTATTTTTAATTTTTACATAGAAAACGTTTAGGCACATTAAACACTGAAAAGAGATTCAAATATAATTAATATTTATATATTATAGAAAATTTAAATAATAAATTGTGTTTACGCTGGTAAACATTACATAATCAAAGTCAATGAAGCTATCTTCACTCAAATTAATAATAATTGGATCCTTTATTTCACCGATCATGAGATAGAGTTTCCACATTCTACTTTATTCTTTTATTATATGGATTTTTCTCAATTTTTTGCAGTAACCTTATTCAAAAAAATCTTTCAAAAGGTAGGTTAAATTACTAATTTTGTAAACTGTGTTATTTCTAGCAACTCTGCCTTTTACTTGAGAGAGATATTTCCTTCTCCAACGGACATTTTCCGGACGATCTATAAGAACAGATTTCTTATCTGGTTTTTTCCAGCAAATATTAGCAATTTCCAGAACGCAGTTCTTTTAATTTGAGGTAAGTCCCGATCTTCATTGATTTGAGTTAGAGTTTTGTCGACGGTTGGGATACAACTCCTTTTATTGCAGTTTACATCTCTTCTTCCAACGAGGTTTTTAGTCTGCCTGTGATCTCCTTCAGTATTCGGTACGTAGTAGATTTTCCAACTACTGTCATGTTGGAACACATCTCAACAAAGCTTTTAACATTATTATCTAGATATTGATATCTTAAGCCATCATAAACATTCATCGTAATAAGTTTTTCGTTGAAGAAAAAATGCCCAGGTTTAATGACTTTGGAATAAATATAGATGCGGAAGCCATATCTTTTGGGTATCCTACTAATCTCAAATAATACATGAAAACAAGTACAAACAAGATAAATCACTAAGGACATACAATATGGTGTACTTTGCTCAGTGACAGAAATTAAATTGAACTATCAAAAATTTTATTGTTGCAGTAAATTTATAGAAGCTTATATCTAAATATAATTAGATTTACGGCAGTCCTCAGTTACCTGCGGCACTGGAGCAGGTACGTAGGAGGTCTCGGTAACAGCTTTATTTCTCTCTCTAAATCTTGAATAGCGTATAGAAATGTGTATGCTTGCGATCGTCTCTTCCCTTTCCAAGAGCTTTGAGTTCAGGAAAATAGAACCGATTCTACCTTTTATACTAGGAATCTGTATGCTGCTCGCATCCTCCCCCCTGTCGACAACTTGTTTTTTCTTGTGATCGCTCCCCCCCCCCTCTCCAAGAGCTTCAGATTCAGAAAATAGGCTCGACTTTGCCTTTTACACTAGAAATGGAAATGTAGCTGGCGTCTCCCCCCCCCTCCGGGTGGCAACTTGCCTTCGCTTGCCTTACTATCCTTTTGTGATATCACCGCCCCCTCCCCCCAAAAGCCAGTTTACAGACTGCATTCTGCGGAGAAAAACTTCAGGAATCAGTTCATGCACCTCTTTCAAGTGATATGGATATAACAGCTGTTCTTGAAGAACTTCATGTACTATTGTTTTCGACGTATTAAACGCGTTGAAAATTTTCGAATGTTCGTTGAAGAAGTGTCACCTACAGTATTTAAAATATTTTCTTCTAATTGCGGCGTACGTACTGTTCTTCCCCGACCAGCATCAGTACTACTTTTTCCAAAATTTCCTAAAATTATGAAGAAATTTAGAGACTGTAGACTATGTGGCCAAACCGAGGAAAAGGTAAATCATATCATATGTGAGTCACTAGAGAGAAGGCGACAACAAATAAAAGTCAACAAACCTAGAACTGGGCGAAGTACACATTCACTCCTTAGTAGACCTGTACAAATTAATCCAGGAGGCTAGGTTTAGAGAGTGATTGTAAATCTAGGGTGAGCAACATTGGTCTACTCTGATCGCAGAGCATCCAAAATTCGGCAGTTGCATGGATAACAATAGACACCATTTTGATCATTTATTACATCAAAATACTAATAATATATTAATCTAATTTTTTCGTGGTAAGCCAACTATGTTCGTTACCCTTTTGTCCATAAATATAATACGTTAGATAAAAAAATAATCTTTTTACATATAATTCTCAACACACATCATTATTTTCGCTTATCGCCTTTTAAAAACAATAGCAATGAATAACGCCACTTGATGGTTGATCAATAAAATGTCGTTAAACCTTAGTTAAAGCTGTTTTGCCATACAAGAAGCACCTTTCAAATAAGATCCAGTTTCTTGCTTTCCCCTCTCCACGGGAAGCCGTACATAATTATTCAGCAGGTGTCCAAGATTCCATCTGATGTAGTTAGGAATTTCCTTGGTACGATAGTTTCTCGGATATAATACATTTGTTAGTATCTCTTGGAGCGCCTCGTTAATAAATGGGTTGATACTGATCCTTGACTAAGCTTAATTTTTTATATTCCTTAATATTATCTGTACTTATATCACTATTTTCTCTTTTTAGATATTGATATTTAACTTTTAAACTATCTCAGGTTTTGTTATGTGTACTTTTTTATAGTACTGGTCATATTGTACTTGACCAAATCTAAAAATTACATCAATTGCATTCAATAATCACAAGTTATACTGAATTAATGTTTATTTAAAGTTATTTGCAACTAGATAAAATGTTTGAAGTCTAGAATTATATGCATAAAGATTTTTATAAAGTAATTTTACCTTTTTGGCAGATACATCCAAGCGACAAAACACAATGTCCCAATGCAAATCTGCAGCATCACTTATTTGGTATTTATCTCGGTCAGTCGTGTTAAATTTATACCTTTTTTATTTTCTTGACAAATAATGAACAAATCAGTGTAAAAAAATTTTTCGGATCTACTCACATTGCTACCCTCAACAACTTGTCTATTTCGAATACAAGACTCAACAGTTCTCAAGAACGAAAGTACGTGCAGTAGCGTCATATACAAGTTGCAGCCTGATTAGTGATTAGCTCGCGATGACATTAATGCCATCATAATTATTCTAATCGCTGAATATCAGCTTAAAAAACCACCTAACTGATGTGCCATTAATAAAATGTGTACAATATACTTACTAGAGTACGATATTGTATACAAATATAATAACTGAAGTTCATTATGCTAAAGTATTGTTTATTTTATGATTAGATACTTATAAATAATAAATAAATATAAATAAATAAAAATGTGTTTAAAGTATTAATATAACGATCAGCAAAAGCTATAATGGATTATGTGCACTAGATGACTGCCTGTGTGCCGCATCGTGAATTTATTAAAGATAAAACATAAACTGAAAGTGAAAGGCCTTCACAGGCAACACATTCTTATGTTTGTAGGAATGTAGAAACAATGCTTCTCAAAGATCGCTATTTGAAAATTTCTACTTTTCCTTAACCATAAAATATATCTGAACAAAGTGTTTTGAGAATTCTACATGATATACTGGGCATTTCTAAACTTTCAGAATGCATGTTTTAAATATAATAACAGACAATAAGGTTGGAATTCATTAACAAACTCAAAGACAATACAATTCATAATGGTTCTCCTCCTGGAAAAAAGTTCGTTACACAATCTTCCACTGGAAGCTCATGATCGCCGTGTTTTGAAATTAAATAGAATTTATTCTTGTGGAGTACATGCTGAAGGATACTATAATTACCTAACTGTAATACATTAATATTATTACGTATGTCTAGTGATTAAAAGCAGTCTGGATTTTATGACAAGAATGTCCTCCTTCAGAATACTGATCAAATTTACAAGGCAGACAAAGGTCAACTTTTCCTTAGTAAAAGTAACTTCTTTGGAGATTGGAAAAGTACCGCAGAGGACATCATTTTGTGCATCATAACTAATTGAAATTTTAAAGATTAATGGGATTTTTCTTTGATGAAACAACTTAGTTGCAGGACAGGTGGTGCATATGTGTTGAAGTTGAAGGAGATTATGCTAAAATAATTATTAAAAAAATCGAAAGTCTTCATTATCAAGAAGAGAACTTTCCTGGCCCCCTTTGTAAGCTAAGTTTTACGATCATCGAGCCCAATTATTATACAAAAAAAATTTGTATTGTTTTTATATTAAAGAAAATACTTAAAATTGAAGAATTTTTAAAAATCGCATATGTCAAGCATTAAAATTAATGTGTACAAGAAAATATTGCTCTCGGAATCTTTCAGGAAATGTAGCCTTTACCCACAAGCCTTTCAAAGGCATTATATTTCCTGATAGTTTCAAATATTTCTCTTGTACACCATATATTAATTACAAAGCTCAAAAGCTGCAATTTTATTAATACTCAAATTTCAAGCTTATTTTTTCCGTATAAGAAAATGGTCGAATAAGCTTGTCATAGGTTTTTTATTGTATGGTAAGTGGACATAATATTCAAAAATTCTTACTAATTAGATTCAGCAGAAAAAAAAAAGTGAAAAAATCGTATTTTTTGAGCGGTAGAAAAAGGGGTATTTTTAAAGTTACCCTTTGTTAAAAGTATGTTATCTTAAATTTTATATTTTTTGAAGAAATATTCTTTTAGCTTTCAAATGTATCAATGAACTTTCATATATCTCTTATAAAACGACATTTACATTCAGAGATATTTTGCATATAAGAGTTTAATATTTTCGATGCTGTTAGCTGCAGACCTAAACTGCCTCATTAAAAAGATCATATGACGATAAAATTTCTCTGAGATCTAAAATAAAAATAAGTAACTGCGTGTAGTCTGAGGTAGTGTTCTGCTCGCTAACTGTAGTAGATCAGAATACGTCTGTCCTTCTCCTATAAGGCTTTTTTTAATAGGTCGAGAACTAGTTTCTCTTTTATATGCATGTGCCCCTGTAGCTACCAACTATAAAGTAGATTATATTCACTATTAATATCTTCATAAGAAATTAAACAAAATTGAGTAAAATTTTCTACCAAACGTAAATTGGATGAAACACTAAAAATTATCCTTGAATATGTGCAGTAGACGATATGTAGATTTTATAATGAAATTCATAGCAAAAAATTAAACAACCTGCAAACTAACATGTCTGCTTTTCACAATGATATTATTATATTTTTTGTTAGTTTATGGAATAAAGCTTAGATAAACACAAATATGTAAACTCAGGTAGACGGGCACTGAATAGAAATTTTTTATTTTGTTCAGAAATAAAAATAAGAATTAAAATTTTCTAAATGGAATATAAAACCCTTTTCAGCTTACGCAAATTAAAAAGCTTTTTGTTACCTTCTGAATAAAGATGAGGAAGCAATATTTGGAATTCATACTGACTTTTTGATAAAACTTTATTCTAAATATGTGGGCTTTTTTTGCTTTGCAAAATTGTACGGTTTAAAATTAACAATTAACTGGAGAGGGTGGTATCTAATAATTATGACAGATAAATAATTGGTTCTCAATGGCTAATAAAATTAGTCCGGGAGCTCAGTACGTGTTTGTAGCCAATACAGAGTCTCCTTTAAAATTTTTCATATGTATTTTGAACTTTTGACTATGAATATCGATAGTGGATTCCCGAAAAATCAGATAATTTGTTATAAACAAAAAAATTTTTAATAATTGTATTTTTTTTGTAAAAAAAAATTTTACAGCCCGTGCACAGTTTTGGAGTTAAAAATCCTTAAACATTCATAAAATAGTTTTTTTTTACTTTTCTACATGAATAACTTTTAATTAAAGAAATATTTTTAAATTTTGCGCCGAGAAATTAATAGTTCTAGTCAAAAACTAACTGTGGTTAATTGCAATGTGAAAATGTAATGTTTTATTGCTTTTTAATGCTATACACAAATAGCATTTCATCAGTGTTTGTTCGAAGGTCATAGACAACGATGTTTCTTGCGAAGCAGTAGATATCTGTTGGACTTCCATTGTCTTTATTTTTGTTGAATATCACGACGTTTCGGCTGGTAGTTATCTCTAGCCGTTTTCAAATGAAACGAAATAAATCCCTCAGCTATATGACTATTTATACCAAAAGTAAATGCAGTAGTGTGTGACTGAGATGGGTGCAGTCATGCCTGCTATGGCAAAATCCCATTTTTTTATGCTGCATTTAGTTTTAGTTTACAATTACTAAGAAGTGGTTTCCACCCTTCTCTTATATCTAAAGATGGTTTACTAAAACAACTCGGGTGCTGATGTATGACCGCGGCTACGTTGAATTTCCGTTTTCTACAATGTTGTTCTCGGAGCAGTATTTTAGCTTCAGACCATTTTATGTGGTGTCCATGAGTCCAGGCATGGTGGGCGGCACCAGATTTTTCTGTTTCTCCTCGAGATGTGCATTTTTGGTGTTCTTTGATCCTTACGTCAAGAGGTCTCTTTGTTTCGCCAATGTAGGAATTGTCACATTCACATGGTATCTGATATATACAGTTCTTCATGTCTCTTTGAGTTGTTGGTTTGACCCTAGTGAGCCGACTTCTCAGAGAGTTATTTGAATTAAAAACGACATTGATTTTATATCGTTTTCCTATCCTTCTAACTTTTTCTCAAATGCCTTTGACATAGGGGATGTTCAACACATATATCAGATACCATGTGAATGTGGCAATTCCTACATTGGCGAAACAAAGAGACCTCTTGACGTAAGGATCAAAGAACACCAAAAATGCACATCTCGAGGAGAAACAGAAAAATCTGGTGCCGCCAACCATGTCTAGACTCATGGACACCACATAAAATGGTCTGAAGCTAAAATACTACACCGAGAACAACATTGAAGAAAACGGAAATTCAAAGAAGTCGCGGTCATACATCAGAACCCGAGTTGTTTTAGTAAACCATCTTTAGATATAAGAGAAGTGTGGAAACCACTTCTTAGTAATTGTAAACTAAAACTAAATGCAACATAGAAAAATGGGATTTTGCCATAGCAGGCATGACTGCACCCATCTCAGTCACACTCTACTGCATTTACTTTTAGTATAAATAGTCATGTAGCTAAGGGATTTATTTAGTTTCACTTGAAAACGGCTAGAGATAACTACTAGCCAAAACGTTGTGATATTCAACAAAAATAAAGACAATGGAAGTCCAACAGATATCTACTACTTCGCTAGCATTTCATCAGTTATAATATACGAGAGGCCGTGTATGAAGGAAAGTGAAAGCCTACTTACAGGCACAATGTGTCCACGGAAGGGGTACCGCACTCTAGTAAATTACAATATTTTTGATTTTTCGAGGAAAAGTTATTCTATATAAAAAATGTGGCTTGACTTCGAATTTCAAAAAGAGTGATCAAAGTCATGATGATGTATACAGGGGGTTCAAAATATTCAAAAATGTAGGATTATGATTAAATTAAATACCTTTTTTTGGTATTTTTTTTTTACAAATTGTATTTAACCATGATGTTCCGAAACAGAAACAAAACGTCGTTAAATAGAAATAAAAAATTAATTTTCATCAAAAAATAAAATTTTTGAGGTAAGGCATTGTAATGAGCATTCCCATTTCTGATTGAACAAGTGAATTAATTCCACAATAGATACTTGCCAAAAAATAGTTACTAAATAAACGATTGACCATGCTACCCTTAGAACAATGGATTTGCCTAGTAAAATGTTATAAAATTGGAAATGTGTGTTATCGATATGCGATTGACGTATTCAATGAAAAGTGTCCAAATCTTTAAGTAACTTGAAAAGCCGTCGCTAAAAAGAATTCAAAATTTGATTCTACTGGGGATATGAAAAATATCAAGAAGGTGAAAAATCACTTTAACCATGATGAATCTGCTACCTTGGTGGCTTCAACAATTTTGAAATTTACCATTTATGAAACTTTAGTTATTCCCAGTATATCATGTAGAATTCTCGAAATGCTTTGTTCAGATATATTTAATGCTTAAGGAGAAGTAGAAATTTTTAAATGGCGATATTTGAGAAGCATTGTTTCCAGATTCCTATTTCTGATTGAACAAGTGAATTAATTCAACAATAAATACTTTTCTGTCAATGTTAACGTTACAGATATTATTTGTGTTTTGCCAAAAGATGGTTCCTAAATAACCGATTGACCATGCTAACCTTAGAATAATGGATTTGCCTAGTAAAATGTTATAGACTTGGAAATGTATCTTATCAATATGCGATTGAAGTATTCAATGAAAAATCTTTATGTAACTTGAAAAGCCGTAGATAAAAATAATTCAATGGAGATGATGCTCGCTGTTTAAAGTTTTGTTCGATAATGGGTAAAAAATGTTAGTTGATTCTTTTAAAGAAATATTTTGTTTTTCGATGAGACAATTTTGACAACTAATGGTGTAGCCTCTTCACAAAAATGTAAGTACTATGTACAAGAAAATTCGAATTTTCGAATTGCCTGTAACATTTGATGCGGCGTAATGTATCGTGGAATAATTGCACCTTATTTTTAGTAGGCAGTTTAAACCAAAATTTGTATATCAAAATTTTAACCAGTGTTGATATGTACGAACTGAAAAATAACCATTTGTTTAAAAAAACCTTATTTTTTATAATAACAGATATACTGCTCACATTATAAGTGACAAGTTTGTTAAAATTTCACTTTTAGGTTAAGTGGATTGGCTTTTTTGGACCAATGGTCTGACCTGCTCTGTCGCTTGATCTAACCCCACTAGATTATTTTTTATGGGGTCAGTTAAAGCAACACGTTTACAATAAAGAATTTAATGACATTGTTGACCTACTAAAAGAAAAATTTGTGAAAGCTGTTGCAACTATAAGATAGCATACGTGTACGAAGAATTTTGGAAAAGATTCAAATATATTTTTATGATTTCACAACATTATGATAAAATTAATTTTCGTATTTCTTTTTATTAAATTATGTTTCTATTTCGGACTTAGTTACGTAAAAATATTACAAATAACAATATTTTATTTAAGGTTAATGCTACATTTTTGAATATTTTGAACAGCCTATTTACATTATCATGACTTTGGTCACTGCTTTTAAAATCCGAAGGTAAGCAAAATTTTTTACCTAAAAGGTTGATACACTGTATGACTTGTTTTACATATTAATCACAAAAACTGTTAAGAAAGTCTTGTGTTAAATTATCTGATTTGTTTTTGCCTTTTAGTAAAATTTTTTAAAGTCGGTTTTTGATTTTTATATTATATAAAGAGTTTTATAATATATAAAGGTTTGTTTATATTATATAAAAATTAAGTGGATATAGCTCCTAAAAGTTTACAATCACGTTTTTTATAAATAACAAAATTCAGTTGCTCATGCTTGTTAAACAACTAACTCATTACTTAGTGAATGTGGGACCATCAAAGCGCATAAAATAAAATCATCAAGCGCGATATAAAAGAATGATAACCCTGTTTGCATAGTCCCTCTAAAAAAAGTAACAATAAAAGCATTTTTATATTAACATTGAACGATAACATTAATTCGAAGCCTGAAAAGTTTGCTATCTATCTGTGTCCATGCGAAATACTTCATTATTTTATTGCTGTGATTATTCGCAAAACTGTTTTATAAACGGTTTTATGCAAGTGTAGTGGAATTTGAAACAAAATATCACACATACAAGTGGTTTAAAAATAATATTACTTAAAAAATGTAAAAATATTAATAATTTTTCATTTAAATCAAATGATTTGAATGTCGTAATCAATGTGATTTACAATCCTTAATTAGACTTCATAATTATTCAGTCTGATCCAACAAAAAATACATTAAATATGAATTAAAATTAAAACAAAAAATTTAATCTAATTTTTTAAAATCACTCACTACCCATTAAATTAAATGACTTTTTAATGTCTTTTGACATTATTTCTAGACACCTTATATATTATAATTACGAGTAATACTGAAAAACACTAGAAAAAATGTTAACTTACTACCACTACAGTTTAAGAAAACATCGACGTGTGGGCATCTACAATGAAGGATTAACATGTAGATTATAGAACGAAACAGCCCCACTCATCATCTTTAAATGCAAAGCTCCAATTTACTGAAAACAGCTTCAAGAATCGATCAATCGTGAATATTTATACCTAAAGAACAAACTAATGAATAGGCTACTTAACCTAATTCAGCCAACCAACCTGTTTACATGGAACATATATAACAGAGTTATAATAAGTCACCATGCGACACTATAAGGACTTCTTAAACCTAGCCTACTATATCATTCAATCAATGATGGGTGCCAAGATTGTTGATTCCCGATCAAAAACTGTTTGGGTTTCCACTTTCTTAAAATTATTTAGTCTTTGGATGCAGACAACCTAATATACTTGAGTTAACTCATTAAACTGAGTAAAGAAAAGAAAATCAGACTGTGGAGCGAGACTGGCATGGTTGGCATTTGGTAAGCTCAGAAAAAAACGTAACCACAGTACCTCAAATCAAATTCAACAATGCATACTCCCGGTCTTTACTTATATTTCACAAATATGGACACTAAAAAAACGAATATGAAAAGGTTTGCAAAAGAACAGAAAGCAATTGAACGACATAGATGTTGAATGAAACAGGAAAAGGGTAGATCAAAGCTAAAACTAATGTTAAATAAGAAACAGCTGAATTAAAGTAGAATTTTGCAAGCAATAAAATAAGATCATTGAACGAACGAACAATAGCTGACGAACATAACCTTCGGAAGGCCTATGTTCAAAAATGGACAACTTAGTCCAAATGGCTAATGAAATGCGATGAGACTCGAATACATCATTAAGATTTAAAACAAAACTAGAATACCACATACAATTTTCAAATGGAAAACCAGCCACCGTCTTTTGTGACCAAGCAGGAGTTATTTTTGTTAAATAAAAACCGAAAAGTTCTACAATAACAGCAATTACCTATTATAGTAAAGTAACAAAATTGCATACGACTATTGATTAATAAAGTCTTGGTTTGTTCTACATAAGACATGCTCCTATTTCACGATAATGCGCGTCTTCACAAGATTGCCAAATTTTTACTCATTCTCTGCAAATATAACTTTTTGAGCTGGACTGCTACAGTATATTCTAGAATTGGTTACATCCGATTTCTTTTTATAGAATAAATATCTCAGAGGACGTCATTTTGCAGATGTTAATCTGTTGAAAAAGGAATAGGATTCATTTTTTTCTAATGAAACAAAGTCCTGTGCTGGACAAAAGTGAAAAATTGAAAGCGTCCTTGACCAATATTATAACCATTATTACATGTTTGTTAAATAATGTATTAACGAGTGTTCCAAAAATCAATTCTATAGTAAGGGGTACAATTTTTTGGACTAATTCTATATATTTTCTTATATCTGAAGTATATAATGTGTAATATTCTTAATAGGATTATAATAACCACGACGAATAAAAAACAATAGACTTTTTCTAAACAAAGGCTTTGGTGATTTGGTATCCCGTACCCGTGGAATGTCTTAATACTTGGGACAAATTGTCACAAAATTATTTTAGTGTTATATTAACAAAAATAAAACTAATAATGATTCGATCAGTGTTGAACATAAACTTCACGGTCTCAAATGAATAATCTCAAAAGAAATGATCTTTGAAGTAAATGCCTGAGAATATTAAAAATGGTTGAAACATATTGTTCTACTAAAGATGTTCAAGTTTCAGCAATAAGTACTCTATTAATTGTATAATACAGTAATGTTATTTCAAAGAATCGCCTTGTTGGCTTCCATTATTCACTGCTATTTTAGCTGTAAGTTATTCATTTATTTACCTTAATGCTGTCCTCTGAATAAATATTTTTAATACTTTCTATCAGATTTATTGAAATTCCTCGATTGTAGAGAAAATATAGGATATCTTTGAATTGAAATTTATCGAATGCTGTTTGTAGGTCAATAAATAACGGTAGGTGATTATGGAGTATTTTATGTAATTTTACTGGTTCCATCATTACGTCATAGCCTCCATATTTTAATAGCTTATTTAGAGTCTTAGGGTGAACAAGTTATTTTCATTTTTTAAAGTTTTTGGTTGTCTCTTCAAAGTCTTTTCCCGTGATTGTTTCCTCGTTTATGAGTAATATATATATATATATATATATATATATATATATATATATATATATATATATATATATATAGTTGGTGCTCTAGGGTCAAGCCAACAACTCAGATACCATGTGAATGTGGCAACTCCTACGTTGGCGAAACAAAGAAACACCTTGACGTAAGGATCAAAGAACACCATCTGGTGCCGCTAATCGTGCCTGGATTCACGGACACCACATAAAATGATCTGAAGCTAAAATTCCACACAGGAACAGGTTTAACAAAACCAAAAACTACCGATAAGAACGAATGTGTTTACAAAGTTCCATGTGAGTGTGGTGAAATGTATATTGGAGAAACCAAACGACCACTAAAAGTTAGAATTAAGGAACATAAAACTCATACACAAAAAGGGGAAACGTCGAGATCAGGTATTGTAGAACATGCCTGAGATAAACAACACCACATAAAATGGTTTGAGGTTGCGGCACTATATATGGAACCCAACATGAAAAAAAGAAAATTTATAGAAGCAGCTTACGTTAAAAATAATAATGGAATCTTCAGTAAACCGAATGTTGAGATACCTAATCTTTGGCAACCACTACTTTGTAACATCAAATCATTGAGGTGTGTACAGTGAAGTGAAACTTTGCGCTTCAGTGGACACAGTCCTTATATAAACTCGTAGTCTTAAGACAAAACATTCAGTTTATACTGGATAACGATTAGAGATACAACCTAATCGAAACGTCGTAAAAATAAATAAAAATAAAGACCATGCAAGTCCGACAGCTACATATTAGTCAATCTTCAACATTGTCTACAACCTTCAAACAAACGTTTGAACCCGAGTTGCTTTAGTAAACCATGTTTAGGTATAAGAAGTGTTAAAACCACTTCTTAATAATTTTAAATTAACACTAAATGCAGAATAAATCGGACTTTGTACTGCAGCTTAGAAATTTATTTAGTTTCACTTGAAAACGAGTAGAGACAACTACTAACTGAAATATCGTGATACTCAACAAAAAATAAAGACAATGGAGGTCCAACATATATTTACTATTCCTCAGGAAACGTCGTTGTCTTCAAACAAACATTGTGAATGGTTTGCTTTTGGCAATAGACTTATGCTCGTTGCAGGAATGTGAGATATGGTATTCGTAACTTCGTCAAATAAGGAAGGTGAAAGCATTTGAATTTCGTCTATCGGGATTGGTGTAAGTAAAGTAGATTCAGGGTCTGTTAAATTATTGGTTAGTATAGCTTATTTTAGGGTCTGTGTTGGCAGGCTCAGTACTCTTTTGAGCCTGCACTTCAGCTACGACAGTAATTCTGTGATCTTCAGTCTCGTATTTTTGGTGGACGTTTTTCTCTGGCCTTTGTGCTGAGTTAGTTGAAGAGCCTACTTGTGAACTCTGTTGAAATGTTTGAACAGATATGCTGTATATATCACTAACAGCTAATGTGTCAAAGACTATTTTAGTAAAAGATCTTTATCGAAAGGATAAATTCCATTAACTCTGAATGTAAAAGCTGCGTTACTTAAAGTAGCAATTTTTCTGAAGACTTTGTCGAAAAAAGAAGTAGCTTGGTATTAATTGATGGCTTTGTTTGAATGTTGCGCCATCCATCTGATAGATTCAATAGAATATTGAACCTTCAAAGGAACAAAGACAGCTCTATTTAAAGGCTGAGGATGTTGTGTGGCTGTAATATCAACACAAATTAGCGTAGCTTCAAAACTTCTGCGTCTCAAACGGTTATCAAATATTAGCAGTACTGGATTCTCTGCTGTTGATGAAACATAATCTTTGAAGTGATGGAGCTAATCCAAATATGTGTGTTTATAAAACCAGAATTAGCTGTCTTCAGAAAAATTGCTACTTTAAGTAACGCAGCTTTTGCATTCAGAGTTAATGGAATTTATCATTTCGATAAAGATCTTTTACTAAAATAGACTTTGGCACATTAGCTGTTAGTGATATATACAGCATATCTGTTCAAACATTTCAATAGAGTTCACAAGTAGGCTCTTCAACTAACTCAGCACAAAGGCCAGAGAAAAACGTCCACCACAAATACGAGACTGAAGATCACAGAATTACTGTCGTAGCTGAAGTGCAGGCTCAAAAGAGTACTGAGCCAGCCAACACAGACCCTAAAATAAGCTATACTAACCAATAATTTAACAGACCCTGAATCTACTTTACTTACACCAATCCCGATAGACGAAATTCAAATGCTTTCACCTTCCTTATTTGACGAAGTTACGAATACCATATCTCACATTCCTGCAACGAGCATAAGTCTATTGCCAAAAGCAAACCATTCACAATGTTTGTTTGAAGACAACGATGTTTCCTGAGGAATAGTAAATATATGTTGGACCTCCATTGTCTTTATTTTTTGTTGAGTATCACGATATTTCAGTTAGTAGTTGTCTCTACTCGTTTTCAAGTGAAACTAAATAAATTTCTAAGCTGCACTACAAAGTCCGATTTATTCTGCATTTAGTGTTAATTTGAAATTATTAAGAAGTGGTTTTAACACTTCGAGTTTATATAAGGACTGTGTCCACTGAAGCGCAAAGTTTCACTTCACTGTACACACCTCAATGATTTGATGTTACAAAGTTGGTTGCCAAAGATTAGGTATCTCAACATTTGGTTTACTGAAGATTCCATTATTATTTTTAATGTAAGCTGCTTCTATAAATTTTCTTTTTTTCATGTTGGGTTCCATATATAGTGCCGCAACCTCAAACCATTTTATGTAGTGTTGTTTATCTCAGGCGTGTTCTACAATACCTGATCTCGACGTTTCCCCTTTTTGTGTATGTGTTTTATGTTCCTTAATTCTAACTTTTAGTGGTC